>CM025986.1:0-1387500 GCA_014839755.1 Sylvia borin
CTCAGCTTGAAACAAGATATCCCAATCCTTTCTGTGCTCTAAATGAGAAAAGAAAGCTGTGGAGCATCGGTCGTGCGTCTCCTGTCACGGGAAGAGGGAGAACGCGACAAGCCGGTTTGGGTGTGCTCACACGGGGGTGCATCTCTGGCTCAGCTTGAAACAAGATATCCCAATGTTTTTCTGTGCTCTAAATGAGAAAAGAAAGCTGTGGAGCATCGGTCGTGCGTCTCCTGTCACGGGAAGAGGGAGAACGCGACAAGCCGGTTTGGGTGTGCTCACACGGGGGTGCATCTCTGGCTCAGCTTGAAACAAGATATCCCAATGCTTTCTGTGCTCTAAATGAGAAAAGAAAGCTGTGGAGCATCGGTCGTGCGTCTCCTGTCACGGGAAGAGGGAGAACGCGACAAGCCGGTTTGGGTGTGCTCACACGGGGGTGCATCTCTGGCTCAGCTTGAAACAAGATATCCCAATGTTTTCTGTGCTCTAAATGAGAAAAGAAAGCTGTGGAGCATCGGTCGTGCGTCTCCTGTCACGGGAAGAGGGAGAACGCGACAAGCCGGTTTGGGTGTGCTCACACGGGGGTGCATCTCTGGCTCAGCTTGAAACAAGATATCCCAATCCTTTCTGTGCTCTAAATGAGAAAAGAAAGCTGTGGAGCATCGGTCGTGCGTCTCCTGTCACGGGAAGAGGGAGAACGCGACAAGCCGGTTTGGGTGTGCTCACACGGGGGTGCATCTCTGGCTCAGCTTGAAACAAGATATCCCAATGTTTTCTGTGCTCTAAATGAGAAAAGAAAGCTGTGGAGCATCGGTCGTGCGTCTCCTGTCACGGGAAGAGGGAGAACGCGACAAGCCGGTTTGGGTGTGCTCACACGGGGGTGCATCTCTGGCTCAGCTTGAAACAAGATATCCCAATGTTTTCTGTGCTCTAAATGAGAAAAGAAAGCTGTGGAGCATCGGTCGTGCGTCTCCTGTCACGGGAAGAGGGAGAACGCGACAAGCCGGTTTGGGTGTGCTCACACGGGGGTGCATCTCTGGCTCAGCTTGAAACAAGATATCCCAATCGTTTCTGTGCTCTAAATGAGAAAAGAAAGCTGTGGAGCATCGGTCGTGCGTCTCCTGTCACGGGAAGAGGGAGAACGCGACAAGCCGGTTTGGGTGTGCTCACACGGGGGTGCATCTCTGGCTCAGCTTGAAACAAGATATCCCAATTGTTTTCTGTGCTCTAAATGAGAAAAGAAAGCTGTGGAGCATCGGTCGTGCGTCTCCTGTCACGGGAAGAGGGAGAACGCGACAAGCCGGTTTGGGTGTGCTCACACGGGGGTGCATCTCTGGCTCAGCTTGAAACAAGATATCCCAATCCTTTCTGTGCTCTAAATGAGAAAAGAAAGCTGTGGAGCATCGGTCGTGCGTCTCCTGTCACGGGAAGAGGGAGAACGCGACAAGCCGGTTTGGGTGTGCTCACACGGGGGTGCATCTCTGGCTCAGCTTGAAACAAGATATCCCAATCCTTTTCTGTGCTCTAAATGAGAAAAGAAAGCTGTGGAGCATCGGTCGTGCGTCTCCTGTCACGGGAAGAGGGAGAACGCGACAAGCCGGTTTGGGTGTGCTCACACGGGGGTGCATCTCTGGCTCAGCTTGAAACAAGATATCCCAATGTTTTCTGTGCTCTAAATGAGAAAAGAAAGCTGTGGAGCATCGGTCGTGCGTCTCCTGTCACGGGAAGAGGGAGAACGCGACAAGCCGGTTTGGGTGTGCTCACACGGGGGTGCATCTCTGGCTCAGCTTGAAACAAGATATCCCAATCGTTTTCTGTGCTCTAAATGAGAAAAGAAAGCTGTGGAGCATCGGTCGTGCGTCTCCTGTCACGGGAAGAGGGAGAACGCGACAAGCCGGTTTGGGTGTGCTCACACGGGGGTGCATCTCTGGCTCAGCTTGAAACAAGATATCCCAATGTTTTCTGTGCTCTAAATGAGAAAAGAAAGCTGTGGAGCATCGGTCGTGCGTCTCCTGTCACGGGAAGAGGGAGAACGCGACAAGCCGGTTTGGGTGTGCTCACACGGGGGTGCATCTCTGGCTCAGCTTGAAACAAGATATCCCAATCGTTTCTGTGCTCTAAATGAGAAAAGAAAGCTGTGGAGCATCGGTCGTGCGTCTCCTGTCACGGGAAGAGGGAGAACGCGACAAGCCGGTTTGGGTGTGCTCACACGGGGGTGCATCTCTGGCTCAGCTTGAAACAAGATATCCCAATGTTTTCTGTGCTCTAAATGAGAAAAGAAAGCTGTGGAGCATCGGTCGTGCGTCTCCTGTCACGGGAAGAGGGAGAACGCGACAAGCCGGTTTGGGTGTGCTCACACGGGGGTGCATCTCTGGCTCAGCTTGAAACAAGATATCCCAATCCTTTCTGTGCTCTAAATGAGAAAAGAAAGCTGTGGAGCATCGGTCGTGCGTCTCCTGTCACGGGAAGAGGGAGAACGCGACAAGCCGGTTTGGGTGTGCTCACACGGGGGTGCATCTCTGGCTCAGCTTGAAACAAGATATCCCAATGTTTTCTGTGCTCTAAATGAGAAAAGAAAGCTGTGGAGCATCGGTCGTGCGTCTCCTGTCACGGGAAGAGGGAGAACGCGACAAGCCGGTTTGGGTGTGCTCACACGGGGGTGCATCTCTGGCTCAGCTTGAAACAAGATATCCCAATCCTTTTCTGTGCTCTAAATGAGAAAAGAAAGCTGTGGAGCATCGGTCGTGCGTCTCCTGTCACGGGAAGAGGGAGAACGCGACAAGCCGGTTTGGGTGTGCTCACACGGGGGTGCATCTCTGGCTCAGCTTGAAACAAGATATCCCAATCCTTTCTGTGCTCTAAATGAGAAAAGAAAGCTGTGGAGCATCGGTCGTGCGTCTCCTGTCACGGGAAGAGGGAGAACGCGACAAGCCGGTTTGGGTGTGCTCACACGGGGGTGCATCTCTGGCTCAGCTTGAAACAAGATATCCCAATCCTTTTCTGTGCTCTAAATGAGAAAAGAAAGCTGTGGAGCATCGGTCGTGCGTCTCCTGTCACGGGAAGAGGGAGAACGCGACAAGCCGGTTTGGGTGTGCTCACACGGGGGTGCATCTCTGGCTCAGCTTGAAACAAGATATCCCAATGTTTTCTGTGCTCTAAATGAGAAAAGAAAGCTGTGGAGCATCGGTCGTGCGTCTCCTGTCACGGGAAGAGGGAGAACGCGACAAGCCGGTTTGGGTGTGCTCACACGGGGGTGCATCTCTGGCTCAGCTTGAAACAAGATATCCCAATCCTTTCTGTGCTCTAAATGAGAAAAGAAAGCTGTGGAGCATCGGTCGTGCGTCTCCTGTCACGGGAAGAGGGAGAACGCGACAAGCCGGTTTGGGTGTGCTCACACGGGGGTGCATCTCTGGCTCAGCTTGAAACAAGATATCCCAATGTTTTCTGTGCTCTAAATGAGAAAAGAAAGCTGTGGAGCATCGGTCGTGCGTCTCCTGTCACGGGAAGAGGGAGAACGCGACAAGCCGGTTTGGGTGTGCTCACACGGGGGTGCATCTCTGGCTCAGCTTGAAACAAGATATCCCAATGCTTTTCTGTGCTCTAAATGAGAAAAGAAAGCTGTGGAGCATCGGTCGTGCGTCTCCTGTCACGGGAAGAGGGAGAACGCGACAAGCCGGTTTGGGTGTGCTCACACGGGGGTGCATCTCTGGCTCAGCTTGAAACAAGATATCCCAATCCTTTCTGTGCTCTAAATGAGAAAAGAAAGCTGTGGAGCATCGGTCGTGCGTCTCCTGTCACGGGAAGAGGGAGAACGCGACAAGCCGGTTTGGGTGTGCTCACACGGGGGTGCATCTCTGGCTCAGCTTGAAACAAGATATCCCAATCGTTTCTGTGCTCTAAATGAGAAAAGAAAGCTGTGGAGCATCGGTCGTGCGTCTCCTGTCACGGGAAGAGGGAGAACGCGACAAGCCGGTTTGGGTGTGCTCACACGGGGGTGCATCTCTGGCTCAGCTTGAAACAAGATATCCCAATCCTTTCTGTGCTCTAAATGAGAAAAGAAAGCTGTGGAGCATCGGTCGTGCGTCTCCTGTCACGGGAAGAGGGAGAACGCGACAAGCCGGTTTGGGTGTGCTCACACGGGGGTGCATCTCTGGCTCAGCTTGAAACAAGATATCCCAACGTTTTCTGTGCTCTAAATGAGAAAAGAAAGCTGTGGAGCATCGGTCGTGCGTCTCCTGTCACGGGAAGAGGGAGAACGCGACAAGCCGGTTTGGGTGTGCTCACACGGGGGTGCATCTCTGGCTCAGCTTGAAACAAGATATCCCAATCCTTTCTGTGCTCTAAATGAGAAAAGAAAGCTGTGGAGCATCGGTCGTGCGTCTCCTGTCACGGGAAGAGGGAGAACGCGACAAGCCGGTTTGGGTGTGCTCACGACGGGGGTGCATCTCTGGCTCAGCTTGAAACAAGATATCCCAATGTTTTCTGTGCTCTAAATGAGAAAAGAAAGCTGTGGAGCATCGGTCGTGCGTCTCCTGTCACGGGAAGAGGGAGAACGCGACAAGCCGGTTTGGGTGTGCTCACACGGGGGTGCATCTCTGGCTCAGCTTGAAACAAGATATCCCAATCCTTTCTGTGCTCTAAATGAGAAAAGAAAGCTGTGGAGCATCGGTCGTGCGTCTCCTGTCACGGGAAGAGGGAGAACGCGACAAGCCGGTTTGGGTGTGCTCACACGGGGGTGCATCTCTGGCTCAGCTTGAAACAAGATATCCCAATGCTTTCTGTGCTCTAAATGAGAAAAGAAAGCTGTGGAGCATCGGTCGTGCGTCTCCTGTCACGGGAAGAGGGAGAACGCGACAAGCCGGTTTGGGTGTGCTCGACACGGGGTGCATCTCTGGCTCAGCTTGAAACAAGATATCCCAATCCTTTCTGTGCTCTAAATGAGAAAAGAAAGCTGTGGAGCATCGGTCGTGCGTCTCCTGTCACGGGAAGAGGGAGAACGCGACAAGCCGGTTTGGGTGTGCTCACACGGGGGTGCATCTCTGGCTCAGCTTGAAACAAGATATCCCAATCCTTTCTGTGCTCTAAATGAGAAAAGAAAGCTGTGGAGCATCGGTCGTGCGTCTCCTGTCACGGGAAGAGGGAGAACGCGACAAGCCGGTTTGGGTGTGCTCACACGGGGGTGCATCTCTGGCTCAGCTTGAAACAAGATATCCCAATCCTTTTCTGTGCTCTAAATGAGAAAAGAAAGCTGTGGAGCATCGGTCGTGCGTCTCCTGTCACGGGAAGAGGGAGAACGCGACAAGCCGGTTTGGGTGTGCTCACACGGGGGTGCATCTCTGGCTCAGCTTGAAACAAGATATCCCAATCCTTTCTGTGCTCTAAATGAGAAAAGAAAGCTGTGGAGCATCGGTCGTGCGTCTCCTGTCACGGGAAGAGGGAGAACGCGACAAGCCGGTTTGGGTGTGCTCGGACGAGGGTGCATCTCTGGCTCAGCTTGAAACAAAAGCTCCCAATGTTTTCTGTGCTCTAAATGAGAAAAGAAAGCTGTGGAGCATCGGTCGTGCGTCTCCTGTCACGGGAAGAGGGAGAACGCGACAAGCCGGTTTGGGTGTGCTCACACGGGGGTGCATCTCTGGCTCAGCTTGAAACAAGATATCCCAATCCTTTCTGTGCTCTAAATGAGAAAAGAAAGCTGTGGAGCATCGGTCGTGCGTCTCCTGTCACGGGAAGAGGGAGAACGCGACAAGCCGGTTTGGGTGTGCTCACACGGGGGTGCATCTCTGGCTCAGCTTGAAACAAGATATCCCAATCCTTTCTGTGCTCTAAATGAGAAAAGAAAGCTGTGGAGCATCGGTCGTGCGTCTCCTGTCACGGGAAGAGGGAGAACGCGACAAGCCGGTTTGGGTGTGCTCACACGGGGGTGCATCTCTGGCTCAGCTTGAAACAAGATATCCCAATCCTTTCTGTGCTCTAAATGAGAAAAGAAAGCTGTGGAGCATCGGTCGTGCGTCTCCTGTCACTGGGAAGAGGGAGAACGCGACAAGCCGGTTTGGGTGTGCTCACACGGGGGTGCATCTCTGGCTCAGCTTGAAACAAGATATCCCAATCCTTTCTGTGCTCTAAATGAGAAAAGAAAGCTGTGGAGCATCGGTCGTGCGTCTCCTGTCACGGGAAGAGGGAGAACGCGACAAGCCGGTTTGGGTGTGCTCACACGGGGGTGCATCTCTGGCTCAGCTTGAAACAAGATATCCCAATCCTTTCTGTGCTCTAAATGAGAAAAGAAAGCTGTGGAGCATCGGTCGTGCGTCTCCTGTCACGGGAAGAGGGAGAACGCGACAAGCCGGTTTGGGTGTGCTCACACGGGGGTGCATCTCTGGCTCAGCTTGAAACAAGATATCCCAATCCTTTCTGTGCTCTAAATGAGAAAAGAAAGCTGTGGAGCATCGGTCGTGCGTCTCCTGTCACGGGAAGAGGGAGAACGCGACAAGCCGGTTTGGGTGTGCTCACACGGGGGTGCATCTCTGGCTCAGCTTGAAACAAGATATCCCAATCCTTTCTGTGCTCTAAATGAGAAAAGAAAGCTGTGGAGCATCGGTCGTGCGTCTCCTGTCACGGGAAGAGGGAGAAACGCGACTAAGCCGGTTTGGGTGTGCTCACAAGGGGGTGCATCTCTGGCTCAGCTTGAAACAAGATATCCCAATCCTTTCTGTGCTCTAAATGAGAAAAGAAAGCTGTGGAGCATCGGTCGTGCGTCTCCTGTCACGGGAAGAGGGAGAACGCGACAAGCCGGTTTGGGTGTGCTGGACGAGGGTGCATCTTTGGCTTAGCTTGAAACAAAAGCTCCCAATGTTTTCTGTGCTCCAAATGAGAAAAGAAAGCTGTGGAGCATCGGTCGTGCGTCTCCTGTCACGGGAAGAGGGAGAACGCGACAAGCCGGTTTGGGTGTGCTCACACGGGGGTGCATCTCTGGCTTCAGCTTGAAACAAGATATCCCAATCCTTTCTGTGCTCTAAATGAGAAAAGAAAGCTGTGGAGCATCGGTCGTGCGTCTCCTGTCACGGGAAGAGGGAGAACGCGACAAGCCGGTTTGCGTGTGCTCACACGGGGGTGCATCTCTGGCTCAGCTTGAAACAAGATATCCCAATCCTTTCTGTGCTCTAAATGAGAAAAGAAAGCTGTGGAGCATCGGTCGTGCGTCTCCTGTCACGGGAAGAGGGAGAACGCGACAAGCCGGTTTGGGTGTGCTGGGACGAGGGTGCATCTTTGGCTTAGCTTGAAACAAGATATCCCAATCCTTTCTGTGCTCTAAATGAGAAAAGAAAGCTGTGGAGCATCGGTCGTGCGTCTCCTGTCACGGGAAGAGGGAGAACGCGACAAGCCGGTTTGGGTGTGCTCACACGGGGGTGCATCTGTGGCTCAGCTTGAAACAAGATATCCCAATCCTTTCTGTGCTCTAAATGAGAAAAGAAAGCTGTGGAGCATCGGTCGTGCGTCTCCTGTCACGGGAAGAGGGAGAACGCGACAAGCCGGTTTGGGTGTGCTCACACGGGGGTGCATCTGTGGCTCAGCTTGAAACAAGATATCCCAATCCTTTCTGTGCTCTAAATGAGAAAAGAAAGCTGTGGAGCATCGGTCGTGCGTCTCCTGTCACGGGAAGAGGGAGAACGCGACAAGCCGGTTTGGGTGTGCTCACACGGGGGTGCATCTCTGGCTCAGCTTGAAACAAGATATCCCAATCCTTTCTGTGCTCTAAATGAGAAAAGAAAGCTGTGGAGCATCAGTCGTGCGTCTCCTGTCACGGGAAGAGGGAGAACGCGACAAGCCAGTTTGGGTGTGCTGGGACGAGGGTGCATCTTTGGCTTAGCTTGAAACAAAAGCTCCCAATGTTTTCTGTGCTCTAAATGAGAAAAGAAAGCTGTGGAGCATCGGTTGTGCGTCTCCTGTCACGGGAAGAGGGAGAACGCGACAAGCCGGTTTGGGTGTGCTCACACGGGGGTGCATCTCTGGCTCAGCTTGAAACAAGATATCCCAATCCTTTCTGTGCTCTAAATGAGAAAAGAAAGCTGTGGAGCATCGGTCGTGCGTCTCCTGTCACGGGAAGAGGGAGAACGCGACAAGCCGGTTTGGGTGTGCTCACACGGGGGTGCATCTCTGGCTCAGCTTGAAACAAGATATCCCAATCCTTTCTGTGCTCTAAATGAGAAAAGAAAGCTGTGGAGCATCGGTCGTGCGTCTCCTGTCACGGGAAGAGGGAGAACGCGACAAGCCGGTTTGGGTGTGCTCACACGGGGGTGCATCTCTGGCTCAGCTTGAAACAAGATATCCCAATCCTTTCTGTGCTCTAAATGAGAAAAGAAAGCTGTGGAGCATCGGTCGTGCGTCTCCTGTCACGGGAAGAGGGAGAACGTGACAAGCCGGTTTGGGTGTGCTCACACGGGGGTGCATCTCTGGCTCAGCTTGAAACAAGATATCCCAATCCTTTCTGTGCTCTAAATGAGAAAAGAAAGCTGTGGAGCATCGGTCGTGCGTCTCCTGCCACGGGAAGAGGGAGAACGCGACAAGCCGGTTTGGGTGTGCTCACACGGGGGTGCATCTCTGGCTCAGCTTGAAACAAGATATCCCAATCCCTTCTGTGCTCTAAATGAGAAAAGAAAGCTGTGGAGCATCGGTCGTGCGTCTCCTGTCACGGGAAGAGGGAGAACGTGACAAGCCGGTTTGGGTGTGCTCACACGGGGGTGCATCTCTGGCTCAGCTTGAAACAAGATATCCCAATCCTTTCTGTGCTCTAAATGAGAAAAGAAAGCTGTGGAGCATCGGTCGTGCGTCTCCTGTCACGGGAAGAGGGAGAACGCGACAAGCCAGTTTGGGTGTGCTGGGACGAGGGTGCATCTTTGGCTTAGCTTGAAACAAAAGCTCCCAATGTTTTCTGTGCTCTAAATGAGAAAAGAAAGCTGTGGAGCATCGGTCGTGCGTCTCCTGTCACGGGAAGAGGGAGAACGCGACAAGCCGGTTTGGGTGTGCTGGGACGAGTGTGCATCTTTGGCTTAGCTTGAAACAAAAGCTCCCAATGTTTTCTGTGCTCTAAATGAGAAAAGAAAGCTGTGGAGCGTCGGTCGTGCGTCTCCTGTCACGGGAAGAGGGAGAACGCGACAAGCCAGTTTGGGTGTGCTGGGACGAGGGTGCATCTTTGGCTTAGCTTGAAACAAAAGCTCCTAATGTTTTCTGTGCTCTAAATGAGAAAAGAAAGCTGTGGAGCATCGGTTGTGCGTCTCCTGTCACGGGAAGAGGGAGAACGCGATAAGCCGGTTTGGGTGTGCTCACACGGGGGTGCATCTCTGGCTCAGCTTGAAACAAGATATCCCAATGTTTTCTGTGCTCTAAATGAGAAAAGAAAGCTGTGGAGCATCGGTCGTGCGTCTCCTGTCACGGGAAGAGGGAAAACGCGACAAGCCGGTTTGGGTGTGCTCACAAGGGGGTGCATCTCTGGCTCAGCTTGAAACAAGATATCCCAATGTTTTCTGTGCTCTAAATGAGAAAAGAAAGCTGTGGAGCATCGGTCGTGCGTCTCCTGTCACGGGAAGAGGGAGAACGCGACAAGCCGGTTTGGGTGTGCTCACACGGGGGTGCATCTCTGGCTCAGCTTGAAACAAGATATTCCAATCCTTTCTGTGCTCTAAATGAGAAAAGAAAGCTGTGGAGCATCGGTCGTGCGTCTCCTGTCACGGGAAGAGGGAGAACGCGACAAGCCGGTTTGGGTGTGCTCACACGGGGGTGCATCTTTGGCTTAGCTTGAAACAAAAGCTCCCAATGTTTTCTGTGCTCTAAATGAGAAAAGAAAGCTGTGGAGCATCGGTCGTGCGTCTCCTGTCACGGGAAGAGGGAGAACGCGACAAGCCGGTTTGGGTGTGCTCACACGGGGGTGCATCTCTGGCTCAGCTTGAAACAAGATATCCCAATCCTTTCTGTGCTCTAAATGAGAAAAGAAAGCTGTGGAGCATCGGTCGTGCGTCTCCTGTCACGGGAAGAGGGAGAACGCGACAAGCCGGTTTGGGTGTGCTCACACGGGGGTGCATCTCTGGCTCAGCTTGAAACAAGATATCCCAATCCTTTCTGTGCTCTAAATGAGAAAAGAAAGCTGTGGAGCATCAGTCGTGCGTCTCCAGTCACGGGAAGAGGGAGAACGCGACAAGCCAGTTTGGGTGTTCTGGGACGAGGGTGCATCTTTGGCTTAGCTTGAAACAAAAGCTCCCAATGTTTTCTGTGCTCTAAATGAGAAAAGAAAGCTGTGGAGCATCGGTTGTGCGTCTCCTGTCACGGGAAGAGGGAGTACGCGACAAGCCGGTTTGGGTGTGCTCACACGGGGGTGCATCTCTGGCTCAGCTTGAAACAAGATATCCCAATCCTTTCTGTGCTCTAAATGAGAAAAGAAAGCTGTGGAGCATCGGTCGTGCGTCTCCTGTCACGGGAAGAGGGAGAACGCGACAAGCCGGTTTGGGTGTGCTCACACGGGGGTGCATCTCTGGCTCAGCTTGAAACAAGATATCCCAATCCTTTCTGTGCTCTAAATGAGAAAAGAAAGCTGTGGAGCATCGGTCGTGCGTCTCCTGTCACGGGAAGAGGGAGAACGCGACAAGCCGGTTTGGGTGTGCTCACACGGGGGTGCATCTCTGGCTCAGCTTGAAACAAGATATCCCAATCCTTTCTGTGCTCTAAATGAGAAAAGAAAGCTGTGGAGCATCGGTCGTGCGTCTCCTGTCACGGGAAGAGGGAGAACGCGACAAGCCGGTTTGGGTGTGCTCACACGGGGGTGCATCTGTGGCTCAGCTTGAAACAAGATATCCCAATGTTTTCTGTGCTCTAAATGAGAAAAGAAAGCTGTGGAGCATCGGTCGTGCGTCTCCTGTCACGGGAAGAGGGAGAACGCGACAAGCCGGTTTGGGTGTGCTCACACGGGGGTGCATCTCTGGCTCAGCTTGAAACAAGATATCCCAATCCTTTCTGTGCTCTAAATGAGAAAAGAAAGCTGTGGAGCATCGGTCGTGCGTCTCCTGTCACGGGAAGAGGGAGAACGCGACAAGCCGGTTTGGGTGTGCTCACACGGGGGTGCATCTCTGGCTCAGCTTGAAACAAGATATCCCAATCCTTTCTGTGCTCTAAATGAGAAAAGAAAGCTGTGGAGCATCGGTCGTGCGTCTCCTGTCACGGGAAGAGGGAGAACGCGACAAGCCGGTTTGGGTGTGCTCACATAGGGGTGCATCTCTGGCTTAGCTTGAAACAAAAGCTCCCAATGTTTTCTGTGCTCTAAATGAGAAAAGAAAGCTGTGGAGCATCGGTCGTGCGTCTCCTGTCACGGGAAGAGGGAGAACGCGACAAGCCGGTTTGGGTGTGCTCACACGGGGGTGCATCTGTGGCTCAGCTTGAAACAAGATATCCCAATCCTTTCTGTGCTCTAAATGAGAAAAGAAAGCTGTGGAGCATCGGTCGTGCGTCTCCTGTCACGGGAAGAGGGAGAACGCGACAAGCCGGTTTGGGTGTGCTCACACGGGGGTGCATCTCTGGCTCAGCTTGAAACAAGATATCCCAATCCTTTCTGTGCTCTAAATGAGAAAAGAAAGCTGTGGAGCATCGGTCGTGCGTCTCCTGTCACGGGAAGAGGGAGAACGCGACAAGCCGGTTTGGGTGTGCTCACACGGGGGTGCATCGGTGGCTCAGCTTGAAACAAGATATCCCAATCCTTTCTGTGCTCTAAATGAGAAAAGAAAGCTGTGGAGCATCGGTCGTGCGTCTCCTGCCACGGGAAGAGGGAGAACGCGACAAGCCGGTTTGGGTGTGCTCACACGGGGGTGCATCTCTGGCTCAGCTTGAAACAAGATATCCCAATCCTTTCTGTGCTCTAAATGAGAAAAGAAAGCTGTGGAGCATCGGTCGTGCGTCTCCTGTCACGGGAAGAGGGAGAACGCGACAAGCCGGTTTGGGTGTGCTCACACGGGGGTGCATCTTTGGCTTAGCTTGAAACAAAAGCTCCCAATGTTTTCTGTGCTCTAAATGAGAAAAGAAAGCTGTGGAGCATCGGTCGTGCGTCTCCTGTCACGGGAAGAGGGAGAACGCGACAAGCCGGTTTGGGTGTGCTCACACGGGGGTGCATCTCTGGCTCAGCTTGAAACAAGATATCCCAATGTTTTCTGTGCTCTAAATGAGAAAAGAAAGCTGTGGAGCATCGGTCGTGCGTCTCCTGTCACGGGAAGAGGGAGAACGCGACAAGCCAGTTTGGGTGTGCTGGGACGAGGGTGCATCTTTGGCTTAGCTTGAAACAAAAGCTCCCAACGTTTTCTGTGCTCTAAATGAGAAAAGAAAGCTGTGGAGCATCGGGCGTGCGTCTCCTGTCACGGGAAGAGGGAGAACGCGACAAGCCGGTTTGGGTGTGCTCACACGGGGGTGCATCTCTGGCTCAGCTTGAAACAAGATATCCCAATGTTTTCTGTGCTCTAAATGAGAAAAGAAAGCTGTGGAGCATCGGTCGTGCGTCTCCTGTCACGGGAAGAGGGAAAACGCGACAAGCCGGTTTGGGTGTGCTCACACGGGGGTGCATCTCTGGCTCAGCTTGAAACAAGATATCCCAATGTTTTCTGTGCTCTAAATGAGAAAAGAAAGCTGTGGAGCATCGGTCGTGCGTCTCCTTTCACGGGAAGAGGGAGAACGCGACAAGCCGGTTTGGGTGTGCTCACACGGGGGTGCATCTCTGGCTCAGCTTGAAACAAGATATCCCAATCCTTTCTGTGCTCTAAATGAGAAAAGAAAGCTGTGGAGCATCGGTCGTGCGTCTCCTGTCACGGGAAGAGGGAGAACGCGACAAGCCGGTTTGGGTGTGCTCACACGGGGGTGCATCTCTGGCTCAGCTTGAAACAAGATATCCCAATCCTTTCTGTGCTCTAAATGAGAAAAGAAAGCTGTGGAGCATCGGTCGTGCGTCTCCTGTCACGGGAAGAGGGAGAACGCGACAAGCCGGTTTGGGTGTGCTCACACGGGGGTGCATCTCTGGCTCAGCTTGAAACAAGATATCCCAATCCTTTCTGTGCTCTAAATGAGAAAAGAAAGCTGTGGAGCATCGGTCGTGCGTCTCCTGTCACGGGAAGAGGGAGAACGCGACAAGCCGGTTTGGGTGTGCTCACACGGGGGTGCATCTCTGGCTCAGCTTGAAACAAGATATCCCAATCCTTTCTGTGCTCTAAATGAGAAAAGAAAGCTGTGGAGCATCGGTCGTGCGTCTCCTGTCACGGGAAGAGGGAGAACGCGACAAGCCGGTTTGGGTGTGCTCACACGGGGGTGCATCTCTGGCTCAGCTTGAAACAAGATATCCCAATCCTTTCTGTGCTCTAAATGAGAAAAGAATGCTGTGGAGCATCGGTCGTGCGTCTCCTGTCACGGGAAGAGGGAGAACGCGACAAGCCGGTTTGGGTGTGCTCACACGGGGGTGCATCTCTGGCTCAGCTTGAAACAAGATATCCCAATCCTTTCTGTGCTCTAAATGAGAAAAGAAAGCTGTGGAGCATCGGTCGTGCGTCTCCTGTCACGGGAAGAGGGAAAACGCGACAAGCCGGTGTGGGTGTGCTGGGACGAGGGTGCATCTTTGGCTTAGCTTGAAACAAAAGCTCCCAATGTTTTCTGTGCTCTAAATGAGAAAAGAAAGCTGTGGAGCACCGGTCGTGCGTCTCCTGTCACGGGAAGAGGGAGAACACGACAAGCCGGTTTGGGTGTGCTCACACGGGGGTGCATCTGTGGCTCAGCTTGAAACAAGATATCCCAATCCTTTCTGTGCTCTAAATGAGAAAAGAAAGCTGTGGAGCATCGGTCGTGCGTCTCCTGTCACGGGAAGAGGGAGAACGCGACAAGCCAGTTTGGGTGTGCTCACACAGGGGTGCATCTCTGGCTTAGCTTGAAACAAAAGCTCCCAATGTTTTCTGTGCTCTAAATGAGAAAAGAAAGCTGTGGAGCATCGGTCGTGCGTCTCCTGTCACGGGAAGAGGGAGAACGCGACAAGCCGGTTTGGGTGTGCTCACACGGGGGTGCATCTCTGGCTCAGCTTGAAAAAAGATATCCCAATCCTTTCTGTGCTCTAAATGAGAAAAGAAAGCTGTGGAGCATCGGTCGTGCGTCTCCTGTCACGGGAAGAGGGAGAACGCGACAAGCCGGTTTGGGTGTGCTCACACGGGGGTGCATCTCTTGCTCAGCTTGAAACAAGATATCCCAATCCTTTCTGTGCTCTAAATGAGAAAAGAAAGCTGTGGAGCATCGGTCGTGCGTCTCCTGTCACGGGAAGAGGGAGAACGCGACAAGCCGGTTTGGGTGTGCTCACACGGGGGTGCATCTCTGGCTCAGCTTGAAACAAGATATCCCAATCCTTTCTGTGCTCTAAATGAGAAAAGAAAGCTGTGGAGCATCGGTCGTGCGTCTCCTGTCACGGGAAGAGGGAGAACGCGACAAGCCGGTTTGGGTGTGCTCACACGGGGGTGCATCTCTGGCTCAGCTTGAAACAAGATATCCCAATCCTTTCTGTGCTCTAAATGAGAAAAGAAAGCTGTGGAGCATCGGTCGTGCGTCTCCTGTCACGGGAAGAGGGAGAACGCGACAAGCCGGTTTGGGTGTGCTGCGACGAGGGTGCATCTTTGGCTTAGCTTGAAACAAAAGCTCCCAATGTTTTCTGTGCTCTAAATGAGAAAAGAAAGCTGTGGAGCATCGGTCGTGCGTCTCCTGTCACGGGAAGAGGGAGAACGCGACAAGCCGGTTTGGGTGTGCTCACACGGGGGTGCATCTCTGGCTCAGCTTGAAACAAGATATCCCAATCCTTTCTGTGCTCTAAATGAGAAAAGAAAGCTGTGGAGCATCGGTCGTGCGTCTCCTGTCACGGGAAGAGGGAGAACGCGACAAGCCAGTTTGGGTGTGCTGGGACGAGGGTGCATCTTTGGCTTAGCTTGAAACAAAAGCTCCCAAAGTTTTCTGTGCTCTAAATGAGAAAAGAAAGCTGTGGAGCATCGGTCGTGCGTCTCCTGTCACGGGAAGAGGGAGAACGCGACAAGCCGGTTTGGGTGTGCTCACACGGGGGTGCATCTCTGGCTCAGCTTGAAACAAGATATCCCAATCCTTTCTGTGCTCTAAATGAGAAAAGAAAGCTGAGGAGCATCGGTCGTGCGTCTCCTGTCACGGGAAGAGGGAGAACGCGACAAGCCGGTTTGGGTGTGCTCACATGGGGGTGCATCTCTGGCTCAGCTTGAAACAAGATATCCCAATCCTTTCTGTGCTCTAAATGAGAAAAGAAAGCTGTGGAGCATCGGTCGTGCGTCTCCTGTCACGGGAAGAGGGAAAACGCGACAAGCCGGTTTGGGTGTGCTGGGACGAGGGTGCATCTTTGGCTTAGCTTGAAACAAAAGCTCCCAATGTTTTCTGTGCTCTAAATGAGAAAAGAAAGCTGTGGAGCATCGGTCGTGCGTCTCCTGTCACGGGAAGAGGGAGAACGCGACAAGCCGGTTTGGATGTGCTCACACGGGGGTGCATCTGTGGCTCAGCTTGAAACAAGATATTCCAATCCTTTCTGTGCTCTAAATGAGAAAAGAAAGCTGTGGAGCATCGGTCGTGCGTCTCCTGTCACGGGAAGAGGGAGAACGCGACAAGCCGGTTTGGGTGTGCTGGGACGAGGGTGCATCTTTGGCTCAGCTTGAAACAAGATATCCCAATCCTTTCTGTGCTCTAAATGAGAAAAGAATGCTGTGGAGCATCGGTCGTGCGTCTCCTGTCACGGGAAGAGGGAGAACGCGACAAGCCGGTTTGGGTGTGCTCACACGGGGGTGCATCTCTGGCTCAGCTTGAAACAAAAGCTCCCAATGTTTTCTGTGCTCTAAATGAGAAAAGAAAGCTGTGGAGCATCGGTCGTGCGTCTCCTGTCACGGGAAGAGGGAGAACGCGACAAGCCGGTTTGGGTGTGCTCACACGGGGGTGCATCTCTGGCTCAGCTTGAAACAAGATATCCCAATCCTTTCTGTGCTCTAAATGAGAAAAGAATGCTGTGGAGCATCGGTCGTGCGTCTCCTGTCACGGGAAGAGGGAGAACGCGACAAGCCGGTTTGGGTGTGCTCACACGGGGGTGCATCTCTGGCTCAGCTTGAAACAAGATATCCCAATCCTTTCTGTGCTCTAAATGAGAAAAGAAAGCTGTGGAGCATCGGTCGTGCGTCTCCTGTCACGGGAAGAGGGAAAACGCGACAAGCCGGTTTGGGTGTGCTGGGACGAGGGTGCATCTTTGGCTTAGCTTGAAACAAAAGCTCCCAATCCTTTCTGTGCTCTAAATGAGAAAAGAAAGCTGTGGAGCATCGGTCGTGCGTCTCCTGTCACGGGAAGAGGGAGAACGCGACAAGCCAGTTTGGGTGTGCTCACACAGGGGTGCATCTCTGGCTTAGCTTGAAACAAAAGCTCCCAATGTTTTCTGTGCTCTAAATGAGAAAAGAAAGCTGTGGAGCATCGGTCGTGCATCTCCTGTCACGGGAAGAGGGAGAACGCGACAAGCCGGTTTGGGTGTGCTCACACGGGGGTGCATCTCTGGCTCAGCTTGAAACAAGATATCCCAATCCTTTCTGTGCTCTAAATGAGAAAAGAAAGCTGTGGAGCATCGGTCGTGCGTCTCCTGTCACGGGAAGAGGGAGAACGCGACAAGCCGGTTTGGGTGTGCTCACACGGGGGTGCATCTTTGGCTTAGCTTGAAACAGGAAATTCCAATGCCTTTTGTGCTCTACATGAGAAGAGAAAGCTGTGGAGCATCGGTCGTGCGTCTCCTGTCAAGGGAGGTGGGAGAACGCGACAAGCCGGTTTGGTTGTGCTCAGACGGGGTTGCATCTTTGGCTTAGCTTGAAATAAGGAATCCCAATGCTTTCTGTTCTCTACAGGAGCAGAGAAAGCTGTGGAGCATCGGTCGTGTGTCTCCTGTCACGGGAAGAGGGAGAACGCGACAAGCCGGTTTGGGTGTGCTCGGACGGGGGTGCATCTGTGGCTTAGCTTGAAACAGGAAATCCCAATGCTTTTTGTGCTCTGCATGAGAAGAGAAAGCTGTGGAGCATCGGTCGTGCGTCTCCTGTCACGGGAAGTGGGAGAACGCGACAAGCCAGTTTGGGTGTGCTGATGTTAGGTTCATCTTTGGCTTAGCTTGAAACAAAAGCTCCCAATGTTTTCTGTGCTCTAAATTAGAAAAGAAAGCTGTGGAGCATCGGTCGTGCGTCTCCTGTCACGGGAAGATGGAGAACGCGACAAGCCGGTTTGGGTGTGCTGGGACGAGGGTGCATCTTTGGCTTAGCTTGAAACAAAAGCTCCCAATGTTTTCTGTGCTCTAAATGAGAAAAGAAAGCTGTGGAGCTTCGGTCGTGCGTCTCCTGTCACGGGAAGAGGGAGAACGCGACAAGCCGGTTTGGGTGTGCTCACACGGGGGTGCATCTTTGGCTTAGCTTGAAACAAAAGCTCCCAATGTTTTCTGTGCTCTACAGGAGCAGAGAAAGCTGTGGAGCATCGGTCGTGCGTCTCCTGTCACGGGAAGAGGGAGATCTCGGCAAGCCGTTTTGTGTGTGCTCAGAAAGGGTGCATCTTTGCCTTTGCTTGAAACAAGGGCTCCAAATGCTTTCTGTGTTCTATAGGAGCAGAGAAAGCTGTGGAGCATCGGTCGTGCGTCTCTTGTCACGGGAAGCGGGGGAACTTGGCAAGCTGGTTTGGGTGTGCTCAGAAAGGGTTCATCTTTGGCTTAGCTTCAAACAAGAGCTGCCAGTGCTTTCTGTGCTCTACAGGAGAAGAGAAAGCTGTGGAGCATCGGTCATGCATCTCCTGTCACGGGAAGGGTGATAACGCGGAAGCCGGTTTGGGTGTGCTCAGAAAGGGTTCATCTTTGGCTTAGTTTGAAACATAATTTCCCAATGGTTTCTGTGCTCTACAGTAGCAGAGAAAGATGTAGAGCATCGGTCGTGCGTCTCCTGTCACGGGAAGAGGGAGAATGCAGCAAGCATGTTTGGGTGTGCTCAGAAGGGGTTCATCTTTGGCATACCTCAGAGTCGCGATGGGTAGGGATGGAGCGTGGCAGCAGGGTAGGGACCTGCCGTGCCAGAGCTGGAAAAGGTAGCAGCCAGAAATCCTTGGATTTCTCCTTTGCTCTGAGACCTTGGACAGGCTGTCCAGGATGATGGTCTGTGGAGGCCTGAGCCCTCTGCGCAGTGAGCCCCATTCCTGTCATACGATGGGACCACACGCTGAAGAGGCATCACAACGTCAGGAGGCTCTGCCTCGGTGAGCTCCAGCAGGGTCCTGAACAACTTGTGCTCCGATTACTCATTTGCCAGGAGCCACTGGTGGATGTACCTCACCATGGTAGGCACCTGGAGAAGGCCCGGGGAGACTTGGAAAGCTGCCAGAGGGAGAAATGTCCCCAGCTTCCCCAGAGAAGTGCTTCCCTTCCCGCCTAACTGAGTGGCCTGTAAGGGTTACAGGGACCAGCAGGCACGGCTTGGGAGGCCAAGCAGTTCCTGGGGGGATCAAACCCTGCTCACAGGCTTCTTACTTGCTTTGGCTTGGAAAATCCTTCCTCTAAATGCATATCCAGCAGGGCAGCACTGGACTTGGTTTGGAAGAGGAGTGAGTAACCTCTGAGCCCAGTCTCCTCTACTGGGGCAGCTGCAGGACCTTCCTCCTCCTCCACCCAGGCTAGCTTGGGCACTCTCGGGGATCTCTGCTCCATGTCAGTGACTGGATTGATGGGACCTTGCAGGAGAGATGCCTCGGAAAAGCTCCGAGTCAGCGAGTCCTGCAGTCGTGCCTGGAAGGCGCCGGCAGATCCGAAGTGCTGGCAAGAGTTCAGGACAGCAAGTCCTGCACTCTGGTTTCGAGGGCTCCTGCCACAAGGACGGGTGACTCTTGGTCAAGGCTTGTGGTTTGGCCTTGAGGTCAACTGGCGGCAGGAATAACACCTTGGAAAAGCTCCGGGTCAGACACCAAGGAGTGTGCTGTGAGGGGGCTCCTCACCACACGGCTCTTTCCTGTCCTGTCCCGTCGCGTGCTGCGAGCACTGTGGTGTGGCTGTTTCACCACCAGCACCTGTGTCACCATGTGTCACAAAGGGTCCTTTGACACCCTGTCCCAATCCATGCCACAGTGACCACGCTGCTGCACCGTGTCACAAAGGGCCAATGCACAGGCTGCCACCTGCCCCTGGGGCTGCCCCCCGCCCAGCCAAAGTGGCCCAGGTTGGAAGGAATCCCTGGCCCCAAGTGTGTAAGACAGCCCTGAGACAGGATCTTTCGCAATGGCTCAAACCATCGGCAAAGGCTGCCCTGCTCTGCGGGCTCAGGGCAGCAGAAGGAGCCCCCAGGGCTGCCAATGCAGCCGCGGTGGGAAGGGCACGGGGCCTTGCACAGAAGCTGGTCTGGCCTCCTTGGGACACATCTCGCCTGGTGGCTGTCCTAAACCCGCAGGTGTGACACAGAGGAGGAACGTGTGGGCCAGGGCACGAGTGCTGCTCTGACCCCTGCGGCCAGGGGAGCGCTGAAATCAGCAGCTGTGACAGAGTCCCCGCCCAAGCAGACCTGCCACCCCCTGAGCTCCCTGGCAGTGCTGGTGTCATCTCCTGCCACAGAGACCTGTGCCCCGGGGTGCTTTTCTGCCACAGGACAGACAAAGCCAAGGTGCATTGGGCGCTGTGCTCCTTCCTGCGGGTGATGTTGGCAGGGGCACCTGGAGCCACTGCTGGCAACACTTGCTCTCATGTCAGAAGCTGTTACTCCATGCTGAAATGGTTTTCTCCTTGGAGTGATTTCCTGCAGCACAAAATCACCCTGGCAGTGAAGGCATAGAAGGATCTGGCATTGAAGAATCCACAATTCAGGAAAGCTTTACTTCCCATTGCTCAACTCAAGTAGTTCCAAAAAGTTGCAAACGTCCTAAATTAATGGGAATGGCCTGAGAATGTTACAGGTTTGGTAGTTTCCTTCCCATCTCAAAGCAGCAACACATTTGCCTTAAGGTCATCCATTGAATGTCACTTTACAAAACAAAAGACTACACAGGGGCAAAAGAAAGGCCTTGCTTTGGTTTCAAACATTTTTCTATGAAGGGATGATAAGAACTTAATTCTCTTAAGGAAAAAAAGCCCTCCAGGAATGACTGTCCACTCAGTGTTACAAAAGTAGTCCAAACAAATGAGTAGATTGCAAAAGGGCTAATCGTCCCCTTGCTACAGGTATCGAAGTGGCCAATAAAGTACAGCTCTCCTCTCTTCTTCTCTGCAGGAGAAGCAGGACCACAAACAGAAAAAATCCCAACTATTCCTTCTGTCCTCCATAACCAAAGCTGTGCCAAACCACAGACACTGCCTTCCGACTGACTCCAGTTCCAGCCTAGACCTCTCACCTTCCAGACAACTCCTTCCCCAACACACCCACCAACACCAAGCCCAGCTCAACACCCTGCCAGGACCCCCAGCTGTCCCCATCCCTCCGCAGAGCTTGGCCACCTTCCAGCAGACCCCCTGGTTCCCTGCACGTGCCGTGGGATGGCACTCAGGAGGACGTGCTCCAAGGCCTTCCCCGGCAGCAAGCTCAGGCTGCCAGGCCTATGGTTCCTGGATCATCCTTCCCACTGACCCTTCCTGTGTGTGGCTGTTACATTTGCACATTTGCGCTCAGCTCGGACTTGTCCACTTCACCAGGGCTGCTGGTAAAGGATGGACAGCAGCCTGGCAAGCTCCTTCTCCAGCTCCCTTTTTGTACTTGGGGGAGGTAGATATCCCAGCTCTGGCTATCTCAATATCCCAGCTCTGGCTATCCCAGTGTCCCAGCTCAGGCTATCTCAATATCCCAGTTCTGGTTATCCCAATGTCCCAGCTCTGGCTATCCCCATATCCCAGCTCTGGTAATCCCAATATCCCAGCTCTGGCTATCCCAATATCCCAGCTCTGGATATCCCAATATCACAGCTATGGATATCCCAATATCCCAGCTCAGCTCCCACTGCCATCCCCAGTGACTACAGCTTCATCCAGCCCCACTCGCTGTCTCAGCACTCACAGGGGGTCCCATCCATGTCCCCACAATCAAGGACTGGGGGATCCCTGAGCTGGGCTCTGACAGTGCCACTTCCAGGTACAGCAGGGAGTAGGGAACTGGGGGGACAGGGAGATTTGGGGGAGCTGGGGGGGACTGAAAGTGAGAGTTTGGGGATCCCAAGGGGCCAGCAAGTGAAGGAAAGAGGGGACGTGAAGAGCTGGGAGAGCTGAGAAGGAGGTTTAGGGGCTCATGGTCAAGGAAAGGGGGTGCATGGACTGGGAGAGATGGGATGGGGTGTCCAGGGAATCCTGTGCCTATCAAAGGGCTGCCAGGGCTCCTCAGTGTGGGAAAGGAGGGGCTGCAGCTGGGCAATGCAGGAATGGGGGCCCAGGGGTCCCAGGGTGAAGGAAAAAGCTCTGGGGGCTGGGAGAGTAGGGGTGGCCGTGAAAAGGTTGAGTTGGTGTTGGATAAGGGGGTGCACGGGGGTCTTAGTGCTGGGCAAAGGGGTAAAAGAGCACCTCATTTCTCAGTAATGGGGTGTCAGGGGGGTCTGAGGGTCAAGAAAATGAAAGGCAGGGATTTGGAGAGGTAGAAGGGAGTTCCAGGGGGTCCTTGAGCCCAGGAAAGGAGAGTCCCGGGTTTCCCAAAACAGCACAGTAACAGGGTGGGATATTCAGGATGTTCGGGAAGGGGCAGTTCAGGGGTCTCTGGTTTTGCAGAAAGGTGGGGCTGGGGGCTGGGAAAGGCAGGAATGGGGGTCCAAGGCATTCCAGGGCATCCCAGGGTCAAGCACATGGGAACTCTGGAGACTGGGAGACATGGGATGGCCGGGAAAAGGGGAGCAAGGGTCTCATGGAACCAAGTGTCCACTGTTTGACGGTGCAGCCTTAGGGAGTGGTGGAGACCATTGTGTCACAATGGAATATCCTGAAACCAAGGATCCATTGTGACAAACCTGGGCTTTATGAAACCAAGGACACCACTGGGATTCAACTGAACCTCAAGGAAGCCAGGGCCAATTGTCAACACATCAGGTTCTCAGGAAACCAAGAAGAACATTGTGACCCAGTGGAATCTCACTGATCCAAGGCTCTGCTTGGATCAAGTGGGGCCTCATGGAACCCGTGTGCCACTGGGGCATTGCCAGGTCTCGTGCAAGCAAGGTTCCACTGTGCCAAGGAAAGACCTCATGGCAGCCAAGAGAGCACTGTGGGGCAATGGATTCTGAGAGAACCAAGGCCCCCCTTGTGACAAAGCGCAGCATCATGGAAACCCGGTGCCACTGGGACATCTCCAGCCTTGGAGGAAGCCAGTGTTCATTGTGAGCCAGCACAGCCTCATGAATCACAGGTGAGCACAGTGACACCGTGGAATCTCATTGTGGACACAGGGGGGCCTCAAGGCACCCAGGAGAGCACTGTGGGGCAAGGGATTGTCCTGGAACCAAGTCTGAATTGTTACAGAGAGGGCCCTCCTGGAATCCAGGAGACCATGGGAACGCCGGGGAATCTCATGGAAACAAATGTCCCGTGTTTGACACTGGGGCCTCCTAGAGCACAGGAGACTGTTGTGACACAATGGGAACAGAGCAGGCTGTGACATCACAGTGTGGCTGTATGATATCATAGAGTGGACTGTGACATCACAGTGTGGCTGTATTGTTGCCTCAAGTTTGCCTGCTTTTCACTGTTTGCATTTTGTTCTCACGTAGCTTCAAGTAAACTATGCATGTTTTTAGAAAATAATCTCATGTTTACATTCTTCTCCTCTGGGAGGAGAAAGATGATTGATGGTGATGTTCACCAATGAGGTCAAAGAGGTGGTTACCTGTGTAGCCAATCTTGGCCTGTCTGTAAATTTGTATATATATGGAGTCAGAAAAATAAAGTAGAAGCTTTCCTGCTTGACCTCCTGCTGGCCTGTTTCGTCCTTTCGTGCTCCTAACAGCAGCCGCACATGTGACCCTCTGTCATAAGTGGTGACCCCGATGGTGGGAAAGGAATTCACCCTTCTGTGTGTCTGAGGTCACAAGTGGTGACCCCTCCGTTGGACAAGAATTCAGCCTTCTGTGTGTCTGAGGTAACAAGCGGTAAGAGATGATGACCTCTACCTCTTCCTCGTAAGATGTCCTCATGATGGACGTCTGGTTTGAGGTCCTAGAGAAGGAGGGATCCTCTGTATCTAGGGAGGACTTCCAAGAGTTTTTCTATTATGCTAGAACCCATGGTTTTTTCTGTAGTGTTCAGGCTCCTTTCTCCACATTGGAGTGGTGGATCTTAGGGTCCCGCCTACTGCACGAGTTTAAGGCGGATGCTGGGGTGGATTTTTTGAGGTTGCTAACAACCTGGAAAAGGCTGGAAAAGGTGCTGCTAGGTATGCAGCTTCCCAGTTCTGGGGCTTCAGAGGATGGCTCCAGCCTGATGCTGTCTCCCGGGCTAGGTCCCAGGGGAGATGGCGGTGCCTTTTCTCCTGTCCTCGCACCGCGGATGCGCCATTGGAGTGGAGGGGATTTAGCCCCTACCCCCACTCGCACGGTGCCGGCGGGAACACTGATTCCCGGCCCACGTAGGTGCAGGAGTGAGGAAAGCCTGTCCTCCCTCAGAGCGGCAGCTGAGGAGGGCGCAGGGCCTGCGGAGCGGATCTCACCCATCCCCGCACCCTGCAGACGTTGGAGTGCGAGGGATCTTAGGGCTTGCAGAAGCCCAGCGGGACCGGCGCTACCAGCATCGCCGATTCCGGCGCCTCGGAGGTGGCAGCAGAAGGTCCCTTCCCCTCCCCATGCATTCCCGATGCGGGAAGCCCCAAGAGCACGTTTGGAGTGGGGGGGGTGGGGGGGTGGGGGGGGGTGGTCACATTGGACTACCCTCATTGTGGGATTTCCACGAGATATTTCGTGGAGGAGGACGATGTGGGTTCATGCTGTCCCGAGGGGCAGAGCGAAGCGGCCCCGGACCCGCGCGGCAGGGACCCGCAGTCCCCCCGCGACTCTGGGCGTGGCTCCGGGGGGCCAACCAAGTCTGCCCGGGGGGGCACGGCCCCAGAGAGTGAGAGGCCGGCCCCAGAGAGTGAGAGGCCCGCCCCGCAGCAGGTGGGAGGGCCGCCCACCATTGGAGTTCGGGCGGCCGGGGGGACCATGCTGGGAGCGGTACCCACAGCCCCTCCCACAGCCGCGGCTCCGCCGAGAGATGCATGGGGGAGGTGGCACTCGGATGGCCTTCGGGCTGTACAGCCTGGCTCTCCAGCAAGTTTTTCACCCCCCGCGAGCCCCCTTCCTTCCCCCGTGGCTTCTCCCTCCCAGTCGCCCGTGTCCTTGGAAGCGGTGCCGCATGGCAGGTCCCTCAAGGTGCTGCGTTCCCCCCCTGCGCTGAGCCGGAGCGGCTCCGCAGTTTTTACTTTTAGGGGGGACGGCACAGCTGGCGACAGGCCGGTGTTCACCCATGGCAAGGGGTCCCGGGATGCCTGGTCGCCTTCGGGTGGCCATTGGACACTGCCACCGTGTAAGGTGACGGTCCGGCAGCGGGATCCTGCACGTTTTCGGGAGGACGTCCGATCCAAGGCTGATGCCGTGGGTAGCCGTGGTTCGGCATGGCGCCCCCTGAAGGGCAGGGATGAATTCCCCAGCTATGCAGGTGCTGCAAGACAGGCACCTGCCTCTGTCCCTGTGGAGTCTAGGGGACAGAATTCGGAGGATGATGCCTCGACAGACGGTCTGCGAGCTTTCCCTGTGCTTCGGGAAGCTGGTCACAAGAAGCATGCCCATTTGTCTTGGCAAGCATTGGTTGATCTCCGAGATAGGGTTGGTAAATACGGTCTGGGGTCTCCGGAGATGATGCAGGTACTCTGGCTGATAGACACAGATGTGTTACCTCCTTATGACATTCGGTGCTTGGGCAAGGTTCTCTTTCAGCCGGTCGAATATGACCTATTTGAGTCCAAGTGGTCTCAATTGGCTGAAAAGACTGCAGCACAGAATTTGATGGCTCGTCAAGATGACCCTAAGTGTGGGGTCGGGCCAGACGTGTTGCTGGGTATAGGTGAGTTTGCTGATGTTAATAGGCAGGTCACCTGTGAGGCCCTGGTACTCGAGCAGTGCCAGAAGGTTGGCATGGCAGCATTGGTACAGACAATGGAGTTGTCTGCACCAAAACAGTCTTTTGCCACAATTCTTCAGGGGACTGACGAACCCTTTCTGCAGTTTGCGGGGAGGCTGACAGCTTCGTTTGAGTGACAGGTGGATGATTTTAATACCAGAATGATGTTGCTCAAACATTTGGCAAGGAGCAATTGCAATGCAGAGTGTAGAAGGATCATTGAGGCCCTTCCAGGTGATCCCTCACTCTTGCAAATGTCTGAGGCCTGTGCCAAACTGAGCACTGTATGTGCTAAGGTGGCTGCCGTGGCTACCACCCTGCAGCCGACCTGGAAGGGGAAGCGAGGTGGGAAGCCGAAGCAGGCAAATGCTCCGGCCAGCAAGAAGACAGGGAAGCAAGGGAAAAAGGGGACCATTCCTTCCTTTGTTCTTTTTGCATGGTGTGGACGGCCAAATCACATGGCCAATGACTGTAAGGCCACAGTTCATGTGAATGGCCAGCCTCTGTTGGGCTTGGGAAATGGGCAGCGGAGCGCGAAGGGGAGGCACGCTCAGACACAAGTGTCTTCTCAATCCCCAGAGCCAATGGAGGTCTGCTGGGCAAGCAGAGTTTCCACACCCACCCGCCCCTGTCACTGTCCCTGAAGGGACCTGATTTGCTCAACTTGTGTTGAGTCTTCTGTTCACAGGACAGAGTACTGTGGTGAGAAGGAGGCTGCTCTGAAGCTACTGGGCTGCCTCACGTTCACTGGACTGTTGTTCTGGCCAGAGACTGTCCTGAAACGACTTTTACTCTGTCTGTCTTTGGAGTGGACATTGCAAGTTTCTCCCTTGCTGCTTAGCGTCTGGAATGGACTCTTTCTTCTAGACGACTTTGTCGCCCTTCGTGACTTGGTTCGGGAGCAGTTGGTCCAGGATCATCTGGAACTTTCTACCAGTCCCTGGAATGTCTCTGTTTCCTGACTCAGAAAGAAGTCTGTGACATGGAGGTTGTTAAAAGACCTCTGAAAAGTTAATGCTGTGGTGGAAGGCGTGAAGATGGTGCGGGCTGATGTGCCGTCGCCCACCATGCTTCCCACAGATTGGTTGATCCTCGTTGTGAATCTGAAAGATTGTTTTCTTGTGATTCATTTGTACCCTACAGGTATCAGTGGCCGATGGAATGTTGAATAGTCCAATCTCTTGCACGTTTTGGACTGGGTCTTTCTGCCCCATCAGCCGCAAAAGACGGCAATTGCATTGTTTGGCAATTGCATCACTTCTCGATTGATAACTAACTGCAGGCAACAGTGCTTGCAGATTGATGGGTGCGGATTTTGCAAATTTTGTACTCTCAGTATTACAGAAGAAATTTGACTGGAGCTTTGCAAGCAGTGTTTCTCTGCCAAATGCTCTGAAAAATTTTTTAGGGCAGGTTGCTTGTCATCTGCCCAGCCATGAGCTATTGCAAATGACAAAAATTCTTTGAAATTTTTTGCGGCACAAAACTAGTCAGAAGCCAGTGCAAGGACCTGCTGTCTTCACAGACGGTTCAGGAAGGACATAACAGGCCATTGTTGCTTGGAAAGATGGATCTGAGGGTCAAGTTTTGGAAGGTCATGAGGATGGGACAGCCCAATTTTTTGTATTGAGGGCTGCCATCATGGCATTTCCAAAGTTTCCCAGGAACTTTTCAATTTAGTCACGGATTTTGTTTCTGTGGCCGACATGGCACAGCAGTTGGGTCATTCAATTTTGAAGGGAGTCGGCAATGTTGCTTTGTTTCATTTGATGAAGACCCTGTGTTGTGCCCCTGAGGCCTGTGTTCTTCAAAACAAAAACGGGGAATGCAGGGTGAAACCCTGCAAACAACTGGCAAAGGTTTGTGTGCCATCAAGCACCATAAGGTGCTGCAGGGTTCTAATAACCCTGTCCTGTTGAAAGCAGGAGACCGTGACCAAAATGAAGGTCAACAAGTGGAGGAACCACTGAGTGATGACTCAGATGTCGATAATCACTCTGATGGCCCTTCCATGTCAAGAAATTGAACATTGTTCATTTTCTTTTTTACTTTTTTCATTTTTAATGGTAAAAGGGTGAGATGTTGCCTCAAGTTTGCCTGCATTTCACTGTTTGCATTTTGTTCTCACGTAGCTTCAAGTAAACTACGTCTGTTTTTAGAAAATAATCTCATGTTTACATTCTTCTCCTCTGGGAGGAGAAAGATGATTGATGGTGATGTTCACCAATGAGGTCAAAGAGGTGGCTACCTGTGTAACCAATCTTGGTCTTTCTGTAAATTTGTATATATATGGAGTCAGAAAAATAAAGTAGAAACTTTCCTGCTTGACCTCCTGCTGGCCTGTTTCGTCCTTTCGTGCTCCTAACAGCAGCCGCACGTGTGACCCTCTATCACACTGTATGACATCACAGAGTGGATTGTGACATCACAGAGTGGGCTGTGACATCACAGAGCAGTCTGTGACACCATGAAGTGCGCTGTGAGGTCACAGTGCAGGCACTCCCATCATCGACAGAAGCTCTGTTACATCAGAGAGCAGCTCTGTGACGTCTCAGAGAAGGCTGTGTGACATCACAGAGTGGCGTGTGACATCACAGTGCTGACTGTGACATCACAGTGAAGGCTATGACACCACAGAGCTAGCTGTGACATCACAGTGTAGCTGTAAGATGTCTGACAGAGGGCTGTGAGGCCAAAGACTGTGCTGTGACTTTGCAGGGTGGCACTATGACACCAGAGAGAGGGCTGGGTGACATCACAGGGGGTGGTGTGACATCACAGGAAGAGTGTGTGACATCACAGGGGCTGTGTGAGGTCACTGGGGAGGTCACTCCACCCCGGCCTCCACTCACAGTTCCCCCAGAGATGTCCAGCACTGCTCGTGCACAGCGGGGTCCCTTGCCCCCCCGGGTCCCCTGTCAGGGTCCGCAAACATATGCGGGGAACCTGATGGTTCATTTTAGGATCTCAGAGCGCAAAAGACACAGCGGAGGCAACTCAGTTTATACAACAAAAAATGCACCTTTATTTAGTGCCAAAATGCTATAGTGGGGAGAGAAAATAGAGAATAGTAAGAAAAATAGAAAAGAGGGGAATGGAATTATAGCTACCAACGTGGAGGGACGAGTCCTTGAGGCCGAGATGCCCATAGACACGATCTTCTCTAGTGGGGTGATCACGAAAGTGAGCGAGGGTCTCCAAGGTTTTATAGGTTGATGTCCTGGGTTGTAGTTTAGGATGTATTCTATCACCATCTTCAGTTAATGGCCCACCAATGCCTTGTGCATGACTCATAGATAGCTCCCTCCAGGAGTTCTCTCTCTTTAATGGGCCATCAAGGACCTCCTGGATGACTCGACATCCCATTGTGAGATGCTCCGCCGACGGGGAGGAGCCAAGCATTCTTGCCTGGATATAAGCTGGGATTTGGGACAATAGAAGCAGCCCTCACCCAGTGGATTCCCAGAGGACCGGCGCTACCAGACCTTTCTACAAGATCACTGCTTCAGGAAGACCACCTCGTCTGGACTGCTTCCATCACCCTGATCAGGTTGTATTCTGACTCTATCAGTGGTTATTCTTTTTGTATTGTTGCATTTATTTTATTTTATTTTATGTTATTTTATTTTATTTTATTTTATTTTTTTCCTTTTCTTCTCATTAAATTGTTTTTTCTGACTTAGAGCCTCTCACTTGGTTTGTTTTCAAACCACAACAGGTTGTCAAGGCGGGGACCAAAGCGAGTGGCACAAAGCCAAAGCCAGAGCCACCTGTGTTGAGGCAAAGCAAGGGGCCCAGGGCCAAAGCAGGAGCCACCTGCGACAAGGTTGGGTGCTCAGGGACAAGCTGCACACTGTACATGCCATACTCTGGTACGGGCGGACCAGTTTGGGCAAGTAGCCTTGGCTCAGTCCACTGTGACCAGTTCCATTGTTCTTGCACTCCTTTCTCATGGAGATGCAGGCCAGTCCTCCGGGACTTGGCAAACATTCCACCTCAGGCAGGCCAGGGGCTCCTTTCACAGTCTGGGGTCTCAGTCCTCAATCATTGGAGACGGTCGTGAGGCATATCACATCCTTGGACAGACTCTGACACCACCCCGTGACTCACGACTGACGACAAAGGTCCTCTTCTGCAAAGCTGTCACGATGTCTTCAAGACTTGTCAGTGTTGGTAGCATATATCCCAGAAAACAGAGACAGAAAAAAGTGAGAGTGAGAGAAAAAGGAAAAGGAAATATGAAGGAAAGGAAAATAAAAATAAAACAAAATCAATCAATATTTGATTAAAACAATTTTCCAAAATACTCACACAAATCAGAAAAATCAAAAAGCAATGTAACAATAAAAGAGTATACAATCAATATTAACTGATTAATTAAAACTCTTCTCTTTGACTTAATCAAAAACAAATCACAAAACTCATTTTAATGATAACATAACTAAAACAAACACATCAATCAAAACAAACAACAAACAACTTCAAGTTAACTTGCTGTTGCAGGCCTAATTCTCGCTGTTTTGGTAGTGAGTCTAGTGTCAATAACTTTGGGGGTGTCTTTTGCAAAAGGAGTATCGATTAAACTGTGTGCATTCATTATGGATGTCAAGTGTGTCAATTGCTTTATCATTTTCCAATTTAGGATGTATAAAACAACTGATAAAAGAAAACCGATAAAAACCAAAATCAAAAGGACAACAATTGGATGGCACAATTTGTTCAGGATACCTGTAGCAGTAGGTGACCACCCAAAAGGTGTCCCACCACCTGTGTTCAGCATCCTTTTTTTACCCTCTCTGAAACACAATGTGTTTCCTTCACATCATGATGAACTGTTACTAAAGTTTTCTATCCATTTTTCTTGATCCTTTTCAAAATTCTCATTAAGTCCTGGTGAAGCAACAATTGCTTAACCAAATTTAAGTTCATTCCAATGGGGACAGGCATTATCTGATGAATCAGTGTAAAATTGGATTGTAAAAGGTGATAGGACGTAACTGGGGCTGTGTAAGAAAAGTCACATCCTGTGATTGTGGTAAAATTGTAAACACAAAAATTTGAATGATTCCTAAGATTCATTACTACATTTTCTACAAGCACTTCATCACAAGCAGTCCTCACACAAGCACATCCATTGCCTATATACACAAGCACTGTTTCAGGAGTTTTGTTAGGGTGTACCTCACAGTGACAGATGTTTTGCTCTTTGTCCAAGCAAATGTCTTGAGCTATGATTGCATTACTTTCACAAATGAAACCTTGTTGCTCCCTAACAACACAAGATTCTAAATTGACAGTTTGCCATTTTTCCCCAATTTGACGGGCCCACTCCCTATGCTCGGAAGGATAGAGAATGCCTCCATCATGATTTATACCTAATGCAATGATCGGGAATATCAAATGCACTGAAGCATTGCATATTGTTAACACAAAAGCTGTGACTGTGTTGGTATTGGGGTTATAGGTAAAGTTCACCAAGTTCCACCAGGATTGGAATTCCCTTTCAAAATCATTTGCATTGTCCCAAATTATTTTCCAAATTTCAGTAGGAAAGATGCCTTCCTCACCTTCCCTTATGATCGAGGCAAAAACTGTCTGCATCCAAACCTGTGCCTGGATGCAGCCAAAAGCCAAAGAAATGTTGCTTTGAGCTATGCCAATTGTATAGTACCTAGTGTATCAATTACCAATTTGTGATCATTCACATTTACCTTTTCCCAATTTGGCAATATGTTTGATAGCAACCACTGATGTGTCCCCAAAATGGACAGAGGACTGCAGGGGTTGTTGTAATTTGGTAAAATCTCTAATTGTGGCAACCAATTTATTCATTAATCAATACTGTTTAGAATTCCTGTTTAAAATATTTATCATGGTTTATAGGGCCTTCATATCCCTCGGAGTTCTCCTGTGAAAAGTAAGCACAACAGAATCTGCCACCAGGAGGCAAAAAATTAGAATGATGGAAATTATCCAGCGTGTATTTATTTGATACTCTTTCCCCAGAGCATCAAGGAGTACCCATGTGTATTTATTCAGAGGGATTTTTAGCACTAGTGGTACTTCCCCTGCAGTAGGGAGGTCCACCAAAACAGGTTGTCCAGGGTTATGTGCTGGATTGTTGGGATCAATTGGTCCCCACAGTGAGGGAACTCTGCTTGGAGCTCTTTGGCAAAAAGCAGGAGCATCAGTAAACCAATGATTTGCTGACTGTTCAGGGGAAAAGGGAGGGGTAATGACTGAGGCAGGTTTGTCTTGGATGCCATCCAAGATTTCTACTTCTTGTATTGGTGGTTTTTTCACAGCTCCTTCAGTTATTGAGAGGATGTTACAACAATGTTCAATCTGAGCATACCACTTCCTTACTGAGGTCCTCTGGGCCACTCCATTGGGTGAGGGAGTCCCAGTAGTGACTGACTTAATAACTTTGAAAGGACCTCTCAAGACAATTGGTTGTTGTTTAATCATCTGCACTTCTATGAGAGCTAGGCTAACCACAAACACGCCTTTTTCCCAGGTAGTGTACCTCTTTTCAGCATCTCTGAGACCACAGGAATAAAAACCAACAGGCCATGTTGGACCTTCAGGACCCTGCTGCCACATGTGTACTGACAATACAGAGGGGCCAGATCCCCATTTCACCTGGAAAGGATCTGTAGGATGAATAGGACCTAGGGCTTGGTGAGCAGTTGCTTCAAAAATCAGTAATTGCATTGTTTCTTCCTGAGCAGCAGTCCATTCCCATAGGCAGGCAGCTTTGTGGACACCTTCCAAAAGTTGGTCGGGGATACTGACTATAGCTAAAGGGTCTCCCCTTTCCAAAGCATTACCTCCCCTGGCCCAGAAAGCTGCATTGTTTAAAACTTGTGTAAGGGAATGTTGTGGCTAGTTGCCCAAGGCTGGTGGAAGAGGAGGTGTGTTGGGTTGTTGGTCAGACAGATCTATTACAATAGGTTTGGGACAGGACCAATTAAAAATTATTTTATCCAATTTATCATAAGGCAATTTGTCCATTATTTCTTGTGGAACTCCCCTTTTCAGCCCTAGCAACCACAACTGCTGCCGGTTAGAGATTTGTTTTCCCCTTTCTGGTTTTCCATTAGGGGAAGCAATGTGTCTGACTCCTCTGGGTCTTTCGGGTTTGTTCTCTGAGTGTTTTATCGGTCCATATTTTCTGCTGTAACTGATTACCTCCTCTGCTACTTCACTCCATGTCCAAACTTTATGACTGCTGTTGGATTGTGTGCTGGGAGTAGCAAAAGGCGAGGAGTCAGTGGAGTCAGTGGAACCGGTTTGATCACTTGCATGTCCAAGAAATCTTTCAAGCCTATCTACTGGGGTGATAGATGCTATTGTTTTTTGGAGGAGAATTGCTGTTGGTTTAAGTGATTCTGGCAAACCTCGAATTAAAGGGGTCATAATTTCAGGTTTGACAGGCTGTTGCATTGGTGACTCATAGCCAGAGAATAATTTTCTTTCATGTATCATTTGCAAGCATGCAGCTTTGTGTATGTTTTCTAGGAGTTGGTCTGTGGTGCCGATAATTGCCAGAGGGTCGCCCCTTTCCGGGGGTTTTAGTCCCCTGTTGCCTCAAGTTTGCCTGTTTTTCACTTCTTGCATTCGTTCTCACGCAGCTTCAAGTAAACTATGGTTATTCTTAGAATTGTTTGCATTTTTCCTCTCTAGGAGGAGAATGAATGATTGAAGGTGATGTTCACCAATGAGGTCAAAGAGGTGGCTACCTGTGTAGCCAATCTTGACCTGTCTGTAAATTTGTATATATATGGAGTCAGAAAAATAAAGAAAAGCCTTTCCTTCTTCACCTCCTGCTGGCCTGCCTCGTCTTTTCGTGCTCCTAACAGCAGCCGCACTTGTGACCCTCCGTCACAGTCCCCCTGCCCAGTAAGCTGCACGCTGTGTCAGGGACCATGGAGCACGTGTATTTCCTGTTGTTAAGAAAACTCCTTGTCCCCAATAGCCACTTGCTTCTTGTTCACTTAATTTAATTTGGTCACCTCCAGTGAGTGAAACTCTAAAAACATACTCCGTCTCTGATTCACTAGGGAGGCTGGAGTATTCCTTTTTTATTTTAGCTAATTCAGTGGCTGTGTACAGTATTTCTTTGGTGGTTATGTGGGGATCATGATCCTCTTCATTTATATAATTTTATTCTGTTTTAATGAGAGGTCTCAAGTTGGAACAACAATGTTCCCCACAATTTTGCATGTGTACAAATTCTTTCTGGAGGTATATTTGTTTAATATTGTTTATCTCCTTTCCTTCTATCTCTTTAGGTGAATCTACAGGTTTTAAGTTTTTACTTTGCTCTTCTACAATGGAAATCTGCAACAAACAAATCTGTTTTCTTTCCCGTTCAAATTGTTCTTGCAAAGCTTCTACCAAATTTTACAGGGAGTCTATTATTGCTGTTTCTTCACTTACCCGTTTGTGGTAGTTTAGCATGGAGTGTGATTGACAGGTTTGCTGACAAATGGGAGTGTTTTTATCCCTCTGGAAACACAGCCTTAAATCACAAGTTTTCGGGTGACTCAGTCTCTTTTCATTTCCAGTCATCGAGAAGGTAACATCACCTCATGAGTCGGTGTCAGGCTGGTCCCCCCGGGGCCAGGCCTGCTGGGCCTCGGGGGGGGCCCTGCCTGTGGGACAGTGGGTGAGGCTGGCTGTACCCCCTTTGTCCCCTTCCGGCTCCTCTGATGGGGAGAGGAGGAGGAGGAGGACTGCAGAGCAGCAGTCTAGCCCTGCGCCAGGACCACGGTGGCTGTGCTCTGGGCCTTGGTTGCCAGAGCCGCTGGTCTGAAGGAGGAGAGACTCTTACGAACTTTTCTCCGGAGCTCCAGGGAGCTGATCCAAGTTTGAGTTGCTTTAGATCTGACCAGGGGTGGAGGAGATTTCGTCCATCAGCGTTCCTGAGCATGTGCTCTCTCTCTCCCCTTTCCTCCCCCCACCATCACCTGTGCCTTGAGTCTGCTAAAGAAGAAAAACTCTGAGCAAAGACTTTAACCCTTTTCCCTCCTCAGTGGAAGACAAAGTGATTGAAATGTAGAGAGACAGCATTGAGACAAAGTCAGTGACAGAACTGAGAAAGACTGCTTGAAAGGTGGGATGGAGGAAGTGGACATTTCTGACCGGACTTCTCTAGATGGGAAATGGATTGTTTTTGTAATATCCTAATGCTGCTTGGGGGAATGCAAATTCCAGCCGAAGGGTTGTGTGTATTGATATACATGGGTCTTAATTAAGAATTTTGATTAAAATATGTCCCTGGCTCCTGGAAAAAAATAAGGAGGTTTCTATTTCTTTTGAGATAAAGTGAATTTAGAGATGGAAGAAAATCCCTGTTTTGTACTAGAAAAGCATTCTTAAAATGATACCCCAAACACGTGGAAGCCCATGAACAGTGTGGAAAACTGTTATATGGGTGAGACTGCACAGAATCTGCAAAAATTCCAGGCGGTTGTAGAATTTGTGAAAAGCCACCAAATCTTTTCTTGTGGCATGTTCTCCATAAGCCTAGAGAGGCTCCTCTCCCAAGGTGATGTAGGATCGTGTTTAAGTGGTGGTGACTGTCTGAAAATCATAGTTTTCTCTCTGTGGTATGTGGGAAAGTGAACAGTTGGGGGAGGGGGGAAGGTGTTTGAATATCTCAGAATGTCTCATTTTTTTCTCTCTCTCTTTTTCTTTTGTGTATATTAATAAAATCTACCTGTTTTTACTTTTAAGTTGTGCCTGTTATGCCTTTTTCTCCCAAAGTCCTATCTCCCAGTTGATAAACTAAATCTGGCAAATGTCAAACCTTTAAGACACGTTTCTATGGCTGCCGAAAGACAGGCCCCCAAAACTGAGCAAAGAATGGTTTTATTTTATTTCTGCCCAGTTTAAATCCAGCATCATGTTGCAAAGAATGTATTTTATCTACAATGTTTTCAAGATTAAACCAATTATTCTGTGCCCACCCTTCTCCGTCTGGGGAAAGTCTAGCACCATGTTTTGCTAGCAAAGCATAAAATGCATCCTTATGTTTTTCAGTCATTTTGGTGAAGGGACAATAACCACTCTCAGGGAGGTATCCTTGAAGTTACACACTGGCACAGCTAAAACTGTGTTTCTCTTTGCTTCCCTGGAATGGGTGAGGAGACCAAACTGCTTGGGAGGCACTCCTTAGTTACATACAACTCGGCTGTCTCCTCAACTACACCAAGCAGTCCACAACACATACACACAAACAATACAGTCCCATCTTTTGTACAATGAGATCTTTTAGGAAATCCTGATGACAGGGAGTGCTTTTCGCCTGGGCATATACAGTTTGTGAGAATTTTCCCTTGCCCCCCTTGCTTTCTAACAGCGCTCACCGAAGTGGTGTGCTAGGTGCGGCTGAGACGAGGGTCCTTCCCCTGTTACAAACTATATAAAACCCACAACTCCTTCTGTCTATCAAGATCCTGGCCGTGATGCCGATTTATGTCAGGGTCCACAAACATATGCGGGGAACCTGATGGTTCGTTTTAGGATCTCAGAGCGCAAAAGACACAGCGGGGGACAACTCAGTTTACTCAATAAAAAATGCACCTTTATTTGGTGCCCCCAAAATGCGATAGTGGGGAGAGAAAATAGAGAATAGTAAGAAAGATAGAGAAAAAGGAAAAGGGGATTATAGCTACCAATGTGGAGGGACGAGTCCTCAGGGCCGAGATGCCCATAGACATGATATTCTCCAGTGGAGTGATCACAAAAGTGAATGGGGGTCTCCAGGGTTTTATAGGTTGGTCAAGGCGGGGACCAAAGCGAGTGGCACAAAGCCAAAGCAGAAGCCACCCATGTTAAGGCAAAGTGAGGGGCACAGAGCCAGAGTGGGAAGCACCCGTGTTGAGGTTGTGTGATCAGGAACAGGCTGCACACTGTACATGTCTGTATTCTGGTATGGACACACCAGTTTGGGCAAGTAGCCTTGGCTCAGTCCACTGTGACCAGTTCCATTGTTCTTGCTCCCTGTTCTCATGGAGATGCAGACCAGTCCTCCGGGACTTGGCAAAAGTTCCACCTCAGGCAGGCCAGGGACTCCTTTCGCAGTCTGGGGTCTCAGTCCTCAATCATTGGAGACAGTCGTGAGGCATATCACATCCTTGGACAGACTGTGACAAGGGGTAAGAGGGAGGGAGATCCCTCCAGGCATTCCCTGTGGCGAGAATGATGGAGACTCCCTCGGGAATGCCCTGGGGTGAGGGGGACAGGGACAACCCTTTGGGAATGCCCTGGGGTGAGAGGGGCAGGGACAACCCCCCCAAGCCCCTCCCAAGCATCCCCCAGGGCAAGAGGCACAGACACCCCTCGAGCATCCCCTGGCACTGGACAAAACACACTTGGCAGAAATCAAACTGAACCCTACATAAAATGCTCTGAGGAGTATTTTCTCTTCCCAAAAGTCACTTGTGATGAAAATGCAAACAAATCTCAAACATGAGTAAACTGACAAGACTAGCAATTATGGTGGCAATTCCAAGTTTCATCACTTCCTGCATAACTCCAGCTCAGCTACTGGCAGGTTCCCATAAAAGAAAAGTGCAAATTCAACCCCAAAAAGGTTAATAAATGGAAGGAAAATTCTCTGTAGCTGGCATAAAGGTGACAGGGATGAAGAGAAAAATGATTCTCACATTTGGCAAAGCCCTCCACCCTGTGAAAGAGAAAAGGACACAAGGGCAAGGGAGTGACAGGGACAGAGACCTCCACTCGTCTCTGTCACACTGTGTCAGACTCTGTCACAGTGGGGCAAGTGTCACACTGTCCCCTGTGTGTGTGTGTGGCCTTCCCAGGGTGGGGCTTTTACACCTGAGCCAGGCTGGGTCAGGGGGGTGGTGTTCACTCCCCCTGAGCAGAGGTTACCCCACACCCCCAAAACTCTCGGTTGGGGGATGGGGGTGCAAACCTGGCCTCAGCAAATGAGTCCGGGGGCTGTGGCAGAGCCCAGCCCGACCTCAGCCAGGGATGGTTTTCAGGACAGCTCTGGGCTTGGCTTTCTGCTGGATTCATTCTTCTCCCTGTGCCTTGTTTACCTCTCCCCATGGAACCCAGGGAACATGGAACAGGTCTGGCTTGCTTGGCCTCTCGGGGGCTGCCTGACAGCTCCAGCTGACCATGGAATGTCGAGGGCTGCTTCCCATCTGCCCCTGGAGCTCTGGGGCTCCATGCTTTCCTTCCTGTGGGAAAGAACTGGCCTTCTCTTCCAGGGACCCATGGGCAAAATTGGGATTTGGCCTCCAAAATTTTGTATATCCAAGGATTGCTTCCAGTCAAGAGCTTCCAAGAGATAAAAGTCTATCTGGCTTGGCCTCCTGGGGGCCACGTCTGGCCACCAGACCACCTCTGCTGATCTACCACCAAAACATGGGGGCTCTGTGGTTTTCTTCCTATGGAAAAGGACTGTCCTCGTCCATGAGCTCATGGTCAAAACTGGGATTTTACCTCCCAAATTCTATCCGAGGATTGCTCCCAATCAGTCCTTGGTTGGATTGATTGGGAAGAGCTTCACAGACAGACAAGTCTTGCTGGCCTTGGCCTCCTAGGGGCCACATCTTATCGGCCTTTAAAATGTTGGGCCTCCATCCTTTCCTTACTATGGAAAAGAACTGTCATTCCAAGTGCTCATGATCAAAATTTGGAAGATTCCACTTCTAAATTTCTGTATACGCAAGGATTGTTCCCACATCAAACCTTCTGGAAAAGACAGATCTGCCTGGCTTGGCCTCCCAGGCGCCACCTCTCACCTGTCTTTAAAATACAGTGTCTTTGTGCTTTTCTTCCTATGGGATTAAACATCTTTCATGTCCATGTGCCCATGGCCAATACTGAGAATCCATCTCCCAAATTCTGTATAGCCAAGGATTGTTCCAAGAAAGAAGCTGCCATCAGAGACAGATCTGGCTGCCCTCTCTGACTGCGGCCACCTCTCATCTCCTTCTAAAACACTGGGACTTGGTGCTTTTCTTTCATATGAAAAAACCCATCCTTCTCAACAGGGTACTCGTGGCCAAAATTAGGATTCCACCTCCCAAATTCTGTGTATCCAAGGATTGCTCCATTGATGACAAGTCTGGCTGGCTTGGCCTCCTGAGGGCCAGCTCTCACCTGCCTTCCAAACATGGGGGCTCTGTGCTTTTCTTTTTATGGAAAAGGCTGGTCCTGCTTGTCCAGACAGAAATGGCTGAAATTGGGATTCCACATTCCAAATTCCCTATATCCAAGGGTTGCTCCCAGACAAAGCTGCCAGGACAGACAGATGTGTCTGGCCTTGGCTTCTGGTGGCTGTGTCTCCTCTGTCTCTGAAACCCTGGGACTCGGAGCTTTCCTTCCTATGGAGACCACGGTGCCCCTGGTGGGCTGCTGGAGCCCAGGGGCCATGGTGACACTGCAGGACTTAGGGAACCAAGGGGAGCGCAGTGATCCTGTGGCATTCCATGGAACCAAGGGGCCACTGTGGCACTGAGGGGCCCCAAGGAACCGTGGGGCCTCTGTGACACTGCAGCCCCCATGGAACCCAGGGAACATGGAACAGCTCTGGCTGGCTTGGGCTCCTAGGGCTGCCTGAGGGGTCCAGCTGACCTTGGCATGATGAGAGCTGCTTCTCCTCTGCCCCTGGAGCACTGGGGCTCTGTGCTTTCCTTCCCATGGGACAGAACTGTCCTTCTCCTCCAGGCACAAATGGCCGAAACTGGGATTGCCCCTCCAAGTTTCTGTATATCCAAGGGTTGTTTCCATACGGAGCTTTTGAGGACAGACAGCTCTGGCTGGCCTTGGCCTTTTGGGGCCACCTGTCATCTGCCTTTGAAACACTGGGGGCCTGTGTTTTTCTTCCCACGGGAAAAAAACATCTTTCAAGTCCACGCGTCCAAGGCCAAAATTTGGAATCTGCTCCCAAAACTCCATAAATCCAAGTACAGCTCCCAGACGAAATCTGCCAGGACTGACAAGTCCAGCTTCCCTTGGCTTCCTGAGGGCAGCTCTCAGCTGCATTGAAACACTGGGGCTGTGCTGCTTTTCTTCCTATGGACAAGAACCATCCTTCTCCTCCAGGTACCCATGGCCAAAATTGGAATTTGGCCTCAAAAATTCCATCTATCCAAAGATTGCTCATAGACAAAAGCTGCCAAGACAAACAGGTCTGGCTGACCTTGGCCTCTGGTGACTGACTTTCACCTTTCAATACTAGCGTTCTGTGGTTTCCTTCCTATGGAAAAGAACCGTCCCTCTTGTCCAGGTGCTCTTGGCCTCAAGCACTTGACCACTATAAAGGGACAAATGAGCTCTGTGCTCAGTGGAGGGAAGACTGAGGAGAGTCCTGAGAGGGATAAAATGGTGGTTTCAGAGATGGTGGATCCTTTTGAAATTATAGAAAAAAGGCAGAGAAAGAAAAGATTAATGCACAGGGCAGCTGAGGAAGTCCAGATTGGACACCAGGAGAAAGGAATTTCCCTCCCAGAGCAGAGCTGTGGTGCAACACATCCCCCAGAAGGAGTCTGGAGCAGCCCAAGGCTCTGTGTGGCCAGGCAGAGGCAGGCAGGACACAGAGCTGTCAGCAGAGGAAGGGGCCAGCCAGGTGGGGCAGCCAGGGCGTGATGACAGCCTGCAGGGACAGAGGCACAGGGCATGGACACCGTAGGACAGCCTGGGCTGCACAGGGCACAGGGATGGGCAGCAGCTGCAAGGCCCTGACAGAGCCAACTCCTGCAGCACTTTGGCCATGGCTGCTGGCCCTGGGCCTGAGCCACGAGGAGGAGACAAGTGACCCTTGCAGGCCTGGGGCCTCATTGCCTCCTTGTCCCTGCTCAGCAGCCTGGCAGGGCCAGCCCCATGGTGCTGCCCTTGGCATTGCACATCCCCACATCCCAGTGGCCCAGGAAGAGTCCTGAGCAAAGAGAGAGGGACAGGATCTTCCTTGCCAAGGTCTGGGGCTGAGGCCTTGGCCCTTCGCATTCCTCCAAGGGATACATCCAAGTTTGCTCAGCATCAGAGACACCTTTCCCTTGCTTGTCCCTACCTATCATCACTGCCTGCAGTGTTCTGCTCTAGCTGGAACCTGGCGACACTTTCTCAGTCCTGTCCCTCAGTGGGACCCATTAAAACTTCAAGAAACTTTGAATCTGATTTTGACTTCTTGAGAAGATATTTTTAGCACACTTTGAGGGACTGAGTCTGATGCAATCAGCAGCAAGGCCCCGAGAGGGTCATTAAAGTGTGCTGTGTCTGTGCTGCTGAGCTGGGCTGGGCTCCTGGCACAGAGGCAGCTCCTGGCAACCAAGAAGAGCTTAAAACACATTTGTCTTGATGAGCAGCTCTTCTTCCAGCCCAGCAGGGCTGGGGCACTGCCTGCAGCCAGCCCGGGCACAGCACACAGGCACAAAGAGCTTCAATCACTCAGGGCTGGGAAGGGGCTGAGAAGTGACTGCGGGAGAATCACTCCCAGCCCTTGGCACAGGAACCTCTGGCTGCAGGACAATGCAGCTGCAGCTCCAGGAGTTGTCTCCTAAAGCTGGAATATCCTAATGCCTACAGACTCTGTGAGTACATTCTCTGATTCTGTCTTGTGTGGAGCAGCCAGGGGTGCCCAGGGCTGTCCTGCAGAGCAGGGTCCTGCAGCCCAGGGCGCTGTGCTGGGGCAGAGACTCTGCTGCCTGCCAGGGACAGCTCTCAGCCAGCCCTGGGAGCTGCTCACAGCACTGGGGGACCAGATCTGGGTGGAAGGAGACAGCTGGTGAGACTTGGAAGTGTTCTTCTTGTGTGGTGAGGATGCTGCGTGGTGAGAATGCTGCATGGTTCAGGACTGCTGCCATTTAACTGCACAACATTTCCAAGTATATAATACAGACAGCAGAGTGAGACCGAGGCTACATAAAAAGGGAAAATGCTGCTTCTTTAATCTACTGATCCATATTGCCTGGATGGGAAATTGCACATAGACATTCATCTCTCAGTTCAGGGTTAGAAAAATAATACAATTTTCTCTCAGTCCTTACTAAACCAGGCAGTGACAGAAATCAGCAGAGGGCCCCTTGCAGGCAGCATCAGTGTGACTTTTCCAGCCTCCTCAGGGTTGCTGTGACGTTGCCATCAGAGCCTGCAGAGCCAGAGCTTCCCCTGGGAAGTGCCTGAGCTGGGAGGGGTCTGCAGGGCAGAGCTGAGCCCCCAGGGCTGGGCTGGGCTCTGGCAGCACTGGCAGGGCCCAGCCCTGGGCACAGGGAAGCAGCTGCAGGCAGGGACAGCTCCAGGCAGCAGAGCCCTGGGCAGGCAGTGGGGGGAAAGTGCCTCCAAGCTGTGCTGGGATATTGAAAGTCCTCTCCAAACTGTACTATTCCATGATTACTGTTTTTACAGATCCCCATGCCAAGACACCGCCAATGTTGAACAGCAGCTCCATCAGCCACTTCCTCCTGCTGGCATTGGCAGACACGCGGCTGCTGCAGCTCCTGCACTTCTGCCTCTTCCTGGTCATCTCCCTGGCTGCCCTCCTGGGCAACGGCCTCGTCATCAGCGCCGTGGCCTGTGTCCACCACCTGCACAGCCCCATGTTCTTCTTCCTGCTCAACCTGGCCCTCACCGACCTGGGCTCCATCTGCACCACTGTCCCCAAAGCCATGCACAATTCCCTCTGGGGCGCCAGGAACATCTCTTATGCAGGATGTGCTGCACAGCTCTTTTTCTTTCTGTTCTTTATCTCAGAAGAGTTTTATCTCCTGACCATCATGTGCTACGACTGCTACGTGTCCATCTGCAAACCCCTGCACTACGGGACCCTCCTGGGCAGCAGAGCTTGTGCCCACATGGCAGCAGCTGCCTGGGCCAGTGCCTTTCTCAATGCTCTCATGCACACGGCCAATACATTTTCCCTTCCCCTGTGCCATGGCAATGCCCTGGGCCAGTTCTTCTGTGAAATCCCACACATCCTCAAACTCTCCTGCTCCACATCCTACCTCAGGGAGCTTGGGCTTCTTTTGTTTTCCTTCTGTTTTGCTCTTGGTTGTTTTGTGTTCATTGTTTTCTCCTATGTGCAGATCTTCAGGGCTGTGCTGAGGATCCCCTCTGAGCAGGGACGGCACAGAGCCTTTTCCACCTGCCTCCCTCACCTGGCTATGGTCTCTCTTTTTTTGAGCACTGGCATGTTTGCCTACCTGAAGCCCCCCTCCATCTCCTCTCCATCCTTGGATCTGGCCCTGTCAGTTCTGTACTCGGTGGTGCCTCCAGCCCTGAATCCCCTCATCTACAGCCTGAGGAACCAGGAGCTCAAGGCTGCAGTGAGGACAATGATGACTGGATGGTGTCAGGAAAATTAAACTGCTGGCCAATTTCTTCCAATCACTTGTAATAAAAGTCATCTTTGATACTTCTTTTTGGTCTGGTAGTGAGTTTTTTTCTGTGTTTTATATGTTTAAACTTGTCCACAAAGAAATGTTGTTTGTGCCTGTTTTGGTTTAGGGTAAATTTGGGAGGAAATTTTTGAATGGTTTTTTTTGGAGTGAAACTGTAATGTTTGTTTTTGGTTTTTTTTTCTGTTGGTCTGGGAAAAGAATTTTTTTGGAGAAAAGTGGAGAAAAATATTTATTTGACAAAATATTTATAAGCATAATGATATGGTAATATGAAATGAATTTTTTTTTTTTTTTTTTTTTTTGCTGTTTTGAAAAGAGAGGGCAAAACTAGAGTATTTTTGCCCCGAGTTAATTTAGTTTTTCCATTTTTTATTAGTTTTAGTTTTATTGGTGCTGGAAAATCTTGAGGTTCAGGCCCGGTTGGCCGCGGGTGTTAGATTTTGTTGGTTTTTTGGGGTTTTTTAGTTTTGAATAAATTTAAATAGTTTCAAGTAAAAGAAAAAAAACTAGTTCCAGAAGCTTCTTTGTTCTAGTTAGCTAGATTGATTAAAAGGAAAAAAAAAAAAATTTGGCTGTTGTTTGTGCATATGATGAACATAGGTAGTTTTCAGGAAGAAAAAAATAATTCTGAGGAGTGAACACATTTTTTTAAAACAAACTGTGTGTTTCTTCTTTTTTTGTTTGTTTTACTTTTAGAATTAGTTTTAAAGGTAAAAAACACATAGCACATACAGAACAGATGATTGGGGATACAAGTATTATAGTGACTTTAGGACATTCTACCCTTTATTATTATATCCTTAACTTACTGAAACTAACTGAATTCTAACTTTAGAAACACAAAAATTATATATGCATACATCTATATAAAAACAATATATAGTTATATAAAGATAATGGTAGTGACATTCAATAAAAAGTGATATTTACAAATGGTTTTTGCTTAACAATTAGATTTTTTTGAGGTACACATTGTGGGGGTGTTTTTTTGCATTATGTATAATGTATAATTTGGTTTTTGAGTAAAGGCAATTTTATGGATGGGTTTGTTTGTACTTGAGACAGAATTGATTTAAATTGGTTTTTTAAAATAATTTTTAACATGTATTACAGGGATTTTATTTACTGTATGCAGGAGTACAGACTGGGCAGGGTTTGTTTTGTTGACGGAACTTTGGCTGTTAATTAATTATGTGTTTTTGGTTAGATGTTGCTTTTAATTTTTGAAAAAAAAATATTTTTAAGGTGGTTTTTAACAGTTTATTGTATTTGTTTACTTTCCTGGCAGCTGGTGTTTGGTAGGGGATATGGTATATTTATTTATTGCTATGTTCCATAGCCCAGGTGTTGATAAGGCTATTTTTGAAGTGAGTTTTATTGTTTAATATAATTTTTTAGGGATATTAAGTTTTTAAAGAATTTGTTTCTTAAGGCTTAGAATGGTGTTACGGGCTATAGCATGAGGTACTGGAAAGGTTTTTAGTTATTTTGCTGTGGTTTTTATTATTGTAAGTAGACAGTGTTTATTTTGGTATGTTTGGGGCAGTGTAATGTAATTAATTTGCTAGAGTTTTTTATACTTATATTTGGATTATTATTTACTATACTACAGGGGGTTTTTTTTCTTGGCTTGTTTGATTGTAGTACATGTGTTATAGTTATGGATAACTTGGGAAATACTCTTTCTGGTTAGATTTATGTTTTGGTTTAGTGTTTATTTATAGGTGGTATTTTTGCTCTGATGCTTTGAGGGATCATGAACTTGTTGAGTTAGGAATAACTTTATTTTTGCGTTGCTAATTTAAATTTGGGTTTGATACTTTTATTTTTGTAGTTTGATTTATTTGTTTGTAGCTTTGGTGCTTTTTATTAGTTTTATTTGAAGGATATGGATATTTATATGGTGGACTTTTGTAGTAGTTTTTTAATTATGGTTGCAAAGTTTTTTATTTATTAGCAGCTTAGATTAGGTTTTTTTATGCTTCGAGTTTTATTTATAAGCAGCTTAGATTAGGGTTTTTTTCCTTTTTGAATTATTTTTATAGAGTATTGGCTACTATTTATGAATTAGTGTAGGGGTACAGCTTTGGCTACTTTTTTTTAATGGTTTAGGGTTAATTAAACAGCTTTGAGCTTAGTACATTGGCTTGATTTTTTTTAGTAGCTTGTGCCATTTGTTTGGGATTTTTTACAGCTGTTTTTTACTTTTGGTTTATTTTTATGATATGACAGGAATTGTCAGTGAAAAAAGAGCAGTGTGGGTTTTTTGCTGGTAGTTGATTGTACGGAGGAGTTTTTTTAATACGTGTTATTTGGTTTTGATTTTTTTAATTTATATGACTAAAGTTTTTACTTTTAGATTAATTTGTAATTATTTTTAAAATTTCAGGGTGATTTAGTTTTTTAATATGGTTGCGCTGTGTAATGAGAGTAATTTATTTACTTTATGTGGCATTGGTGGTATGGTGGGTAGAGAGAACTTTTGCTGTAAATATTTACTTTAGTACTGGTAGTTGGGGTGCTAGGAAGAATTGTCCTTTAGTGTTAATTATTTTTGAAGCAGTTTGGATGCTTTTATAGGCTGCTAAAATTTCCCTCCCTGCTGGAGTGTGGTTGGGTTTAGACTTTCTGTAGTTTTGACTTCAGAATTTTAGTGGCTGGCTTTGAGCCTCCCCAGGCATTTTTTGTTCAAGGTCTTAGGGCAGACTATGGCTCCCGGCTGTGGAGTAGAGTGTGTTTTTTACATTTGGGTTTGTTTTGATTGGGCTAAGGGCTGTGGTGTGAGCAATTTTTTGTTTGATTTGGGCAAAGGTGTGTTGCTTTTAAGGGTTTTATTGGAAAGTGGTTTTTTGTGGGTAATCAGGTAGAGAGGGTTTACAGTTTGGTTGTACTTATGAATGTGTATTTTTTAAAAGCTTATGGTGCATAGGAAAGCTTGTGGGGTTTTTTTGTTGGTTGGTGGAGATATTGCAATGATTTTATTGATGACATTAGTGGGAATTTTACACTGTTTATTTTTTTCCTGAATTTTTAGAAACTGGATTTTTTGAGCAGGTTTTTTAACTTTGGTTTGATTTTTTTTGATAGCAAAACTAGTATTTAGAAGAAACTGGATGATTTTTTTTTTAAATACTTCAGCTGCAGTGGTTTTTTATATAATGATGTTATTGCTGTACTGCAGATGTTTGGAGTTTTAGTTTTTTAGTGCAGTTTGGATCAGTTTCTGGTAGATGGTAGGACTGTGCTTTTATTTTTGGGGCAATTGGGTTTAAGTGTACACCCCTTTACATGAAGGCAAATTGAGGCCTGCATTTTGCTGTTAGAGGAATGGAGAAAAATGCATTGGCAATGTTAATAGGGGCATACTACTTTGCTGTTTTGGACTTGAGCTTCTATTGGAGTTTTACCATGTCTGGTACAGCAGCATTCAGTGGTGGAGTTACTTCATTTAAGGCCCGATAGTCTACAGTTAGTTTTTATTTTTTTCAGATTTGCACACAGGCTAGATGGGGCTGTTGAAAGGTGAGTGGGTTTTGTTGACCACTTCTTGGCCTTTTAGCTTACGGATTATTTTGTGGATGGCAATTACAGCATTTTGAGTTGTTCTGTGCTGTCGGCGATGCACTGTTGAAGGGACAATTGGTATTTGTTGTTTTTCCCCCTTCAGAAGTCTTAGAGCAGAGGGGTGTTTTGATAGTTCAGGCAAGGTGTTCAATTGCTTTATCCTTGTTGTTTTTACAGTTGTTGTTTTAAATGCTTATCTGAGTTTTTATGTGTTTTTGAAATATTTATTTTGGAGGAAGTTTATGCTCAAAATGCATAGGGTTTTTGGACTAGTCACAATAGTCTACCTTTTGAATTTATTTTCAGTTAGACTAACATTAGTTTTTACTAAAGTAAAATTTTGTGATTTTTTTGTTACAGTAGCAATAGACACAGATTCTTCCCTCACATGTTTTGATGGGAGCATTGTGCCCTGTGCACTAGTGTTAACTAAGGTTTTATATTTTTGTGGTTCTAATGTGCCAGGATAATGAATTTACACAGTTTAAAAAGCACAGGTGTTTTTTTAGCTGTTACTTCGCTAATGGTAGGGTCTCTTTAAATTTGGTTATCCGTCTTTCCCTGGGTAACTGGAGTTACATATTTTTAGTTGAATGCTTTGTCTGAGTCTTGCTGTTTAACAATTTACACAGCTGTTGCGTCTGATCATCAGTAGATTTTTTTTTTTTTAATTTTTTTTTTACAATTATGCCGGAGGGAATACAGCTTATTTTTGTGAGATGCTTCTTTCTTTTTTAATTTGGGGTATGTTTGTGTTTGGTACCAGAACCTCTGACTTGTACTGCTGAGATTTGGAGAATATTTTTTAATGTTTTTTGTTGTTTCAGTTTTTTTCTTTTAATTTTGTTTTGTAATCTTTGCACACGCATTTTTAGAGCTGCAATTCTTGCATGTGTTGGACTATGTACGGCATCTGCATGGGCTTGGACCTTCTTTGCTATATTTTGTATGGAGGGGTTTTGTATTATATTGCTTTATTATTGCTAAAGCAGAAGAGTATTTTTGGGGATTAAGTTGTAAAAGTTTTTGCCACATCACAGGTGTATATGGTACCAAGTCTGGGGCTTTAGTGTTTAGATTATTTGAGAAGACAATCTTTGCTACTGCCATCATTTTAAGTGCTGAATATTTGTTTTATGGGGTTCTTTATTGAGTTTACTTTCTAAAGAGATTGTCTGCACACAGATATTTTTGTGGTACACTTTTTAGGACCCGTTGCCAGAGATTGCAAGGGGTAGCCTCCCTCATTATTTTTTGGTCAATAACTGGATTATGTGACAGGGATTTTAAATGCTTTGCCTCAGTGCTGTCTAGCATTGTAGCTTTGCTTGCAGCATATAAAAGATGGATTAACTTATTAATTATAGCTTCACCTGGTCATGGAGTGTAATATTTTTTCGGGCTTTGAAGGCCCTTCAGGGAAAAGGACTTAATAGTGGCTTTTGATTTTGTGCCAGGTGGCTGTGGTCCTGACTTTGTGTTAGTTGGTTGGGCTTTTGATTTTGTGTTCATCTGGTCAGCTTCTGCTCGGGTGTCAGTTGGTTTGGCATTTGATTGGGTGTTGGTTGGTTTTGGTGTGATTGGGTGTTAGTTGGTTGGGCTTGTGATTGGGTGCTGTTGGGAGGCATTGAGGGGTTTTTACTTGCATTATTGTTTACTGGTTGCTTTGTTTTGTATGTGCGTTTCTTTGCTGGGGCGACTGCCAGTGTCTTAGACTCACTCTCTGGTTTAGCTGCTGTTTTAGGCTTCTTGTCTGGTTCAGCTGCTGTCTTAGGCTCCCTGTCTGGTGTAGCTGTTGACTGAGGTTTACTGTCTGGTTTAGCTGCTGATTTAGGCTTCTTGTCTAGTTCAGCTGCTGTCTGAGTGACTGGGGTAGCTGCTGATTTATCTCCCTGCCCCCGTGCCTCTATCTGCTGCTTTGCTGTATTTAGCACTGTGTACTAACTTTATGCTAGGGCCCAGCTTATTGTAATAATTTTTTTTAATTATTCTGGTACTTAAAGTATTTTTTTTAATTTCAGTTGGGTTCTGAATGTGTTTACATGGAAAATTTTAGGTTATACGGTCAGAAAATTCTTCTAGGGGTTGGCCCATATCCTCCCATTCTCCACACTATTTAGGATTTTCCACACCTGGGCCTACTTCTGGGTCTACTTTTGGGTCAGGAGTTTTATCAGCCCCTCTGGAAATTTTAGACTTCACTCTAGAGAAGTTGCAAAGGAGATAGAGGAAGCTCACTGTTGAAATACTGGGAAAGTGATTTTTTTTTTTTTTTATATTTACGAAATACTGAACATTCCCCAAAAGTGAGGTAACTGGTTCAAAAGATAAGAGGGACAGGAAAGACTGAAAAGCTTTATTTTTTATTTTTCCTCTAACAAACTGGGTGTAATTATCTCTAAATCTCTAAAACATGCTACTGGAACTAGGACACAGGGTAGGATGAAGAAACTATAAACTAAACATACTTGGCACAAACTCCAGTATTTGCATAAACTTTTTTATAAATTATGATCACTGAGCTCAGCAAAAAAGCAATTCTAATTTGTGCACTTCCAGTGTAAAAGCTATGTGTTAGGGACAATATTGGAACTATTTTTGAATAAGAAAACAAACTTAGGGACTAGAAAGGTATTAAAACCTCAAAAAAGCCAAGGGAACAGAAACACAGAAAAGATTCTATTTTAAGAGATATCAGGAATCCAAGGAGCAACATGGCTACTTTATTCCTACACAAAGTACAACTAAAATGAAATCAATAATTAGTACAAGTGTTTTCCTCTCTCTCACACCCCACGTTGGGCAACAGTAAAAACGTATTGTCTTGGTTTAGGGTGAATTTGGGAGCAAACTCCTGAATTACCTTCTTCAGGAGAGAAAACCCTAATGGTCCTTCCTCCCAGCCAGTCTCGGAAAAGAACTTTCTGAGATAGAAGTGGAAAAAACTATTTATTTGACAAACAAAATGCCCACAAGCACAAGGAATAAATATTATGAAATAAACCAATAAAACTTCTCACTGCTCTAAAGAGAGGGGGCAAAGCTAAAAATCCTTCTCAGGAGTTAGCTCAGCTCTCTCAGTCTCTTATCAGCCTCAGTCCCTTCGGCGCTGGAAAATGCCGAGGTCCAGGTCCCGGTGGGCCACTGGCACAAGATCTCGGTGCTTCTCTGGGTTTTTCAGTCCAGAGCAGATTTAAACAGTCTCGAGAAAAAGGAAAAAAAACCAGTCCAGTAAGTTTCTTTGCCTCAGCTAGCTAGACTAACTAAAAGGAAAAAAAAACCCTCTCTCTGGCTGCTGTTTGTGCATCTGATGAACACACCCAGTCCTGAGGAAGAAGAAAAAAATGCAGAGGAGTGAACACTGTTTTACAAAACAAACTGTGTTCTTCTTCTTTCTCTGCTTCACTCTCAGAACCAGTCTTAAAGGCACAGAACACACAGCTCACACAGAACAGACGACTGGGGATAGAAGCATCATAGACACCCTGGGACAGTGCCATTTCTCATTTTGTTTCTCTCCACCTTCCCTGTGGCCACAGCCTGTGTCAATGAGGGGCTGCACTCTTGGTGGCTTTAAAGGAACTCAAGGATCTCCCAGCCAAGTTTTCTGCAGAGATGCCCCTTTTGTTCCCTTCTCTGCAGCTGCAGCAGCAATGTCTGTGTGCAGAGCTGGGGGCAGATCAGGGCTGGCACAGCAGCTGTGGCCAGGAGCAGCAGCCCTTGGTGTTGGCAGTGCTGCTCCCGTGGCCCTGCCCCGCTGCCCTCCCGGCCCTGGTGTTAGTGAGGAAAATGCATAATCATGGAATGATTATGAGGTGCTTTATTGAGAGCCCTGGGACCCGGGGTACAGACCCAAATCCAACTCAAACGAGGGTCCAAAAGGGGCCCCGCATTATACCATTTCGTTACATAACTCTATGTTAATCATTAAACCTACATTGTTCTATTGTATACACCCAAGCATGAGTTTTGGTAAATATCTTCCCTTTTGATTCTCATGATTCTAGTTTGAGATAATAATCATGTTCAGCTACCAACCATCATTACAATTCAATCATCTATCTTATGATGATTAGGTACAGTTTCACCCGACCTAGTTTCCAAGTTCAAGCCATCCCAATCTTTTCCTTCTCCCCCCATCCCAATTACCCAGGCAAAGTTATACTTGATTTGGTTGGAACAATGGAAGCAACATCCTGGTTGCAGTGAAGCTGAAGCTCTATTCCCAGCTTTGTGGTAACAGAAATTATTAACCTTATCTTAACTTTGAAAGTATTTCACTTTAAATCTACTAAGTGTAAATGCTTTCATTCAGTACAGTCCATTCATCTTCAAAGTCTATACTGGATGTTCAGCTTCAAATCCGTAATTAATGTGGGCGCCATTGTGAAAATTATTACGGATCGAAGGTGCTGGAGGTGCAGTCTTGTCTCATGTCAGTGCCTTCATTATTGTTCTGTTCCAGGATGTCCTTCTTTTTATGTCCGCTTTTAGGATCCTATAAACTAACCAAATCACTAGAAACATAATCAGTAAAATTATCAAATTTTCAAGGATAGATTTCACCCATGAATTAACACTCAATCCTAATCCTCTAAGAATTTTGTCTAACCAGGTAGTAGCTAAATCCTTTTGTTCCTCTTGTACCTCATGTTCTATTTGTCCTAACTGGCTAATATCATGTTTTACATTTGTTGTTACATTTGGGATGTGGATGCAGCAATGGTCAATTCATCCTTTTAAATATCCACACACTCCATGTTCTTTCAGGAATAAAGCAAATCGATTTTGTAAAGTCATTTTGGTAGTGGCTTGTAACTGCATGTTGAGTTCACTAAATCCCTCTCGTGCAACTCTTGCTAATCTGTCTACCTGACCTGTGATTTTATACAGCATTTCCCTATTCTGATAATTTGCAACAGGATCAGAGATTCCAGGGCCCACCTGAATTTTACTCCACTAGAGGATTCTTGTGAGGTGTCATCTTGATTCTGATTATTAGAGACATCTCATTTTGTTCTTATCTGCAGGAGCTCACGGCTCCCATTAAATGGGGACCTTTTCCAGATTGGGCATAAGGTGGGAAGGCCCAGAGTGATTTCCTTTACCTCCCCGTCTACTGGCAAGTGTGTCGTCCATGTACCATCACTTGTTGCCCATACAAATTGCCCAGGACTTCAGATTGTACTCTTACCACATCCTACTATGATCCTGGGTGCAATGTTGCCCTGTTTGTCTTTGATTCCTCTGCAAGCACAATCAATTTGCAAGGCTACAGCCAAGGGTGACCATTGTTTTACTTCCAGGTTGTCAGAGGTGCAATCATAAATTTTATCACATGTCCACCAATTTACTTTTGCTGTTTCCTTTCTGCTAGCAGTACCAGTGTTTACTACTGCTGAATCTGTTTCATTTTCAGGGCCTTTCCATTTAATGCACCAAGGAATGCTTGTCATATAATGAAATTTCTGAAATATACTCACAGACCATGCACTATCCCAGGGTTCTAATTCTTTCCAATCCTTTTCTTCACACTTCCACGCTAATGGGTTTCCTGTCACATTTTCTGTAACCTGTTTACATTTAATTGTTTTGTTCTCTTTTATATCAAGTAATTTTGATGTTATGATTCCCCAAGTTACTGGGTCTTCTGCCGCCTTTGGTATTGGCAGGCAGGCTGTTATTCTAGTGGTGTTTTGCATTTTGGCAAAGTCTTTGACTAATCAAATCATCACATTTTCAGCTTGAATCGTATTAGGAGCTTCTATTACCTGTGTTTCCTGTTTGTACCTCTCTCTACACTTTAAAATGAAAAGCAGTTGGTAGACCTCCGTGCATTCCATATCCCAAAGCAACAGTGATTCCTAATGGTAACATTAAAATATATAAAGTTAACATTAATCCCCAAACGAGCATGGTTACTGATATCATTGAGAACAGTTACAGACCTTTTATCTTCAGCTTTGTTGGTCCTATAGCTTGCGCAGCCCAAGACACAGCTCCACGAGGGACTTTCTTCACTCGTGTGTACTGTATCCAGGGTTTCACTTCAGCCACTTTGGCAGCCGTAAAGGTGGTTAGCAGCACTTGATGACGACCAGTCCACTTTTCCTTCAACGGCTTTTCATCCCAGGTCTTGAGGTACACCTTGTCTCCCGGTTTGATATCGTGGACTGGATTTTCAAGACTCAGTGGTCTATTCTACAGGAGGGTGCTCCGGAGCTGTGCTAAAGTTTTCCCAAGAGACAGAACATAATTATACACATCCTGTTTCCCTGTAACATGTACATTTGGATTGAGGTCTGGAGATTCATATGGCTTCCCATACAATATCTCATAGGGACTGACTGACATTCCACTCCTAGGTTTTATCCAAATCCTCAGCAATGCTATTGGTAATGCTTGTGGCCATTGCAATTTGGCTTCCTGGCATATCTTACTAAGCTGCCTCTTCAGTGTCTGGTTCATCTTTTCTACCTGTCCACTTGACTGGGGTCTCCATGGAGTATGGAGGTCCCAAGAGATTCCCAGTAATCTACTCACCTCCTGTACCACCCTAGCCATAAAATGTGGGCCTCTATCTGATGATACCCTTATAGGCACCCCAAACCTGGGAATAATCTCCTGTAGTAACCACTTAACTGTTTCTTTTGCTTGATTGGTGAGACAGGGAAGGGCTTCTGGCCATCCGTAAAATTTGTTAGCTCCTACTATCAAATACTTATATTCTCGGGTTCTGGGTAATTCTGCAAAATCTACCTGCCAATAATCTCGTGGTTCTATGCCCACTCGAATTCTTCCTAGCCGTGTCTGTTGTCTGGCCACTGGATTGTCCTTTAAGCAAATTTCACATTTTGACATTACTGATTTTGCTGTTGTTTGCATCTGTACTGAGATTATATATTGTTTCAGCAATTTTACTAATGTCTCTGCACCCCAATGACACTCATTATGTCTTATTTGTAAGATTTCTCTCATTACCAAGGGGAGGTACCACTATTTGCCCTTGTGTGGTTACATACCACCCTCCTGCGTTCTTCTGTGCCTTCAGCAGATGTGCCAGTCTGTTCATCTTCTATTGTGTACATTGGCTTAGGAGGTAAATTGAATTGAGAGACATTAAGTTTTGACAGTATCAAGGCCATTATTTCCTGCACTTCCCGTGCCACCTGACAGGCTGTCCAATCTGCGTTTCAATTCCTTTTACAAATTTTAGAACTGCCCGATTGATGTGCCTTGCAGTGCATGATTGCTACATTTTCAGGTTTTGTACTGCATTTATCAGTTGCAGGACTACATCTTGATGTTTAATATGTGTCCCTTGGGAGGACAGTAGTCCTCTTTCCTTCCATAATGCTCCGTGTACATGCACTACTTCAAAGGCATATTTTGAGTCAGTCCATATGTTGACTAGTTCCTCACTCAGTTCTAGTGCTCTGGTTAATGCAATCAGCTCTGCCCTCTTGGCAGATGTATTAGGTGGTAATGCTTTTGCTTCCACTACTGTGTTAACTGTAGTTACCGCATATCCAGCGTATCTCATTCCATTTTCCACAAAGCTGCTTCCATCCGTGAAGAGTTCCCATTCTGGTTGTTCCAGAGGAGTATCTTTCAGGTCTGCTCTTGCTGAATAGGTATACTCGATCACCTCTATGCAGTCATGTCCCAGTGGACCCTCCTCAGCTGTAGTACCTAGAAACGAGGCTGGATTCAAAAGGTTAGTTGCTTTTAGCGTCACATCATCCTGCTCGGTCAGGGTTACCTGGAATTTCATCATCCGACTTGGAGAGAGCCAGTGGCCCCCTTTCTGCTCCAGGACTGTGGTTACCATGTGTGGCACATAGACATCAATGTGTCTTCCCATCGTGAGCTTCCTGGCTTCTTGTATCAGTAGCACAGTAGCTGCCACGGCCCACAGACATGAGGGCCACCTAGCACTTGCGTTGTCAAGTTGTTTGGAAAAGTAACCCACCGGCCTTTTCCAACTTCCCAATCAGGAAGGTCAGGACTCCCAGTGCCAGGCGCTGCCTCTCATGCACATACAGCTGAAAATCTTTAGACGAATCAGGCAAACCTAATGCAGGAGCAGTCGTCAATGCTTCCTTTAATTTCTGAAGGCCTCCCTTTGTGGTTTGCCCCAGACGAACGGCTGCATCTTCTGAGCCTCATATGAGGGTTTCGCAATCAGTCCATAGTCCATGATCCACAGATAACAGCACCTGGTCATTCCAAGGAAAATTTGCAGCTCGTGTAGATTCTGGGGCTCTGGAATATCACAAATAGCTTGAACATGATTAGTACCTAGCCTTCTTTGCCCTTGTGAGATTTCACATCCCAGGTAGATAACAGTCTGTTGGGCAATGTGGGCTTTTTCTTTGGACACCTTATATCTTCCCATTCCCAAGGAATTTAAAATCTCAGCTGTTACCTTTATGCAGATTGCCTCTTCTTCAGTAGCAATCAGAATATCATCTACATATTGGAGCAATAGGTACTGGTCTCTTGGTACCTGTCCTTCTTTAGTCAAGATTTCCAGCTCCTTTGTCATCTGACTCCCATCAGTAGTCGAGTCCAGGTGAGCTGGGTCTTTCTTCCACTTCCAGGATGTTCCCACTCAAAGGCAAATAGCTTCCTACTATTTTGGTCAAGGGGTATGCAGAAAAAGCAATCTTTCAAATCAATTACAGTAAACCATTTATATCTCCTTTACAGATGCTAATAATATATAAGGATTGGCCACCACTGGAAAAATATCTTTGGTTATCTCATTTATGCCCCTCAAATCCTGTATGAGTCTATACTCACCATTGGGCTTCTTCACTTGGAAAATTGGAGTATTGTATCCTGATTCACATTCTTCTAGAATTTGATATTTTAAAAATTTATCAATAGTCTTTGCTATTCCCTGCCTTGCTTCTGGTTTTATATGGTACTGTTTAATACGTACATCATTTTCTCTTTCTTTCAATTCTACATGTACTGGCTGTGCCAATTTAAATTTTCCAGGTACATCCATTTCACATACAGAGGGAATCACTGCATCTTCTACCTCCTTAGGAATATTAGAGTTTGGCTTTTCTTTTACCATTAAAATCTTTCCGGTTTTGGACTCAGGTATCATTACAAGTTCACCATTCTCAAAAGTAAACATCGCCTCAAGTGCCACCCATAAATCATGCCCTAAGAGCGGAGTTGGGCACTCAGGCAAATACAAGAATCTGTGTGTTAAAACATTATTTCCAAAGCTCAAATCTAGGGATTGCAGGAATGGCTGTGTTTCTTCCCTCCCTGTGGCTCCAATGATTAGAGTGAACTTGCTCCAAATTTGCCCTTCCATACAGTTCAATACAGAATGTGTATGTAAGAAGGGTAACCTTCTTTCCTTCTAAGCACAAAGTCACCATGGGCTTCTTTGATCCTGGCTTTCTTTCATATAAGACCATGACTCCAGCTACACTGTTCACTTGGGGCTGACCATTCTGGCTAAACCGGTTTGGGCACTCTTTTTCTAATTACTTTCCAATAAGTGCATTGATTTATTATTAGTTTTTCATGGCTTCTGCCAAAACCACTTCTATTACCACCATGACCAGTTCTACTACGTCCTCGCCCTTGTCCTTGTAACACTGCCAGAAGACTCTGTCCCTGTTTCTTAGCAGCCACTTTTTCTCTATTGTTATTAACCTTTAAGCCACCTCAAGTAGTTTGTCCAAATTTCTTAACTCTTGCCCCTCCTGCCTTAGGCCAGGCAGGGGCCAATTTTGACCGGGTCCAATGAGATACCAGGTTACTGGTTTATCTTCATCACTCCCACTACTGTCCGCTCCTTCTGCACCCTTCTCATGTCTCTTTATCACAGCCACATCTTGGATATTTCCCAGGGAAGGAAGGAGCAGGTGAAAACGACAGACGAGGGTTCAGGGGGACAGGAGCAGGTGTCAGCAGGGGAAGGAGATAGCTCTGAGGAGAAGCATATTGGGTAGGTGTAACCGAGGGAGAGGTAAGAGAATCAGGTGGAGTGAGACCAAGTGAAGTAGAACTCAATGCCGAGGGGGAGGCACTGGTGGGAACCGTGGGTCCCACTAACAAATCAGCTTTTAAAACATTTTCTCCCTGTTGTGGTTTGAAAACAAACCAAGTGAGTGGCTTTAAGTCAGAAATAAAATTTAATGAGAAGAAAAGGAAAATAAAATAAAATAAAATAAAATAAAATAAAATAAAATAAAAGCAACAATACAAAAGAAAAACCACTGACAGAGTCAGAATACAACTTGAGCAGGGTGATGGAAGCAGTCCAGACAAGAAGAAGTGATCTCGTAGAAAGGTCTGGTAGCTTCGGTCCTCTGGGAATCCAGTGGGTGAAGGCTGCTTCTACTGTCCCAAATCCCAGCTTATATCTAGGTGAGAATGCTTGCCTCCTCCCCGTGGGTGGAGCATCTCACAATGGGATGATGAGTCATAGAAAAGGGCCTTGATGGCCCATTAAAGAGAGATGGGTCATGCATAAATCATGCATAAGGCATTGATGGGCCATTAACTGAAGATGGTGATAGAATATATCTTAAACTACAACCCAGGACACTCCCCTTTCCCCAAACCTGCACTCAAATGTTCCAGACAGTGCTTATCTTGGACACAAGCCAGGCACTGATTGTTTACAAAGATCATTGTTTTTAACCCACACTCAGCCAGCCACTCTGGCTTTTCCTGTAAATAAAACAAATCACCATATGTAACTTCATCCAATCTCCCCCCTTGTTTGCAATACTCCATCAGTTGTGATATTAGATTCGGTTCCAAAGATCCATTCTCCAGCCACCTTTGATTATCAGGCAAAACATAACCAGGCCACCATGTATTGCAATAATCAATCAATTTATCTTTCCGTAATTCCTGACCGAAATTTCCAGCTTTCCAGTGTGCTACCAAGCACCCCAAAGGAGAAGCAGGTAGGGGGGACATTGCCGCTCAGAACCCCCACTTTTAACCCCTTCAACTTCTCCCTATGTTACAGTACATCAGCCCACTGATGCTGAACCTGCAGGGCTTTCGCCCTGTCTAATGGATGGCGCCAAGGCAATACCAGGAATTCCTTAGCCCAACCATGCGCAGCTTTCACCACATCTGACAGGCAGGCAGCAGACCAGACCAGAGCAGAACAGATCAGAATAAAGCACCTTACCTCTTCTCCAGGGGATGTTGTGAGCGGTGGGGGGTCCTGCCTCAATAGGCTCCCCGAGAATCCCTCAGTGCCAGGTGGAGCGTGATCGGGACGGGATGTCCTCAGCAGCACTCACAGGGTCCCATCTGGTTCGCCAAAATGTTAGCGAGGAAGATACATAATCAGGGAGATGATTACGTGGGTGCTTTATTGAGAGCTCTGGGAGCCGGAGTACATACCCAAATCCAACTCCAACGAGGGTCCAAAAGGGACCCCGTATTATACCCCTCCATTACACAACTCTATGTTAAACATTAACCTCCATTGTTCTATTGTATATACCCAAGCATGAGTTTTGGTAAATATCTTCCCTTGTGATTCTAACGATTCTAGTTTAAGATAATAATCACATTCAGCTACCAACAATCATTACAATTCGATCATCTATCTTATGATGATTAGGTACAGTTTCACCCAACCTACTTTATTTCCAAGTACAAATTGTCCCAACCTTTTCCTTCTCCCTCCACCCCGATGACCCAGGCAAAGTCATACTCAATTTGGTTGGAACAATGGAAGCAACATCCTGGTTGCAGTGAAGCTGAGGCTCTATTCCCAGCTTTGTGGTCACAGAAATTATTAACCCTATCTTAACAAGGGGGTCCCTGAGCACTTGGAGTCCCCTGGGATTTGGGGTGACCCCCCGGGCCCCCAGGATCTCCCTGAACACGCTGACGCTGCCCGTGGGCAGTGAGAAGGTTCAGACCCGACACGGGGTCCCAACTCTGTCATCAGCATTGCCCAGGGACCCCCAAAACCTCTGGGTAACCCCAAAACCCCCCAAGACACCCCAACATCCCCGGGATCCCAAAAACATCCCAAAAACTTAAAGGGGTCATGAAAACCCTTTAAAAGAGGCTTGTGGGGCTGCGGCCCCACAAACACCCTAAAATAGGGAGGAAAATCACCCCTGTAGTGGTGGGATCCCACCTGGATCCCCCCCTGGATGGCTAGAGCCATCGCGCTGCTCCTGCACACTCCCAGTAGGATCCCAGTAGGATCCCAGTAGGATCCCAGTACAGCCCAGTCACTCCCACTCCTGGCGTCCCCCCCTCACCCCTCTCTGCATGCCGACCTGTCCCGGCTCCATCCCCGCTCGTCCCATGGGCTGCAAGGGGTTCGGGAGGAGGAGGAGGGAGGGAGGAAGAGGAGGAGCGGCAGCAGGAAGCAGGAGGAAGAAGAGCAGAGGAGGGACCGGGTGGCTCCAGCGCTCCCTGAACCCGCAGCCCCCTGAGACCATCAGCCTCGATCCCGCAGGTGCCCGGGGAGGGGGAGCTCGCCCCAAATATCCCGGGGGGTCCCTGTCTTTGGGGTTTTTGGGGGGATGTTTGAAGCTTGCAGGGCTCCAAAGCTGTTGGAGTCCAGGACATCCCCTTGGACGACCTGGGACCCGAGGAAAAGAATTTGAGCCCTGGACAGGGGGGTGTGGAGCCAGTCCAGGGGGCTCGGAGACCTTGGCACAGAGCCCAGGAAAACACCGGGTTTGATTTTAATCCATGGGAAAAGCTTCCAACATTGCAAAAGAAATTACAAACCTCCAGGATGTGAAAATAGTAGTTTAGCACAGTAGACGATATAGAATTCAGTAGTTTTAGAATTTATAGAATAGAAGTAAATGGGGACAAGATGGTGGTATTTGGGTGGTATCTCATGTACTTCCCCTTCTTCCTCGTTCTCCATTTTTTGGGGTGGTGATGGCACAAAGTAGTCAGAGTGGATTGGAGCAAAGTAGGGATGTCACTTTTAGTGTGGGCACTGGGCATTGGCACAAAATAGTAAATAACCAATACGTAGTTATCTGTATAAATGTTAGGGGACATCCCCTGAGGTGGGCAGTCACCTCGTGTCCCAGCTGCTGTCCAGACCTCCGGCTGGGAGCAGAGAAGATTCTGAGATATCGAATAATAAACAACACGAGAAACTGGAAAACAGACCTTGAAGACTCTGCTTTTTTACAGTGACTCGACTCGGGGCTTTTAGGGGGCCAAGGACTTTAAACCACCTAAAGCTCGGGTGAGGAAAACCCTCCCGACACAAAGCCAAGCCAAGGTGTCCCTCGGGGGGACATGGGGGGGTCCCCTGGGATTGCCGGGACCCCGTTTGGGGTGCTGGGGCTGGAGGGGCGGGATGGCCGGGAAAGGGGTTCAGGGACCTGGTGCCAGCAGTGGCTGCTCCCAGGATGAGCCCAGTTGTCCCCCCATGTGGTTCCAGTTTCCTCAGCAGTCCCAGTATAAGCCCAGTCACTCCCAGTCACAGCCTATTAGGAGGCAATTTGCCACCAGCAGGGTCCCAGTTGCTTCCACTTTCATCCAGTGCATTCCCAGTTCTCCCAGTTGCCCTTAGTAATTCTCCCAGTCTCTCCCAGCAGGACCCCAGTCACTCACACTTCCCTCCAGTGACTCCCAGTGTGGTCCCAGTCACCACCTGCATGGCCTCAGTCACTCCCAGTATATCCCAGTTGCCGTTGTAGTCATTGCCAGGCACTCGCAGTTCCCTCAGCAAGGTTCAATTGCCCCCAGCTTTAGCCCAGTCACTGCCAGTACATCCCAGTTGTCACCAGTATGCATCCTGTCATTCCCAGTTGCTCCCAGTGTATCCCCAGTAGGCTCTCAGCGTGGCTCTGGTAGCTCCCAGTAACCCACAGGCAGTGTCCATTCACACCCACTGTAATAATCCCAGTATGATGCCAGTCGCCCCCAGTGTTATCCCAGTGTCTCCCTGTCAATGCCAGCATGACCCCAGTAGCCTCCAGTATGATCCTCATGGCTCACAGTCTCTCCCAGTATATCCCACTCACCCCAGAATGCTCCCAGTCCTAGTTACTTTCTTCATGATTCCAGATGCTCACAGCCACTCCCAGGCAATCCCAGTATGAGTCCAGTCACCCTCAGTGTGATCCTAGTCCCACCCAGCATGGTTCCAGCTGCTCCCACTGTGATCCCAGTATGACTCCAGTTGCTGCCAGAACAGATGCAGTTCTTTCCAGTACGATCCCAGTTGTCTCTAGAATGGCCCAGTCCCTCTCAGCATGGTCCCAGTCACACCCAATTGTCCCAAGCATGGTCCCAGCTGTTCCCAGTGTGATTCCAGTCCTCCCAGTACGGTTACAGACACTCCCAGTATATCCCAGTTACCTCAGTAATGTTCTGGATACCTCAGAATGATTCCAGTCTTTCTCAGTTACTCCCATTTGCCTACATCAGGTTCCCAATTTCTCTCAGTTGCCCAAAGTACAGTCCCAGTTTCTCCCAGTATGAATCCAGTTTCTCCAGTTGTGGCCTCAGTCCCCTCAGCATGGTTCCAGTACCTCCCAGTTGCTCCGAAGGTGTCCACATTTTCCTCCCAACATGGGCCCAGTAGCTCCCAGTAAGCCCCAGTCAGGATCCATTCACACCTGCTGTAATCCCAGTGGCTCCAAAGATGATCCCAGTAGGATCCAGTCACCCCCAGTATGGTTCCAGTCACAGCCAGCACCCTTCCTGTCACTCCCAGTCTGGTTCCAGTACCACCCCAGTGTGACCGCAGCATGGGCACAGCTGCTCCCATTATCATCCAGCCTGGTTCCAGTTGCTCCCATTTACCCCCACTGTGGTTTCAGTCTTTCCCATTATATGCCAGTTGCTCCCAGCATGTTCCCAGTCACTCCCAGTTGTTCTCAGTTTCATCGAGCCTGATCCCAGTTGCTCTAGCCACTCCCAGTCACTCTCAGTGCAGTCCCAGTTGCTGCCAGTATGCTCCAGTATGATTCCAGTCTCCCCCAGCATGGGACCAGCCTCTCCCAAGGTGATCCCAGTAGGATTGCAGTTCCCCCAGCATGGTTCCAGTTGCTCCCTGTTCCTCCCAGCATGGTCCTAGTCATGCCCAGTTGCCCCCACTGTAGATCCAGTAACTCCCACTGGCTCCCAGTTTACCCCAGCATGGGGTCCCAGTTCTTCCCAGCATGGTCCCCATTGTTTCCAGTGTGTTCCCAGTCATCCCCGGTATGGTTACAGACACTCCCAGTATATCCCAGTTGCCCTCAGCATGTTTGTAGTCATTCCCAGAAACTCCCAGTGATCTCAGTAAGATGCTCCTAAGTTATGCCAGTATGATCCAGGTCATGCCCAGGATATCCCAGTTGCCTCCAGCATGCATCCAGTCATTCCCAGTTTCCTCCAATTTTCTTACAGCATGATCCCAGTTTCTCTGTTGCTCCCAGTAGCCCAAAGTGTGATCCCACTTGCTCTGTTGCCACACTAGCATGAGCCCAGTAAGCTCCAGTATGATCCCAGTCACATGTCAGCACTCCTCCTGCACCAGCACATTCACACAGAGGAAAGGCCCTTCCACTGCCCCGACTGCAGGAAGGGCTTCAAGCACAACAACCTCGTCAGACACCAGCACATCCACACTGGGGAGAGGCCCTACGAGTGTCCCCAGTGTGGGAAGAGCTTCACTCACAGCTTCCACTTGACCAGACACCAAAGGAGGCACCTGTAAGGGAAGTCCTGTGAGTGCCCCGACTGTGGGAAGAGTTTTATGTGCATCTTCAACCACATCCCCCATCAGAGGTTGTGGTGGTGCATTTTTATTCATATTTCTATTTATGATTTGTTCCATAAGGTTTTGTATAATGGTTCGTTCTGTAACCCCCTGTGTTTCCCTTTGTATGGTTCTTCCCATGTTCAGTTATATGTCAATCATTGGTTATATAACCCCCTGGTCCTGTCTGTCACCCTGAGGCCTCTCCCTGCATCTAGAAAGTTCCAGGGAAGGCGTCGAGTGATTGTGCAGGATCCAGGCTTCCCCCTCCCATTGTGTTCTGTATGGATGTTACTCATGTCTATTATGTTAAGAGCCACACCCTTGCTGCACCCCATTGGCCCATGGTTGAACCCTCCCCTATGTTACACCCCCTGTTAAATGTTGATGCACAGAGGGGCTCTTGGTCTCTCTGAGACTGGTGTCCAGAGGTGAAGGACTCCACGTCCGGAGCTCCTAATCAACTCTTCTTGGATCTACCACCGGAGAGTCCCTCCTTTCATTTCCTCTGCCACAGCCACGCTGCACTCCTGGCAAGCCAAGACCCCGGTGTTGCTGTGGTGCCAGGGCTGGCCGAGTGAGCGACACAGGCACCACCGCTAGGGGTCTCACGTTGGGAGGAGCCCTGGTGACCCACATTCACTGTGATCCATGCTGGGAAGTCACCTGTCTCTGTCCCTGCCCCTGTCAATGATGTGAGGTGGGATTAAAGAACATGAGAGTCTGGCCATGGCTCCGTCATTGTATTTGATCCCACCTCAGGTCATTGCCAGGGCTGGGAAAGGAACTCTTTCTCACCCCAAGGAGAAGGGTGACCTTTCCAGGCAGGAGGAAATACATGGCTGAGAAGAGCCAGTTGGTGTTGTTTTAGTTTTCTGTGTATGTTTTTTGCCTTATCCCTTCTGTTATTAATGTTGTTTCTGTTCCTATTTGTTGCTTATCTTGTTGCTCTTCCCAGTAAATTGTTCTTATCCCAGCCTGGGATCTTTGCCTTTTGTACTTTCAGTGCCAGGCTGGAGGGCAGCAAGGAGCAGCACAGTTTTAGCAGGAGCAGGAAATGGGGGAATCCCATTCCTCAAGCCCGGCCCGTGGAAACCGAGCATCACAGCTGGGGCCAGCCCTGGCTGCCCTAGCAACAGCCTTGGGAGCGGGGCCCTGGCTGGGGGCTGTGGGAACCTCTTCCCTCTGGTGCCCAGGGACAGGAGTGCAGGGAACGGCTGGAGCTGAGGCGGGTCAGGTTTGGATTGGGTCTGAGGAAAATGTTTTTCCCCCAGAGGCTGCTGGGGCACTGACCAGGCTCCCAGGGAAGGGTCCCAGCTCCAGGGCTCTCTGAGCTCCAGCAGCGTTTGGACACTGCTGCCAGGCCCAGGCTGGGATTGTTGGTGTGTCCTGTGCAGGGCCAGCAGTTGGACTCCAGGATCCTGATGGCTCTCTCCCAACTCAGCCAATTCTGTACTTCTGGGATCCCCTGGCCCTGGGAATGGGACTGCAAATGGTTGCCCTGGCAAGGGACTCTGGCTCCAGGCCTGAGCTGGGATGGTCAAGAGCCCTGTGCTCAGAGGCAGTCCCAGCCATGCCATGGGGACATCCCAGGACACCTTGGGCTGCAAAGGCACCCATCTGTCACAGGCACTCACGGGGGCTCCACGGTGACATGCCAGGAGTCCCCAGGCTGCCAAAGAGCCGGGATGTCCCAGACACTCACAGGGCTTCCTGTCATGGGCAGAGTGGGAGCTTCAGGGAGAAGCTTCATTTCTTCATTGGAGAAACTCCTGCTGAGTCATGAGGTGGAGAAATGACACCCAACAGGCACCAAGGATCATCAAACTCTTCCAAGAGGCCAAATCTTTAACAATTCCATCTAAGAGAGGAGACTGGGAGCAGCTGGATCCAATGCTAGTCTCAGACTTTGCAAAAAGTTTATGTGTAAAAGATTGGAAAGGTGGAATTGAACCAAAATGCAATTTGTCCCACAGGATTAAAGTTGGAATACCAGATATATTTCTGTAAATACAACCATATTTGGCTCTGATCAGGATTAGACAGAAAGATTCATTCACACTATGGAGTAAATTAACAAAAATGTTGTTTACTCGAAAGCACAGGAGCTATAACAATTAATAGACCGTAGTGGTCTAGGAGACATTTTTTAAGTAAACAGGGCCTTGTTGGAGTTTTTTGAGGCCATTGCAGGCAGAGCCTCCTGCTCCAGCAGGAATTGCCTTCCCTGTGCCAGGACCAGGGCAGATCCCGCTGCAGGAAAAGCCCCAGGCCAGCCCCAACACAGTGAAGGGCTCGGGCACAAGGGCAGAGTGCCGTGCTGGGAGCTGTGCCAGGGAGAGCCTGAGGCACCAAAGGCACCTTGGCAGCAGCAGCTGCTCCCAGGCCATGGCCAGAAGCCTCCCTTGGCCACCCGGCCTGGTGGTCACCACTGCAGAGCTGCTGCTTCAGGGCTCATTTGTGCCTGGGCTCTGCCCCAGCCCACAGAGTGTCACCTCAGCCCTGACTCTGGCACAGCAGCGGTGCCTGAGCCCTGTAGAGCCTAAAGGTCACCTGTGCCCCCCTGGCTCTGGCAGCCCCTGGGGCAGGGGGAAAGGCCAGAGAAGGGGCTGGCTTTGGCTGCTGGATGTGGGCTCCAGCAGAGACAAGGAGGAGTCAAGGGAGTGGATGGAGCCCAGTGAGCAGCCCCTTGTCCCCATGCAATCCTGGGATGGTTTGGATGGGAAGAGCTCTGCAGTGCTCATCTCCTCCAAACCCCCGCCATGAGCAGGGACAGCTTTCACCAGATCAGGTTGTTCAGAGCCCTGTCCCAGCTGGACTGGAATGTTTCCAGGGATGGGGCATTGACCACCTCCCTGGGAACCTGTCCTGCTGGATCACCAACATCACATTCAAAAATTTCCTTCCTGTCTCTCCTCATCCGAACCTCCCTTCCTTTAGTTTAAAACCACCACCCTCTGTCCTATTGGGACAGGCCCTACTCAAACCTTTGTCCACCACTGCATTTCCACTGAGCTGGGTTTCCATGGCAATTGGCAGGACAGGTGAGCCAGGTGTGGTGTCCCAGGGAGGGCTGCCATGGAAACAGTGGCCAGCCCTGCCCCTTTCTGTTTGCCTGAGCTGCCTTTGGCCCTGGCAGTGGCGTTTGCTGCTGGTTCCGCGGCGCCTGAGCAGCCAGCGTGGCACAGGGCAGGTGGCCATGGCACAGCCCCCAGCAAGGGATCCCCTCTGCCTCTGGCCACTGACACCAGCCCTGAGCAAGGGGCCCAGGCAGCGGGCTCAGGCCACTGGCCATGGCCACAGCCCCTTGCCATGGCCCAGGGCAGCTTGGCATAATGATCCACCCTCACTCCTGGCCCAGCCCAGGCCTGCAGTGCCCTTCCCCATGGCCTGTCTGCACAGAAGCACTTCCAGGGCTCTCTGCATTTCCCTTGCCCTCACTCTGGACTCACTCACACACCTCCCAACAACCCACCTGCAGCTTGGAGCTGCAAGGAGTTCAAAGCTTGTCTGTCCTTCAAGAGCTGGTCTAATTCTGCCTTCTGCTGACTCTGGATTTGTGTTTATTGCAGAACTTCCTGTGTGTCTAAATCATTCCTTCCATGGTTCTGCCTTGGGGAAGGGGAACTTCTTTGGGGGCGCCATTGGCTTGGCACCCACTTGAGCAGATTATCTGCAACTGAGGAGTTTTAGATTGCTAAATAAGGAAGAAAACCCCTCATTTCCTGAGTGCAGCCAGTTCTCCAAGCAAAGCAGGTCCCAGTTGGATGAGGGGAGACAGGATGGGGTTGTGAAATGTGGAGCAGGGTTATACACACTGGATCAGACCTCAAGGCACAGCTTCTCTGAGCAAGCCAGACCTCCTTGGGAGAGACCCTGCAATCATTTCCTCTGTAATGAAAATAGTAATAAAATACATCACTGAAAATAGGAATGTGGATTTCTTAGAAGCCCTTTGAAATATTTCTCCACAACTCTAGAAAAAAGACTTCCTAATGAACTGCAGAAGACCAGAGGGAAATCAAGGCACAGCCATGGTTTGTCAGGATTTGTTTGATCCTAATGAGCCTCGTGGTGCATTTAGTGCTGAGCCCTGAAAACTCAGGACCTGAGAGGAGAGGACATCACACAGGAGTCCAAGTCAGAGAGACCTACAAAGTGTCTCAAAGCATTAATGGGTCCCACTGAGGCCCATCCCAACACAGGCTCTTCATGGAGTCCTTGGAAGAGAATTTTGGAGGCCAGAATTGCACAAAAACTTCTCAGAGGCTCAGTGGCATAAATAAGAAATTAATCTGAGTATCTTGAAGTATTGATTAGCCCCCCTGAGTGCTGTTACTGGCTGAGAATCTCAAGGTACTCACTAAAGCAGATAATTGGAGGCCATGATTGCATGAACCTCTTACACTCAGTGTCAAAAAAAGTTCTTTAATAAACCTTGAGTAGCCTGAAGTATTAATGAGCCACACAGAGTATTTTTACTGAGTAATAATCCCAACAGACTTGTTAAAGTAGATAACTGTGGCCATGATTTCACAAACTTCTTACAGAGACGTTCTTAAAATGGCATCACCAAGTTCCTTTAAAATACCTGAAGTACTCTAAAGTATTAATGAACCCAACTGAGCGTTACTGAAAAAGCTTCTCAAGGGACTAATTAAAGCAGATAATTGGAGGCCAGGATTGCAGAGACCACTCAGAGACTACAAGGCAAAAGTAAAACCCAAAGTCCTTTCAAGAACCTGCAGTCCCTGGGAGCATTAAGGAGCCCCCCAGGGCCATTCCTGACCAAGGCTCCCCAGGGACTCCTTCCAGCCCATCCTTGAGGCCACTGGCATGGGAGGGGGTTGCTGAGGGGAGGACAAGGGTCTGACAGTGCCCAGCCTTGGGGACTGTCCAAAGTTTCTTGAAGTTTTAATGGGTCCCACTGAGGGACACAACTGGGAAAGGGTTTTAATGACTCTCCCATGGATTTGGTGTTATTTACAGTGATTTCAGCCCCAGAAAACGTTTAAAAAACTTTTCAAGAACTCTTTCAAGAACTTCTGGAGAACTTTTCATAGTGAGTTTGAAACTCCAACGTTTCTTGAAGTTTTGATGGGACCCAGTGAGAGACATGGCTGAGAAAGTGTCCCCAGGTTCCAGTTAGAGCAAAACACTGCAGGCAGTGGTGACAGGTGGGGACAAACCAGGGAAAGGTGTCTCTGATGCTTTAGCAAACCCTGTGCCCTGTGCAGCCCAGGCTGTCCTACGGTGTCCATGCCCTGCCCCTCTGTCCCTGCATGCTGTCATCATCCCCCGGCTGCCCCACCTGGCTGGGCCCTTCCTTTGCTGACAGCTCTGCATCCTGCCTGCCTCTGCCTGGCCACACAGAGCCTTGGGCTTGAAACCAGGAGGGTTCATTCAACATTTACCGTGCCTCGTAATTTTGAGCGCAGGAACAAGGCATGTAGGGCCTGCTTTGCCAGCAAGGATGGTTGTAAGACAAGAAGAAGACATCTGCCTCAAGAGTCCACTGATAGGAAAAAACAACAATTGAATCTGGGAACTTGGGGTTGGTTTTATGGTAATGGCTAAAATGGAATACAGATGTAGCAATACTATATAAGTAGCACTCTTTTAGAATCACATGGCCATGTAAGGTTATGAGTTCCTACACCTTAGACCTAAGCCTGAAGAAGTGATGCCCTCTTAATTGCAAGGAAATGTTCAGGAGACTTATTGTGATATTTCATAGATTTGGTGACAGAGGGGCCTCAGAGAATGAAGGAGGCTCCTGTGACATGTTGGAATCTCCTAAAACCACAATCCTTTTTGACACAGCAGGGCTACATGGAACCAATGGTCCATTGTGATAGTGCAGCCCCAAGGAGACATGGGGACACTCTGGAACCTCGTGGGTTCAAAAGTACACTGTGACAGAGAAAGGCTTCATGGAATCAAGAGTCCATTGTGACACAGCAGGGCCTTGTTTGAACAATGGAACCATTGCTGACAGTACAGAAACTCGTGGAACCCAGGGGCCATTGTGACACACCAGGGCTGCATGGAATGGAAGGTCCGTTGTGACAATGCAGATCCAAGGAGACCATGGTGACACTGTGGGGCCTTGTGGAACCAAGGCGACAATGTTATAATGCGGGACCTCATGGAACAAGGGTCCGTAGTGACACTGCAGAACCAGAAGTCCATTGGGACACAGCGTGGCCTCATGCAATCAAGGGTCCATTGCAACTCTGTTGAGCCCCATGGAACCAGAAGCCATTGTGACACAGCGTGGCCACATGGAGCCAAGGGGCCATTGAGACACTGAGGAACTTCACGGAACCAAAGGTCCATTGTACACTAAAGTCCCTTGTGAGGCCCTGTGGAACCAAGGGGACCATTGACAGGCCTCATGGAGCAGTGGAGACAATTCTGATACTTTGGGACCCACTGGAACCAAGGGTGCACTACGACATTGCAGAGTCTCGTCCAGCCAAGGCAGCCTTGTGACACTGCGGGCCCCCTTGGAACCAAGGGTCCATTGGGATATTGTGGGGCCTCATGGAACACTGGAGACCATTATGACTCCTCAGAACCCATGGGAATCAAGTGGCCATTGTGACACTGCAGGGCCTTGTATAACCAAGAGGCCACTGTAGAACAGCAGGGCCTCATGGAATCAAGGGGACCATAGTGACACTGTGAGACTTCAAGAGACCAAAGGGGCATTCCTTTAGTGCCGAGCCAAGGAGAGCATTTTGACACTGTGGGGCATCACGGAACCACAGGTCCATTGTGACACAGCATGGCCACATGAAACCACAGAGGACATTTTTACACCTGGAGGCCTTGTGAAACAAAAGGGCCATTGTGGCACTTTGCATCCCCATGGAACCAAGGAGTCCATTGTGACACTACGAGGCCCTGTTGGGTCCAAGGCCAATTGTGGCACTGTGAGGCCCCACTGAACCAAGGAGACAAATGTGACACCACAGGGCCCCATGGAACTAAGGATTCATGGAACAGTGTGAGACTCATGGAACCAAAGGTCCACTGTGACACTGTGGCGGTCACATGGAATCCTGGTGGCCACAGTGACACTTCAAGGCCCCATGGAACCAAGGTCCATTGTGATACTGCAGTACCAAGGAGACCCCTGTGACACGGCAAGGCCTCATGGAAGCAAGGCGGGACAATTGTGATGCTACAAGGCCCAATGGAAGCACGAGGCCAGTGTGACACAGCTGGGCCTCATGCAGCCAAGGGGCCACGGTGATCCTGAGGAACCCAAAAGAACCAAGAGCCACTGTGACACTCCAGTACTATATGGAATCATGGAGAGCATTGTGACACTCTGTGGCCTCATGGAACCAAGGGGGCCATTGTGTCATTGTGCAGCTCCAGGGAACCAAGGAAACCATTTTGACCATGCAAGGCCTCATGGAAGCAAGGGACCATTGTGACACTATGGGGCCCCATGGAAACAAGGGGCCAGTGTGACACAGCGGGGCCCAGTGGAATGAAGGTTCCAGAATGAAACTATCATTGTGACACTGTGGGGCCTGGTGGATCCAAGGGAGCAGGTGACAGGTCTGGTTGGCCTGGCCTGACTGACTCAACTGACCTCGGCATGGTAAGGGTGTCCTCTCATGCGCCCCTGAAACACCGGGGCTCTGGGCTTTCCTTTCTATGGAAAAGAACCATCCCTCCTGCACAGATACCCATGGCCAAAATTGATATTTCTCCAGAATTCCCTGCATGGAAGGCTTTCTGCCAGACTAAAGCTGCCAGGATACAGAGGCCTGTCTCACCTTGGCCTCTGGTAGTGCCCTCTGATCTGCCCTGGACATATTGGGGCTGTGTGCTTTCCTTCCTTTGGGAATAAACCAGCCTTTTCATCCAGGAAGCCATGGCTGAAATTTGGATTCTGCCCTCAAAATTCCATGTATCTGAGATGCAGAATCCAAGATATTCATTGCATTGCTCCCAAATGAAAGCTGCCAGGACAGACAGGTCTGGTTGGCCTTGGACTCTGGTGGCTGCCATTCATCAGCCCCTGAAGCACTGCAGCTCTGTGCTTCCCTTGCTATGGAAAAGAATCATCCATATTTCCAGGTGCACGTAATCAAAACTGATATTCCCTCAGAAAAATTCCCTATATGCAAGGATTCTCCCAGACAAAAGTTACAAGGTAAGATAGCTCCTGCTGGCCTCAATCTCTGGCGGTCACATCTCATCTCAAAGAGGCCCTGAGGAAAGGATTCAAACAGTTTTGACTACTGGAACATCAATGAATGTCTCATTATCTGAAAAACTCAGATGCTCTTCTGATCATAGGTGTCTTTTTTTCCTCATTGTGTATTTTGCATGATATATTATTTTCAGCTAAATAATATTATTCATATCAGTCTGCCTGTGTGATCTGACACAAAACACCTCCTCTACATATAGCTCCAGATCACCTGTACAAGCAAAGACAACAAAGGATCCAGCAGGAATTCTTTGTCTCTGCTTCCATGTGCCCTGTCTCCTCTGGAGCTGGAGGTGCAGCCCCAGCACTGGGGAGGGCTAAAGGGGGAGTCATGCACAAGCCATTGATGGGTCATTAACTGAAGATGGTGATAGAATATATCTTAAACTACAACCCAGGGCATTCCTTAAAAAATCCCAATTATTTCCCCCAAAAATCCCATTTTTTTCCCCAAAAATCCCATTTTTTCTTCAAAAAATCCCAATTTTTCCACTTAAAATTACAAATTTCTACCCCCAAAATCCCTATTTTCTTCCTTCCAAAAATCCTAATTTTTCCCCCCAAAATCCCAATTTTTTCCCAAGAAATCCCAGTAATTTAAAAAAAATTATAATATTTTTCTTCAAAAAATTGCAATTTTTTTCAAAAATAATTCCAATTATTTTCAAAAAAAATCCGTTTTTTCCCGAAAAAAATCCCTAATTTTTCCCACCGAAATTATAATATTTTTCTTTAAAAAATCCCAATATTTTTCTCCAAAAATCCCTATTTTTCCATGAAAATTATAATATTTTTCTTTTAAAATCTGCAATTTTTTTTCCCAAAGAATCCCAACTTTTTCCCCCAAAAAATCCCATTTTTTCCCTAAAAATCCCAATTATTTCCCCAAAAAATTATAATATTTTTCTCCATAAAATTGCAATTTTTTTCCCAAAACATCCCAATTTTTTCCCCAAAAATCCCATTTTTTTCATCACAAAATTATATTTTTCTTCAAAAAATTATAATATTTTTCTTGAAAAAAAATTGCAATTTTTTTCCCAAAAAATCCCAATTCTTTCCCCAAAAAATCCAAAAATTTTCCCCAAAAAATTGTATTTTTCTTAGAAAAATTATAATATTTTTCTTCAAAAAATCTCAATTTTTTTCCCAAAAAATTTCAATTTTTTTCTCCAAAAATACCAATTTTTTGAAGAAAAATATTATAATTTTGGGGGGAAATAATTGGGATTTCTGTGGGAAAAAATCGGGATTTTTTTGGGAAAAAGGGGATTTTTTTTGGAAAAAAAAATGCATTTTTTTGAAGAAAAATAATATAATTTTGGGGGGAAAAAATTGGAATTTTTTGGAAAAAGAATTGAGATTTTTTGAAGAAAAATATTACAATTTTTTTAAGAAAAAATTGGGATTTTTACGAAAATATTGGGATTTTTTTTGAAAAAATGCAATTTTTTTGAGGAAAAATATAATTATTTGGGGGAAAATGGGATTTTTTTGGAAAAAAATTGGCATTTTTGGGGAAAAAATTGCCATTTTTAAAAGAAAAATATAATTTTTGGGGAAAAAATTTGGATTTTTTGGGAAATAAATTGGGATTTTGTAGGAAAAAATTGCAAGTTTTTGAAGAAAAATATTATAATTCTTTTGGGAAATAATTGCGATTTTTGAGGGGAAAATGGGATTTTTTTAAGAAAAAACTGAGATTTTTTGAAGAAAAATATAATTTTTTGGGGGAAAAATTGGGATTTTTCTGGGGTAAAAATTGGGATTTTTGGGGAAAAAATTGGGATATTTTTGGAAAAAAATGCAATTTTTTTTTAAAGAAAAATATTATAAGGTTTTTGGGGAAAAATTGGGATTTTGTTAGGAAAAAATTGCAATATTTTAAAGAAAAATTCTGCAATTTTGGGGGGAAAAATTGGGTGTTTTTGGAGAAAAAATTGCAATTTTTTTAAGAAAAAATATTATAATTTTGGGGGAAAAATTAGGATTTTTGGGGAAAAGAAAGAGATTATTTAAGAAAAATTGCAATTTTTTGAAGAAAAAATATTATATATTTTTGGGGACAAAATTAGAATTTTTTAGGAAAAAATATCAATTTTTTGAAGAAAAAATATTATATATTTTTAGGGACAAAATTAGAATTTTTTAGGAAAAAAAATCAATTTTTTGAGGAAAAAATATTATAATTTTGGGGGAAAAATTAGGATTTTTAGGAAACAATTGCAATTTTTTAGAGAAAAAATAGTATAATTTTTTGGGGAAAAATTTGGGGGTTTTGGGGGAAAAAATTCGATTTTTTTAGGAAAAAATTGCGATTTTTGGAGGAAAAAGTAATTTAATTTTTGTGGAAAAATATTGGGATTTTGGGGGGGGAATGGGATTTTTGGGAAAAATTGCAATTTTATGAAGAAAAATCCTGTAATTTTGGGGGGGAAAAATTAGGATTTGGGGGGAAAAAAGGAATTTTTTTGGGAAAAAAATTGCAATTTTTTGAAGAAAAAATATTATAATTTTGGGGGAAATAATTGGATTTTTGGGTGAAAAATTGGCAATTTTATGAAGAAAAAATAGTATAAAAGTTTGGGGAAAAAATGGGATTTTTTTGGAAAACATTGGTAATGTTCTGGGGAAAAAATTGGTAAGATTTTGCAAAAAAATTTGCGGTTTTTTGGGGAAAAAAATACAATTTTTTTGAAAAATGATTGCAATTTTCTGAAAAAAAAATTATAAAGTTTTTGGGGAAAAAGTTGGGATTCTGGGGGGGAAAATTGGGACTTTTTTTGGGAAAAAAGGATATTATTTAAGAAAAAAATTGCAATTTTTGAAAGAAAAAATATAATTTTTGGGGGAGAAATTGGTAATGTTTTTGGGAAAAAAATTGTAATTTTTCGGGGAAAAAATTGCGATATTTGGGGGAAAAAATGGGATTTTTAGGAAAAAATGCGATTTATTGAAGAAAAAATATTATAGTTTTTTTGGGAAAAAAGTAGGATTTTGGGGGAAAAATGAGATTTTTTGGGAAAAAATTGGTAATGTTTTGGGGAAAAAAACTGTCATTCTTAAGGGAAATATTGGGATACTTTGGGGGACAAATTAGTGATTTTTTGGGGGGGGAATTGAGATTTTTATCAAAAATATAGAGATTTTTGAGAGGAAAAAAACTTGGGATTTTTGGGGGGGAAAATTGGGATTTTTTTGGGAAAAAATTGGGATATTGGGTGAAAAATTAGGGATTTTTAGGGAAATAATTGGGATTTCTTGAAGAAAAATTGGGAATTTTGGGGAGAAGGATTTTTAGGGAAAAATTGGGATATTGGGGGAAAAAAATAGGGATTTTTAGGGAAAAAATTGGGATTTCTCTGGGAAAAAACGGGGTTTTTGGGAAAGAAAAGAGGGATTTCTGGGGGAATAACTGGGATTTTCTGGGAAAAAAATTGCGAGTTTTTAAATAAAAAGTTTGTAATTTTGGGAGGGAAAAAATTGGGATTTTGAGGGGAAAAAATCGGGACTTTTTTGAAAAAAATTGCGATTTTTTTTGAGGAAAAATTGGATTTTTTTGGAGAAAAATTTTTAATTTTTTGGGAAAAAAATTTACTTTTTTATGGAAAAATGGGATATTTAGGGGAAAAAATGGGAATTTTTGGGAGAAAATATTTGCAATTTTTTAAGGAAAAATGTTGGAATTTTAAGGGAAAAAATCGGGATTTTTGGTAAAAAATATTGGGAGTTTTTGGGGAAAAAATGGGATTTTTGGGGAAGAAATTTGTAATTTTTAAAGGAAAAATAAGGATTTTGGGGGGAAAATTGGTATTTTGGGGGGAAATACTGGGATTTTTTGAAGAAAAAATCTGGGATTTTTTGAACAAAAAAATTGGGATTTTTTTGGGAAAAATTGGGATTTTTGAGGAAAAAATTGGAATTTTGGGGGGAAAAAATTGGGATTTTTTAGGGAATGTCCTGGGTTGTAGTTTAAGATGTATTCTATCACCATCTTCAGTTAATGGCCCATCAATGGCTCGTGCATGACTCATAGAAAACTGTCTCCGGGTGTTATCTCTCTTTAATGGGCCATCAAGGCCCTCTTCTGTGACTCATCATCCCATTGGGAGATGCTCCGCCCAAGGAGGAGAGCCAAGCATTCTCACCTGGGTATAAGCAGAGATTTGAGACAGTACAAGGGATTCCCAGAGGACTGCAGCTACCAGAACTTTCTACGGGATCACTGCTTCAGGAAGACCACCTCGTCTGGACTGCTTCCATCACCCTGATCAGGTTGTATTCGCACTCTGTCAGTGGGATTTTTATATATTCTTGCTTTTATTTTATTTTATTTTATTTTATTTTATTTATTTTATTTTATTATTTTTTCCTTTACTTCTCATTAAATTGTATTTCTGACTTAGGGCCTCTCACTCGGTTTGCTTTCAAACCAAATAAGCGAAAAATTCAACCCCAAATGACCCAATTTTCTTCCAAAAGAGCCCAAAACATTACCTCAGAATCAGCTTGAAACTCAGCTCCAAATTCAGCCCAAAATTCAGCGCAAAAATGTTCCCAAATACCCCCAAAATCGCCCCAAATTTGGTACAAAATTGGCCAAAAATTTAGCCCAAACACTCCCAAAACCAGCGCCAAATTACCCCAGAAACCAGTGAAAATACAGCACAAACTCACCTCAAAAGTCAGCCCAAAATTCACCCCAAATCAGCCCACATCACCTCCAAATTCTCCTAAAACTCAGCCCCCAGACCAGCCCAAAATTCAGCAAAAAGTACCCCCAATTCAGCCCAAAGTGTTGCCAAATTGTCCCAAATTCAGCCCAAAAATCAGACAAAACCACCTCCAAAATCAGCCCAAAAGCCACCCAAACGTCTGCTCCAAATGCTTCCCAAATCAGCCCAAAATTCAGAAAAATTACCCCCAAGTCAGCCAAAAGTGTCCCAAATTCAGCTCAAAAATCAGACAAAATCACCTCTAAAATCGGCCCTAAAAACACCGAAATATCTGCTCCAAATGCTCCCCAAATCAGCCCAACATTCAGCCCCAAATGACCCAAATTTCTCCCAAAAGAGCCCAAAAATTACCTCAAAATCAGCTCCAAAGTCAGCCCAGGCTCACCCTAAAATTCAGCCAACAATGGCCCAAATCACCCCCAAATTTGGCTCAAAATTGATCCAAAATTCAGCCCAAACACTCCCAAAACCAGCCCCAAATTATCCCACAAACCAGTGAAAATACAGCACAAACTCACCTCAAAAGTCAGCCCAAAATGACACTCACAATCAGCCCACATCACCTCCAAATTCTCCTAAAATTCAGCCCCCAGATCAGCCCAGAACAGCCCAAAATTCAGCCAAAATTACCCCCAATTCAGCCCAAAGTGTTGCCAAATTGTCCCAAATTCAGCCCAAAAATCAGACAAAACCACCTCCAAAATCAGCCCAAAAGCCACCCAAACGTCTGCTCCAAATGCTTCCCAAATCAGCCCAACATTCAGCCCCAAATGACCCAAATTTCTCCCAAAAGAGCCCAAAAATTACCTCAAAATCAGCTCCAAAGTCAGCCCAAGGCTCACCCTAAAATTCAGCCAACAATGGCCCAAATCACCCCCAAATTTGGCTCAAAATTGATCCAAAATTCAGCCCAAACACTCCCAAAACCAGCCCCAAATTATCCCACAAACCAGTGAAAATACAGCACAAACTCACCTCAAAAGTCAGCCCAAAATGACCCCCAAAATCAGCCCACATCACCTCCAAATTCTCCTAAAATTCAGCCCCCAAATTAGCCCAGAACAGCCCAAAATGCAGCCCAAATTTTCCAAACTTCTGCCCAAATCAACCCCAAAATGAACTTCAAATTCAGCCCAAAAATATCCACAAATCAGCCCCAAATTCAGTCAACATTCAGCCCAAATTGCCTCTCAATTGTCCCCAAGTCGGCCAAAAATTCAGCCCCAAATCAGCCTGAAAATCCGCCTCCAAAGAAACCCCAAATCCACGGGCGGGCGGCAGCGCTGCCCCCGAGCTCACAGCCCGGGCTGCCCTGCGGCTCGCTGACGGGCACGGGGAGCAGCTGCAGTACCGCTCTCTGCCCACACGGGGGCAGCGCTGCCGCACAGCCCGGCCCGGGGCAGCGGCGCACAGCGGGAGGCAAAAAAGCACGTGGCCAAAAATGCCCTTCCGAACATCCTCTCGAATAAACGGCCCAAAAGACCCACAGCTGCAAGAATTCTGCTTCTAACAAATTCTAACCAAAAAAGCCTTTCTTTTAAGCTAAGTTCCAATGTTTTTTGTATTTATTATTTTTATATTTGATTTCTCATTATGATTTGTCTTTTATGCTCATATCTCTGTCTACTATATAGAAGACATTATAATATATTTAACATGTAATAGTAGATATGGTACTTATTTTTATTATTGATATTTTTTGTATTTTATTTTTCTATTTTTGTCACTTACATTTTTACTATTTTTGTACTTATTTTTTTAATTAATCTTTAAAATATTAACAAATAAACGATATTTTAAACTAGATGGCTTCATTAACTTAACCCAGTAGAACCACAATTAATTAGAATTAAATGAGCCTGGGTTTCTAAGGGATCAAGATTTAATTTTTATTTAAATAATAAGTGCATTCTCTTTCAGTGTTTTTTCTGGGGGGGAGTGGTTGTGGGGGGTTTTGTTTTGGTTTTTTGGTTTGCTTTGCTTTGGATTTCTTCGTTAATAAACGAGGAGGTTCAGAGAGTTACACAGGAAACAGGGGACATTGGGATAGAGAGACACTATAAACAGGGGACACCAATGTTACCAAAAATATGGTAAAATAAAAAATCTCCTTAATACCAATGTAGAATGAAGAAACAGTATTCTTTATTTGTCCAGATGCATGATGGGATAGCTCCTCTTAAAGCTGTGCATGCATTCTTCTTTCCTTGGGATTATTTTGTAAAAAAATTTGCCTATTTTTCAATAATTGATATATTAGTTTTTGTCATTTTTGTGCTTACTGTATTCCTTTGTAAACTAATCACCATATTCTCTATTTCCTAATTTATTTCCTGATGTTTTAGTTCCATTATCGTACACATTAATTGCAGAGGCGTCCTGGTTTGGAATAAATTAGGGAAGAACCTCTAAAAGGAGTCCCCTAAACCAAAACCTCCACCACCCCTCTCCCCCAGCCCTGGGTTTGGGAAGGAAAATGCCTTGGAGGAAAAGTGGAAAAAACCGGTTTATTGACAATGAAAAAGAACACTCCCCAACACCAAAGTAGGAGAGGAACCGAGTTACTGTGGGGGAGGGTACTCAGCTTCTCTTGCAGACCCAGGAATTCTCCAACTTCTCAGGTCAGGTCAGGTCCGGAGCTGGTTCAAACTCTTGGGGCAGGGCGGGGTGGGGGGGGGGGGGCGGGGAGAAGGAAGGAAAAAAACCCAAACAGAAGTGGCGAAAGCCAGCAGCAGGGGCAGGCAGCAGGCAGAGAGAGAGAGAGAGAGAGAGAGAGAGCCAGCAGCAAAAGGAGCAGGCCCCGCCAGAGAGGGAGGGGGCAGCTGCCAGACACAACAACGTAGTCCAGGATATGGGATAGGAGACAGGTCAACCCAGAACACAAGGTACAATTACCAGCCCTCAAGAGCTTATCAATCACCTGCTGGGATTTTCCTAACAGTGTGGCTAACTGCCTGTCCTGATTACTATAATTTGGGTTTTGTTCCAGGACATTCAACTTTTTGCTAAGCATTAGCACAAGGATACCTTTTCCAGCACCTTCTTTAGCTGTTTTGTCAGCTAATTGATTCCTTGTATGAACTGGTGAGTTACAATGTCTAACAGCTGGCCTGAAGGCCTCACAGACACAAATAACCCTGACCTTAACTTGATCAGCCTATACCCATGAAAGAAAGGAAGTAGACATCTTTAAGGAAGAACACACTGAAGGGTGGAGGGACTTGGCTGCAGGGAGCAGATGCCAGCTGATCTTTGGTGAGCACAAACACAGTCAGCTACTGGCCAGTGACCTGGGTGGTAACAAGTTACTAGCCAATTGGGATTGAGCGCTCGAGTGTTGAAAACCATGCAAATGTGAGTTGTGAACAATAGAGATTGCTATTGCCGCTTGAACCTTGGATTGTCATGTCGTGTCTGTCTCTACTGGGACAAGGGAGTGTCCAAACTGATGAGGTTTACAAGGGCGTCATAGCCACTTCTTTTGGCTTTTACACACACTGTAGTAGTTGACTGATTTCTTCTTTGTACTTAATAGGAGACCTCTGTGCGGATAACATCCCCTTTCCTTCCATATGACTTCATGGGCATGTATCATTCCAAAAGCTATTTCCAAAGACTATTTTAAATCAGTCCATATGCTTACCCTTTTTCCCTCAGAGATTCCTGGATAAGGTCATTAACTCTGCTTTTTGTGATGATGTTTAAAAGATAAAGCCTGTTTTTCTGTTGGCTGGGTCAAGGTTTCCACTGCACACTCAGCTGCCTGTTTTCTGTTTGTACAGTGCTGTTCCCGCCAGTGTGTAGGTCCAGTTCTGGGTCCTGGATGGGATCACTCTCAAGATCCCATCTGCCAGAACATACTTCTTCAGTGGTGACAAAGCAGTCATGGCGCAAAAGAGCTCTGGGCTTCTTTTGAAGCCTGGAGAAACATGGCCACCAGGGTTTAAAGCAGGGGTTACCTTAAGCTCATCATTGCCCTGCTCCAGTAGGGCAACCTGGTATTTCAGCATCCTGTAGACAATATCCAATGTCCTCCTTTCTGTTCCAAACCAGCTGTGCCCATGTGGGATATGTGTGTTACAATCTTGTCACAATATCAGCTTTTGTGCTTCCTGCATTAAGAGCTCTGCAGCTACCACTGCTCTCAAGAATCCAGGTCATCCTGGTACCCTCATTGTCCAGTTGTTTGGAAAAGTACTTCACAGGCTGTTTCCATGACCCCAAATGCTGCGCAAACACCCTCAGTGGGCAAACATCCTTCATGCACCAATATCTCCAATGATTTGGTTAAGTTTGGTAGTCTCAAGGCAGGGGTTGGCATTAAAGCTCTTACTAGGGCTTTAAAGGCCCTCTGTCTCCTAAGGAGGTCCTGCAATCCCTTGGATCCATTGAATTTCAGGATTATCTTCCACCTGAGCCACTGTAACTATTACAAATAACTGGTAAAAATAAAAAAACTCCTTAACACCAAGGTAGCATTTAAAAGCAGCATTCTTTGTTTGGCTGGACGCACAACGGGATAGCTCCTTTGAAATCTCATGCTCAGAAGTGCTGAGTACAAGAAAATTCCTGTTTATAGACTGTATTTTGCATACATATTAATTGTCCCAGAATAACAGAGATTATAATATTTTCACCAAAATCATTAACGTATTTCCCCTCCCATTTACATCTGTGTTCTTTTGGCCTAGGGGTCTCTCTGGTGCTCCTTGGTGGTTGGAGACCCCAATGTTCCAGTCGACCTGCTCAAGTTGGCAGGACATGGGGGCTGGTGAACTTCCAGATCTCCTTCTTACACAATGTGCATTGTGCAGTTCCATGGGCCAGTGGATTTTGAAGAATGAGCATTGTGTGAGCTCACCAGTTGTGGACATTTCATCATCTGGTAACAGAACGGGCAGGAGCCTGGAAGTGGGAAAATGTTGCCTCCTCCGAGGCGTGGCGACCTGGTTCAGGAACAGCATGGCGGACAACCCCAGACCGCTCGGGCCATCAGCTCACAGACACCAGTGTGGTGGATGGCAAATGGCGTTTATTAATGCGTTACCTGGGTCTATATAACTTGTGTTAACTGCATCACTTCCTTCTGCTTACGTTATAAACTAGGTGTTACTGGCTAATTAGGGGTCAAGTGACCTTTGCTGAGGAGGAAAGGGGGGTTCTGCCTGCCCGTACAGCACGACATCTTCCGATCGCCTGTCCCTAACTATATCGAACTGCCACATTTCCCCCCTCCCTCATGTCTATTTAAAAAACATATAAAGTATAAAGGTATAAAAATTTAAAAGTTAGTAAAATCTACATAGTACGCTAAAAAGGCAATACAAAATGTATGTAATAAGGCAATATAAAATGTACGTAATAAGTCTACTTTAAAGCAGCTGTTGGTGGTCCACTAGTAAAATGTTAACTTTTTCTAAATGGCTTCTAACAAACAACATTAATTTGTTTAGTACTCAAGGTCCAAAAATTAGCATCAGGAGTATTGTGGTAAGTGGGCCGATCAGAGAGGAAACAAGGGTGGTCAGCCATGGAGACCGGTTGAACCAAGATTCAAACCATCCTTGTTGGGCTTCTCTCTCTCTTTTTCTCTGGGCTAACCTTTCCCTTAATTCGACCATGGAGTCTCGTACGACTCTGGTATGGTCTGCATAGAAACAGCATTCCTCTCTCAAGGCAGCACAGAGGCCTCGTTGCTGCAGTAGCAAGAGGTCCAGTCCTCGCCTGTTCTGGAGGACAACTTCTGAGAGAGAGGAAACAGATTTCTCTAGAAAGGAAATGGATCTTTCAATTCTCTGTAAGTCTTCGTTGATGGTCATCTACAGCTGAGAAAGGCTTTGGTGTTGGTTCACGAGGGCTGAAACACCTGTGGCTGCGCCGGTAGCTCCCAGGCCAAGCAGCATTGCAATAGTGATGCCTGTTATTACTTCTCTTTTGTGGATTCGGCTGGGATCTTCTAAAAGGCAGTACACTTCTTCTTGGTGGTACAGGACTCTAGGAACAATCAGAACTTGGACACAAAAGTCAGCAGAGTCATTAAATTTGTTAAGGAACACACAGGGACTCACACGGGACTGGTGACAGGCCCACATTCCTGACGCAGATGGGATCGCCCATTTTTTGTTGGTTGATTTATTAAGTTTGATAACTTCCGTACAGACATTACCTTTTTGCTTTGCCAAGGTTGCATTGCCAAAGCACTTACCTTGGCCTGTGATCTGACTCAGAATGATTCCTCTCCGGGGGGTGTCTCGTCTACACTGGTGTGGGTTTGGTTCTGCTGAGTAACTAAAAGGAACATTGAGGGCAACACCTTCATAGAAAGGAGGTTCTATGTCATAGCACAGCCAGCATGAACTTGTAAGGTTTGCGTTTGATTGGTTCAAGGACGCGAAGGTAGCATTTAACACGCTAAAGAACGAATCGTAAGGAGTTGATTTAGAGATTTGATACGTGGCTGCAAGCTCGGGTGGGGTGGTAAGGGTAAAGGTGGGGCTTGGTGTGGACCTTTTCTTGGGTCTGGTTACTGCAAAAATCAGACTGGGTCCGGCTGATCGGGGTGCTGGCAGTGGGAACTTAATGATTTGAATGTTTACCCAGAAGTCAGGAAAGGCGCGAACAAACACTGACCACACTTTGCCTGTTTCCCAACCTTTATGGGTTGGCTGCAAAACTGTCATTGTGTAGTTTTTACCAGTGTGTTTCATTCCGTATAAGGGTGTATATATTTGCTTGTTCGCTCTAAATTTCGGTTCTCAACAGTTTTGGGGAGCATACCTGACTTGCAGGAACTCATCAGGTCGTTGAGGTTGCCATCTGTCGCTTGTCACAATTGTCTCACAACCCCAATACCTACAGTATCCATACCCTGGGTAGTTACAGTAGCTTTTACCTGGGTTAGAGGCAGGACATCGGTAAGTTTGTTTCAGCGTGAAATCACCAAGACTGGGAAATCCTAATTGTGAGGGAAATAAGTCTCTCAGTTTAAATTCAAAACATGGGCTGTCTGGTGTGATGGTTTCCTTGATTACCTTTTCACTCAAAAGATGGCGTAGGACCCACCTGAATGGTTGATGAGGGTAATGGTTTGCATCAGCTTGCCCTTTGCTAACGAATCCTAAAAGCAAGATTACACAAAGATGTAGTTGCTGCTTGGATTTCAATGATGTGCGACTCTTGGGCGTTGTCGGGCTGCTCGATGATTTGCTGCTTTTTCTGGGCACCGTGGTGAACGAGTCACGGAGGCATCCAAAGATCCAGTTCTGCACATCTTTAGGATTTATTGGTGAATAAGTTCTCTGATTTCTGCCTTGCTCCCCCATTCGGACTGGAAAGGCCAACTTGGCTGAAGGGGCCTAGCCGACACACACTACTGTTATTTTCCTCCAGTCCGTGAGTGGAGTTTGCTCCTTCCCTTTGACCCAAGCAGGAGCATTAAGGTTATTGATTTTATCTGCCTTCACTATCTCTTTGTCGGAGTCGGAGCCCAAGTCAGCTATTGAACACTCCTGAAACCACTCGTCCCAGCTGTTGTCTGACTCAGGGCCGGAAGTCGACTGACCAGAGGCTTCTGGGCTCCAGTACCTTTTTGTCAGGCTTCGACTCTGCCCTTTTCTCTTAGAGTCAGGCCACTCCTTCCCCCTCGGCTCACCCTGCCTCCTGCTAGGGGAGGCTCTTGCCTTGCAGGATGCTTTTTGGTAGGAATTTGGGTCGACCTTGGTCACTTTTCTGTTATCACACACATGTTGCTTACAAGTATCCACATTATCTAACGAACCCCCTTTGTTCTTTCTAGCCACAGCTGCACCATTCTCATCCCTTTGTAGTTCAACGCCATTTTGCGGTGCATAGGGCGGGGGTCTCTCCCAGGGCCCCTTGGACCCTGACTTAACAGCGGCGCTCCTGGCCTCTTCCGCTAACCCTCCCCAACATACTTGTGCCTGCTCCTTTCTCTCTGTAGGTTGATCCGAGCTCTGAGGCTGTAAAAGGGGCTTTTGCCCTTGCGAGTTTTCACACTCAATAAAATCACTTTCGTCTGCAGTCTGTGTGGCTGCCCCAACCCCCAGCTGAGGCGTGACCATCAGACAGTTCTGTGCAGCTTTTCAGGTCTCTTGCTCTTGCAGAGCCTTTTGCAAAGCCTGCACAACTTTTCCCCATGCCTTAAGATGCTTTCCTGAGCCTGAGGACATTGTTTCCTCGGCCAGAGCCTTCGTACATATATCCCATATTTCTAGGTGAAGTACCTCCACCGGACGATCAATGACCCGAATTTGCATCAACCTCGCAATAGCAAGAGTAAAATCTTTTAGTTTGCACTCAACTCCCCATTGCTTATGAATCTGAGATACGACCTTCGCGAAAGCTTCCATCCTCCTCACGGCTCCAGGGGCGTCCTCCTCGCCGAGCTAAACCCGCCGCTCAGCCCCTGTTTTCACCCGTCGAGGTGACTCCCGTTTTTCCAGGATGATTTCCTGGATTTTGGCACCATTGTTGCCTCCTCCGAGGCGTGGCGATCTGGTTCAGGAACAGCACGGCGACCAACCCCAGACTGCTCGGGCCATCAGCTCACAAACACCAGTGTGGTGGATGGCAAATGGCGTTTATTAGTGCGTTACCTGGGTCTATATAACTTGTGTTAACTGCATCACTTCCTTCTGCTTACGTTATAAACTAGGTGTTACTGGCTAATTAGGGGTCAAGTGACCTTTGCTGAGGAGGAAAGGGGGGTTCTGCCTGCCCGTACAGCGCGACATCTTCCGATCACCTGTCCCTAACTATATCGAACTGCCACAGGAAGGGCCGGGGAGTGAACTCAGGGACCATCGTCCAGAAGGACACAACACCACTGTTGTTCGCCTGCAGGCAAAGGTCACATGGGGGCACCAACCATGGTGGCACTAAGCACAATTACCCCCCACAGTTGTCCCTGGTACAGTGTCTCCAGTCATGGGAATCCCTGTCATGGTGGCCTCAACCATGGTCACACCAACCACCATGACCCCCCAACCTCCAGTCTGTCACCCCAGAACCTCCCAGTGTGGGCCTAGGGCCTGCTGGTAGAAGACTGGGATGTCCCAGTGGTTATGAACCAGTTTAAACATGGAAGAGCCAAGAAAATTAAGTCTCTGTGAATCAAATGGATAGAAACCAGAAAGGCTCGAAATATACCCAAAAAACCCCATAACTAAACCCAAATGAGGTTAGACATTGGTGCTAAAAAAAGTGATATATTTTATTTAATAATGTGGCCATTTTAGATCAAACTGGGGGGAAACACCAATTTAGTGTAGTGGTTGTGGTTTGTCTATTTGAGTTTCCTGGCCAACATGCTAAATAATGTTGTGGGTTGAACACTGGCTAAATGCTAATGCACCTACCAGAATTACTTACTCCATTTCTGCTGTGAGATAGGATTAGGAGAAGAGCAAAGCAGGCTCAAAACTTTAAAGAGTATAAAGAAAATTTTATTTGAACAGAATTGAAAGAAAATAAAAAAATAGTAAGTATTAGAATAAAACCTTCAGAACACTTTTCCTCTGTCCACAACCTTCTTTTCTTTCCCACTGATAATGTGCAGAGACAAAACTTGGGACTTCAGTCAGTTTATCACTTTTAAAATAGTCTTTCATCAGTTCTCTTAGTGAGAGGAGTCTGTTTTGCCAGGTCATGGAGACTTCTCTTCAAGAAAACAACTCTTGTGGCCTCAATTTCCACGAATAACAGCTGCCTGGAAATCTGTAATCATGAAGTCCCTTCTATCTCACGCAGCCTTTTCACATCTGCATTCATGGGCTATGTCAAATGTACAGGGTACTATTTTAAGGAATATTTTTAAACTGTTCAAAAGCAAAGGTTTTTTAAATCTCTCTCTGAGATTATCTCTGGGAACAGAGGTCTTTTCTTTCTCTCCCTGTGGGCAAAGGGTTTTCATCACTCTCATCTCTCTTTCTGTTCAAACTTCTCATGAGATGACAGCTACTTCAACATTTACTTGCTTCAGCACTAATGCCTTTGCTCATGTCTGCAATTTATGCACTCTACCTTTCATACTGTTTCTATGAATTCAAGGGATATTCTAGTGTATCAAGTCCATCACCATGAATTTACAAAAAAAATTTAGCCTAAGACTAAGCCATGTCCTCATTCTCCTCCTATTTGGGACTTGACTCTTTCTTCACTGACCTTACTGACTTTATGTTGTTTCTTTACATGTTTTCACTTAGTCTTTTTGTCTCACTCAAGAGAAGGTCAATGCTTTACAAGTTTCATCTGTGCAATGAAAGAGTTACTATCTTGCCTGGGCCCAGTGGATGGTCATGATGGTCGGCGGTGGCCAAAGCAATCACCATGATGGATTTCAGGCCACGCCAGGGCTGTGCCAGGATTTCATAATGGTGGCAGCCGCTCTGTCTGCATGGCTGGTCTCTGGCCCCTGCTGCATTCAACTCCTGCCACGCAGCCACTCTCTGCACGCCTGCAGAGCCGCCCCTGGTCTCAGCCGCATGATCTCACATCACGCCAGGACAGCCCCTTGGCAAGCTGACTCGGGAGTGGCAGCTGGAGCCGTTTACAGTGGAGGATTCTTCAGAGGCCATGCTGGCGAAGCGGGGAGAAGCAGCTAGGATCTCAGCAGTGGCACACCAGGGGCTGATGGACTCCTCTTCTGCTGGGGCCCGACCCAGCTGGGATGAGGCCGGGCAGGCTCCTCAGGAAGGGGCCTTGGTCCCCAGCAGGACCCACCTGGCCTGGCCCAGCCACACAGAGGAGGCCAGGCCAGCTTGTTACTTGTCCTCAGGCTGGAAGAAGGAGAAGAAAGCTTTCCTGGCGTTTGTTCGTTTTTAACACGTGTGTTCACAGAGGCATGTTCAGCTTTCTAGTGGTTTAACTGAGACATGAATTTCAAAGGAATTAAGGATTTTAGAAAAGTTAATGCTTTAGCTAGAGATAAGCTTTGCCAGAATTAATTGAAGTAGATAGATAGATAAGCTGTGCTGGAAATAATTAGAAGCTAATGGTTGAAAGTTGAAAGGAACCGGATCTAGGATAGCAATCCCTGATCTAAATAACTAATGGCTTGTCATTTCTGTGTTTGTTTAGCTGTGTTTATAATGAGAAACAGAAGAAACTGATAAACAGATCTAAGAACACAAATAATAGTAAATCTTCTAGCATCCAGAAACCCATTGAACAGTCATGAAAACAGGAAACTGGAGTTCTACCAGCTATCATTTGTCTTGAGATCCATTGAAAAGGTCAAAAGTTTAGAACGAGGAAGACTCTCCTCACTTCCTCTTTTTATGACCCCTCCCCATAAAAAAGGCCACTGACCCAATTCAAGGAACAAACTACACATGCTTAATAGTTTTTTAGCTAATTATAATATGAAGTGGAGAATGGGAGGTGTCAGTGCTATGAATATGGATTAGTATTTTGGGTATTCTACACTTTTGTAAATAAATAGACTCCATAACCACCTGTAATTTTGCAGCGCATATTAGGGAGTGATCCCACGCACCTGCCCAGCATCGCATTAAACATACACTTTCTAACCCTAAACTGTTAGAGAGTCTTTTGTCCGTCACAGTTGGGTATTGATATTACATCAATATCCATATTTTAATAAGTCATAACAAGGTGTCAGTATTCAAAACTAGTCACTGATAGGTTATGTCAGGCATGAAGGAAACTGTTAGCACCTTCTCTTAAAAAAAATCATTTACATGGGTGGCTCCTTCCCTCCTCACCAAATGGCAATCAATGCAAAACCAGCACAAATAGTAAAAGGGGGGGAGAGAGAGAGAGAAAGCAAGAGAGAAAGAAGGAAGGAAGGAAGGAAGGAAGGAAGGAAGGAAGGAAGGAAGGAAGGAAGGAAGGAAGGAAGGAAGGAAGGAAGGAAGGAAGAAAGGAAGAAAGGAAGAAAGGAAGAAAGGAAGAAAGGAAGAAAGGAAGAAAGGAAGAAAGGAAGAAAGGAAGAAAGGAAGAAAGGAAGAAAGAAAGAAAGAAAGAAAGAAAGAAAGAGCATGGAGGGTGGGGGGACAGGGAGAAAGTGACAGGGGTTAGGTAGAAACATATCACACTTCCGGCGGTCCCAATGACATCTTGTTGCTCCCCTCCATCTGGTCTTCTTGGTGGTAGGGGTCCCCTACTGCTTAAAAGTACAGAGTCCAGTGGATCAATGTAGGTTTTGGACAGGTGGGAACACCCAAGTGCTTCCCTTGCAGGGAGCCAGTTTGACACTGTCCATTTCAACACTGGATCTGTTGCACCATTGCACAGTTTGATATTAGTGCTCTGGTGCAGGGTCTGGGGACCTTTGGGGAGGGCCTTTGATGAGCCATGACACTCCCTCTCCTGTCCTACATGTGAATGAGCTTTTCCCCGGATGAAGGGGCCTCTCAGCTGAGCTGGTCTGCAGTGGAGGATGGGTGGTCACTGTGCTTCTGACCAGAGGCTTTTCCACTACACACCCAAAGCCTGTCTCCTCCCCACCTTTTGGTGGGAGGGTCTGTTGGAGCCTGGCAGCTGATAGCCCTGGGGCTATGGTCTCCACCCATAGAAGGTGCTAAGCTGGATCCCTCTGTGAATGTATTCTCCAACTGCCTAGACCTGAGTTACTTTTATCTTATCTCCAGGGCCTTAGTCTGGACGCCTATTGAGGGTGTGGTGGTCTTCTCTGCAGCTTTTATTCAGTTTTGCTATAATAGGCAAAAGTCCTTCACAAAGATGTTTAAGCCATAAATTAGGACATTTCAGTCTTTGACAACAGTGTGGAGCTGGGAGCTCCCAGTACGGGCCTGAGACCTCCTGGTGTGGGACTGGGACCTCCCACTATAGGCCTAGGACCCCCCGGTATCACTCCAGAACCTCCCAGTATTGGGCTGGGACTCCAAACTCACCGAGGGATCCCACAGGAGTCCCCAACGTTCCCAGGAGTCCCCACTGCTCTGCATGGCTGAGGAGGAAGAGGACGGGGGGGACCTTCATGTGTCCAGGCCTGGGGGAGTGTGAGGGGATCCCCCATCAAACGTGTCCCCACATCCCCTGTGACCTCTCCATCTTCCCCATGTCCCCAGGGTCCCCATATTTCCCTATGCCCCTCCATGTCTCCCCCAATGTCCTGCATGTCCCAATGGTCCCTCCATGCCCCCTTGTCCTCCCTGTCCCCCCAAGTCCCTCATGTCCCCCCTCCATGTCACGATGTCTCCTCATGTGCTTCATATCCCCCTGTGTCCACCATGTCCCACATGTGCCCCCATGTCCCCCATGCCCACCACTGTCCCCACTCACTGCACTCCCATGGTCCCAGTCTGTCCCAGTGCTGTGACTGGAGCCACTTTATCCCCAGGGAAGGGACAGGCTGGGGGGTGGATGGGGGGGATGACATGGGACACCCCCAGGTGGCACCTCCCAGGGCCCCAGGCAGTTCCGTCTTTGCCCAGACTGCAACTGGGGGGGACTGGAATGGACTGGGAGGGGACACTGAGGGGGGGAGGGGGCTGGGATGTGTTGGGGGAAACTGGGAAGGCTGGAGGAGACACCGGGGGGACACTGAGTGTGACTAGGATGCGTTGGGAGGCACTGGGGGTTACTGGAACATACTGGAAGACACTGGGAATGTTGGAGGGGGCACTGGAGGGGGACACTGGGAGCGACTGGGAGGCATTGGGAGGCATTGGGGAATGCTGGGACGTACTAGGGGACACCGCAAGGCTTAAACAGGCCCTGGGAGGACACTGAGTGACACTGGGATGCAGTAGGAGGGATTAGGGGGGACTGGGACAAACTGGGAGGGATTTGGGAACACCGTGGGGAATAGTGGGGGAGGACTGGAATGCACTGGGAGGGACTGGGGATAATGGGGGTATATGAGGTCAGCTGAGGGAGGCTGGAAGAGACTGGGGGGTAGGGGGATGTTGTACTGGGAGAGACTGGGGATACCGGGGGGGGGGGGCACACTGGAGGGGACTGGCGGGTGGCTACTGGCATGCACTGGGAGGAACTGGTATCCCACACCCCTCCCCTGGTGGACGCGGATATCCGGGCACCCCCTCCCCTCCCCCAAACATCCTGGTGCCCCCCCGCCCCTCCCCCACCGTGGGACTCAGGCGTTGGGAAATATTGACCGACGGGGGGGCGGGGGAAGGGGGGACACGGCACCGCCCGCGGCAGGACACGGTGGGAACATCCTCTCCGCCCCCCAGCTGCCCCTCAGCACATCGCCACGCTCCTGTTTTCCCACAACTGCCAGGAGTTTATCCCCAGATCACACCCGCAAACCGCGTTTTCTCCCAGGTTTTATTTTGGGGCCGAAACACGGGTTTGAGGGGTTATAAAAGTCTGGGTTTTCCGGATCTGAGGCAGTTTGAGGATGACATCAGTGACGGGGCACGGCCACCCAGGTGAAATGTCAATTTTCCACATCACTGGGTGGAAAGAAAGGGAAAATCGAGGGTGACTTCGTGGCAGTTCCCCTAGTTTACGGTCTTTTCCCCATTTTCTGGACTTGTTAGGCCCATTTTTTAACTCTTTCCCCTCTGTTGTTGGTCTCTTTCCCCACTTTGAGAAGCTCTTTCCCTCTTTTTTAATCACTTTCCCCGTTTTGGGCTCTTTTCCCCCTTTTACTTGTGCTTCTCTCCCACGCCCCTTCCCCCTTTTGTTGGGGGTTCTTTCCCCTGTTTCTGGTGTCTCTCATTTTTGGCCTCTTTCCCCATTTTTTGCGCTCTTGCTCCCTTTTTAATATTCCTTTTCCCCATTTCTGGGTCTTTCATCCATTTTTGGTGTCTTTTCCCATCTCTCTGTGCTTTTATTCTTGTTTCAGGTGTTCTTTCCACCTCCCCCCCCCCCCCCCTTCCTTTCTCCTTTTTTGATCTCTTTCCATTTGTTTCAGTTCTTTTCCTCTTTTGACTCTTTTCCTCATTTATGTGTCTCTTTTTCCATCTTTTAAAGTCATTTCCCCCCTCTCTGTGCTCTTTCTCCCTTTTTTGTTATCTTTTCCTGCATTTTGGGGTCCTTTCTCTAGTTTTGGCTCTTCTTCCTCCTCTTTTAGGTCTCCTTTCCCATTTTTTTGGGGCTCTTTTCTCCCTTTTGGGGAACTCTTTCCCCTTTTTGGTCTCTTTGCCATCTTTTGGGCCTTTTTTCCCCTTTTGGGGGGATTCTTTCCCTCTTTTTCAGGCTATTTCCCCCCCCACCCCCGCCCCCCATTTTGTCACTGTTCCCTCTAGTGCCACCCCCAAGACAGCCAAAATTCCCCCAACACCCCTCCCCCGGTGTCACCCACCTGGGTGAAGTCAGGCGCCTGCCAGGCCTTGGCCAGTGCCTGCACGTCGCTCGTCACTGTCCCGTCGGGCCCTCGCAGGTCATTGCTGGTGGCACCGTCGTAGTCGCCGCAGAGGCCACAGAGCGTCGCCCGCGCTTCCCTGGGCACCTCCACTGTCACCCCCACGGCGCCCAGTTCCACCACAAATCCCGGGATCCGGCTGATCCGGAGGCTCCTGTGCGTCTCCGTGATGGTCAATGGTCCCGGGAGCTCCAAGGGCAGGGGCGTGGGGACCCCGTTGAGCTGGAGAACACCGAATTAGGGGGAAAAGGGGGATTTGGGGTGAGACAGGGGGTGAAGTTGGAGGAATATGGGTGGAAAAGAGGGAGTTTGAGGAAAAATGCTGGGATGCGTCAAGGCATGGTGGGAGTAGGATGAGGGACGACCCATGTAGGTGCTTCTCTGACATGAAATTGGCAGAAAAAAGAGCAACTTTGGTCAAAATTGTGGGGTGTGTCAATTTATGGATATCCTCTTAGTGACCATCACCCACACAGGTGCTTCACTGGTAGGAAATTGGGGAGGAAAAAGAGTAATTGGGGGCAAAATTAAGGTAAGGACACCCTGTGGTGTTGGTGGGATTGGACAACCCATGGGGACTCTTACCTGGTCTGAAGTTAAAGGAAAAAAAAACGACTTTTTTTTTTTTTTTAATTAAAATGAAGGTCAGGAAGATGTTTAGGGTGGTGACATTTTTGGGTGCCACTTAGGGTGGTGACAACTTACCCAGACCTTCCTGTTCCTCCGCACCGTGATGAGGCTGTGGGGGGTGAAGAGGTGAAGTGCCACCACTGCCCGCTGGTCCCCAATGTCCCTGATGTCCCCCAGCAGCCGGAACCATGCAGGGTCCCGGGGGTCACACACGCTGGCCACCACATAGATGCCGGTGGCCAGGGTGGCCCCAGTGATGCCGTCAAAGGTGACAAAGCGGGTGGCAGGGGACAGGGCACAGCGCCCCGGGTGTGCAATGCAGGTGCGGATGCCATCACGGAGGCCGCAGGTGTGGCTGAAGGGACAAGTGAAGGGGTGACACTGGAGGCCCCCGGGCCCCCGGCAGGTGCAGGACTGGGAGCAGTCAGGGGTCAGGATGGTCTCAGCGATCTGTTTTCCATGGATAAAATGTGGAAAGTGGGGAAAAGTGGCTTAAAATGGCCAAAAACATGGGGATGATGATGCTGTGAGGTGTCGTGGGAGGGGGGAGGGGGCCCATGTCTCCCATATCCCCTGTGTCTCCATATCCCCAATGGGTGCCCATGGGGACCACCACCATGTCCCCAGTGCGTGCCCATGTCCCCGCACTTCCCCATATCTCCCCACTGGGGGCACTGGAACCTGCTGGGGGACACTGGGAACACTGTGGGAGGCACACTGAAGGGACCTGGCATCAACATGGGGACCCTGGAAGGAGCTAGGGCTGCAACTGGGCTGTACTGGGGGACACTGGGGCTGCACTCACCTGGAAGTAGCGCCCCTGGTGGAGGCAGCCGCAGGTCCCCGGGAGGACGCAGCGGGCGCCGTCGAACAGCAGCCCCTCAGCGCACTGACACCCCTCAAAGCAGCGCTCGCTGCAGGGGGGTGGCGCCGACACACCTGCGCAGGTGTGCTCACAGGTGCGGGCACACAGCTGGTAGTGGCTCTTGGGGGGGCAGGTGAGAGCTGGGAGAGGGAGGGAAGAAACAAAGGGGGTCAATGGGGCCAGTGGGGCTACTGAGGGATCATCAGGGGTCAATAGGTGTCTCCTGGGATCAATGCCATCCCATCTTTGGGGTGGGTGGTCCCATGGGGCACCCATTTGGGGTCATTGCGGGGGGGGGAACCTCTTGGTTGCACAGGGTTCCACTGCGGGACAAAGGCTTTCCGGTTTTGTTGGGGTTTTTGGGGGGGGGGCGGGGGGGAGGGGGGGGGCGGTCTCCTTTGGGGGTGTGATTTGGGCATTCCCCAGATGGGGGCTTAGTAATGCGGACACGTACCCCTTTTTCCATGCAGGAATGAGCCCCTGTTCCATTCCAGTCCCCTAGACCTCTAGATTCCCACCCCCACCAAAATTTCCACTCCCTACAGAATCCTTGACCCCACAAAAATCCTGACCCCTAAATTCCCATCTTCCCGAAACTTCACCACCCCAAATTCCCCACTCCAAACTTCCTGTCAACCTCAGATTCCCGACTCCCTCCCAAATTCCCGACCTCTCTATATACTCACGGCAACCCGTGGCCTCCCGCCACTCCCGGAGCGCGCCTCCGGCTGCTTGGCACGCGGCTGCGTAGCCCTGAAAGCCGGGACAGGGGTCGCCCCCTCCCCCGCACACCTGGCGCTCGCAGGCCACCAGGTACGTGCGGGGTGGCACCGCCCCGTGACACCCCGCAAAGGGTCCCTCGGGGTCCGCCAGCACCGCGCAGCGCCGCGCCTGGGCCGGGGAGCAGCTGGGGGCGGGCGCCAAGCGGATGCAGTTTGCGAAGGGGCCGCCCAGAGCCTCCTCGTCGGGGTCGTCGTCGTCGGGGTCCCCGTTGAAGTTGCCGCAGAGGCCCCGGGGGCGACGAGATGAGGGGGGCAGCGTCAGCACCACATACGCCTTGCCGTCGTAGAGGATTCTGGGGCCGCCCTGGACCTGGAGCAGCCGGTGGGACCCCACCTGCGCCATCCCCACCGCGCCCCCACGCAGCCACAGCGGCAGCAAGTGGCGCTCGCCATCCACCTGGGGGAGATGGGGTGAGGACCTCGAAAGGGAAGTCAGACCACCAAAGGTGGGGTTAACCCCCCAAAATAAGGTTTGTATCCCCAAAAACAGGGTTTGCACCCCCAAAACTAGAGTCTGGACTTCTTCTGCGCACCTTAAACTCAAGGTTTACATCCCACAAAGGGATGGTAATTACACTCCAAAATGAGTTTTCAACCTCAAAATCATGGTTTGCATCCCAAATCCAGGTTTAGCACTCCAGAAAGGGTCCCCAGACTGCTCACCAAAAGTGCTGTGTGTACCCCAAAAGCAGCTCTTACACCCTCAAATAACCCCTTCCCAACTGCCATGTCCCTCAAAACCCCATTTTTACCCCCTCTTTTTCACCCAACCACTTTTTACCCCCCCAAAACAGGGTTTGTACCTGCCAAACCAGGCTTGCATGCACCCCCAAAAGCTTTGCCCCAAAACATGGCTTGCACCCACAAAACAGGGCATGCACCTCAAAGTCAGAGCTTCCACCCTAAGTCATGCCTTCCCTCAGTGCTGCACCTCCCAAAACCCCATTGCCATCCCCCCTTTTGCCCACCAAATATCTTTTTGTCCCCAAAACCGGGGTCTGCATTCCCAAGGCCCCAGGCCCTCCACTCACCGTCACCTCCCACTGCTGTCCCCTGTCCATCACCACGGACACCCCGTGTGCCATCACTGTCACCCGCTGCACTTGCGTGTCCTCCTGCTCCAAGGCCACTGTGATCGGCTCCAGCTCTTCTTCAGGCTCACCCCTCTCCAACTGCAGCAGCAGGAGGGTGCAGGACCCCCCAAAATTCCCCAGGTGCCCATCGAAGGTGCTGTAAGCCCCTGCCCCCAAAACCTGGCACTGTCTGCAGGTGCGGGGGTGGCACCCCAGCACCCCATCCTGCACTGTGCATTCCTCGTCACTGGAGCAGCCTGGAGTGGGGTGACACTCCAGCCCCCCATTTTCGGAGCAGACACAGCGCTGAGTGCAGGGGGGCTCAGGGTAAAACTGCAGCCCCCGGGGGTAGTAGCGGCCCTCCAAAGCACAGCCACACTGGGGGAGGGGCACGCAGTGATCCCCGCTCCGGAAAAATCCGGGATTGCAGAAACAACCTTCAGAGCACGTGGAGGCATCAGAGCAGTCCTGAGGTTCAGCTTCGCCTTGGCAGGTGGGGGGGCAGGGGGAGCCGCAGAGCTCATAGTGCTGATTTGGGGGGCACACGGGACCTGTCAGGAAGGGAGAAGGACAAAAACCCTCATGGACCCAAAAATACTCCCTGCAAACCCTCAAAACCCTCATGGACACTCCAAAATTCCCATGGATGCCCCAAAACTCCCCATGCAGGCCCCAAATTCCCAAACTTCCCAGGGACATCCCAAAACTCCCTTGTCTTCCTTGAACCCCAAAACTTCCTTCCAAACCTCAATGCCCCCTCATGCAGACCCCAACTCCTCCATGGACACCCCAAAACTCCCTGTGTAGACCCCAAAACTTCCACTGACACCCTAAAGCTCCCCATGGAGACCCCAAACCCCCTGGGAACACCTCAAACCTGCCATGGACACCCCCAAAGCCTCCACAGACAGCCTCGCCCCCCCCCTTCTGCCTGCCAGACATCCCAAAATCCTCCACGGAAAGCTCGAAACTCCTTGCCTAACCCCTGTGTCCCTCTCTGCCCTCCAAAACGCCCCCTACTCTCCCCAAGGCCCCCAAGTCTCCTCATACTGCAGAAGGCAGCTGTGCGCCACGGCCGCACAGCAGCGCCCTGGCTCTGGCATGCAGCAACATAGGCGCCAATGGCCTGGCACACGGTGTCCTGGTGTCCCTGGTACAGGCAGGCGTCAAAGAGACAGTCATCCAAGTAAGGGGCGGGGTCGATGACATCGTGGCAGGTGGCAAAGGGCCCTCGTTTCTTCCCCAGCAGCCCGCAGTGCTTGTCTCCACGGTAGGCACGTTTCTGGGCATCACTGCACACCTGGCAGCCCTCACTGCACCCAGGTGAGCACCCAGGGACATCGCCAACCTTCCAGCTGTCCCCCAGGTGGGTCTCGTTGTCAGCACGGTGGCCATCGCGGGTGACAAAATCATCATGAGGGTCGCCATTGGCGTTGCCACAGAGGCCGCAGACGGCGCTGGCATAGGTGTTGGGGATGATGACACGCGCGTAGCTGTACCAGTCAAAGGTGACAGTGACACCCGCATCAGTGGTGATGAAGCCGTGGACACCACGGAGGGACACCTGGAGCTGCTGGTTGTAGGTGAAGGGAAGGTCCAACAGGACACCATTAACCTGGGAAAGAGAACCGTGGGTGGCATGAGGTCACACAATGAAGTTGAAACCCGTCCAGGTGTCATAGAATTACCCTGAAGACCATCTAGATGCCACATGATGACCTTGAAACCCACCTGAAGACCATACAACGACCTTGAAACCTTACCCAGTTCCATGGAATGACCCTGAAACCCACCCAGATGCCACACAAGGGCTTTGTAGCCCGCCAAGACACCATGCAATGACTTTGAAACACACTAAGGTGATTTTGCAGCCCACCCAGATGCCACCCCAATGACTTTGAAACCCACCTGAACACCATAAAAGGATCTTGAAACCCAATCAGATGCCTTGAAATTACTTCAAAACCCACCTAAACACCTTACAAGGACCTTGAAACTCCACTCAGGAGTGATGACCCTGAAATGCACCTGAAGACCATACCATGACTTTGAGCCCTCCCCAGATGCCGTCCAATGACCCTGAACCACCCCCATCATCTCCTTCATCCCTACCTTGACCTTCTGGGGATGTTCCTGGCTGAGGCTGAGGGTCATGTTGTACACCTCCATGGTGACCACCTTGGTGAAGGAGACCAGGTGGCTGCCACGGTGATTGTTCTCCACAGTGACAGCAAAGGGGATGAGGGTGGGGTCAGTGGAGCAGAGCCCAGCCAACAGGTAGACACAGGTACCCATGAAGTCGTAGCGGCGCCCGTCGAAGGTGGTGTAGTGGGGGTCACCAGTGGCCACGCAGATGGAGCGGCTGTTGGCCACGCACCGCCGCATGCCCTTCACCACCATGCACACTTCACCCAGCTTACACCTGGAGTCCTCACACACCACCATTCCCAGCTCCGTGTCACACCTGCACCTGGAGTGACAGGTGTCATCATCCCAAAACTCCTCGCCAGGGCGGTAGTAGCGGCCATCACGGGTGCAGCCACAGTGGGACACTGGCACGCACTGTCCGCCACTGAGCACGTGCCCGGTGTTACAGGCACAGGTCTCCACACAGGGCTGGTCACAGGTGGCTGGACTGTCCCAGTCAGAGCAGGTGGCTGGACAGGCGGTGCCACAGGGCTCATAGTGGCTGTTTTCAGGGCAAGGTAAGGCTGCAGGGGGAGGAAACTGGGGTGAGGGAGGGATTAGGGGAGCAAACCGCATTCAGCAGAGTGGGTGGGGATTGGGAAAGAGTCTCGAACATGGGGAAGGGTCTGGAAAACAAAAAGAGTCTGGAGTGTAAGGAGGAAGGTCTGGGAAACCTGGGAAGAGACTGAAACAAGTGGGATGAGCTCTGAGTCATGTGGCAGGGATCTGGGCCATGCGGCATGGGGTCTGGAATGCACAGGATGAGGTCTGGGACACAAGAATAAAGGCCTGGAACAAGCAGCAAGGGTCTTGAAAACGCAGGATGGGGTGTGGGATAATCTGGGACACAAGGGTAAGGGCCTGGCTCATGTGGGAAAGATCTGGAAAATGTAGGATGGATTCTTAGAAAGACGTGGTGGGTTCTGGGACACAAAGAAGAGGCTGGAACACCAGAAGAAAGTTCTGGAGAACTTCCAAGGATCACCTGAGGGATTTGAAGGCTTCAACCCAGGATGGATCCCACTCCATGCCTCTCCTCCCCCACTCTTGGCTCCTTCCCTTCTCAAAGAAAACCCCAATCCTTACGGCATCCCGATGGCGTCCTCCAGTCATGGACCACGGCTCCACTCTTCCGACACGTTGCCGCATATGTCTCCAGCACCTGGCAGAGGATCGACCTCGCCCCATCACTCAGGCACAGGTCTGACAGGCAGTTGCGATAGAAGTCTTGAGGCTTCACTATGTTGTGACATGCTCTGAAGGGTCCCTGGAAGGATTTTTTGATGATCCCACAATAGTGGTTCCCACCATAAAGCTCCTTCTTCTCCTCATCACACACTGGGCATGCTCCATCACAATAATCCCAACAAATTGGGTCGTTGGCCTCAGAGTCAGCACTTTTCCAGCTTTTGGCCCATGTGATGATGGCAGTGATGTTGTCACCAGCCTCGGGGATGTCGTCGAGGGGCTTGAGGTTGAAATTCCCGCAGAGGCCGCGGACATGGCGGAAGTAGCTGCTGGGGAGGTCGATCAGGAGGTGCCAGTTCCAGTCGTAGGAGACCCGGAGACCAAAATCTGTCTCCAGAGCAACACGGAGCCCACTGGGACGGACCCGCACCTTCCCATCTGCCAGGAGCACCGGGAGCAGTGTCACCTCCCCATTCACCTGCCAATGGCCCAACATTCCCAGTTGTCTCTCAATGTTTCATTCTCAACGTACGCCAGTATCTTATTCCAAATGTATCCTAATATTCTATTCCCCACATATCCCCATTCTTTATTCCCAGCATATGCCAACGCTAAATCATATCCCAACATTTTACATCTTACATATCCCAACATTATATTCCTGCCATATTTTGCTACTGACATACCCCAACATTCTCTCCCCACTACGACCCAATATTTTATTCCCAAACTATCCAAACAACCCACAGTATTTTATTCCTGCTGCATTCCAACATTTTATTCCTGAAATACCCAAATATTTTATTCTCTAGACACACCAACATTTTATCCCAGTTTATCTCAACATCTTATTCCTGGCATATCCTGTTTTATTGCTGACATACCCCAACATTTTATTCCTAACAAATCTCAACATCTTATTCCAATCTTATCACAACTTTCTGTTCCTGACATTGCCAAATATTCTATTTCCCATATTTCGTTCCCACCATTTCTCAGCTTTTTATTCCTGACATATCCCAACATTTTATTCCCAAAATACCCCAACATTTCAACAATCCATCTCCCAATCTGACTGATTTATCCCGAAATAACATTGGCACTTGTTAGATGAAGCAAAAAGTGGGGAAGAAGCCCAAATTCTCATATTTCTACCCAACTCACCCGGACTTTTCCATCTTCATTCCGGCGGAAGGAGATGCGTTGTCCATAGACGTCAACATTGACCAAGGAGACATAGGACACAGATTGGATCCCGCCACGGATGTCGTTCTTGGCCTCAACCCTGAAGGGCACCAGCCCAGGGTCATTCCCATGGGATTCGGCCATGGTGTAGGTGCAGGTTCCTCGGAAGTCAAAGTCAAGGCCGTCGAAGGTGCGGAAGTGTGGGTCACCCCATGCCCAGCACGTGGCGACCAGGGCCGGGACACAGCGGGATTGGGCACCACGGGGCCGGCAGCGCTCCTTGGGGCGGCAGTGCAGGGACTTACAGGGGTCTGAGAGGGGAGGGAGAGCGGGATGAGCCGTGGGCTGGGTGAAATAGGAGATAAACACTGCAGGAAGCCATGGGTTGGGGAAAACGGTGGGGAAAAAAGTGGGGGGAAGTCACATGAGAGAAAACTATGGAGACGGGAAGGACCACAGAATAGGAAAAATCACGGGATGGAAGAAACTATGGGAACAAACATGGAATGAACCATGGGAGAAATCATGGGATGGAAAACCATGGGAAAAACAATGAGAAAAACCATGGGAAGGACCACAGAAGAAGCCATGGGATGGGAGAAACCTTGGGAGAAATCATCAGAAGAATTGCCCCGTCCCTGAGCCTTAGTGACAGACACAGGATTCTGTTCCCTCCACCTTCCCTTCCCTTTTTTCCACAGTCAACCCTTCAAGCGTCCCCAGATGCATTTTGCATCTAAAGCCCCCTTTTCCCTCATTTTTCCTCACTTTTATTGATGCATCCCAAGGCCCCTTCCCAGATTTCACAGGATTCGTCCTCAGTACAAGTGTGCTCATGGCAGGTAAGGCCCTGGCCAGGGACACAGGCGCAACGGCGCTGGCAGTGATCCTTGAAAAGCATCTCGTGGGGCTGTGCGGAGGGAGAAGGGAGAAAGGGAAATCCATGAAAGTAGGGGATAAAAAGAAAAAAATGCAGAAAGAATAGCAAAACGAAGAATAGGGAGAGTAGTGAACAAATTGCAAGGCAAAGGGATGTAGATACATACCTTTCCTATAAACAGGGGAAAAGGGGGAAATGCAGGAAAAGAAAAAGACATAAATGCATAAAAATAGGGGGGAAATGCTGGGGGAAAAGCATAAATATAGGAAAAAGTGTGGAAAAATGCAGAAAAAGAAATGCAAATACATAACGCAGGGAGAAACACAGGCAAGAAAAAAAGATTTCACTGCCTACAAATAGAGGAAAAGAAAGGAAATGCAGGGAAAATATGACATAAAAATAGGGGGGTGGAAAGGGGGAAAATGAGAGAGAAAAAGAGGGGGAAATGCAAGAAATAAAGGTGTAAATGCATAAAAATAGGGGGAAATTAATTTTTAATGGAGGAAGTTAATTTTTAAAATAAATACATTGTAAATATATTAAGCTAGGGAAAAAAGAAAACAATATGAAAACAGAGGTAAATGCAGAAAAATAGAAGAGAAGGAAAAAGAAATGAGGAAAAATACAGGTAAGAACATAAAAATAAAAGAAGGAAGAAGGAAATGAAAGAAAAAAAGGAAGCAAATATATAAGAATAAGGAAGAAATGAAGGGAAAAAGGACATAAATGCCTAACAACAGGAAAAAAGGCCAGAAAAACTACCTTATAGTATTCCCCATTGCTAAAGCACCCGCAGTGCTCCTCGGGAATGCAGCTGTGTCCATCAAAGACAAAACCCTGGCGGCACTGGCAGCCCTCAGTGCAGGTTTGGGGACAGGTGGTGGCATTTCCAGCACAGGTGTTGGCACAGGTGTTGGTGCAAAGCGAGTAGGTGCTGTTGGCTGGGCAGGCGAGGGCTGGAATTTTCATGGAATCATGGATTGAGTTGTACTGGAAGGGACCTTAAAGCTCATCCCATCACCATCATCCCATGGTGTCACCACTGTCACCCACACCCAAACAGGAAACATCCCCCGCCTGTGCCCTCCCAAACTCCAGTATCACCTGGAGGTCTTCCCAACCCCAAACAGGGGACATTTTCCCCTGTGCCCTCCCAAACTCACGGCAGAAGGATGGTGTCCTCCAAGCCCTCACAGTGACTCCGGCATGTTGGCACATGGTGACATAGCTCTGGATATTCTGGCACAGGACATGCGTGTCCCCTCCCGTCATACAGAGGTCATGGATGCAGGATTTGGAATACGGGATGGGGTCGATCGTGCGATGGCAGGAGCCAAAGGGACCTTCGGGGGCCGTGAGAAGGCCACAGTACTTGGGTCCTTGGAGAACTGCCACTTTCTCCTCTGGGCAGGTGGGACACTCATCCTTGGGACAGGTGTCATCGCAAGGCATATCTGTTGTTTTCCATGTGGATCCAAAGGCAGTTGCATCTGGAGCCAGTTGGCCACTGGAGAGCTGGAAATCATCATTGCCTTGGCCATTGTAGTTGCCACAGAGGCCACACAGGCGTCCCATGTAGGTCTGGGGGACCGTAACCATCACGTGCTGGACAAGGTCATAGTGGACAATGAGGCCAAAGTCAGTGCGGAGCAGGACACCTGTCCCATGTACATAGACCTGGACCTGTCCCTTGCTCAGAGTGGTGGGGAGGTGGTGGGAGATGGAGTCCACCTGGGACAGAGAAGGAAGAGTCCGCCAGTGAGAAGGTGAGACAAAAAATTCGGGGAAAACACCTTCCAAGCAATATTCTGACAGATTTGTGGATCCCTCTTGGAAGGAAAAGTTCGGATGAGAATGGATTGGTCTTGGAGATGGGGTGAGGGCTCCCCTCATCGAGGAAACACAGTTTTGGGACTGATTGAGGTGGAACAAAAAATTTAGGGGAAACACTTTCCCACCAAAGTTTTAGCGCATTTAAGATCTTGCTTAGAAAGAAAAGTTGGGAGGAGCATGGACTGGGCTTGGAGATGGGCGGAGGTGTCCCTTCCATCAAGGAAACCCAATTTGGGGGGCATGCCACGAGATTTGGAACATTAAGTGCCACTTTACCATGACATCTGCCCTCTCTCCTTGTTTCAAGGTCAAGCTGACCCCATAGACTTCCACAGATAATGATTGTATCCCGGAGACCTTCCCCTTCTGCCGCGCCCCCTTCTGGATTGTGACAGTAAATGACGTTGCGTTGTCACCTGTGCAGGTCTGGGTGAGGATGTAGGAACAAGTACCAGTGATGTTGAAGGCCATCCCATCAAAGGTGACATAGGTGTGGTCACCTGTGGCTGTGCAGGTGCTGGACACCTGCAGTGGACACCGGAAGACACCATCAATGACCTTCCCAGGGCCACCACCAGGACAGGAAATATTTTGGCACTTCACAGTGCCACCAGAGAGGCACTGGCACATCTCCTGCTCTGTCGGGTAGAACGTCTCCCCCTCTTTGTAGTAGACTCCGTGGTGGCTGCAGCCACAGTGGGACATGGGGACGCACTCATCGCCGCTGAGCATGAAGCCGTCCTGACATGTACAGCCCTCGCGGCACCGCCCTGGGCACGTGGCAGAGTCAGCACCGCAGGTGTGCTGGCAGGTGTGTGAGCAGAGCTCATAGGAGCTGTTGGAAGGACAGGGAATATCTGCCGGGAGACAATGGGATTCATGAGGAAACAGGACATTCCAAGCCAAATCCTGGAAGTTTCCTGGAATTCGGCCACAAACTTCACCAAATACAGAGATTTTTAGACCAGTTTCATGGCAAACCCTCAATTTTCCTCCCTGTGAATGTGATGAGGGGCATCATCAAATGATGATCCAATGATTATCTGATGAAGATCCAATGATCATCCGTAAGGAATATCCCAGCCCATTACAACAGGAATTCTTACTGCTAAATTTCCCACATTTTCATGGAGAAAAACGCAACATTCAGTTGAAGAATGGGATTGCTCCACACTGGATCCTCAACTGACCTCCAAGCCGGATCCCTTTAACCCAATTCCACTATTTTTGGTGCATTTTTTGGGGGTTGGCCCTCTAAATTATCCATTTCGTAGCCAACACCAGGAAAATGGAGATTTAGAGGGGGTAAATTATTCCAGATGAGACAACTACCTTAGGAAGGGTTTATTTGGGGTGGTTTATGGGATCAACCAAGACTTTGGGTGGAATTCTCACTGGATCCACACACCCACCTCTGGGTTGTTCATACATGGATTTGGAGCAGACTTAAGGATCCTTTGGATACTGCTGAAGGAAAATCCCTCCCATTATCCCAACTTACAGCAGAAATTATCTGTCCTCCACCTCCCAACGGACACGCCAGCAGCCTGGCATGTGGTGGCGTAGAGGGCAATGATTGGACACGTCCCTTCTTCCTGATCAGGGAACAGGCAGGAGTCATGGATGCAGCTCTGGAAGTACTGGTGGGCATCAACATGACCATGACATGCTCTAAAAGGCCCATCCGCTTCCAAAATAATTTCACACCCCTTCCCAGATACTTCCTGTTGCAGCCGGGAAGGTGTGACAGTGCTGGAACATTCCACTGTTGACCTCTCACCACATCCTGGGATATCCGTGACCTTCCAGCTGCTCCCGAAGGCATCTGGGTCTGATGTCACATGGTTGTTCCTCATCATCATGTCATCGCTGGCAGCGCCATTGTAGTTCCCACAGAGCCCACACAGGGCGTTGGCGAAGCCACTGGGCACCATGGCAGTGACGCGGCTGTACCAGTCGTAGGTGACAACAAGGCCAAAATTGGTCTCTACCACCGCGTCCTGCCCATCACGATAGGCAACAATCTTTCTTTCACTGTAGTGATACGGGAGATTGACCAACTGCTCATCAATCTGGGGAGAAAACCGTAAAAAGTGATCAAATGTGCAGTCTGATGGTAAATTCCAATTATTTTCAACAGCCACAGCAACCAAAAATCATCGATTTAATTAAATGTTTAATTTAACTAAATTTGAGATTTAAGAGGATGAGAAGGTCCAAGTCCCAAGAGGAGGCTGATCAACCACTCATCGATCTGGGGAGAAAACCATAAAAATTGACAACATTTGAGTCTGATGGCAAATTCCAATTCTGCTTTCAACAGCTGGAACACCCAAATGACATTGCCATGGATTGCATTGCCATCTTGGATTACATTTCAGATTTAATCACTCGTTAATGGGATGAGGTGGAGAATGTGATGAAAAGGGAAGGGATCATTTCCTAAACTCACCGTGATTTTTCCAGGGTGTTCCCTGCTGACGCTGATGGTTTTGTTGTAGACTTTGACTGTCACCACAGCGATGGATGACATGAGGTTCCCACTTCGGTCGCCATTCTGCACCAATACCTGGAATCCCACCAAATTTTGGGTGTCCTCACATAACCCAACCAACAGGTAGGCACATGTCCCCTGGAAGATGAACCTCTTGCCATCAAAGGTCTCATAGTGGGTGGCTCCAACAGCAGTGCAGATGCCAAAAATTTTGGGATAACAATCCTGGATCCCCTCCTCCACTCGGCATTCCTCCTTGATGCCACAGCCGGAATCCTGGCACACTGCCTGCCGCTGCTCTGAGTCACAAACGCAGCGTTGGGTGCAGGTGAGGTCACCCCAAAATTCCTCACCAAGGCCATGGAAGAGACCCCGAAAGACACAGCCACATTCAGAGGGGGGTATGCAGGTGTTGCCATCAAGGACAAGGCCCTCATGGCACACACAGGTCTCCACGCAGGTGGTGACAGCAGCACAGCTGGATGGCACAGCGGGGATGTTGCAGGTGGCAGGGCAGGCAAGGCCACAGGTGCTGTAGGTGCTGTTGGGCGGGCAAGTGAGAGCTGGACAGGGAGGGAGACAGGGGTCAGGGTGCAGTGGCACATGGTGGGAGAGACTTCTTTGACTTATCTACACAGATATCCTGGAGGCTCTATGGATCTTCTCAAGTCTCCACAGACTTCCTAGGCCTTCTGCCTGGAATTTCTGGAGTCGGTATGGACTTCCATGGCCTTCCTGCTCAGATCTCCTGCCATAACCTTTCCCAACCCATGACCCCATGGATCTTCAGTCCCACATTAATTAGGCTCCGCCCACCCCAAGGAGTATTTTCACCCAACCATCCTCTACTCACAACATCCCACTGTTGTCCTCCAACCAGAAACATTGATCCCCGCCTCCTGACAGTCATCGGCATAGATCTGAAGGGCGTGGCACAGCACGTCATGACGCCCCTCATTGGCACACAGGTCATAGATGCAGTTCTTCACGTAGATATTGGGACTGATAGTGTCATGACATGACCGGAATGGCCCAGAATGATGGGACAGCTTCCCACACCAGGTTTCTGCCTTGTATGTCACCACCTGGTCCCATCTGCACCGCCCACAGTCACCGTCGCAGGTGTCCTGGCAGCGGCCACTCTCACTGGCCACCTTCCAGCTCCTCCCCAGCTCCACAATATCCCACACCTGTTTTCCATCAGGAGAGAGAGTGTCATCTTGGGGGTCCTCGTTGTTGTTCCCACACATTCCGCAGACCTTTCCAGAAAGAGTAGCCGGAAGCTTGATCACTACATGATCGTCCCAGTTGTAGAGGACCTTCAGGTTGAAATTCGACTGCATCAACATGGATTTACCCTTCTGATAGATGCGGAGCTTCCCATGGGAGAGGGAGATGGGGAGGCGTGAGCGATGGTTGTTCACCTGCAGGACAACAATGACCATCAACACCCAAAACCCAAAACCCATCAAAATTGGGCAAAACATGGAGCTTAAAGAAGACATGAAGTGTTTTCTTGCAAGGGTTACCTGCACACCAGCAAATCCTGGAATTATTTAGGAAAAGACCCTCAAGATCATTGCTAAATACGTAATTGCAGTGAAATTCCATAAAATTACTTGGAATTTGGGAATGATGATGGTTTTTGCTTACCCTCACCATCCCATTCTCTGACCGGACAGCAGTGACAATGATGTTGTCAACATGGATGGTGATGGAGCCGATGGAGGAAACTTTGGAGTTCTCCTTTTCCTCCTTTTTGACTTCAACAGAGAAGGCAGGAAGGGTGGGATCGGGATTGCAGATGGTGGTCAAGGTGTAGGTACATGTTCCCATGAAATCAAAGGTTTTTCCATCAAAACTCCGGTAGTGTGGCCCACCAGCGAGCCAACAGGTGGAGAAAGTCTCCTGGATGCACTCCGGTTGTCCATCCACCATCTCACACCTCTCCTCGCATACCAAATCCTCACAGGAGAACGGTATGGGGACTGAAAAGAAGGGGAAAACCTATGAATGGTCAACTAGACAACACCCAACCGTTGGAGTGACTCAAGAATGGACTGACTGTACTCACTGGCAGCACAGAGCCCAGGGAAGCCGTATCCAGTGTGACTCTGGAACCCAAACACCAGGAGGCCAATAGGCACCTGCGAGTTCTCAGCGCTCTGCATCGTCGCACTCACAGTGATGCTGGCCCAGGAGAAATCTGTGCCAGGAACGGCCTGCCACGCCACGGTGTTGTCTGGCCGATGGTTGAGGGTGGTGGTGGCAGTGGCAGTGGTGGGTGCAATGAGGATGGCATGGTTATCCTGGCTGGGCACGCTGCTGAAGCGGAATGCAGTGCAGTGGGCATTGACAGGTGGGACAACAAGGAGGAAGGGATCTTGCCAAGACGACCCGCTGAAGAAAAACACCACCTGCACTGCCACCACAGCACTGATGTACAGGTGGGAGTTACGGTTCACCACAAACGTCTGCACCTCCCCTGCCACCATGGCCACAGTGGCATTCCCACTCCCGGTGTTGTAGGTGATGGTGTTGTCTTCACCCGTCACCACATAAACAAAGTCAGCGTCTGTCTGCAGCGGGTTGGGTGGCACCACGTAGCTCCTCCCCCACGCTGTCATTGGGAGGAGCTGCTCCACCACAAAGTCAAAGCCAGCAGACACCTTGACACAGGTGTGGCCACTGAGGACAGCCACAGGGCTGTTGGCCACCACAGCTGTGCCAGTGAAGTCCTGGCTGCTCTGGAGCTGCAAGCTGTGGTAGGGCTGCAGGAAGAGGCGGAGCACGGCACCAGGGATGTAGGTGGCCCCAGCATAGTGGAAAGTGGCAGTAGTGGTGATGCTGACAGCGGTGGTGGTGGCGCCGGCGGCCACCACGAACTCGGCCAGCCCATAACTGTAATTCCCAAGGGGTGTCACCACGTAGTACCTGGTGCCCAGACTCTCCATAGGCAGGAGGGCGGTGGCACCCACAGTGTAGCCCTTGGTGCTGACGGCCACCACGGAGATGTCAGCGCTGGCCTGGACCACCAAGGTTTTATGGGAAGTGCGGCTTCCAGTGAGTTCCAGGTGAGCAGGGAGGGGCAAGGGCACAGTGACATCCGGCCTCAGGGTGACGTTCTGGGTGACGGAGCCGCCGCGAAGCGTCACCAACACCTGGGTGTCAGCAGGGCCATAGGAAGTGAGCAGCAGCTGCAGGTAGGCGCTAGAAGACTCGTCATCGTTCTGTGGGAACACGGCCAGGAACTCTCGGCCCCGGTAGCTGGCACTGGAGAGCACTGGGAAAACAGGGGGAAAAGGGGGCCTTGGTTGATTTTTATATTAACCAAGGGGGTTATATAAAGGGTGCTTTTATATTTTTATATTGATATTTTTATATTAATTTGATATATGTTCATATATCAATTTTCCTATTTTATAGTAGGAATTGTACTGACATTACATTAAAGACATGATTGCAGTATCCAATTGATAGAGTCTATTTTATAAACAATCATAATAGAAATTATATTTAGTTTATTATGTTAATAAACAACACTTCAATAAAACTATAAATACAAATATAAAAGTAGTAAACTCTTATCTATATGTTCTATTGACAAATTATTAAAATATATCAATGTGTTAATAACATGAAGTAATGTATTATTAACTAATATTAATTCTATAAAATACTATCCCAAATATAACAATATGACTAGATATTTACATTATTGTATCCCATGTTGTTGATATATTAATAGTATTACATAATACACTTTAGTATATTACTACTTACTAGCACACCGAAAAAATAATAATGATATAGAACTCATGGATCAGTAAAAACATGTCAATTACCTTTTTACCCTGTTATTGTATTATTATACTTGTTATCCAGTATACAAGGTGGTTATATAGTTTTCTATGTTATAATTATACAGGTCTATTAATTATAACACTGTAATGTACGATAGTTATATTTAAATATATAGTAGCATTTTTTCTATTATTGTGTACCTAATTTTAATAGAATATCAGCAAAGATTTAATCCAAATACATAAATATTTAAAATATTAAAGTAATATAATAATAACTGCTGTGATTATTGAATTTCTTTCAGTATTAACCATAGTAGAAAAGAAATTTACATGCTATTTTTATAATTACATACAACAGTAGATGATTCATATTTTCTCTTTACAATTATACAGGTAATGACTTAAAATAATTTTATTCTTGTTTCCATAGAAACATATATGTCATTCATATAATATAATGCCACTCTATGTCATATTATATTGTAAAATAATCTAGAGTTGTATAATTATATTGATAGTAATTGTTTTCTATATTTTCTTATTACCTCTCAATAACTGGATATAGTGACATATAATAGCTATATAGAGTGTGCTATATTAAACAAACATATTAATATATTATATGAATACAAAAAATATAAAATGTTTTTATATTTCACATCTTCTATAATCCATATAAACATTTAAAACATTTTGTACTGAATTTTCACAGAAATTTTTACCAAGAAATGCAAATCAAGAATAATGAGAATAACAACATAATTATAGAACAATAGATCATATATTGTATTCGTAATACAATTACAATAGAGATTATATTGTACATTCTACATCACTATTATTGTGCATGCATATTAATATATCCACAACATATAAAAATATAGATAAGTATTAATTCATAATTATTGTCCTATTAATTATGTTATTCAATTTCACAATTTAATTTTATTAGCCAATAAAAATTTTAAGTATTTTATACAAGTTAAAACGTATATATGAATATATATATAGAATATATAAAAGTAAAAAGAAACAAATAAAATATACTTTTAAAAGATCAAAAATAGCTTCAGGGATTTTTTAAATGTTACAAAACAACAAAATAGGCCATTTTTGCCTCAGAACAGATTAAAAAGAGTGGGTATTTTCTCCTAATTAAAAAAAAAAAAGAAAGTTTTGAGATATTCAGGGAAAAAAATCCATCAAAATGAAATAAAAATGGATTAAAACTCGGTCTATATAGTAAAGTCTGTGATAAGGATTTTTTTTAATTTCAAAAATAGGTAATTGGGGATGTTTGATAAAAAAAGATAATTCTGGTGATTTTTCTGAATAAAAACGGAATCCGAGTGTTTCGAGGGAAAAATTTGGAATAGACAGGTTTGACTATGAATTATAATTAAAAAAAGGATTAAAGGAAGCATCCTGAAATAATACATAAAAAAGGGTTGGTGTTTTGGTTTTGGGTTTGTTTTTTTTTTTTTTTTAGGGGGAATTTGAAGAAAAATCAACAGGGAAATGAGCAATTGGGATTTTAAAAATTAGAACATAGTGAATGAGGTTTTTTTCTTTAAAAATACTTGAAACCTAAAACAGAGTTCAAGAGGGGTTTTTATTCCCTTAAGGAATAAATTTTAAAAACAAAATCCAAAACAAACAAACAAAAAAATTAAAAAAATCATTAAGGGATAAAAGGGTTTTTTTTCCTTTAAAACACTCTCTAAAAATTGGGTTGATAAGAAGTTTTAATGAAAATAAGAAAAAAAAAAGAAAATAAGAAATAAAAGGGGCTGTGTGTTTCTAAAAACCAACTGCTTTTTTTTTAAAAGAGCCAATAAAAGGACTTTTTTCATTTAAAAACCATTAAAAATAGATCTTCACCCCCCCCAAAAAAAAAAAAAACAACAAACAATTCCAGCATATACATCTTGGGGTTTTTTCCCCTGGAAAAACACTAGAACTGATCATTAGAATTTTAGGTTTAAAAAAAAAACCCACAACCGAAAAACCCCACCACAACCAAAAAGTAAACCAGGAAAAAGTGCACTTTTTTTTTTTTTTTTCTGTAGAAACTGAGGAAAACCGAGATTTTTCCGTAAGAATTATTGAGGCATTCATGAAAAATAAAAAATAAAAAAAACCCCAAAGATTCTAAAGGCGTTTGGATTAAAAAATATATTTTTAAAGGTTGTTTTGTTTTGTTTTGTTTTGTGGGGTTTTTTTGGTTCTTTTGGGTTTTTTGGGTTTTTTCGTTTTTGTTAAAATAATAAATCTGCAGCTGAGAGGCTGTTGGAGAAAACACAAAATGAGGAAGAGGGGAATTTTCACACAAAAACAAGTCCAGGGATTCCAGATTTCATTTTATATGCTAAAAAGCATATAAAATAAGCTTGGAAATAAGTACAAAATCCAGGTAATTTGGGGATTTTGTGTGGAAAACAGGGATTTTGCTTACTACAAAAGGGAAGGAGGAGGAGCCACCAGATCTCATGTTGTGCCATCCCTGTGAAAAACACTCAAAATCACTAAAAATCGTTATTTTATGGGAAAAATCCATAAAATCTTAAGGTGTCTACAGATGCCTCAAGTAACACCCAAATTACCTCAAAATGCCTTTTTTCACCCTTTTTAAATCCTCCTGGGGATTATTTTGGCCCTCACTGCCCCCAAATCCACTCCAAACATTCCAAACTCCATCAATTTTGTCCATAATCCCCCAAATTTGGAAACAAATGCTTTTTCTTCCCAAATTGCCCCATTTTGGGTCATTTTTTTCCCCCAACATCCCCCCCCCCCCCCCTCCTTTTTGGTCATAATGGAATTAAACAGCTAAGGCAACCATCACTCTCCCCCATCCTCCCCCCCCGCTCCCAGCTTCAGGCCGTATCAGAGTCTCTATCTTCATCAGACTGACTTCAAAACCAGATTAATTTAAACCCAAATCACCTAAATTCGTGTCAAAATGGGGTTAAAATGCTGACACAGCCTTCCCGCCAAGCCATCCCCTTGATGCAACCTCAATACACCCTTTCCACCAAATCCACACTAAAATTTTATGGAAAGGATGATTTCTTCCCCAAATCCCCCACTTTTGGTCAAAATGGTTATTTTTTTGCCCAACATCCCCCAAACTGGGATCAAAAATGGGGCTCAGCATCCAGGAAGACACTTCATTCACCTTCTGCCACGCAAACCCTCCCAAATGCTCAATTTGGCCTCAAAAAGGGGGATAAAACCCCACATGGGCATGAAGGCAAAAAGTCTGAAATTCGTGGGGAAAGTGCACAAAAAGAGCAAACTTTTGAGATTTGGGGGGAAATGGGCAAAAAAATAAAAAACTTGGGATGGGGGAAAACTGCGTTTAAAGCCCAACATTTTGGAAGAAAAAGGGTTATTTGGGGATCCCCAAAAAGGATAAAATTACGCAACTTGTGGGGGAAAGGGAGCAAAAGCCATAAAACTGGGGAAGGGAAAGGGCAAAAAAATCTGAAATTTGGGCAGAAAAAAACAGCCTCAGTTTCTGCCCATCCCCAAACAATAAGGGACTGGGGATGAGCAGAAATAAACAGGAATAAACAGGGAGTTAAGCCTCCCCACTCTTCCCCACTCACCAGCCCCTTGACACTTGAATTCCTGGGGTCCTGCAGACACAGAGTGCTTGTCCAAAATCACTCCTTTTATACCCAAATGAAAATACCCGAGCCACAGCCAAACCACGCAGATTTGGGCAGATTCAGCAGAATTTCAAGGCGGGGGGGAGGGCCCAAGGGGGCATGACCCACAGTTCCAGAGAATTTGGGAACTGGCAGCTGGGTCCTGTCATGGATGGGACACGACAGGAGCGGAACTCACAGGCCCGTCGTGAAACATGTCAGTGCCACAGGGACGTTGTGACAGGTGTGGGACCCACAGCGATGTCACAACAGGTGTGGGACCCACGGCAATCATCCCAAATTCCCTGAACTCCCAGAATCACTGTCCCCATGGTACCCTCTGGCCCCATGACCCCGGGGGAAGGACAGACCAAACCCAGATGTTTTTTTACCCGAAATTAATGACCCGAGTCCCAGAGGGGAGTTCCAGGGAATGGGAAAATCTGGCCCAAATGACTGAAAAAGCTGAAGAAAATCAGCTGGAGCCAGGAGAGACGATGGCAAACAGGGAATAAAAGGGCTTTTGTCTTAAAGTGAAGGCATAAAAATGAGGGATCCCCGAACCCCACAGAGATCCTCAAAATTGTCCATAGACAGAGACCTCCCAAACTCATTCAAGGACCCCCAAAGTCACATGGGGGTCCTCCAAAATTACCCGGGGATCCCCTCAGCCCTCTGAACTCTCTGAACCACAAGGTCCCTGCAGGGACACGAGAGTCCCTGGGGGGCGTTGGGGGTCCCTGGAAGGGTTTTGGGGTTCCTGATAAATGACACGGAGAAGAGAAATTGTCAGTTGCCCTGAAGGTGCTGGATGGAGCTTAAAGACTAACTGGCAAAAAAGATGAAAGGATGTCAAGGTATGCAGAGTGGATCACAAGCATAGCTGAAGTCAGTGGAGAAACAGGTAACGAGGAATTACCTGTGGGGGTATTTTCGCTATGTACTAAGAAGCAACAGTGCATGCCCAGGGAACACATTCAAGAAAAGATCACCTGTAATATGGAAGCACTCCGTGAATATGACCACCAGAGACCCATTCGTGGTCCCTGCAGGACCATACCCTGTTGTGAAGTCTCACCACACACATCAGATTAAAGGAGAAATCCTCCAGTGTCCTGCGCAGATAAAGAATGCCTGCTTTCTAACGCTTCCGACTGTGTTACAAAGTTTGTTTTCCAGCCAATTTTGGTATCATTCCCTTGGACGGGCTTACGGATCTAGGGGGCGCTGAGAGAGTCCTGTCGGGGTTTGGGGGGCCCTGGGAGGGTTTGGTGTTTCCAGGGGAGATTTGGGGAGTCCATGGGAGAGATCGAGGGTATCTGTCAGCGGGATCCCAGCTCTCTGCCACTTTAACCACCCCAAGGACCTCCCAAACCACATGGGGACCCCCTCGACCCTCCTGAACCGCCAAATGTCCTCCAGGACGCCCAGAAGCACACCGACCTCCCCGACCATAAACCTCTCCCTGGGGATCCCAAACAACCTCTCCGGGACCCTCAAAACCACCCCAGTGACCCCCAAAACTCCCTGGGCATCTCTCAGCGGCCCCAGACCCGCAATCCCCTCCAGGGACCCCCCATATATACTCCAAGCACCCCCTCAGTGCCACTAGAGCCCCCGAGCCCCCCCGGGAGCCCACCCCTCCCCCGCCGCGCTCGGCGCCGCCGCTTCCCGCCTTCCCCCTCCCCCGCCTCCCATTGGCCGCAGGGCCCGCCCGTCCCCGCCATTAACCAATCAGCGCCCGAGCTCGGAGCGCAGGGGCGAAACCGAACGAGAGCGCGGGCGATGGAGCGGGTGAGGCCTGAGGGGTCGGGAGGCTGCCGGGGGAAGGAGGACTTGGGGGCTCCCGGAGGGGAATTTGGGGGGGTTCGGGGGGACCCCGCGTGACTCCCCGCATTCCCCTCGCAGAGGCTCAGCCTGGAGCAGCGAGCGGAGCGTCTGATGCAAAGGAGGTGGGAGAGCAGCCCGGCCTCAAGTGCCCCTCGGGATCTCCAAGTGGCCCCTGGCGACCCCAGTCCGCTCCACCATTCCCTGAGTGTTGTCCCGGACTCCAAGTGCTCCCCAGACCCCCAAGTGCTACCCCCGACCCCTAAATGCTTCCCAATTCCCTCCCTTGCTCCGTATTCCCCAAGAGCGCCTCGGGGACCCCCAACACGCCATCCCAGGTGATGCCCCGAATCCCCCATTCTGCCCATAAGTGCATCTCGCAGCCCCTCACATTCCTCCCGAGACCAGCAGCCCTGGGGGGAGCAGTGCAGGGTCAGCATTTCGGGGGTCCTCGCCCCTCCCCCAACACTCCTCTCCTTCCCCCCAGCCAGGCCCTGCTCAGGCCCCGCCCTCGCGGGCCAGAGAAGGCGAATCCTCCGCTTGGCTCCGCCCCCTACACCTCCATCCTCGATGACCCCCTCGTCCAATGGCGCTTGAGGCGGTGCCGAGGGGAGGAGCCAGTGCTGGACACGCCCCTGGTGGGCAGGGCCCAGCTGGGCTCCGCTGCTCCCCAGAGTACCCTGCAGGGAGTGCCACGGGGGAGGCCATGTGATCCCCTCGGGGTCCTGCAGGGGGCAGTGCCCTGGGAGTCACGTGACCCCCCTGAGGCTCCATGGTCAATCACAAGACACTTCCACAAGCACCGGGGCGCGTCCTCACCCCAGGCTGTCTCCCAGGAACCCTGGAGGCAGGAGCCATGTTGGAGGTCACATGACACCCATGAGGCCCTCTGGCCAATGAGGAGACGGTCTCTGGGTACCCTGCAGGGGGCACTATACTCACGGTCACGTGACTCCCACAAGGCTCCCTGGCAAATCAGTAGCAGCTGCTGTGCATCTCTGCACCAGGGGGCGCCACCCTGTGGGAAGCGAGAGTCCCATGTCCATTTGCGGCAGGAGCCATTTTGGGGGCCACATGACTGCCTCGGGGCTCTGCGGTGTGCACCAGATTGGCAGCCATGTGACTCCCAGGGTGCCCTGCGGCCTGCAAGGGTGGCGCTTCCTGAGCCCCTGCGCCGGGGAGGGCAGGCCTTGAGGTCACGGAACCCGCATGAGGCCCCACAGCCAATCAGGAGCAGTGCTCGTGATGCCCTACAGGGGGCGCTGTTGCAGGAGCCACTGGGTGAGGCACCAGAGGTGGAGGCCTTGTTTGTCATGGGGTCACTTGTGGGCAAGAGAGTCACTTGAGGGCTGGGGGGCACTTGAGGGTCATGGGGTCACTTGTGGGCAAGAGAGTCACTTGAGGGCTGGGGGTCACTTGTGGGTCATGGGGTCACCTGACGGCAGGAGGGTGCGCTTGAGCTTCATGGGGTCGCTAGAGGGCTAGGGGGCATTTGTGGGTCAGAGGGGTCACTGCTGGGGCTGGAGATGCCCTCATGGGCACGGTGGCCAGTTGTGGATCGGGGGGCCCTTGAGGGGCTGAGTGGGCACTTGTAGGTTGGGGAGGCACTTCTGGCTCAGCAGGTCCCCTGTGGGGCTGGGGGAACACTTGTGGAACTGCCACCTCCTGTGACATGCAGGCCCCTCAGGCCCTCTGCGTGACCCCCTCCTCTGGATGCTGCGATGCCACCGCCGGGCCATAAGGGGCCGCCTTCGGTAGGACACTCCCACCCCCAAATTTCAGGGGTCTGCCCCTGCACCTCCCCCAAATGCTGCTAATCCCCCCTTTGCTCTCCCTTTCCCCACCCTAGGGACATTGAGACTCTCCTGGAATGCCCACCTGGGCACCTCCAACCCATGGTGGGGCCAATAAAGCAGTGACACCCCAAAATTGCACCAGGGAGGTGTGGAGACCCCCCAAATCCTCTCCCTTACCTCCCCTACCTTTGGGATTGCCCCCAATCCCTTCTCCCCCCATGTGTCTCCAAGAGCATTTGGGGGGAGAAGAGGGTGTTGGTGGGGTGGTGAGTGTCTCTAGGGGGTATGTGAGTGTCTATGGGGTGTTTGGAGGGGCTCTGAGGCTGCAGAAGGCGTTCGGGGGGTGTATGGGGAGCGCTGGGAATCGGGAGTAGTTGAGGGGGCACTAGGTGTCTATAGGGGGTCCAGAAGAGGTCTGTGGGATTTTTTTTTTTTTTTGGGGGGGGGGAGAGGGGGTGGAGACGGGACTCCAGGGATGTTGGGGGAGGTCTGTGGAAGATGTTAGGGGTCTAGGAAGGGAACTGGGCGACCCTTGGGCTTTGGGGGGTCTTCAACGATCTGGGGCTGTGTGGGATGTTTTGGGGCATCCAGGACAGGGCTGGGGTGGGGGGGGGGGGGGGGGGTGGTGTCTGTGGGGACTAGGAAGTGTATAGGGGCGCCTGGAGGGGTTATTGGGCATTTCAGGGTGGGGAACCCCCAGACCCGTGGGGACGGGGCTCAGCTGTGTTCTTCACGTTCACGGCCGCCGGGGGATTCTGGTGTCCCCCCGCCCCTGAGGGCGCTGTGGGGAGTCACTGGGGGGAGGGGGCGTCAGAAACTCCTCCTGAGCCTCTCAAAGTCCCCCGGGTCCTCCCGCCTGCCATTGGCCGCTTGTTCCGCGCCAGTTTACTCGCTGCCTGGACTACAACTCCCGGAATACCGCGGGGCCCCGTAGAACGTCCTTAGCGCCGGGACTGCGATTCCCGTCATGCCCCGCGGCCGTGAGAGCCCCGTCGGGGCCGAGACTGTTCCGCAAGAGCCGTCCCAGCTGCTCCCCAAGAGCTTCCTCGAACCGTAAGTGCCCCCCGGGGCCCCGTAAGTACCCCCCAGTTTCTCTCTCCTGACCCTCAAGTGCCCCTCAGGATCCCTGAGTCCACCCGCCCTCTCCCCGTCGCCTCCTTGCCCCCAAAATGCCCCCTGTGTGACCCCTCGGACCCCCAAGTGCTCTCCAACTGCCTCCCCGACTCCTAATTGCCCCTCCAGACCCTTTAGTGACCTTGCAAGCACCCCCTTAACTGCCCCCCAAGCGCCCTTCAAATGTCTCCTGGGAATTGGTGTGATGACGACGATGTGGAGAAGGACCCTGACCCTGTCGCAGTATCGGCAACAGTTCGGCCTTTAATTAAAATTTGAATCAAAGCTGCAATTGCCGATGCGGGGGATGGACAAGCCCCCCGACTTCTTCGTGTGGCTCCCGTGGTCCCTCTTGGAGCCAGGGAAATTGCAGGAAAAACATTCCTGCACCTTGCACACATCAAAAATTTCATGGGAATCGGGAACAGAGTCTGTGTGGTGAACTTCCCTGATAGGTGGAGATCAAATCCTGTCAGGTGCAGAAGAGGTGGGAAGGACTTTTGGGACCTGGAGTATACACTTCAATAGCCCTCCCAAAACCCCAGAGACCCCCCCTTCCCCCCCCCCCCCCCCCCAATTCACTAGGGACTCCCTACTAGATCCCAAATACCCTTGGAGTCCCCTCAAAATGCTCCATAGCTCCCCCCCACCCCAACACCCTTTAAACACCCTTAGGACCCTCCCAAACCCCACTTTAAAGCCTCCCGAGGTTGTCTAAAATAACCCATAGATCTGCCCAAATCCACAACATTCCCCCACACCCCCCAAAAGGAGCTAGCCCAGGTGGCCACAACTAGTCATGGACTGCCTGAGCTACTTTTTGGATTGATACGTATTTAGCTATAAATCATTATAATGGAGATATAAAATATAATATAGAAAGGGGCCTCCAGGTGAGCTGGGGAGGGTCTTTGTCAGGGGACAGGATGGAGGGTGAGGGTTTTCACCTGCCAGAGAGCACGGTTAGATGGGAAATCGGGAAGAAATTCCTGCCTGTGAGGGTGGTGAGTCCCTGGCACAGGCTGTCCAGAGAAGCTGCAGCTGCTCCGTCCCAGGAAGTGTCCAAGGCCAGGTTGGGCAGGGCTTGGAGCAACCTGGGCTAGTGGAATATGTCCCTGCCCATGGCAGGCGATGGATCGAGATGACCTTTGAAGTCCCTTCCCACCCAAACCAGCCTGAGATTCTGAAAGTGGAGGAGGTTTGGGGTGGGTGACCTTGACTGACCCCAGGTGCCCCCCCTCAAGCTGCTCCATCACTCACGCTTCAAAGAGACAGGAAGAGAAAACCTGATGAGAAAGCTCCTGGGGGAGATGGGTTGTGGGAGTGTGAGTCCCTCGGGAACTGCGCCAGGTCTTTTTCCATGGAGTGAGTCCCTCAGGTGGAGGCACTTGGGGCACAGAGGCAACACCTGCCTCACTCTGTTCTTCTCCAGGGCTGCAGGGGAATCTTTGCTCTGGCACCTGCAGCACCTCCTCACCTGGGGAGCTGTTCAGGGAGGAGAGACAACAGCAGTGAAAGGGACTTGGGACCAAAGGAGGCATCAGCAGAGCAAGAAATATTTCCCAAGCTCTAGCTGGTGTCAGGTGAACTTAAACGGGAGATGAGGTGGATTTGGTTTGAACCAGTGTCCTGGTTTGGAATGAATTAGGGGATAACCTCTAAAAGGAGTCCCCACAACCGAACCTCCACCACCCCTTCCCCCCCCACCCCCCCCCCAGCCCTGGGTTCGGGAAGGAAAATGCTTTGGAGGAAAAGTGGAAAAAACTGGTTTATTGACAATGAAAAAGAACACTCCCCAACACTAAAGAAAGAAGGGTTACTGTGAGTGAGGGGGGTGCGACGCTTCTTTTCTGCAGGCCCCGGAGATCCTCCAACTTCTCAGGTCAGGTCAGGTCCGGAGCCGGTCCAAAATCTTCGGGGAAGGGGAGGAAAGGGAAAAGAAAAGGAGGAAAAGGAAAGAGGGAAAAAAACCCCAAACAGAAGCGGCGAAAGCCAGCAGCAGGGGCAGGCAGCAGGCAGGCCGAGAGAGAGAGAGAGAAGAAGCAGCAAGCAGCAGCAGTCAAGCGAGCAGCTGAGCCAGAGAGCGAAGCAGAAGCAGCAAGCCCGCAGCTGAGCCAGAGAGAGAGAGCGAGAGAGAGTGAGCCTGGCAGCAAAAGCAGCAGGCCCCGCCAGAGAGGGAGGGGGCAGCTGCCAGACACAGCAGTGTAGTCCAAGATATGGGATAGGAGACAGGTCAACCCAGAACAACCAGGAAGTGAATTTAAGAGTAAATCATGGATTTACTCCTGTGTCAGGGAATTCTCTGGAAAATGGATTTGCTGCTTTAAAATGGTTTACTTTCCATAATTTATCTGGGCTGTGTTATGCCAGAGGTGAGTGTTTCACCTTTTATAAATAAAGAGATGCTGCTGCTGCTGCTTCTTATTTAGGCTCCCTTGCAGCACATCTGCAAGGCAAGTACTTTCTTCTCAAAACTTCAGCTTGTGCAGAATTTACCCTTTCCTCGCTCATAGTTTTCCTTTGCTGGGCTACTCCCCGTGACCATCACCAAGTCCTACAAGACCAGAACCTTGATTGCACCAAAATAAAATTAAACTGTGAATGTTATTCTTCTCAAGGATTTTAAGGTTTATTGTTGTATTTCTCTGGGAAATAGTTTTTCCCCAGGACCCCTGGAGCCTGTAAACCATGTAGTTTGACCCTTCCTTCCTTTCTTGACCTAATTGGCTGAGGTCCAGCCATCTCCCCTGGGCAGGAGCCTTGATAAGGTCCTGCTCTTCCTCCCTCCGGTCTCTTGCCCTCCGGCCCTCTCTCCTTCTGGACCTCTCTTATCCTCTGGGCCTCTTGGGCCTCCTGCCCTCGTTTCCCTTCCTGGAATAAGCATCTTGGATCAGCCCTGGGGGTAAGAGTCTCTTTTGGATCTTTTGTCCTGTCCCTGAAATATTTCCCCAAAGCCTCCAAAGAAACTGAGCTAGCCCTGGGGAGCTGCGGGAGGTTGTTTCAGTTTATAAATCCCATGTTCTGAAGTGATACAGGGTGTGGCAGGAAAGACTTAGAGAGTTTAGTGATAAAAGCAGCATCTTTCATGTTTTTTATTAAAATACTTTCACTCAGACATAGCAGATTCTCTCCTGGCAGCTGCTGCAGGGTTTGGGGTGGCAATCTGGGGACATCCAGCAGGTCTGACAGCTCATTTTTCCTCAAGTGAGGATTTTGAAATGGCAAAGGAAAAGCATCAGGAAACTTTAGAAGCTGTGGAAAACGACCCAAAGTGTGGTTGCTGGGGCCCTTGCCTTTGTTTTGGGCAGTTGGGATTGGAAGGGCCTCTGGAGATCAACCAGGAAAATATCCTGGTCTGACACTATCTCCTCACCTCAAAATGTTTGTGGTTTGGGAGGTGAAACCTAGTTTGAGTCACTGAAGGGATGGATGGAGTTTTCTCCTGGTTTGAGTTTGGAAGAAACAGAACTGTGATTGTTGCACTGCTCTCTGCTGGTTTTTGTGTCTCAGCCCTGTGGGACATGGCAGGACAGGTGAGGCTCCTCCCTGCCCACCTTTCCCACCTGCTGAGTCCTTCCAAAGGGTTGCCAAGGGAGCCTGGACCCATGTCACTCCCCTCATCTGTCCAGGAACTGTCCTGTCGTGTAAGGCAATCAGATCAATGTAATCCATAAAATTACATTACAGATCAGTTCTGTAATGTAATTTTATGGAGTCCAGTGGGAAACCTTCTTCCTGCCATCCTTGCTGTTTATCTCACGCTTCTCTTCCTCCTTTATTCTCTGTTGCTGTGTCCTGCTCCCTGTGCCATCATTCCTCCCTGTAACTGACAGAATTTTCTTTTCCCCAATTGTCTGTATTCCATCATCACTTGCAAGTTGCTTCTGCTTTCACAGAGTCAGAAAATCAGTTTGATTGGAAGTGACCAGTGGGGGCATCTAGTTCAACCTCCCTTCTCAGGCAGGATCATCCTGAGGCACGTGGCACAGGATTGCATCCAGACCTACAGTCCCCTGTAGATCCAGATGAGGTTCAGTGTACACAGGTGGAAGTTCCTACTGAGGTGCCACCACCATATACCAGCTCATTGGCAGTGATGTCATGGGAAGGAGGAGAACAAAGAGAGGATAATTTGGTTACCAAACTCTGGCAATAGGAAGAAAGTATCTTTTTCACCCTATGGGCCTGCATCTGTGGAAGGGACCTCCAGCAATTTAAAGGAGACTACCAGCAATTTAAAGAAGTGCCCCGTGCCCCACCAGTACAGATCAATGTCTATCGGGAGCAAGTGCCCCCTGCTCAAGAGAGAGTGGGCACACCACGAGGTAACTTGTGATTTTACCTGCCTGACCATGGTGAAGACATGAGGAAGTGGGATGGAAAACCCCCCTCTGCCTTGGCGGCACAGGTATGTGTGTTGAGAGGGAAAACTAACTACCACAGAAAACTCGTCAAGGAAAAATGCTGCTCAGTTTCCACTGGGCAAATCCTTTTGCAGAATTGAAAGGCTGATGTTACTTCTGACCCTCTGGAAAGGACCTCCAGCTCCTATTGACGAGAGGCGAACAACAAGTACCGTGATCAGAGCTAGACGGGCCCTGGATCCAGCCGGGTGTGGGAAAAGGACAGTGGGGTCTATTGGACTGTGTGCATGCATGGCCTGGCACAGCAGAGTCACAGGAGCACAAGGCCACACTGGTGCACAATGTACCCTGACGCCATCATGCAGGGGCAGACTCTATCTCTGTTTCTGGGGTGACGGGGGGATCCCAACAGGCACTATACTGAAAGCTGAAGTGCTCCTGAGTTGGCATGAGTGGCAGAAAAACTCCATTGTCACTGGCCTTGAGGCTCTGTGTATCCTTGGCATAGATCACCTCAGAAGAGGCATTTCAAGGACCCAAAAGGACATCACTGGGCTTTGGGAGAGCTGCTGTGGAGACAGAAGAAATTAAGACAGCTGAATCCCTTGCTTGGTCTTTCAGAGGACCCTTCTGCTGTGGGACTGCTGAGGGTTGAAGAAGAGCAGGTACTGATAGTCAGCACAACAGTGTCCTATTGGCAACATGACACTGACTGGGACTTCAGGACCCTGTCCATGAGCTGATCTGTGAACTGGACAGCTGCGTGTGCTCAGCAAGACTTGCTTACCCTTCAATAGCCCCGCATAGCCCCTGCCTGAGTCCCATGGACAGTGGACACTGACAGTGGACTGGACTGTCATGGCCTGAATGAAGTCACACCACTGAGTGCTGCCATGCTGGACGTGTTAGAACTTCAGTGTGAGCGGGAGTCCAAGGCAGCAAAGTGGTACCAAAAGCAGAGGAAGCTTTTGAGAAAGGGGAGAAGATAATCCAGATCCTCCTGAAGTCTAGTTTTGCCATAAAACAGAGTAACGTTAAGGAACCTGCCCAGGAAATTCAGTTTTTAGAAGTGAAATAGCAAAATGGACATTGTCAGATTCCAGTGGACGTGGCCAACAAAATAGCAGCCATGTCTCCATTGACCAACAGGAAGGAAACACAGGCTTTCCTGGCACTGTTGTATTTTGAAGAAGGCATATTCCAGGTTACAGTCAGATTGTAAACCCTCTGTATCATGTGGCATGGAAGAAGATTGATTTCAAGTGGGGTCCTTAATAGCAACAAGGTTTTGGACAAATTAAAGAGATTTGGTCATTGGACCAGTCAGTGTGAAGGCCCAGGAGCCTGCCACCAGGAGAGACACCCTCCTGTGGGTTTGACTCCACACTCTGAGGGTCCAGCCTTTTAGAAAAATGGCTATAATAATTAGCGAGACTGCTCTTTGAAGATGTTTTGTAGATCAAAAGGTTTAATAAGGAAAATGCTTTATTTTGTGCTCTTTCTTAAATACTGAATGTTTTAGGAGGTATAACCTGGCTTCCAGCCAATAAGATCACCTAGGGATTTTGGGTTACATTCTCAGAACCCAATCCATGACCCTGTACTGGCACTGAGCCAATCCTTTTCAGAAGGCTATGGAAAAATTTAGGTAAACTTCCTAGTATGTCAGAGGTAAACTGAAACTCTTTCTCTATTTAGAAGCAGCTGCTGGGGGTATGGGGTGGATTACTACACCCTCCTATATCAAGGTGAGAAAAACCTTCCTCCCATGGGCCTTTGCAGCCACATGTTAGTATTTCTTAGGTTTCATTGTTCTATTGGTTTGTTAAGTTTATGTCACCCTGTTCAACCCTCATTCACTATATATGCACTCCTCCTAGAATGTTCTTCCTTCCTTTGGACCCCGTTGGGTTATTTTTGCTGCAGTACTGCACCCCTGTGATCCTGTTAGTCCCCCCAGTTCCTAGCTACCTCTTTGCACCATTTTTCCCCATTCCAATTGGACCTTGACCTTCAGGTCTGGTATATAACCGTGGATCTTTGGCCCCATTTTGGCTGTCATCCCTGGAACATATTTGAGGCTGGACTCACTATGCATGTGTCGATAATAAACAGCAGTTGTATTTGCAAACAGGACCTCGTCTCGTCACCTTTATCACCAGCTCTGCCCAGAAGGCACAGGTCACTCTCAGGGACACTCTGTTGCATGATGCAACAATTTAGGACAGGACAAGATCTGGAAAATGTGCTCCACACCACAGCCAGGGAGAATGGTCCATCCTGGAGCCTCTGGCAGGAGAGACCTGGAGAAGTTCAAGGACCACCCTATGGTTCTTGTCTGGGATACCAAGGATCTGAAGCCATCTATACCCCTATACCACACTGTAGATACTGGCAGCTTATGAGGAGGTTCTATCAGAAGTGATTGGCACCAAAGCATAGATTCCACTGGCACCCAGCTGCCAGTGCTGGGCTGGATGTTCAAAGGGAAGGGGATCTTGGAAATCATTACGGACTTGCGCAGAGGCAAAAATTTCAGATTATCATTAGAAGAGGAAGAGGTGAACATGGCACATGCTAAGGAGGCCCTGGCTACCAGAAAATGAAAAGCATCACTCTCTCTCTGCCATGTTGTAGGGACACATCAAAACCAGAAAGCAGCTGTATGGGGTCCTCCATGACAACGTTCAGAAGCCACTGAAGAACAAGGTGGATGCAGTCAGGTTACAGAGCTTAAAGCCATCTAGCTGCTTTGGATATGGCTGAATGAGAGAAGTGGCCAACACTCTGCCTCTGTACTGACTCATGGATGGTGGCAAATGCTCTGTTTGGTGGCTGGAACAATGGAAAAAGGACAATTGGCAGTGCAAGGAAACCGGTCTGAGCTGCTGGACTGGGGCAAGACATCACTGCCCATGGGAGAAGTTGGATGTGAAAATCCCTCCTGTGGATGCTCAAGCACCCAAGAGTCAGGCACTGAAGAACAGCACAACAATGGACAGGGGTATGGGGCTGCCAAGATTAAAGCGTCTCAAGCTTGGCCACACAAGCATGAGTTATTTCTGGCTCGATGGGCCCATGATGGCTCAGGTAACTGGTATTTCAGGGGCTGATGAAAGGCTGCCCGGGAGAGGTAAAGACCTTTCTGTCCTGGCACATTTTTCGTGGGAGCAATCCTTGGATGGATTCAGATTTTGAGCTTGGCACCAAATTTAGGAGGTTTGGCTCAGAGAGGGAATGAAAGAATATTTCCTTGGGAGGAGAAACACTTAGTCCTACTGTTGGTGCTGGAGATGATTGTCTGCCCAGGAAAGGAAAAGGCAAGCAAGACTTACCTCTCCAGGCACCTATTCTGTTGGAGCAATCCTTGGACATACTCATTACTAGAGGTGGTTTCCAAATTTCTCATATGTGCTCCTGAAAGGGAATGACACTGCTTTTCCTTGGAAAATAAATCACTAGTCATGGTGTTTCAGGACAAAAACATTTTGCTGGCCTTCACCTCCACCTGGCAGATGATCATCTGTGGTACCATCAGTCGGATGTAGTGTTTCCCTTCACAAGAATAGGCACTGTCATTTATACTGAAGAACCTACTTCTGGCGTTTGGAGCTGAGTTCCAGTATTGAATCTAGGGATTGCTCTCACACCAAACAGACTGGGGCAGAAAAGTCTTGCTGGCATTTTCCCCCCCACTTTCCACTTTATAATCTGTGGCTAGCTGCTTTCCTTCCCATGTAAAAGCACTGTCATTCCGTTTCAGGAGTCAAACACACAATTTTGTGTACCACCTCCAATATTGAGTATATTTTAGGATTACTCCCAAACAAAAGCTCCAGGACAGAAAGGTATTGCTGACATGTCTCTCTACTGGGCAGAAAATCATCTGCAGCACCAACGTTAGGACTGGGAGTTTCACTCTTCTAAGGAAGGTACTGTCATTCACATTCAGGGCCTGAGTTCTGACATTTGGATTCAAGCTCCAATACTGAATGTCTAAGGATTGCTCCCACACAAAAAATGTGAGAAGGCTGTTCCTGTAGTTTACCTTCACTTTGCAGTCATCTGAACATCACCAGCAGGATTATGTGTTTGCCTTCCCAAAGAAAGGTAAAATTCATCTTCAGGAGCACAGTTGCAGCATTTGGAGCCACACTCCAATATGGAATACCTACAATGATTATCTAACACAAAATGATGCAGGGTTGAAATGTCTTTGTGGCCTTTACCTCCCCTGGGAAGCATATTTGCACAAGAAACAGTGGGTTGTATTCTTTCCTTCCCATGGAATCGCACTTTAATCCTCTTCAAGAGTCCACCACCTTACTTAGGATACAACATTCCAATATTAAATATACCCAAGGATTGCTCCCACACAATATGTGTCAAGCCAGAAAACTGTTACTGGACTCTACCTCCCTGGAGCAGCATGTAATCTGCACTTTGAACCCGAGTCTAAGTGTTTTCCTTCCCCTGTAAAAGTGATTCAATCATCTTTAATGAGCTCACCACTGAAATTTGGATACCACTTCCAATACTGAATACATCCAAGGATTGCTCTCACATAAAATGTGGACAGACAGGTCTTGCTGGCCTTTACCTCCGATGGACAGAGCTCCTGAAAGAAAATGAGAGTACTTTACCATGGGAAGGAAAGCATGTAGCCCCAGTGGTTTAGGTGCAGATTACAGGCTGCCCTAGGGCAGTAAAGATCAACAAAAGCTTTCTGACCTGGCAGCTTTTGTATGAGATTAAACCTTGGACGTATGTAATATCAGAGGTGGTATCCACATTTGAATGATAAGCTCCTGGATGAGAATGAGAGTTTCATGGTAAGGAAAGCATGTAGTCCCAGTTTTTGCAGTGCTGATGAGAGGCTGTGCAGGGGAGGTAAAGGCCAGCAAGACCTCTCTATCATGGCACCTTTTGAGTGGGTGCAACCCTTGGACATAGTACTGGAAGTGTTATCTAATTTGGGTAATGGGTCAGATCTGTGGACATATTCAGTTAATTGCACTTACATCTGAAAAGCATTTGTGATGTAGAATGCACGTACTAAGTTACCATACTTACTAGCTTAAATAAAAGAAGTGACTCTACCCAGTGGGTTCAACTTGTTAATGAACCAGATTTGGTTCCTGCTGGCAGTGATTGCTCCTGCAAGAAGGATAAGCTGTCCTTTGATAACCGGTTAACTTGATCTTTAGTGGGGTTGTGCTGGAATCATTACTGATACCATTCCTGGAAAGAAAAAACAGTATGAGTCTCTGCAGCATTACCCTGGACAGGTTACCCTCTAGTGGCTCAAGTTGTTTAATCATTCAGACTAATGACAAAAGTCCTTTTTCCCACTCAGAATCTCTCTGTTCCATCTCCTTAAATGCAGTTGAGTTGAATAGTGAATATTTCTTTGGTCTTTCATGATGTTAGGCCTTGACACTCCTCAGGAGGAATCTCAGCTTATACTTTATGAAGTGCTTGCCCACTGCTGTTGCTGCTTCACATGTTTTCAGGGGGGTCTCCTGCAATTTGAGTTGTCCTCCATGGGTAGGGTGCTCTCCTAATTTGAGTTACCATTTCCACAAAGTTTAGTACAGCAGTGATTGTAGATGTGGTATTGGCATTCAACTGCCTGTAGCAAACCATGAGCCACAACTGTCTGTTTGGCTCTTTAATGAGCCAGACCCTGAGACTGGCTCAGTTGGTCTGAGCATGTTACTCATAACACCACAGTTATTGGTTCAGTCTCTGTATGGCCCATTTACTTAACAGCTGGACTTGATGATCCTTGTGGGTCCCTTTCAACTCAGAATATTTTGTCATCTGTGACATAATGGCAATGCCAATAGCAGACATTGGCTAAACACTGGCAAACCTCTATGAGATGAGTGTGTTAAAATGATCTTTGGCCACTTTCTCAGACAGGAGAGATAGGAGTGTGACTAAGTGATAGTACCTTTTTTCTCTAAATCTCTCACCACTCCATTGATGCCCAAGCACACAGGTCCTTATATTGTGGCTGTTAGGTCTGCAGTATTGGGTACTTCAGCTGTTAGTGAGGCCAAATTGGCCAGAACTTCAGAAATTCCACTCCTCCCTGCAGCAAAAAATCAGTACCGGGAAAGGCTAGCAGTCCTTGGATCAGGGAGTGCAAGTGCCACGTGGAGTAAGCACAGTCTCTGGACTCCTTTTAGGCTTCAGGCTAATTTCAGACATTAACATTAGTCACTGCCATCAGGCAAACAACAGATTTGAACATTCAGAACATCAAACCCCAAATATTGTCATTGTGGTCTTTGATTGGAAAGCATGTAGCCAATATCCACTTCTCATCCAGGAGCCATAAATTAACCTTATCAACTTGGCAGATAACATTTGCTCCATTTGCTTCAGTGATTATAACTCTTGATGTCTGGGTCATACACCCAGCTTCTTGGCATCCTGCTTCATTAGTACTGAGTGTTGTGCTCCTATATCTATTAGAAATATAACTATTAACTAATATTAACTGTTGACAAGAACCAACCAGAATCTGGATGTATGGGTCATTAGTACATATGTATTGATAGGATTCCACTTGTTGGATTTCAGTCTCACTTGGCTTGTGTCTGGAATGCTTTTGCAAATCAGCCACCTGAATGGAGTCTGTACAATACAGGGTGAGCTGGTAGCTTGCTTAAGCATCACATTTGCCTTTTCTTTCAGTTTTCATCTTTTCTTCCTGGAACTTCTAACTGGAGTTAGGCTTGTTCCTTTTTTTTTACTCTAAAGAATGTTTTCCCCATAAGTTACCAAGGAGACTAAGTGGTGGATACTTACGAGTACTTAACTGAAACAAAGAGGTGGCCAAAGCACCGAGGGGGAGACAACACGAGTTTTGGGGCAGGTAAAGGACAGAGCTTGATGCAGCTTCCAGCTTCGCTGTTTTTTTTTTTGGAGTTCAGGGTGAGAGAACCTCTGGGTTGCTGCTTGCTGTGAGAGGAGTTCACTGTCACCAGAGGGGTCCAGTCCTGAGAGGTCTGTCACCATCTGCTTCCTTGCCCTGGAATTCTGAGCTTCTCTGCCTGCCCTGCTGGAACTGGGCCAGCCCTGTCCTGCCATCGTGGCTTCTTTGGTGCTGCTGGTTTTGCTGCAGGGTGACCCTGCACCGCCCTGCCAGGACATCCTGACCCTGCCTGCTGGGGACATTCTGCCATTCTAGCCACCAGCCCGAGACTTTCCACTCTTCCAGCTTGGTGCTCTGAAGATCCTGCAGGGACACCGAGACTAAACTGCTCTGGGTTTTTGTGAAGCAAAAGCCCTCAAGGTTCTTGGTACTGTTTTGTTATTAATGCTGTAGTTGTTGTTTCTGTTTGCTTTGTTATATGTACTAGTAAAGAACTGCTATTTCTATCCCCAAATCTTTGCCTGAAAGCCTCTAACTGCAAATTTATAATTGGAAAAAAGGGAGTGGTTTATGTGAAAAATTTGGGCCAGGAGACCTGCTCCTTTTGAAAAGCCTTTATTAAAATTCAGCTCTTTCAAAGGGGATGCTCGTGGGTCGCCTGCGCCGCCGCCGCCGCTCCCTAGCCGATGAGTCACCACCGAGGAGGAGGTCACTCCTGCTGCTGCTCAAGCCGCAGGGGCGGGGATCCAGCCTCACGGGAAACTCCCAAAGGTCCACTTTTGGCTCGAAAAGTCCAGGGGTGTCACTCTGGTCCAGTGTCTTTCAAATTACGGCGAGATAGCGAAAATTAGTCACAGTTAGCCAAATACTTTCCCTACCGGATGGCGTTGGTCCGGTGTCCAGATGTTGCTTCGGCTCGTTGTTCTAGGGCTTTCTTGGTCCGAATCCCACTTCCTCTTTAGTGAAGCATGCTGGGAGCCTGAGTGATTTCCATACAGGGCGGTGTTGGTAAGTTGACAGGCAGGCGGGAAATTTACTAAGGCGAGGATGTAACAAACAGTCCGGAGTGACGAGGTTGAAACAATGTAACAAACAGTCCGGAGTGACGAGGCGGGGTAAGCGCCTTGACAGACAGGTAGGAACAACAGGGGCTTGGCTTAACAAGAGAACATGGAGGGTTTAGGGGATAGGGGTATGCCATTACAGAATTATGAAATTTACAAACCGGGAATATAAGGCGTTGGGGTAGATCTAGGATACAAATATTTTTATATAAATAACAGGTTTAACTTTTTTTAATTTATCCAAAACCACCACTAAACAGGATTTCTTGGGTCTCTATTTCTCTCAGTCCCCCCTCTATTTCTTTGATCGGGCTTTTGCCCGCATCAACTAATTGGCTGTCTCTGGCCTTTGGGAGTGTATTTTTTTCAGTTTTTGGTACTGATTATAAATCTTTTTGGCTTCACTCAGTTCTTCCGGTTGGGACTCGAGTTTTATTATGTTTGTGGGCTTAGAGTTGTTCATTTCAGGGAGTCGGAGACTAGCTTGGACCGTAGATGTTATAGTTCGAATGAGACAGGGAAGGATACAAGGGATCAGTAGAAGGCTGGCTAGTGCACTGATAATAATAAATACTATTTTTTTCCACCACTCCCCTTTTAGGGACCAAAAGTTGTCCCACCAGTCGGTGGAAATCAGGGGTTTTCATTCTTGGGTGCCTATATAAGCTACTTTTTTAATCTCCTTTGAGATGTTTCTAATCACTTCGCTTTTGTCATCAATTTTTAAGCAGTATTTTGATAAATTGAATTTTCTACAGATGCCTCTCTCATTTGCCAATAAGTAATCGACAGCTAATCTGATCTGATATACTACGGCCCGCGTTTGTGCCAATTGGTCACTTATGTGGTCCAGTGCCAGGGCTGTTTTATTTGAGATAACTTCTAATACGGCTTGCAGCCGAATTATCCTGTTTAGCATGTAGACGGGAGTTCTGTATCCCCAGGATCTATCCTGCGCCCAAGTCGCTGGCCCATAAGTTTTTATAATTTGTTCAGGGGTCCAAATTTTGCCTTTCCAATTTTGGTTGTTGCTTAGATCTATGATGGTTTTTCTTTTTCGGGTGGTTCTTTTTAGGTTGTCATAAAGAGGCACACCGAGGTGGTTCCCTGATTTCCGAGGGAGTAGGAAGAAGGCAGGTTTAATTACACTGATGGTACAACTTCCTGCCCAGTCTCCCGGCAGATGTGTATTTGCCATGTCTTTACATATCCAAAAAAGATGTTCAGGGGCTTTCCACGATTTATCCCCGATGTCAAAGGGGTATTCCCAATACTTAGATATTCCCTTCACTCCCTTAAAAGGGTTTATACCTTTTTCTGCACACTCATGTAAATTATAACTTTTATGGTAAATGTATCCTGTTGGTTTTCCCTCGAATGACCAATACCTATTGGGTTCTTGGGGAACCCATTTTTGGTATAATTCTTTCACAATTAAATACCTTTTGCATACTATTTCTTCAACAAATGTTTTGTATCTCTTTCCTGCTTTTTTAATGCATTTTTCTCCGATTATTTTGGATTTTAACTTTCATTGTTTTTTCCTCCTCTCTTGACTACCGGGAGGTTTTTGTTCCATCAATTTCCACCTCAGAATATCCAAGGGGGATAAACTCGTTCTTTCCCAGGGCCATACGTCAGTCATTTGGGTACTGCCGCAAATCCAGCAGTCAGTTGGATTTAATTCATGACTGATTCTCTTCATAAGGTTAACAAAGAGGTTTTTATCGGGGACTTCATCTAAATTATTTTCTTTTATTTTCAAGGCTTTTTCTTTTATTAAATTGGCCACACCCTCTGGATTATCTAGATTTTTGAAACAAAACCATTCTTTGATAGGACATTCCCCTGTTAAACGTTGCCGAAAATTGGCTGTGCTCCTGGCAATCCAATACTTCTTCCCATTCTCCTGACAGGAGGATACTTGGGTTTTATCAAAACAGGTGGGCTTCACATGGGTGTGAACCCGTATTAGAGCTCGTAAATTTTCCCCATCATAGACTGATTGGTAGCACTTTGAGCAGGTTCCTTCAGCAATTCCGCTGATTACTAGGACTGCTACCAGTCCTCCCAAGAGTCCGGTATGAACCATCACGATCTCACCCGGTCTTGCCTCCTGGGGGAGGGGAGTTATGTAGTTGGATTAGTCGGGCTTCCCAATGTGTCCTCACCTTTTCCTTATCTTTTGGTTGGTCTTTCTGGAGTATGTCCTGTGAAAGATTGGTTAGGATTTTTTTTACTAACTTGTGTTGCGGTTTGAAACTTTATCAATTTCAATTAACTTGGTTTTATCACAACACTTCTTAAGCAATTTCTGATAATACACAAACGGTTCAATTATACACTGGAAACAACTTTGAATAACTTAGCACTGGAAAAGCTTCTTAACTCCCCTAGTCCCTTTAACGATATCAAAACACAGAGAAACTCCTCAACGACACTGAGAACTTTTTACCACTACAGTATAGTCTTTTTAAGTTTTAGTTCTTCTTTGGTTTCTTCTTAAAAGTCACTTTGAGCGTGTCTGGATCCTGAGTTACAGTCCACTGGGAAGAAGGATTAAGGTGTAGATCGGGCGGATTCTCTGGAGGTGGTATTGGTCCCTTTACCCGCGACACATGTGTCCAGCCTTTTTCTTGGGTCCTCACTGCCGTGTGTGTTGTCAGCAGGACCTGAAAAGGACCCTCAAACTTAGGGGTCAGTGGAGTGGCGTTCCAGGATTTTATTAGTACCCAGTCCCCTGGCTTTATCTGATGAATATCTGTGTCCAAAGGAGAGGTTTGAGGAAGATACCCTTTTCGTCTTAGATCTGCTAATGTCTTGCTAATTGTTTTTATGTATTCTTTGGTTGCTGCCTTTCCTTCCAGATAATTACCCGTGCTATATGGGGTTAACAAGAAGGGGAGTCCAAACATCATCTCATATGGTGATGCCCCTATATCTGATCGTGGTCTGGTCCGAATTCTTAATAGAGCCAGGGGCAAACATTTTATCCAATTAAGTCCTGTTTCTGTTATTAATTTGGTTAATACATTTTTCAGGGTTTTATTCATCCTCTCGACTCTCCCTGAACTCTGAGGATGCCAGGGTGTGTGTAGCTGCCACTTGATACCTAGTGCTTTGACCGCATCTTGCAGCACTTGGGCTACAAAGTGAGGTCCTCGATCTGAGTCTATGTTGTTTATTAAGCCATACCTGGGGATAATTTGTTCTAACAATATTTTTGCTACTGTTTGTGCCGTTTCGGTCTTAGTGGGGAAAGCCTCTACCCAATGAGTAAGATGATCCACAATTACTAGGACATGTTTGTACCCCTGTGCTGATGGCATTTCAGTAAAATCGACCTGGATGTTTTGGAAAGGTCGTAGGGCTAGAGGCCTTCCTCCAGGTGAGGCTTTCCTCATTACCTTTTGGTTTACCTTTTGACAGAGCAGGCACCCTTCTGTCACTGCTTTGGCCAAATTGTATATCCCCAGGCATACATGTTCTTTTAAAAAGTGGTCGGCTAGCCCTTGGGTACCCCAATGGGTTAGATGGTGGATTTCCTCTAGCATCTTGCGAGCAAGAGCTTTGTTCAAGAACTTCCTTCCATCTGGAGTCAGCCACTCCCCTTGTTTTCCCTGAAGTAATTCAAGTTTTTCTATTTTGTTTAGTTCCTCTCTGGAGTATATGGGTTTCATTCCTTCTTGGGCTGGTGCATTATTCATAGTAAAAACCTTTATCGGGTCTTTTATCTCTTGTGCAGCTGCCTTTGCCGCTTGGTCTACTAAATGGTTGCCTCTTTTTTCAATAGTATTTCCTTTCTGATGCCCTTTTATGTGCACTATTGCAATTTCCTGGGGCTTAAGAAGGGACTTCAGGACCTGCTTAATTAGTTCTTTATGTACTAGATCTTTTCCTTTAGAGTTTAAATATCCTCTTTCTTCCCAGATTTTTCCAAAGGTATGAACTATTCCGAAAGCATATTTGGAGTCGGTATAAATAGTACCTTGGCCTGATTCCAACCGGTCTAATCCCTTTTTAAGAGCGTATACTTCGCAGCACTGAGCTGACCAATTTGGGGGTAACTTTTCTTTTTCTACCACTTCCAGGTTGTCTATTTTTGTTTTTTCAACTATAGCGTATCTTGACATCCTCTTCCCATCAACTATTCGGGATGACCCATCTACAAACAGCACCCTTCCATATGGTAAGGGCCTGTCGTCCAAATCTTCTCTGACTTTGGTGTATAAATTTATAATCTCCAAACAATCATGCTCTAAATTTGGTACTGGTTCTCCGGAAAGGAATTGCGCTGGATTTAAACTTTTTGTGATGGTGAGTTTCAAATTGGAACTATTGGTCAGAATGATCTCATATTTCAGGATTCTCGAGTCAGTTAGCCATTGTTGGGCTTTCTGGCTCAAAACCGTCCTGAGATCGTGGGGAGTATGAGCAATGATTTTGCCCTGTAAAGTTAGTTTTTGTGCCTCTTCGATTAACATAGCTGTAGCTGCTACAGCTTGGAGGCAAGCCGGCCATCCCCTGGCCACTGGATCTAGTATCTTAGATAAATATGCGACCGGCTTTCTGTGTCCCCCCCATTCTTGGGTCAGCACACCATACGCAATTCCTTCTTCTGAATTGACAAATAGATCAAATTCTTTTTTTAGATTTGGGAGACTCAAAACTGGTGCTGTAGACAATTTTGTCTTCAAATTTTCTAGTTGTTCCTCATCTTTGGTTGCCCATGTTATTGGATCGGGTTGTACCAATTTCTCATATAGAAATTTTACGCTTTGGGAATATCCTTCAATCCATAATTTGCAATATCCAAATAGTCCTAATAATTTTCTTATGTCCCTCTTAGTGGTGGGAGCTTGGATGGCAAGGATCCCACTGATTCTGTCAGGGGTAAGTTTCTTATACCCTTTTCCAATAAGATGTCCAAGATAGGTCACTTGAGGTTCTACAAATTGCAGCTTGCCCTTTGAGACTTTGAGACCTTTTTCCCCTAGGAAATTCAGGAGATTGATGCTAGTCTTTTTTACTCCATCCTGCTCTTCCCCAGATATTAACAAGTCATCTACATATTGCAGGATTTGTACCTTATTTTCTGGAATGAATTGCTTTAACAATTCTTCCAGGGCTTGTCCAAATAAATTTGGGCTCTCGGTGAAACCTTGGGGAAGGCGTGTCCATCTCAATTGTTGCTTTCTCTTATTCTCAGGGTGTTCCCATTCAAAAGCAAACCAATCTCGGCTCTTCTCAGCAAGGGGACAGGCCCAAAAAGCATCTTTCAGATCTATTACTGTGAACCATGCATGCTCTCTAGGGATTTTATTTAACAAAGTATACGGATTTTGGACTACTGGATATCTAGCAATGGTTCTTTTATTTATTTCTCTAAGGTCCTGTACTAATCTAAATTTGCCTTCTGCCTTTTTTATCGCCAGTACTGGGGTATTGTGAGGTGACATACAAGGCTCCAAGATTCCTTCTGCTAATAGATGAGAGATGACAGGTGCGAGCCCTTGTTTACCTTCTATAGAAATAGGGTATTGTTTGATCTTTATAGGAGGTGTTCCTTCCTGCATTTTTACTTCTATATGTGGGATATCCAGGTATCCATATTTTCTCTCTTCTGCCCATACCTCTGGCTTTATTTCGTCTAGATCTTGGACTGTCAACCTCATCATTTGCACTATCATTTTTCCTTCCCTAGGAAGGATTCCTACTCCCAGCTGGACTTGTAGATCTCTTCCTAACAAATTATTATCTACCTTCGGTAGATATATAAGATCTACAATACACCTTTTTGAATTTCCTTTTATTTCTACCCCTCGTATTATTGAGGCTTTAAAGGGCTTCCCCTCTGCCCCCAATACTTCGCAGCATTTCTCTCCAATATTTAATCCCATGGGGAGCTTGTTTATGCAAGACCGGTCTGCACCGGTGTCTACTAAAAATTCAAATTCTTCATGATGGGGACCTACTTCAAAATTTACTATGGGCCCTTCCTGATGTTTCCCTGGGTCCCCCAACGCAAAGAGCCCATGACACCCCTAATCGTCCTGGCCTTCTCCCTTCAGCATTTTTTCTAAGGCCTCCTGCTCTCTTGCAATGGCCTCATCAAGGGACTCCTTTTTACAGTCCCTTCTTAAGTGTCCCATTTCCCCACAATAAAAACATTTTCTCGTTTCCCCTGCTTGGGGAAACGTTTTCCAAGGTGGTAAATCTTTCCTTTTTATAGGGACTGCATCCCCCCTTTTCGGTGGGTTAGAGTTGCCTACGAGGTCTTTCACACTCTCCCTGGCTACTGCCACCATAATCCTGGCCTTTGACCTTGTCTTTTCTTCCTCCCTCCTGAGATACACTCTTACAGCCTCCCTCAATAGTTCATTCATCCCCCTCTCCTGCCAATCTTCCATTTTTTCGATCTTTCTCCTGATGTCTGGCCAGGCTTTGGTGACAAATTGTAATTTTAACAATACCTGGCCCTCCTGGCTGTCTGGGTCCACACTTGAGTATTGCCGGAAACTTTCTCTAAGCCGGTTTAGCCAGGCTGCAGGATTTTCATCTTTTTCTTGGGCACCATCAAAAGCCAATTTAGTGTTGGTGCTTCTGGGCACAGATTCTTTGATGCCCTTTACTACTAGACTTCTATAGTCTTCCATGTTTCGCCTTCCTTCTGCCCTATTGGGATCCCACCCTGGATCCGCTATAGGCACTTTCTGGTCACCTGGAGGGCCCATCCGATTTTCCCTTTCCCAGATTCGCATCCCTGCCGTCCTAATTAACTGGACTTCCTCCGGGTTGAACAAGATATGTAATATGGAATTTAGTTCTCCCCAGGTGTAAATGTTAGGTCCTAGGAATTGATCCAATTGATCAGCCACCTTAACTGGGTTTTCTACCAGGTTCCCCAGCTCCTTCTTAAAACTTCTAACTTCAGAGGCAGTTAGGGGAGCATTTACGAACCCGATTCCTCCGGCCACCCCTCCCATAGGGACTTCCCTCAATGGATAGAGCTTGGTTCGTGACCTGGTGCCACAGTAGGGTCCCTTTGGGGTGTCGGTTATTTGCGGGGACTCTACATTTGTTGATGATTGATTTTGGCCCCAATTAGCTGGTGGAGCTGGAACTACGGACGAAGGAGGGGAGCAGACCTGGCCAGTATTAGTAGCTGCTGAGGAACAAAAGGGGTTAGTTCCAGAGAAGGTCATCTCACTCAGGGGTGTAGTCACTTTTGATGGTTCCATTAAAGAAGTAGTCAGGGAAGGATTTATTGGAGAGGTCATAGGATTAGTTGGAATGGGCGTGGAAGTGGGGTATACTGGGGGAGGACTTATGGGAAGGGTTAGGGAGTTAGTGAGGATAGGTGCTAGGGACGGGTCTGCAGGAAAGGTCGGAGGGTTAGTAGGAATGTATCTGGGGGCTTCAGGATAAACTGGGGGAGGGGGTAAATGGTCTAGGGGGTCCCACCTACGGTGGGTCTCTTCCGGTGTCACTTTCTCTTTATTTTCATTTTGTTCTTTCCCTTGGAGTTTACAAATTTTTGTTGTTTCTGTTTTTGTTAACGACTTTTGCCAACATGCGGCATATAATAGTTGTTCCGCGTCCCCTTGGGTTCTCAGATACTGATCTAACTGCGAGTATATCCAAGGGTCGCTAGTGCCGCACCACGGCCATCTTACAGGAAGGTCTAGAGTTGGCTAAACCTTTATACAATAATGGATCATCTTTATTTGATCTAAATCTTTTGTCCTCTTATCTACCTCCCACAACTCTAGCATCTGTCCTAACGGGCTGGTCAACGGGATGTTCTTTATTTTTTTTTCTCCTTCCTCACGGAGTGTCTGTTTGCTCATGTATGACCCCATACTTGGGTCAAAAGTTGGTGGATTCTTCTTCAAAAATTGATTTTATTCTTAAGAATTAGTTTTTTTCTCAAAAATTGGTTGGCTCTTGCACTCACACTTTCCCTGGGTTAAAATTAAATCTATAAGGTGCTCTTACCCGAACGAAAATCTTAAAACAGAGCAACCCAAATTCAAAACACTCGACCCTTTTCTTTAAACCAAATCAACCATGCCCCTACTCGAGCTTAAAATAAAGACGGGCAAATTAAAGTCTTAACACCATTCACACTGGTACCCCGAAAGTAGCCTGGGCAACCCGCCCCTAGGGTTCCAGCCACTACTCCGGCCTGTACCCACACTCACGTGCCCCGTAGGTAGCTTGGGCAACCCGCCCCTAGGGTTCCAGCCACTACCCCAGCCAGCACCCACTCACTCACTGCACGCGGTAGGCTACCAGCCCGAATACTATCCTGCTCCGTGCAATGCAGGGGTCCCTGTACCAGACTGGATCTTACTCTCCTACCAAACAAACCTCCTGTAAGCGGCCGGTCAACCTGGGCCCAGGGTGCCAGTTACCGTCTTACTTTGCGGTCACCGCCCCAGCCAAGGTTTGCTGCGTACAGCGGCGACTCAATCACTCGCCCTATGTTCAGGCCCCTCGCCTATTGAGGCCCCCTAGAGTGCAGACTGCCAGTCCAAATACTATCTAGCCACGTGCTATGCCAGAGTCTCTGTACCAGACTGGATCTTACTCTTCTGCACTCTCCACTCAAGGAAATACAGACTACCAGCCTGTTGTACTACCCTGCCACGTGCAATGCCGGGGTCCCTGTACTCACTGGATCTTACTCTTCTGTATTTCCGTGTGCAGACTACCAACCTAGAATCTCTTGCTTCGCGCAATGCACCAGGCTGGATTTACTCTTCTGCACCAGACTTTCCCACAACCCGGAAAGGAGGCTATCAGTCTTAAACTGAACCGGGTTTCTCCCCCTATCCGTGGCGTGGTGTGTGCTTCCACTCGCACTTGGCCTCCCAGCACACTTGGGATGGCCTACTCTCTCACACGACGGGCCACTCACACCTAATCTTTTTTCCTCCGCCCGTTCGGAGGGGGGCCCCCCTAATGCCCCTGGAGGCGCCTCAGTCACACAATGGCCACTCGCTTCCCCCTTTTCCCGGCCAGCCCCCTCGCGGGAGTCTGGAAACGCGGTACAATCAGGGGTCCACACTCGCTTGGGGGGTCCAGAGCTGTTGGCCCCCCTCTCATTCACACCACACTCGTTCGCCTCCGCTTCCCGCCACCGGAGGATTTTACCAGTGCTCTTCCGAGGTGTCCCACGCTGCTAGGGTGCGCTGCCTTCTGGGTCCGGTTGGCCAGCGGTCCCGGAGGTCCGAGGTCGGGTGGCGCCTTCCTGTCCTGGTGTCCTCTTCTGGGCGTGGCTTATCCCGGACAAGCCCCCAGCTGTGAAAAATTTGGGCCAGGAGACCTGCTCCTTTTGAAAAGCCTTTATTAAAATTCAGCTCTTTCAAAGGGGATGCTCGTGGGTCGCCTGCGCCGCCGCCGCCGCTCCCTAGCCGATGAGTCACCACCGAGGAGGAGGTCACTCCTGCTGCTGCTCAAGCCGCAGGGGCGGGGATCCAGCCTCACGGGAAACTCCCAAAGGTCCACTTTTGGCTCGAAAAGTCCAGGGGTGTCACTCTGGTCCAGTGTCTTTCAAATTACGGCGAGATAGCGAAAATTAGTCACAGTTAGCCAAATACTTTCCCTACCGGATGGCGTTGGTCCGGTGTCCAGATGTTGCTTCGGCTCGTTGTTCTAGGGCTTTCTTGGTCCGAATCCCACTTCCTCTTTAGTGAAGCATGCTGGGAGCCTGAGTGATTTCCATACAGGGCGGTGTTGGTAAGTTGACAGGCAGGCGGGAAATTTACTAAGGCGAGGATGTAACAAACAGTCCGGAGTGACGAGGTTGAAACAATGTAACAAACAGTCCGGAGTGACGAGGCGGGGTAAGCGCCTTGACAGACAGGTAGGAACAACAGGGGCTTGGCTTAACAAGAGAACATGGAGGGTTTAGGGGATAGGGGTATGCCATTACAGAATTATGAAATTTACAAACCGGGAATATAAGGCGTTGGGGTAGATCTAGGATACAAATATTTTTACATAAATAACAGGTTTAACTTTTTTTAATTTATCCAAAACCACCACTAAACAGGATTTCTTGGGTCTCTATTTCTCTCAGTTTACATTCTCCATTCCAAGGGAAACTCCAGCTTTCCCTGGCAGATACCTGTCTTCCCAAACCAAGACACTGCAACTGTTCAATTCTCAGTAAAGGATAATTCAACTGCTTTCTTACTATTTTCTCTCTCAGATCTTGTTTCTCTCTTCTATAGTCTTCCCTATTCAAATTCTCAAATAATTGTCTTTACACTGTGCTGAAGCAAATAGGTTCCTAAGATGATCTTTCTTAGTTATAAGTTTATCAGCTTGGATTCTCAGTTATTCTCCTGTCTCCATCTCAGAAGCCAGTGGTGACTTTGATACCTCATTTTCTGTGTCAATTTTATTTTTGGTGATCCTCCTTAAATGTTTGCAGCCACCAGCCCCCAGCTCACTTACTGAGAGTGGTGAAAGTTGTTTCTAAGACTTCAATTAACAACATTAGCCTGTGGGGCCACAGTAATGATAGGTCTCTCAAGAGTTCCAACTCCCACATCATCTTTATCCTGCCTGTAGTGAGGGAATGCAACTTTCCTTTTCCACAGGTACTACATTCTACAGAGCAGCAGTGGATAATTTATCACTTCCTGAGAAATGCCTTTCTGCAAGCCTTTCCCTTACAATGCATTCCATCGAGCACTGGGACCCTGCTGCTCCCTTTTGGGCAGTCTGCTTCCTTGCTGTGATTCCAATCTCCTGATTGTGTTCTGTTTACTAATTGTTCAGTGAAACCCATCCTTCTGCCATAGCTAATTAGCCCCTAAGATCTCGTTCCCCACGTTAAGGGTCTTTTCCGTTGTCTTCCTCTCTGTGGGGTTAACACTTGCCTTAAGTGACCCTGTAATTCTGCCGCAGTTTTATCATGTCCATCAAAACTCTAACCATGATAGCCACATACTTGGATAACCAGTGATGTAGGTGAGGGCTTTCCTGGAACATCTGTCATTCATTAGTTGCAAACATGCTGCCTTCTGTACACTCTCTGTCCCATGGTCTATGACTGGGGTCTTGAGCCTAAGCAAATCACTCCTCTCTAAACAGATCCAACCTCCTGCCCAATAGACGGTACTCTGAGTTAAAAAACACCGTTTTCTCTAGTCACCCACCATTAAAAATACTTCTGGCCCCCAGAAGGCTTGAGCCTCTGCCTCAGACAAATGATTCAATCACTCCCGTCAGAGGCACTCCAAACATAACCAGTTTCCAATTCCCATGTAAGTCTACTATACTTCCCTCTGAAAGTTTGCTATCTTGGCTGCTGTACCGCACTGTTTTAGTAACAGTTTGCAGACCTGTGTTGGCGAAGGCAGGAACGGGAAGGGACTGCCAGGGTAGCTGTTCTCAATCTTTAATGAAGGATCAGTCTCATTACAGGGGTAGAGACAATTGGGAAAAAGCAACAGCTCACTGGCTGCCAGCAGCAGCCACAAATTTCTTTGTTACAGAGCATCCTAAAACTTTTCAGCCGATAGTATACTGCTAAAGCTTACAGACAGTTGTTTTAGCCAGTCAATTATAGCATATGTACACCTGCTTTGAACAATGCTTGCTTGTATGCTTTTCTATGAACAATTCACAATACCCTTATTAAGCTTAATACCTTCTACTATCTAGTCAGGCATACATTTTCTGCAGTGTTAAGATTTATTCAAGCCAAACCTAGAAACTCAGTTTTTGTTTCCCATGGCCTTGTTTGCTATACTGTTGTATCTTTTCTAATTTCAAACTTTTCAGTTGCAGCAGATTCTGAGTTCTCACCTTTTTCTGCTTGAGGCCTGCTTTTTCAGCTCCTAAAATCCTTTTTACTTTTAGTGTTTCCCACACAGACCTTGGTTATCATCAAAGGTTTCATCTTTAAATAGGGTTTGTAATATGATTTCCTCATCATCAGACGTACTGCTCCTTATAGGGTCATTAGAGAGTGGGCTGTAGTCAAAGCAATTTTCTGTCCTGTCCACAATTTGAGTCGTTAACTTTCTTTGAAGGTTCAGTAACACAAATATTCCCCACCAAGCTCAGCACCAGCATGTCTGGGGAAGAAGAGGGCTGAGAGGACCCCAAAACTGGGGGTATCCCAAAACAGGTAGGTGGGGGCTGGGCTGGGATTTTAGGGGGGATATTTGGGGTCCCTGAGGTTTGAGGGGCTCAGGGAGTACCCCAAGGATGGCAGGGATGGGCAGGTATGAAGGAATTTGGGGTCCTAGGGTAGGTTCTGTGTTCTGAGGTTTTGGAGGGGTCTCCAAGGCATGAGGAAGGGGGAGGATTTGGGGTCCCAGGGCAGGGTTGGGCATGGGTGGGGTCCGTTCTGGGATCCCTCCCGTGGCCTCAGGTGCAGGCACAGCACCTGCCGAGCTGCAGCGCCCCCTGCCGGTGCAGCTCGTGGGCCCCGCCCCCCAACCCCTGCCCCATAGAGGGAACCCTGCTTAAGCCCCACCCCCAGAGTTCCACCCATGGATGGGGAACCCTCAGAGCCCGCCCTCAAGGCCTGCTCCAGTATTAACAGGGGGCTTCTAAGCCCGGCCCCCCCCCACTGGCATGCCTACCTGCTGTCAAACCACCTTGGAGCACTGCCCCTAAAGCCCTGACCCTGCTCATAAGGCAACCCCCCACAACCACTAAATATGGAACCCCTTAGGCCTTAAGACCTTCCTGGCCCCCATCCCAGGTGCCCTCACGCAAAATACTCCCAGAGACTCCTTCCCTGTTGGTTCTCCTCCCCTCCAGAGTTCCCCGCTGGGGTGCCTCACCCCTAAATCCCCTCCATCCTCCCTGGCAACAGCACCTAGGGGTCACAAACAATTATTTATTGGGGTGCAGAAGTGGGAGGGTCTCCAGTATGGTGGAGGTCCTGGGTAGGTTCCCTGGTACTGGCATTCTGGTGAGGGGGTCCCAGGGGGATCACAATTAGGGGTCCTCAGTAATCTGAGGGGTGCTGGACTGAGGAAAGGGACCTCCACCCTGGGATGGGTCCCTGAAGGAGTTGTTGGGGATACTGAGGTGGAGGTGCAGTAGTGGGGTGTTGCCTCAAGTTTGTCTGCTTTTCAGTGTTTGCATTTGTTCTTACGCAGCTTCAAGTAAACTATGTATATTTTTAGAAATTATCTATTGTTTACATATTTCTTCTCTGGGAGGAGAAATATGATGGTGATGTTCACCAATGAGGTCGAAGAGGTGGCTACCTGTGTAGCCAATCTTGGCCTGTTTGTAAAACTGTATATATGGAGTCAGAAAAAATAAAGTAGAGAGCTTTTTTGCTTGACCTCCTGCTGCCTGCTTCATTCTTTCGTGTCCCTCACAGCGACGTTTGGTGACCTTCCATGGAAAAAGAATTCAGCCTTCTGTGTGTCTGAGGTAACAAGTGGTAAGAGATGATGAACTCTACCTATTCCTCGGATGATGCTCTCGTGATGGACCTTTGGTTTGAGGTCCTAGAGTGGGAGGGAGCCTCCGTTTGTGTGGACTTTTTGAGGTTGCTGTCAACCTGAAAAAGGCTGGAAAGGGTGCTGCTCAGTACACGGCTTCCCAATTCTGGAGTTTCAGAGGATGACTCCAGCCTGATTCTGTCTCCTGGGCTAGGTACCAGGGGAGATGGTGGTACCTTTTCTCCTGTCCCTGCACTGTGGACACGGTGCTGGAGCGGAGGGGATTTGGGCCCCTCCCGTGCAGCCACAGTGCCGGCGAGAACACCGATTCCCGCCCCACGCAGGCACAAGAGTGAGGAAAGCCTGTCCTCCCTCAGTGCGGCCGCTGAGGTGGACGCGGAGTCCATGGAGAGGATCTTGCCCGTACCCGCACCTCGCAGGTGTTTAAGTACGGTGGATGTTCAGGCTTGCGAAAGCCCTGTGGGACCAGCGCCACCGACCCCCATGCTGGCGAGGTGGCAGTGGAAGGTCCTTTCCCCGCCCCGTGCATTCCAGCGTGGGAAGCACCAAAAGTGCGCTTGGACCGGGAAGGGGGGATGGTGATGGTGGACTGTCCTCGTTGTGGGATTTCCACAAGATATTCCATGGAGGAGGATGGCGTGGGCTCGTGCCGTCCCAGGGTGCCGGGCGAAGCAGCCCTGGACCCGCGCGGTGGGGGCCCGCAGTCCCCCCGCGGCTCCAGGCAGCCAGCCAAGTCTGCCTGGGGGGGCACGACCCCGGACAGTGGGAGACCCACCCTGCAGCAGGTGGGCATGGCTTCTCTCCCTGAATCGCCCGCGTGCTTGGAAGCAGTGCCGCATGGCAAGTCCCTCAAAGCACCACGCTCTCCCCCCCCGTGCTGAGCTGGAGCGGCTCCACAGTGTTCATTTTTAAAGGAAGGGATGCCACACCTGACAACAGGCCCCTGTGGCAAGGGGTCCCAGGATGCTGGGTCACCTTCGGCTGGCCATTGGACGCTGCCACCGTGTCAGGTGATGGTCTGGCCGCGGGACCATGCACAGTTTTGGGAGGATGTCCAGTCCAAGGCTGATGCGGTGGGTGGCCGTGGTTCAGCACGGCATGCCCTGAAGGGCAGGGATGAATTCCCCAGCTCTGCAGGTGCTGCAAGACAGGCACCTGCCTCTGTCCCTGTGGAGTCTAGGGGACAGAATTCGGAGGATGATGCCTCGATGGGTGGTCTGCGAGCTTTCCCTGTGCTTTGGGAAGCTGGTTGCAGGAAGCATGCCCATTTGTCTTGTCAAGTGTGGTAAATGTAATGGATAAATTAATGGATCAAAGATTTGATCTATTAAAAAGCTACTCCAGGGTATCTCTGAGATTCCAAGACCTGTGGTGCAAGCTGCAAAACCACAACATTTGCAACAGAAATGACATGGCCGGACTGGAGATGGCCCATTCATCAATGATGGGCCTCCACTTCACAGCTGCTCGACATCTGGTATCAATCTTGATAGGGGATCCAGAGGATGATCAAATCAGCACCCCAAAGACGAGATCCAGGAAGACTATCAACATTCTTTTCATACTTACGGGGAACCCTTTCAAGACCTCGCTTGGAGATTAAGAGATACATGAATATTTGGACTTTCAATGGACTTAGCCTCAGGACAAATAAACCATATAAAAAACCTTACACCGGACCTAGAGTGTGTGGCTGAGGTTGGATAGTACTGTTGTCACTCTGCCTACCCAGCATTCGATCGATGTTGTCCAAATTTATTGTGGCTTTTTCATTTGTTTTTTTTTCTTTAATTTGCTAAATAAATTCTGTTATTTTGAATTGGCTTCTTATCATTTATAACAGATTTGGTGCCGTGACTCGGATGCAATAAGTGGCGCTGCAGAAAACCCTTTGCTCGGGAGGCGCCCCGCCGATTTTCGTCGGCCTGGTGAAGTAGGAAACTCCGTAGCACCTATTGTATCACGAACTAAATTTAGTTTAAGCGCCACAATAAAAGAGAGGGGGCTTTTTTGGATCCAAAGAACTCAAGAAAGACCTAGGGGGGTCTTTCGGAGCTGCGGCTGTTGTTTTCACTTGTAAAATTTGTCTGTGCACGAAGATTCCACACAAGAAAATAGCTGTAAGTATTGCTAGTTGAGTGAGGGTGATTGGGTGAGTGTGTGAGACGTGACCTGGTCATGACACAAGTACGGACCTGAAAGCCACATTTCCAAACTCCCACGAGGGACTTGGTCGGCTGACAGGGAAGCAAGTCGGGGAAAACTCATTTCGCTCATCAAAGCCAGACTCAGGGGAGTCTGGGGAACCGATCACAAGGAAGCTAAAAGGAAAGGAGACGTTCCTCTGAGTTCGGGAAACTGGTAAGCCTTTTAACGAAGGGCTTGGTGAGAAGCCCAGGATGCAAACCGAAGTTTTTATCACTGGACAAACAGACCCACAGCTCAGCTCGCTGGACGGGTAAGTAATCCAAAAAGCGGAATCCGGTTTGTGACAAAACAGTTTGGGAAAGGATCCCAGATCTTAGCGGAAGCTAAGAAAGAATTCAGCGCGAGACTCACCACCAAAAAAGGTAAGAAAGTTTTTTAATATAATGGGGCAAGGGAAAAGCAAACACCAAAGAGCCTTGTGTGTAAGGAAAAACTTTTACCCCAAACACATACAAACCCACGCTCTGTCCCCCTCCGAAACCCCCGCTGCAAACCTGGCGGGCGAAAACCCCCCCTTTTCCCCTCCGGCTTCAGTGTCTCTGCGGCTGCGGCTCCGCGGCAGGAGCGCGGTGTGCCCATGCTCCACCCAGCCCCGGGGAGTCCTGTCCCCACCCAGCCCCTGTAACCTGACCCTCTCTGGCGGGCTCACTGCCGCTGCCAACACAGCAGCCCCCTCCCCAGAGCAGGGGGGGCGTCCCTTCCCGGCCCCGGCCCCGTGTCAGTCCCGGGTGGGGAGGTTGAAAATGGAATCAATTTCAATTAAAAGTTTCCCCGTGGTAGCCAATCCCCTATACCATTTTAAACAAAGTCCCTCCGGAGAATGTGTAATACAGCATAATAAATCTAAAGATGCCTTTTGGACTTCCTCTCTAAAAAAATCGGGATTATTTTGCCTTTCAATAGGAGGATTCTTAAACAACTTAGGTAGACATCTCGGCCTCAGGGATTTGTGGACTCCCCTAGCCTTTTTAAGCAGGCCCTTAAACATTATTAAGTCAATTCGTGCCAGCAGAAGGAATTAAGTTATTACAATATATTGATGATTTGTTAATAGCTGGCCCAAGGGAGGAGCATGTGAGAAAATGTACAATCTCATTGTTGAATTTTCTGAAAATTAAAAGTTTCAAAATCAAAGCTACAATTTGCTGAATCGAAGGTAAAGTACCTAAGACACTGGATATCAAAAGGTAAAAACAAATTAGATCCTGAAAGGGTGGCTGGAATTATAACTCTGCCCTCCCCCCCGGACAAACAGGGAAATCAGGCAATTGTTGGGACTATTAGGATACGGCAGACAATAGATTGAAGAATATAGTAAAAAGGTAAGGTTTCTTTATGAGAGACTAAATACAAATAGAGTGAAATGGACTGAACAAGATGGATTAAAATTTAAGAGGTTAAAGGCGGCACAAATAACTGCTCCCTAAGCTTTTAGATCCAGTGAGCAGAGGATGGCCTACTTGCTTGCAAGCTATTGTGGCAATAGCTCTGCTGGTAAAAAGGTTACATTTGAGGCTCCCCTAGTAGTATACTCACCAAACAATGTGAGGAGCATTCTGCAGCAAAAGGCAGATAAATGGCTCACAGATGCCAGGCTCCTGAAGTATAAGGCTATTTTAGTGCATTCACATGGTTTAAAACTTAAGACAACAGCTGCTCAGAACCCAGCCCAGTTTCTGTTTGAAGAGGTACTGGAGGAAACCTCCCATGACTGCACTGAAATGGTGGAACTGCAAACCAAGGTAAGACCAGACCTGGGAGAGGAAAAATTAGAATAAGGAGAAAAATGGTTTGTAGATGGATCAGCAAGGGTAATAAAAGGAAAAAGGAAATCAGGGTATGCCATAGTAGATGGCAGATCTGGAGAAGTAGTAGAATCAGGGTCTCTGAAGGCAAATTGGTCTGCCCAAGCCTGCAAATTATATGCAGTGCTAAGGGCACTCAAAAGATTAAAAGAAGAAGATGCAAATTACACTAAATTCAAAATACACTAAAAGAGTTGCACACACTATTGATAAAATATGGGGAAAAAAGAGGTTTAATTAACACTCGAGGATGAGGGTTAATTCGTGGGGAAATAATAAAGCAAATCCTGGAGGCAATCAGGGATCCAAAAGAAATCTCCATTGTCCATGTCAAAGGACACCAGGTGGGTATGCAATTCCAGACCAAAAGAAATAATTTGGCAGACAAGGAGCACTGCTCACAGTAAGTATCCCCGAGGTTCAGGAAGGGGAGACCCTGGAATATTCCCCTTACCATTCTCAGAAAGAAATTGAGAAATATGAAAAAATAAGGGGGTAAGCTAGAGGAAGGAAGGTGGAAATTACCTGATGGAAGGGAACTGGTATCAAAAGAATATACCAGGAAAATTTTGAAAAGATTGCATCAGCACACACATTGGGGAGCACAGGCTCTAGCAGAACATTTTTTTGAGATAAATTAGAATGTCTTGGGTAAAATGCCTTCCTCTAGCTCTCTTAAACATAACAACTATACTTCATTCAGAAACAAGATTGTCACCATTTGAAATGCTTTATGGAATGCCTTACAGACACAGAATGCTGGTTGGGCATCCTTAAATAGAGGCTGCTCAGATTAGCCATATCTAATTGCCATAAACAGAAATTTACAGGACCTACAGAGAAAGGGGCTCATTCCTCAAAGTGCCCCTTTGAGGTTTGCTATTCACAAAATAAATCCTGGTGATGAAGTTTTGATAAAAGAACCTGAAAGGAAGTCCCTCTGGCACCTCATTGGGAAGGTCCTTTCACTGTCCTTACTACAGATACAGCAATCAGGACTGCAGAAAAGGGTGGACGCACGCTTCAAGAGTAAAGAAGGTTGAGTCTCAAGGCACTGCCCCAAAGTGGAGAGTGTCTTCGTCTCCTGGAGACTTGAAAATCAGATTTCAATGCCACCACAAATGAACAGAGGGGATCAGATAAGTTGTATAAAACCAAACTGTGATTGTTTTCCCTTTGTTTACTTTAAGTCTGTATACAGTAAGCATACTTGGGTTACCCATTGTAAAGGGGGGTGAACCAAGTGAATTGTGTACTAATTGTCTGAAAGAAGAGCAAAAAGAGACTAGCCGTTTTTTCAGTAATTGCCACTAGCTTGGGTCTCCTGGAGTTAGATTCTCCAGATTGGTATTGAGACATTAATTTTGAAGAATAAAGGACTTTAGTAAAACTAGATATTGCTGAGGTAGACTTCCCTTTGTTAACAGAAGCCGGATTTAAGGAACTGATAAATCAGGAGGCCTGTCAACTTAATCAGTAGACTCCAAGAATACAATGTGATCATAAATCAGATAGTCTTGAGAAAACAGGGTCCAGGTGTCACCAACACTAAAAGGTTAAAAAAAAGCGAGGAAGACCCATCTTACTTCATCATTTTGAGACCCCACACCATTAAAAGGACCACTGACTCATTTCAAAGAACAAACTACGCATGCTTAATTGCTTTTTGGCTAATTACTATACGAAGCAGGGAATGGGATGGACCAGAGTGTGAATATGCATTTGTGTTTTGGGTATTGAATACTCCTGTACATAAAAAGACCCTGTGATCATCTGTAAATGGCGCGTGTGTATTTGGGAGCTATCCCGCACACTGCCCGCGTCGTAATAAACATACACTTTCTAACTTCAAACTGTTAGAGAGTCTTTGTCCGTCAGAGTTGGATATCAGTATTAGACCAATATCCATATTTTTTTTAATAAATCATTTTGGCGACTGCGGCAGGACACTGCTCTCTCTGGCCGAGGGGGCCATCGGGGTCTGAGACCCCTCAGGGTGCCCGCCCAGAATTTCCTGGGAAGAGGTCTCCCACGGCCCTGCTGACACCTCTGAGGAAAGACCAGAGCCTGCTGGAACTACGGACAAAAGGTATGTTTAAAAATATTGGGAACAAGTACCTTTGAATAGAGGCAGCTTCAAAGTCATAAGAGACGTCTTATGCAAAGCAGAAGCCTGACTGGGTTTTGGAAACTCCACGGAGTCTTGTAAATGGTTGGTTGTGTTCCAGGTAAAGCTGGTAACTTGTGACTGTGTCCCAAGTGGGGGGAGGCAGCGCTGGCACCAGGGCCACGGGTTTTGTTGGTTTTAGGAGCAGTGGTGGCTCTGATTTCGGCTTGTAGTTTAAAGGTGCACCTTGGTGATCCATAATCTGAAAGGCTAGCCCCAGTTTTGGGGCGCGGGGGGTGCCGTCTTAGGTCGTGGTCCCGCGCGCCAAAGGTATGTGTGTATTGACGGATCCATATCTGTGTGGTGGTCTCGTGGTTTTTGTGATTTTGTGCTTAGGTGAGAAAAAGAATCATTTGTGTACTGTATGTGTTGTGGTTTGTGAAAGCTTGTGTGGTACGCGTTTTGGTTTGTGTGATTTTGCTGCGTGTTACTAACCTTTGTGAGTGTTTTTGGAAGTTTTGCAAGTTTATAATTGTAAGAGATTTTAAAACTCCCGCCGATCTGAGGAAGAATACCTCTGAGAAAGCGGAGAGATTTGAGTGCTTATGTCGTGATTGAAGTGTGTCATGGAAAGCGCTGTAAGTTTTGACTGTATAACTGATGGTGTAATTTGGATCAGTGTGTTGTTCAGTAGAAAAACATCTGTGGGTGAACAAATTGTTTAAAAAGAAAAAAGAAAAAAAAACCAAAACAAGAACAAGAACAACAACAACAAAAAACACCCAAAAAAACCCCAAAAACCCCAAGCAAAGGTAAGGGGTTTTCCTTTTGAAAGTCTATGCCCGACACAACCGCGGTGATCGGGGATGATTTGTTTCCCTGGTAACCGCAGAGGAATCTAGGCTTGCGCAACCTCAAGCCACGTCCCTTAGCTCCTTGTAAAACGCCGAGAGGTTTTTGGCGAGTGGATGTTTTAGTTAAAGAGAAATATTCTTATCTATCTGTGAGGTTTGCAGTTGCCAGAGTGTGTGGTAGTATCTTAAAGAGTGCTGGTGGCTTAGTCCTCAACCACAGAGGAGCGGAAAAGCAGTGTAAGATCAAGGTCTCCCCCCTCCCACTCCCCCGCTTTCCTGCGGAAGGGTCTGTGCTACGTCCCAGCTGAAATCCGTGGGATTTTGGCGAGACCTTGTGTGGTGGTTTAACATGAAAGTGAAAAAAAAAAATATTTTTCACTTTCTGGAAGTTCTAGCATAGATTGTGATTGACAGCTTGGCTGATGAATGGGAATGTTTCTCCGCCTCTGGAAAACACAGTTTTTCAGTCACAAGTCCTAAGCGACTGGCCCTTTTCCTTTCCGGCTGCCAAGAGAGAACCATCAGCTCGTGAGTTGGGGTCCAAGCTGGGCCCCCCACCCAGGGACCAGGCCCAGCTGGGCCTGGGGGGAAAGGGGGGGCCCTGCCTGTGGGACTGTGGTTGAAGCTGGCATGTGCTCTCTGTCCCCCCCCGGCTCCTGCGATGGGGAGAGGAGGAGGACTGCAGATCTCAGACCGGTGCTGTTGGCCCTGTGCCAGGAGCCTCCGGTCCAAAGAAAAAGAAACTTTTTAAGAACTTTTCTCCAGAACTCCAGGGAGCTGATCCAAATTTGAGTTGTTTTGAACCTGATTAAGATGGAGGAGAGTCCGTCCATCAGCGTTCCTGAGCATGCTCTCTCTCTCCCCTCCTTCCTTCCCCCGCCACCTGCGGCCTTGAAGTTCTGGGAGTCAGCGAAGAAGAGAAAACAAGACTATGAGCAGACTTTAACCCTTTTCCCTCCTCCATGGAAGACAGAGTGATTTGAAATGTAGAGAGACAAAGTCAGTGAAAGAACTGAGAAAGACTACTGGAAAATAGGATGGAAGAAGTAGACATTTTTGACCGGACGTCTCTAGATATAAATTATAGAGAAATGGACTGTTTTTGTAATATCCTAATGTTGCTTGGGGGAATGCGGATTCTAGCCAAAGAGTTGTGTGTATTGATATACGTGAGGTTTAATTGAGAATATGTCCCTGGCTCCTGGGAAAAAATAAGGAAGTCTCTATTTCTTTTGAGATAGAGGCTGTTTTAGAAATAAAAGAGAACCCCTGTTTTGTACTAGAAAGGCATTCTTAAAACAATACCCCAAAACATGCGGAAGCCCATAAACAGCTTGAAAAACTGTTATATGGGTGAGACTGCACAGATTCTGCAGACAATTTCCAGGCAGTTGCAAATCTGTGGCGTCTTCTCCATAACTCTAAAGAGGCTCCTCTCCCAAGGTGATGTAGGATCGTGTTTAAATTGTAGTAACTGACTGAAAATCATAGCTTTCTCTCTGAGTTAAGTAAGAAAATGAACAAGTGAACAGAAAAAGGGGGGGGGGGAAGGTGTTTGAATGCCTCATTTTTCCTTTCTCTTTCTTTTTTTTCCCTTTAGTGTAAGTTAATACAATCTATCTGTTTTTACCTTTAAGTTGTGCCTGTTTTGCCTTTTCTCCCAAAATCCTATCTCCCAGTTAATAAACAAATTTGGCGAACGTGGAACCACGACATAAATAGTATGTTGACCGAGAAAAAAAATTAAAACCACAACACCTTGTTAAATTTTTTTGGTTGAATGTATTTAGGGTCACAAGGGACCCCGGCTGTTTCTTTTGTGAGTCTAAAACTGTTGGTGTTTGAAGTCAGGTCCCTGCAGAAAAGGGAAACCTGGTCTAGCAGCTTTTGATTGTGCGCAGAGAATGGAAAGCCCAGTGCCAGCCAAGGTAGCCAAGGGATTTTAGTAGAATCGTTGGATTCCTGCGAAAACTCGGTTGATACTCTGCAAAGTTCACATTTGTTAATTTTAATTATTTTAATAGTAATATACCCAAGGCAAGGCATAACAGAAGACCCGGTTTAATAAGTGATTAATAACCAGCAATTTGGGTCAAGTGCCTGGCTGATAGTGTAGTGTTTTTTTTATAAAAGAGGAAAATTTTTTGTGTGTGTCAAAAGGCATTGGGAAAAACAGGATTCTAAATATGGGGGCAAATGAAAGCAAAGAGATTCCCAGAGGAAGCCCTTTGGGGTGCATTTTAACACACTGGAAAGAGCTGGTGGGCTATGATGGTACAGAAACCAGGAGGGAGCTGGTCAAGTTATGTACACAGTGGTGGCCACTCTGTAAGCTTGATGAGGGAGTGAAGTGGCCAGCAAATGGTACACTGGACTGAGACACTGTTACAGTTAATGCTTTTCCTCCGGCGGGAACAAAGGTGGTCAGAAGTGACTTATGCAGATATGTTTTTCATAATCACCCTGAGTGGCAAAGGGATTGTGGAATGAGGCCACCATCTGATCCTTTAGTATTGGCCCTTGAAAAGGAACATAAAGCTACTAAAGGGAAGCCCAAACGGTGTTGCAGCACCTGCTCAATAAATCAGAGGTGCACAGATCCCGAAAAGGTATATCAAGTAGAGGCTTTGGAACAGGAGACAGAAAACATACTTAAACCACCTCCAAAAAGACAGGAAAGGGGGACGGTGGTGGGAAATGCAGATTCAGAACCACCATTAACTCCAGCCTCCCTCACTTCATCTCTAACTTCACCTTCCCTTGCAAGGACAGCAACTAAGGTAGGGGTTTCTCCACCCACTCCTGAACCATACCCACCACTGCCTAGCAGGGACAGTGAGTGGGATGAACCTGAACCTCCCCCATCAGCCCCTAAACTTCCTCCACAAGGGCCTATAGCACCAAGGACCCGAAAACAAACCACAGGGGTCATAAAAGCACCTCTAAGACAAGCAATGACCTCTGATGGAGAAACAAAACTGATTAAAGTTCCCTTTTCCTTGATTGATTTAGAGATTTGGGAAAAGAGTGCTAAGGGTTATCGAAGTGATCCAATAGGGGTTGCTAAGATAATGAAGTTTATAATTAAGCAGCATTTACCTAACTGAGCAAACCTCTAATTGCTGCTTGATGCTTTAACAGAGACTGAAAAGCAATTAGTTTTGAAAGTAGCTAAGGATCTAGCCAAAAATGATTGTAGAGATGTATTTTTCCTTCAGAACCCAGGCTAGGATCCTAATAATGATGAGGGGTTGGGACAATTAAAAACATACCAAAAATTGATAGTAAAAGGGCTAAAAAGAGCAATCCTCAAAACCATAATTTGGTCAGCCCTATATGCTGTCAAACAAGGCCCCTCCCAAACACCTTCTGAATTTCTAGATCACCTGCGAGACGCGATGCGCCGACACACCACCCTGGCTCCTGGATCTAATGAAGGGACACAGCAATTAATAAATTTATTTTTAGGACAGTCTACAAGAGACATCAGGTGGAAACTCCAGAAGATCCGGGGTCCAGACAGCCGGAATTTAGAAGCTTTACTGGATGAGGCCTGAAGAGTTTAATTCTTAATAGACAGCAGGACAACATTTTCAGTGCTAAATAAGGCCCTAATACCTGTAACCAATGACTATGTTATGGTAAAAGGAGCGACTGGCCAATCTGAAAGAGGTTACTTTTGCAAACCATTGGAGTATAAATTGGGAAATAATGGAAAATTCATCGATTTTTATATATGCCTAAAGCTCCATCTGCACTTTTGGGCAGAGATCTGCTAGAGCAGGGGGAGGTAAAGATAAAAATTTAAGAATGGGGAAATTATTTTGGAGGTAAAGTATCAACAATATTTAGAACTGTTAAGTTTAATAATGATTAAAAAAAATAAAGTACAAATGATAGATGATAATGATTAAAAAAAAATAAAGTACAAATAATAGATGAATTGTTTCCTAGAGTGTGGGCTTCTGACATACCAAGCAGAGTAAAGAATGGACTACCAGTACAAATCAAACTTAAAGAAGGGGAACAGCCGGTAAGGGTTAAACAATACTCCATAAAGAAAGAAGATAGAGAAGAGATTAGTAAAACTTTCTGAAGATAGGACTACTGAGGGAGTATCAGTCTGATTTTAACACTCCTATCCTGCCAGTGAAGAAGCCCGATGGCTCATACAGGCTAGTACAGGACTTAAGGAGTGTTAACAAGAAAACTGAAGACTTGTACCCTGTAACCCCCGAACTAACCTGGTTTACCATTTTAGATTTGAAGGATGCTTTCTTTTGCCTCCTTCTCCATGAAGCCAGCCAGAAAATCTTTGCATTTGAATGGGAGAACCCCAAAACGGGATGGAAGAACCAACTCATGTGGTGTGTGCTTCCCCAAAAGTACAAACACTCGCCCACTATATTTGGGGAGCAGCTTGCAAAGGATTTAGAGTCTTGAAAACCTCCACCAGGAGAAGGACAGTTGCTCCAGTACGTGGATGACCTAATAGCCACCCAGACCCAGGAAACATGCGTGGACTGGACGATAAGCCTCCTAAACTTTTTGGGCCTGCAGGGGTATCGAGTATCCCAAAAGAAAGCCCAAATAGTGAAGCAAACAGTAATTTACCTGGGCTATGAAGTGAGTGCTGGACAAAGAACCCTAGGGCAAGATTGCAAAGAGGCAATATGCCAGACCCCAAAGCCTCAGACACTGAAGGAACTAAGAACCTTTTTAGGCATGACAGGATGGTGCAGACTGTGGATTTGTAATTATGGATTACTTGTTAAACCTCTGTATGCCTTGATCACGGAAGGAAGCAGAGACCTTCAATGGACAAAAGAAGCAGCTCGAGCTTTTGACCAGCTAAAGAAGGCCCTCATGTCAGCACCAGCCTTGGGACTTCCAGATGTAAGTAGGCCATTCTTTTTGTTTTCTTATGAGAAGCAAGGGATCGCTTTAGCAATACCAACACAAAATCTGGGTCCGTATCAAAGGGTAGTTGCCTACCTCTCTAAACAGCTGGATACGGCAGCTAAGGGGTGGCCAGGGTGCCTCAGAGCCGTTGCAGCAGTGGCAGTGAACATCCAAGAGGCACGCAAGGTCACCCTGCATCAGAAGATGACAGTGCTAGTGTCTCACACAGTGTCTACAGTCCTGGAAATGAAAGGGGGGCACTGGCTCTCCCCACAGAGATTCCTGAAGTACCAAGCTATACTGGTGGAACAAGATGATGTTGAGATTGTGGTAACTTACATTGTGAACTCAGCTTCCTTCCTCAGCGGCAGTATGGGAGAACCAGTGATCCATGATTTCCTGGAGACCACTGAAGCCACCTACTCCAGTCGCCTGGATCTGGAAGATACCCCACTTGAAAATGCCGAGACTTGGTTTACTGATGGGAGCAGCTATGTCATCAGTGGAAAGAGACATGCTGGGTATGCAGTTACCACAAGCAGAAAGGTAATAGAGTCCAAACCATTACCAACAAATACCTCTGCACAGAAGGCTGAGATAATTGCCTTGATTTGAGCTCTGGAGCTGGAAAAAGGAGAAAGAATTAACATCTATACGGACTCAAGGTATGCATTTGGAGTAGTTCATGCACATGGAGCCATTTGGAAAGAGACAGGACTGGTAAACTCACAAGTGAAGAACATTAAACACGCACAAGAAATATTGAGACTGTTAGATGCAGTACAACTACCTGAAAAGATAGCCATCATGCACATTAAGGCACACCAGAAAGTGAGCTCAGAGTTGGAAGAGGGGAACATGCTGGTGGATAGAGAGGCAAAAGAAGCAGCAAAAAGTAAGAAAACTGATGAGACAATTGAAGCAGCATTAATTCTGGATGGAAAAATTTCTATTGAAGTCTTTTGCAGAAAAGACCTTGGAACTACAGTGGGAAGGACCGTTCCAAGTAACAGAAGGCCTGGATCCATCACTCCCGAGTGAAAAATGCCCCAGAAGGCATCTGGAAGATCACACCAGGCGATAACAAACTGAAGCTGAAGCTCACTCAGAACCATGAATAGATTGACTAATAGTTATTATGGATATTATGTAGAAAGTTGTAATTATTGCTATAATTAACAAGAGTCAACTCAATACTACGTAGGTACAATGTCACCGAGATAAACAGGTGTCAAAGAAGAAGTATGCATTCATACCCAATTCAATTTGTGTGTTTGCAATTTTGTTAGAATTAAGGGATGTGATTTTTCCTATCGAGCATCTATACCTGTGCCCATAGGAATGAATTTGACTTTAGTAGCTCAATTGATGAAACATCCCAAATTGAGAGAAAAAGTAGAGAAGGAAAAAAGACATTAATTACAATACACCATGACACAGAGACCATCAAAGGAGTTTTTAAAAGGTTTAAAGAACATTTGTCTCATCATTAGTAGGATGTGATTTTTGGATGGTTTCCAACAGCAACCAGTATACTAAATACCTTAGTCCACCCTATAGTTGTGTTGCTTATTTTAGTCAATATAAGTTTAATTTTTATCTGTTGTGATACTTGTTTGGAATTGGAGGATGCTACGACGAGTAGCAGCCTTAACCTCACTATCAAAGGCATATGGCTCAGTCTTGAGACACCGGCTGTACGGCTTGGAGAGATGAGGAAGACACTCTATATTGAGTAAAGGAATTTACTCACTTTAAAGAAGAAGTGGGGAATGAGACATTAATTTTGAAGAATAAAGGACTTCAGTTAAACTAGATGTTGCTGAGGTAGACTTCCCTTTGCTAACTGGATGTTTTTGAGGTAAACTTCCCTTTGTTAACAGAAGCCAGATTTAAGGAACCGATAAATCAGGAGGCCCATCAACTTAATCAGTAGACTCCAAGAATACAATGTGATCATAAATCAGATAGTCTTGAGAAAACAGGATTCAGGTGTCACCAACACCAAAATGTTAAAAAGTCAAAGCGAGGAAGACCCATCTTACTTCATCATTTGAGACCCCACCCCATAAGAAGGACCACTGACCCATTTCAAAGAACAAACTACGCATGCTTAATTGCTTTTTGGCTAATTACCATACGAAGCGGGGAATGGGACGGACCAGAGTTATGAATATGCATTTGTGTTTTGGGTATTCAATACTCCTGTACATAAAAGACCCTGTGATCATCTGTAAATGGCGCGTGTGTATTTGGGAGCTATCCCGCACACTGCCCGGCATCGTAATAAACATACACTTTCTAATTTCAAACTGTTAGAGAGTCTTTGTCCATCAGAGTTGGATATCGGTATTAGACCAATATCCATATTTTTTTTAATAAATCAGTATCAAATATATAAAAAGGGAATAAAAGGACAATTGGATGCCGAGGCTGAAGTGCTCAATGTTGAGTGCCGAAGGACAATCTAAGTACCTTGCTACTCAGATACAGTCAGGTTGTCCCGGTGGAGTGTTTTTAAAAGGAGGTTTGCAGCTTGGACCAACAAGACCCCAAAAACATACACCTGCTGCTAAGAAGATGGCTTACCCCGCCATGGAATGCTACCCCGTGGGCGAAGGGAAAGGCAGAGGAGTGTTGTACTGGCAAGTCTTCATAGTCCTGAGCCTAGTCCTGAGCAAAGTAGGGAGATCCCACCCTGCGAACCCTCAGAGGCTGACCCTCATGAAGGAGTGTGAACCATGCCTGGAAGTTACACAAAAGGGACAAACAAAAAACCTGAAGTATCAACCACATTATGATTGTCCAGGGGATAGGAGAAAGAGATATTGTTTCTTTAATGGTACTCAATATAAAATTTGTGAATCAGAAAAAGGGGTGGTATGCCATGACCCAAAGGCAATTACTAAAAACGGGCAGTCAAAAGCACACAGAATTCACAAACAGGAAACAGGAAAGATACCAGGTATACTTATGTGTGACCAATGTAACCGGACTGTGTGGATAGGGAGGAAAAGAAAATCTATTTTTTGGGTGTACTATCAAATTAATAGACTATGCTATGACAGAAACAAATTTGAAAATACGTACTATCGATGGAAAAATGTATTAGGTAGGAAAGAACCTAAAATATGAGGTAAAAACACTTTCAGGAAACGAACCCATAGTATTGAATCTCCTCAATCAGAATGATGGTAGGGCATGTTTACAATTTGATGAGACTTTCTGTTTTTCAAAAATAAGGAAGAGCTCAACCCTGAAAGTAAGGTGCAAATGTTGACACAAGAATCAAGGAGACAGGAATCAGAAGCAAAAAAAAAAAAAAAGAAAGAAAAAAGAATTGAACAAAAGAGATTAAAAACATTAAGTGAACATTATAAGCAGTTGGAAAAACAATATAAAGATTGGGGATCACCTGCTCCAAATCAGAACCTATTTATAAATCTGATGCAGGAAATTGCCACTGAATTAGGTTTATCTAACTGTTGGATTTGCGGAGAATTAAAATCAGCAAAAAAAATGGCCATGGAAAGGTGAGGGTTTGACTACAGAACAACTCCTAAAATGAGACAATACCCAAATATCAAAAACTATTCAAAGACCTGAAGGGTGGATTCTAGACAAAAGAATCATTGGAATGATTTGTATCAGCAGGGAAAGTAAGGAATACACTGAATTTGTAGGCTACACCCCCTGCATATCCACCCTAGCAATAAATTCAAATAACAAATCAAAAGTCTGGCAGCCTGACCCCCCAAAGGGGTTTTGGAACCAAGAAAAAATGGACAATTGTGAATGATTGGAGTCAATTAGATTATGTTGGTATAAGAGTCCTGGAGCCAACCCTTACCAGTCGTTTGAAGATTTGAGAGAGTACTGGAAAGATCCTGAAACGGTAAACATAAAGTAGAAAGCCCCTGATGGCATCTACTGGATATGTAGGAAAAAGCTTGTAGTGAACTACCTCAAAAGTAGAAGAGATCTTGCACTTTGGGAATGATTAGGCCCTCATTTTCCAGTTTTACCCAGGACAGAAGGTAATCTGTTGGGGGCCCTACTATATGAAATCTTAGATAGACAGAAAAGAGATTTGAAAAAAGGCTGCCTTTAGCAGGGAGAAGTCAAAAATGGAAAGAAGAAGAATGGCCTGCTGAAAGAATAATAGAATATTATGGTCCTGCAACTTAGGCAAATGATGGGAGTTGGGAATACCGAACCCCTATCTATCTTTTAAATATAGTAATAAAATTACAGGCAGTAGTAGAAATAGTCTCCAACAACACCTCAGAGGCTTTGGAATTACTGGCCAAACAGCATTCTCAAATGAGGGCGTTTGTGTATCAAAATAGGTTGGCCCTCGATTACTTATTGGCAGAAGAAGGGAGAGTCTGTGAAAAATTCAATGAATTGGAATGTTATATTGAATTAATAAGTATGGAGAAACAATAAGAGGATTGGCAGCTGAAATTAAAAAGGTAGCCCATGTGCCTGTCCAGAAATAGAATTCTACACTTCAGGCCTCATGGTGGGACCAGCTGTTTGGGCAAAGTATTTGGTAAAAAAGGTAGTATTTTTTTATCTTATGCTCAATAGCCAGAATCATATTTCTACCTTGTATCATCCCCTATTTCGTTTGGCTGATTCACTCAGTGGTACAAGGCATGCAAATTGCTGCTTTACCCACTGACCCTGAACTAGCTGGAGGAAAGACTGGACAGCTTTCCAAAGCATCTAGGTTAATGAAGTTAAAAGAGAGAAACAAAGTGGCAGAAGCCTTGAAAAAAATTTGAAAATAAAGTCAAGGAAAAAATTTTATCCTTCCAGAAATGCTGTGAGATAACACAGGATGAATGGGACAAACATGAAGATAATTGATAAATGAAAAAACTAAGATCTGTAGAACATGAATTTATTGGATAAATAAAAAAGTGGGGGACTGTGGCAAATGTAATGGATAAATTCGTGTACCAAAGATTTGGTCTATTAAAAGCTTCTCCAGGGCATCTCCGAGATTCCAAGACCTGTGGTGCAAGCTGCAAAACCACAACATTTGCAACAGAAATGACATGGCCAGACTGGAGATGGCCCATTCATCAATGATGGGCCTCCACTTCACAGCTGCTCGACATCTGGTATCAATCTTGATAGGGGATCCAGAGGATGATCAAATCAGCACCCCAAAGACGAGATCCAGGAAGACTATCAACGTTCTTTTCATACTTACGGGGAACCCCTTTCAAGACCTCGCTTGGAGATTAAGAGATACATGAATATTTGGACTTTCAATGGACTTAGCCTCAGGACAAATAAACCATATAAAAAACCTTACACCGGACCTAGAGTGTGTGGCTGAGGTTGGATAGTACCGTTGTTACTGTCACTCTGCCTACCCAGCATTCGATCGATGTCGTCCGAATTTATTGTGGCTTTTTCATTTGTTATTTTAAATTTGCTAAATAAATTCTGTTATTTTGAATTGGCTTCTTATCATTTATAACAGCAAGCATTGGTTGATCTCAGAGATAGGACTGGTAAATATGGTCTGGGGTCTCTGGAGATGATGCAGGTACTCTGGCTGATAGACACAGACGTATTACCTCCTTATGACATTCGGTGCTTGGCCAAGGTTCTCTTTCAGCCGGTTGAATATGACCTATTTGAGTCCAAGTGGCCTCAATTGGCTGAAAAGACTGCAGCACAGAATCAGCTGGCTCGTCAGGATGACCCTAGGTATGGGGTTGGGTCAGACATGCTGCTGGGTATAGGTGAGTTTGCTGATGCTAATAGGCAGGTCACCTGTGAGCCCCTGGTACTGGAGCAGTGCCAGAAGGTTGGTATGGAAGCATTGGTATAGACAATGGAGATGTCTGCACTGAAACAGTCTTTTGCCACAATTCTTCAGGGCACTGATTCCTGCAGTTCGCAGAGAGGGTGATAGCTTCGGTTGAGCGACAGGTGGATGATTTTAACACCAGAATGATGTTGCTCAAGCATCTGGCAAGGAGCAATTGTAATGCAGTTGAAAGCCAATACCCCACAGCCCCCCGGGGCTAGCTCAGTTTCTTGGGAGACTGTAAGAGACAGTCCAAAGATCCCTCATCTGCCTCACGACCATCGTCAAGGACTGAGACTGAAACCCCTAGAAGGACTCTAAAACTCCAAAAAAGGAGGGCTGGCCTGGCTGAGGTGGGATGTTCGCTAACTGTTGCCTGCAGGTGTGTTCAATGGAAAAACCTGGCACGCATTTCCATCGGAACATCAGAACCTGAGCCGAAACAATGGGCAAGTCATGGTGAATTGACTGCACTTGATGATGGCTGTACCGTTCTGAGTTAACACTGCACTTGCTGATGGCTGACCTGTTCCGAGTTCTGGAAACGAACACACTGTAAAGATTTCCCCACCTTTTGGCCAACTGCCTGACACTTTGGAAAGGACTATAAGGACCCCTAAGTTAACCAAAGACTTTGAGATCTCCCCACAGAAGAAAACGGATCTATTGGCCAGACCACGAGGATTTCGTCTCTCTGCTGGTAGCTATACCCACCCTCTCTGTCTCCTTTCTCGCTATCCTTTGTTTCCCTTCAAATCCTTCTATCACATTTGATGTTGGCACTAATAAAAGTGCATTTGTTTTGATGATTACTGAAATCCCCTCTGTGTTGTTTTTTGCACTCTGAGATCAGTTAATGAACCATCATGAACCCTGCTTGCATTAGTGGATCGTGACATTAAATTGGCATCACGGACAGGATTCTGAGAGACAGAGGGGCTTGCAGGGTTGTGTGTAGTCTGTAACAGGGGAAGGACGTTTCACTCCAGCTGCATCTAGCCTGACACTCTGAAAAGGATGAGCGGTGTCTAGAAAGCAAGGTGGGTGACTCGAATTTCCCGCAAACTGCACACATCTAGGTGAAAAGCATCCCCACACTCAATTTGAGGGCTCTGTCTTCAGAATTTCACAAAAGATCTCTTAGTGCAAAAAGGGGAAACTGTTTTTTGTGTATTTTGTGTTTTGGACTGCCTGGTGTAGCAAAGAGACAAATGTGAGTAACTAAGCAGGGCCTCCGAGGCAGAGTTGGTCTCTTCTCCCACACAGGGAAGCGAAGGGAGACAGCAAGGGCTGTGTGTTTGTGTAACTAAGTCTTACCTCCCTGTAGTGGTTTTGGTCCCTTCACAAAATGACTGAAAACTCTAGTGCAAAAGATAAAACTGCATTTTATGCTCTGTTAGCAAAACATAGTGCCAGGCCCTCCTGTGGGCGGGAGCAGTGGGCACAGGATAATTGGTTTAATCTGGAGAGTGTGATTGATAGAATATGCTCTTTGCAACATGAAACAAAATTTAGATTTGGCCAAGACAAAGCCATAGTTTGTTCAGTTTTAGGGGCGTGTTCTTACAGCTGCTATTGACAACCGCTTTAAGTGGTGTAATGAAGAAAAAACAATTATAGATTCTCTTCAAAATTTAGTGGAAATTTTGCAAAAACAATTATGTTATGAGGGAGGCTGAGAATTAATTCATGCCTATAATGGTATTTTATATAAAGTGCTGAAAGTTATATGAAGCACCCCCTTTTTGTAAAATTCAGACTGCAAACTCAGGGAGAGACTTCATTTGCATTTGAAGGCACAGAGCAAAGTTCAGAACCAAGGTGGTAGACCTCATTTACACTTGAAGGCATAGGGTGAAATAACATTTTCTTGGAACGAGACAAGGAGCGATCATCATCTGACTACCACACCCAAGCCACCTGGCACCCATGTCACCTGGACCCCCATCGCCACCTGGACCCCCGTCGGGCCAGAGGGAAGAGACGAAAAGACTTCAGTAAACAACTATGCAATGCAAGAGATAGCATCATATCGGGACGACTGAGGAGATTTACATCCTGAATCTAGCCTGAGGGCACAAAAACTGTATAAAAATTAAGATCCAGCAGCAGTTTCTCGTGAACAAGAGATGGACTGTTTTGCCAGATAGACCGTTAGTCCAACCTTGTTTCACCAGGTGCCAACACTGGGGCTTGGCATCTCTTTTTGTTTTGGTGGTGGGCTTTTTATTTTTTATTTCTTTATAACCTAATTAACTTTAATAAATTTCTTTATATAAAACAATTCGGCTATTTCGCTTATAACAGAATTGGTGACTTTCCCGACGTGATTTCCAATCTTGGAACCGGAATTCTCTCGGCGTTTTGGGGGGCGCCCCGCTGCTTTCAGCGGCCCAAACGATGCGAGAAGGATCTCCGGGAACCAGTTGGAAATCGAGCAAATTCCGATAAAAAGCCACTACCAAAAGGAAAAAGCTAGCTAGCAAAAAGGCTCTCAGGGAACTCGCGAAGAACCCAGGATAGGGGTCTCTTCAGGTTGCCGCGGCAAGGGTCTGCTCGTAAAATTCTGAGTGCACTAAGAACCCACGAAGGAAAAGGGCACCGTAAGTACTTTGTGGTTGAGCGGTGTGACCGAGCGTGTGTGTGAATGTGTGCATGGGACGTGATTTATCACGGAGCGAGAGGAACCTGAGGACCACAGTTCCCTGATCCCACGAGGGACTGGGTCGGGCCAAAGGGAAGTGATTGTGGAGAAATCCCAAAGCGCGCAGGGTTTTGGTTGTGGTCACAAGTGGGCTGAAGGGAAGGAGACGTTCTTTTGAGTTCGGGAACTGGTAAACCTTCAGTGCCAGGACGGGATTCCGTCAGGACAAGATTTCGTCAAAAAAGGAAGTCAGAGAGCCGTGTACCAATAGAAAGCCCCCTCAGACGGTCCCTGGCGGTGGGTGAGTATTTTGGTAAAATTATTAGAATTACAGAGGTACCTATATTATTTCAGTCACGCATACGTATGCTAAGATAAGTGTTGGTAAAATGGGACAAAGAGAAGCAAAATGCAAAAGAAATCTAATAGAGAGTTGAACAAGGGAATCCCGGAGATTCCCCCAGATAGTCCATTTGGGCTAATGTTACAGCACTGGGAAGAGAACCCCAGGAAGAAGCTAAAAGGAAAACAGACGTTCGGGAAACTGGTAAGCCTTTTAGCTACGGGCTTGGTGAGAAGCCCAGGACGCAAACCGAAGTTTTTTTCACTGGACAAACAAAGTCACAGCTCAGCTCGCTGGAACGGGTAAGTAGTCAAAAAAAAGCGGAATCCGGTTTGTGACAGTTTGGAAAAGGATCTCATCTCTTAGCGGAAGCTAAGGATTCAGCGCGAGACCCAACACCAAAAATGTAAGAAAGTTTTTAATATAATGGGGCAAGGGAAAAGCAAACACCAAAGAGCCTTGTGTGTAAGGAAAAACTTTTACCCCAAACGCATACAAACCCACGCTCTCCCCAGCTCCGAAAGCCCTGCTCCAAACCTGGCGGGCAAACCCCCCCTTCCCTCCGGCTTCAGCATCTCTGCGGCTGCGGCTCCCCGGCAGGAGCGCGGTGTGCGCATGCCGCACCCAGCCCCGGGGAGTCCTGTCCCCACACAGCCCCTGTAACCTGACCCTCTGTGGCGGGCCGCTGCCGCTGCCAATACAGCAGCCCCCCACTGACCCTCTCTGGCAGGACCGCTGCCGACACAGCAGCCCCACCCCCCCCGAGCAGGGGGGCATCCCTCCCTGGCCCCGGCCCCGTGTCAGTCCCGGGTGGGGAGGTTGAGGATTGAACCAATTTCAATTGGAAGCTTCCCCGTGGTGGCCAATCCCTATTCTAAACTGGATCCCTCCGGAGAATATGATTCTCCTAACCCTTTTTGGTCTGGCCCTTTAGTATAAGGGGGAAGGGAAGAAATAACACTCAGAAACAGCAATCCATGCCTCCAAAGAGGGATAAAAGAAAAAAGGATAAAAATGCCGGCAGGATACACTAAAAGTTACTAAGTGAATTTTTGCCAGAAGAAGGAGTGAAGTTATTACAATATATTGATAATTTGTTAATAGCTGGCCCAAGGGAGGAGCAAATGAGAATATGTACAATCTCATTGTTGAATTTTCTGAAACTTAAAAGTTTCAAAATCAAAGCTACAATTTGCTGAATCAGAAGTAAAGTACCTAAGACATTGGATATCAAAGGGTAAAAGCAAATTAGATCCTGAAAGGGTGGTTGGAATTATAACTCCCCCCCCTCCCCTCCATGGACAAAGAGGGAAATCAGGCAATTATTGGAACTATTACGATACTGCCTTGAGGAATATAGTAAAAAGGTAAGGTTTCTTTATGAGAGACTAAATACAAATAGAGTGAAATGGACTGAACAAGATGGATTAAAATTTAAGAGGTTAAAGGTGGCAATAATAACTGTTCCTGTGTTGAATTTGTCAGATGGAGAAAGGTAGTTTCAGTTGTTTGTGGATTAGTGTTTTAACTCGGAATTGGGCAGGGACCAAAAACACCTGTGGGATATGTCTCTTAAGCTTTTAGGTCCATCCAGTGAGCAGAGAATGGCCCACTTGCTTGCAAACTATTGTGGCAGTAGCTCTGCTGGTGGAAGAAGCTGAAAAGGTAACATTTGGGGCTTCCCCAGTATACTCACCACACAATGTGAGGAGCATTCTGCAGCAAAAGGCAGATAAATGGCTCACAGATGCCAGACTCCTGAAATGTAAGACTATTTGGTGCATTTACATGGTTTAAAACTTAAGACAACAGCTGCTCCGAACCCAGCCCAGTTTCTGTTTGAAGAGGTACTGGAGGAAACCTCCCATGATTGTGTTGAAATGGTAGAACTGCAGACAAAGATAAGGTCGGATTTGGAAGAAAATGGTTTGTAGATGGATCAGCAAGAGTGATAGATGGAAAGAGAAAGTAGGGATATGCTGTAGTGGATGGGAACTCAAAGGAAGTAGTGGAGTCTGGCCCTTTAAGTGCTGGATGGTCTGCACAGGTATGTGAACTGTATGCGATTTTAAGGGCTTTGAAAAGATTAAAAGGGAAGAAAGGAACGGTTTTCACTGATTCTCGATATGCTTATGGTGTGGTGCACACTTTCGGGAAGATTTGGGAAGAGAGAGGCTTGATTAGTATGAAAGGATGGAATCTAGTCCATGAGGAATTAATCAAATATTGGAAGCTGTGAGAGAGCCAACAGAGATAGCTGTTGTCTATGTGAAGGGACATCAAACAGGTATGCAGTTCAGAATCAGGGGAAACAACCTAGCAGATACTGAGGCAAAAAGAGCAGCATTGATGGTGGTAAGTACCCCCGAGATTCAGACAGAGGAGAGTACAGAAACATATAAAAGAATGGGGGGAGAAATGACAGATGGGAAACGGAAATTACCTGATGGAAGGGAACTGGTATCAAAAGAATATACCAGGAAAATTCTGAAAAGATTGAATCGGCAAACACATTGGGGAGCACAGGCTCTAACAGAACATTTTTTGAGATAATTTAAAATGTGTTGGGTAAAATGCCTTCCTCTAGCTCTCTTAAACATGACAGCTATATCTCATTCAGAAACAAGATTGTCACCATTTGAAATGCTTTATGGAATGCCTTACAGACACAGAGTACTGGTTGGGCATCTTCAAATAGAGGATACCCAGATTCAGCCATATCTAATTACTATAAACAGAAATTTACAGAGAAAGGGGCTCATTCCTCAAAGTGCCCCTTTGGGGTTTGGTATTCACAAAATAAATCCTGGTGATGAAGTTTTGACAGATACAGCAACGAGGACTGCAGAAAAGGGTGGACGCACGCTTCGAGAATAAAGAAGGTTGAGTCTCAAGGCACTGCCCCAAAGTGGAGAGTGTCTTCACCTCCTGAGACTTGAAAATCAGATTTCAACGCCACCACAAATGAACAGAGGGGATCAGATAAGTTGTATAAAACCAAACTGTGATTGTTTTCCCTTTGTTTACTTTAAGTGTGTATACTGTACCCATTGTGAAGGGGGGTGTAAACCAATTGAATTGTGTACTAATTGTTTGGGAGAAGAGCAAAAAGAGACTAGCCGCTTTTTAGTAATTGCCACTAGCTTGGGTCTACTGGAGTTAGATTCTCCAGAGCGGTATCAAATATATAAAAAAGGGAATAAAAAGACAATTGAATGCAGAGGCCAAAGTGCTCGATGTTGAGTGCCAAAGGACAATCAAAGTACCTTGGTACTCAGATACAGTCAGGCGGTCCCAGTGGAGTGTCTTTAAAAGGAGGTTTGTGGCTCGGACCAACAAGACCCCAAAAACATACGCCTGCTGCCAAGAAGATGGGTTACCCCGCCGTGGAATGCTACCCCGTGGGCGAAGGGAAAGGCAGAGGAGTGTTGTACTCGGGAGTCCTTGTATCCTGAGCCTAGTCCTGAGCGAAGTGGGGGGATTCCACCCCGAGAGCCCTCAGAGGCTGACCCTCATGAAGAAGTGTGAACCATGCCTGGAAGATACACAAAAGGGACAAATAAGAAACCTGAAGTATCAACCACATTATGATTGTCCAGGGGATAGGAGAAAAGGATATTGTTTCTTTAACGGTACTCAATATAAAATTTGTGAATCAGAAAAAGGGGTGGTATGCCATGACCCAAAGGCAATTACTAAAAATAGGCAGTCAAAAGCACACAGAATTCACAAATGGTAAACAGGAAAGATACCAAGTATACCTATAAGTGATCAATGTAACCGCACTCTTTGATAGGAGGGAAAAAGAATCGATTTTCATATTTTACATTACGGGAGTGAACAACTGGGAATGTGTAAAATAGGAGGAAAGACATATTGGGTGGGCAAGGATCTAAAATATGATGGGAAATCGGTACAGGAGGATAATCGAATAATATTCAATAATGAACAAGACTGCTCACAATTAGGAAAACATTTTGCTTTTCACGAAACAGGGAAGGTATAGAGCCTGAAGTAAAAATTTATGAAATCTCTCAAGAACTAAAAAGGCAGGAGGCAGAAACCAGAAAAAGGAGAATAGAACAGGATTGACTTAAGTCATTAAGTGAACAATATGAGCAACTGGAAAGACAGTATGGGGATTCGGGATCACTCACTTCTAACAGGAATTTATTTTTAGATCTTATGCAGGAGATTGTCTCCGAATTAGGTCTAACGAATTGTTGGATTTGTGGGGGATTGAATTCCGCTGAAACGTGGCCCTGGAAAGGTGAAAATTTATCTCCAGAACAATTGTTAAAGTGGAATAAACCAGAAATTTCAAAAAACATATTGCGGCCCGAAGGGTGGATAATTGACCACCGGATAATTGGAACTTTTTATATCAGCAGGGAGGGGAAAGAATTCAATGAGGTTGTAGGATATACCCCGTGTATATCCACATTAACTGTAAATTCAGATGAACAAGAAAGAAAATGGCAACCCGAACCTCCAATGGGATACTGGGTAAAAGAAAAAAACTGATCGCTGCAATTGGTCTGAGAAAATTGGTTTATGTTGGCACAAATATTCTGGAGCTAACCCTTTCCAGTCCGTAGAAAACATAGCTCATTACTGGGAAACACCAGAAATGACACATGAGGTCTGAAAATCTCCCAGTGGGATATATTGGATCTGTGGGAAAAAGCATACAGTGAACTACCTGGGAAGTGGAAAGGTTCAGGCACTCTAGGTATGATCCGCCCTTCCTTCTTCACACTCCCCAGGGCCGAGGCTAATATGCTCGGAGCCCCATTATATGAAACTCTAAGTAGAGAAAAAGAAAAAAAGAGAAATAAACACAGGCCTCCCAATAGCAGGAGGAAATCATAAATGGGGAAAGGAGGAGTATGAATGTATAGAATGTATACATCACAGCAGAATGTATAATAGCATATTATGGCCCGACAACCTGGGCACAAGATGAGAGTTGGGGCTATAGGACCCCAATTTACTTGCTAAATAGGCTAATCAGATTGCAAGCAGTGGCAGAGGTTGTGTCCAATCACACCTCTGATGTATTAGCGCTGTTAGCCAAGCAACACTCCCAAATGAGAGCCTTTGTGTACCAAAACCGAATAGCATTGGATTACCTACTGGCTGAAGAGGGAGGGGTGTGTGGAAAGTTCAATAATTCCGAATGTTGTGTGGAAGTAGATGATTACAGGGAAACGATCAAAAACCTGGCATCAGAAATGAAAAGGGTAGCTCATGTACCAGTACAGAGATGGAATTCAATCCTCCAAACTTCTTGGTGGGATAATTTGTTTGATGGGGCATGAATTAAATTTCGAAAAATACAAGGTGGGGGATTCTGTTATGAGGGAGGCAGAGAATTAATTCATGCCTATAATGGTATTTTATATAAAGTGCTGAAAGTTATATGAAGCACCCCCTTTTGTAAAATTCAGACTGCAAACTCAGGGAGAGACTTCATTTGCATTTGAAGGCACAGAGCAAAGTTCAGAACCAAGGTGGTAGACCTCATTTGCACTTGAAGGCATAGGGTGAAATAACATTTTCTTGGAACAAGACAAGGAGCGATCATCATCTGACTACCACACCCAAGCCACCTGGCACCCACGTCACCTGGACCCCCGTCGCCACCTGGACCCCCGTCGGGACAGAGGGAAGAGACAAAAAGACTTCAGTAAACAACTATGCAATGCAAGAGATAGCATCATATCGGGACGACTGAGGAGATTTACATCCTGAATCTAGCCTGAGGGCACAAAAACTGTATAAAAATTAAGATCCAGCAGCAGTTTCTCGTGAACAAGAGATGGACTGTTTTGCCAGATAGACCGTTAGTCCAACCTTGTTTCACCAGGTGCCAACACTGGGGCTTGGCATCTCTTTTTGTTTTGGTGGTGGGCTTTTTATTTTTTATTTCTTTATAACCTAATTAACTTTAATAAATTTCTTTATATAAAACAATTTGGCTATTTCGCTTATAACAAATTAGATGAAGAAAAAAATGAAAATCATATGCTATGGGCTGCCCTGAGAGATGAATATTCCAAAAATTAAAAAAATACTGACTCCTTAAAGGAGATAGAGGAAAAGGAAACTCTTCACATAAGTGAAATATATCCCCACAAGGAGTTAAAATTAGTAAATAATTGTGGGGAAAACTGCTCCTCTAATTTGAGACCATTGGTCAAAACAGAATGCAACTACATTAATGATGAAGATTTTGAATCACATATTACAACTAAACAAATACCATATAGTGCTACTGAGTTGGCTAAGTTAAAGAAAGAATACGGCCGACTCCCACAAGAATCGGAGACAGAGTATGTCTTCCCAGTGTCCCTCACTGCTGGAGACCAAATTAAACTAACTGAACAGGAGGCCAGTGGATACTGGGGACATGGAGTTTTCTTAACAACAGGAGACAAACGTGACACCTGGTCCCTGACACAGCATGCAGCTTTCTGGGCTGGGGGAATTAATCCTTCGGGAAGGGCAGACCCTTTAGCTATAGTTAGTACCCCTGACCAACTTTTGGAAAGTGTCCACAAAACCACCTGCCTATGGGAATGGACTGCTTCTCAGGAAGAAATAATGCAATTACTGATTTTTGAAGCAACTGCTAACCAAGCCCTTGGCCCTATTCATCCTACAGATCCTTTCCAGGTGAAATGGGGATCTGCCTCCTCAGGGTTGTCAGTACATATATGGCAGCAGGGTCCTGAGGGTCCGACATGGCCTGTTGGTTTTTATTCCTGTGGTTTCAGAGATGCTGAAAAGAGGTACACTACCTGGGAAAAAGGCTTGTTTGTGGTTAGCCTAGCTCTCATAGAAGTGCAGATGATTGCACAACAACAACCAATTGTCTTGAGAGGTCCTTTCAAAGTTATTAAGTCAGTCGCTACTGGGACCCCCTCACCTGACGGGGTGGCCCAGAGGGCCTCAGGAAGGATGTGGTATGCTCAGATTGAACATTATTGTAACATCTTTTCAATAACTGAGGGAGCTGTAAAGAACCTGACAATACAAGAAGCAGGAAACTTAAATAACATCCAAGACAAACCTGCCTCAGTCATTACCCCTCCCTTTTCCCCTGAACAGTCAGCAAATCCTTGGTTTACTGATGCTTCTGCTTTTTGCCTGACAGCTCCAAGTAAAGTTCCCTCACTATGGGGACCAAGTGTTCCAACAATCCAGCATGTTACCCTGGACAACCTGTTTTGGTGGACCTCCCTAATGTAGGGGAAGTACCACTAGTGCTAAAAATCCCTCTGAATAAACATATATGGCTAACCTTTGATGCTCTAGGGAAAGAACATCAAATAAATACATGCTGGATAATTTCCATCATTCTAATTTTCTGCCTCCTGGTGGCAGATTCTGTTGCGCTAACTTTTCACAGAAGAACTCCAAGGGACATGAAGGCCATATAAACCATGATAAGTACTTCAAGTAAGAATTCTAGATGGTAGTGATTAATGAATAAATTGGTTGCCACAATTAGAGATTTGACCAAATTACAACTACTGCAATTGGCTTTAGGGACACATCAGTGGTTGCTATCAAACGTATTACCAAATTGGGAAAAGATAAACGTGAATGATCACAAATTGATAACTGATACACTTGGTGCTACACAAAACAATGTTTCTTTGGCTCCCAGCTGTATCCAAGCACAATTGTGGATGCGGTCAGTTTCTGCCTCAATTATAAGAGAAGGAGAAGAGGCATTTTTCCCACTGAAATTCGGAAAATAATCTGGGACAATGCCAATGATTTTGAAAGATTTCAAATCCTGGTGGAACTTAGTGAATTTTACTTACAACCCCAGTACAAATACAGTCACAGTCCTTGTGTTAACCATACGTAATACCTCAGTGCACTCAATATTTCCCATCATTGCATTAGGATTGAATCATGACAGAGCTATTCTCCATCCTTCCGAGCATAGGGAATGGGCCCGTCAAAATGGGGAGAAATGGCAAACTGTTAATTTGGAATCTTGTATTGTCCAAGAACAACAAGGATTCATCTGTGAAAGTAATGCAATTATAGCTCAAGATATTTGTTTGGACACAGAACAAAGTATCTGTCACTTTGAAATTCACCCTAACCAGACTTCTGAAACAGTGCTTGTGTATATAGGAAATGGGTGTGCATGCTTTAGAACTGCTTGTGATGCTGTAGTTGTAGAGAATGTAGTGGTGGATACTAAAAATCACTCGAATTATTGTGTTTGTAACTTTACCAAAATTACAGGATGTGATTTTTCTTATGTAGCCCTAGTTACCTCTTATCACCTTTTACAATCTGATTATACAGCGACCCCTATTGGGATGAATCTTACTTTGTTAAAGCAATTGTTGCTACATCAGGATTTAATTGAAATTTTGGAAAAAATCAAGAAAAACAGACAAAAAACCCTGGTAACTATTCATCACAATGTGAGAAAAATACATCATGTTATGGAGAGAGTAAGGAAAGATGCTGAAAACAGGTGGTGGGATACTCTCTTTGGGTGGTGTCGTGGTTTCACGTTCGCCAAATTTGTTTATCAACTGGGAGATAGGATTTTGGGAGAAAAGGCAAAACAGGCACAACTTAAAGAAAAAAAAACAGATTTTATTAACTTACACTAAAGGGAAAAAAAAAAAAAGAAAGAAAAAGGAAAAATGAGGCATTCAAACACCTTCCCCCCCCCCCCTTTTTCTGTTCACTTGTTCACTTTCCCACTCAACACAGAGAGAAAAATATGATTTTCAGTCAGTTACCACAATTTAAACACGATCCTACATCACCTTGGGAGAGGAGCCTCTCTAGAGTTATGGAGAACACGCCACAGATCTGCAACCGCCTGGAAATTGTCTGCAGAATCTGTGCAGTCTCACCCATATAACAGTTTCTCAAGCTGTTTATGGGCTTCCGCATGTTTTGGGGTATCGTTTTAAGAATGCTTTTCTACTACAAAACAGGGGTTCTCTTCTATCTCTAAAACTGCCTCTATCTCAAAAGAAATAGAGACCTCCTTATTCTTTCCCAGGAGCCGGGGACATATTCTCAATTAAACCTCACGTATATCAATACACACAACCCTTTGGCTAGAACCTGCATTCCCCCAAGCAACATTAGGATATTACAAAAACAGTCCATTTCTCCATAATTCACATCTAGAGACGTCCGGTCAAAAATGTCCACTTCCTCCATCCCATCTTCCAGTAGTCTTTCTCAGTTCTTTCACTGACTTTGTCTCTCTACATTTCAAATCACTCTGTCTTCCATGGAGGAGGGAAAAGGGTTAAAGTCTGCTCACAGTCCTGTTTTCTCCTCTTCGCTGACTCCCAGAACTTCAAGGCCGCAGGTGGCGGGGGAAGGAAGGAGGGGAGAGAGAGAGCATGCTCAAAACCGCTGATGGACGGACTCTCCTCCATCTCAATCAGGCCCAAAACAACTCAAATTTGGATCAGCTCCCTGGAGCTCTGGAGAAAAGTTCTTAAAAAGTCTCTCCTCCTTTGGACTGGAGGCTCCTGGCGCAGGGCCAACAGCACCGGTCTGAGATCTGCAGTCCTCCTCCTCTCCCCATCGCAGGAGCCGGGGGGGACAGAGGACACACGCCAGCCTCAACCACAATCCCACAGGCAGGGCCCCCCCCTTTCCCCCCAGGCCCAGCTGGGCCTGGTCCCTGGGGGGGGGGCCCAGATTGGACCCCAACTCACGAGCTGATGGTTCTCTCTTGGCAGCCGGAAAAGGAAAAAAAGGGCCAGTCGCTTAGGACTTGTGACTGAAAAACTGTGTTTTCCAGAGGCGGAGAAACATTCCCATTCGTCAGCCAAGCTGTCAATCACAATCCATGCTAGAACTTTCAGAAAGTGAAAAATATTTTTTTTTCACTTTCATGTTAAACCACCACAGGTGGTCACCTACTGCCACAAGTGTCCTGAACAAATTATGTCATCCCATTGTAGTCCTTTTGATTTTAGTTTTGATTGGTTTTGTTTATCAGCAATCCTATTCATTATGAATTGGAGAATGATAGTTAACACAATTGACATCTATAATGAATGCACACAATTTAACTAACGTCCACTTCCCTGTGGACATCCCCGAGATTATTGACACAAGGAGAAGCCATACTTATGAATCATAAATAATTATAAATTCTGGATGTGTGTTTTGAAATAATTTTCTGTCATTGTTAAATTTCTAATAAAAATTAATTTTGATTTTTGTTATTTGTTTTGATTATCTGAAGAAAATCGTTTTAATTAATATTGACCATATATTGTTTACTTTTTTTGATTATCTGTGATTTGTCTTGATTATTGAGACAGAAAAATTGTTTTAAACTAATATTGATTGTATTTTGTTAAATATTTTTTGATTTTTGTGATTTGTTCATTTTGAAAAATTGTTCTAATCAATATTGATTGATTTTGTTTTGCTTTTATTTCCTTTTTCTATTTTTACTTTCCCTCTTTCTCTCTCTCTCTCTCTCTCTCACACACACACACACACACACTCTCTCTCTCTCTCTACTGTCTCTGTTTTCTAGGATATGCTACCAACGTGGACGAGTCCTGAAGACTTGCAAGACTATGGAACCCTGCTGATGGAGCTCTCTTGATGACAATCATGAGTCATGGGGCGGTGTAAGAGACGGTCCAAAGATCCCTCATCTGCCTCACAACCATCATCAAGGACTGAGACTGAAACCCCTAAAAGGACTCTAAAACCCCAACACAGGAGGGCTGGCCTGGCTGAGGTGGGATGTTCGCTAACTGTTGCCTGCAGGTGTGTTCAATGGAAAAACCTGGCATGCATTTCCATCAGAACATCAGAACCTGAGCCGAAACAATGGGCAAGTCATGGTGAATTGACTGCACTTGATTATGGCTGTACCATTCTGAGTTAACACTGCACTTGCTGACAGCTGACGTGTTCTGAGTTAACCCTGCACCTGCTGATGGCTGACCTGTTCCGAGTTCTGGAAACGAACACATTGTAAAGATTTCCCCACCTTTTGGCCAACTGCCTGTCACTTTGGAAAGGACTATAAGGACCCCTAAGTTAACCAAAGACTTTGAGATCTCCCCACAGAAGAAGACGGATCTATTGGCTGGACCATGAGGATTTCGTCTCTCTGTTGGTAGCTATACCCACCCTCTCTGTCTCCTTTCTCGCTATCCTTTGTTTCCCTTCAAATCCTTCTATCACATTTGATGTTGGCACTAATAAAAGTGCATTTGTTTTGATGATTACTGAAATCCCCTCTGTGTTGTTTTTTGCACTCTGAGATCAGTTAACAAACCATCACGAGCCCCGCTTGCATTAGCGGATTATTACATTGGCTTTGGGGGAATATTTCAGGGACAGGGCAAAAGATCCAAAAGAGGCTCTTACCCCCAGGGTTTATCCAAGACGTTTATTCCAGGAGGGGAAATGAGGGCAGGAAGCCCAGAGGGCAAGGGGCCCAGAGGACAAGAGAGGGCCGGAGGGCAATAGCGGGCCGGAGGGCAAGAGGGCTGGAGGGCAAGAGGGCCGGAGGGCAAGAGGAAGAAAGAGGAAGAACAGGGCCTTATCAAGGCTCCTGCCCAGGGGAGATGGCTGGACCTCAGCCAATTGGGTCAAGAAAGGAAGGAAGGGTCAAACTACATGGTTATAGGCTCCAGGGGTCCTGGGGGAAACCATTCCCCAGAGAAATACAACAATTCCCCCTTTTTTGTCTAACAAAGTTACAAGAAAAACATCAGGTTCATTTTGACATGGAATATGGGCTTTCTCAAAAAGGGAAAAACAGACATTTTAAAACATGGTAGAAGTTTCTGTTTCTGCCAGAAAGAATCCACACCTAGGAAGATTCTATTTCCTCCATCTGGCAGCATCTTCTCTTTGAAGCAATGGCTACTTGCCTCTCATCCCCTTTCTGCTAGAGCTGGATTTTTGGGGACAAAAGGTTTCACCCACTTCTGAGGAATCCACCAAGGGCCTGAGGGAGTAGCTACACATGCATAGCCACGACCCCAGGTCATGAGCTCATAGGGACCTTTGGTTTCCCAAGTTTCTGGACCCCTAATCAAGACCGGTGGATGCTGAGATAATTTGAACTGATTTCCACTGTTAAAATGACGTACCACTGATGGACTCATATTTTCAAATGAACAGTTCAGAAAATTGATGGTAAACATGGATTTGCAGAGCTTCTGCTGCGGAGACATCCACACAGTTGAACTGCTCTGTCTAGCCAAGACCTGCTTGAGCGTCTGGTGTGCACACTTAACCACAGCTTGACCTGTGGGGGAGTGAGGGATGCCAGTTTTATGTTTCACTCCCCACTGCTGGACAAATTCCAGGAACTCCTTAGATGCATACGCTGGGCTGTTATTAGTTTTGATTTATTTTGCGATCCCCAACACTGAAAAAGTTTGCACTAGGTGCTCCTTGGCATGTACAGACTTTTCTCCTGCATGGGCAGAGGCATACACTGCGCCTGAATATGTGTCAATGTTTACATGAACATATTTGAGGCGCCCAAAACTAGGAATGTGTGTGATGTCTGTCTGCCACACTTCACAACTGCCAAGGCCTCGGGGGTTAACCCCCATGCCCATCAATGGCATGGCCTGGAGCTGGCAGCTGGGACAGGTGGCCACAATGGCCCGAGCCTGACTCTGTGTTAGCTGGAACTGACAGATCAGACCTGGCACATTTTGATGGTATTGTTGGTGATTCAGCTTTGCCTGTTGGAAGACGTCAGGGAGACGTGCTTTTTCAACTGGTGCAGCAAGGGAGTCTGCCTGACAATTCTCCTCTGCAATTTCACCTGGCAAATCAGTGTGTGACCTTACATGCATCACATAGAATGGATGCTCTCTATGAGAAACTAAATAAATTAGCCTTGAAAGTAATCTGAAGAGATGCTCATTCTCGATTGCTTTGAGCACAGCCTGCTCTGCTCTGGACACTACCCCCGCTACGTATGCAGAGTCCGTTACCAAATTAATTGGTTCTGAGAACTTCTCAAAAGCTCTTACCACTGCAGCCAGTTCAGCCACTTGGGGAGATCCCTCCACAAACTCAACATCACCTTCCCCATGCTGAGTCTGTGGATTTCTCCAAGTCATCACCGACTTGTGGGAAGCCCCGAAAGCGTCTGTGAACACTGTGAGAGCCTTGAGTGGTCTCCGACTCCCTTTCTCACAAGGAATGAGGTGGAATTCCTTGTTGAACAACTTGTGAGATGGGGCACGGACTGATATTTGTCCCCTGTAGCTGTCCAGAGATAACTGGAGACTGGCATTGCTCTGGAGCAAATGCTCAAACATCTCTTTGGTCAGTCTCTCAGGAGAGTTCCTTCCCTCCTCAGAAAGTTTGACCAGAAGGTAGATACATGTCAAGTCACAACCAGCCAGTTCACACAGTCTCACCCTGGCCTTCCAAATCAGCTGAGCTATCAACTCTTGTGGCTCAGTGATGGTCTTGGATACTTGGTGAGAGAGGAAAACCCACTCTGTAATCAAGAGTGAATCTCTCTGTCCCTCGACCCATTCGAAAATCAAACCATGTGAATGTGGCCGCTTTCCTAGAACAATGACATGGAAAGGCACGTTTGGCTCACACCGATGAGCCTGCCTCTCTGACAAAGTCTTCTGTACCTTTTCGATTGCCATCTTTGCCTCTGGGGTCAGTTCCCTGGGAGAAACCAGCTCACTCTACCCCTTCAATAAAGTGACGAGGCGGGCTAGATCCTCATTTGTGAGGCCTAGCCAGGGTCTTACCCAATTCGAAGACCCACACAAGGACTGGAGATCCGCTAGGGTTTTGGGATTACACTCTATTTCAAATTTCTGCGGAACAATGGTCCTTGCAGTGATTTCCAAACCCAGGTACTTCCAAGGTGGCATCCACTGAACTTTGTCTTCCTGCAACTGAAATCCAGCAGACGTTAAAACCTTAACCACTAAGTCGAGCGTGTGTTCAAGTATAGTGTTATCGGGGCCACACACTAATACATCATCTACGTAGTGAAGGATGATGGCATCCTAAACTCTTATCTCTAAACTCTCTAAGTCTTTCCTGCCACACCCTGTATCACTTCAGAACATGGGATTTATAAACTGAAACAACCTCCCGCAGCTCCCCAGGGCTAGCTCAGTTTCTTTGGAGGCTTTGGGGAAATATTTCAGGGACAGGACAAAAGATCCAAAAGAGACTCTTACCCCCAGGGCTGATCCAAGATGCTTATTCCAGGAAGGGAAACGAGGGCAGGAGGCCCAAGAGGCCCAGAGGATAAGAGAGGTCCAGAAGGAGAGAGGGCCGGAGGGCAAGAGACCGGAGGGAGGAAGAGCAGGACCTTATCAAGGCTCCTGCCCAGGGGAGATGGCTGGACCTCAGCCAATTAGGTCAAGAAAGGAAGGAAGGGTCAAACTACATGGTTTACAGGCTCCAGGGGTCCTGGGGAAAAACTATTTCCCAGAGAAATACAACAATAAACCTTAAAATCCTTGAGAAGAATAACATTCACAGTTTAATTTTATTTTGGTGCAATCAAGGTTCTGGTCTTGTAGGACTTGGTGATGGTCACGGGGAGTAGCCCAGCAAAGGAAAACTATGAGCGAGGAAAGGGTAAATTCTGCACAAGCTGAAGTTTTGAGAAGAAAGTACTTGCCTTGCAGATGTGCTGCAAGGGAGCCTAAATAAGAAGCAGCAGCAGCAGCATCTCTTTATTTATAAAAGGTGAAACACTCACCTCTGGCATAACACAGCCCAGATAAATTATGGAAAGTAAACCATTTTAAAGCAGCAAATCCATTTTCCAGAGAATTCCCTGACACAGGAGTAAATCCATGATTTACTCTTAAATTCACTTCCTGGTTGTTCTGGGTTGACCTGTCTCCTATCCCATATCTTGGACTACACTGCTGTGTCTGGCAGCTGCCCCCTCCCTCTCTGGCGGGGCCTGCTGCTTTTGCTGCCAGCTCACTCTCTCTCGCTCTCTCTCTCTGGCTCAGCTGCGGGCTTGCTGCTTCTGCTTCGCTCTCTGGCTCGGCTGCTCGCTTGACTGCTGCTGCTTGCTGCTTCTTCTCTCTCTCTCTCTCGGCCTGCCTGCTGCCTGCCCCTGCTGCTGGCTTTCGCCGCTTCTGTTTGGGGTTTTTTTCCCTCTTTCCTTTTCCTCCTTTTCTTTTCCCTTTCCTCCCCTTCCCCGAAGATTTTGGACCGGCTCCGGACCTGACCTGACCTGAGAAGTTGGAGGATCTCCGGGGCCTGCAGAAAAGAAGCGTCGCACCCCCCTCACTCACAGTAACCCTTCTTTCTTTAGTGTTGGGGAGTGTTCTTTTTCATTGTCAATAAACCAGTTTTTTCCACTTTTCCTCCAAAGCATTTTCCTTCCCGAACCCAGGGCTGGGGGGGGGGGGGGGGGGGAAGGGGTGGTGGAGGTTCGGTTGTGGGGACTCCTTTTAGAGGTTATCCCCTAATTCATTCCAAACCAGGACACTGGTTCAAACCAAATCCACCTCATCTCCCGTTTAAGTTCACCTGACACCAGCTAGAGCTTGGGAAATATTTCTTGCTCTGCTGATGCCTCCTTTGGTCCCAAGTCCCTTTCACTGCTGTTGTCTCTCCTCCCTGAACAGCTCCCCAGGTGAGGAGGTGCTGCAGGTGCCAGAGCAAAGATTCCCCTGCAGCCCTGGAGAAGAACAGAGTGAGGCAGGTGTTGCCTCTGTGCCCCAAGTGCCTCCACCTGAGGGACTCACTCCATGGAAAAAGACCTGGCGCAGTTCCCGAGGGACTCACACTCCCACAACCCATCTCCCCCAGGAGCTTTTTCATCAGGTTTTCTCTTCCTGTCTCTTTGAAGCGTGAGTGATGGAGCAGCTTGAGGGGGGGCACCTGGGGTCAGTCAAGGTCACCCACCCCAAACCTCCTCCACTTTCAGAATCTCAGGCTGGTTTGGGTGGGAAGGGACTTCAAAGGTCATCTCGATCCATCGCCTGCCATGGGCAGGGACATATTCCACTAGCCCAGGTTGCTCCAAGCCCTGCCCAACCTGGCCTTGGACACTTCCTGGGACGGAGCAGCTGCAGCTTCTCTGGACAGCCTGTGCCAGGGACTCACCACCCTCACAGGCAGGAATTTCTTCCCGATTTCCCATCTAACCGTGCTCTCTGGCAGGTGAAAACCCTCACCCTCCATCCTGTCCCCTGACAAAGACCCTCCCCAGCTCACCTGGAGGCCCCTTTCTATATTATATTTTATATCTCCATTATAATGATTTATAGCTAAATACGTATCAATCCAAAAAGTAGCTCAGGCAGTCCATGACTAGTTGTGGCCACCTGGGCTAGCTCCTTTTGGGGGGTGTGGGGGAATGTTGTGGATTTGGGCAGATCTATGGGTTATTTTAGACAACCTCGGGAGGCTTTAAAGTGGGGTTTGGGAGGGTCCTAAGGGTGTTTAAAGGGTGTTGGGGTGGGGGGGAGCTATGGAGCATTTTGAGGGGACTCCAAGGGTATTTGGGATCTAGTAGGGAGTCCCTAGTGAATTGGGGGGGGGGGGGGGGGGGGGGGAAGGGGGGGTCTCTGGGGTTTTGGGAGGGCTATTGAAGTGTATACTCCAGGTCCCAAAAGTCCTTCCCACCTCTTCTGCACCTGACAGGATTTGATCTCCACCTATCAGGGAAGTTCACCACACAGACTCCGTTCCCGATTCCCATGAAATTTTTGATGTGTGCAAGGTGCAGGAATGTTTTTCCTGCAATTTCCCTGGCTCCAAGAGGGACCACGGGAGCCACACGAAGAAGTCGGGGGGCTTGTCCATCCCCCGCATCGGCAATTGCAGCTTTGATTCAAATTTTAATTAAAGGCCGAACTGTTGCCGATACTGCGACAGGGTCAGGGTCCTTCTCCACATCGTCGTCATCACACCAATTCCCAGGAGACATTTGAAGGGCGCTTGGGGGGCAGTTAAGGGGGTGCTTGCAAGGTCACTAAAGGGTCTGGAGGGGCAATTAGGAGTCGGGGAGGCAGTTGGAGAGCACTTGGGGGTCCGAGGGGTCACACAGGGGGCATTTTGGGGGCAAGGAGGCGACGGGGAGAGGGCGGGTGGACTCAGGGATCCTGAGGGGCACTTGAGGGTCAGGAGAGAGAAACTGGGGGGTACTTACGGGGCCCCGGGGGGCACTTACGGTTCGAGGAAGCTCTTGGGGAGCAGCTGGGACGGCTCTTGCGGAACAGTCTCGGCCCCGACGGGGCTCTCACGGCCGCGGGGCATGACGGGAATCGCAGTCCCGGCGCTAAGGACGTTCTACGGGGCCCCGCGGTATTCCGGGAGTTGTAGTCCAGGCAGCGAGTAAACTGGCGCGGAACAAGCGGCCAATGGCAGGCGGGAGGACCCGGGGGACTTTGAGAGGCTCAGGAGGAGTTTCTGACGCCCCCTCCCCCCAGTGACTCCCCACAGCGCCCTCAGGGGCGGGGGGACACCAGAATCCCCCGGCGGCCGTGAACGTGAAGAACACAGCTGAGCCCCGTCCCCACGGGTCTGGGGGTTCCCCACCCTGAAATGCCCAATAACCCCTCCAGGCGCCCCTATACACTTCCTAGTCCCCACAGACACCACTGCCCCCCCCCCCCCCCCCCCCCCCCCCACCCCAGCCCTGTCCTGGATGCCCCAAAACATCCCACACAGCCCCAGATCGTTGAAGACCCCCCAAAGCCCAAGGGTCGCCCAGTTCCCTTCCTAGACCCCTAACATCTTCCACAGACCTCCCCCGGCATCCCTGGAGTCCCGTCTCCACCCCCTCTCCCCCCCCCCAAAAAAAAAAAAAATCCCACAGACCTCTTCTGGACCCCCTATAGACACCTAGTGCCCCCTCAACTACTCCCGATTCCCAGCGCTCCCCATACACCCCCCGAACGCCTTCTGCAGCCTCAGAGCCCCTCCAAACACCCCATAGACACTCACATACCCCCTAGAGACACTCACCACCCCACCAACACCCTCTTCTCCCCCCAAATGCTCTTGGAGACACATGGGGGGAGAAGGGATTGGGGGCAATCCCAAAGGTAGGGGAGGTAAGGGAGAGGATTTGGGGGGTCTCCACACCTCCCTGGTGCAATTTTGGGGTGTCACTGCTTTATTGGCCCCACCATGGGTTGGAGGTGCCCAGGTGGGCATTCCAGGAGAGTCTCAATGTCCCTAGGGTGGGGAAAGGGAGAGCAAAGGGGGGATTAGCAGCATTTGGGGGAGGTGCAGGGGCAGACCCCTGAAATTTGGGGGTGGGGGTGTCCTACCGAAGGCGGCCCCTTATGGCCCGGCGGTGGCATCGCAGCATCCAGAGGAGGGGGTCACGCAGAGGGCCTGAGGGGCCTGCATGTCACAGGAGGTGGCAGTTCCACAAGTGTTCCCCCAGCCCCACAGGGGACCTGCTGAGCCAGAAGTGCCTCCCCAACCTACAAGTGCCCACTCAGCCCCTCAAGGGCCCCCCGATCCACAACTGGCCACCGTGCCCATGAGGGCATCTCCAGCCCCAGCAGTGACCCCTCTGACCCACAAATGCCCCCTAGCCCTCTAGCGACCCCATGAAGCTCAAGCGCACCCTCCTGCCGTCAGGTGACCCCATGACCCACAAGTGACCCCCAGCCCTCAAGTGACTCTCTTGCCCACAAGTGACCCCATGACCCTCAAGTGCCCCCCAGCCCTCAAGTGACTCTCTTGCCCACAAGTGACCCCATGACAAACAAGGCCTCCACCTCTGGTGCCTCACCCAGTGGCTCCTGCAACAGCGCCCCCTGTAGGGCATCACGAGCACTGCTCCTGATTGGCTGTGGGGCCTCATGCGGGTTCCGTGACCTCAAGGCCTGCCCTCCCCGGCGCAGGGGCTCAGGAAGCGCCACCCTTGCAGGCCGCAGGGCACCCTGGGAGTCACATGGCTGCCAATCTGGTGCACACCGCAGAGCCCCGAGGCAGTCATGTGGCCCCCAAAATGGCTCCTGCCGCAAATGGACATGGGACTCTCGCTTCCCACAGGGTGGCGCCCCCTGGTGCAGAGATGCACAGCAGCTGCTACTGATTTGCCAGGGAGCCTTGTGGGAGTCACGTGACCGTGAGTATAGTGCCCCCTGCAGGGTACCCAGAGACCGTCTCCTCATTGGCCAGAGGGCCTCATGGGTGTCATGTGACCTCCAACATGGCTCCTGCCTCCAGGGTTCCTGGGAGACAGCCTGGGGTGAGGACGCGCCCCGGTGCTTGTGGAAGTGTCTTGTGATTGACCATGGAGCCTCAGGGGGGTCACGTGACTCCCAGGGCACTGCCCCCTGCAGGACCCCGAGGGGATCACATGGCCTCCCCCGTGGCACTCCCTGCAGGGTACTCTGGGGAGCAGCGGAGCCCAGCTGGGCCCTGCCCACCAGGGGCGTGTCCAGCACTGGCTCCTCCCCTCGGCACCGCCTCAAGCGCCATTGGACGAGGGGGTCATCGAGGATGGAGGTGTAGGGGGCGGAGCCAAGCGGAGGATTCGCCTTCTCTGGCCCGCGAGGGCGGGGCCTGAGCAGGGCCTGGCTGGGGGGAAGGAGAGGAGTGTTGGGGGAGGGGCGAGGACCCCCGAAATGCTGACCCTGCACTGCTCCCCCCAGGGCTGCTGGTCTCGGGAGGAATGTGAGGGGCTGCGAGATGCACTTATGGGCAGAATGGGGGATTCGGGGCATCACCTGGGATGGCGTGTTGGGGGTCCCCGAGGCGCTCTTGGGGAATACGGAGCAAGGGAGGGAATTGGGAAGCATTTAGGGGTCGGGGGTAGCACTTGGGGGTCTGGGGAGCACTTGGAGTCCGGGACAACACTCAGGGAATGGTGGAGCGGACTGGGGTCGCCAGGGGCCACTTGGAGATCCCGAGGGGCACTTGAGGCCGGGCTGCTCTCCCACCTCCTTTGCATCAGACGCTCCGCTCGCTGCTCCAGGCTGAGCCTCTGCGAGGGGAATGCGGGGAGTCACGCGGGGTCCCCCCGAACCCCCCCAAATTCCCCTCCGGGAGCCCCCAAGTCCTCCTTCCCCCGGCAGCCTCCCGACCCCTCAGGCCTCACCCGCTCCATCGCCCGCGCTCTCGTTCGGTTTCGCCCCTGCGCTCCGAGCTCGGGCGCTGATTGGTTAATGGCGGGGACGGGCGGGCCCTGCGGCCAATGGGAGGCGGGGGAGGGGGAAGGCGGGAAGCGGCGGCGCCGAGCGCGGCGGGGGAGGGGTGGGCTCCCGGGGGGGCTCGGGGGCTCTAGTGGCACTGAGGGGGTGCTTGGAGTATATATGGGGGGTCCCTGGAGGGGATTGCGGGTCTGGGGCCGCTGAGAGATGCCCAGGGAGTTTTGGGGGTCACTGGGGTGGTTTTGAGGGTCCCGGAGAGGTTGTTTGGGATCCCCAGGGAGAGGTTTATGGTCGGGGAGGTCGGTGTGCTTCTGGGCGTCCTGGAGGACATTTGGCGGTTCAGGAGGGTCGAGGGGGTCCCCATGTGGTTTGGGAGGTCCTTGGGGTGGTTAAAGTGGCAGAGAGCTGGGATCCCGCTGACAGATACCCTCGATCTCTCCCATGGACTCCCCAAATCTCCCCTGGAAACACCAAACCCTCCCAGGGCCCCCCAAACCCCGACAGGACTCTCTCAGCGCCCCCTAGATCCGTAAGCCCGTCCAAGGGAATGATACCAAAATTGGCTGGAAAACAAACTTTGTAACACAGTCGGAAGCGTTAGAAAGCAGGCATTCTTTATCTGCGCAGGACACTGGAGGATTTCTCCTTTAATCTGATGTGTGTGGTGAGACTTCACAACAGGGTATGGTCCTGCAGGGACCACGAATGGGTCTCTGGTGGTCATATTCACGGAGTGCTTCCATATTACAGGTGATCTTTTCTTGAATGTGTTCCCTGGGCATGCACTGTTGCTTCTTAGTACATAGCGAAAATACCCCCACAGGTAATTCCTCGTTACCTGTTTCTCCACTGACTTCAGCTATGCTTGTGATCCACTCTGCATACCTTGACATCCTTTCATCTTTTTTGCCAGTTAGTCTTTAAGCTCCATCCAGCCCCTTCAGGGCAACTGACAATTTCTCTTCTCCGTGTCATTTATCAGGAACCCCAAAACCCTTCCAGGGACCCCCAACGCCCCCCAGGGACTCTCGTGTCCCTGCAGGGACCTTGTGGTTCAGAGAGTTCAGAGGGCTGAGGGGATCCCCGGGTAATTTTGGAGGACCCCCATGTGACTTTGGGGGTCCTTGAATGAGTTTGGGAGGTCTCTGTCTATGGACAATTTTGAGGATCTCTGTGGGGTTCGGGGATCCCTCATTTTTATGCCTTCACTTTAAGACAAAAGCCCTTTTATTCCCTGTTTGCCATCGTCTCTCCTGGCTCCAGCTGATTTTCTTCAGCTTTTTCAGTCATTTGGGCCAGATTTTCCCATTCCCTGGAACTCCCCTCTGGGACTCGGGTCATTAATTTCGGGTAAAAAAACATCTGGGTTTGGTCTGTCCTTCCCCCGGGGTCATGGGGCCAGAGGGTACCATGGGGACAGTGATTCTGGGAGTTCAGGGAATTTGGGATGATTGCCGTGGGTCCCACACCTGTTGTGACATCGCTGTGGGTCCCACACCTGTCACAACGTCCCTGTGGCACTGACATGTTTCACGACGGGCCTGTGAGTTCCGCTCCTGTCGTGTCCCATCCATGACAGGACCCAGCTGCCAGTTCCCAAATTGTCTGGAACTGTGGGTCATGCCCCCTTGGGCCCTCCCCCCCGCCTTGAAATTCTGCTGAATCTGCCCAAATCTGCATGGTTTGGCTGTGGCTCGGGTATTTTCATTTGGGTATAAAAGGAGTGATTTTGGACAAGCACTCTGTGTCTGCAGGACCCCAGGAATTCAAGTGTCAAGGGGCTGGTGAGTGGGGAAGAGTGGGGAGGCTTAACTCCCTGTTTATTCCTGTTTATTTCTGCTCATCCCCAGTCCCTTATTGTTTGGGGATGGGCAGAAACTGAGGCTGTTTTTTTCTGCCCAAATTTCAGATTTTTTTGCCCTTTCCCTTCCCCAGTTTTATGGCTTTTGCTCCCTTTCCCCCACAAGTTGCGTAATTTTATCCTTTTTGGGGATCCCCAAATAACCCTTTTTCTTCCAAAATGTTGGGCTTTAAACGCAGTTTTCCCCCATCCCAAGTTTTTTATTTTTTTGCCCATTTCCCCCCAAATCTCAAAAGTTTGCTCTTTTTGTGCACTTTCCCCACGAATTTCAGACTTTTTGCCTTCATGCCCATGTGGGGTTTTATCCCCCTTTTTGAGGCCAAATTGAGCATTTGGGAGGGTTTGCGTGGCAGAAGGTGAATGAAGTGTCTTCCTGGATGCTGAGCCCCATTTTTGATCCCAGTTTGGGGGATGTTGGGCAAAAAAATAACCATTTTGACCAAAAGTGGGTTATTTGGGGAAGAAATCATCCTTTCCATAAAATTTTAGTGTGGATTTGGTGGAAAGGGTGTATTGAGGTTGCATCAAGGGGATGGCTTGGCGGGAAGGCTGTGTCAGCATTTTAACCCCATTTTGACACGAATTTAGGTGATTTGGGTTTAAATTAATCTGGTTTTGAAGTCAGTCTGATGAAGATAGAGACTCTGATACGGCCTGAAGCTGGGAGCGGGGGGGGAGGATGGGGGAGAGTGATGGTTGCCTTAGCTGTTTAATTCCATTATGACCAAAAAGGAGGGGGGGGGGGGGGATGTTGGGGGAAAAAAATGACCCAAAATGGGGCAATTTGGGAAGAAAAAGCATTTGTTTCCAAATTTGGGGGATTATGGACAAAATTGATGGAGTTTGGAATGTTTGGAGTGGATTTGGGGGCAGTGAGGGCCAAAATAATCCCCAGGAGGATTTAAAAAGGGTGAAAAAAGGCATTTTGAGGTAATTTGGGTGTTACTTGAGGCATCTGTAGACACCTTAAGATTTTATGGATTTTTCCCATAAAATAACGATTTTTAGTGATTTTGAGTGTTTTTCACAGGGATGGCACAACATGAGATCTGGTGGCTCCTTCTCCTTCCCTTTTGTGGTAAGCAAAATCCCTGTTTTCCACACAAAATCCCCAAATTACCTGGATTTTGTACTTATTTCCAAGCTTATTTTATATGCTTTTTAGCATATAAAATGAAATCTGGAATCCCTGGACTTGTTTTTGTGTGAAAATTCCCCTCTTCCTCATTTTGTGTTTTCTCCAACAGCCTCTCAGCTGCAGATTTATTATTTTAACAAAAACGAAAAAACCCAAAAAACCCAAAAGAACCAAAAAAACCCCACAAAACAAAACAAAACAAAACAAAACAACCTTTAAAAATATATTTTTTAATCCAAACGCCTTTAGAATCTTTGGGGGTTTTTTTATTTTTTATTTTTCATGAATGCCTCAATAATTCTTACGGAAAAATCTCGGTTTTCCTCAGTTTCTACAGAAAAAAAAAAAAAAAAAAAGTGCACTTTTTCCTGGTTTACTTTTTGGTTGTGGTGGGGTTTTTCGGTTGTTGGTTTTTTTTTTAAACCTAAAATTCTAATGATCAGTTCTAGTGTTTTTCCAGGGGAAAAAACCCCAAGATGTATATGCTGGAATTGTTTGTTTTTTTTTTTTTTTTTTGGGGGGGGGGGTGAAGATCTATTTTTAATGGTTTTTAAATGAAAAAAGTCCTTTTATTGGCTCTTTTAAAAAAAAGCAGTTGGTTTTTAGAAACACACAACCCCTTTTATTTCTTATTTTCTTTTTTTTTTTTCTTATTTTCATTAAAACTTCTTATCAACCCAATTTTTAGAGAGTGTTTTAAAGGAAAAAAAACCCTTTTATCCCTTAATGATTTTTTTAATTTTTTTGTTTGTTTGTTTTGGATTTTGTTTTTAAAATTTATTCCTTAAGGGAATAAAAACCCCTCTTGAACTCTGTTTTAGGTTTCAAGTATTTTTAAAGAAAAAAACCTCATTCACTATGTTCTAATTTTTAAAATCCCAATTGCTCATTTCCCTGTTGATTTTTCTTCAAATTCCCCCTAAAAAAAAAAAAAAACAAACCCAAAACCAAAACACCAACCCTTTTTTATGTATTATTTCAGGATGCTTCCTTTAATCCTTTTTTTAATTATAATTCATAGTCAAACCTGTCTATTCCAAATTTTTCCCTCGAAACACTCGGATTCCGTTTTTATTCAGAAAAATCACCAGAATTATCTTTTTTTATCAAACATCCCCAATTACCTATTTTTGAAATTAAAAAAAATCCTTATCACAGACTTTACTATATAGACCGAGTTTTAATCCATTTTTATTTCATTTTGATGGATTTTTTTCCCTGAATATCTCAAAACTTTCTTTTTTTTTTTTAATTAGGAGAAAATACCCACTCTTTTTAATCTGTTCTGAGGCAAAAATGGCCTATTTTGTTGTTTTGTAACATTTAAAAAATCCCTGAAGCTATTTTTGATCTTTTAAAAGTATATTTTATTTGTTTCTTTTTACTTTTATATATTCTATATATATATTCATATATACGTTTTAACTTGTATAAAATACTTAAAATTTTTATTGGCTAATAAAATTAAATTGTGAAATTGAATAACATAATTAATAGGACAATAATTATGAATTAATACTTATCTATATTTTTATATGTTGTGGATATATTAATATGCATGCACAATAATAGTGATGTAGAATGTACAATATAATCTCTATTGTAATTGTATTACGAATACAATATATGATCTATTGTTCTATAATTATGTTGTTATTCTCATTATTCTTGATTTGCATTTCTTGGTAAAAATTTCTGTGAAAATTCAGTACAAAATGTTTTAAATGTTTATATGGATTATAGAAGATGTGAAATATAAAAACATTTTATATTTTTTGTATTCATATAATATATTAATATGTTTGTTTAATATAGCACACTCTATATAGCTATTATATGTCACTATATCCAGTTATTGAGAGGTAATAAAAAAATATAGAAAACAATTACTATCAATATAATTATACAACTCTAGATTATTTTACAATATAATATGACATAGAGTGGCATTATATTATATGAATGACATATATGTTTCTATGGAAACAAGAATAAAATTATTTTAAGTCATTACCTGTATAATTGTAAAGAGAAAATATGAATCATCTACTGTTGTATGTAATTATAAAAATAGCATGTAAATTTCTTTTCTACTATGGTTAATACTGAAAGAAATTCAATAATCACAGCAGTTATTATTATATTACTTTAATATTTTAAATATTTATGTATTTGGATTAAATCTTTGCTGATATTCTATTAAAATTAGGTACACAATAATAGAAAAAATGCTACTATATATTTAAATATAACTATCGTACATTACAGTGTTATAATTAATAGACCTGTATAATTATAACATAGAAAACTATATAACCACCTTGTATACTGGATAACAAGTATAATAATACAATAACAGGGTAAAAAGGTAATTGACATGTTTTTACTGATCCATGAGTTCTATATCATTATTATTTTTTCGGTGTGCTAGTAAGTAGTAATATACTAAAGTGTATTATGTAATACTATTAATATATCAACAACATGGGATACAATAATGTAAATATCTAGTCATATTGTTATATTTGGGATAGTATTTTATAGAATTAATATTAGTTAATAATACATTACTTCATGTTATTAACACATTGATATATTTTAATAATTTGTCAATAGAACATATAGATAAGAGTTTACTACTTTTATATTTGTATTTATAGTTTTATTGAAGTGTTGTTTATTAACATAATAAACTAAATATAATTTCTATTATGATTGTTTATAAAATAGACTCTATCAATTGGATACTGCAATCATGTCTTTAATGTAATGTCAGTACAATTCCTACTATAAAATAGGAAAATTGATATATGAACATATATCAAATTAATATAAAAATATCAATATAAAAATATAAAAGCACCCTTTATATAACCCCCTTGGTTAATATAAAAATCAACCAAGGCCCCCTTTTCCCCCTGTTTTCCCAGTGCTCTCCAGTGCCAGCTACCGGGGCCGAGAGTTCCTGGCCGTGTTCCCACAGAACGATGACGAGTCTTCTAGCGCCTACCTGCAGCTGCTGCTCACTTCCTATGGCCCTGCTGACACCCAGGTGTTGGTGACGCTTCGCGGCGGCTCCGTCACCCAGAACGTCACCCTGAGGCCGGATGTCACTGTGCCCTTGCCCCTCCCTGCTCACCTGGAACTCACTGGAAGCCGCACTTCCCATAAAACCTTGGTGGTCCAGGCCAGCGCTGACATCTCCGTGGTGGCCGTCAGCACCAAGGGCTACACTGTGGGTGCCACCGCCCTCCTGCCTATGGAGAGTCTGGGCACCAGGTACTACGTGGTGACACCCCTTGGGAATTACAGTTATGGGCTGGCCGAGTTCGTGGTGGCCGCCGGCGCCACCACCACCGCTGTCAGCATCACCACTACTGCCACTTTCCACTATGCTGGGGCCACCTACATCCCTGGTGCCGTGCTCCGCCTCTTCCTGCAGCCCTACCACAGCTTGCAGCTCCAGAGCAGCCAGGACTTCACTGGCACAGCTGTGGTGGCCAACAGCCCTGTGGCTGTCCTCAGTGGCCACACCTGTGTCAAGGTGTCTGCTGGCTTTGACTTTGTGGTGGAGCAGCTCCTCCCAATGACAGCGTGGGGGAGGAGCTACGTGGTGCCACCCAACCCGCTGCAGACAGACGCTGACTTTGTTTATGTGGTGACGGGTGAAGACAACACCATCACCTACAACACCGGGAGTGGGAATGCCACTGTGGCCATGGTGGCAGGGGAGGTGCAGACGTTTGTGGTGAACCGTAACTCCCACCTGTACATCAGTGCTGTGGTGGCAGTGCAGGTGGTGTTTTTCTTCAGCGGGTCGTCTTGGCAAGATCCCTTCCTCCTTGTTGTCCCACCTGTCAATGCCCACTGCACTGCATTCCGCTTCAGCAGCGTGCCCAGCCAGGATAACCATGCCATCCTCATTGCACCCACCACTGCCACTGCCACCACCACCCTCAACCATCGGCCAGACAACACCGTGGCGTGGCAGGCCGTTCCTGGCACAGATTTCTCCTGGGCCAGCATCACTGTGAGTGCGACGATGCAGAGCGCTGAGAACTCGCAGGTGCCTATTGGCCTCCTGGTGTTTGGGTTCCAGAGTCACACTGGATACGGCTTCCCTGGGCTCTGTGCTGCCAGTGAGTACAGTCAGTCCATTCTTGAGTCACTCCAACGGTTGGGTGTTGTCTAGTTGACCATTCATAGGTTTTCCCCTTCTTTTCAGTCCCCATACCGTTCTCCTGTGAGGATTTGGTATGCGAGGAGAGGTGTGAGATGGTGGATGGACAACCGGAGTGCATCCAGGAGACTTTCTCCACCTGTTGGCTCGCTGGTGGGCCACACTACCGGAGTTTTGATGGAAAAACCTTTGATTTCATGGGAACATGTACCTACACCTTGACCACCATCTGCAATCCCGATCCCACCCTTCCTGCCTTCTCTGTTGAAGTCAAAAAGGAGGAAAAGGAGAACTCCAAAGTTTCCTCCATCGGCTCCATCACCATCCATGTTGACAACATCATTGTCACTGCTGTCCGGTCAGAGAATGGGATGGTGAGGGTAAGCAAAAACCATCATCATTCCCAAATTCCAAGTAATTTTATGGAATTTCACTGCAATTACGTATTTAGCAATGATCTTGAGGGTCTTTTCCTAAATAATTCCAGGATTTGCTGGTGTGCAGGTAACCCTTGCAAGAAAACACTTCATGTCTTCTTTAAGCTCCATGTTTTGCCCAATTTTGATGGGTTTTGGGTTTTGGGTGTTGATGGTCATTGTTGTCCTGCAGGTGAACAACCATCGCTCACGCCTCCCCATCTCCCTCTCCCATGGGAAGCTCCGCATCTATCAGAAGGGTAAATCCATGTTGATGCAGTCGAATTTCAACCTGAAGGTCCTCTACAACTGGGACGATCATGTAGTGATCAAGCTTCCAGCTACTCTTTCTGGAAAGGTCTGCGGAATGTGTGGGAACAACAACGAGGACCCCCAAGATGACACTCTCTCTCCTGATGGAAAACAGGTGTGGGATATTGTGGAGCTGGGGAGGAGCTGGAAGGTGGCCAGTGAGAGTGGCCGCTGCCAGGACACCTGCGACGGTGACTGTGGGCGGTGCAGATGGGACCAGGTGGTGACATACAAGGCAGAAACCTGGTGTGGGAAGCTGTCCCATCATTCTGGGCCATTCCGGTCATGTCATGACACTATCAGTCCCAATATCTACGTGAAGAACTGCATCTATGACCTGTGTGCCAATGAGGGGCGTCATGACGTGCTGTGCCACGCCCTTCAGATCTATGCCGATGACTGTCAGGAGGCGGGGATCAATGTTTCTGGTTGGAGGACAACAGTGGGATGTTGTGAGTAGAGGATGGTTGGGTGAAAATACTCCTTGGGGTGGGCGGAGCCTAATTAATGTGGGACTGAAGATCCATGGGGTCATGGGTTGGGAAAGGTTATGGCAGGAGATCTGAGCAGGAAGGCCATGGAAGTCCATACCGACTCCAGAAATTCCAGGCAGAAGGCCTAGGAAGTCTGTGGAGACTTGAGAAGATCCATAGAGCCTCCAGGATATCTGTGTAGATAAGTCAAAGAAGTCTCTCCCACCATGTGCCACTGCACCCTGACCCCTGTCTCCCTCCCTGTCCAGCTCTCACTTGCCCGCCCAACAGCACCTACAGCACCTGTGGCCTTGCCTGCCCTGCCACCTGCAACATCCCCGCTGTGCCATCCAGCTGTGCTGCTGTCACCACCTGCGTGGAGACCTGTGTGTGCCATGAGGGCCTTGTCCTTGATGGCAACACCTGCATACCCCCCTCTGAATGTGGCTGTGTCTTTCGGGGTCTCTTCCATGGCCTTGGTGAGGAATTTTGGGGTGACCTCACCTGCACCCAACGCTGCGTTTGTGACTCAGAGCAGCGGCAGGCAGTGTGCCAGGATTCCGGCTGTGGCATCAAGGAGGAATGCCGAGTGGAGGAGGGGATCCAGGATTGTTATCCCAAAATTTTTGGCATCTGCACTGCTGTTGGAGCCACCCACTATGAGACCTTTGATGGCAAGAGGTTCATCTTCCAGGGGACATGTGCCTACCTGTTGGTTGGGTTATGTGAGGACACCCAAAATTTGGTGGGATTCCAGGTATTGGTGCAGAATGGCGACCGAAGTGGGAACCTCATGTCATCCATCGCTGTGGTGACAGTCAAAGTCTACAACAAAACCATCAGCGTCAGCAGGGAACACCCTGGAAAAATCACGGTGAGTTTAGGAAATGATCCCTTCCCTTTTCATCACATTCTCCACCTCATCCCATTAACGAGTGATTAAATCTGAAATGTAATCCAAGATGGCAATGCAATCCATGGCAATGTCATTTGGGTGTTCCAGCTGTTGAAAGCAGAATTGGAATTTGCCATCAGACTCAAATGTTGTCAATTTTTATGGTTTTCTCCCCAGATCGATGAGTGGTTGATCAGCCTCCTCTTGGGACTTGGACCTTCTCATCCTCTTAAATCTCAAATTTAGTTAAATTAAACATTTAATTAAATCGATGATTTTTGGTTGCTGTGGCTGTTGAAAATAATTGGAATTTACCATCAGACTGCACATTTGATCACTTTTTACGGTTTTCTCCCCAGATTGATGAGCAGTTGGTCAATCTCCCGTATCACTACAGTGAAAGAAAGATTGTTGCCTATCGTGATGGGCAGGACGCGGTGGTAGAGACCAATTTTGGCCTTGTTGTCACCTACGACTGGTACAGCCGCGTCACTGCCATGGTGCCCAGTGGCTTCGCCAACGCCCTGTGTGGGCTCTGTGGGAACTACAATGGCGCTGCCAGCGATGACATGATGATGAGGAACAACCATGTGACATCAGACCCAGATGCCTTCGGGAGCAGCTGGAAGGTCACGGATATCCCAGGATGTGGTGAGAGGTCAACAGTGGAATGTTCCAGCACTGTCACACCTTCCCGGCTGCAACAGGAAGTATCTGGGAAGGGGTGTGAAATTATTTTGGAAGCGGATGGGCCTTTTAGAGCATGTCATGGTCATGTTGATGCCCACCAGTACTTCCAGAGCTGCATCCATGACTCCTGCCTGTTCCCTGATCAGGAAGAAGGGACGTGTCCAATCATTGCCCTCTACGCCACCACATGCCAGGCTGCTGGCGTGTCCGTTGGGAGGTGGAGGACAGATAATTTCTGCTGTAAGTTGGGATAATGGGAGGGATTTTCCTTCAGCAGTATCCAAAGGATCCTTAAGTCTGCTCCAAATCCATGTATGAACAACCCAGAGGTGGGTGTGTGGATCCAGTGAGAATTCCACCCAAAGTCTTGGTTGATCCCATAAACCACCCCAAATAAACCCTTCCTAAGGTAGTTGTCTCATCTGGAATAATTTACCCCCTCTAAATCTCCATTTTCCTGGTGTTGGCTACGAAATGGATAATTTAGAGGGCCAACCACCAAAAAATGCACCAAAAATAGTGGAATTGGGTTAAAGGGATCCGGCTTGGAGGTCAGTTGAGGATCCAGTGTGGAGCAATCCCATTCTTCAACTGAATGTTGCGTTTTTCTCCATGAAAATGTGGGAAATTTAGCAGTAAGAATTCCTGTTGTAATGGGCTGGGATATTCCTTACGGATGATCATTGGATCTTCATCAGATAATCATTGGATCATCATTTGATGATGCCCCTCATCACATTCACAGGGAGGAAAATTGAGGGTTTGCCATGAAACTGGTCTAAAAATCTCTGTATTTGGTGAAGTTTGTGGCCGAATTCCAGGAAACTTCCAGGATTTGGCTTGGAATGTCCTGTTTCCTCATGAATCCCATTGTCTCCCGGCAGATATTCCCTGTCCTTCCAACAGCTCCTATGAGCTCTGCTCACACACCTGCCAGCACACCTGCGGTGCTGACTCTGCCACGTGCCCAGGGCGGTGCCGCGAGGGCTGTACATGTCAGGACGGCTTCATGCTCAGCGGCGATGAGTGCGTCCCCATGTCCCACTGTGGCTGCAGCCACCACGGAGTCTACTACAAAGAGGGGGAGACGTTCTACCCGACAGAGCAGGAGATGTGCCAGTGCCTCTCTGGTGGCACTGTGAAGTGCCAAAATATTTCCTGTCCTGGTGGTGGCCCTGGGAAGGTCATTGATGGTGTCTTCCGGTGTCCACTGCAGGTGTCCAGCACCTGCACGGCCACAGGTGACCACACCTATGTCACCTTTGATGGGATGGCCTTCAACATCACTGGTACTTGTTCCTACATCCTCACCCAGACCTGCACAGGTGACAACGCAACGTCATTTACTGTCACAATCCAGAAGGGGGCGCGGCAGAAGGGGAAGGTCTCCGGGATACAATCATTATCTGTGGAAGTCTATGGGGTCAGCTTGACCTTGAAACAAGGAGAGAGGGCAGATGTCATGGTAAAGTGGCACTTAATGTTCCAAATCTCGTGGCATGCCCCCCAAATTGGGTTTCCTTGATGGAAGGGACACCTCCGCCCATCTCCAAGCCCAGTCCATGCTCCTCCCAACTTTTCTTTCTAAGCAAGATCTTAAATGCGCTAAAACTTTGGTGGGAAAGTGTTTCCCCTAAATTTTTTGTTCCACCTCAATCAGTCCCAAAACTGTGTTTCCTCGATGAGGGGAGCCCTCACCCCATCTCCAAGACCAATCCATTCTCATCCGAACTTTTCCTTCCAAGAGGGATCCACAAATCTGTCAGAATATTGCTTGGAAGGTGTTTTCCCCGAATTTTTTGTCTCACCTTCTCACTGGCGGACTCTTCCTTCTCTGTCCCAGGTGGACTCCATCTCCCACCACCTCCCCACCACTCTGAGCAAGGGACAGGTCCAGGTCTATGTACATGGGACAGGTGTCCTGCTCCGCACTGACTTTGGCCTCATTGTCCACTATGACCTTGTCCAGCACGTGATGGTTACGGTCCCCCAGACCTACATGGGACGCCTGTGTGGCCTCTGTGGCAACTACAATGGCCAAGGCAATGATGATTTCCAGCTCTCCAGTGGCCAACTGGCTCCAGATGCAACTGCCTTTGGATCCACATGGAAAACAACAGATATGCCTTGCGATGACACCTGTCCCAAGGATGAGTGTCCCACCTGCCCAGAGGAGAAAGTGGCAGTTCTCCAAGGACCCAAGTACTGTGGCCTTCTCACGGCCCCCGAAGGTCCCTTTGGCTCCTGCCATCGCATGATCGACCCCATCCCGTATTCCAAATCCTGCATCCATGACCTCTGTATGACGGGAGGGGACACGCATGTCCTGTGCCAGAATATCCAGAGCTATGTCACCATGTGCCAACATGCCGGAGTCACTGTGAGGGCTTGGAGGACACCATCCTTCTGCCGTGAGTTTGGGAGGGCACAGGGGAAAATGTCCCCTGTTTGGGGTTGGGAAGACCTCCAGGTGATACTGGAGTTTGGGAGGGCACAGGCGGGGGATGTTTCCTGTTTGGGTGTGGGTGACAGTGGTGACACCATGGGATGATGGTGATGGGATGAGCTTTAAGGTCCCTTCCAGTACAACTCAATCCATGATTCCATGAAAATTCCAGCCCTCGCCTGCCCAGCCAACAGCACCTACTCGCTTTGCACCAACACCTGTGCCAACACCTGTGCTGGAAATGCCACCACCTGTCCCCAAACCTGCACTGAGGGCTGCCAGTGCCGCCAGGGTTTTGTCTTTGATGGACACAGCTGCATTCCCGAGGAGCACTGCGGGTGCTTTAGCAATGGGGAATACTATAAGGTAGTTTTTCTGGCCTTTTTTCCTGTTGTTAGGCATTTATGTCCTTTTTCCCTTCATTTCTTCCTTATTCTTATATATTTGCTTCCTTTTTTTCTTTCATTTCCTTCTTCCTTCTTTTATTTTTATGTTCTTACCTGTATTTTTCCTCATTTCTTTTTCCTTCTCTTCTATTTTTCTGCATTTACCTCTGTTTTCATATTGTTTTCTTTTTTCCCTAGCTTAATATATTTACAATGTATTTATTTTAAAAATTAACTTCCTCCATTAAAAATTAATTTCCCCCTATTTTTATGCATTTACACCTTTATTTCTTGCATTTCCCCCTCTTTTTCTCTCTCATTTTCCCCCTTTCCACCCCCCTATTTTTATGTCATATTTTCCCTGCATTTCCTTTCTTTTCCTCTATTTGTAGGCAGTGAAATCTTTTTTTCTTGCCTGTGTTTCTCCCTGCGTTATGTATTTGCATTTCTTTTTCTGCATTTTTCCACACTTTTTCCTATATTTATGCTTTTCCCCCAGCATTTCCCCCCTATTTTTATGCATTTATGTCTTTTTCTTTTCCTGCATTTCCCCCTTTTCCCCTGTTTATAGGAAAGGTATGTATCTACATCCCTTTGCCTTGCAATTTGTTCACTACTCTCCCTATTCTTCGTTTTGCTATTCTTTCTGCATTTTTTTCTTTTTATCCCCTACTTTCATGGATTTCCCTTTCTCCCTTCTCCCTCCGCACAGCCCCACGAGATGCTTTTCAAGGATCACTGCCAGCGCCGTTGCGCCTGTGTCCCTGGCCAGGGCCTTACCTGCCATGAGCACACTTGTACTGAGGACGAATCCTGTGAAATCTGGGAAGGGGCCTTGGGATGCATCAATAAAAGTGAGGAAAAATGAGGGAAAAGGGGGCTTTAGATGCAAAATGCATCTGGGGACGCTTGAAGGGTTGACTGTGGAAAAAAGGGAAGGGAAGGTGGAGGGAACAGAATCCTGTGTCTGTCACTAAGGCTCAGGGACGGGGCAATTCTTCTGATGATTTCTCCCAAGGTTTCTCCCATCCCATGGCTTCTTCTGTGGTCCTTCCCATGGTTTTTCTCATTGTTTTTCCCATGGTTTTCCATCCCATGATTTCTCCCATGGTTCATTCCATGTTTGTTCCCATAGTTTCTTCCATCCCGTGATTTTTCCTATTCTGTGGTCCTTCCCGTCTCCATAGTTTTCTCTCATGTGACTTCCCCCCACTTTTTTCCCCACCGTTTTCCCCAACCCATGGCTTCCTGCAGTGTTTATCTCCTATTTCACCCAGCCCACGGCTCATCCCGCTCTCCCTCCCCTCTCAGACCCCTGTAAGTCCCTGCACTGCCGCCCCAAGGAGCGCTGCCGGCCCCGTGGTGCCCAATCCCGCTGTGTCCCGGCCCTGGTCGCCACGTGCTGGGCATGGGGTGACCCACACTTCCGCACCTTCGACGGCCTTGACTTTGACTTCCAAGGAACCTGCACCTACACCATGGCCGAATCCCATGGGAATGACCCTGGGCTGGTGCCCTTCAGGGTTGAGGCCAAGAACGACATCCGTGGCGGGATCCAATCTGTGTCCTATGTCTCCTTGGTCAATGTTGACGTCTATGGACAACGCATCTCCTTCCGCCGGAATGAAGATGGAAAAGTCCGGGTGAGTTGGGTAGAAATATGAGAATTTGGGCTTCTTCCCCACTTTTTGCTTCATCTAACAAGTGCCAATGTTATTTCGGGATAAATCAGTCAGATTGGGAGATGGATTGTTGAAATGTTGGGGTATTTTGGGAATAAAATGTTGGGATATGTCAGGAATAAAAAGCTGAGAAATGGTGGGAACGAAATATGGGAAATAGAATATTTGGCAATGTCAGGAACAGAAAGTTGTGATAAGATTGGAATAAGATGTTGAGATTTGTTAGGAATAAAATGTTGGGGTATGTCAGCAATAAAACAGGATATGCCAGGAATAAGATGTTGAGATAAACTGGGATAAAATGTTGGTGTGTCTAGAGAATAAAATATTTGGGTATTTCAGGAATAAAATGTTGGAATGCAGCAGGAATAAAATACTGTGGGTTGTTTGGATAGTTTGGGAATAAAATATTGGGTCGTAGTGGGGAGAGAATGTTGGGGTATGTCAGTAGCAAAATATGGCAGGAATATAATGTTGGGATATGTAAGATGTAAAATGTTGGGATATGATTTAGCGTTGGCATATGCTGGGAATAAAGAATGGGGATATGTGGGGAATAGAATATTAGGATACATTTGGAATAAGATACTGGCGTACGTTGAGAATGAAACATTGAGAGACAACTGGGAATGTTGGGCCATTGGCAGGTGAATGGGGAGGTGACACTGCTCCCGGTGCTCCTGGCAGATGGGAAGGTGCGGGTCCGTCCCAGTGGGCTCCGTGTTGCTCTGGAGACAGATTTTGGTCTCCGGGTCTCCTACGACTGGAACTGGCACCTCCTGATCGACCTCCCCAGCAGCTACTTCCGCCATGTCCGCGGCCTCTGCGGGAATTTCAACCTCAAGCCCCTCGACGACATCCCCGAGGCTGGTGACAACATCACTGCCATCATCACATGGGCCAAAAGCTGGAAAAGTGCTGACTCTGAGGCCAACGACCCAATTTGTTGGGATTATTGTGATGGAGCATGCCCAGTGTGTGATGAGGAGAAGAAGGAGCTTTATGGTGGGAACCACTATTGTGGGATCATCAAAAAATCCTTCCAGGGACCCTTCAGAGCATGTCACAACATAGTGAAGCCTCAAGACTTCTATCGCAACTGCCTGTCAGACCTGTGCCTGAGTGATGGGGCGAGGTCGATCCTCTGCCAGGTGCTGGAGACATATGCGGCAACGTGTCGGAAGAGTGGAGCCGTGGTCCATGACTGGAGGACGCCATCGGGATGCCGTAAGGATTGGGGTTTTCTTTGAGAAGGGAAGGAGCCAAGAGTGGGGGAGGAGAGGCATGGAGTGGGATCCATCCTGGGTTGAAGCCTTCAAATCCCTCAGGTGATCCTTGGAAGTTCTCCAGAACTTTCTTCTGGTGTTCCAGCCTCTTCTTTGTGTCCCAGAACCCACCACGTCTTTCTAAGAATCCATCCTACATTTTCCAGATCTTTCCCACATGAGCCAGGCCCTTACCCTTGTGTCCCAGATTATCCCACACCCCATCCTGCGTTTTCAAGACCCTTGCTGCTTGTTCCAGGCCTTTATTCTTGTGTCCCAGACCTCATCCTGTGCATTCCAGACCCCATGCCGCATGGCCCAGATCCCTGCCACATGACTCAGAGCTCATCCCACTTGTTTCAGTCTCTTCCCAGGTTTCCCAGACCTTCCTCCTTACACTCCAGACTCTTTTTGTTTTCCAGACCCTTCCCCATGTTCGAGACTCTTTCCCAATCCCCACCCACTCTGCTGAATGCGGTTTGCTCCCCTAATCCCTCCCTCACCCCAGTTTCCTCCCCCTGCAGCCTTACCTTGCCCTGAAAACAGCCACTATGAGCCCTGTGGCACCGCCTGTCCAGCCACCTGCTCTGACTGGGACAGTCCAGCCACCTGTGACCAGCCCTGTGTGGAGACCTGTGCCTGTAACACCGGGCACGTGCTCAGTGGCGGACAGTGCGTGCCAGTGTCCCACTGTGGCTGCACCCGTGATGGCCGCTACTACCGCCCTGGCGAGGAGTTTTGGGATGATGACACCTGTCACTCCAGGTGCAGGTGTGACACGGAGCTGGGAATGGTGGTGTGTGAGGACTCCAGGTGTAAGCTGGGTGAAGTGTGCATGGTGGTGAAGGGCATGCGGCGGTGCGTGGCCAACAGCCGCTCCATCTGCGTGGCCACTGGTGACCCCCACTACACCACCTTCGACGGGCGCCGCTACGACTTCATGGGTACCTGTGTCTACCTGTTGGCTGGGCTCTGCTCCACTGACCCCACCCTCATCCCCTTTGCTGTCACTGTGGAGAACAATCACCGTGGCAGCCACCTGGTCTCCTTCACCAAGGTGGTCACCATGGAGGTGTACAACATGACCCTCAGCCTCAGCCAGGAACATCCCCAGAAGGTCAAGGTAGGGATGAAGGAGATGATGGGGGTGGTTCAGGGTCATTGGACGGCATCTGGGGAGGGCTCAAAGTCATGGTATGGTCTTCAGGTGCATTTCAGGGTCATCACTCCTGAGTGGAGTTTCAAGGTCCTTGTAAGGTGTTTAGGTGGGTTTTGAAGTAATTTCAAGGCATCTGATTGGGTTTCAAGATCCTTTTATGGTGTTCAGGTGGGTTTCAAAGTCATTGGGGTGGCATCTGGGTGGGCTGCAAAATCACCTTAGTGTGTTTCAAAGTCATTGCATGGTGTCTTGGCGGGCTACAAAGCCCTTGTGTGGCATCTGGGTGGGTTTCAGGGTCATTCCATGGAACTGGGTAAGGTTTCAAGGTCGTTGTATGGTCTTCAGGTGGGTTTCAAGGTCATCATGTGGCATCTAGATGGTCTTCAGGGTAATTCTATGACACCTGGACGGGTTTCAACTTCATTGTGTGACCTCATGCCACCCACGGTTCTCTTTCCCAGGTTAATGGTGTCCTGTTGGACCTTCCCTTCACCTACAACCAGCAGCTCCAGGTGTCCCTCCGTGGTGTCCACGGCTTCATCACCACTGATGCGGGTGTCACTGTCACCTTTGACTGGTACAGCTACGCGCGTGTCATCATCCCCAACACCTATGCCAGCGCCGTCTGCGGCCTCTGTGGCAACGCCAATGGCGACCCTCATGATGATTTTGTCACCCGCGATGGCCACCGTGCTGACAACGAGACCCACCTGGGGGACAGCTGGAAGGTTGGCGATGTCCCTGGGTGCTCACCTGGGTGCAGTGAGGGCTGCCAGGTGTGCAGTGATGCCCAGAAACGTGCCTACCGTGGAGACAAGCACTGCGGGCTGCTGGGGAAGAAACGAGGGCCCTTTGCCACCTGCCACGATGTCATCGACCCCGCCCCTTACTTGGATGACTGTCTCTTTGACGCCTGCCTGTACCAGGGACACCAGGACACCGTGTGCCAGGCCATTGGCGCCTATGTTGCTGCATGCCAGAGCCAGGGCGCTGCTGTGCGGCCGTGGCGCACAGCTGCCTTCTGCAGTATGAGGAGACTTGGGGGCCTTGGGGAGAGTAGGGGGCGTTTTGGAGGGCAGAGAGGGACACAGGGGTTAGGCAAGGAGTTTCGAGCTTTCCGTGGAGGATTTTGGGATGTCTGGCAGGCAGAAGGGGGGGGGCGAGGCTGTCTGTGGAGGCTTTGGGGGTGTCCATGGCAGGTTTGAGGTGTTCCCAGGGGGTTTGGGGTCTCCATGGGGAGCTTTAGGGTGTCAGTGGAAGTTTTGGGGTCTACACAGGGAGTTTTGGGGTGTCCATGGAGGAGTTGGGGTCTGCATGAGGGGGCATTGAGGTTTGGAAGGAAGTTTTGGGGTTCAAGGAAGACAAGGGAGTTTTGGGATGTCCCTGGGAAGTTTGGGAATTTGGGGCCTGCATGGGGAGTTTTGGGGCATCCATGGGAATTTTGGAGTGTCCATGAGGGTTTTGAGGGTTTGCAGGGAGTATTTTTGGGTCCATGAGGGTTTTTGTCCTTCTCCCTTCCTGACAGGTCCCGTGTGCCCCCCAAATCAGCACTATGAGCTCTGCGGCTCCCCCTGCCCCCCCCACCTGCCAAGGCGAAGCTGAACCTCAGGACTGCTCTGATGCCTCCACGTGCTCTGAAGGTTGTTTCTGCAATCCCGGATTTTTCCGGAGCGGGGATCACTGCGTGCCCCTCCCCCAGTGTGGCTGTGCTTTGGAGGGCCGCTACTACCCCCGGGGGCTGCAGTTTTACCCTGAGCCCCCCTGCACTCAGCGCTGTGTCTGCTCCGAAAATGGGGGGCTGGAGTGTCACCCCACTCCAGGCTGCTCCAGTGACGAGGAATGCACAGTGCAGGATGGGGTGCTGGGGTGCCACCCCCGCACCTGCAGACAGTGCCAGGTTTTGGGGGCAGGGGCTTACAGCACCTTCGATGGGCACCTGGGGAATTTTGGGGGGTCCTGCACCCTCCTGCTGCTGCAGTTGGAGAGGGGTGAGCCTGAAGAAGAGCTGGAGCCGATCACAGTGGCCTTGGAGCAGGAGGACACGCAAGTGCAGCGGGTGACAGTGATGGCACACGGGGTGTCCGTGGTGATGGACAGGGGACAGCAGTGGGAGGTGACGGTGAGTGGAGGGCCTGGGGCCTTGGGAATGCAGACCCCGGTTTTGGGGACAAAAAGATATTTGGTGGGCAAAAGGGGGGATGGCAATGGGGTTTTGGGAGGTGCAGCACTGAGGGAAGGCATGACTTAGGGTGGAAGCTCTGACTTTGAGGTGCATGCCCTGTTTTGTGGGTGCAAGCCATGTTTTGGGGCAAAGCTTTTGGGGGTGCATGCAAGCCTGGTTTGGCAGGTACAAACCCTGTTTTGGGGGGGTAAAAAGTGGTTGGGTGAAAAAGAGGGGGTAAAAATGGGGTTTTGAGGGACATGGCAGTTGGGAAGGGGTTATTTGAGGGTGTAAGAGCTGCTTTTGGGGTACACACAGCACTTTTGGTGAGCAGTCTGGGGACCCTTTCTGGAGTGCTAAACCTGGATTTGGGATGCAAACCATGATTTTGAGGTTGAAAACTCATTTTGGAGTGTAATTACCATCCCTTTGTGGGATGTAAACCTTGAGTTTAAGGTGCGCAGAAGAAGTCCAGACTCTAGTTTTGGGGGTGCAAACCCTGTTTTTGGGGATACAAACCTTATTTTGGGGGGTTAACCCCACCTTTGGTGGTCTGACTTCCCTTTCGAGGTCCTCACCCCATCTCCCCCAGGTGGATGGCGAGCGCCACTTGCTGCCGCTGTGGCTGCGTGGGGGCGCGGTGGGGGTGGCGCAGGTGGGGTCCCACCGGCTGCTCCAGGTCCAGGGCGGCCCCAGAATCCTCTACGACGGCAAGGCGTATGTGGTGCTGACGCTGCCCCCCTCATCTCGTCGCCCCCGGGGCCTCTGCGGCAACTTCAACGGGGACCCCGACGACGACGACCCCGACGAGGAGGCTCTGGGCGGCCCCTTCGCAAACTGCATCCGCTTGGCGCCCGCCCCCAGCTGCTCCCCGGCCCAGGCGCGGCGCTGCGCGGTGCTGGCGGACCCCGAGGGACCCTTTGCGGGGTGTCACGGGGCGGTGCCACCCCGCACGTACCTGGTGGCCTGCGAGCGCCAGGTGTGCGGGGGAGGGGGCGACCCCTGTCCCGGCTTTCAGGGCTACGCAGCCGCGTGCCAAGCAGCCGGAGGCGCGCTCCGGGAGTGGCGGGAGGCCACGGGTTGCCGTGAGTATATAGAGAGGTCGGGAATTTGGGAGGGAGTCGGGAATCTGAGGTTGACAGGAAGTTTGGAGTGGGGAATTTGGGGTGGTGAAGTTTCGGGAAGATGGGAATTTAGGGGTCAGGATTTTTGTGGGGTCAAGGATTCTGTAGGGAGTGGAAATTTTGGTGGGGGTGGGAATCTAGAGGTCTAGGGGACTGGAATGGAACAGGGGCTCATTCCTGCATGGAAAAAGGGGTACGTGTCCGCATTACTAAGCCCCCATCTGGGGAATGCCCAAATCACACCCCCAAAGGAGACCGCCCCCCCCCTCCCCCCCGCCACCCCCCAAAAACCCCAACAAAACCGGAAAGCCTTTGTCCCGCAGTGGAACCCTGTGCAACCAAGAGGTTCCCCCCCCCGCAATGACCCCAAATGGGTGCCCCATGGGACCACCCACCCCAAAGATGGGATGGCATTGATCCCAGGAGACACCTATTGACCCCTGATGATCCCTCAGTAGCCCCACTGGCCCCATTGACCCCCTTTGTTTCTTCCCTCCCTCTCCCAGCTCTCACCTGCCCCCCCAAGAGCCACTACCAGCTGTGTGCCCGCACCTGTGAGCACACCTGCGCAGGTGTGTCGGCGCCACCCCCCTGCAGCGAGCGCTGCTTTGAGGGGTGTCAGTGCGCTGAGGGGCTGCTGTTCGACGGCGCCCGCTGCGTCCTCCCGGGGACCTGCGGCTGCCTCCACCAGGGGCGCTACTTCCAGGTGAGTGCAGCCCCAGTGTCCCCCAGTACAGCCCAGTTGCAGCCCTAGCTCCTTCCAGGGTCCCCATGTTGATGCCAGGTCCCTTCAGTGTGCCTCCCACAGTGTTCCCAGTGTCCCCCAGCAGGTTCCAGTGCCCCCAGTGGGGAGATATGGGGAAGTGCGGGGACATGGGCACGCACTGGGGACATGGTGGTGGTCCCCATGGGCACCCATTGGGGATATGGAGACACAGGGGATATGGGAGACATGGGCCCCCTCCCCCCTCCCACGACACCTCACAGCATCATCATCCCCATGTTTTTGGCCATTTTAAGCCACTTTTCCCCACTTTCCACATTTTATCCATGGAAAACAGATCGCTGAGACCATCCTGACCCCTGACTGCTCCCAGTCCTGCACCTGCCGGGGGCCCGGGGGCCTCCAGTGTCACCCCTTCACTTGTCCCTTCAGCCACACCTGCGGCCTCCGTGATGGCATCCGCACCTGCATTGCACACCCGGGGCGCTGTGCCCTGTCCCCTGCCACCCGCTTTGTCACCTTTGACGGCATCACTGGGGCCACCCTGGCCACCGGCATCTATGTGGTGGCCAGCGTGTGTGACCCCCGGGACCCTGCATGGTTCCGGCTGCTGGGGGACATCAGGGACATTGGGGACCAGCGGGCAGTGGTGGCACTTCACCTCTTCACCCCCCACAGCCTCATCACGGTGCGGAGGAACAGGAAGGTCTGGGTAAGTTGTCACCACCCTAAGTGGCACCCAAAAATGTCACCACCCTAAACATCTTCCTGACCTTCATTTTAATTAAAAAAAAAAAAAAAGTCGTTTTTTTTTTCCTTTAACTTCAGACCAGGTAAGAGTCCCCATGGGTTGTCCAATCCCACCAACACCACAGGGTGTCCTTACCTTAATTTTGCCCCCAATTACTCTTTTTCCTCCCCAATTTCCTACCAGTGAAGCACCTGTGTGGGTGATGGTCACTAAGAGGATATCCATAAATTGACACACCCCACAATTTTGACCAAAGTTGCTCTTTTTTCTGCCAATTTCATGTCAGAGAAGCACCTACATGGGTCGTCCCTCATCCTACTCCCACCATGCCTTGACGCATCCCAGCATTTTTCCTCAAACTCCCTCTTTTCCACCCATATTCCTCCAACTTCACCCCCTGTCTCACCCCAAATCCCCCTTTTCCCCCTAATTCGGTGTTCTCCAGCTCAACGGGGTCCCCACGCCCCTGCCCTTGGAGCTCCCGGGACCATTGACCATCACGGAGACGCACAGGAGCCTCCGGATCAGCCGGATCCCGGGATTTGTGGTGGAACTGGGCGCCGTGGGGGTGACAGTGGAGGTGCCCAGGGAAGCGCGGGCGACGCTCTGTGGCCTCTGCGGCGACTACGACGGTGCCACCAGCAATGACCTGCGAGGGCCCGACGGGACAGTGACGAGCGACGTGCAGGCACTGGCCAAGGCCTGGCAGGCGCCTGACTTCACCCAGGTGGGTGACACCGGGGGAGGGGTGTTGGGGGAATTTTGGCTGTCTTGGGGGTGGCACTAGAGGGAACAGTGACAAAATGGGGGGCGGGGGTGGGGGGGGAAATAGCCTGAAAAAGAGGGAAAGAATCCCCCCAAAAGGGGAAAAAAGGCCCAAAAGATGGCAAAGAGACCAAAAAGGGGAAAGAGTTCCCCAAAAGGGAGAAAAGAGCCCCAAAAAAATGGGAAAGGAGACCTAAAAGAGGAGGAAGAAGAGCCAAAACTAGAGAAAGGACCCCAAAATGCAGGAAAAGATAACAAAAAAGGGAGAAAGAGCACAGAGAGGGGGGAAATGACTTTAAAAGATGGAAAAAGAGACACATAAATGAGGAAAAGAGTCAAAAGAGGAAAAGAACTGAAACAAATGGAAAGAGATCAAAAAAGGAGAAAGGAAGGGGGGGGGGGGGAGGTGGAAAGAACACCTGAAACAAGAATAAAAGCACAGAGAGATGGGAAAAGACACCAAAAATGGATGAAAGACCCAGAAATGGGGAAAAGGAATATTAAAAAGGGAGCAAGAGCGCAAAAAATGGGGAAAGAGGCCAAAAATGAGAGACACCAGAAACAGGGGAAAGAACCCCCAACAAAAGGGGGAAGGGGCGTGGGAGAGAAGCACAAGTAAAAGGGGGAAAAGAGCCCAAAACGGGGAAAGTGATTAAAAAAGAGGGAAAGAGCTTCTCAAAGTGGGGAAAGAGACCAACAACAGAGGGGAAAGAGTTAAAAAATGGGCCTAACAAGTCCAGAAAATGGGGAAAAGACCGTAAACTAGGGGAACTGCCACGAAGTCACCCTCGATTTTCCCTTTCTTTCCACCCAGTGATGTGGAAAATTGACATTTCACCTGGGTGGCCGTGCCCCGTCACTGATGTCATCCTCAAACTGCCTCAGATCCGGAAAACCCAGACTTTTATAACCCCTCAAACCCGTGTTTCGGCCCCAAAATAAAACCTGGGAGAAAACGCGGTTTGCGGGTGTGATCTGGGGATAAACTCCTGGCAGTTGTGGGAAAACAGGAGCGTGGCGATGTGCTGAGGGGCAGCTGGGGGGCGGAGAGGATGTTCCCACCGTGTCCTGCCGCGGGCGGTGCCGTGTCCCCCCTTCCCCCGCCCCCCCGTCGGTCAATATTTCCCAACGCCTGAGTCCCACGGTGGGGGAGGGGCGGGGGGGCACCAGGATGTTTGGGGGAGGGGAGGGGGTGCCCGGATATCCGCGTCCACCAGGGGAGGGGTGTGGGATACCAGTTCCTCCCAGTGCATGCCAGTAGCCACCCGCCAGTCCCCTCCAGTGTGCCCCCCCCCCCCGGTATCCCCAGTCTCTCCCAGTACAACATCCCCCTACCCCCCAGTCTCTTCCAGCCTCCCTCAGCTGACCTCATATACCCCCATTATCCCCAGTCCCTCCCAGTGCATTCCAGTCCTCCCCCACTATTCCCCACGGTGTTCCCAAATCCCTCCCAGTTTGTCCCAGTCCCCCCTAATCCCTCCTACTGCATCCCAGTGTCACTCAGTGTCCTCCCAGGGCCTGTTTAAGCCTTGCGGTGTCCCCTAGTACGTCCCAGCATTCCCCAATGCCTCCCAATGCCTCCCAGTCGCTCCCAGTGTCCCCCTCCAGTGCCCCCTCCAACATTCCCAGTGTCTTCCAGTATGTTCCAGTAACCCCCAGTGCCTCCCAACGCATCCTAGTCACACTCAGTGTCCCCCCGGTGTCTCCTCCAGCCTTCCCAGTTTCCCCCAACACATCCCAGCCCCCTCCCCCCCTCAGTGTCCCCTCCCAGTCCATTCCAGTCCCCCCCAGTTGCAGTCTGGGCAAAGACGGAACTGCCTGGGGCCCTGGGAGGTGCCACCTGGGGGTGTCCCATGTCATCCCCCCCATCCACCCCCCAGCCTGTCCCTTCCCTGGGGATAAAGTGGCTCCAGTCACAGCACTGGGACAGACTGGGACCATGGGAGTGCAGTGAGTGGGGACAGTGGTGGGCATGGGGGACATGGGGGCACATGTGGGACATGGTGGACACAGGGGGATATGAAGCACATGAGGAGACATCGTGACATGGAGGGGGGACATGAGGGACTTGGGGGGACAGGGAGGACAAGGGGGCATGGAGGGACCATTGGGACATGCAGGACATTGGGGGAGACATGGAGGGGCATAGGGAAATATGGGGACCCTGGGGACATGGGGAAGATGGAGAGGTCACAGGGGATGTGGGGACACGTTTGATGGGGGATCCCCTCACACTCCCCCAGGCCTGGACACATGAAGGTCCCCCCCGTCCTCTTCCTCCTCAGCCATGCAGAGCAGTGGGGACTCCTGGGAACGTTGGGGACTCCTGTGGGATCCCTCGGTGAGTTTGGAGTCCCAGCCCAATACTGGGAGGTTCTGGAGTGATACCGGGGGGTCCTAGGCCTATAGTGGGAGGTCCCAGTCCCACACCAGGAGGTCTCAGGCCCGTACTGGGAGCTCCCAGCTCCACACTGTTGTCAAAGACTGAAATGTCCTAATTTATGGCTTAAACATCTTTGTGAAGGACTTTTGCCTATTATAGCAAAACTGAATAAAAGCTGCAGAGAAGACCACCACACCCTCAATAGGCGTCCAGACTAAGGCCCTGGAGATAAGATAAAAGTAACTCAGGTCTAGGCAGTTGGAGAATACATTCACAGAGGGATCCAGCTTAGCACCTTCTATGGGTGGAGACCATAGCCCCAGGGCTATCAGCTGCCAGGCTCCAACAGACCCTCCCACCAAAAGGTGGGGAGGAGACAGGCTTTGGGTGTGTAGTGGAAAAGCCTCTGGTCAGAAGCACAGTGACCACCCATCCTCCACTGCAGACCAGCTCAGCTGAGAGGCCCCTTCATCCGGGGAAAAGCTCATTCACATGTAGGACAGGAGAGGGAGTGTCATGGCTCATCAAAGGCCCTCCCCAAAGGTCCCCAGACCCTGCACCAGAGCACTAATATCAAACTGTGCAATGGTGCAACAGATCCAGTGTTGAAATGGACAGTGTCAAACTGGCTCCCTGCAAGGGAAGCACTTGGGTGTTCCCACCTGTCCAAAACCTACATTGATCCACTGGACTCTGTACTTTTAAGCAGTAGGGGACCCCTACCACCAAGAAGACCAGATGGAGGGGAGCAACAAGATGTCATTGGGACCCCCGGAAGTGTGATATGTTTCTACCTAACCCCTGTCACTTTCTCCCTGTCCCCCCACCCTCCATGCTCTTTCTTTCTTTCTTTCTTTCTTTCTTTCTTTCTTTCTTTCTTTCTTTCTTTCTTTCTTTCTTTCTTCCTTTCTTCCTTTCTTCCTTTCTTCCTTTCTTCCTTTCTTCCTTTCTTCCTTTCTTCCTTTCTTCCTTTCTTCCTTTCTTCCTTTCTTCCTTTCTTCCTTCCTTCCTTCCTTCCTTCCTTCCTTCCTTCCTTCCTTCCTTCCTTCCTTCCTTCCTTCCTTCCTTCCTTCTTTCTCTCTTGCTTTCTCTCTCTCTCTCCCCCCCTTTTACTATTTGTGCTGGTTTTGCATTGATTGCCATTTGGTGAGGAGGGAAGGAGCCACCCATGTAAATGATTTTTTTTAAGAGAAGGTGCTAACAGTTTCCTTCATGCCTGACATAACCTATCAGTGACTAGTTTTGAATACTGACACCTTGTTATGACTTATTAAAATATGGATATTGATGTAATATCAATACCCAACTGTGACGGACAAAAGACTCTCTAACAGTTTAGGGTTAGAAAGTGTATGTTTAATGCGATGCTGGGCAGGTGCGTGGGATCACTCCCTAATATGCGCTGCAAAATTACAGGTGGTTATGGAGTCTATTTATTTACAAAAGTGTAGAATACCCAAAATACTAATCCATATTCATAGCACTGACACCTCCCATTCTCCACTTCATATTATAATTAGCTAAAAAACTATTAAGCATGTGTAGTTTGTTCCTTGAATTGGGTCAGTGGCCTTTTTTATGGGGAGGGGTCATAAAAAGAGGAAGTGAGGAGAGTCTTCCTCGTTCTAAACTTTTGACCTTTTCAATGGATCTCAAGACAAATGATAGCTGGTAGAACTCCAGTTTCCTGTTTTCATGACTGTTCAATGGGTTTCTGGATGCTAGAAGATTTACTATTATTTGTGTTCTTAGATCTGTTTATCAGTTTCTTCTGTTTCTCATTATAAACACAGCTAAACAAACACAGAAATGACAAGCCATTAGTTATTTAGATCAGGGATTGCTATCCTAGATCCGGTTCCTTTCAACTTTCAACCATTAGCTTCTAATTATTTCCAGCACAGCTTATCTATCTATCTACTTCAATTAATTCTGGCAAAGCTTATCTCTAGCTAAAGCATTAACTTTTCTAAAATCCTTAATTCCTTTGAAATTCATGTCTCAGTTAAACCACTAGAAAGCTGAACATGCCTCTGTGAACACACGTGTTAAAAACGAACAAACGCCAGGAAAGCTTTCTTCTCCTTCTTCCAGCCTGAGGACAAGTAACAAGCTGGCCTGGCCTCCTCTGTGTGGCTGGGCCAGGCCAGGTGGGTCCTGCTGGGGACCAAGGCCCCTTCCTGAGGAGCCTGCCCGGCCTCATCCCAGCTGGGTCGGGCCCCAGCAGAAGAGGAGTCCATCAGCCCCTGGTGTGCCACTGCTGAGATCCTAGCTGCTTCTCCCCGCTTCGCCAGCATGGCCTCTGAAGAATCCTCCACTGTAAACGGCTCCAGCTGCCACTCCCGAGTCAGCTTGCCAAGGGGCTGTCCTGGCGTGATGTGAGATCATGCGGCTGAGACCAGGGGCGGCTCTGCAGGCGTGCAGAGAGTGGCTGCGTGGCAGGAGTTGAATGCAGCAGGGGCCAGAGACCAGCCATGCAGACAGAGCGGCTGCCACCATTATGAAATCCTGGCACAGCCCTGGCGTGGCCTGAAATCCATCATGGTGATTGCTTTGGCCACCGCCGACCATCATGACCATCCACTGGGCCCAGGCAAGATAGTAACTCTTTCATTGCACAGATGAAACTTGTAAAGCATTGACCTTCTCTTGAGTGAGACAAAAAGACTAAGTGAAAACATGTAAAGAAACAACATAAAGTCAGTAAGGTCAGTGAAGAAAGAGTCAAGTCCCAAATAGGAGGAGAATGAGGACATGGCTTAGTCTTAGGCTAAATTTTTTTTGTAAATTCATGGTGATGGACTTGATACACTAGAATATCCCTTGAATTCATAGAAACAGTATGAAAGGTAGAGTGCATAAATTGCAGACATGAGCAAAGGCATTAGTGCTGAAGCAAGTAAATGTTGAAGTAGCTGTCATCTCATGAGAAGTTTGAACAGAAAGAGAGATGAGAGTGATGAAAACCCTTTGCCCACAGGGAGAGAAAGAAAAGACCTCTGTTCCCAGAGATAATCTCAGAGAGAGATTTAAAAAACCTTTGCTTTTGAACAGTTTAAAAATATTCCTTAAAATAGTACCCTGTACATTTGACATAGCCCATGAATGCAGATGTGAAAAGGCTGCGTGAGATAGAAGGGACTTCATGATTACAGATTTCCAGGCAGCTGTTATTCGTGGAAATTGAGGCCACAAGAGTTGTTTTCTTGAAGAGAAGTCTCCATGACCTGGCAAAACAGACTCCTCTCACTAAGAGAACTGATGAAAGACTATTTTAAAAGTGATAAACTGACTGAAGTCCCAAGTTTTGTCTCTGCACATTATCAGTGGGAAAGAAAAGAAGGTTGTGGACAGAGGAAAAGTGTTCTGAAGGTTTTATTCTAATACTTACTATTTTTTTATTTTCTTTCAATTCTGTTCAAATAAAATTTTCTTTATACTCTTTAAAGTTTTGAGCCTGCTTTGCTCTTCTCCTAATCCTATCTCACAGCAGAAATGGAGTAAGTAATTCTGGTAGGTGCATTAGCATTTAGCCAGTGTTCAACCCACAACATTATTTAGCATGTTGGCCAGGAAACTCAAATAGACAAACCACAACCACTACACTAAATTGGTGTTTCCCCCCAGTTTGATCTAAAATGGCCACATTATTAAATAAAATATATCACTTTTTTTAGCACCAATGTCTAACCTCATTTGGGTTTAGTTATGGGGTTTTTTGGGTATATTTCGAGCCTTTCTGGTTTCTATCCATTTGATTCACAGAGACTTAATTTTCTTGGCTCTTCCATGTTTAAACTGGTTCATAACCACTGGGACATCCCAGTCTTCTACCAGCAGGCCCTAGGCCCACACTGGGAGGTTCTGGGGTGACAGACTGGAGGTTGGGGGGTCATGGTGGTTGGTGTGACCATGGTTGAGGCCACCATGACAGGGATTCCCATGACTGGAGACACTGTACCAGGGACAACTGTGGGGGGTAATTGTGCTTAGTGCCACCATGGTTGGTGCCCCCATGTGACCTTTGCCTGCAGGCGAACAACAGTGGTGTTGTGTCCTTCTGGACGATGGTCCCTGAGTTCACTCCCCGGCCCTTCCTGTGGCAGTTCGATATAGTTAGGGACAGGTGATCGGAAGATGTCGCGCTGTACGGGCAGGCAGAACCCCCCTTTCCTCCTCAGCAAAGGTCACTTGACCCCTAATTAGCCAGTAACACCTAGTTTATAACGTAAGCAGAAGGAAGTGATGCAGTTAACACAAGTTATATAGACCCAGGTAACGCACTAATAAACGCCATTTGCCATCCACCACACTGGTGTTTGTGAGCTGATGGCCCGAGCAGTCTGGGGTTGGTCGCCGTGCTGTTCCTGAACCAGGTCGCCACGCCTCGGAGGAGGCAACAATGGTGCCAAAATCCAGGAAATCATCCTGGAAAAACGGGAGTCACCTCGACGGGTGAAAACAGGGGCTGAGCGGCGGGTTTAGCTTGGCGAGGAGGACGCCCCTGGAGCCGTGAGGAGGATGGAAGCTTTCGCGAAGGTCGTATCTCAGATTCATAAGCAATGGGGAGTTGAGTGCAAACTAAAAGATTTTACTCTTGCTATTGCGAGGTTGATGCAAATTCGGGTCATTGATCGTCCGGTGGAGGTACTTCACCTAGAAATATGGGATATATGTACGAAGGCTCTGGCCGAGGAAACAATGTCCTCAGGCTCAGGAAAGCATCTTAAGGCATGGGGAAAAGTTGTGCAGGCTTTGCAAAAGGCTCTGCAAGAGCAAGAGACCTGAAAAGCTGCACAGAACTGTCTGATGGTCATGCCTCAGCTGGGGGTTGGGGCAGCCACACAGACTGCAGACGAAAGTGATTTTATTGAGTGTGAAAACTCGCAAGGGCAAAAGCCCCTTTTACAGCCTCAGAGCTCGGATCAACCTACAGAGAGAAAGGAGCAGGCACAAGTCTGTTGGGGAGGGTTAGCGGAAGAGGCCAGGAGCGCCGCTGTTAAGTCAGGGTCCAAGGGGCCCTGGGAGAGACCCCCGCCCTATGCACCGCAAAATGGCGTTGAACTACAAAGGGATGAGAATGGTGCAGCTGTGGCTAGAAAGAACAAAGGGGGTTCGTTAGATAATGTGGACACTTGTAAGCAACATGTGTGTGATAACAGAAAAGTGACCAAGGTCGACCCAAATTCCTACCAAAAAGCATCCTGCAAGGCAAGAGCCTCCCCTAGCAGGAGGCAGGGTGAGCCGAGGGGGAAGGAGTGGCCTGACTCTAAGAGAAAAGGGCAGAGTCGAAGCCTGACAAAAAGGTACTGGAGCCCAGAAGCCTCTGGTCAGTCGACTTCCGGCCCTGAGTCAGACAACATCTGGGACGAGTGGTTTCAGGAGTGTTCAATAGCTGACTTGGGCTCCGACTCCGACAAAGAGATAGTGAAGGCAGATAAAATCAATAACCTTAATGCTCCTGCTTGGGTCAAAGGGAAGGAGCAAACTCCACTCACGGACTGGAGGAAAATAACAGTAGTGTGTGTCGGCTAGGCCCCTTCAGCCAAGTTGGCCTTTCCAGTCCGAATGGGGGAGCAAGGCAGAAATCAGAGAACTTATTCACCAATAAATCCTAAAGATGTGCAGAACTGGATCTTTGGATGCCTCCGTGACTCGTTCACCACGGTGCCCAGAAAAAGCAGCAAATCATCGAGCAGCCCGACAACGCCCAAGAGTCGCACATCATTGAAATCCAAGCAGCAACTACATCTTTGTGTAATCTTGCTTTTAGGATTCGTTAGCAAAGGGCAAGCTGATGCAAACCATTACCCTCATCAACCATTCAGGTGGGTCCTACGCCATCTTTTGAGTGAAAAGGTAATCAAGGAAACCATCACACCAGACAGCCCATGTTTTGAATTTAAACTGAGAGACTTATTTCCCTCACAATTAGGATTTCCCAGTCTTGGTGATTTCACGCTGAAACAAACTTACCGATGTCCTGCCTCTAACCCAGGTAAAAGCTACTGTAACTACCCAGGGTATGGATACTGTAGGTATTGGGGTTGTGAGACAATTGTGACAAGCGACAGATGGCAACCTCAACGACCTGATGAGTTCCTGCAAGTCAGGTATGCTCCCCAAAACTGTTGAGAACCGAAATTTAGAGCGAACAAGCAAATATATACACCCTTATACGGAATGAAACACACTGGTAAAAACTACACAATGACAGTTTTGCAGCCAACCCATAAAGGTTGGGAAACAGGCAAAGTGTGGTCAGTGTTTGTTCGCGCCTTTCCTGACTTCTGGGTAAACATTCAAATCATTAAGTTCCCACTGCCAGCACCCCGATCAGCCGGACCCAGTCTGATTTTTGCAGTAACCAGACCCAAGAAAAGGTCCACACCAAGCCCCACCTTTACCCTTACCACCCCACCCGAGCTTGCAGCCACGTATCAAATCTCTAAATCAACTCCTTACGATTCGTTCTTTAGCGTGTTAAATGCTACCTTCGCGTCCTTGAACCAATCAAACGCAAACCTTACAAGTTCATGCTGGCTGTGCTATGACATAGAACCTCCTTTCTATGAAGGTGTTGCCCTCAATGTTCCTTTTAGTTACTCAGCAGAACCAAACCCACACCAGTGTAGACGAGACACCCCCCGGAGAGGAATCATTCTGAGTCAGATCACAGGCCAAGGTAAGTGCTTTGGCAATGCAACCTTGGCAAAGCAAAAAGGTAATGTCTGTACGGAAGTTATCAAACTTAATAAATCAACCAACAAAAAATGGGCGATCCCATCTGCGTCAGGAATGTGGGCCTGTCACCAGTCCCGTGTGAGTCCCTGTGTGTTCCTTAACAAATTTAATGACTCTGCTGACTTTTGTGTCCAAGTTCTGATTGTTCCTAGAGTCCTGTACCACCAAGAAGAAGTGTACTGCCTTTTAGAAGATCCCAGCCGAATCCACAAAAGAGAAGTAATAACAGGCATCACTATTGCAATGCTGCTTGGCCTGGGAGCTACCGGCGCAGCCACAGGTGTTTCAGCCCTCGTGAACCAACACCAAAGCCTTTCTCAGCTGTAGATGACCATCAACGAAGACTTACAGAGAATTGAAAGATCCATTTCCTTTCTAGAGAAATCTGTTTCCTCTCTCTCAGAAGTTGTCCTCCAGAACAGGCGAGGACTGGACCTCTTGCTACTGCAGCAACGAGGCCTCTGTGCTGCCTTGAGAGAGGAATGCTGTTTCTATGCAGACCATACCAGAGTCGTACGAGACTCCATGGTCGAATTAAGGGAAAGGTTAGCCCAGAGAAAAAGAGAGAGAGAAGCCCAACAAGGATGGTTTGAATCTTGGTTCAACCGGTCTCCATGGCTGACCACCCTTGTTTCCTCTCTGATCGGCCCACTTACCACAATACTCCTGATGCTAATTTTTGGACCTTGAGTACTAAACAAATTAGTGTTGTTTGTTAGAAGCCATTTAGAAAAAGTTAACATTTTACTAGTGGACCACCAACAGCTGCTTTAAAGTAGACTTATTACGTACATTTTATATTGTCTTATTACATACATTTTGTATTGCCTTTTTAGCGTACTATGTAGATTTTACTAACTTTTAAATTTTTACACCTTTATACTTTATATGTTTTTTAAATAGACATGAGGGAGGGGGGAAATGTGGCAGTTCGATATAGTTAGGGACAGGCGATCGGAAGATGTCGTGCTGTACGGGCAGGCAGAACCCCCCTTTCCTCCTCAGCAAAGGTCACTTGACCCCTAATTAGCCAGTAACACCTAGTTTATAACGTAAGCAGAAGGAAGTGATGCAGTTAACACAAGTTATATAGACCCAGGTAACGCACTAATAAACGCCATTTGCCGTCCACCACACTGGTGTCTGTGAGCTGATGGCCCGAGCGGTCTGGGGTTGTCCGCCATGCTGTTCCTGAACCAGGTCGCCACGCCTCGGAGGAGGCAACATTTTCCCACTTCCACGCCCCTGCCCATTCTGTTACCAGATGATGAAATGTCCACAACTGGTGAGCTCACACAATGCTCATTCTTCAAAATCCACTGGCCCATGGAACTGCACAATGCACATCGTGTAAGAAGGAGATCTGGAAGTTCACCAGCCCAGTGTCCTGCCAACTTGAGCAGGTCGACTGGAACATTGGGGATCTCCAACCACCAAGGAGCCACCAGAGAGACCCCTAGGCCAAAAGAACAGAGATGCAAAGGGGAGGGGAAATACGTTAATGATTTTGGGGAAATTATTGTAATCTCTGTTATCTGGAACAATTAATATGTATGCAAAATACAGTCTATAAACAGGAACTTTCTTGTCCTCAGCACTTCCTGCGCATCAGATTTCACAGGAGCTATCCCGTTGTGTGTCCAGCCAAACAAAGAATGCTGCTTTTAAATGCTACCTTGGTGTTAAGGAGTTTTTTTTATTTTTACCAGTTATTTGTAATAGTTACAGTGGCTCAGGTGGAAGATAATCCTGAAATTCAACGGATCCAAGGGATTGCAGGACCTCCTTAGGAGACAGAGGGCCTTTAAAGCCCTAGTAAGAGCTTTAATGCCAACCCCTGCCTTGAGACTACCAAACTTAACCAAATCATTGGAGATATTGGTGCATGAAGGATGTTTGCGCACTGAGGGTGTTTGCGCAGCATTTGGGGTCATGGAAACAGCCTGTGAAGTACTTTTCCAAACAACTGGACAATGAGGGTACCAGGATGACCTGGATTCTTGAGAGCAGTGGTAGCTGCAGAGCTCTTAATGCAGGAAGCACAAAAGCTGATATTGTGACAAGATTGTAACACACATATCCCACATGGGCACAGCTGGTTTGGAACAGAAAGGAGGACATTGGATATTGTCTACAGGATGCTGAAATACCAGGTTGCCCTACTGGAGCAGGGCAATGATGAGCTTAAGGTAACCCCTGCTTTAAACCCTGGTGGCCATGTTTCTCCAGGCTTCAAAAGAAGCCCAGAGCTCTTTTGCGCCATGACTGCTTTGTCACCACTGAAGAAGTATGTTCTGGCAGATGGGATCTTGAGAGTGATCCCATCCAGGACCCAGAACTGGACCTACACACTGGCGGGAACAGCACTGTACAAACAGAAAACAGGCAGCTGAGTGTGCAGTGGAAACCTTGACCCAGCCAACAGAAAAACAGGCTTTATCTTTTAAACATCATCACAAAAAGCAGAGTTAATGACCTTATCCAGGAATCTCTGAGGGAAAAAGGGTAAGCATATGGACTGATTTAAAATAGTCTTTGGAAATAGCTTTTGGAATGATACATGCCCATGAAGCCATATGGAAGGAAAGGGGATGTTATCCGCACAGAGGTCTCCTATTAAGTACAAAGAAGAAATCAGTCAACTACTACAGTGTGTGTAAAAGCCAAAAGAAGTGGCTATGACGCCCTTGTAAACCCCACCAGTTTGGACACTCCCTTGTCCCAGTAGAGACAGACACGACATGACAATCCAAGGTTCAAGCGGCAATAGCAATCTCTATTGTTCACAACTCACATTTGCATGGTTTTCAACACTCGAGCGCTCAATCCCAATTGGCTAGTAACTTGTTACCACCCAGGTCACTGGCCAGTAGCTGACTGTGTTTGTGCTCACCAAAGATCAGCTGGCATCTGCTCCCTGCAGCCAAGTCCCTCCACCCTTCAGTGTGTTCTTCCTTAAAGATGTCTACTTCCTTTCTTTCATGGGTATAGGCTGATCAAGTTAAGGTCAGGGTTATTTGTGTCTGTGAGGCCTTCAGGCCAGCTGTTAGACATTGTAACTCACCAGTTCATACAAGGAATCAATTAGCTGACAAAACAGCTAAAGAAGGTGCTGGAAAAGGTATCCTTGTGCTAATGCCTAGCAAAAAGTTGAATGTCCTGGAACAAAACTCAAATTATAGTAATCAGGACAGGCAGTTAGCCACACTGTTAGGAAAATCCCAGCACGTGACTGATAAACTCTTGAGGGCTGGTAATTGTACCTCTGCAATTAATGTGTACGATAATGGAACTAAAACATCAGGAAATAAATTAGGAAATAGAGAACATGGTGATTAGTTTACAAAGGAATACAATAAGCACAAAAATGACAAAAAATAATATATCAATTATTGAAAAATAGGCGATTTGTTTTACAAAATAATCCCAAGGAAAGAAGAATGCATGCACAGCTTTAGGAGGAGCTATCTCATCATGCATCTGGACAAATAAAGAATACTGTTTCTTCATTCTACATTGGTATTAAGGAGATTTTTTTATTTTAACATATTTTTGGTAAGATTGGCGTCCCCTGTTTATAGTGTCTCTCTATCCCAATGTCCCGTGTTTCCTGTGTCCCTCATTTCTGTTGACCTTTATTTCAAATGCCCCTCATTCCCTCTATTAACCCACTCCCAGTGCCTCCCATTCCTGCTGTCCCATTCCCAATGTCCCTCACTGTCGTGGTGTGTTTTTGTTAAGTTGTTGTGAAGTTATTCTCCCGATGGTTTGTTTCTGTTTTCCCCCGATATGTTTGATTTTACCCCAAATTTCCTCCTCCCTTGCCCAGCTGTCATTCACTCCCTAAACCCACTTGTTACCTCATTCACATATTGTCAGTCTTGCCTAAATCCCTGCCCTTAGTTCCAGAGTTCCCTGACAATCCTTGCTGTCTCTATGCCCTGCTTAAACTCCACCCAGGAATTTCCCTATTCCTCGAAACCTTGTTGGCCCATGTGACCCTTTCCACTCCCATTGCCTTTCCTATAGGTTGTCATATTTTGAGTCCCTCCTCAATCCCCTCCCAGTTATATCCCTGATTGGTTGAGGAATTGTATCCTCCCCCTGTTCCTCCCCAGTGTAAAAGCATGTGCAAGTTGCTGGGTTCTTTTTCTTGTCATTGTCCGCCCTCAGGGAATAAATCCTTTGAGAAGCACATGAGCGACCCCTCCCTGTCCTATACTCCGACCCTCGGTGCATCACAAGTGGCTGCCGTAGGGAGTGGCTTCGCTGTCTGTGGTGTTCAGCAGCTCCACGCGAGCCTGAGCCGGTGCGGGGCAGCCAGTCTTGGCTGTGCCGGATGGTCAATTACCCAAAACTGCAATTGCCGTTTTTTGCACGGTGCCTTGGTTTGGGAAGGGACCGGCAACCTGTCAGGACCCAGACAGATTGGTTGCTGGATGAGGCACCCTTTACAGCTGATTGCAGTCAGCTGAGATTCCAAGCGGAAGCTAAGTACCTTTTAGGGGCCCCCGAGCTGACCCCCAAGTGCGTGGAGTGGCGGAGTACTTAACTTTAGCTACAGGGAAGGGACGCCACGTGGGCGGGTGGATTAAAAAAGCTGCAGGCTGCCCCCAACACGTAATTTCTTCATTACCTCACTACCGGGAGGAAGGAGAAATCTTTCCTAAGCTGGGTTACTGTCGCTTTTGCTTTGCATTTTGCTGTAAACGGGGTAGATAAAACTGCACAGACTGCATTGTAACATCCACAATGGGGTCAAAACTCTCTATGCAGGAAAAAAGCCAATATTACCTAATAATGCAAGCTTTAAATAAGAGGGATAAAAACATCTCAAAGAGAAAATTACAATTCGTTCGCTGGCTGTCCTCTATTTTGCCTGACCTTAATGAGCAAAATATAAATTCTGTCTCTTACTGGGACAAAGTTAGAACATTGTTAACAAACAAAGTTGAATTAGGTGATAAAACACCTAATTTTTCAGTGATAAAACACTGAAATTTCTCCCACTGTTAAGAAATAAATAAAAAAACAAGCAAAAAACCAGCCGGTACAACTCCTGCCAGCCCCCCTACCCCTTCTCCCATCCCCTCTGCCCCTGAGCTGAGGGAGAAGCGTAAGACAACCCGGGAAACGTCGGGAGCCTGGCCAGAAAGGCACAGTCCCCCTGGTCTCTCACTTATCTCTCAGTACCCCAGCTCTAAGCAGCTCTGCGCAGGCTGATAGATATTCTTCCCTCTACCCTTCTTTCCCATCCACTATATCTGAAAATCTTTGCTTTAATGGCTCTGAAAATAAAGCAAGCCCCATAAGCAAGCCTGACCACGCGAATGACCCCCATGCTTTTTCCCACAATCCCGCCCCTCCCCCATGTTCCCGCCCTGCATGATGTCATCCTGCAAACCCGCTTCCCGACGGTGCAATCCCGGTTCCCACAGTTTCCACGCCCCCCCAACTGCTCATCCCCCTCCCACTTCCCAATTCCCCACCCACTCCTTTCCACAGCTGGCTCCCACACCCCTCACCTGACACCCCCCTCCCCGACACCCCCCCGTTCCACGGGGCCGGCTGGGGGCGGGGCCGGCTGGGGGCGGGGCCGACTGGGGGGCGGGGCCGGGGCCGACTGGGGGCGGGGCCTACTGGGGGGCGGGGCCGACTGGGGGCGGGGCCGGGGCAGGCTGGGGGGCGGGGCCGGCTGGGGACGGGGTCGACTGGGGGCGGGGCCGCGGGCCAAAGCCGTGTGGAGCGCAGGCGCAGCCAGAGCTGCGGGGCCCCGTGGGCCGGGGGCGGGGCCAGGGGCCCGCGGGGGTGGGGGGTGATACCGGGACCACGTGGTCTGATGAGGGTGGAGCCGGGGCGGCCGGGGCCGGGGCAAGAGCCAGCCCCGGGGCATCGGAAGAAGCCGGGACTGAAGGGGATCGCGAGCCCGGGAGCCAGGGTAGCTCCAAACCCAGTCCCCAAGGGGGAAGGGCAAGTCCCGCAGCCAGGGTCTGAGAGGAGCCCGGAGCCCCGGGTTATACCGGACCCAGGGTCGGGGGTGGGGCCGAGGCTGCTGCTGCAGCCACAGCCGGGACCCGGAGTGAATGGGAAGAAAGCAGAGAACAGAACAGGCCTACAACCAACCCCCATAAAGACAAAACTGAGTGTAATAGCCCTAAAGAACAAAGCCAGAAAAGAGAAGTTATATTTTCAGCAGCTCCTGATACATATTCTGGTAGAGATAATGCAATCGGAAACTACCAGGCTTTCTCTTTCCAAAATAGAAAGGAGTTAAGCAAATTCCAAAGGGAATTTGGTAGAGATAACGAAGTATGTTAAGAACTACTTTTACATCTCTCGAATTAACACCAGCAGATTTAAAAGAGATATTCAAATACCTGTTGTCTCCCACAGAATTTGATTTCTGGGAAGATACCAGGAAAACATCTTTAAAAGAACTCCTGAAGGAGCTTAGTCAAACTGCTCAAGGTACTAAAGATTTAGAAGGAAGATATATCACCTATGTGCACTTGTGTGGAGAGGGATAGTGGGCTGTTCCTGAGGAACAAGCTAAGGTATTACCAAAGTTCATTTTAGAACAAATTTGTAAGGTTGCAGAAAAAGCTTTTTACCAGTTACCGACAATCGAACCACAAAGTAACTATCTTGATATTAAACAGTATGATTCTGAAGGTTTTTTGCAGTTTGTGGACAGGCTTCAAGCAGCTGTTGAAAGACAAGTGCAAGTCTCAGTAGCACAGGCACAAATACTCCGAAACATGGCTCAGAAAAATGCCAACGAAGCCTGCCACAGGGTGATTCTAGGACTGCCTGTCGATCCTCCACCTACACTGACATAGATAGCAAAAGCATGTGCCTTGAAAGCAGAGCTGTTCAACACACCTGAAGAAAAGCCCAGATCTACCAACCCAAAGACTGTAGCAGCTGCAACACCAGAAGACGACAAACAACAGACCACACCAAAACAATCTTGACTCATCCTCTGCTTCCTGTGCTAAAAGCCTGGACACTGTGCTAAAGATTGTCCCCAGAACCAGTAGAGAAGAAAAACGTTCAGAAAGATGAAACAACCAGCAATCGAAAAAATGAAAACCAGAGCGTGAACATGTAATGCACCACAACACAAATGCAACGGGTTCCAATGTGAAAAAAGACTCTCTCCCAGCAGAAATAGGGGGGGAAGAAAAGCTGAGTGGGAGGAAACAGAAAGAAAAAAAAGGAGAGTGTTTATCTAACAAGGTTTGGCAACCTTGCGGGCGTTTTAAGCTTGTAACTAAAGATACCTTTCTTTTCAGATCTACACAGCGGACCCTAATTGAAGTAGAATTGCCTGAAAAATCACAAGAAGTGATGGTAGATCTCCCAGGACTAGACAGTGAGTTTTTTGTTACTGGGGACACTGCACACACACCAGTAGAAATTGAAATTTTTCCCATGACCACCAAAGGGAGCATACCTAAATTCTGTCTCTTGGCACGTTGCCCTCAGCCACCCTTCTATTTGGCCAAGGGGCAAATCATCGCCCAGGCCATTCCCATTCCAGCAAAGGTCCAGTAGATGGCAAAACACTTGATGTCTACTGGGCAGAAGAAATGGGTGAGACAAGCCCATGCTAGCATGCAACCCAACCTGTGGAACAGACCATCTCCATGTAAATGGTCTGTTACACTGCAGATCGGACATCATGATTATACCAGAAGAGAAGTGGCCTTCTCATTGGGAATTGCAACCCATGGCTGGCAGAATTCATGGTATTGGAGGGCTCCAATTAGCAAAAATGTCAAAAAGCCTGGTACAAATTGAGGGGCCAGATGGAAAATTGGCTAGTGTCTGTCCATTTGTCGTCGACTATAAGAACTCCCTTGAGGGGTAGAGACACCATGTCCCAGTGGGGGGTCAGACTAATTATCCCAAAAAAAACCCAGGATTTTTAGAAGTGACCACTGTGGAGTGCCCTACCCAAAAGTTAACATGGCTGGACAATACTCCAGTCTGGATAAATCAGTGGCCACTCAGTAAAGAAAAGCTTAAGGCGCTTGAAGAACTCATAGAAGAACAATTGGCAAAAGGTCACATAGAGGAAACAACCAGCTCTTGGAATTCCCTGGTATTTGTAATTAAAAAAAACCAGGGAAAAATAAGTGGAGGCTTCCCCATGACCTCCGAGAAATAAACAAGGTGATACAAGACATGGGGTCTCTCCAACCGGGGATGCCTTCCCCAGGCATGCTCCCCCAAAACTGACAGTTTGTGGTCTTAGATATCAAAGACTGCTTCTTCCAAGTTCCACTAGACCCAGAAGATGCTCCACGATTTGCATTCTCAGTTCCTACCATCAATCGGGAAGCCCCAGTAAAGCATTATCACTGGAAGGTTTTGCCACAGCGTCTAAAATGCAGACCTTCAACCTGCCAGCAGTATGTAGCCTCATTACTGTCCCTGGTATGCGCTGAAAGGAAGGAGGCCATCATCCTCCACTACATGGATGATGTGTGTCTGTGTGTGCCCCCGATACTACACTCCAACACACGCTTGACCTAGTGGTTAAGGTTTTAACCTCTGCTGGATTCCAGCTGCAGTTCAAAAGTTGCCACCTTGGAAGTATCTGGGTTTGGAGATCACTGCGCGGACCACTGTTCTGCAAAAATTGGAAATCAAAAGTGATCCTAAAATCCTAGCAGATCTCCATTCCCTGTGTGGGTCTTTGAACTGGGTCAGGCCCTGGCTTGGTCTTACCAATGAAGACTTAGCACCCCTCAACAATTTATTGAGGGAGGAGAGAGAGCTCCTCTCTCCCAGGGAACTGACCCCAGAGGCAAAAACTGCAATAGCAAAAGCACAAAAAGCTTTAACCAAGAGGCAGGCTCACCATTACCAGCCCAAGCTGCCTTTCAAATTCATTGTTCTAGGAAAATTTCCACATTTACACCATTTAATATTTCAATGGATTGCACGGCAGAGAGATGCACTCTTAATAATAGCAGTGGGTCTTCCTCTCCTGTCAAAGATCCAAGACTATCACAAGGCCACAAGAGCTGATAGCTCAGCTCATCCAGAAGGCCAGGCTGAGACTGCATGAGCTGGCTGGTTGTGACTTTGTGTGTATTCACCTCCTAGTCTAGCTTTCTGAGGAGGAAAAGAATGCTCCTGAGAGGCAAACCAAAGAAATGTTTGAGTGTCTGCTCCAAGGGAATGCCAACCTCCAAAAATCCCTGGACAGCTACAGTGGGCAAATACCAGTCCACACCCCATCTCACAAATTGGTTAATGATGAATTCCACCTCATTCCTTGTGAGAAAAGGAGTCGTAGGCCACTCAAAGCACTCACAGTGTTCACTGATGTATCTGGAGTGTCCCACAAGTTGGTGACGACTTGGAGAAATCCCCAAATTCAGCGTTTGGAAGCTGATGTGAAGTTTGTGGAGGGATCGCCTTAGGTAGCTGAGCTGGCTGCTGTAGTGAGAGCTTTTGAGAGGTTCCTGGAGCAAATTAATTTGGTCACAGACTCTGCCTATGTGTCTGGGGTAGTGTCCAGGGCGGAGCAGGCAATTCTCAAGGACATTGAGAACGAGTGTCTCTTCAGGTTGCTCTCGAAACTAATATATTTAGTTTCTCATCGGGAGCAGTCAATTGATGTGATGCATGTGAGGTCACATACCAGTTTGCCAGGTGAGATTGCAGAAGGTAATCGCAAAGCAGATTCCCTTGCAGCCCCAGCAGAATTGGCACACCTTCCTGATGTTTTCCAACAAGCAAAGCTAAGTCACCATCAAAATCACCTAAGTCACCAGGCCTAATGTGTCAATTCCAGCTGACACATAGTCAGGCTTGTGCCATTGTGGCCACCTGCCCTGACTGCCAACAGCAAGCCATGCCATTGCTAGGTAGGGGGGTAAACCCCAGAGGGCTTGGGAGCTGTCAAGAGTGGCAGACAGACATCACACACACTTCTTGTTTCAGCTGCCTAAAATATGTACATGTAAGCATTGACACCTATTCAAGCATAGTTTATGCCTCTGCCCATGCAGGAGAAATTGCTGCACATGCCAAAAACACCTTGTGCAAGCCTTTTCAGTACTGGAAAATCAAAACTGATAATGGCCCAGCCTACAAAGGCAAGGAATTCCTAGAGTTTGTCCAGCAGTGGGGAGTGGAGCATATAACAGGCATCCCTCACTCCCCCACAGGCCAAGCTGTGGTCAAGCGTGCCCACCAGGCACTCAAAAAAGTCCTGGCTAGGCAAAATAGTTCCACAGCGTGGACGTCACCACCACCAAAACTCTGCAAAGCGATGTTTACGATCAATTTTCTGAATTTTCATTTGAAAATATGAGTCCTCCAGTGGTATGTCATTTTAACAGTGGTAATCAGTTTAAGTTGTCACAACATCCACCAGTTTTTATTAGGGACCCAGAGACCTGGGAAATCAAAGGTTCCTATGAACTTGTGACCTGGGGGCATGGCTACGCATGTGTCTCCACCCCCTCAGGCCCACGCTGAATACCCCCAAAGTGGCTAAACCCTTTTGTTCCTAAAAACCCAGCACCAGCAGAAGATAATTAGAAGCAAGCAGCTGTTGCTTCAAAAAGAAGATGCCGCTGGAAGAAGAAGACAGAACTTTCTGAAGTATCAGGTTAATTCCAGCAGATTTCAGATTGTCATTGTGCTTTAAACATGTTTGTGTTTCCTTTTAGAGAAAAAAAACCCCTACCTTCCACTCAGCTTCATGATGAACCCTGTCAAAATTGTCATCCTGTTTGCACTGAGCAGCCTGACAGCTGTGTGGATCATCCCTCAGCCACGCCAAAACATCTGGGTGATCCTGGCACAGACACTCCAACAAGAAAATATATGCCTGTCTAAAGCAGTAGCAAAAGACCCAATGTCTACCTGCCTGGTAGGGATTCTCCTGCAAGCTGGAGAGTATCCAGACAGGTTTGACACACATGTGCCCAATCCAAATCCAAAATCACATGACACACACCCAAACAAGATCTGCCATCAGCGGGCTGTAATGATAAAAAATCCCATCGAAAAAGGGCCAGCAAAATTGCCCAGAGCAGCTCAGGAACCCCAAGAATTAGAATTATTGGGCTCCTCTCCAGCACCGTACTGCATTCACTTTGTCTTCACCCCACTATCTAGCACTAAAGCTTTTTATAACATACTACAATATTGAGAGGAATTCACTGCAAAAAAGTGGTGTAATATCCTGAGTCATGTTGCAGCCGACAATCCATACCATTCACACCCCAGGAGCCTCCCTAAGGGTTTGTTCCTAATCTGTGGAGATCAGGCATGGGCAGGCATCCCATCCCAGCTTCTACGAGGGCCATGTACCATCGGGCAGTTGTCTCTGTTGACACCCAACCAAACCCTGATTGGTGAATGGACCCAAAAAACAATTCTGTTAACAAAATTCGTAAGAGAAGAATTGACAATTTGAACCCTAATTGTAATTCAGAGATTTTTCATTGGTCCCAGTAAAAAAAAGTTGCTGTGTCCCTCTTCCTTCCATGGGTTGCAGCAGCCAAAGCCCTAGGTGAATTGGGCCACCTAGAGTGCTGGGTAGTCAAACAGGCAAACTTAACATCTACCACCATCAGCTCCCTCCTAGAAGATGAGATTACCAGGCAGACAACCCTTCAAAACCATGCTGCCATTGATTTCCTCCTGCTGTTGCATGGACATGAATGCCAGGAATTTGAAGGATTCTGTTGCATGAACTTAACATTGAAAGCACCCAACGTCCACATTGCCTTCAAAGAAGTGAGAAGCAAGGCTGGATGGATGAAGCAAGAATCCAAGGACTGGATTCAACGGGATGTTCAAAGAATGAGGATTCTCGGGGTGGTGGACTTTGATAATCAAGACAATCCTGTTGTTTTTTGTTGTTTTATTTTTAATTGTACTGGTGTTTGGAATCCTATGCTGCCTAGTTTTAAAAGCCCTTAATGGTTTAATCCCTATCCCCTCAGAAGTCAACCAGGCAGAGCTTGCAGGCCAAGCGCAAGCAAAACTGCCTGCAGATCAAAAATGGTGGGCAAATACCTAGTTTACATACGAGTAGGCCTGACGTCTTTCTTTCAACTTCATTATAACACACAAGGGTGAGATGTTGTATTGCACTAAGTAGTTAGTTTGTTTTGCACTGGGGTTTCTTTGACTGTACCTTCCCATGTATCTTTACACCTCTCGTTCCCTTGATATCCCCTGTATCTCCCCTCCCCCTGGGTCCATCCCATTGGTCATCAGACTCCCTCCCCTCTTCCCTAGGGCTTAAAACTCCTTGGACAAGGGGTCCTGCCCTCTTTTTCCTCTTGGGCTCAGAAGAGCAGGTTCTGCATTAAACCTGTGGGATCATTTCCCACGAGTAATCAGAGTGCCTTTTGTCTTTTATCTTTGTCCTAGCCCAGATTCCCCCTCAAACTGCACAACTACCCAGGTTGGACCTTAGGGGTTCTGGAAACTGGGCAGGGAATAGAGAGACTTCAAACCCCTGCACAGCTCCCCCCAGGAACCTCCTGAAACCCCTTCACAGCCTCCCTGCCCCGAGGTTGTTATCCCAAAACAAGTTATTTCCTTTGGTGAGCTCAAGGCCGATCCTCCCCCAGAACCAAAGGATTGGATTTAATTAAGTCGTAGCACATGACAGTGAGGAGGGAATACTCTGCTCCAAGAAGTGAGAACTGAAGAAAGACTTGAGCAACACATCCTGTGTAGATGTGGCTGGTATCCCAGAGGGAATTGTGCATGGCTTTGGGGACAGTAGTGCAGATGGAGCCCAGGTCGCTGAGGGCCAGGTTGAGCAGGAAGAAGAACATGGGGCTATGCAGGTGGTGACCACAGTCTAGGGAACTGATGATGAGTCCATGGCTCAGGAGGGCAGCCAGGGAGATGCCCAGGAAGAGGCAAAAGTGCAGGAGCTGCAGCGGCCGCATGTCTGCGAATGCCAGCAGGAGGAAGTGGCTGATGGAGCTGCTGTTGGACATTTGCTGTCTTTGGGCATTTGGTTCTGTCATGGACAAAAAGACAGGGAAGTGTTAAAGGAGATCTGTGTAAACAAAAATCAAAGCCATTTCCCAAACATTCTTCTGTGTAACACAGAGACTACGTTTACGTTTTAAGAGTTCCGGGGGTTTTGTTTTTTAAGCTCCCCCCATATTTCTCCTGGTATTTTTGGATATCAGAGACTCTCTGCATTTCTGATGCCCGAAGAGAGAACAGAGCAACTTTTGCAAGGCAAGATGACAAATGGAAACTGAAGGGAGATGGTCAGTCACTCTATCCTATTCAGAATTTCTCTCATCTTTCACTTTTCTCAAATGGAGAATGATCACACTCCAGTGTTTCCCTTAAAGATCACTAGGCACTGCTGGGAGCAGGTGCATCCATCACAGACCACCAAATGTCTGTCCCTTCCCCATGGTCTCAGCTCCACATTTGTAGCCAAGGACAAATGTGGCTCTTTTCACCAACCCAACAGCATTTATCCATCACAGAACTCTGTGCATCCCTACAGGTCTTTCAGATAGCATAAACTTTATGGACAGATTCTGGATCTTGGAGGGAACCTCCTAGCTTGGAGGAATCCTCAGGGACACAGTCAATAGTCCCAAAAATGGTATTGAATGAAGGGAGATCCAGATCCTTCCCTGGCTGCACTAACAGCATTGCCCACTGCCCCACAGGGGACAGCAAAGCTGGGACACTTGTTCCCAGGGACACAGTTGCAGAAAAGGACTCCAAAGGCCAGGGTGCGACTGTGCAGCTGAACCTCCCTTCCCAGAGATGCTGACAGCAACAACAAGAGCACAGGAACCACAGCACAGAGAAGGGGAGGAAGAAGGCCAAGCACAGTGAAGGTGCAGCTGGGAGAGGTCAGGGCAGAGCCCAAAGCCGGGCACTGGGGACAGTGTCACCCTGAGCCACCTGTGTCCCCTCCCAGAGCCCTCCAGTGCCAGGAAGCTGCTCCCAGCCCTGTGCTCTGCAGATGGAACTGAGTACAGGGCTGCAGAGCTGCCCCACGGCTCTGCTGCAGCTCTGCCTGCACAGGAGGGGCTTCACCCCTTGGACCCCCAGCCCTGAGGGCAGAAGCTTGGCCGGGGGGACAGGAGGGAGGGAGCTTGTTCAGAGGGAGGGGCTGCACTGGAAAGGATCCTATGGAGATCCCTAAACTCTCCCTGACACAGCATTTTTGGTGTTTGTTTTATTGCCTGATCTTCTCTCTGAATCTTGGAGATTTGCCCCCTGGAGGTGTTTCCCTGTACCTGATCTCTCCCTGCCAGCACTCACAGACCCCAAATCTCTGTGCACTTTGCTTGGCCCTAAAGAAACCTGCCTGTTTGCAGGGCACTAGCTGAGGGCAGGTTCTGTCTGGAGCTTGGAGAAAGGACAGGTGAGACTATGGCTGATGGCTACAGCGAACGGGATGCTGGTGCTGTCCATGGGCAAAGGAGTGTGTGAAAGCACTTCGGGAATCTCCTGCACACTTCCTGATCACCAAAAGTAAAAGTTAGATGCCCCAGGGACATGTCAAAATTAATAATACCTTTAATAATTGTTCTCCCACATTCTCCAAAGGTAGGAAACAGAAAACAATGTCTCAGGAAATGGCCTCATTTTTATACAAATCCTTGTCTTGGAAATATTCTATGAATGAGCAGAAGCTCTCAACATGTCAGAGCTTCATAAAAATGTCACCTTCTCTACACTCAAGACACTCTGAGTTGTACTCACAGAATCTATAGTCATTGAGATGTTCCAGCTTTAGGAGATCATTGCAGGACCTGCAACTGCATTGTCCTGTAGCCGGAAGCTTCCTGTGTCAAGGGCTGGGAATGGTTCTCCCCAGATCACTTTTCAACATCTTCCCAGCCCTGAGTGACTAATGCTTTCTGTGCCTCTGTGTTGTGCCCATGGTGGCCGCCAGCAGAGCCCCAGCCCTGCTGGGTTGTGCACAGGAGCTGCTCCTGGGCAGAGCTGTCTCTCTGCAGTGCTGCCCTTACCAGGAGCTGCTTCTGTGCCAGAAGCCCAGCCCAGCCCAACAGCACAGACAAAGCACAAGGACTTCTCTTGTTGGTTGCGTGCTGAGTCCCTGAACATCAGTCCCTGAGAAGGAGCTGAAGAAACCTCTAGAGAAATCCAAGCCTGATTCAAACTCTAAAATTTGTTGACCATTTAATTGGTCTCACTGAGGGGAAAAAAGTGTCTCTAGGATCCAGTTAGAGCTGAAAACCAGTGAAAATTATGTCAAGAAAAAAATAAGGCAAAGAAGGAAAGACAAAACCAAAGGTGTCTCTGATGCTGAGCAAACCTGGATATGTTTCAGGAATGCCAAGGGCCAAGGCCTGAGCCCCAGCCCCTGCCAAGGCACATCCTGTCCCTCCCTCCTTGCTCAGGGCTCTTCCTGGGCCACTGGGATGTGGGGATGTGCAATGCCAAGGGCAGCACCATGGGTGGCCCCTGCCAGGCTGCTGAGCAGGGACAAGGAGGCAATGAGGCCCCAGGCCTTCAAGGGTCACTTGTCTCCTCCTCATGGCTCAGGCTCAGGGCCAGCAGCCATGGCCAAAGTGCTGCAGGAGTTGGCTCTGTCAGGGCCTTGCAGCTGCTGCCCATCCCTGTGCCCTGTGCAGCCCAGGCTGTCCTACGGTGTCCATGCCCTGCCCCTCTGTCCCTGCAGGCTGTCGTCACCCCTCGGCTGCCCCACCTGGCTGAGCCCTTCCTTTGCTGACAGCTTGTCAGAGTCTGTCCAAGGATGTGATATGCCTCACGACCATCTCCAATGACTGAGGACTGAGACCCCAGACTCTGAAAGGAGCCCTGGCCTGGCTGAGGTGGAACATTTGCCAAGTCTCGGAGGACTGGTATGCATCTCCATGAGAATGGAGCGCAAGAACAATGGAACTGGTCACAGTGGACTGAGCCAAGGCTACTTGCCCAAACTGGTCCGCCCGTACCAGAGCACGGCACGTACGGTGTGCAGCTTGTCCCTGAGCACCCAACCTCGACGCAAGTGGCTCCGGTTTTGGCCCTGTGACTCTCCTTTGTCTCAACCTGCATGCAGGTGGCTCCTGCTTTGGCTTTGGGCCCCTTGCCTTGCCTCAACACAGGTGGCTCCCGCTTTGGCTTTGCGCCACTCGCTTTGGTCCCCGCCTTGACCAACCTATAAAACCCTGGAGACCCCTGCTCACCTTCGTGATCACCCCACTGGAGAACAACCGCGTCTATAGGCATCTCGTCCTCAAGGACTCGGCCCTCCATGTTGGTAGCTATAATCCCCTTACCCTCTTTTCTATCTTTCTTACTATTCTCTATTTTCTCTCCCACTATCGCATTTTGGTGGCACTAAATAAAGGTGCATTTTTGTTGTATTGAGATGTCCCCTGCTGTGTCTTTTGCGCTCTGAGATCCTAAAACGAACCATCAGGTTCCCCACATATGTTTGCGGACCCTGACATAAATTGGCGTCACGGACAGGATCTTGATAGACAGAGGAGTTGTGGTTTTATATAGTTTGTAACAGGGGAAGGACCCTCGTCTCAGCCGCACCTAGCACGCCACTTCGGTGAGCGCTGTTAGAAAGCAAGGGGGGCGAGGGAAAATTCCCGCAAACTGTATACACCCAGGTGAAGAGCATTCCCTGTCATCAGGATTTCCTAAAAGATCTCACTGTGCAAAAGATGGGACTTTGTTGTTGTTGTTGTTGTTAAATATGTGGACTGCTTGGTGTAGTTGAGGAGACAACAGTTGTATGTAACTAAGGAGTGCCTCCCAAGCAGATAGGTCTCCTCACCGGTTTCAGGGAAGGAAGGGAGTCACAGTTTGAGCTGTGCAGTGTGTAACTTTAAGTATACCTCCCTGTGAGCGGTTATTGTCCCTTCACCAAAATGACTGAGAAACATAAGGATGCTTTTTATGCTTTGCTTGCAAAACATGGTGCTAGACCTTCCCCAGCCGGAGAAGGATGGGCACAGAATAATTGGTTTAATTTTGAAAACATTGTAGATAGAATATATTCTTTGCAACATGATGCTAGATTTAAACTGGGCAGAAATAAAACCATTTTTTGCTCAGTTTTGGGGGCCTGTCTTTCGGCAGCCATAGAAACCCGTCTTAAACGGGTAAGTGAAGAGAATGCAATAATAGACTCCCTGCAAAATTTGGTAGAAGCTCTGCAAAAACAATTGGAACAGAAAGATAATCAGATTTATTTGCTGCAGATTTCCCTTGCAGAAGAGCGAAGAAAAAAATTAAACCCCGTAGAAACACCTAAAGAAATAGAAGAAAGGGAGTCATGCACTATCAAACAGATATACCCTCAGAAGGAATTGGTACACATGCAAAATTGTGGGGAACACTGTTGTTCCAACCTGAGACCTCTCATTAAAACAGAATATAATTATATAAATGAAGAGGATCGTGATCCCCACATAACCACCAAAGAAATACCATACCCTGTCACTGAATTAGCCAAAATAAAAAAGGAATACTCCCGCCTCCCTAGTGAATCAGAGACGGAGTATGTTTTTAGAGTTTCACTCACTGGAGGTGACCAAATTAAATTAAGTGAACAAGAAGCAAGTGGCTATCGGGGACCTGGAGTTTTCTTAATAACAGGGAATACACGTGCTCCATGGTCCCTGACACAGCATGCAGCTTACTGGGCAGGGGGATTAAACCCCCTTGAAAGGGGCGATCCTCTGGCAATTGTCGGCACCTCAGACCAACTCCTAGAAAACATCCAGAAAGCTGCATGCTTGCAAATGATACATGAAAGAAAATTATTTTCTGGCTATGAGTCACCAATGCAACAGCCTGTCAAACCTGAGATTATGACCCTCCTAATTCGAGGTTTGCCAGAATCACTTAAACCAACAGCAATTCTCCTCCAAAAAACAATAGCATCTATCACCCTGGTAGATAGGCTTGAAAGATTTCTTGGACATACAAGTGATCAAACCGGTTCCACTGACTCCACTGACTCCTCGCCTTTTGCTGCTCCTAGCACACAATTTAGTGAAGTAGCAGAGGAATTAATCAGTTACAGCAGAAAATACGGACCGGTAAAACACTCAGAGGACAAACCCGAAAAACCCAGAGGAGTCAGGCACATTGCTTCCCCTAATGAAAAACCAGAAAGGGGAAAACACATCTCTAGCCAGCAGCAGTTGTGGTTGCTAGGGCTGAAAACGGGAGTGCCACAAGAAGTAATGGACAAATTGCCTTATGAAAAATTGGCCAAAATAGTTTCTAATTGGTCCTGTCCCAAACCTATTGTAATAGATCTGTCTGACCAACAACCCAGCGCACCTCCTCTTCCACCAGCCTTGAGCAACCAGCCACAACATTCCCTTACACAAGTTTTAAACAATGCAGCTTTCTGGGCCAGGGGAGGTAATGCTTTGGAAAAGGGAGACCCTTTAGCTATAGTTTGTACCCCTGACCAACTTTTGGAAGATGTCCACAAAGCTGCCTGCCTATGGGAATGGACTGCTGCTCAGGAAGAAACAATGCAATTACTGATTTTTGAAGCAACCGCTCACCAAGCTCTTGGCCCTATTCACCCTACAGATCCTTTCCAGGTGAAATGGGGATTTGCGTCCTCAGGGTTGTCAGTACACATGTGGCAGCAGGGTCCTGAGGGTCCAACATGGCCTGTTGGCTTTTATTCCTGTGGTCTCAGAGATGCTGAAAAGAGGTACACTACCTGGGAAAAAGGCTTGTTTGTGGTTAGCCTAGCTCTCATAGAAGTGCAGATGATTGCACAACAACAATCAATTGTCTTGAGAGGTCCTTTCAAAGGAGTTAAGTCAGTCACTACTGGGACCCCCTCACCTGACGGGGTGGCCCAGAGGGCCTCAGTAAGGAAGTGGTTTGCTCAGATTGAACATTATTGTAACATCCTCTCAATAAATGAAGGAGCTGTGAAAAACCCACCAATACAAGAAGTAGAAAACTTGGATGGCATCCAAGACATACCTGCCTCAGTCATTACCCCTCCCTTTTCCCCTGAACAGTCAGCAAATCCTTGGTTTACTGATGCTTTTGCTTCTTGCCTGACAGCTCCAAACAGAGTTCCCTCACTGTGGGGACCAAGTGATCCCAACAATCCAGCACATTACCCTGGACAACCTGTTTTGGTGGACCTCCCTGCTGTAGGGGAAGTACCACTAGTGCTAAAAACTTCTCTGAATAAATTTGCATGGGTACTCCTTGATGCTTTAGGGAAAGAGTACCAAATAAATACACGCTGGATAATTTCCATCATTCTATTTTCCTGCCTCCTGGCGGCAGATTCTGTTGTGCTTACTTTTCACAGGAGAACTCCGAGGGACACGAAGGTCATATAAACCATGATAAATATTTTAAACAGGAATTCTAAAAAGTACTGATTAATGAATAAATTAATGGTTGCCACAATTAGAGATTTTACTAAATTACAACAACCCCTGCAATCCTCTGTCCATTTTGGGGACACATCAGTGGTTGCTATCAAACATGTTACTAAATTGGGAAAAGGTAAATGTAAATGATCACAAATTGGTAATTGATACACTTGATATTACACAATTGGCATTGCTTAAAGCAATATTTTTTGGCTTTTGGCTGCATCCAGGCACAGGTTTGGATGCAAACGATTGTTGCCTCAATCATAAGGGAAGGTGAGGAAGGCATCTTCCCTACTGAAATTTGGAAAATAATTTGGGATAATGCAAATGATTTTGAAAGGGAATTCCAATCCTGGTGGAAATTGGTGAACTTTACCTATAACCCCAATACCAACACAGTTACAGCTTTTGTGTTAACAATATGCAATGCTTCAGTGCATTCAATATTCCCGATCATTCCATTAGGTATAAATCATGATGGAGCCATTCTCTATCCTTCCGAGCATAGGGAATGGGCCCGTCAAATTGGGGAAAAATGGCAAACTGTCAATTTAGAATCTTGTGTTGTTAGGGAACAACAAGGTTTTATTTGTGAAGGTAATGCAGTCATAGCTCAAGACATCTGCTTAGACACAGAGCAAAATATTTGTCACTTTGAAGTACACCCTAACGAAGCTCCTGAAACAGTGTTTGTGTATATAGGCAATGGATGTGCTTGTGTGAGGACTGCTTGTGATGAAGTGTTTGTAGAAAATGTAGCAGTGAATCTTAGGAATCATTCAAATTTTTGTGTTTGTAATTTTATTACAATCACAGGTTGTGACTTTTCTTGCATAGCCCCAGTTACTTCCTATCACCTTTTACAATCCAATCTTACACTGATTCATCAGATAATGCCTGTCCCCATTGGAATGAATTTAACTCTGGTTAAGCAATTGTTGCTTCACCAGGACTTAATGGGAATTTTGAAAAGGATTAAGGAAAATGGACAGAAAACTCTAGTAACAGTTCATCATGATGTGAAGGCAATACATCGTGTTTTAGAAAGGGTAAAAATGGATGCTGAACACAGGTGGTGGGACACTCTTTTCGGGTGGTCACCTACTGCTACAGGTATCCTGAACAAATTGTACCATCCGATTGTTGTCCTTTTGATTTTGGCTTTTATTGGTTTTCTTTTGTCAGCTGTTTTATACATTCTAAACTGGAAAATGATGAAGCAATTGGCACACTTGACATCTGTAATGAATGCACACAGTTTAATTGATACCCCTTTTGCAAAAGATACTCCTAAAATTATTGACACTAGACTCACTACCAAAACAGTGAGAATTAGGCCTGCAATATCAAGTTAATTTGAAGTTGTTTCATGGTTATTTGATTTTGATGTGTTTGTTTTAGTTATATTTAAAATTCATTTTGTGATTTGTTTTTGATTAAGTTAAAAGAAAATAGTTTTAATTAATCAATTAATATTGATTGTATATTGATTTATTGTTTTATTGTTTTTTGATTTTTTGTGATTTGAGTATTTTGGAAAATTGTTTTAATCGAATATTGATTAATTTTTGCTTTGATTTTTATTTTGCTTTCCTTTATATTTTCTCTCTCTCTCTTTCTCTCTCTCTCTCTCTTTTTACTGTCCCTGTTTTCCTGGGATATATGCTACCAACACAGACGAGTCCTTAAGACATCGTGACAACGTTGCAGAAGAAGACCTTTGTCGTCAGTCGTGAGTCACGGGGTGGTGTCAGAGTCTGTCCAAGGATGTGATATGCCTCACGACCGTCTCCAATGACTGAGGACTGAGACCCCAGACTCTGAAAGGAGCCCTGGCCTGGCTGAGGTGGAACATTTGCCAAGTCTCGGAGGACTGGTATGCATCTCCATGAGAATGGAGCGCAAGAACAATGGAACTGGTCACAGTGGACTGAGCCAAGGCTACTTGCCCAAACTGGTCCGCCCGTACCAGAGCACGGCACGTACGGTGTGCAGCTTGTCCCTGAGCACCCAACCTCGACGCAAGTGGCTCCGGTTTTGGCCCTGTGACTCTCCTTTGTCTCAACCTGCATGCAGGTGGCTCCTGCTTTGGCTTTGGGCCCCTTGCCTTGCCTCAACACAGGTGGCTCCCGCTTTGGCTTTGCGCCACTCGCTTTGGTCCCCGCCTTGACCAACCTATAAAACCCTGGAGACCCCTGCTCACCTTCGTGTACACCCCACTGGAGAACAACCGCGTCTATGGGCATCTCGACCTCGAGGACTCGGCCCTCCACGTTGGTAGCTATAATCCCTTACCCTCTTTTCTATCTTTCTTACTATTCTCTATTTTCTCTCCCACTATCGCATTTTGGTGGCACTAAATAAAGGTGCATTTTTGTTGTATTGAGATGTCCCCTGCTGTGTCTTTTGCGCTCTGAGATCCTAAAACGAACCATCAGGTTCCCCGCATACGTTTGTGGACCCTGAAACAGCTCTGCGTCCTGCCTGCCTCTGCCTGGCCACACAGAGCCTTGGGCTGCTCCAGACTCCTTCTGGGGGACGTGTTGCACCACAGCCCTGCCCTGGGACAGAAATTCTTTTCTTCTCATGTCCCTGTTCAATCCAAGTTCCAGCTGAGGGCTGGTGGGAAGGAAAGGTTGGCACCACAACTTTCCATGTCCAACCCAGCAGGGAAGGGACAGCTCTGGTGGCACAATCCCTCCTGGCCCAGGGCACAGTGCTGGAAGGTCTTTCTACGCCAAGGCATTGCTTTAACCTAGGAAAGCTCCTGGCTCAGCATCACCTTTCCTGCTCAGCCAGGCTCCCGAGTTCCCCAGCAGAAGAACAGAATTCCAGCATTGACACTGACTGGAACAGGAGGCGGAGATCTCCCCCTTGAAAGATGCTATTCTTCTACTATTCACATTTAAGCAGCTCTAGGTTCCTCAGATTTGGTTCCAGAGGAGCTGGAAATGCAAGTCCAGGAGCTCTGTTCATGCCCCGCCAGAGCAGGTGACACAAGTATAGGGCACTGGCAGTGTGACATTTGCCAGAAGTGCATTCCAGAAGTGCTGGGGGCTGGAACTGGATGCAGAAAACACCCCCAGCCCTACAAGGCACCAAGGCAAAAGGAACAAAGTTCCAGTAATGGCCTTGCTAGGGAGGACCAAAATCACTACTTTTCACCCTTAGTTTCCATTGCCAGGTGTTCTACAACCCCAAGAGGACACCCCTGAGGGGCACTGAAAGGAGCTCATCCCTGTGGTTCACGAGGGTTTGGGGCAGAGGAGGGCCTGCAGGAGCTGGGACACGACTGAGATGCAGCTGCTCCAGCCATGTCTCCAACCTGGCAGGGCCATGGTCACTCAGGGTCAGTGGCCAGTCAGTTCTGTTGACTGGACACAGGTCTGGAAATTTCTCTTGGAGTGTCTCCAGAGGGGGAATGTTGGGGCTGTCCTGGTCCTGCCCCACCCCACTGGCCCCTGCCACTGCCTCGAGGGGACACAAAGGCTGAGCCAAAGAGTGAGAATTGCAAAGTGGGCTGAGTTAGGCAGGAGCCACTGGGATCGTCAAGTTCAACCCCTGGCCCTGCACAGACAGAGTCAGCACAGCCTGGGCATCCCTGGCAGCAGTGTCCAAAGGCTCCTGGAGCTGGGGCAGCCTCGGGGCTGTGAGCATTCCCTGCAGAGCCTGGTCAGTGGCCCAGCTCCCTGTAGGGGAAGGAGCTTTTGCTGCTGTCTGGCCTGGAGCTGGCCTGGCCCAGCCCCAGCCATTCCCTGGGCTGCTGTCCCTGCTCCCCTGGGGCCCAGGTGGGAGCTGCCCTAGCGCTGGCCCTGGCAAGGAGCCGCAGCCCCCGGGGAGCTCTGAGCTCCATCTCGTCTGCTGCAACTGAACAAACCCAGCACCTGCAGAGCTGCAGGGCGAGGTCCTGCCCCTGGCTCAGGGCTTGGCTGGTGCCACTGAGAGAAAATAAATTTCCAACTTTTGCCCAACAACAGGGAGGAGCAGCAATTCTTGGACAAGTGAGTGGGGTGGAGCAGCATGTCACAGCTTGGATGGCATGGTCTGGCACGTTCCAGCTGCCTCCAGTGGCACTCCCAGAGCCCCTTGGAGAGTCAACTCCTGCAGGGACAGTGCTGGCAACTGTGTTTTCACCAAGTTCTGGCCAGCGGCCATGGTGCTGATGGAGGTGGAGGCCGTGCTGGGCACAAGGCCCTGTCAGCTCCAGATCTGTGGGGGCAGGGGCTGCACCCCCTCCCCAGAGTCCCTTGGCATGGGGTGACCCCTGTTCTCACCTGAGGGTCCTGCTGGAGGCGGAACAGCCCTGGCAACCCTGGGGTCATCTCGGAGGTGTCAAGGGCCAGGCAGAGCATGGACTGTAGGGGGAGGAGAATGCCACAGGTCAGGACCTCTGGGGGACCCCAAAACCCATTGTGACCCTCTCAACCTCCATCCTGCTTTAGGGTGCTGAAGGGAACAGGATCCAGGGGGATGCTAACACCCCCTAGAACCCCCGCAGCCTCCCATTCCACTGTCTTGGAGGTGCCAGAGGGGCCAGTACTTGCCCAGAAGCAGTGGTGGTGCTGGTGAGGAGGGCATTCAGTGCTTGCCCCATCAGGGGGTCCTGGATTCCAGCTGTGAGCTTGGAGTCCTGTCTGTGGGTTTGATGTCCTGTGCTTGTCTTCAACAGGGAGTCCTGGCCATGGGCTCTGCATCCCAGCTGTGGGCTTGGGGTACCAGCCATGGGCTTGAGGTCCTGGCCAGCAGCTCAGGGTTCCGTGCCCATCCTCACTGTCGGTCCCAGCCCTGCTCACTGTCCTCAGGCATGCTGCCTGTGTGCCACCCACTCTTTGCCCTGGCCACAGAAGACCTGAGCTGCTGTTTCCCTTCCACAACCATCTCTGCCTCATCAAAAGTCCTGCAGACAGGTCATGATGTCCAGGATCAGGAAGAGCCCCAGCCCAGCTCCCTGGGACTCTCTGAGGATTGACTGTGGACACAGTGCTGAGACCCCTCTGCTTTCCCTATCATGTTATTTTTCCCCAGCTGGTGTGGACTGGGACAGTCCCGCCACTTCCAGATGATGAACAACCAGGCCAGTCCTGTCTTGGACTACCCTGTCATTGATTACCCTTTCACCCAAGTGAGCCCTGCCAGGCTGCCTCCTCCTCCCCTTCTGCGGTGGTGCCTGTGTCGCCAAGTCCGGCCAGCCCTGGCACCACAGCAACACAGTGGTCTTGGCTTGCCAGGAGCAAAGCGTGGCTGTGGCAGGAGGAATGAAAGGAGGGACTCTCGAGGGATAAATCCAGAATGAGTTTATTGGTGCTCCAGACGTGGAGTCCTCACCTTGGGACAACAGCCTCAGAGAGACCCCAAGGGCCTCTGTACATCAACTTTTAACTGGGGGTGTTACACAGGGGAGGGTTCAACCAGGGGCCAATGGGGTACAGCAAGGGTGTGGCTCTTAACATGAAAGACAGGTGAGACAATCATACAGGGAATAATGGGAGGGGGAAGCCTGGATTCTGTCCAATCACTCAACGCCCTCCCCGGAACCTTCTGGATGCAGGGAGAGGCCCCAGAGTGACAGACAGGACCAGGAGGTTATATAACCAATGACTGACAGGTAACTAAAACTGGGGTAAAACCATATAGGGAGGAACATGGGGGGTTACATAGAACCAACCATATCAAACACATCATGAACATAAAACATGAATAAAATGCACCACCACACCCTTCCTTCTCCTCTTCCTCCTTCTCCTCCTTCTCATCTTCTATTCCTCCTTCTTATCCAGTAACCACTGGTGCCTGCAGGATGTGGGTCCTCTTACCTGGCTCATCTGGAGCTGCTTGTGGGAATCCCACAGTGGGTGCAGGGCACCCTAGATTGCCAAGATGAGTGCTGTGTCACACCCTTGGGACAGCCTGGCACCCATGAGGACAGTGTAACATCCATAGGGAAGGCCTGGCACCTGCTGGGACAGCCTGAAACACATGGAGACAGAGTGACACCCATGGGGGCACAGCCTGGAATCTATCAGGACAGCCTGGAACCCATAGGGATAGCTTAGTACCCCAAGGACAGCCTAGAACCCATGGGGACAGAGCAACACTGGGACAGCCTGGAAGCCATAAGGACCACCAGGCACGCCTGGTGCCGCCTCAGGTGAGGCGTGGCGACCTGGTTCAGGAACAGCACGGCGGTCAATCCTAGACCACTCGGGCCATCAGCACACAGACACCAGTGTGGTGGATGGCAAATGGCGTTTATTAGTGTGTTACATGGGTTTATATAACTTGTGTTAGCTGCATCACTTCCTTCTGCTTACGTTATAAACTAGGTGTTATTGGCTAATTAGGGGTCAAGTGACCTTTACTGAGGAGGAAAGGGGGGTTCTGCCTGCCCGTACAGCGCGACATCTTCCGACCGCCTATCCCTAACTATCTTGAACTGCTACATTTCCCCCCTCCCTCATGACTATTTTAAAAACATACAAAGTATAAAGTTATAGAAATGCAAAAGTTAGTAAGATCTATATAGTACGTTAAAAAAGGCAATACAAAATATATGTAATGAAGCAATACAAAATGTATGTAATAAGAGCACTTTAAAGCAGCTGTGTGCGGTTAACTAGCAAAATGTTAACTTTTTCTAAACGGCTTCTAACAAACGACATTAATTTGTTTAGTACACAAGGCCCAAAAATTAACATCAGGAGTATTATAGTAAGTGGGCCGATCAGAGAGGAAACAAGGGTGGTCAGCCAGGGAGACTGGTTGAACCAAGATTCAAACCATCCCTGTTGGGCTTCTCTCTCTCTTTTTCTTTGGGCTAATCTTTCCCTTAACTCGGCCATGGAGTCTCGTACGACTCCGGTATGGTCTGCGTAGAAACAGCATTCCTCTCTCAAGGCAGCACAGAGGCCTCCTTGCTGCAGTAGCAAGAGGTCCAGTCCTCGTCTGTTTTGGAGGACGACTTCTGAAAGAGAGGAAACAGATTTTTCTAGAAAGGAAATGGATTTTTCAATCCTCTGTAAGTCTTCGTCGATGGTCATCTGCAGTTGAGAAAGGCTTTGGTGTTGGTTCACGAGGGCTGAAACACCTGTGGCTGCACCGGCAGCTCCCAGGCCAAGCAGCATCGCAATGGTGATGCCTGTTATTACTTCTCTTTTGTGGAGCCGGTTGGGATCTTCTAAAAAGCGGTACACTTCTTCTTCTTGATGGTACAGGATTCTAGGAACAATCAGAACTTGGACACAAAAGTCAGCAGAGTCATTAAATTTGTTAAGGAACACACAGGGACTCACACCAGACTGGTGACAGACCCACATTCCTGATGCAGATGGGATCACCCATTTTTTGTTGGTTGATTTATCAAGTTTGACAATTTCTATACAGACATTACCTTTTTGCTTTGCCAAGGTTGCATTGCCAAAGCACTTACCTTGGCCTGTGATTTGATTCAGAGTGATTCCTCTCCGGGGGGTGTCCCATCTACACTGGTGTGGGTTTGGTTCTGCTGAGTAACTAAAAGGAGCATTGAGGGCAACACCTTCGTAAAAAGGAGGTTCTATATCATAGCATAGCCAGCATGAACTAGTAAAGTTTGGGTTTGATTGGTTCAAAGACACAAAGGTAGCATTTAACACACTAAAAAAGGGATCGTAAGGAGTTGGTTTAGAGATTTGATCTGTAGCTGCAAGCTCGGTGGTAAGGGTAAAAGCAGGGCTTGGTGCAGACTTTTTCTTGGGTTTAGTTACTGCAGAAATTAGGCTGGATTTGGCTAAATGGGACGTTGGTAGTGGGAACTTGATAATTTGAATGTTTACCCAGAAGTCAGGAAAGGCACGAACAAACACTGACCACGCTTTGCCTGTTTCCCAACCTTTATGGTTTGGTTGCAAAACGGTCATCGTGTAGTTTTTACAAGTGTGTTTCATTCCGTATAAGGGTGTATATATTTGCTTGTTTGCTCTAAATTTTGGTTCACGACAGTTTTGGGGAGCATACCTGACTTGCAGGAACTCATCAGGTCGTTGAGGTTGCCATCTGTCACTTGTCACAATTGTCTCACATCCCCAATACCCACAATATCCATACCCTGGGTAATTACAGTAACTTTTACCTGGGTTAGAAGCAGGGCACCAGTAAGTTTGTTTCAGCGTGAAATCACCAAGACTGGGAAATCCTAATTGTGGAGGAAACAGATCTCTTAGCTTAAACTCGAAAGATGGGCTGTCTGGTGTGATGGTTTCTTTGATTACCTTTTCACTCGAAAGATGGCGCAGGACCCACTTGAATGGTTGATGAGGGTAATGGTTTGCATCGGCTTGCCCTCTGCTAACGAATCCTAAAAGCAAGATTACACAAAGATGTAGTTGTTGCCTGGATTTTGATGATGTGCGACTCTTGGGCATCGTCGGGCTGCTCGATGATTTGCTGCTTTTTCCGGGCACCATGGTGAACAGATCACGGAGGCATCCAAAGGTCCAGCCCTGCAAAAAGAACTTCACAGTTTTCATTAGTTTTATTCTGAAGACTTGGTTTGATAGACTTAAGTGGACACCATTTAATTCTACCATCTTTTTTAACTGCTGCATACCCTCGCCCTGTGAGTACTAGTTTCCAACCTTGTTCCCACTCTCCCAATTCATTTCTAACTACAACTGGTGGGCCTTCTTCCAGTGCTCGGGTGGCCCAGTGTTTTTGAACGGGACTGTTCGTCTCGTCTCCCCTGGGGAATTGATTCAGCGCCAGCAAAGCAGTTGCTAGAATGCGTGCTTGGTCTCCTGGGGGAATGGAGCTAGAAAAACCTTCTGTTTTTGCTAATACTTCTAATTTGGCTTTTAGGGTTTGATTTGCTCGCTCAACAATGGCTTGCCCAGTGCTATTGTAGGGGATGCCATGTACTAAAGTGATGCCCCATTTTGAAACAAATGTTTGGCTCAATTTTGAAATAAAGTTTGGGCCATTATCTGTTTTGATTTGTTTTGGGACACCAAGCCACGCCATGGCTGTCAGCCAGTGTTGAATGGTTGCTTTGGAGTTAGTTCTAAGGTGTTGTGTGGCTACGATTACTCCGCTATATGTGTCTACAGTTACTGCGAGCCATACTCGGGGTTTTAACAGCTGACATAGTGTAAAGTCTGTTTGCCATATTTCTGAGGCTTTAAGGCCTCTGGGGTTGACTCCGCAGGACCACAGCGGTGATTTTTGACAGTGGGGGCATGTGGCCACAATGTGTTTTGCATCAGTGGTGGAGATTCCGCACTTTTTCGCTAGTGCTTTAGCTCCTATGTGGAGAGATTCGTGTAGCTGACGGGCATCTCTCAGTGTCCACAGTCCCTTAGCGGCGGCGTCTGCCCTGTCATTGCCACTTTGAAAGTACCCTTTGGTGGGATTGTGACTGTTAACATGGATAACTGAAATGGTGCCTTTTCGTGAGAAAAGTGCTTCTTCAAGCATCACAGCTGCTATGGACGTTGACACGCCGGGCCCTGCCATGGCTAGACAAAGCTTGGCTACAAATATAGAGTCAGTTACGATGTTGAGGTGTTCTTCTGGGAACAGTCCACACGCCAGTACCACGGCTGCTGCCTCAAGTTGCTGGACCGAGAGTGTTGGGTCGGTTGTTTTGATGCACTGCCACTTGTTTTCTGACTCCCACACTGCCACTGCGGTTGATGTTAGCGAGGATGCATCTGTGAAGATTGTTGGCCCTGGCTGTGGTCGGTCGAGGACTTTTGGTGGGACGTCGATGTCGACGATTGCAAGCAGTTGAGTCCAAGGAGGTTTTGTTGCGTTACAGATCTCTCCTCCAAAACCAGCAAGGGCTAGGGCTAGATGCTCTGACACTGTCGTCGATTGCGTGGAGATCTGTTTGCGGAAGGGCAGGTATATCTTGGCAGGTTCAATGCCCAGGTGCCTTAGGGCGAGTTTTCTGCCTTTCATGATGAGGTTGCTGAGACATTCAACCCCCGGGGAGAATGCACGTGATGATTTTCCCAGGACTACCCATTGTATTGGTCGGGCTTTGTCGGGGGGTCCTTGGGCTAGTGCTCCCACTCCTCCCTTTTTTGTAAAATGGACATACAAATCAAGGGGTGCGCTCGGGTTCCATCTGCTGAGTGTACTTACAGACATTTGCTGTTCGATAAAATCGAGCGAGCTTGCTGCTTCTGGTGTTAGAATTTTTTGCTCCCATGGGTGTTTCCCTTTCAAGAGGTCATTTAGGGGTTCCATGACCTCAGGAGGGATCAGGACAATGTTGCGGAGCCACTGCAGGGATCCTACCAGTTGTTGCACGTCATAAAGCGTCTCGATGTCTCGACGGATTTTTATCTGCGGAGGGGTTATGTAAAGGTTTGTGATTTGTACTCCTAGAAAGGTTACACACGGTCCTCTTTTTATTTTTGCACTTGCAATTTCAAAGCCATTTGCTTTTAGAGTCTCTGAGATTGTTGATACTAGTTGATTTACTTGGTCCTCTGCTGGTGCGGAGATCAGGATGTCATCCATGTATTGGATGATAGTTGCAGCTGGGTTGCTGTGTCAGACAGGTGCGAGCGCTCGGTCCACGGTGATCTGGCAGATGGTGGGAGAGTTGAGCATCCCTTGAGGCAGGACTTTCCACTGGAAGCGCAGGCTGGGTTGTTGGCTGTTCGGGAAAACGACGGAGAAGGCAAACTTTTCCTTGTCTTCATCATGTAGGGGTATGGAAAAGAAACAGTCTTTAATGTCAAGCACTGCACAGGGTTGCCCTTCTGGTACCATTGAGTTCATGGGCAGTAAAGTTTGGACAGAACCCATTGGCTGGATTTTTTTGTTTACTTCTCGCAGGTCATGCAGAAGGCGGAAGCCTTCACCAGATCGTTTGGGTGTTACAAAGACCGGGGTGTTCCATGCACTTGTGGAGGGTTCTATGTGATTTTGCTGTAACTCACGGCTAATTAGTTCAAGGAGGACAGTCATTCGAGGCTTTGACAAGGGCCACTGCTCGACCCATACAGGATCAAGCGATTTCCATGTTAATTTGATGGGTGACTGCGGGTACGCAGCAGTGGCCCTCAGAATAAATTTGTCAAGCTGACGTTCAACTGGGCTAGGGCATCTCTTCCAAACAGGGGTGGGCATTTTGATATAACATATGGGAAAAGGGTAACAGTTTTTTCTGGTCCTTTGTCAGTGAGAAGTGTTATTGCTATTAATTGAGTGCTTTTGAGGGCCCGAGACATCCCCCCAATCCCACCTACCATAGGGGCCTCTTTTACTTCCCAATGTGGGGGCCAATACATTTCTGGGACAACCGTTACGTCCGAGCCAGTATCAATCCAAAAATCAAGAGGGATAGCAGTGTTGTCAGAGCTTTTAGGAAGATAACAAAATCCTTTGACTATCAGTGGGTGCTTACCTATCTTCATGACCAAGGCCACCCAGGGGTCTCGTTCCCAGAGGCTTGTTCCTGGCATTCTTGGGGCGCGGATGGGTTTGGCTGATCTATTGACTGAGCTGCAAAGTTGGTCATTTCTCGGGGGGGCAGTGGGTGCGGGAGCTCGCCGCCCCATTGAGAATTGGCATGGTTGGGCCGCTTCATGTTCCAAGTGGGAGGGAGCTGTGTGCGGCCCGGCCGCCCCCTCCCCCTCCCGTTTCCCTGAGGCTTGGACCTGCATTCTTTGGCAAAGTGCCCCTTTTTGCCACACCCCCAGCATGGCCCCTTGGGTCGTGTTTGGTGTGGGGAGACTGCTGCTGGTGGAAGCACTAATTGGGGGCAATTTATTGCAACTGTGGCCTGCTTGGCCACACTTAAAACATACCATTACACTAGTTATTGCAGTACGAACGGCTGCCTGGATTGGGGCTAGTTGTTCTTCCTTTGCTACATGCTTAATCATGTCTGCGAGGCTGGATCCTGCTGGCAGTGACCGCAGAATGTCTTTGGCGGTGGAATTGCATTGTTGGCGCAAACACTCTGCTAGCACAGGGCCCTTAGCTTCTGAGGGTAAAACTGAGGAATCGACTGCTGCTTGGAGGCGATCTACAAATTGTGTAAAAGTCTCACTCTCACCTTGCTTTATTGTGGCCCATGGTGATGGTTTAGCAATAGCTCTGGAGGCAGAACGGATTGCTTCTCTAGCAGCACGGGTAGTTACCATGACCTCGTGGGCCTGTAGGCCCTCGGCTTGTGCCTGGGGGGTGATCATGGTTGGGTCTGTGCCTATTAACCGTTGCAGGCTGGAGCCATGTAGTGGATGGTCTGCCCCAGTTACCGAGGCTAATTGCTTTGCACAATTGTCCTCCCATTCTTGTCTAAAGACAATCATCCCTGCTCCATCAAAAATTAATCTGCAGGTTTGTTTAATGTCAAATGGAAGCATGTCATCCCCTCCAAAAACACTGTCAATGAGGGTGGAAACCATAGCTGAATTGATCCCTCTGTCCGCAATTGCTTTGACAATTGCCTGCACATCTTTAGGGTTTACTGGTGAATAAGTTCTCTGATTGCCACCTTGTCCCCCCACTCGGACCGGAAAGGCCAATTTGGCTGAAGGGGCCCAGCCGGCACACGCTACTGTTATTTTCCTCCAGTCCGTAAGTGGGGTTTGCTCCTTCTCTTTGACCCAAGCAGGAGCATTAAGGTTATTAATTTTATTTGCCTTTACTATTTCTTTGTCAGAGTCAGAGCCTGAGTCAGTTATTGAGCACTCCTGAAACCACTCGTCCCAGCTGTTGTCTGACTCAGAGCCGGAAGTCGAATGACCAGAGGCTTCCGGGCTCCGGTACCTTTTTGTCAGGCTTCGACCGCGCCCCTTTCTCTTAGGGTCGGCCCACTCCCTCCCCCTTGGCTCACCCCGCCTCCTGCTAGAGGAGGCTCTTGCCTTGCAGGATGCTTTTTGATAAGAGTTTGAGTTGACCTTGTACTTCTCTGGGTTCTCCCCCGAACTTTGCTTGCAAGTATCCACACTGTCTAACAGACTTTCTTTGTTCTCTCTAGCCACGGCTGCGCCTTTCTCATCCCTCTGTAGTTCAACGCCATTTTGCGGTGCATAGGGCGGGGGTCTCTCCCAGGCCCCCTCGGATCCTGACTTAACAGCGGCGCTCCTGGCCTCTTCCGCCAACCCTCCCCAACATACTTGTGCCTTCTCTTTTCCCTCTGTAAATTGATCAGAGCTCTGAGGCTGTAAAACGGGCTTTTGCCCTTGCGAGTTTTCACACTCAATAAAATCACTTTCGTCTGTGGTCTGTGTGGCTGCCCCAACCCCCAGCGGGGGTGTGACCATCAGACAGTTCTGTGCAGCTTTCCAGGTCTCTTGCTCTTGCAGAGCCTTTTGCAAAGCCTGCACAACTTTTCCCCACGCTTTAAGATGCTTTCCCGAGCCTGAGGACATTGTTTCCTCGGCCAGAGCATTAGTACATTTACCCCATATTTCTGGGTGGAGCACCTCCACCGGACGATCAATGACCCCAATTTGCATCAACCTCGCGATAGCGAGAGTAAAATCTTTTAGTTTGCACTCAATTCCCCATTGCTTATGAATCTGAGATACGACCTTCGCGAGAGCTTCCATCCTCCTCGCGGCTCCAGGGGCGTCCCCCTCACCGAGCTAGTCCAGCTGCTCGGCCGCTGCTCACTCGTCCAGGTGACTCCCGTTTCCAGGATGACCTTCCCGGGTTTCGGCACCACTTGCCGCCTCAGGTGAGGCGTGGCGACCTGGTTCAGGAACAGCACGGCGGTCAATCCTAGACCACTCGGGCCATCAGCACACAGACACCAGTGTGGTGGACGGCAAATGGCGTTTATTAGTGTGTTACATGGGTTTATATAACTTGTGTTAGCTGCATCACTTCCTTCTGCTTACGTTATAAACTAGGTGTTATTGGCTAATTAGGGGTCAAGTGACCTTTACTGAGGAGGAAAGGGGGGTTCTGCCTGCCCGTACAGCGCGACATCTTCCGATCGCCTATCCCTAACTATCTTGAACTGCTACACCCTGGGGACAGTCTGGCATCCATGGAAACAGCCTTGTATGCCTGGGGACAGTCTGGGATCCATAGGGACACCCTGTCATCTGCTGGGAGAGTCTGACACCCATGGGGACATTCTGACATCCCTAGGGAGAGCCTGGGCACCCTTGGGGACAGCCCGACATCCCTGGAGACACCCCGCCACCCACCAGTACCTCCCTTTTCCAGTGCCACTCTGGAGTCAGATCCAGGGGCACATTTTCCTCCTCCGCCAGTGCCTCCATCACTGCTGTGGCAAATCCCTGCGGAAGCTCGGGGCTGCCGGACGGACAGGCCCCGCCTGAAGCTCCAGTCCCTGCTGGATCTGGAGCAGCTCCAGCGCCTTTGCAGTGAGGAGAGTCTGTGTGCCCTGCCCGGGGTCCTGGCATGGACATGGCCATCTCCGTGGCCGGAGAGAGTGGCGCTGGGGAGCTGGGGGGGTTTGGGGAGCCCCCAGGGGCTCGGGGGGACGTGGGGCTGCCACCCCGCCTGGCACAGGAGAGGGAGTTCCCCAGGCTGCGGGGGGCTCGTCCCTTGGTGCCTCTCCTCCATGGCCACTCCCGGCTGAGGGCGGGTGCCCAGCGCTCCTTCTGCAGGGAGGTGGCCCCTGCCCGGCTCCTGGGGGACGTGGCAAACCAGTGCCGGGGGCCCTCGAGCCCTGCGGGACTCCCTGAGCAGCCCCGAGCTGGCGGTGACGGGGGAAGGGAGGTGACAGAACCCCCTGGGAGGGGCGGGTTCCCATCCCACCCCCTGGGCACCCCGGGACGTGCGAGGCTTCGGGACCCCGTGGTGAGGGGTGGGCACAGGGGTGGGCACGGGGGGTCCTGGGGTGTCCCCGAGGGGGACCACGGCCCTTCCTGCCCTTGGTAGCGCCTGTTGGCTGTGACCGAGCTGGTGGCGGCCAGGGGTGCCCCGGGGCTGTCCCTGCTGTGCCGCAGCCCCCAGGCCTTGGACAGTTCCCTGCAGAGCGTCTGTGTCCAGGTGAGACCCCCGCGGCACCGCTGGGGGTTTGGGGGGCAGACACTGCACAGGGCCCCGTCCCCAGGAGGGAAATACAGCCCTGGCAGCCGCGGGGATGGTGACACGGGGAGGGGCACAGCCCTGGGGCTGCTGCAGGCACCTGCGGGGCAGGAGGGGTTTGGGGGTTGCCGGGGGTCCCTGCCCCGCTGAGCCTGGCGGTGGCTTCACAGCCGTGCTCCGGCCGGGATTCCAAGCGGTACCGGGTCCGCAGGGACGAGGACGGACACTTGTGGCTGTCAGGGGTGGCGCGGAGGTTCTGCAGCCTGTGGGAGCTGCTGGGCACCTCTGGGCACTGGGGGCTGCAGGCACAGGGGTCCAAATGCTCCTGGAGGCTGCCAGCTTGCCCCGCCCCAGAGGTGACGCTGGGGGACATTCCAGAAAGGGAGCTGTGAGGTCACAGAGTGGCAGTGATGTCACGGGGGGGTCTGTGAGATGTCCCAGAGGGGGCTGTGTGATAGAGGCACCTCTGGCTGTGTGTGACAGAGACACAGAGCAGCTGTGATGGCAGAAAGGTATCAGCAATTGATGGAGAGACAGGAAGACTGATTCATGATCAGAATTCGATTTTACTCAGGTTTTCCAAGTCTTATATACCATTTCAACCAGGTTAATAATTTCTACTACAATAATTAGGTTAAAAAATCATACAAGCAACTCATGCATTTTACAATATTTTTATCGTAGGGGGTTGATTGAATCTTTTCCCTTAAGCAGGTTTTAATCCCATCTTCTCATGAGCTCAAAGTTCTGTTTGTCCTTGCCACGGCATCCTAGTCACCAGACTAGTTATGCTAATGAAGTCTGTCTTACTCTCAGACTTGTGTATTCCCACAGAAAGGGGCTGTGTGACATCACAGAATGTGTTGAGTGAGGTCAGAGAGTGGGCTATGACATCACAGAGTGGGCTTTGTGAGGTCATTGATCATCTCTGGCATAATAAAGGGGATTGTGTGACATCACCGAGTCGCTGTGTGCCATCAGAGGTCAGGCTTTGACATCACAGGGAATACTGAGATATCACAGCAGGGCTGTGTGAGGTCACTGGGTTGGTCACTCTGCCCCAGCCCCCACTCACATTTCCCCATAGAGAAGTGTCCCCTGCTGCTCATGCCCAACAGAGTCTCCTGTCCACCTGGGTCCCCCCTGCCCCCAGTGCTGCAGACTCCCCCAAGGATGTTCCACAAATCAACCCCCAGAGCCTGACACGGCGACAGGGAGCTGGGCTCTGTGACCAGGACATCAAGGACATGGATTATCCAGGTCACTGTGGCCTAGGTTGGGTTCCCCAGGGCAGGAAAGATGTCTGGCAGCTGCAGCAGGGTTAGGGAAGGGCTCCAAGGTGGCGCTGGGGCCCTTGGGCTGTGAGGAGAGGCTGAGGGAGCTGGGCTTGACCAGCCCCGAGCAGGGAAGGCTGAGGGGCTCCTGATCCCAGCCTGGCAGTGCCACCCAGGAGGTGATGGAGAACACAGAGCAAGGCTCTTCACCGGGGGCCTGGTGGGAGACAAAAGACAGTGGGTAGAAGGCGAAGGAGGAGAGCTTCAGCCAGGACAGGAGGAGATGAAATGAGTCAGGCTGGTTTCAGCATTTCCTCACCACCAAAAGCAGCCTGACCCCTTCTCCATCCACCACTGACAGCTTTGCAAATCCAGAATTGGTCAGGCTGTTTTATCCCCACTTCACGCAGAGCAAACTACTAAAGCAACTGAACTATGTTTGTATCTATCACAGAATCATCTTAGTCTAAAACTGATTTTGTACAGAAATCCCTTGTGAATGGCTGCTCTGAGTGCCAGGGGCTGGATGACGGAAATGGTGGGGTGGGGACAGGGACAAAGTCTGATTGATTGTCAGCCATGAAGCGTCTTGATTTTCAGATCGATTCAGAGTGCATGAGGTGATGCTGGGAATCAGTATCAGCTGGGGATTGCTGATATCAATCTCTAAACAGGAAAAGAAAACTAAACAGGACAGAACAATTCTCTCTTCGTTGTTTTCAAAATAGCATATTCATTTTGAATACACTTCTGAAATTTGTCTAATTAACCACACAAGAATTGAAGACTGGAGTTATTCCCAGGGGCTTGTCTTGTGTGGGTGTTTTGAACAAATGTTTATGAGCCTTTGTCAATGAATTTCTCAACTGTGGAGCTCAAGAAAGAAGAGGCCTTTGGAAAAGTAAAATTCATCAGCAATCTGCAAGTGGCTGAGGATCCATCCTCATCAGGGCAGCCATGAACAGAAATGGGCACAGCTTTGTGCCTGCCCCGACTTTGAGATGGGCCCTGGGCCTGGAGCAGGAACAGCTGTTGAGGGCCACAAGGCTGGTGCTGTTGTGCTGGCCTGGGCAGGTGGGATGGCAGCAGGGGCTGCAGAGCTCTCAGGATCTCCTGGAGAGGAGAGCAGGGCACACAGGGAGCCTCCTTTCCCTTTGGCCAGGCCCCTTCCCCATGGCTGGGGCTGAGCCCTCTCTGAGCTCCAGCTGCTGCTGTGCCCTTGCCAGGGGCTGAGGCCGTGGGGCCCCTGCCCAGAGCAGCCTGCCCTGAGCAGAGCTGTGGGGCCAGAGCCGGCTGGGCTGGGCTGGGGAGAGGCCCTTGGTGCTGCACAGAGCTCAGGGCAGCTGGCAGAGCTTGCAGGGAGCTGGGCTGGGCTCAGAGAGCCTGGCACAGAAACCATCAGTGTCCATCTCGGCCTGTGGGAGCGTGCAGGGGCCAAGAAAAGCACACCAGGTGCAGCGATGCCTGTATCGCAAATTCCGGCCAGCCCTGGCACCACAGCAATACAGTGGGTCTTGGCTTGCCAGGAGCAGAGCGTGGCTATGGCAGGAAGAATGAAAGGAGCGACTCTCGAGGGGTAAATCCAAAGTGAGTTTATTGGGGCTCCACGCGTGGAGTCCTCACCTCGGGGCTCCAGCCTCAGAGAGACCCCGTGGGCTTCTGTACATCAACCTTTAAAGGGGGATGGTACACAGGGGAGGGTTCAACCAGGGGCCAATGGGGTACAGTAAGGGTGTGGCTCATAATACAAAAGACAGTTGAAAGAACCATACAGGGAACAATGGGAGGGGGAAGCCTGGATCCTGTCCAATCACTCAACGCCCTCCCTGGAACCTTCTGGACGCAGGGAGAGGCCCCAGAGTGACAGACAGGACCAGGAGGTTATATAACCAATGATTGACAGGTAACTGAAACTGGGGTAAAACCATATAGGGAGGAACATAGGGGTTATACAGAATGAACCATTACACAGAACCATACCAAGCGGATTATGAAACAATACAAACATGAATAAAATGCACCACCACAACCAGGGTCCACAAGTTCTCTGTGTGGGAGCTGAGCTTGTGACCTCTTGTGCTGGGGCTGCACCTCCAGCTCCAGAGGAGATGGGACACATGGGAGCAGAGACAAAGAATTCCTGCTGAATCCTTTATTGTCTTTGCTTCTACAGGTGACCTGGATCCATATGTGGAGGAGGTGTTTTGTGTCAGATCACACGGACAGAGTGATAAGAATAATATTATTTAGCTGAAAATATGTCATGCATAATACTCAATGAGAGAAAAAAAGGACATATGTGATCAGAACAACATTTGAGTTCTTCAGAGGATGAGAGACTCATTGATTTTCCAGTAGTCAAACCTGTTCAAATCCATTCCTTAGGGCTTCTTTGAGATGAGAGATGACCACCAGAGGCCAAGGCCAGCCAGAGCTGCCTATCCTGGAAGCTTTTGTCTGGGAGAACCCTTGCATATAAGGAATTTTTCAGGGGGAGTATCAGTTTTGGCCATGGGCACCTGGAAAGAGGGATAATGCTTTTCCATAGGAAGGAAAGCACAGAGCCCCAGTGCTCCAGGATCTGATGAGAGGCAGCTCTCAGCATTCCATGTTTAGCTGGACCTGTCAGGTGGCCTCTGGGAGGCCAAACCAGCCAGATCTGTTCCATGCTCCCTTGCTTCCATGAGGCCCTATAGTGTCACAATGTTCTCCTTGCTTCTGAGGTGTCCCAATGGCCCCCCACTCCCATGAGGCCCAGCTGGGTCAGCATGGCCCTTTGGTTCTGTGGGGCCCTGCAGTGTCACCATGGTCTCCATGATTCCCTGGGGCCTTGAAATGTCAAAATGGCCTCCATGGATCCACGGTGTCCTGCAGGGTCACAATGGCCCTTTGGTTCCACGAGGCCCTGTAATGCAACAGTGGCCTCTGGGTTCCACAAAGCCCTGCTGCTTCACACTGGCCCCTTGGGACCATGCAGCCCAGCAGTGCCACAGTGATCCCCTTGGTTCCACGAATTCCCACAGTGTAACAATGGTCCCTTGGGTCCATGAGGCCCTGAAGTGTCACCGTGGTCACCACTGGAAGGAAAGCACAGAGCCCCAGTGCTTCAGGGGCTGATGAATGGCAGCCACCAGAGGCCAAGATCAACCAGACCTGTCTGTCCTGGCACCGTTCATCTGGGAGCAATGGAATAAATATCTTGGATTCTGTATCTCAGATATATGGAATTTTGGGGGCAGAATCCTAATTTCAGCCATGAGTGCTGGGATGAGGAGGCCAGTTCATTCCCATAGGAAGGAAAGCACAGAGCCTCAGTATCTCCAGGGCTGATTAGAGGTGAGCACCAGAGACCAAGGTGAGCCAGGCCTGTCTGTCCTGGCAGCTTTATTGTGGGAGGAACCCTTGCATACAGTGAATTGTGGAGGAGCACCAATTTTGGCCATGGGTATCTGGGCAGGAGGGATGGTTCTTTTCCATAGAAAGGAAAGCCCAGAGCCCTGGTGTTTCAGGGGCGCATGAGAGGACACCCTCACCATGCCGAGGTCAGTTGAGTCAGTCAGGCCAAGCCAACCAAAGCTGTTCCCTGTTCCCTTGGATCCGTGGAGCCCCACAGTGTCACAATGGTTTCCTTGGTTCCCTGGAGCTGCACAATGACACAATGGCCCCCTTGGTTCCATGAGGCTGCTGAGTGTCACAGTGCTATCCATGATTCCTTATAGTCCTGGAGTGTCACAGTGGTTCCTTGGTACCATGGAGCTCCCCAGGATCACAGTGGCCCCTTGGCTGCATGAGGCCCAGCTGTGTCACACTGTCTCCGTGCTTTCATGGGGCCCTGTAGCATCACAATTGTCCCTTGGTTCCCTTAAGCCCAACAGTATCCCCATAGATCCCTTGACTCCACAAGGCCCTGAAGTGCCACAATGGCTGTTTGGTTTCCCAGGGCCTCAAGGTGTACAAATGGCCTCCAGGGTTTCATCAGGCCCTTCTGTGTCACAGTGGACCTTTGCTTCCATGATGTCCCATAGTGTCACAATGGTATCCTTGGTTCCACGGTGTCAGAGTGGACCCTTCATGCCATGGACACCCACCGTGTTCAATGGAGTCTGCTTGATTACATAAAGCCTTGCCATGTTCTCATGGCCCCTTGGTTCCAGTGGGTCCCAAAGTGTCAGAATTGTCTCCACTGTTCCATGAGGCCCCGCAATGTCACTGTGGTCCCCTTGGTTCCACAGGGCCCCAGAGTATAACAATGGACTCTTGGTTCCTTGAGGTTCTTCAGTCACAATGGCCCCTTGCTTGCACGAGGCCATGCTGTGTCTCAATGGACTTCTGGTTCCGTGAGCTTTCATACTGCCAACAAAAATCTCCTCGGTTCCACAGTGTCACCATGGATCCTTGTTCCGTGAGGTCCCACAGTATAACATAGTCACCTTGGTTCCACAAGGCCTCACAGTGTCACCATGGTCTCCTTGGATCTTCATTGTCACTACGGACCTTCCATTCCATGCAGCCCCGGTGTGTCACAATGGCCCTTGGGTTCCAGGAGGCCATACAGTGTCACAGTGGCCCCTGGGTTCCATGAGTTTCTGTACTGTCAGCAACGGTTCCCTTGTTCAAACAAGGCCTGGCTACATCACAATGGACTCTTGGTTCCATGAAGCCTTTCTCTGTCACAATGTACTTTTGATTCCATGAGGTTCCAGAGTGTCACCATGGTCTCCTTGGATCTGCACTATCACAATGGACCAGTGGTTCCATATGGCCCTGCCGGGTCAAAAATGAGTTTGATTTCAGGAGATTCCAACATGTCACAGGAGCCTCCTTGGTTCTGTGAGGCCCCTCTGTCACCAAATCTACGAAATATCAGAATAAGACTCCTGAACACTGCCTTGCAATTAAGAGGGCATCACTAATTTACGCTTAGGTCTAAGGTGTGAGAACTCATAACCTTACATGGACATGTGATTCTAAAAGAGTGGTACTTACATAGCATTGCTACATCTGTATTCCAATTTAGCCATTATCATAAAACCAACCCCAAGTTCCCAGATTCAATTGCTGTTTTTTCCTATCAGTGGACTCTTGAGGCAGATGTCGTCTTCTTGTCTTACAACCATCCTTGCTGGCAAAGCAGGCCCTACATGCCTTGTTCCTGTGCCAAAAATTCACAGGGATAGTAAATGTTGAATGAACCCTCCTGGTTTCAAGCCCAAGGCTCTGTGTGGCCAGGCAGAGGCAGGCAGGACACAGAGCTGTCAGCAAAGGAAGGGCTCAGCCAGGTGGGGCAGCCAGGGGGTGACGACAGCCTGCAGGGACAGAGGCGCAGGGCATGGACACCGTAGGACAGCCTGGGCTGCACAGGGTTTGCTCAGCATCAGAGACACCTTTCCCTGGTTTGTCCCCACTTGTCACCACTGCCTGCAGTCTTCTGCTCTAACTGGAACCTGGGGACACTTTCTCAGCCATGTCTCTAACAGGGTCCCATCAAAACTTCAAGAAACTTTGGAGTTTCAAACTTGTTGCAGAATATTTGAAAATGAGATGTGAGCAATTCCAGACTGGGCCTGTTGACCTGCAGAATCTGCAGGCCTTGTGGCGCAGCAAGAAATTCACTTCTCTCCTTTAAGGTGTTCCAAGCTCTAACGGATGTTCATATGTAGTGTTAACACAGAAGCCTCCTTAAGGCAGCAAATGTGTACATTTTTAAGTGCCTCGTAATGTCAATAAAGTAGCAAGAGAATAAATATGAGAGAAAAAACAATAAACGACAGTGCGGCATGAAACACGGTCTCGGTGTGAGTGTCGTACTCAACCCAACCTCAAGTAAGAGTCCCTAACTTTACAAACTCACTATGAAAAGTTCTCCAAAAGTTCTTGAAAAGTTTTTTAAACACTCTCTGGGGCTGACACCACTGTAAACAACACCAAATCCATGGGAGGGTCATTAAAGTCCTTTCTCAGCTGTGTCCCTCAGTGGGACCCATTAAAACTTCAAGAAACTTTGGAGTTTGATTGTGACTTTGGATTCTTGAGAGATTTATTTCACTGACTCTCAGGGACTGATGTTCAGGGACTCGGCACTAAACCTCCAAGAGGCTCATTAAAGTCCTTGTGCTGTGTCTGTGCTGATGAGCTGGGTTTGGCTCCTGGCACAGAGGCAGCTCCTGGCAACCAAGAAGAGCTTCAAAAAGACATTTCTCCTGAGGAGCAGCTCCTCTCCCAGCCCGGCAGGGCTGAGGGCACTGCCTGCAGGTACCTGAGAGGGGTGAAGCAGACAGAGGATTAAAGAAACTGGAAGGACAATTCTGAGATTATTCACAGAGAAATCTTCACACCTTTTGAAATCTCTGAGCTTCTTCCTGGAGAAATGTTCACCACTTCTGACACAGTAAGTCTCTGGCTGCAGGGATCTCCTAAAGCTGCCCCAGGACAGGACTGACAGCACTGTAAGGATGGCTCTGCTGCCCTTTCTGCTTTGGGGGAGGATGTGCTGCAGAGTGGGGCTGCCCTGGGCACCGTCAGAGGGACAGGGCAGGATGGCTCCTGCTGCCAGGGACGGCTGCAGGGGCTGGAGCTGGGGCTGCAGCCAGGGCTGCCCAGGGCTGTTGTGCAGAGCAGGTGCTGCAGCCCTGAGGCCTCTTGGCCAGGCCAGGGGATGGGCCACTTGCCAGGGGCAGCTCTCAGCCTGCCTGGCAGCTCCCTATGGATGGTGGAGGGTGTCAGGGTGCAAGGAATGACTCCTGCCAGGGCAGGTTCCTCCTGCTCTGGAGAGGTGCTGTGTGAGCCAGGGCTGCTCAGAGCTCCAGCCCATGCCCAGGTCATTTCTAAGGGGACTTGTCATGAGCTCATTCAGGTCAGGAGTTTCCTACTTGAGTCTCTGCTTTCCTTACTCTGTGCTCCCACTTTTCCCTGGCTCAGCTTGGTGACAATGGAAACTCATCTGTACAGGGCAGAGCAGGGGCTGATGCTCTTAAACCATCACACTGTGTTTTCCTGGGAACCTCAGCAAGTGCCTCCAGCTCCCCAGCCTCCAGGGCCATCCAGCATCACCTTTCCATGTTGCCCAGGCCTGGGGGAGCTGTTCTTTAATCCCTGCATCCCCGAGCAGCTGCAGGGCAGAGCTGGCCCAGGGGCTGGGCTCTGGCAGCACTGGCAGGGAAGGAGCCTGGGCCCACAGGAACAGCTCGGGCTGGGACAGCTCCAGCAGCAGAGCCATGGGCAGGGAGGGAAGAAGGCAGTGCTGAGGGAAGCCCTGCTGGAGGGGACATGTGGCACCCGCTGGCCATGCCCTGCAGGGCAGACACTGCCCTGAGCAGCACAGCTCTTGTGTCCCCTCCCCACCAGCATAGCCCTCAGCCCCAGAGCTTGGCACCCTCAGTCCCCTCCTGGGCTGGCAGAGCAGCCCCAGAGATGAAGGGCATCTCTCCTGCCATGTGCCCATTCCCTGCTGACCAGGGCTAGGGGGCCACTGTCCTGCACTGCTGCCACCTGGGAGGGGCTGTGTAGGGCTTGGCAGGAAAAGGCTTTTCCTCAGGGCCCAGCTCTCTCTCTCTTTGCCTTGCGCAGGTACTCCTGGCATTGCTGATGGGCTCTCTGGGAATGGCAGTTCCAGCTGCAGGCTCAGGCCCAGCCCTTGGGCTCCTCCTGTGCAGGCTAAGCACAGCAATGGGGTGTCCCAGCTCCCTCTGTGCCGGAGAGGTCTGGGCAGGGTAGGCTGGCAGGCTGGGAATCAGCCGATTCTGCCTGACTTTGGGAAAGGTAGGAGCCACTTTGTGTGCCAGAGAGGTCTGGGCAGGGTAGGCTGGCAGGCTGGGAATCAGCTGATTCTGCCTGACTTTGGGAAAGGTAGGAGCCACTTTGTGTGCCAGAGATTCCTCTGCTCTCAGAAGTGTCTCCTGGCTTTCCAGGGTAACACAGGAGTGGAACTCAGAAAGATGCAAATCCAGGGCAGCTGGGAAGAAATCACAGGGATAGAGCAGGTCCTCTCAGTCTGCACTAAGGCTCAGACAATCATTCTGCCTCACTGGACTCTTTGTAAAGTTGGGGGCCCTTCTTAGAGGTTGGGCTGAGCTACGGCACTGACACCAAGACTGTGTTTCATGCCGCACTGGCTTTATTGTTTTTATTCTCATATTTATTCTCTTGCAACTTTATTGACATTACAAGGCACTTGAAAAATGTACACATCTGCTGCCTTAAGGAGGCTTCTGTATGAACACTATAAAACTACATATGAATACCTGTTAAAACCTGGAATACCTTAAGAAAGAGAGGAGAAGTTTTCGCTGCACAAACTTGCCACAACTTGAATTTTTACTGCGTCACAGAGGCCTACAAATTCTGCAGGCCAAGATCCAGTCTGAGATTGCTCACATCTCATTTTCAAACATTCTGCAACATTTCCCCCTTTTTCTTTTTGAGCAATTCAGACTGGATCAAAGGCACAATTTAGCAAAACACACTAAAACAATTACAATTGCAATACCACACATAATACTAAAATGAACCAAATCTTTGACTCAACCAGTTATACTTCATGAATTGAACCATTGGTTAGAAGGAGTGTTTTTCAGTTGTGCGAACTGCTTATAGATGGACTGTGAATGGTAACTTAAGTATTATTTATAACTTTACTTAATTTAACTTAGCTTATCTTAACTTATTTTAACGTAACTTAACTTATGTAATGGATATAACTTAACTTAAATATTATTTATAGCTTAACTTAATTTAACTTAACTTAATTTAACTTAACTTATTTAACTGGTATAACTTGGCCAAGTTATAATTTATACTATATACTATATACTTATAACTCTATTTAACTTAACTCTATGTAACTTAATTCTATGACTATAATTATATGACTACTTCGCAACTGTTACACTTTATAAACACAGAGCATGTCAGACAAATCGCGGGCGTCAACATTGCTGACACTATTTCGTTGTATTTTTGACTGGAGACATGCATGGGTGAAGCGACTCGGGACACAGGCTTAGATTTTTTCTTGGTCAATTCAGCGACAGCTTCTGATTTGTTCACGACCCGAATTTTTTGGCTGGACAGGCAAAACCAGGCACTCGAGGATGATTGGTGTTTGACAAGTTTGCCTAATGTGACCAGATTTACTACATTTCTATCAAGTGATGCCGCTTGGAAGCTTGGATGTTTCGTTGTGGTCAGAATATCCGCTTTTCACAAGCGCTGCCGGGATGCCCGGCGCCGTTGCCAGGGGCGATGAAGCCGCCCCGCCTCTCACAAGCGCCGCCGCCGTTGCCAGGGGAGAGGAAGCCGCTCTGCCTCTCACAAGCGCCGCCGCGGCGTCGCCGTCTCCGTCTCGCGTTCTGCCCTCTTGCGTCATGCCCGTGGCCGGCCCCTTCTCGTCACCGGCTCCGCCTGTCGTCTCTTCTTTCACCACGCCTCCAGACTCCGGCGGGAATGTTTTTTCCGGTGCAGGGTCATTCCGCGCTGGAGCGGCGGCGCTCACATCTGGTCCGTGAGCGATCTTCTTTTCCTTCCCGCCACTAATTGCACAGTCCCATAGTAGTTTTCCTATTTTTCGCCACTCCGTCTCACTAAAAACAAGCGATGGCTTGTTCAGCTTTCCCCTCTTCCTCGCCCATAGGGTTAACTGTTTTAAGTTCGCTTTTTTTATTTTTTCTTCTCTTTTGGAAATAATATTGGTAAGAAGCCGCGTCGCCGCCCGCATCTTCCGATCCATGTCTTGCCCACCGTCTTTGTTCCGCAGCGTACGCAGTCTTACCTTCCACCAGGGTGTGTCACTGTAGCCTCACGGGTCACTACGGCGAACACCCCCCCCAACCTCTTCGCTTTTTCCTTGCTGGCTTCCCCGGCCGAACTGAGTCGAACACGGTCCTAGAGCCAGCTCTCCTGCGTCCAGGAGACCGCAAACCGTCCGCGTTCTGGGGACGGTGCGAGACCCATCCAAACAATCCTTGATGAGTCCCGTGGAATGCTCCGCGACCAGCACGGGTTGGCAATTCCACGTAGCCCACGTCTGGGCTGACTCCCTGAAACCGCTTCCCGGCGGGCTGCCCCTGCCCTTAGGCGTCGGCAGCAGAATAGTGCAGGGAGCCCCCACTAGCCCCGTATCTCGGCTAGGGGACCATACTCACCCGCGTTCGGGGGGCAGGCACGGTAAATAAAGCAAAAGGGTCCCTTGTTCAGGCGCCAGATAAAGTTGGGGGCCCTTCTTAGAGGTTGGGCTGAGCTACGGCACTGACACCAAGACTGTGTTTCATGCCGCACTGGCTTTATTGTTTTTATTCTCATATTTATTCTCTTGCAACTTTATTGACATTACAAGGCACTTGAAAAATGTACACATCTGCTGCCTTAAGGAGGCTTCTGTATGAACACTATAAAACTACATATGAATACCTGTTAAAACCTGGAATACCTTAAGAAAGAGAGGAGAAGTTTTCGCTGCACAAACTTGCCACAACTTGAATTTTTACTGCGTCACAGAGGCCTACAAATTCTGCAGGCCAAGATCCAGTCTGAGATTGCTCACATCTCATTTTCAAACATTCTGCAACATCTTTGTTCTCCCCAGGTGCAGCAGAATTTCTCCTGTCTCCTGCAATCCTCATCCCTTCACCCTGGCAGCTCCTGTGCCTTAGGAGGAGATTCCTTGTCCAAGTTCAATCACCAGGACTGGCCCCTGCCCTCACTGTTCCCCTGAACTGCCTGGGGCTCAGGGCTGACTCCCACGTGTGCTGCAGGTCAAGGTCTGGCTCTTCACACATTGGCCAGCAGCAATCAGGGCTCCAGCAACCAAGGTGAAGGAAGTTCTCCTACACATAGAGGACATGTTTAGTCACAGGAAAGAGTGTATGGGAAAGGGCTTTGATTTTTCTGCAAGAAACCTCCCCTCAACTGTCATTGTCTTTCCTCCTTCAAGAGGTTCCAGTGGCTGGAAACAGCAAATGTCCAACAGCAGCTCCATCAGCCACTTCCTCCTGCTGGCACTGGCAGACACGCGGCAGCTGCAGCTCCTGCACTTCTGCCTCTTCCTGGGCATCTCCCTGGCTGCCCTCCTGGGCAACGGCCTCGTCATCAGTGCCGTAGCCTGCGGCCACCACCTGCACAGCCCCATGTTCTTCTTCCTGCTCAACCTGGCCCTCACCGACCTGGGCTCCATCCTCACCACTGTCCCCAAAGCCATGCACAATTCCCTCTGGGACACCAGGACCATCTCCTATGCAGGATGTGCTGCACAGTTATTTCTGGTTTTGTTTTTCATTTCTGCAGGGTATTTCCTCCTGACTGTCATGTGCTACGATCGCTACGTGTCCATCTGCAAACCCCTGCACTACGGGACCCTCCTGGGCAGCAGAGCTTGCGTCCACATGGCAGCAGCTGCCTGGGCCAGTGGCTTTCTCTATGCTCTGCTGCACACAGCCAGTACATTTTCCCTGCCCCTGTGCCATGGCAATGCCCTGGGCCAGTTCTTCTGTGAAATCCCACACATCCTCAAGCTCACCTGCTCTAAATCCTACCTCAGAGAACTTAAGATTATTGTGGTTGGTTCCTTTTTAGCTTTTGGTTGTTTTGTGTTCATTGTTTTCTCCTATGTGCAGATCTTCAGGGCCGTCCTGAGGATCCCCTCTGAGCAGGGACGGCACAAAGCCTTTTCCACCTGCCTCCCTCACCTGGCCGTGGTCTCCCTGTTTATCAGCAGTGCAGTGTTTGCCAACCTGAAGCCCCCGTCCATCTCCTCCCCATCTCTGGATCTGGCCGTGTCAGTTCTGTACTCGGTGGTGTCTCCAGTCCTGAACCCCCTCATCTACAGCCTGAGGAACCAGGAGCTCAAGGCTGCACTGTGGACATTGATGACTAGGCAGTTTCAGAAACATTAAACTGCTGGCCAGTGCCTGCAAGTCATTTGTAATAACAGTCATCTTTGATAGTTCGTGTTTCTTTGCTTGAGGGTTTTATTCCTATGTGTCTTGGGTTTTGTAACAAAAAAAAAAAAAAAAAAAAAAAAAAAAAAAAAGGTTTTTCTATTCCATCTGTTGAAACCTGATTGTGGAGATTTTTCTTTCTCTGTTGTAACTCCAGAAGGGAGGCAGTAACTGCCTTCTCTGATAACAAGCCAGCTGTTAAAACTGGGTGGGGGCATTGTTTCTTTTCTCTGGTCAGTCTTCCGCTACCCCCTTGGGAATATCTTCTGTTAATGGATGATTAAAACTCACCAATGACCTGACACACTACATCATCCTACTGTAAAATGCTCTACCCTGGGAGGAGGAGCCAAACCATCTTCACCTAGATAAAAAGGAGCCACAAGTGTCACCAGACATCCAGTGTTCCCATGGGACTCCCAGAGGAAGACCGGACCCATCTCTGGACCCTTTTTTCTCTACAGGACCATGTCTGCTTCCAACAGGACCACTCCAGGAGGGCTTACTTTTGGACTGTTTCCAACACCCTGACCAACAGGGTGTAAGGTTGTAATTCTGACTCTTTCAGGGTTTTCTAGGATTTCTTGTTTGTTTGCTTATTCTTTTGTACTGCAACATTTGTATTTTTAATATCCCTAGTTTAGAAATGCTATACATATTCCCAAAATTTTGCCTGACAGCCTTTTAGTTGCAAATTTATAATAATTTGGAAAGGGGGAAGGGAGCCTTACCTTCCAAGGGAGACTCCAGTCTTCCCTGGCAGATACCTGTCTATCTAAATGAAGACACTGTGTTTTAGTTTCCAATGACATTCAGAAAGCAAGGCCACTGTTTGTGCCCTGTCTTGTTTTGTTTCACGCCACATTTTCTGTGGTCAAAAACTGTGACAATGAGGAATGTTGCCTCAAGTCTGCCTGCTTTTCACTGTTTGCATTTTGCTCTCACGCAGCTTCAAGCAAACTCTGTATATTTTTAGAATTGTTTAAATTCTTCTCCTCTGGGAGGAGAAAGATGACTGATGGTGATGTTCACCAACGAGGTCAAAGAGGTGGCTACCTGTGTAGCCAATCTCGGCCTGTCTGTAAAACTGTATATATTATGGAGTCAGAAAAATAAAGTTGAAGCTTTCCTGCTTGACCTCCTGCTGCCCTGCCATGTCCTTTCGTGCTCCTAAAAGCAGCCACAAGTGTGACCCTCTGTCACAAGTGGTGGCCCATACGGGGAAAAGCAATTCAGCCTTCTGTGTGTCTGAGGTCACAGAGGAGCTGTGTTCTCAGTGGCTGTAAATGAACTAAGTGATCTCCAGGCAAAGTTTTCACAAATGATCCCTCATATGTTCCCTTCTCTGGAGCTGCAGCAGCAATGTCTGTGTGCAGAGATGGGGACAGGTCAGGAGTGGCACAGCAGCCCTGCTCCTGCTGGCCACACCATTCCTGATCCAGGCCAGGTGCCATTGGCCTGCTTGGCCACCTGGGCACACTGCTGCCTCATGTCCAGCCTGCTGCTCAGCAGTGCCCCAGGTCTCTTTCTGCCTGGCCACTCTCCAGCCACTCTGTCCCCAGCCTGTAGCACTGCAGGGGTTGTTGTGGCCAAAGTGCAGGACCCAGCACTTGGTCTAGTTAAACCTCCCATGGTTGGATTTGGGCCCTGAATCCTGTCCAGGGCCCCCAGCAGAGCCCTCCTACCCTCCAGCAGACACATACTCTCACCCAGCTTGGTGGCATCTGCAAATTTGCTGATGGTGGCCTCAATCCCCTCATCCAGACCATCAGTGCAGATACTGAAATCCACCCTGGCTGGGTCTGATCCCTCAGCCGTCCTGTGGGTGCCCTGTGATGGCACTCAAGGGGATCTGTTCCATAACCTTGCCAGGCACCGAGGTCAGGCTGACAGGCCTGGAGTTCCCCAGATCCTCCTGCCAGCCCTTCCTGGGGATGGGCTCACATTGGCCCCTCCAGTCCTCTGGGACCTCCCTGCTGAGTCAGGACTGATGAGAGATGATGGAGAGCAGCTTGGGGAGCTCATCCACCAGCTCCCTCATCCCCCTAGGATGGATCCTATCTGCTCCCACTGACACCTGTGTGTGACGGAGGGTCACACGTGCGGCCGCTGTTAGGAGCACGAAAAGACGAGGCAGACCACCAGGAGGTGAAGAAGGAAAGCTTCTACTTTATTTTTCTGACTCCATATATATACAAATTTACAGACAGGCCAAGATTGGCTACACAGGTAGCCACCTCTTTGACCTCATTGGTGACCATCACCATCAATCATCATTCTCCTCCTAGAGAGAAAGAATGCAAACAATTCTAAAATTATCATAGTTTACTTGAAGCTGCGTGAGAACAAAATGCAAGAAGTGAAAAACAGGCAAACTTGAGGCAACATCTCACCCTTTTACCATTAAAAAAGAAAAAAGGAAAAAAGAAAATGAACAATGTTCAATTTCTTTGACAGGGTTATTAAAACCCTGCAGCACCTTATGGTGCTTGATGGCATACAAAACCTTTGCCAATTGTTTGCGGGGTTTCACCCTGCATTCCCCGTTTTTGTTTTGAAGAACACAGGCCTCAGGGGCACAACATAGGGTCTTCATCAAATGAAACAAAGCAACATTGCCGACTCCCTTCAAAATTGAATGACCCAATCTCTGTGCCATGTTGGCCACAGAAACGAAATCCGTGACTAAATTGAAAGGTTCCTGGGAAACTTTGGAAATGCCATGATGGCAGCCCTCAATACAAGAAATTGAGCTGTTCCATCCTCATGACCTTCCAAAACTTGACCCTCAGATCCATCCTTCCAAGCAACAATGGCCTGTTGTGTCCTTCCTGAATCGTCTGTGAAGATAGCAGGTCCTTGCACTGACTTCTGACTAGTTTTGTGCCACAAAAAAACTTCAAAGAATTTTTGCCACTTGCAATAGCTCATGGCTGGGCAGATGACAAGCAACCTGCCCTAAAAATTTTTCAGAGCATTTGGCAGAGAAACACTGCTTACAAAGCTCCAGTCAAATTTCTTCCACAATACTGAGAGCATAAAATTTGCGAAATCCGCACCCATCAATTTGCAAGCACTGTCGCCTGCATTTTATTATCAATCAAGCAATGAGCTCTGATGGGGCAGAAAGACCCAGTCCAAAACGTGCAAGGGATCGGACTATTCAACATTCCATCGGCCACTGATACCTGTAGGGTACAAATGAATCACAAGAAAACAATCTTTCAGATTCACAACGAGGATCAACCAATCTGTGGGAAGCATGGTGGGCGACGGCACAGCAGCCCGCACCATCTTCATGCCTTCCACCACAGCATTAACTTTTCAGAGGTCCTGTAATAACCTCCATGTCCCAGACTTCTTTCTGAGGCAGGAAACAGAGACATTCCAGGGACTGGTAGAAAGTTCCAGATGATCCTGGACCAACTGCTCCCGAACCAAGTCACAAAGGACGACGAAGTCATCTAGAAGAAAGAGTCCATTCCAGATGCCAAGCAGCAAGGGAGAAACTCGCAATGTCCACTCCAAAGAAAGACAGAGTAAAAGTCGTGTCAGGATAGTCTCTGGCCAGAACAACAGTCCAGTGAATGTCAGGCAGCCCAGTAGCTTCAGAGCAGCCTCCTTCTCACCACCGGCACTCTGTCCTGTGAACAGAAGACTCAAAAACACAAGTTGAGCAATTCAGGTCCCTTCAGGGACAGTGACAGGGGCGGGTGGGTGTGGAAACTCTGCTGGCCCAGCAGACCTCCATGGGCTCTGGGGATTGGGAAGACACTCGTGTCTGAGCACGCTTCCTTTTCGCGCTCCGCTGCCCGTTTCCCGACAGGCTGGCCATTCACATGAACTATGGCCTTACAATCATTGGCCATGTGATTTGGCCGTCCACACCGTGCACAAAGAAACAAAGGTTTGGTCCCCTTCTTCCCTTTCTTCCCTGTCTTCTTGCTGGCCAGAGCCTTTGCCTGCTTCAGCTTCCCACCCCGCTTCCCCTTCCAGGTCGGCTGCAGGGTGGTAGCCACGGCAGCCACCTTAGCACGTACAGTGCTCAATTTGGCACAGGCCTCAGCCATTTGCAAAAGTGAGGAATCGCCTGGAAGGGCCTCAATGATCCTTCTACAGTCTGCATTGCAATTGCTCCTTGCCAAATGTTTGAGCAACATCATTCTGGTATTAAAATCATCCACCTGTCGCTCAACCGAAGCTGTCAGCCTTCCTGCGAATTGCAGAAAGGATTCGTCAGTCCCCTGAAGAATTGTGGCAAAAGACTGTTTTGGTGCAGACATCTCCATTGTCTGTACCAATGCTGCCATGCCAAGCTTCTGGCACTGCTCCAGTACCAGGGCCTCACAGGTGACCTGCCTATTAACATCAGCAAACTCACCTATACCCAGCAGCACGTCTGGCCCGACCCCACACCTAGGGTCATCTTGATGAGCCAGCAAATTCTGTGTGGCAGTCTTTTCAGCCAATTGAGACCACTTGGACTCAAATAGGTCCTATTCGACCGGCTGAAAGAGAACCTTGCCCAAACACCGAATGTCATAAGGAGGTAACACATCTGTGTCTATCAGCCGGAGTACCTGCATCATCTCCGGAGACCCCAGACCGTATTTACCAACCCTATCTCGGAGATCAACCAAAGCCTGCCAAGACAAATTGGCATGTTTCTTGCGACCAGCTTCCCGAAGCACAGGGAAAGCTCGCAGACCGCCCGTAGAGGCATCATCCTCCGAATCCTGTCCCCTAGACTCCATGGGGACAGAGTCAGGTGCCTGTCTTGCAACACCTGCAGAGCTGGGGAATTCATCCCTGCCCTTCAGGGGGCGCCGTGCCGAACCACGGCTACCCACGGCATCAGCCTTGGATCGGACATCCTCCCAAAAACGTGCGGGATCCCGCGGCTGGACCGTCACCTGACACGGTGGCAGTGTCCAATGGCCACCCAAAGGCGACCCGGCATCCCGGGACCCCTTGCCATGGGAGAACACCGGCCTGTCGCCAGCTGCGCCGTCCCCCCTAAAAGTAAAAACTGCGGAGCTGCTCCGGCTCAGCGTGGGGGGGGAACGCAGCGCCTTGAGGGACTTGCCGTGAGGCACCGCTGTCAAGGACACGGGCGACTGGGGGGGAGAAGCCACGGGGGGAGGAGGGGGGCTCGCGGGGGGTGAAAGGCTCGCTGGAGAGCCAGGCTGTACAGCCCGAAGGTCACCCGAGCGCCACCCCCCCCACGCATCTCTCAGTGGAGCAGCAGCTGCGGGAGGGGCAGCGGGTACCGCTCCCAACATCGTCCCCCCGGCCGCTTGAACTCCAATGGTGGGCGGCCCCCCTGTCCTCTGCAGGGCGGGCCTCTCAGCCCCTGGGGCCGGCCCCTGACTCTCCGAGGCCGTACCCCCCCGGGCAGACTTGGCTGGCTGCCCGGAGCCACGCCCAGAGTCGCGGGGGGACTGCGGGTCCCTGCCGCGCGGGTCCGGGGCCGCTTCGCTCGGCCCCTTGGGACGGCACGAACCCACGCCGTCCTCCTCCACGAAATATCTCGTGGAAATCCCACAGTGAGGGCAGTCCACTGTGACCGCCCCCCCTCCCCAGTCCAAATGCGCTCTTGGCACTTCCCGCGCCGGGAATGCACGGGGAGGGGAAGGGACCTTCTGCTGCCGCCTCCGCGGGGCCAGAGACGGCGGTGCTGGTCGCGCCGGTCCCGCTGGGCTTCCGCAAGCCCTAAGATCCCCCGCACTCCAATGCCTGCGGGGTGCGGGTATGGGCGGGGTCTGCTCCGTGGGCCCTGCACCCTCCTCAGCTGCCGCGCTGAGGGAGGACAGGCTTTCCTCGCTGCTGCATCTGCACGGGGGGGGGAATTGGTGTTCCCTCCGGCACCGTGCGAGCGGGGGGGGGGCTAAATCCCCTCCGCTCCAGTGGCGCATCCGTGGTGCGGGGACAGGAGAAAAGGCACCACCATCTCCCCTGGGACCTAGCCCGGGAGACAACATCTGGCTGGAGCCATCCTCTGAAGCCCCAGAGGTGGAAGGCTGCATACCGAACAACACGTTTTGCAGCCTTTTCCAGGTTGTTAACAACCGCAAAAGGTCCACCCCAGAATCCATTTCAAACTCGTGCAGTAGGCAGGACCCTAAGGCCCGCCACTCCAATGTGGAGAAAGCAGCCTGAACGGTGGAGAAAAAACCATGCATTCTAGCATAATAAAAAAACTCTTGGATATCCTCTCTAGATACAGAGGATCCCTCCTTCTCCAGGACCTCAAACCAGAGGTCCATCATGAAGGCATCTTCCGAGGAAGAGGTAGAGGTCATCATCTCTTACCACTTGTTACCTCAGATACACAGAAGGCTCAATTCCTTTCCAACGGAGGGGTCACCAGTTGTGACTTCCTTTCCAACCGTCGGTGTCACCAGTTGTGACTTCCTGTCCACCGTCGGGGCACCGGTTGTGACGGAGGGTCACATGTGCGGTTGCTGTTAGGAGCACGAAAAGACGAGGCAGACCAGCAGGAGGTGAAGAAGGAAAGCTTCAACTTTATTTTTCTGACTCCATAATATATACAGTTTTACAGACAGGCCAAGATTGGCTACACAGGTAGCCACCTCTTTGACCTCATTGGTGACCATCACCATCAATCATCATTCTCCTCCTAGAGAGAAAGAATGCAAACAATTCTAAAATTATCATAGTGTTCTGGGTTGACCTGCCTCCTGTCCCATATCTTGGATACATTGTTGTGTCTGGCAGCTGCCCCTCCCTCTCTGGTGGGGCCTGGCTGGCTTTTGCTTTTGCTCTTGCTTTTGCTGCCGCTGTAGGCTTGCTCTGCTTCGGCTTTCTAGCTTGGCTGCCTTGCTTCTCTGCTATTGCCTTTTCTGCTGCTTCCTTTCTCTTTTTCCTTTTTTCCTCTTTTCTCTCTCTCCTGCTGCCCCTGCCGCTTGTTTTTTTTTCCTTCACTGCTTCTGTTTGTTTTTTTTCCTTCCTTCCCCCCCCCCCCCCCCCCAAGGTTTGAACCGGCTCCGGACCTGACCTGACCTGAGAAGTTGGAGAAGTCCCGGGGCCTGCCGGAGACGCATCGCACCCTCTCCATTCACCAAGTAACCCTATTTTCCCACTGTCGGTGTTGGGGAGTGTTTTTCTCATTGTCAATAAACCGGTTTTTCCACTTTTCCTCCGAGGTATTTTCCTTCCCGAACCCAGGGCTGGGGGGGAAGGGGTGGTGGAGGTTCTGATTTAGGGGACTCCTTTGGAGGTTCTTTCCTAATTTATTCCAAACCAGGACATTTCTTGGTGCGTTGGCCGGGAAAGAGGCCAGAGAAAGTGGAAAAACCTTAATAATAATATTGGTGGTTTTAATTGTTTTGTGGGTGTATTGGAATTGGGATGTTTTTTTCTGGATTCATAATGTCATTCAGGGTGAAAGCCTGCCAATATTTCTGGTCCCCAGGGGTTTTTGAGGTCTTAATACCTCTGTGGTACCTAGGGTTATTCCCTTACTTAGAAAAGGCTCTGGTATTGCTACTAATACGTAGTTTTTGGGACCGTGGGGCACTAACCAGAATACTCATTGGGCTGGGCTTGCTTGTGATGCTTTATAGGAGAGCTGTTAAGATGCTTGAATCTGTTCCAGGAGTGTATAGTTTGTTGTTATGGTGGTGCATTCAGTTTGTTAGGGGAGAAGCAGGGGGAGAGTTTTTTCAGCCTCTGTCTTCCCTCTTCTCCTTTGAATTTTTTACATCTCTATTAGAAAATGTTCAGTTTCCCCTGAGTGTCAAAGAGACCATCTTTCTGGCATTTAATTTAGTAAGTTTTCTCTATACTGTCTGCAGGTTATATAAAATGAAAGCTGAGATTTCAAAAGGGGCTAATGAGACTTCTGATTTAGAGGTAAAGCCCACAAAGAGAAATCTTGAGTGGAGTGGGAAGTGGGAAGATATGGGTCAAATTTTAAAGGAATTTTCTGATCCTATAGTCTGGGACTTCCCATCTGAACAAATTCAGAACCCAGCTGAGGTGGCAAAGTATTTGAAAGAGAAGTGCTGTGGTAATACTAAGGAGAAAAGGATTATTGCAGTGAGCTGGGCCCTGGCGTATGTTTATCGTACTCTGCTAGATACTGAAGGACAGCAGATAGAAGAAAGGGAACAGGGAGATAAGCTAGTTACCATCCCAGTCACTCAGGCTGCAGCTGATATTCCGGGCTCCAGGCCAACAGCTAAACCAGACAGGGAGTCTAAGACACTGGCAGTCACTGGGGCGAAGAGAGCACGAAAGACTGATCGACCAGTGGAGGATGATGATAAAGGTGAAGGGCCCTCAAGGCCTCCTGAGGACACCCAATCAGAAGCTGGACAAACTGACATAAAATCAGAAGCTGAACTAACTGACACCCGATTGGCAGCCGGACCAACTGGCCTAAGATCAAATGCCCAACCAACTGGCACAAGATCAGGAGCCACTATTGATTCCTTTTCCCTGAAGGACCTTTGAGGCTTGAGACAGGACTACACTCGACGACCAGATGAGTCTATAATTAGTTGGTTAGTCCGTCTTTGGGATGCTGCAGGCGAAGCTACATTTCTGGATGGCACTGAAGCAAGGCATTTAGGCTCCCTGTCACATGATCCAGTTATTGACCAAGGAATGATGAGGGAGGCTACCCCTTGCAGTCTCTGGGAGCGAGTCCTGGGAAGTGTGGCACAAAGATACCTGTGTGCAGACGATCTTTACATGCAACAGACCCAGTGGAAGACAATAGAACAAGAAATTCAACGTTTGAGAGAGATGGCAGTGGCGGAAATTATCTTCTCAGATGATCTAAACACTAAGAATCCGGACTTGGTGCCATGTACACCCGTGATGTGGAGAAAACTCGTACGGCTTGGACCATCTGAATACGCTTCTGCTCTGGCAATAATGAAGCGGGAGGAGACCTACGAAATTGTGCTCGATATAGCAAGAAAGCTTAGAGCATATGCTGATGCGGTACATGGCCCAACTCATGCCAGGATTGCAGCTGTGGAAACACGACTGCAGAAATTGGAAGATAAATTAGAGGAAAATCACAAAAAGCTCTGGGAAGAGATTAGAGAGGACTTCCTCCAAATTTCAGCCATTCAAATTAGAGGCCCTGGTGTCCAACGAGGGCGTACCTTTGTTGGGGAGAGAAGGCACACCCCGCGAACCGAGTTGTGGGTTTTCTTGCGTGAAGCTGGAGAGGACATGAGGAGATGGGACGGAAAACCCACGGCAGCTCTTGCGCAACGGGTGCGTAAATTGAAAAAAGGTAGGGTTCAAAGAGAACGTCCTACTAAACAGAAAGCAGCACCAGTTGTCTGCAATCGGGACGTTAGGTATGGTGACGATGATAATAATCCCCTGGAGGGAACCTCTAGGACATGTGTCCAAGGAAAGAAAGATAATCAGGCTTAGAGGGGCCCTGCCTCTAGCCAGGTAGAGGTTGGGGAGAATCGTGTGTTTTGGACTGTGTGGATTCGATGGCCTGGCACATCGGCGCCACAGAGACATGAGGCTTTGGTTGACACTGGATCACAATGTACTTTGGTGCCATCGGAACATGTGGGGGCAGAACCAATTTCCATTGCCGGGGTGACAGGGGGATTACAGGAGTTGACTCTGTTGGAGGCTGAGGTGAGCCTGACTGGAAAGGACTGGCAGAGACATCTGATTGTGACCGGCCCAGAGGCCCCGTGTATTCTGGGCATAGACTTCCTTCGAAATGGGTATTTCAAAGACCCAAAGGGGTTCAGATGGGCATTTGGGATAGCAGCTGTAGAGACAGAGGATGTTAAGCAACTGAACACCTTGTCTGGACTATCAGACAACCCATCTGCTGTAGGACTACTGAAGGTAGAAGACCAACAGGTGCCAGTTGCCACTTCCATAGTGCATCGACAACAGTATAGAACGACTCAAGATGCGGTGATTCCCATCCACAAAATGATCCGGGAGCTGGAGAGTCAAGAGGTGGTTTGTAAAACCCACTCACCCTTTAACAGTCCCATCTGGCCTGTGCGCAAGTCAGACGGAGAATGGAGACTGACTGTGGACTACCGGGCATTGAACGAAGTAACTCCACCACTGAGTGCTGCCGTGCCGGACATGCTGGAACTCCAGTACGAGCTGGAGTCCAAGGCAGCAAGGTGGTATGCCACTATTGACATCACCAATGCCTTTTTCTCCGTTCCTCTGGCTGCAGAATGCAGGCCTCAGTTTGCTTTTGCCTGGAGGGGTGTGCAGTACACCTAGAATCGACTGCCCCAGGGGTAGAAGCACAGTCCTACTATTTGTCATGGACTGATTCAAACTGTATTGGAAAGGGGTGAGGCTCCAGAACATCTGCAGTACATCGACGACATCATTGTGTAGGGGAACACTGCAGTTGAAGTGTTTGAAAAAGGAGAGAAGATCATCCGGATTCTCCTGGAAGCTGGTTTTGCTATTAAGAAGAATAAAGTTAAGGGACCTGCTAGAGAAATTCAGTTCCTGGGAATTAAGTGGGAAGATGGATGGCGTCAGATTCCCACTGATGTCATCAATAAGATCACAGCGATGTCTCCACCAACCAATAAGAAGGAGACACAAGCTTTCCTAGGGGCCATAGGTTTCTGGAGAATGCATATTCCGGAGTATAGCCAGATTGTGAGCCCTCTCCATCTGGTAACTCGCAAGAAAAACACTTTCCAGTGGGGCCCTGAGCAGCAACACGCTTTTACTCAGATCAAACAGGAGATTGCTCAGGCAGTAGCCCTTGGCCCAGCCAGGATGGGACCGGACGTAAAGAACGTGCTCTATTCTGCAGCCGGGAGCCACGGTCTGTCCTGGAGCCTTTGGCACAAGGTGCCTGGGGAGACTCGAGGCCGACCATTGGGATTCTGAAGTCGAAGTTACCGAGGGTCGGAAGCCAACTATACTCCAACAGAAAAGGAAATTCTAGCAGCCTATGAAGGGGTTCGGGCCGCCTCAAAGGTTATAGGTATAGAAGCACAACTCCTCCTGGTACCCCGACTACCGGTGCTAGGGTGAATGTTTAGAGGAAAGGTTCCCTCCACCCACCACGCCACCAGTGCTACCTGGAGCAAGTGGATTGCCCTCATTGTACAACGCGCTCAAGTTAGGAAATTGAATCACCCTGGAATTTTGGAAGTAATTACAAACTGGCCCGAAGGTGAAAGTTTCAGTGTTGCAGATGAAGAACAAGAACCAGTGACCCGGGTTGAAAAAGCTCTGCCATACGACCAGTTGCCAGCAGAGGAAATATGTTATGCTTTATTCACTGACGGTTCCTGCTGTGTCATAGGGATGGGTCAGAGGTGGAAAGCAGCTGTATGGAGCCCCACACGACAGGTTGTAGAGGTCGTTGAAAGAGGGGGTGGATCCAGTCAATTTGCTGAGCTCAAGGCCATTCAACTGGCCCTAGATATTGCAAAGAGAGAGAAGTGGCCAAGGCTCTATCTATACACTGATTCTTGGATGGTAGCCAATGCTCTGTGGGGATGGCTGAAAAAATGGAAAGAGGCGAACTGGCAGCGTAGAGGAAAACCAATTTGGGCTGCTGAAGAGTGGAAAGATATCGCTGCCCGGTTAGAAAACCTGCCTGTGAAGATTCGCCATGTAGATGCCCATGTCCCCAGGAGTAGAGCTAATGAGGAGCAGCAAAATAATCAGCGGGTAGATCAAGCTGCAAAGATAGGGGAGTTGAAGGTAGATCTTGACTGGGAGCACAAGGGAGAGTTATTCCTAGCACGATGGGCCCATGATGCCTCAGGTCATCAAGGTAGAGATGCCACCTATAAGTGGGCACGAGACCGAGGGGTAAATTTAACCATGGACAGCATTTCTCAAGTTATCAGTGACTGTGAGACATGCGCTGCCATTAAGCAAGCCAAGCGGATGAAGCCTCTCTGGTATGGAGGGCGGTGGTCTAGGTACAAGTATGGAGAGGCCTGGCAGATTGATTACATCACACTGCCTCAAACCCGCCAAGGCAAGCGCCACGTGCTGACCATGGTAGAAGCCACCACGGGTTGGTTGGAAACCTACCCTGGGTCTCATGCTACAGCCCACAACACCATCCTGGGCCTTGAAAAGCAGGTCCTTTGGAGGCACGGCACTCCCGAGAGAATTGAGTCAGACAATGAGACTCATTTTAAAAATAATCTTATTAAAACCTGGGCTAAGGAACATGGTATTGAATGGGTATATCATATCCCCTACCATGCACCAGCCGTGGGTAAAGTGGAGAGGTACAATGGGCTATTAAAAACCACCCTGAAAGCATTAGGTGGAAAGTCCTTAAAAAACTGGGAGCAGCATTTAGCAAAAGCCACCTGGTTAGTTAACACTCGAGGTTCCACCAACCGAGCAGGTCCTGCTCAGTCCCAGCACCTTAATATAGTAGATGGAGATAAAGTCCCAGTGGCCCATGTTAGAGGTTTGTTGGGAAAGACAGTATGGATCAACCCTGACTCGAGTACAGGCAAACCCATCCGTGGAGTTGTCTCTGCTCAAGGATTGGGTTGTACATGGTGGATAATGCAGAAAGATGGAACAATACGATGTGTACCTCAGGGAGATCTGAATATGGGATAAGATTGATATGTGCTGAATGTTACTACCATTGTCTGCGCGTTAGATCAGTTAGACATAAAACAGAAGGAAACGTATAAGTGTCAAAGGTCTGAGCAAGTAAGACGGACGGAAATGTGTAAGTGTCAAAAGTCTGAGTAAGTGAGATAAAAGTTTTAATTGTGTATCCACGATATGGGATAAGGAGTGGAATGTTCTGGGTTGACCTGCCTCCTATCCCATATCTTGGATACATTGTTGTGCCTGGCAGCTGCCCCTCCCTCTCTGATGGGGCCTGGCTGGCTTTTGCTTTTGGTTTTGCTTTTGCTGCCGCTGTAGGCTTGCTCTGCTTCGGCTTTCTAGCTTGGCTGCCTTGCTTCTCTGCTGTTGCCTTTTCTGCTGCTTCCTTTCTCCTTTTTTCCTTTTTTCCTTTTTCCTCTCTCTCCTGCTGCCCCTGCCGCTGTTTTTTTTTTTCCTTCGCTGCTTCTGTTTGTTTTTTTTCCTTCCTTCCCCCACCCCCCCCCCCCCCCCCCCCCCCAAGGTTTGAACCGGCTCCGGACCTGACCTGACCTGAGAAGTTGGAGAAGTCCCGGGGCCTGCCGGAGACGCGTCGCACCCTCTCCATTCACCAAGTAACCCTATTTTCCCACTGTCGGTGTTGGGGAGTGTTTTTCTCATTGTCAATAAACCGGTTTTTCCACTTTTCCTCCGAGGTACTTTCCTTCCCGAACCCAGGGCTGGGGGGGAAGGGGTAGTGGAGGTTCTGATTTAGAGGACTCCTTTGGAGGTTCTTCCCTAATTTATTCCAAACCAGGACACATAGTTTACTTGAAGCTGCGTGAGAACAAAATGCAAGAAGTGAAAAACAGGCACACTTGAGACAACACCTGTGAGCATCTGAGTGGCTCAGCATGTCAGCAGCTGCTTCCTCCTGGATTACAGGGGGGCTCTTCTGCTCCCTGTGCCCATCTACCAGCTGTCTTGGTTTGGGAAGACAGGTATCTTCCAGGGAAAGCTGGAGCTTCCCTTGGAATGGAGAATGTAAACCACCACCACCACCATTTTTCCAATTATAATTTTTTCAGTTAATAGCTTTTAGGCAAAAGATTTTGGAAATAAAAAATAGCAGTTCTTTACTAGTATGTATAACAAAAGCAAGCAAGCAAACAAAAAAACAAAAAACCCCTACAGCATTGATAACAAAAACAGTACCAAGAACTTCGAGGACTCTGCTTCACAAAAACCCAGGACAGTTTCGTCTCGGTGCCTTTGCAGGATCCTCAGAGCACCGAGCTAGGAAACAGTGGAAAAGTCTCGGGCTGGTAGCTGAAGTGACAGAGTGTCCCGGCAGGAAGGGGCAGGGTGTCCCAGCAGGGCAGGGTGTCCCCAGCAGAGCAGGGTGTCCTGCCAGGCAGAGGCAGGGTGTCCCAGCAGGGCAGGGGCAGGGTCCTGGCAGGGCAGGGGGTGCAGGGTCACGCTGTAGCAGATGAGCAGTGCTGATGGAACCACGACGGCAGGGCAGGGCTGGCTCAGCTCTCGCAGGGCAGCAGAGAAGCTCAGAATTCCAGGGCGAGCAGATGATGGCTGTAGCAGTTCAAGATAGTTAGGGACAGGCGATCGGAAGATGTCGCGCTGTACGGGCAGGCAGAACCCCCCTTTCCTCCTCAGTAAAGGTCACTTGACCCCTAATTAGCCAATAACACCTCGTTTATAACGTAAGCAGAAGGAAGTGATGCAGCTAACACAAGTTATATAAACCCATGTAACACACCAATAAACGCCATTTGCCGTCCACCACACTGGTGTCTGTGAGCTGATGGCCCGAGCGGTCTAGGGTTGACCGCCGTGCTGTTCCTGAACCAGGTCGCCACGCCTCACCTGAGGCGGCAAGTGGTGCCGAAACCCAGGAGATCATCCTGGAAACGGGAGTCACCTGGACGAGTGAGCAGCGGCCGAGCAGCTGGACCAGCTCGGTGAGGGGGACGCCCCTGGAGCCGCGAGGAGGATGGAAGCTCTCGCGAAGGTCGTATCTCAGATTCATAAGCAATGGGGAATTGAGTGCAAACTAAAAGATTTTACTCTCGCTATTGCGAGGTTGATGGAAATTGGGGTCATTGATCGTCCGGTGGAGGTGCTCCACCCAGAAATATGGGGTAAATGTACTAATGCTCTGGCCGAGGAAACAATGTCCTCAGGCTCGGGAAAGCATCTTAAAGCATGGGGAAAAGTTGTGCAGGCTTTGCAAAAGGCTCTGCAAGAGCAAGAGACCTGGAAAGCTGCACAGAACTGTCTGATGGTCACACCCCCGCTGGGGGTTGGGGCGGCCACACAGACCACAGACGAAAGTGATTTTACTGAGTGTGAAAACTCACAAGGGCAAAAGCCCGTTTTACAGCCTCAGAGCTCTGATCAATTTACAGAGGGAAAAGAGAAGGCACAAGTATGTTGGGGAGGGTTGGCGGAAGAGGCCAGGAGCGCCGCTGTTAAGTCAGGGTCCGAGGGGGCCTGGGAGAGACCCCCGCCCTATGCACCACAAAATGGCGTTGAACTGCAGAGGGATGAGAAAGGCGCAGCCGTGGCTAGAGAGAACAAAGAAGGTCTGTTAGACAGTGTGGATACTTGCAAGCAAAGTTCGGGGGAGAACCCAGAGAAGTACAAGGTCAGCTCAAACTCTTATCAAAAAGCATCCCGCAAGGCAAGAGCCTCCCCTGGCAGGAGGCGGGGTGAGCCAAGGGGGAGGGAGTGGCCCGACCCTAAGAGAAAGGGGTGGGGTCAAAGCCTGACAAAAATGTACCGGAGCCCGGAAGCCTCTGGTCACTCGACTTCCGTCTCTGAGTCAGACAACAGCTGGGACAAGTGGTTTCAGGAGTGTTCGATAGTTGATTCAGGCTCCGACTCCGGCAAAGAAATAGTAAAGGCAAATAAAATCAATAACCTTAATGCTCCTGCTTGGGTCAAAGAGAAGGAGCAAACCCCACTCACAGACTGGAGGAAAATAACAGTAGCGTGTGCTGGCTGGGCCCCTTCAGCCAAATTGGCCTTTCCGGTCCGAGTGGGGGGGCAAGGTGGCAATCAGAGAACTTATTAACCAGTAAACCCTAAAGATGTGCAGGCAATTGTCAAAGCAATTGCGGACAGAGGAATCAATTCAGCTATGGTTTCCACCCTCATTGACAGTGTTTTTGGAGGGGATGACATGCTTCCATTTGACATTAAACAAACCTGCAGATTAATTTTTGATGGGGCAGGAATGATTGTCTTTAGACAAGAATGGGAGGACAATTGTGCAAAGCAATTAGCCTCGGTAACTGGGGCAGACCATCCACTACATGCTCCAGCCTGCAGCGGTTAATGGGCACAGACCCGACCATGATCACCCCCCAGGCACAAGCCGAGGGCCTACGGGCCCACGAGGTCATGGTAACTACCCGTGCTGCTAGAGAAGCAATCCGTTCTGCCTCCAGAGCTATTGCTAAACCATCACCGTGGGCCACAATAAAGCAAGGTGAGAATGAGACTTTTACACAATTTGTAGATCGCCTCCAAGCAGCCGTTGATTCCTCAGTTTTACCTCCAGAGGCAAAGGGCCCTGTGCTAGCAGAGTGTTTGAGCCAACAATGCAATTCAACTGCCAAAGACATTCTGCAGTCACTGCCAGCAGGGTCCAGCATCGCAGACATGATTAAGCATGTCGCAAAAGAAGAACAACTAGCCCCAATCCAGGCAGCCATTCGCACTGCAATAACTAGTGTAATGGTATGCTTTAAGTGTGGCCAAGCAGGCCACGTTGCAATAAATTGCCCCCAGTCAAGGTACCCATCACGGGCAAAGTGTGGTCAGTGTTTGCTCATGCCTTTCGCGACTTTTGGGTAAACATTCAAATAATCAAGTTCCCACTACCAGCGTCCCATTTAGCCAAACCCAGTCTAATTTCTGCAGTAACTAAACCCAAGAAAAAGTCTGCACCAAGCCCTGCTTTTACCCTTACCACCGAGCTTGCAGCCACAGATCAAATCTCTAAACCAACTCCTTACGATCCCTTTTTTAGTGTGTTAAATGCTACCTTTGTGTCTTTGAACCAATCAAACCCAAACTTTACTAGTTCATGCTGGCTATGCTATGATATAGAACCTCCTTTCTATGAAGGTGTTGCCCTCAATGCTCCTTTTAGTTACTCAACAGAACCAAACCCGCACCAGTGTAGATGGGACACCCCCCGGAGAGGAATCATTCTGAATCAAATCACAGGCCAAGGTAAGTGCTTTGGCAATGCAACCTTGGCAAAGCAAAAAGGTAATGTCTGTATAGAAATTGTCAAACTTGATAAATCAACCAACAAAAAATGGGTGATCCCATCTGCATCAGGAATGTGGGTCTGTCACCAGTCTGGTGCGAGTCCCTGTGTGTTCCTTAACAAATTTAATGACTCTGCTGACTTTTGTGTCCAAGTTCTGATTGTTCCTAGAATCCTGTACCATCAAGAAGAAGAAGTGTACCGCTTTTTAGAAGATCCCAACCGGCTCCACAAAAGAGAAGTAATAACAGGCATCACTATTGCAATGCTGCTTGGCCTGGGAGCTGCCGGCACCGCCACAGGCGTTTCAGCCCTCGTGAACCAACACCAAAGCCTTTCTCAACTGCAAATGACCGTCGACGAAGACTTACAGAGAATTGAAAAATCCATTTCCTTTTTAGAAAAATCTGTTTCCTCTCTTTCAGAAGTCGTCCTCCAAAACAGGCGAGGACTGGACCTCTTGCTACTGCAGCAAGGAGGCCTCTGTGCTGCCTTGAGAGAGGAATGCTGTTTCTACGCAGACCATACCGGAGTTGTACGAGACTCCATGGCTGAATTAAGAGAAAGATTGGCCCAAAGAAAAAGAGAGAGAGAAGCCCAACAGGGATGGTTTGAATCTTGGTTCAACCAGTCTCCATGGCTGACCACCCTTGTTTCCTCTCTGATCGGCCCACTTACCATAATACTCCTGATGCTAATTTTTGGGCCTTGTGTACTAAACAAATTAATGTCGTTTGTTAAAAGCTGTTTAGAAAAAGTTAACATTTTGCTAGTTAACCGCAGACAGCTGCTTTAAAGTGCACTTATTACATACATTTTGTATTGCTTCATTACATATATTTTGTATTGCCTTTTTTAACGTACTATATAGATCTTACTAACTTTTGCATTTCTATAACTTTATACTTTGTATGTTTTTAAAATAGTCATGAGGGAGGGGGGAAATGTAGCAGTTTAAGATAGTTAGGGATAGGCGGTCGGAAGATGTCGCGCTGTACGGGCAGGCACAACCCCCCTTTCCTCCTCAGTAAAGGTCACTTGACCCCTAATTAGCCAATAACACCTAGTTTATAACGTAAGCAGAAGGAAGTGATGCAGCTAACACAAGTTATATAAACCCATGTAACACACCAATAAACGCCATTTGCCGTCCACCACACTGGTGTCTGTGAGCTGATGGCCCGAGTGGTCTAGGGTTGACCGCCGTGCTGTTCCTGAACCAGGTCGCCACGCCTCACCTGAGGCAGCAGATGGCAGATTTCCCAAGACTCGACTGCAGTGAAATCCTCCAGCAGGAGCACCAACCCAGCTGTGCCTTCTCCCCGAACGCCAAAAACCATACAGCCTGGCTACCTGAAGCTCTGTCCTTTACCTGCCTCAAAACCCCCACCCCCTCCGAGCTTCGACCACCCCTTTGTTTTGTTAAACAGTCTTAAGTACGACATTTAGTTTCCTTGGCAACTCACTGGGAAAGAATTCTTTAGAGTAAAAAGGAACAAAACCTAACCCCCAACATTATCCACCCCGATTTTTTTTCCCATACTATCATATTACATTGAGTTTAAAGCTTTAAAATATATACATATATATATACATACAAATATGGATACAGGCACAGTGTCATGGGTAGTTCACCCCAAAACAAGGTTCCCTTGAGGTATGCATCGGTCTCTCCATCCTTTTGCATCACCCACCAGGTGCAACCTGGTCCCTGATCGAAGACAACCTCACGGATGGGATTGTCTTTGCAGGAGGCAGAAGAAATCTAAACAGTTTTTCCCAGCATACCTCTCATGTGTACCACTGGAACCTCATCTCCATCTGTTGTTTGCCAGGGCTCAGATTGGGCAGGACCTGCTCGGTTGGTGGAACCTCGAGTGTTCACCAACCATGTGGCCTTTGCTAAATTAATCTCCCAGTTCTTGAAAGTCTCCCCACCCAGTGCCTTCAAGGCCGTTTTAAGCAGGCCATTGCATCATTCAACTTTCCCGGCTGCTGGTGAGTGATAAGGAATATGGTACACCCACTCAATGCCATGTTCTCTAGCCCAGCTGTTGATAAGGCTATTCTTGAAATGGGTCCCATTATCTGACTCGATTCTCTCAGGGGTACCCTGCCTCCACAGGACTTGCTTTTCCAGGCCCAGGATGGTGTTCCGGGCTGTAGCATGGGGCACAGGGTAGGTCTCCAGCCACTCAGTGGTGGCTTCCAACATGGTCAGCACATAGCGCTTGCCCTGGCGGGTTTGGGGAAGGGTGATGTAGTCAATCTGCCAGGCCTTCCCATACTTATATTTGGACCAGTACCCACCATACCATACCCATACCATACCCATACCATACCATACTATACCATACCATATCCCATACCATACCCCATACCATACCCCATACCATACCCCATACCATACCCCATACCATACCATACTATAACATACCATACCATGCCATACACCATACCATACCATACCATACCATACCATACCATACCATACCATACCATACCATACCATACACCATACCACACCCCATACCATACCCCATACCATACCCATACCATACCCATACCATACCATGCCCCATACCATACCCCATACCATACCCCATACCATACCATACTATACCATACCATGCCATACACCATGCCATACACCATGCCATACACCATACCATACCATACCATACCATACCATACCATACCATACCATACACCATACCACACCCCATACCATAACATACACCATACCATACCCCATACCATATCCCATACCACACCCTACCCATACCATACCCTACCCATACCATACCCATACCATACCCATACCATACTACCCATACCATACCCATACCCATACCCATACCCATACCATACCATGCCATACCATATCATACCCATACCATACCCATACCATACCCATACCCATACCATGCCATACCATACCATACCATACCATACCATACCATACCATACCCATACCCATACCATACCCATACCCGTACCATGCCATGCCATACCATACCATACCATACCATACCATACCCATACCATACCCATACCCGTACCATACCATGCCATACCATACCATACCATACCATACCATACCATACCATACCCATACCATACCATACCATAGGGGCATCACCCTCTTGGCCTGTTTGATGGCAGTGCACATCTCACAGTCACAGACAACGTGAGAAATACTGTCCATGGTTAAATCCATCCCTCAGTCTCGTGCCCACTTGTAGGTGGCATCTCTGCCCTGATGACCTGAGGCATCATGGGCCCATCGAGCTACAAACAACTCCCCCTTGTGTTCCCAGTCTAAGTCTATATTTGACACCTTTATCTGCAGCCTGATCTACCTGCTCATTGTTTCGGTGCTCCTCATTAGCCCGACTCTTGGAGACACAGGCATCTATATGGCGGACTTTTACAGGTAGTTTCTTTACCCGAATGGCAATGTCTTTCCAATCATCCACAGCCCAGATTGGTTTCCCCCTATGCTGCCGGTTGGCCTTTTTCCACCTTTCCAGCCAGCCCCACAAAGCATTGGCTAGCATCCATGAATCAGTGTACAGGTAGAGCTTTGGCCACTTCTCTCTTTCAGCAATGTCCAGGGCCAATTGAACAGCTCTGACTTCAGCAAGTTGGCTTGACCCACCTTCTCCTTCAGTGGCTTGTGTGACCTGTCGTGTGGGGCTCCACACGGCTGCTTTCCACTTGCAGTTCATCCCTACGATGCGACAGGAACCACTAGTGAAAGGTGCATAGTGCGTTTCTTCTGCTGGCGGTTGTACAGTGGAGCTTCTTCAGCACATGTCATTTGTTCCTGCTCCTCTTCATTCATGAGACCAAAATTTTCACCTTCTGGCCACTTTGTAATTATCTCCAAAATCCCAGGGTGATTTGAGTTTCCAATACAGGTGTGCTGTGTGATGAGGGCAGTCCATTTGCTCCATGTGGCATCAGTGGCATGGTGGGTAGAGAGAGTCTTTCCTTTAAACACCTATCCCAGCACTGGTAGTCAGGGTGCCAGGAGGAGTTGTGCTTCTGTGCCAATCACCTCTGAGGTGGCTTGAACTCCTTCATAGGCGGCTAAGATCTCCTTCTCTGTGGGAGTGTAGTGTTGCAGGAGTGAAGACAGAGTGAGCAATTCTAGACTGAGCCCTTTGGCCTGTAGGGCCTGTTGGCCTTTGTGACACATGAAAAATTCCCAGTTGTAGCGCAGTAAAAATTCCCTTCTGACATTAAGGTGTTCCGGGCAATAATGAGGTTTCCATATGCAGAATTGTGGCTCTGATACTTTAACTGCCTTAAGACCAAGACTGTTTACATATTTTGTGTGACCTGTAATGTCAACTAAGTTGTGAATGTATAAAAGGTCACTGCTGTAAACAATAAAGAGAGAGCAACATGATAACCACATTGGCTTGAAGTGTCGACTGCTCTGTCCAGCCTCCTATTAATTAGGAACCCCCTTTGTTACACCCTCTTGCTGTGGAGATGGTGCTGCATGGCCAGGGCTGCTCTCAGCTTTCTCCTAAAGGAAAGGGAAAGGGGCTGTCAGGGTCGTCTGTGTCACCGACACTCCTGCACTGTCACCCTGGGCATCAGCAGATCTGCCTCAGAGCTCTCTCAGAAAGTGCCTCCTCACCCTCCTCTACCTACAGACAGCACCAGCAGCACCCTGGCTTGCAGCATCTCTGTTTGTCTGAGCTGCCCTTAAGGCCCTGCTGCCAGGGAGATGCCCCTGGGCAGTGGGCTGTGCTGGGAGGGGTGTGCAGGGCAGAGCTGAGCCCCTAGGGCTGGGCTGGGCTCTGAGAGCACTGGCAGGGACAAGACTTGGATAGAGAGAAACAGCTTCCAATTGGCACAGCTCCAGGCAGCAGAGAGCCAGAGCAGCCCTGGATATCCCTCCCTGTCCAGCTCCAGAGGGAAAGAGAGAAGGGATTGGAGGGATTGACTTTGAAACTGGAGCCTTCAAATAGTCCACTTCCTTTTTAAAACATGCTTTATTGTGATGACCCTGACAAAAAGGGGAGATGAAACGAACAAAGGGCATTTGTGTGGGACCATCAGATCTGACTGCATGGGGGCACAGGAAGCTGTCTTTTACCTCTGGGCTCTCCAGTTGCGGGTGAGAGCAGTGCTGAAGATGAGGCAGTAACTCAGCAGCAAATCCTGAACTGAAAAAAAAGTATTTAGTGAAGTTCCCCCAAAGGAAGAGTAGTAGTTTACAGGGGATTCCTAAAAAAATTGCACAGGATTGACTCAAGGAAATCTCTCCCAGCTTCTCACTGTTTTCTTTTAACAGACCACGATGGCCAGAGTGAAGGAATGTCCAACAGCAGCTCCATCAGCCACTTCCTCCTGCTGGCACTGGCAGACACGGGGCAGCTGCAGCTCCTGCACTTCTGCCTCTTCCTGGGCATCTCCCTGGCTGCCCTCCTGGGCAGCAGCCTCGTCAGGTGGCCACCACCTGCACAGCCCCATGTTCTTCTTCCTGCTCAACCTGGCCCTCACCGACCTGGGCTCCATCTGCACCACTGTCCCCAAAGCCATGCACAATTCCCTCTGGGACACCAGGACCATCTCCTATGAAGGATGTGCTGCTCAGCTATTTATGCTTGTCTTTTTCATCTCATCAGAGTATTCCCTCCTGACTGTCATGTGCTACGATCGCTATGTGTCCATCTGCAAACCCCTGCACTACGGGACCCTCCTGGGCAGCAGAGCTTGTGCCCACATGGCAGCAGCCGCCTGGGCCAGTGGCTTTCTCTATGCTCTGCTGCACACAGCCAGTACATTTTCCCTGCCCCTGAGCCAAGGCAATGCCTGAGCGAGTTCTTCTGTGAAGTTCCCCAGATCCTCAATCTCTCCTGCTCACACTCCAAACTCAGAGAACTTTGGCTTCTTGCTGTTAGTGCCTGCTTATGTATTGGCTGTTTTGTGTTCATTGTTTTCTTCTATGTGCAGATCTTCAGGGCTGTGCTGAGGATCCCCTCTGAGCAGGGATGGCACAAAGCCTTTTCCACCTGCCTCCATCACCTGGCCATGGTCGCCCTGTTCCTCTGCACTGGCACCTTTGCCTACTTGAAGCCCCTGTCCATCTCCTCCCCATCCCTGGATCTGGCCCTGTCAGTTCTGTACTCAGTGGTGCCTCCAGCCCTGAAGCCGTCATCTACAGCCTGAGGAACCAGGAGCTCAAAGATGCCCTGAGGCAAATGATTACTGGTTGTTTTCAGAAAAAAATAACCTCTCATTCTTTTGCATAGCTGTTACTGTGTTACTCTTTTACTCATACTCAGTGTCCTGTATTTTTTGCTGCTGACACAGGAGTTACACTTTTGAGATTTTTTTCCCACAAAAGTCTTTGATGATACAATTTTAAATTCAGTATTTGCCTTTCTAGCAAACCCAGAGACTGTATTACCAAGGAGTTGTACTACATATGTGCTTACACAAAATAAAAAATTCTGTATTGCCATGTTTGCTTGACATCTTTCCTTGCTGACTTCTCTGGAGCTGCAGGGTTGATGCCTCTGGGCAGAGCTGGGTAAAAAGGGAACCCCAGTGCTTCTCACTGCCAGAGAGCCCCAGGCTTTGTCCTCCATAATTTCCCTTTCCTTCTCTTCCACGCTCCCCTTCAGAGCCCCTGGGTTGGTTTAAGACCTCAGGGCTCTGTCAGCTCGGTGCCAGTCCTGCTGTGTGACTGTCCAGGGACTGCAGGCAGGGACAGGCCATGGGCTGTTCTGGGGCAGAGCCGGGCTCTGCAGTAAAATTTCCATCATGCCAGGGCATCTCCTCAGTGCATGGCCTGAAAGCTTCATTCTTCTTCTCTAATTGGTTTCAAGGCTGTGCCCAACACAGCACCCTGGAGAGGAAAACAGCAGTGACCAGCAGAAGTGTGGCAGTGTTCAGGGTAGGGGCTGTCCCACCAGTGCCCTTGCAAAGCCAGCACTGCTACAGCATGGCCCTCTCCCCCCAGGCCAGAGAGGTTTTTCTTCCGTCCATAGAGGGACATCAAGTGACTGGGTCAGGAGTTTGTGTTTGCAATGCATGGACAAGACACAGCCCTGAACATCCTGTGTGTGTGAGGGGACATAAACCCAGTGAGCACAGACACCTTCAGCTGTTCCTGGAGTTTCGAGATAGTGACATCCCCTGGGAACTCCCTGAGAGCAGGGCTGGGATGAGTTCCTGTGCACAGAGCTCCCTGTGTCCATCCCTCCGGCCACGGGGCACCTCAGGCAGGGCAGGGCAGGGTGACACCCGCAGGGCTGAGGTCTCTGCCAGGCTCTGGCAGTGGCAGCAGAGCCCAGGGAGACCCTGCCTGTGCTGCAATGACCTGTCTGTGTGTGTGCAAGGGAAGACTCGTGTCCTTGAACAGCCCTGGAGCTGTGAGCAGGGCATCAGCCCAGCTCAGGGCTGGGCACCTGACAGAGCCCTGACATTTCTGCCTGTGATTCCAGGAAAAACCCCAGTGTCACAGTGATTTTCATCTCACCTGCCTTGGACAGGGTGCTTGCAAATGTCTCTCCCTGACATCTCTCTCTCCTCTGCCTTTCTTGCCTGTGTCTGTCACCCCACAGCAGGAAAGCAGCCCCATCTGGGGAGCATCTCCTGTGCAGGCACAAGGGGTTCTGCAGGCACAAGTGCCATTGCCCTCTAGCAGATGGCACCGTTACCTTGACAAAGCACAGAGCATGTTTAGGAAATATAAATATACTCAAGAGGCTCATACATCTGCTTGTTTCTACTCTGTGAACCTCTTGCACAGGTTTTTAGCAGCTAAGAGAGACAGAAGTATTTTTCCTCACAGCCATCCTACCAGGAGAGAGCACATAAGAATGACCTTGACCTTCCCTGGAGAAAGGGGAATGAGATGATGAGAACTCATCAGTTCTCTTCCCTTGGTGTGAATGACACATGAGACCAAGGTGGCCTTGTGACACTGCGGGGCCTCGTGGTGCCCAGAGGCCATTGTGACACTGTGGGGGCACATGGAACCAAGGGGCAATTGGGACACTGTGGGACCTCTTAGAACCAACAGACCCTTGTGACACTGCAGGGCCTCATGAAGCAAAGGGCACCATGTGACACTCCTGACATTCTTGGTGCCCAGAGGCCCCTGTGACACTGCAGAGCCTCATGGAATCAGGGGCATCCTGTGACACTGCAGGGCTTCTTCATCATCAGTCTCTACTGAGAGTTGTGTGTACCTACAAGGCAGAAAAACAGGGGAGCCTGAGCCTGTTGATCCTAAATACTCCCATCTTCATATGAGCATGTGCCTTGATACCAAAATTGGCCAGATAAAATTTTTTCACACACCTTTGAGTTTCAGAAAGCAGCATTTCTTTACTGCAGTGCTAGTCACTCAGAGGACACTTCCTCTAATTGAATGCCCAAGCATTATGTGAACAGAGTTTTTATCAGACACACTGATTATATATTCAAGAGCTATCCCTGCTTACTTGATGGGTATGTATTACTTTACATTACATAATTGCAACCCTTATCAGAAGTCATTATGTGTTTCTTTGGGGTGTGTTTCTAACACCTGGTGTCCTTTTCAGGTGGCTGTTCCTTGAAACCTGCTTTTGAGTAAGAGCAATATTGTTGTTTTGTGTAACTTCTGCTTTGTCAGCCTTGCAGAGCTGAGCTGGCCTCCTGCTCATGTTTTGTGTGAGTTACATCCTTTATCTGTTTCTCCAAGGCTGTGCTGTTCTGTTCTATTGTCCTCATCAAGTCCCCCCTTTTCTTGAGGCTCATTTTATATCATAGGGCACTCTAACACTGAATCTTGATGCAAGCTCAATCCATACAGCAATTACTGTGATGACCATTATAAACAGATGTTTTAACCAAGTCCAGCTGGGGAACCATGAATGAAGTTTGGTCCAGATTTCTTCAAATCCACATAAAGTTTCATCTGGAGCTGTGCATTGTAAAAACTTTTAAACTACAATACTTTGTCCCAAAGTCAGTTCTTGAGCTTCCTGGGTCAGGAGAAGAGCAGCTGCTGCTGCCCTCAGACAGCCCAGCCAGCCCTGGCTGACATTGTCTGGTTGCTGTGAAAAGTTGGCCCCAGCCCTGCTGCGGTCCCCAGGAGCTGTGACAGCACTGCCAGTGCTGGGTTTTGTCTCTCCCAGGGAAACAGATCAAACGGGTCCAGGGGGTCTGGGAGCCCCAAAGCACAGCCTGCAGGAGGGCTCCCTGGGGCTGTGAAAAGGCAGCCCAGGAATCACCAGCCCAGACTGTAAAGTCCTGCTGGGCTGCCTTCAGGAGCTCACACAGGCTTTACCAGCAGCCCATAATTGCTGATCCACAGCCCACACCATCTCCCCACCCTGAGAAATGCCTGCTACTCTCTCACCATTCGTGGCTGTGGGAGGTGGCAAATTGCTTCTTTTCCTTCCTGCGCCAACCTCCTTTGTCCCTGGAGGATTTCAAATCCCAGGCAGGGTTCTGTGGTCTGGACTATTTGTAGTAGGGGTTTGCAGTAGGTCTGAGTGAGCTGGAAATTTCCCAGGAATGGGGTAAATAGCCAACAGCCTCTTTAGAATTCTCTCTTCTCGTGACAGAATTCTTTGGGAGTGTTTGGAAAAGGTAGACAAAAGACAACAAAATCCCTAAGGATTCTACCTGAAATGGGAAACAGAACAATCAGGGTGTGAGGATTGTTTGAAGCACAATCTCTGTGCTGTATAGCAAGACTGCAGGAAAAGAAAGAAGCAGAGAAGGAAGGTGTGGTGGTTTAACATGAAAGAAAAAAAAAATATTTTTCACTTTCTGGAAGTTCTAGCATGGATTGTGATTGACAGCTTGGCTGACGAATGGGAATGTTTCTCCGCCTCTGGAAAACACAGTTTTTCAGTCACAAGTCCTAAGCGACTGGCCCCTTTCCTTTTCCGGCTGCCAAGAGAGAACCATCAGCTTGTGAGTTGGGGTCCGGGCTGGGCACCCCCCCCCAGGGACCAGGCCCAGCTGGGCCTGGGGGGAAAGGGGGGGGCCCTGCCTGTGGGACTGTGGTTGAGGCTGGCGTGTGCCCTCTGTCCCCCCCCCCCGGCTCCTGCGATGGGGAGAGGAGGAGGACTGCAGATCTCAGACCGGTGCTGTTGGCCCTGCGCCAGGAGCCTCCGGTCTAAAGAAAAAGAAACTTTTTAAGAACTTTTCTCCAGAGCTCCAGGGAGCTGATCCAAATTTGAGTTGTTTTGGACCTGATTGAGATGGAGGAGAGTCCGTCCATCAGCGTTCCTGAGCATGCTCTCTCTCTCCCCTCCTTCCTTCCCCCGCCACCTGCGGCCTTGAAGTTCTGGGAGTCAGCGAAGAGGAGAAAACAGGACTGTGGGCAGACTTTAACCCTTTTCCCTCCTCCATGGAAGACAGAGTGATTTGAAATGTAGAGAGACAAAGTCAGTGAAAGAACTGAGAAAGACTACTGGAAGATGGGATGGAGGAAGTGGACATTTTTGACCAGACGTCTCTAGATGTGAATTATGGAGAAATGGACTGTTTTTGTAATATCCTAATGTTGCTTGGGGGAATGCAGGTTCTAGCCAAAGGGTTGTGTGTATTGATATACGTGAGGTTTAATTGAGAATATGTCCCTGGCTCCTGGGAAAGAATAAGGAGGTCTCTATTTCTTTTGAGATAGAGGCAGTTTTAGAGATAGAAGAGAACCCCTGTTTTGTAGTAGAAAAGCATTCTTAAAACGATACCCCAAAACATGCGGAAGCCCATAAACAGCTTGAGAAACTGTTATATGGGTGAGACTGCACAGATTCTGCAGACAATTTCCGGGTGGTTGCAGATCTGTGGCGTGTTCTCCATAACTCTAGAGAGGCTCCTCTCCCAAGGTGATGTAGGATCGTGTTTAAATTGTGGTAACTGACTGAAAATCATATTTTTCTCTCTGTGTTGAGTGGGAAAGTGAACAAGTGAACAGAAGAAGGGGGGGGGGGGGGGGGGAAGGTGTTTGAATGCCTCATTTTTCCTTTCTCTTTCTCTTTTTCCCTTTAGTGTAAGTTAATAAAATCTATCTGTTTTTACCTTTAAGTTGTGCCTGTTTCGCCTTTTCTCCCAAAATCCTATCTCCCAGTTGATAAACAAATTTGGCGAACGTGAAACCACGACATAAATGGTGCATTGGCTGGGAAAAAGAATTAAAACCACAACATGAAATGTTTGTCCAGACTGTGAAATTATCACCCTTGTTTTTTGCCATGTTCCTGTCTCAGCAGGATGAGCTAGAATTCATCATGGGAGCAGAAAATGCAACAGCAGTTACTGAGTTCATCCTAGAGGGTTTCCTAGAGCTTGATCCAAAGCTGCAGCCGTTTTTCCCTCAGGTCCTTCTGTTCATGTACCTGACAACAGTGATGAGGAACTGCAACCATCATTTTCCTCCTGTGTGTGGACCACCACCTGCAAACCCCCCCTGTACTTTTTCATCTGCAGCCTGGCCTTCCTGGAAATCTGATTTACATTCTCCACAAGCATCAAACTGTTTGTGATGCTGAGTTCTTGGTCAGAACACTCTCTCACTGAGCAGCTGTTTTGCCTAAACTGTTCCTATTTAGCCCTGGGCTGCACAGAGCTTGTCCTGCTGGTTGTCATGTCCTTTGACTGCTATGTTGCCATCTGCCACCCTTTGCTCTGCGCTGCCATCAGGAAGCCTCAGCTCTGTGTCCACCTTGGTGTTGCTGCTTGGGTCCTCGGCTTTGCCCTGCTGAGCTACAGACTGCTCTTCCTCTCTGAGCTGTCTTTCTGTGGCTCCAAGATCTCCCATTTCCCCTGTGACAACTCCCCCTTGTTCAAACTGTCCTGCTCTGACACCAGCCTGCTTTGGAAAATAGACTCTGTCTTCTTACCGTGTGTCCAGGTGGGTTCCTTACGTTTGACTCTGGCTTTTGACATCTGCATCCTGTTCTGTGTTCTGCATCTTCCAGCAGCCTCTGGGAGGAAGGAAGCTTTGACTACGTGTTCTTCCCATCCCCTTATCCATTGCCTGTGGGAGCTGCGTTGCTCTCTACACGTGTCCTGCAGATGTTTCCTTGAGGACCAACAGAACTGGAGCTCTGCTGAACACAGCCCTGTACCCATTCTTAAATCCATTCATCTACAGCCTTGAGAACAAATCTGTGATGCTGGCCCTGAACAAATCCATTGCCAGGGCAAGAACAAGAACAAAGCTTCTCCCCTAACCATGGTGCATTTCTGGAAAGCCATCCATCAATCTGGTATCATCTGTTACACAAAACCAGTGCCTGTGTGTGCAGCCTCCAAACATGGCTGCCTCAGGAGATTGGTGCTCCTGCTGGGTTGTGTCAGGTTAAGAGAGAAGAGACTCATCTGCACACCCAGGCAGGGCACCAACAATGGCAGCAGGACAAACTCAGTTCATTCTCTGCCCTGGCTGCTCCCGGGCCCATCTCTGGAGAGCCATCAGCTCATTAAGAGCCCATCTCCAAAACAGAGAAGACCTCAGAGGAACAGGGGCAAAGAATAATCCAAATTACAGCTCCTGAGCAATGGACACCTTGTCCCAGCTCCTTTCTTGGGACAGCCATCAGCCCTGGTGCCTGGGTTTGAAACCCCAAAGTCGCTGAGAGCAGGTCACCATTTGGACTAAGGGGATTGCTGCCATGGTGTGTAGGACACGTTATGGGATGGAGGGGAAGAGCAGTTTTGGATAGCACAGGACACGTGGGAAGGTGAGGGGAGGACCCTCACCACAGCAGTCTGTCCTGTGTTCTCAGGAAACTTCAATTCTACCTCCTGTGTGAACAAATCTCTGTTCTGCCTGAGCACAGAGCCCGGGGCTGTGAGGGCAGCAGCTGGAGGAGAGCACCAAACAGCCCCTCTGCCAATGGTGCCGGCCACGGAGTGACCGCAGGGACTGGACTGAAGGGTTTGGGGCTGTGGGGTGTGTCTGCTCTGCACCAGCACCTGCAATGGGGCTGTGGCCTCGGCGCTCAGATGTCCAAATGCCTCAGCTGCTGAGACTGGAATCCAGGGGAAGCTGCTGAGCACACGAGTGTCTGAGCACAGCTGCTGCAGGGATCCATGGACAGGTGTGACCATGGAATGGGATAGACTGGACCAGGATGGTCCCGTTGGGAATAATCTACAGTTCAGGGCAGAATGATGGTCTGGTCCCACTGCCCGACCCCTCCAGGGCTGACCAAAAGTTCAAACAGTCATTAAGGGCACTGTCCAAATGTCTCTTCAACACTGACAGGCTTGGGGCATCAGCCACCTCTCCAGGGAGCCTGTTCAGTGTCTGACCACCCTCACAGTAAAGAAACACTTTCTCCTGTGCCATCTAAACTGTCCCTGGTACAGCTTTGGACCATTCTCACACATTCCAGGCCAGGATATCAGGGAGAAGAGAAAGGGAAATGCAGGGCAGAGCCAGGGGGCAGCGAGATGGGAGTGTGCAGCCTGCAGGGACACAGCAGCTGCTGTGGGACAGTGAAGGACAAGCTGTGCTGGACATGACCAAGGGCCCTGGCAGGGCTGGCAGTGCCCAGGGGAAGCCAAACCTTGGTGCCTTGGGGCACAGCAGGGTCTGTGCCACCAAGGGCTGGGAGAGGACACCTTGTCCTGAGGCCCTGGGGCCTCCTGGGACAGCCCCAGCAAGGCTGGGAACTGTCACCCCTTTGTCCTGCCCTCAGTGGGGGATGATGCATCCCCCACATCCCAGTGGCCTCAGGGATCTGCTGGGACCAGTCCCTGGGGAACCTTGGTCAGGAATGGCCCTGGGGGCTCCTCAATGCTCCCAGAGACTGCAGGTTCTTCAAAGGACTTTGGGGTTTGCTTTTGCCTGGGAGTCTCTGAGGGGTTTGTGAAATCACAGCCTCTAATTATCTGCTGTAATTAGTCTCCTGACATTTTTTGTCAGTAACAACACTCAGTGGGGCTCATCAATGCCTCAAAGTACTTGAGAGTCAGTAAAGTACTACTTTTTGACACTGAATCCTCTCTGAGAGGTTTGTGCAGTCATGGCCTCCAATTATCTGCTTTAATGAGTCCCTAGAGAGGCTTTGTACTGACACTCCGTGGGGCTCATTAATGCTTTGACATACTCAAGGTTTTTTAAGGTACTTTGGGTTTTCCTTTTCACAGTGAGTCTCTGAGGGGATTTTGGGCAATCCTGGCCTCCAGTTCTCTCCTCCAAGGAGTCCATGAGGAGCCTGTGTTGGGGATGGATCTCAGTGGGACCCAGGAATGCTTTGAGACACTTTGGGTCTTTCCTCTGACTTGCACTCCTGGAAAGGTTTGTGCAATCTCCTCTCGGGCCCTGAGGGCTCAGCACCAAATGCACCACGGGTCTCCTTGGGATCAAGCAAGTCTTGACAAACCATGGCTGTGCCTTGATTTCCCTCTGGTCTGGTGCAGTTCATCAGGAAGGTTTTCTACTGCAGTTATGGAGACAGATTTCAAAGAGCTGCTAAGAAATACACATTCCTGTTATAAAGGCTGTTTAAAGTTTTGATACTGTTCTCTTTAGAGCAGAGGTGATTGCAGCATTCTGTGACTGATATTGATCCAGGGCCTCTTCTCAGGAGGTCTGGCCTGGTCAGTGAAGCTGTGCCTTGAGGTCTGAGCCAGTGTGGACAACCTTGCTCCACATTCCCCAAGGCCATCCTGTCTGTCCTCACTCACCTGGGACCTGCTTTGCTTGGACAGCTGCCTGTGCTCAGGTAAAAAAGGATTTTCTATTTTATGAAGCAATGTAAATCTCCAAGTTTTCCCCACTGAAAACAGACACACTCCTAAGTGTGTGCCAGCCCAAGGTGCCACCAAAACTTCTCCAGCCCTGCCCTGGACCAGCTGTGAGGGTGGACCATCATCCCAACCTGCCCTGGGCCACTGCAAGGGGCTGTGGCCATGGACACTGCACTGAGCCCACTGCTGGGTTTGGGTGCCACGGCAACTGTGAGCAGTTCAAGTGTCCTTGGAAACACTGGGGAGGACTGGGACATACTGGGGAACACTGGGAACGATGTGGGAGACACTGGGACATACTGGGAGTGATACGGAGGAATACTGGGACAAACTGGAGACAATGGGGACATCGTGGGGAAGACTGGGGGTACTAGGGCGTGCTATGGAAGATACTGGGGGCAACTGGAAGGGAATGGGAATGAAGTATTCGGAGGGACTGGGCTGTACTGGTGATGAAATGGGCTGTAAAGGGGAGACTGAAAGGATGCTGGTGCAGAACTGGGCTGTACTGGGGATGAATTGGGCTGTACTGGGAACTACTGGAGGGGCTGAATGGACTGTTCCCACCTCCGGACACTCCCATTGGCTGAGGCTCCAGCCCATCACCGCCTGCAGCCAATCAGCGCCAGGAAACCGGGGCCTCGGGGCGGTGCCTGGTGTCAACGCCTAGCTTCCTTTTTGCCTACAACTCCCGTCATGCCCCGCGGCCTAATTGAGCCCCATTGCAGTCCGGACTACAATGCCCGTCATGCAGCGCGCTCTAATGAACCGTGGTATCCGCGCCGCATGTGTCTTTTAAGTGTCCCCCAGACCCGCCAGCGTCCCTAAGTGTCCCTTCAGCGTCCATTCGGAAGCCCCCAAAAGCGTACCCGAGTCCCCTGAATGCTCCAAACCCCATAGATGCCCGTTAAAGCCACTTCTGGGAATCCATCTCAAATCATCTCCCGTGGCCTCAGAGCTCCGCCTAACACAGTCCCGCGCCGAAAACCCCTGCCGTGCCTCGCGCCTTAAAGCGCCCGGTTCTAGCTCCCACAGTCCCGCTCAAGTGCTCCCGAACCGTGTACATTCCCCCTGAGGACCTCAAGTCGTGGCTCGGACGCCAAAGTGTTCCCCAAGTGCCTTCCCGGACCTCCAGAAGCTCCATGCGAGCCCCTTCCGGGACTACACTCCCAGCATGCTCCGCGGTGTACAGAGAGCGCTGTCCCAGCGATGACTCCACCTCCCATCATGCCCCGCGCTCCACATAGAGACATTGGAGCGGCGCTTCCAACTCCCGTGATGCTCCGCGGCGCTGTTAGCCCGTGTTATACCCGCGCCTACAACTCCCATCATCCCCCTCGCCCCGAGAGCCCCCTCAGAGCCCCACAAGTGCACGGCCGAACCTCGAAGAGCGCCTAGATTCCCCTCCCTGACCTCCAAGTGCCCCCCTGGACCCCCAAGTGCTCCCATGGACCTCGAATTGTCCGACAGAATCCCAAAGTGCTCCCCCAGCTCCCTCAGGTGTCCTCTCAGATCCTCAAGTCTCTCCTAATTCTCTTCTCCAAATGTGCCCCAGAAATGTCACCATGGACCCCAAAGTATTCCTTTTAACCCTGTCTGAGAAAATGCTCAAAAATATAACAAAAGGACTAAAAAAAGCAGCTAATTAGTGTAAAAAGGGAGAAATCAATAGCTGATAGTGGGCAATTAATTAAAGAAGGGAATTGTGTTAATTACAACTAATGACCAAAAACTGTTTAGGCTGCTAAAAATGTATAGATTTTTGAATGTAAATATAAAATTTTGCTAATACAATACAGAATAATATAAAAATAACCATGATTATTAAATGCATTAAATTTCAATTATCAAGAAAATTAAAAAGAATTCTTTATATTTGGGGATGTCAGTCCCAGGTGAGTGATGTCAGACATGCTGAGGTTGGTGTGAGGAGCAGCTTGCCCCAACAGGGTGTCAGGGTCCGCAAACATATGCGGGGAACCTGATGGTTCGTTTTAGGATCTCAGAGCACAAAAGACACAGCGGGGGACAACTCAATACAACAGAAATGCACCTTTATTTAGTGCCACCAAAATGCAATAGTGGGAGAGAAAATAGAGAATAGTAAGAAAGATAGAAAAGAGGGTAAGGGGATTATAGCTACCAACATGGAGGGCCGAGTCCTCGAGGCCGAGATGCCTATAGACGCGATCTTCCCCAGTGGGGTGATCACGAAGGTGAGCAGGGGTCTCCAGGGTTTTATAGGTTGGTCAAGGCGGGGACCAAAGCGAGTGGCACAAAGCCAAAGCGGGAGCCACCTGTGTTGAGGCAAAGCAAGGGGCCCAGAGCCAAAGCAGGAGCCACCTGCATCCAGGTTGGGTGCTCAGGGACAAGCTGCACACCGTACACACCGCACTCCAGTACAGGCGGACCAGTTTGGACAAGCAGCCTTGGCTCAGTCCACTGTGACCAGTTCCATTGTTCTTGCACTCCGTTCTCATGGAGATGCATACCAGTCCTCCGAGACTTTGCAAACGTTCCACCTCAGCCAGGCCAGGGGCTCCTTTCAGGGTCTGGGGTCTCAGTCCTCAGTCATTGGAGACGGTCGTGAGGCATATCACATCCTTGGACAGACTCTGACACCACCCCGTGACTTACGACTGATGACAAAGGTCTTCTTCTGCAACGTTGTCACGATGTCTTCAGGACTTGTTCGTGTTGGTAGCATATATCCCAGAAAACAGGAACAGTAAAAAGAGAGAGAAAGAGAGAGAGAGGAAAAGGAAATATAAAGGAAAGCAAAATAAAAACAAAACAAAAATCAATCAGTATTCAATTAAAACAGTTTTCCAAAATACTCAAACAAATCACAAAAAATCAAAAAGCAATTTAACAATAAAACAGTATACAATCAATATTAATTGATTAATTAAAACTGTTTTCTTTTGACTTAATCAAAAACAAATCACAAAATTAATTTTAATTATAACATAACTAAAGCAAACACACTAATCAAAATAACCACCAAACAACTTCAAGTTAACTTGATATTGTGGGCCTAATTCTCGCTGTTTTGGTGGTGATTCTAGTGTCAATAACTTTAGAGGTATCTTTTACAAACGGGGTATCAATTAAACCATGTGCATTCATTATGGATGTCAAGTGTGCCAATTGCTTCATCATTTTCCAATTTAGGATGTATAAAACAACTGACAAAAGAAAACCAATAAAAACCAAAATCAAAAGGACAAAAATTGGATGGCACAATTTGTTCAGGATACCTTGTAGCAGTAGGTAACCACCCAAAAGGTGTCCCACCACCTGTGTTCCGCATCCATTTTTACCCTTTCTAAAACACGATGTATTGCCTTCACATCATGATGAACTGTTACTAGAGTTTTCTGTCCATTTTCCTTAATCCTTTTTAAAATTCCCATTAAATCCTGGTGAAGCAACAATTGCTTAACCAAAGTTAAATTCATTCCAATGGGGACAGGCATTATCTGATGAATCAGTGTAAAGTTAGATTGTAAAAGGTGATAGGAAGTAACTGGGGCTGTGTAAGAAAAGTCACATCCCATGATTATGATAAAATTACAAACACAAAAATTTGAATGATTCCTAAGATTCACTGCTACGTTTTCTACAAGCACTTCATCACAAGCAGTCCTCACACAAGCACATCCATTGCCTATATACACAAGCACTGTTTCAGGAGTTTCGTTAAGGTATACTTCAAAGTGACAAATATTTTGCTCTGTATCTAAGCAGATGTCTTGAGCTATGATTGCATTACCTTCACAAATGGAACCTTGTTGCTCCCTAACAACACAAAATTCTAAATTGACAGTTTGCCATTTTTCCCCAATTTGACAGGCCCACTCCCTATGCTCGGAAGGATAGAGAATGCCTCCATCATGATTTATACCTAATGCAATGATCGGGAATATCAAATGCACTGAAGCATTGCATATTGTTAACACAAAAGCTGTGACTGTGTTGGTATTGGGGTTATAGGTAAAGTTCACCAATTTCCACCAGGATTGGAATTTCCTTTCAAAATCATTTGCATTATCCCAAATTATTTTCCGAATTTCAGTAGGAAAGATGTCTTCCTCACCTTCCCTTATGATTGAGGCAAAAACTGTCTGCATCCAAACCTGTGCCTGGATGCAGCCGAAAGCCAAAGATGTTGCTTTAAGCAATGCTAATTGTGTAATACCAAGTGTATCAATTACCAATTTGTGATCATTTACATTTACCTTTTCCCAATTTGGTAATATGTTTGATAGCAACCACTGATGTGTCCCCAAAGTCGGCAGAGGACTGCAGGGGTTGTTGTAATTTAGTAAAATCTCTAATTGTGGCAACCAATTTATTCATTAATCAGTACTTTTTAGAATTCCTGTTTAAAATATTTATCATGGTTTATATGACCTTCATGTCCCTCGGAGTTCTCCTGTGAAAAGTAAGCACAACAGAATCTGCCACCGGGAGGCAGAAAATTAGAATGGTGGAAATTATCCAGCGTGTATTTATCCGATGTTCTTTTCCCAGGGCATCAGATGCTATCCATGCAAATTTATTCAGAGTAGTTTTTAGCACTAGTGGTACTTCCCCTGCAGTAGGGAGGCCCACCAAAACAGGTTGTCCAGGGTAATGTGCTGGATTGTTGGGATCACTTGGTCCCCACAGTGAGGGAACTCTGCTTGGAGCTGTCGGGTGAGAAGCAGAAGCATCAGTAAACCAAGGATTTGCTGACTGCTCAGGGGAAAAGGGAGGGGTAATGACTGAAGCAGGTTTGTCTTGGATGCCATCCAAGTTTTCTACCTCTTGTATTGGTAGGTTTTTCACAGCTCCTTCAGTTATTGAGAGGATGTTACAATAATGTTCAATCTGAGCATATGACTTCCTTATTGAGGCCCTCTGGGCCACCCCGTCAGGTGAGGGGGTCCCAGTAGTGACTGACTTAACTCCTTTGAAAGGACCTCTCAAGACAATTGGTTGTTGTCGTGCAATCATCTGCACTTCTATGAGAGCTAGGCTAACCACAAACAAGCCTTTTTCCCAGGTAGTGTACCTCTTTTCAGCATCTCTGAGACCACGGGAATAAAAACCAACAGGCCATGTCAGACCCTCAGGACCCTGCTGCCATATGTGTACTGACAACCATGAGGAGGCAAATCTCCATTTCACCTGGAAAGGATCTGTAGGATGAATAGGGCCAAGGGCTTGCTGAGCAGTTGCTTCAAAAATCAGTAATTGCATTGTTTCTTCCTGAGCAGCAGTCCATTCCCATAGGCAGGCAGCTTTGTGGACATCTTCCAAAAGTTGGTCGGGGGTACAAACTATAGCTAAAGGGTCTCCCTTTTCCAAAGCATTACCTCCCCCGGCCCAGAAAGCTTCATTGTTTAAAACTTGTGTAAGGGAATGTTGTGGCTGGTTGCCCAAGGCTGGTGGAAAAGGAGATGCGCTGGGTTGTTGGTCAGACAGATCTATTACAATAGGTTTGGGACAGGACCAATTAGAAATTATTTTGGCCAATTTTTCATAAGGCGATTTGTCCATTACTTCTTGTGGCACTCCCGTTTTCAGCCCTAGCAACCACAACTGCTGTCGGCTAGAGATTTGTTTTCCCCTTTCTGGTTTTTCATTAGGGGAAGCAATGTGCCTGACTCCTCTGGGTTTTTCGGGTTTGTCCTCTGAGTGTTTTACCGGTCCATGTTTTCTGTTGTAACTGATTAATTCCTCTGCTATTTCACTAGATTGTGTGCTGGGAGCAGCAAAAGGCGACGAGTCAGTGGAGTCAGTGGAACCGGTTTGGTCACTTGTATGTCCAAGAAATCTTTCAAGCCTATCTACCAGGGTGATAGATGCTATTGTTTTTTGGAGGAGAATTGCTGTTAGTTTCAGTGATTCTGGCAAACCTCGAATTAGGGGGGTCATAATCTCCGGTTTGACAGGCTGTTGCATTGGTGACTCATAGCCAGAAAATAATTTTCTTTCATGTATCATTTGCAAGCATGCAGCTTTCTGGATGTTTTCTAGGAGTTGGTCTGAGGTGCTGACAATTGCCAGAGGATCGCCCCTTTCAAGGGGGTTTAATCCCCCTGCCCAGTAAGCTGCATGCTGTGTCAGGGACCATGGAGCACGTGTATTCCCTGTTGTTAAGAAAACTCCATGTCCCCAATAGCCACTTGCTTCTTGTTCACTTAATTTAATTTGGTCACCTCCAGTGAGTGAAACTCTAAAAACATAGTTCCGTCTCTGATTCACTAGGGAGACGGGAGTATTCCTTTTTTATTTTAGCTAATTCAGTGGCTGTGTATGGTATTTCTTTGGTGGTTATGTGGGGATCACGATCCTCTTCATTTATATAATTATATTCTGTTTTAATGAGAGGTCTCAAGTTGGAACAAGTGTTCCCCACAATTTTGCATGTGTACCAATTCCTTCTGAGGGTATATCTCTTTGATAGTGCATGACTCCCTTTCTTCTATTTCTTTAGGTGTTTCTACGGGGTTTAAATTTTTTCTTCGCTCTTCTGCAAGGGAAAACTGCAGCAAATAATTCTGATTTCTTTCCTGTTCCAATTGTTTTTGCAAAGCTTCTACCAAAATTTGCAGGGAGTCTATTACTGCATTTTCTTCACTTACCCGTTTAAGATGGGTTTCTATGGCTGCCGAAAGACAGGCCCCCAAAACTGAGCAAAAAATGGTTTTATTTCTGCCCAGTTTAAATCTAGCATCATGTTGCAAAGAATATATTCTATCTACAATGTTTTCAAAATTAAACCAATTATTCTGTGCCCATCCTTCTCTGGCTGGGGAAGGTCTAGCACCATGTTTTGCAAGCAAAGCATAAAATGCATCTTTATGTTTCTCAGTCATTTTGGTGAAGGGACAATAACCGCTCACAGGGAGGTATACTTAAAGTTACACACTGCACAGCTCAAACTGTGACTCCCTTCCTTCCCTGAAACGGGTGAGGAGACCTGTCTGCTTGGGAGGCACTCCTTAGTTGCATACAACTCGGTTGTCTCCTCAACTACACCAAGCAGTCCACATATTTTATACAACAACAACAACAAAGTCCCATCTTTTGCACAATGAGATCTTTTAGGAAATCCTGATGACAGGGAATGCTCTTCACCTGGGTGTATACAGTTTGTGGGAATTTTCCCTCGCCCCCCTTGCTTTCTAACAGCGCTCACCGAAGTGGCGTGCTAGGTGCGGCTGAGACAAGGGTCCTTCCCCTGTTACAAACTATATAAAACCCACAACTCCTCTGTCTATCAAGATCCTGTCCGTGACGCCAATTTATGTCAGGGTCCGCAAACATATGTGGGGAACCTGATGGTTCGTTTTAGGATCTCAGAGCACAAAAGACACAGCGGGGGACAACTCAATACAACAGAAATGCACCTTTATTTAGTGCCACCAAAATGCAATAGTGGGAGAGAAAATAGAGAATAGTAAGAAAGATAGAAAAGAGGGTAAGGGGATTATAGCTACCAACATGGAGGGCCGAGTCCTCGAGGCCGAGATGCCTATAGACGCGATCTTCCCCAGTGGGGTGATCACGAAGGTGAGCAGGGGTCTCCAGGGTTTTATAGGTTGGTCAAGGCGGGGACCAAAGCGAGTGGCACAAAGCCAAAGCGGGAGCCACCTGTGTTGAGGCAAAGCAAGGGGCCCAGAGCCAAAGCAGGAGCCACCTGCATCCAGGTTGGGACAAAGGAGAGTCACAGGGCCAAAACCGGAGCCACCTGCATCGAGGTTGGGTGCTCAGGGACAAGCTGCACACCGTACACACCGCACTCCAGTACAGGCGGACCAGTTTGGACAAGCAGCCTTGGCTCAGTCCACTGTGACCAGTTCCATTGTTCTTGCACTCCGTTCTCATGGAGATGCATACCAGTCCTCCGAGACTTTGCAAACGTTCCACCTCAGCCAGGCCAGGGGCTCCTTTCAGGGTCTGGGGTCTCAGTCCTCAGTCATTGGAGACAGTCGTGAGGCATATCACATCCTTGGACAGACTCTGACACAGGGTCAGCCAACAAGGGGCTCATTCTTCTCTGTGCCCAGGCCTCCTAAGGAGATATTGCGTGTTGCCTCAAGTTTGCCTGTTTTTCACTTTTGCATTTTGTTCTCACGCAGCTTCAAGTAAACTATGTATATTATTAGAATTGTTTACATTCTTCCTCTCTAGGAAGAGAATGATGATTGATGGTGATGGTCACCAATGAGGTCGAAGAGGTGGCTACCTGTGTAGCCAATCTTGGCCTGTCTGTAAATTTGTATATATATGGAGTTAGAAAAATAAAGTAGAAGCTTTCCTTCTTGACCTCCTGCTGGCCTGCCTCGTCTTTTCGTGCTCCTAACAGCAGCCCCACGTGGGACTCTCCGTCACAATTGCGCATCAAGATCACTTGGGGAATGCTTCTGTCACCTTTCCTAAGAACTGAAAATTGAAAAAATATGCCCTTGAGTTTTAAAAAAATAAGAAAAAGTCATGAGGCGCTGATTTGTTAAAAAAATGTGGATATTGATCTAATACCGATATTCAACTATGACGGACAAAGACTCTTTAACAGTTTGAAGTTAGAAAGTGTATGTTTATTACGACGCCAGGCAGCGTTTGGGATAGCTCCCAAATACACACGCGCCATTTACAGATGATCACAGGGTCTTTTTATGTACAGGAGTATTCAATACCCAAAACACAAATGCATATTCATAACTCTGGTCCATCCCATTCCCCGCTTCGTATGGTAATTAGCCAAAAAGCAATTAAGCATACGTAGTTTGTTCTTTGAAATGGGTCGGTGGTCCTTCTTATGGGGTGGGGTCTCAAAATGATGAAGTAAGATGGGTCTTCCTCGCTTTGACTTTTTAACCTTTTAGTGTTGGTAACACCTGGATCCTGTTTTCTCAAGACTATCTGATTTATGATCACATTGTGTTCTTGGAGTCTATTGATTAAGTTGACAGGTCTCCTGATTTATCAGTTCCTTAAATCCGGCTTATGTTAGAAAAAGGGAAGTTTACCTCAACAATGTCTAGTTAGTAAGGGGAAGTCTACCTCAGCAATACCTAGTTTAACTAAAGTTCTTTATTCTTCAAAATGTAAAGGAAAGTCCACGTCAGCAATATCTAGTTTAACTAAAGTCCTTAATTCTTCAAAATTAATATCTCAGCGCACTTTGAAATCTTCCTCCTTAATAGAACTCCAAACTGACTCCAAGCAGTTGCACAAGCCCTGGAGACATGAAGAGAACTGAACAAAGACGAAGGGCTCCCCAGGGCTTTCTGTATTTTAATCAGCCCCACACTGGATTTGGGGATGAGTCCAGGAGCCCCAGGCACTGAGAGAAGGTGGAAGAAGCTGCTCTAGGAGTCAGAAGCAAAACTCCAAGTCCCTTGGAGCATCCCTGGGCCCCAGTGAGGGCAGGGAGTGCCAAAAGCTCCCCAGGGACTGGTGAGAGCAGATCCTTGAGGGCAGGAGTGCAGGGAGCCCAAGGCTGTGGGCAGGGAGCTGCAATGCTGAGCCAGGCCTGGGCTGGCTGGAGGGAGCAGAAAGGCCAAGCCCTGAGCCCAGGCCTGGGACAGCAGGGCCTGTCCCTCCCGGGGGGCTCGGGGCTCTTGGTGGGGCACTGGGATGGCAGGGGCAGCAAGGACAAATGGCATCAAGCTGCCAGCCCTGCCAGCCTCCTCAGGGAGGGGCCAGGCAGAAGCCAAGTGCAGCCCCTGGAAGGAAAGTTCCTTCAGTGGGGCCTCCCGAGGCGCTGGCAGAGCCCAGGGGACAAAGGCCTGGGTGCCTGTGGCCCTGCCAGCCCTGCCCAGCCCTTGGCCATGTGTCCTGCAGCCTGTGCCCCCTGGGCGTGCTGCTGCTGTGCCCTGGCCGGCTGCACACGCCCATCTCGCTGTCCCCCCAGCATTTGTCAGCCCAGCATTGCTGTGCCCTCCCTGGGCTCCCTGCACCCAGCGCTGCCGGCTCCTGGCACACAGAGCCAGGCCATGGCCCAGCCTCACGCTGGGACACCTCCTGCACCAAAATTCTGCCCTGGCAGGGACTTTTCTTTGTGCTCAGCTCCAGGCTGCACTTTGGGAAGGTTTCCTTCTCTTCCCAGTGCCAAGGGAAGCTCTGTCTGCTGCTGTTGACAAACAGAGAAGGGCTGGTGGGAGATCCGTGGTGGTCAGAGGCTGTTTGGGGTACAGGGACCATGAATTATAGAGTTTCTAAATATTCTGTGAAAGAAGGAGGGGCATCCATAAAACTTCTACACTGGATTTACAGAGAGTAAACTTCAGCCTGTTCAGCATGTAGATTTGGGGAATGTCAAATCTGGTACTGATTTTATTAAGGGAAACATCCCTTAAAACCAAGGGGTCCATGGAAGATGGACACATATGAGAAAAAATTCGGAAGGAATAAGAGCACGCTGTGTGCCCAAAGATAAGCCAGTGAGGAAAATGATTGGCCTTGCTGCGCATGGGGCTTTTGCAGGAACTCAGGGAAAAGGCAGAGGGTGCATCCCCTTGTGACAGAATGGAAGGCAACTCCAGAAATGTTTAAGAATATTGTTAGATCATGCAGGAAGAAAATTTGAGAGGTGTAAGCTCAGTTAGAACTTAACCTGTCTGCTTCTGTGAAAGATACTAAAATCTTTTAATCAGTAAATTATTGGCAAACAGAGGGGGAAGGAAAACCTCCATTCTTTATTAGGGGGGACATGGTTACTAAAGATGACATAAAAGCTGAGGTACTTAATCCCTTCTTTTCTTAAGGCTTCCACAATCAGACAGGTTGTCCTCAGGACAAGTGCTCTCCTGGGCTGGCAGATGGGCACAGGGAGCAGAAGAGCCCCCCTGTAATCCAGGAGGAAGCAGCTGCTGACCTGCTGAGCCACTCAGATGCTCACAGGTGTCTGTGGGAGCAGATAGGAATCCATCCTAGGGGGCTGAGGGAGCTGGTGGATGAGCTCCCCAAGCTGCTCTCCATAATTTCTCATCAGTCCTGGCTCAGCAGGGAGCTCCCAGAGGACTGGAGGTACCAATGTGAGCCCATCCCTAGGAAGGGCTGGCAGGAGGATCTGGGGAACTCCAGGCCTGTCAGCCTGACCTGGGTGCCCGGCAAGGTGATGGAACAGATCCCCTTGAGTGCCATCACAGGGCACCCACAGGATGGCCCAGGGATCAGACCCAGCCAGGGTGGATTTCAGTATCTGCACTGATGGTCTGGATGAGGGGACTGAGTCCACCATCAGCAAATTTGCAGATGCCACCAAGCTGGGTGTGAGTGTGGGTCTGCTGGAGGGTAGGAGGGCTCTGCTGGGGGCCCTGGACAGGCTGGATCCAGGGCCCAAATCCAACCATGGCAGGTTTAACTAGACCAAGGGCCGGGTCCTGCACTTTGGCCACAACAACCCCTGCAGTGCTACAGGCTGGGGACAGAGTGGCTGGAGAGCGGCCAGGCAGAAAGGGACCTGGGGCACTGCTGAGCAGCAGGCTGGACATGAGGCAGCAGTGTGCCCACGGTGGCCAAGAAGGCCAATGGCACCTGGCCTGGATCAGGAATGGTGTGGCCAGCAGGAGCAGAGCTGCTGTGCCACCCCTGACCTGCCCCCATCTCTGCACACAGACATTGCTGCTGCAGCTCCAGAGAAGGGAACATATGGGGGATCTCCAGTGAGCACTTTGCTGGGAGAACCTTTAGTTTGTTGAACGTCATTGAGAGCACAGCTCCTCATTGACACAGTCAGGGGCCATAGCAAAGGTGGAGAGAATTTAAAATGATAGATGACATAAACAATTGCCTTTCTTTGTGGAAAGTATTGAAAAACCAAAACACAGGAAAAAAAGCCATAATCTACCCAACAAGAACTATTAAAGATCTCTTTTATTACAAAAGATTTGCAGAAACTGCTCAGCAGTTTAATGTTTCTGAAACCATCCAATCATCAGTGTCCACACTGCATCCCTGACCTCCTGGTTCCTCAGACTGTAGATGAGGGGGTTCAGGGCTGGAGGCACCACCGAGTACAGAACTGACAGGGCCAGATCCAGGGATGGGGAGGAGATGGACGGGGGCTTCAAGTAAGCAAAGGTGCCAGTGCTGAGGAACAGGGAGACCACGGCCAGGTGAGGGAGGCAGGTGGAAAAGGCTTTGTGCCGTCCTTGCTCAGAGGGGATCCTCAGGACGGCCCTGAAGATCTGCACATAGGAGAAAACAATGAACACAAAACAACCAAAAGCTGAAGTGACACCAGCCACAACAATCCCAAGTTCCCTGAGTTTGGAGTGTGAGCAGGAGAGCTTGAGGATCTGGGGAACTTCACAGAAGAACTGGCCCAGGGCATTGCCATGGCACAAGGGCAAGGAAAATGTATTGGCTGTGTGCAGCAGAGCATAGAGAAAGCCACTGGCCCAGGCAGCTGCTGCCATGTGGGCACAAGCTCTGCTGCCCAGGAGGGTCCCGTAGTGCAGGGGTTTGCAGATGGACACGTAGCGGTCGTAGCACATGATGGTCAAGAGATAAAACTCTGATGTGATAAAAAAAACAAGCATAAATAGCTGAGTAGCACATCCTGCGTAGGAGATGGTCCTGGTGTCCCAGAGGGAATTGTGCATGGCTTTGGGGACAGTGGTGAGGATGGAGCCCAGGTCGGTGAGGGCCAGGTTGAGCAGGAAGAAGAACATGGGGCTGTGCAGGTGGTGGCCGCAGGCTACGGCGCTGATGACGAGGCCGTTGCCCAGGAGGGCAGCCAGGGAGATGCCCAGGAAGAGGCAGAAGTGCAGGAGCTGCAGCTGCCGCGTGTCTGCCAGTGCCAGCAGGAGGAAGTGGCTGATGGAGCTGCTGTTGGACATTTTTTCACTCTGGGCATTGTGGACTGTTAAAAGAAAACATTGACAAGCTGGGACCATCTTCTTTGAGTCAATCCTATATAATGTTTTTAGAATCCCATCAAAATCACTTTTCCTCCTTTGAGGGAACTTTGCTAAACTTTTTTGAGTTCAGATTTCTGCTGCTGCTGAATTACTGCCTGATCTTCAGCATTGCTCTCAGCCTGAACGCTGGGGAGCCCAGAAGGAAAATAGAGCCTGTGCCCCAGTGCAGTTGGACTGCTGGTCCTGTTACAGATTCCATTTCTTCATCACACCTCCCTCTATTTCAGAGTGATTGCATGTGAAACTTCCTTGAAAAATAAAGTACACTATCCTAAAGCTGCAATTTCAAAATTGATTTCCTTAAACTTTTCTCTCCGTTTTTTTTCTGTGTTGCTGTAATGGAAAGGATAAGGAGGGCTTGTCTCGCTCTCTGCTACTTGGAGTAGTGCCTTCTGGGAGCTGTTTCTCTCTATCCAAGTGTCCTGGGCTGACTATGATGCCTCTGTATCACCAATCGTCTGTTCTGTGTGTTCTGTACCTTTAAGTGTGGTTCTGAGGGTGAGCAGGGAAGAAGATGCACGCAGTTTGTTTTTGAAAAGTCCTCCACTCCTCCACATTCCTTTTTTTCCTTCCTTGGGACAGTGTGTTTGTTGGATACTTCGGAGAGGTTTTTTTTCCCCTTTTTTAGTTAGTTTAGCTAGCTGAGGCAAAGAAGTTTCCTGGGCTATTTTTCTCTCTTTGTCTTGGGACTGTTCAAGTCTGCTCTGGACTGAAAACTCAGAGAAGTCTCTGGGATCTGGCATCTGTGGCCCCCCCCGGGGCCTGGACCTCAGCATTTCTCAGCACCAGAAAGACTGAAACTAACTTCTGGCAAGAACCTCCTCAGTTTGCCATCCCTCTTCGGAGCAGCGAGAGGTTTTGTTGTTTAATTTTCCCATCCCTCATGCCTATGGGCATTTTGTTTCTTAAATAAATAGTTTTTTTCCACTTTTCTCTGAGGAAAATTTTTTTTCCTTGGACTTGCTGGAGGTGGGGCAGTTTGGGTTTGCTCCCCAGAGGAACCCCCTTCAGAGGTTTCCTCCCAAATTTGACCTAAACCAGGACACCAAACCTTGTCCCTGCCAGTGCTCTCAGAGCCCAGCCCAGCCCTAGGGGCTCAGCTCTGCCCTGCACACCCCTCCCAGCACAGCCCACTGCCCAAGGGCATCTCCCTGGCAGCAGGGCCTTAAGGGCAGCTCAGACAAACAGAGATGCTGCAAGCCAGGGTGCTGATGGTGCTGTCTGGAGGTAGAGGAGGGTGAGGAGGCACTTTCTGAGGGAGCTCTAAGGCAGATTTGCTGATGCCCAGGATGACAGTGCAGGAGTGTCAGTGACACAGACGACCCTGACAGCCCCTTTCCTTTCGGAGAAAGCTGAGAGCAGCCGTGGCCATGCAGCACCATCTCCACAGCAGGAGGAACCTGCCCTGATGGGGGTGGCTCCATCCACCTCCAACTTCTCCCCACAGTCCATGGGGAGCTGCCAGGCAGGCTGAGAGCTGCCCCTGGCAGGTGGCCGATCCCCTGGCCTGGGCAAGGGCCCTCAGGGCTGCAGCACCTGCTCTGCACAACAGCCCTGGGCAGCCCTGGCTGCAGCCCCAGCTCCAGCCCCTGCAGCCGTCCCTGGCAGCAGGAGCCATCCTGCCCTGTCCCTCTGACGGTGCCCAGGGCAGCCCCGCTCTGCAGCACATCCTCCCCCAAAGCAGAAAGGGCAGCAGAGCCATCCTTACAGTGCTGTCAGTCCTGTCCTGGGGCAGCTTTAGGAGATCCCTGCAGCCAGAGACTTACTGTGTCAGAAGTGGTGAACATTTCTCCAGGAAGAAGCTCAGAGATTTCAAAAGGTGTGAAGATTTCTCTGTGAATAATCTCAGAATTGTCCTTCCAGTTTCTTTAAGCCTCTGTCTGCTTTGCCTCTCTCAGGTACCTGCAGGCAGTGCCCTCAGCCCTGCTGGGCTGGGAGAGGAGCTGCTCCTCAGGAGAAATGTCTTTTTGAAGCTCTTCTTGGTTGCCAGGAGCTGCCTCTGTGCCAGGAGCCCCCGACAGAATTCATCAGCACAGACAGAGGACAAAGACTTTAATTATGCTCCCGGAGCTTTGGTGCTGTTTACATCACACTCAGATCCTCATTCAAAAAACTTCTCAAGAATTCAAAGTCAGATTAAAAACTCCAAAGTTTTTTCAAGTTTTAATAAGTCCCACTGAGAAAGTATTTCCATATCACTTAGATCAGGACACTGCAGGCATGATGACAGGTGGGGCCAAAGAAGGCAAAGGTGTCTCTGCTGCTGAGGAAACCTGGATATGTTTTAGGAATGCCAAGGGTCAAGGCCTGAGCCCCAGCCCCTCCCAAGGCACATCCTGTCCCTCCCTCCTTGCTCAGGGCTCTTCTTGGGCCACTGGGATGTGGGGATGTGCAATGCCAAGGGCAGCACCATGGGGCAGCCCCTGCCAGGCTGCTGAGCAGGGACAAGGAGGCAATGAGGCCCCAGGCCTGCAAGGGTCACTTGTCTCCTCCTCATGGCTCAGGCCCAGGGCCAGCAGCCATGGCCAAAGTGCTGCAGGAGTTGGCTCTGTCAGGGACTTGCAGCTGCTGTGAGGCAAGCATCCCTGTGTCTTGTGCAGCTCAGGCTGTCCTACGGTGTCCATGCCCTGTGCCTCTGTCCCTGCAGGCTGTCATCATCCACCGGCTGCCCCACCTGGCTGGGCCCTTCCTTTGCTGACAGCTCTGCATCTTGCCTGCCTCTGCCTGGGCCACACAGACCCTTGGGCTTGGTACCAAAAGGGTTCATTCAATTTTTACCATGCCTGTGAAATTTTAGCAGACAAACAAGTCATGCAAGGCCTGCTTTCCCAGGGGTTGGTTGTAAGACAGGAAGAAGACATCTGGCTCAAGAATGCAGTGATAGAAAAAACAGGGAGTGAATCTGTGAAGTTCAGGTGGGTTTTATGGAAATGGGTAAATTGTAATACACATTCAGCTACTGTATGTTATACAATACACTTGTAGAATCATGTGCCCACATAAAGTTTGGATTTATCCCATGGAGAACCTCAGGCCTGAATACATGATGCCTTCATAAATTAGTGTTAAGGAGTCTTATTCTGATCTTTTGGGCATTTAGTGACAACAGATATTGTGGTGCATTTTGGACTTTAACAAGTTTCTGCATGCTTTTGTTCTTTGTTTTATAATGGTTTGTTCCGTATACCCCATGTTTTACTCCATTATGTTTGACCCCAGTTATTGTTATTAATCAATCATCATGTGACGCCTGGGTCCTGTCTGTTACTTCAAAGCCTCACCCTGACCTCTAGAAAATTCTGGTGAGGATGTCAAGTGGTTGGTGGGGGTCCAAGTCTCCCTTCCCCCTTTGTTTCTTGATTTGTCCTATAAGTTGTCATTTATGTTTGGAGTCACTCCCTTCCCATTCTCAATTGGTTCCAAGTAACCTCCCCACTCCCCCATCCCCATATTTAAGGTAAAACCCATGAGTTTAGTCGGCTTTGCTGCGCGGACTCCTCGGTGAAAGGGAATCCTGAGAATTTAATAAAACCCAGTTGAAGACCCTCACCGGAGTTCCATCCCTTTATTTCTCACATTGTTCACACTTCTGCTGAGGCAAAAACCTACAGGATCATAACTGTATTCCAGAATACAGAACCGTACGTTTTTGTGACACTGGTGCCAGAGGTAGCCAGGAAAAGAAGGCGAAAACCCCAAGAGAAGCACTGCACCGTTGCAAGCAAAGGCTCACAGAACCAAGCAATCAGCTGTGACACCTTGGAACCTCATGGGACAAAGGCTCCATTGAGATGCAGTGAAAGCCCATGGAACTAAAGATCCATTGTATCAGAGCAGGGCCCCATGGAACCAAGGAGACCATTGCTGACAGTATGGAAGCTCATGAAACCATGGGGTCACTGTGATGGTGTGAGACTGCAGGGAACCAATGGTCCATTGTGACACTGCAGAACTTTCTGGAATCAAAGTGACCATGTTATGCTATGGAACCTCATGGAACAAAGGATCCATGGCAACACTGCAAGACTCAGACCACTGTTGACAGCAGGAAAGCTCATGGAACCAAAAGTCCATTGTGACACAGCAAGGCCTCGTGGAACTAGGGATCCATTGTGGCTCTGTAGGGCTTCACAGAACTAAGGATACAATTTTAATACTGTGGGGCCTCATGGAACCACCTGTCACTGTGACACAGCGTGGCCACATGGAGCCAAGGGGCCATTGAGACACTGAAGAACCTCACAGAACCAAAGGTCCCTTGTTACACTGTGAGGCCCTGTGGAACCAAGGGGACCACAGTGACACTATGGTGCTCCATGGAATAAAGGGGCCATTCTGATTGTGCTTTGCCTCATGGAACCAAGGGGCCACTACGACACTGCAGGGTGTCGTCTAGCCAAGGCAGCCTTGTGATACTGCGGGCTCCCTTTGGAACGAAGGGTCCATTGGGATATTGTGGGGCTTCATGGAACACTGCAGACCATTATGACCTTTCGGAACCCATAGGAACCAAGTGGCCATTGTGACACTGCAGGGCCTTGTATAACCAAGAGGCCACTGTAGCACAGCAGGGCCTCATGGAATCAAGGGGACCATAGTGACACTGTGAGACTCCATGGGACAAAGGGGCCATACTGACACAATGGAACCAAGGAGAGCTTTGTTACACTACAGGGCATCATGGAACCAAGGCAGCCCTTGTGACAGAGCTCGGCCTCATGTAACAGTGGAGACCAGTATGTTACATGGGGCCTTGTGGAACCAAAGGATCATTGTGGCACTGCAGGGCCTCATGCAACCAAGGGGACAATAGTGACACTCTGGGGCTCCAAGGGACCAAGGGGGCATTCCCTTAGTGCCGAGCCAAGGAGAGCATTTTAACACTGTGGGGCATCACGGAACCACAGGTCCATTGTGACACAGCATGGCCACATGAAACCACAGAGGACATTTTTACACCTGGAGGCCTTGTGAAACCAAAGGGCCATTGTGGCACTTTGCATCCCCATGGAACCAAGGAGTCCATTGTGACACTATGAGGCCCTGTTGGGTCCAAGGCCAATTGTGGCACTGTGAGGCCCCACTGAACCAAGGAGACAAATGTGACACCACAGGGCCCCATGGAACTAAGGATTCATGGAACAGTGTGAGACTCATGGAACCAAAGGTCCACTGTGACACTGTGGGGTCACATAGAATCCTAGGGACCAAAGTGACACTTCAAGGCCCCATGGAACCAAGGGTCCATTGTGATACTGCAGTACCAAGGAGACCCCTGTGACACGGCAAGGCCTCATGGAAGCAAGGCGGGACAATTGTGATGCTACAAGGCCCAATGGAAGCACGGGGCCAGTGAGATACAGCTGGGCCTCATGCAGCCAAGGGGCCACTGTGATCCTGAGGAACCCAAAAGAACCAAGGGATCACTGTGACCCTGCAGGACTATAAGGAATCATGGAGAGCATTGTGACACTCTGTGGCCTCATGGAACCAAGGGGGCCACTGTGTCATTGTGCAGCTCCAGGGAACCAAGGAAACCATTTTGATACTGCAAGGCCTCATGGAAGCAAGGGACTGTTGTGACACTATGGGGCCCCATGGAAACAAAGGGCCAGTGTGACACAGCGGGGCCCTGTGGAATGAAGGTTACAATATGAAACTATCATTGTGACACTGTGGGGCCCTGCGGATCCAAGGGAACAAGGAACAGCTTTGGTTGGCTTGGCCTGACTGACTCAACTGACCTCGGCATGTTGGGGATCTGTTCTCATGTGCCCCTGAAACACCGGGGCTCTGGGCTTTCCTTTCTATGGAAAAGAACCATCCCTCCTGCCCAGATACCCATGGCCAAAATTGATATTTCTCCAGAATTCCCTGCATAGAAGGCTTTCTGCCAGACTAAAGCTGCCAGGATACACAGGCCTGTCTCACCTTGGCCTCTGGTGGTTTCCTCTAATCTGCCCCGGACATACTGGGGGGCTGTGCTTTCCTTCCTGTGGGAATGAACCGGTCTACTCATCCCAGCACTCATGGCTGAAATTGGGATTCTGCCCCCAAAATTCCATATATCTGAGATACAGAATCCAAGATATTTATTCCATTGCTCCCAGATGAACGGTGCCAGGACAGACAGGTCTGGTTGATCTTGGCCTCTGGTGGCTGCCATTCATCAGCCCCTGAAGCACTGGGGCTCTGTGCTTTCCTTAATGGTGACACTTCAGAGCCTCATGGACCCAAGGGACCATTGTTACACTGTGGGAATTCGTGGAACCAAGGGGATCACTGTGGCACTGCTGGGCTGCATGGTCCCAAGGGGCCAGTGTGAAGCAGCAGGGCTTTGTGGAACCCAGAGGCCACTGTTGCATTACAGGGCCTCGTGGAACCAAAGGGCCATTGTGACCCTGCAGGACACCGTGGATCCATGGAGGCCATTTTGACATTTCAAGGCCCCAGGGAATCATGGAGACCATGGTGACACTGCAGGGCCCCACAGAACCAAAGGGCCATGGTGACCCAGCTGGGCCTCATGGGAGTGGGGGGCCATTGGGACACCTCAGAAGCAAGGAGAACATTGTGACACTATAGGGCCTCATGGAAGCAAGGGAGCATGGAACAGATCTGGCTGGTTTGGCCTCCCAGAGGCCACCTGACAGGTCCAGCTAAACATGGAATGCTGAGAGCTGCCTCTCATCAGATCCTGGAGCACTGGGGCTCTGTGCTTTCCTTCCTATGGAAAAGAATCATCCATATTTCCAGCTGCCCGTGGCCATAACTGACACTCCCTCAGAAAAATTCCTTATATGCAAGGGTTCTCCCAGACAAAAGCTTCAAGGACAGAGAGCTCTGGCTGGCTTCAGCCTCTAGTGGTCATCTCTCATCTCAAAGAGGCCCTGAGGAAAGGATTCAAACAGTTTTGATTACTGTTTGAACATCAGTGAGTCTCTCATTCTCTGAAAAACTCAGATACTCTTCTGATCATAGGTGTCTTTTTTTCCGCAAGGTGTATTAAGCATGACATTCTATTTTTAGCTAAATTATGGTATTCCAATCACTCTGCCCGTATGATCTGACAGAAAACACCTCCTCTACATATGGCTCCAGGTCACCTGTAAAAGCAAAGACAATAGAGGATCCAGCAGGAATTCTTTGTCTCTGCTCCCGTCTGTCCCATCTCCTCTGGAGCTGGAGGTGCAGCCCCAGCACTGGGGAGGGCTCAAGGTGTCACAAGCTCAGCTCCCACACAGAGAATTTGCAGACCCTGGGGAGCGCCTCTCAGCCTCAGTGCCCAGAGCCTTTCTGCAACCTTCCCCCTGGAGCTGCTGCTTCCCTGCAGCCCCGGCCATGGACAGCAGCAGAATCTGGTGTATCCCGAGCAGCAGTGCCAGCTCAGGGCCCTGTGAGGAGTAGGGGCTGGGGCAGCAGGACAAGCCAGCCCGGCCAGCCAGGGCATGCTCAGCTGGGGAAAGGGATGTCCAGGGAGAAGGGCAAGGGAGCGTTTCTGTGCCTGCAGGGAGGAATGCAGAGGAAGCTGCTGCTGCTGCAGGCACCAGCTCTGGCCAGGCCCCTCTCTCCCCTGCCCAGGGCTGCTGTGCTGGCCTGGGGAGAGGGGCTGGCACTGGGTGGGCAGAGGCAGCCTGTGCTGGACATCTCTTGGAGCCAGGAGTACTGCACTGTCCCTGAGCTCCATTTCCCCTGCCATGGGAAGCTCCAGCCCTGGGCTGATGTGGAGGCTGCCCTCCCTCTCTGCCCCTCAACATCTGCTGAGCCCTTCAAGGGGGCCAGGGCTTTGGGGTGAGTGCCCCCAGGGCTGGAGGACCCCACAGCAGGCACTGCCATGGTGCTCACCCAGAATGGGCTGCTGGGCTGGGCTGGGCTGGGCTGGGCTGGGCTGGGCTGGGCTGGGCTGGGTTGAAGGGAGAGGAGGTGGGCAGAAGCTGGGCTGAGCTAGGCTAGACTGGGAAGTGCCCAGGAGATAAAACCCACGCATGTCAGCTCAGCTGTGTGACTCTGCAAGGCCAGGACACGTTCTGACGGGTGTGTGGAGAAGTGCCAGTCCCCTGGCAGGGATCTCAGACAGGCAGGTGCAGCACTGAGGAAGTTGATCGGTGGCCTTGGTGGCATGGCCAGTGTCAGAAGATGCCCCAGGGCTTTGACCATCCCTCAAGCCTCTTCCAGGCACTGGCACACCTGGGCACACTCTCCAGTTAATTGGTCTATTTGTTCTGTGGTTATCTCCTTCCTCCTGCCAATTTCAGCACTGGTGTAGGGGCAGCATCAGCCCTGCCCAGGCTCCCTCCTCACCCAGCCCTTGGCAGACCCCAGGGCAGGGCTCTCTGTGAACCCTGGCATGGGACGTGGGTGCTGGAACTGGCCACTGAGGTCTGGTGTGGACACTTTGTTGGGGAACATCTGCCCACCCAAAACACACCCTGTGTTGTGCTGTGTCTGATGAGGGGGATGTGGGGCCTGTGTTGGGCAGGGAGCTGTGCTGCCTCAGGGAAAAATGACAGGGATGAGCCACAACACAACGACCAGGAGGTGCAAGTGAGGACAAGCCAAGGAGGGAGAATTCAGAAATCTGACCTGAGCCTGTGTTCATGTGTTTAGGAAAGCCAAAGCTCAGCTGGAGCTGATGGAGGCTGCAGGCAACATCCAGAGCAAAGTTAATTCAGTAGCTGGGTTTGCAGGAAATGGCTGCAAAGGGAGCATGTCAATCTGCTGCTAAATGAGGGCAGGAGGGGCAAATTTGGGATCATGGAATGGCCTGGGTTGGAATCCTAAAGATCATCCAGTTCCAATCTCCTGCCATGGGCAGGGACACCTTCCACTGCACCAGATTGCTCCATGTGACCTGGCCTTGAACACCTCCAGAGGTGGGGAGTCTGCAGCCTCTCAGGGTAACCTGTGCCAGGGCCTCACCACCCTGACTGGGAATAATTTTCCAATATCCCATCTAAACCTGCCCTCCTTCTCCTCATGGCCATTCCCCCTTGTCCTGTCACTTTGTCCAAAGTCCCTGTCCAGCTCTCTCCAAGCCCCTTTAGGTGCTGGAATGGGCTCCAATGTGTCCCTGGAGCCGTCTCACTCCCAGGCTGAACAGCTCCAGCTCTCTCAGCCTGGCTCCAGAGCAGAGACCAGCCCTGCAAATGTCCACTGTGACACTGCAGGTCTCCCTGTAACCAAAGGTGGTGCATTGTCACACTGTGGAACCAAGGAGACCCTTGTGACCCTGGATGCTCCATGGAAACAAGGGGCCATTGTGACACAGCAGAGCCCCAAAGAAGCAAGGACATCACCATGACACTGCGAAAACAAGGAGATCATTGTGACACGTGGCATCTCACAGAACGAAACACCCATTGTGATACTGCAGATCCCCTTGGAACCAAGATCATTGTGACACTTTGGAGCCTCAAGGAACAAGGGAACCATTTGAACACTGCAAAACCAAGAGACCACTGTACCACTGAGGGCCTCATGGAACCAAGTGTCTTTTCTAATACTGAGGAACCAAGGGGCCATTGTGACACTCTGGGCCCCCATAGAACCAGTGGTCCATTGTGACACTTCAGGGCCTCCTGGAAGCAAGGAGAGCAGTGTGGCACTGCAAGGGCTCATGGAATCAAGGAAGCCTTGTGACACAGAGGAGGCCAGTGCAACCAAGTGGTCCATTGTGACACTGAGGGGCCTCAAGGGGCCATAATGACACTGAGGGGCCTCGTAAAAACAGGGGGATCCTTGTGGCACTGTGGGGTCTTGTATAACCAAGGGCCAGCGTGGCACTGCAGGGCCTCATGGAACCAAGGGCCATTTTAAAACTGGAGAGGCAAACAGACCATTGGGACACTGTGGGGGCTGATTGAACTGATGAGAATAGGGTGACACAGTGAGACCTTATGGAAACAAGGATCCATTGGGACATTTTGGGTCTCATGATGTATCCAGGAGTCTAGTTGTGACACTGCAGAGCCAAGGAGATCATTATGACACTACAGGGTCTCATGGAACCAAGGGGCCATTGTGTCATTTTGGGGCCCCATGAAACCGAGGGGCCAGTGTGGCACTGCAGGGCTCCATGGAAGCGAGAGGCCATTGTGGCACTGCTAACAGAATCGAGTAAAAATAAAAGAAACTGCTTATCACCAAGGGAGCAGGAAGAAGCAGCATTCTTTTTTCAGCCAGTTACACAACAGGGAATAACTCCTCCCAAGGGTGTACATGCTGAAATACAGGAAAGTTCCTGCTTACAGGCTGTATTGTACAGATACTTAGTGATTGTCACAGAATAATCATACTTATGAGAATCATTTCCCTGAAACCACAACGTATTTTTCTCTCCTTCACAGATGGGTTCTTCTGTCCTGGGGGTCTCTTTGGTCGTCCTTGGTGGTTGTTGCTGCCAGGGTCACACCTGACTGCCCAGTGAACTTTTAAAAGTTGGCACAACTGGAGCTGGTTGCTGTCCAAATCTCCTGCTTACACAATGGACATTGTGCAGTTCCGTGGGCCAGTGGGTTTTGAAGAACAAACATTGTGTGTGCTCACCAGGTGGAGATGGTTTTACAACTGGTGACATCCCCTCTTTGAGGCTTGTGAAGCGTCTCTTCTCTCCAAGCCTTCCCAAGCCTGACACTGGTGTCTGCTGGAATTCAGTCTCCCTCCCCATCCCACAGCAGCCCTGCCTTTCCCTCCTCCAGCCTTGGTCTCCAGCCCAGCCATGGAGGCTCTTCTGGCTCTTGACTTTTCCTGCAGCCATCAAGGGCAGCTGAGCTCTGCCCTTCCCACAGTCAGCCCTGGCCAGCGCAGGCAATGCCCAGCAGTTCCTGGTGTGTGCCTGGCCTTGCTGTCAGCCCCGGCAGCGGCTGCGTGGCCCCTTTGTGCCGCGCTGGCCCAGCCATGGTACCACAGCCCCTGTGCCGGCCCAGGGCAGGACAGGAGCATTGCGGGTGGGAACGGCCCCTGTGCCGTGGGGCCACAGCAGCCTTGGGGCTCTGTGCCCCATGGCCTCCCTGCTGGGCAGCCTCTGCCAGCTCCTGCACAGCCCGTGGGCCCTGTGGGCCTGCACAGACAGCCCTGCCCCGGGCTCTGCCGGGCTCTGGGCCAGCAGAGAGGCCGGGCAGGGCTGGCCATGGCTGGGAACAGGCCCTGAGCCCCGCAGGAGGATGGAGCTGGGCCACAGCCAAAGGGCCCCGCAAACCTGGGCTGGGCAGCCGGGGCTGCCAACGCCTGGGGACAGAGGCTGGCATTGGGGACAAATGTCCTGGGCCCCCTCCCTGCTCTGCCCAAGCCTCCAAGGGCACAGAGCAGCCTCCTCTCTGGGCCACTTGCCTGTTTTCAATGCCTTCCACAGGCGCTGGCCCTGCCCCACACGGCCTGGGCTGAGTCCTGCCCCTGCAGGCTGCCACAGGCTGAGATGGACACTGATGGTTTCTGTGCCAGGCTCTCTGAGCCCAGCCCAGCTCCCTGCCAGCTCTGCCATCTGCCCTGAGCTCTGTGCAGCACCAAGGGCCTCTCCACAGCCCAGCCCAGCCGGCTCTGCCCCACAGCTCTGCTCAGGGCAGGCTGCTCTGGGCAGGGGCCCCACGGCCTCAGCCCCTGGCAAGGGCACAGCAGCAGCTGCAGCTCAGAGAGGGCTCAGCCCCAGCCATGGGGAAGGTGCTGGGAAAAGAAGGGAAAAGGAGGCTCCCTGTGTGCCCTGCTCCCCTGTCCCTGAGGTGCTGAGAGCTCTGCAGCCCCTGCTGCCATCCGACCTGCCCAGGCCAGCACAACAGCACCAGCCTTGGGGGCCTCAGCAGCTGCTCCTGCTCCAGGCCCAGGGCCCATCCCAGAGCTGGGGCAGGCACAAAGCTGTGCCCATTTCTGTTCATGGCTGCCCTGATGAGGATGGATCCTCAGCCACTTGCAGATTGCTGATGAATTTTACTTTTCCAGAGGCCTCTTCTTTCTTGAGCTCCACAGTTGAGAAATTCATTGACAAAGGCTCATAAACATTTGTTCAAAACACCCACACAAGACAAGCCCCTGGGAATAACTCCAGTCTTCAATTCTTGTGTGGTTAATTAGACAAATTTCAGAAGTGTATTCAAAATGAATATGCTATTTTGAAAACAATGAAGAGCTAATAGTTTTGTCTTGTTTAGTTTTCTTTTCCTGTTTATAATTTGATATCAGCAATCCCCAGCTGATATTGATCCCCAGCACCTCCTGGTGCAGTCTGAATAGATCTGAAAATTAAGACCCTTCATGGCTGACAATCAATCAGACTTTGTCCCTGTCCCCCCGCCCCCTCCCATTTCCCTCATCCAGCCCCTGGCACTCAGAGCAGCCTTGTGCAAATCTCAGCTTCTCCGGCTCCGGGCTGCACCTGCATCGTTCAGCTCCTTGGCACCGACTCCCACCTGCTTTCCTTGGAAAAGGAGCTGCCTGAGACACAGAGGGATGTTCATTTATTGTTAGCAAACAAAACCAAGGGAAGGCACAGCTCCATAAGGAGCAAAAGTCATCCCTCTGCTGCGTATTTCCACATCAGACCATCTCAGACCAATGTTAAATATGTTCTGTGCCCAGCACAGATCCCAACATGCCCCAAACCCTCCGTGCCCCAAATGTGTCCAGATTTGCCCTTTGCACACATAAGTCACATGCTGTAGTAAGGAGCTCTCTCCAAGCCCACAGGAAGGAAAAGAGAGGAAATGGGTGAATGGATGTGCAGGGCTACAGCTGCACTAATCCAAATATTCTGGGCTCACAGAAACCTAATCCAGCACCTTCTGCAGCATCTGCTGCCTGGGTCAAAATCTGGCTGGGTGGCCAGGCCCAAGGAGCACTGGGGAATGGAGTTACATCCAGGGGTCACCCCAGGGCTCAGGACTGGGGCCAGGTGTATTAAATCTCTTGATGGATGATGTGGATGAGGTGATTAACTGCATTTTAAGCTAGTTCCCAGTGACCCCAAGCTGGGTGGGAGTGTGGCTGTGCTGGAGAGCAGGAAGCTCTGCCGAGGGATCTGGAATGGCTGGAGCCACGGGCCCAGGACAATTGGATGAGGTTCAGCAAGGCCAAGGGCCAGGTCCTGCCCTGGGCTCCCAACCACCCCAAATCCCTGGCCATGCCATGCCCCTGATCCCCACAGCCTGTCCTGTTCCCTTCATCCCTGTATTGCCAGGGATTTTCTGGGTCAAGGGAGCTCTGCTGTGGATATGGAGGGAGGTCCAAGTGGGCACCACAACTCATCATGTTTGTGTCCTCTGGGGGCCAGGAACTGGTGGGCATCGGAGGCGCAGAAAATGTCTCTTCATTGACAAGAAATAAAAATGGAAACATGGTACAATTTAAGAAACATGGAAAGTCTTCCCTCAGCAATGTGAGACATCCCAGCAACATCTGACATGTCCAGCATTCACAAGGGACTTCTGTAAAAAATCAGTTTTAGACTAAGTGGATTCTGTAATAGATGTAAACACAGTTAATTTTTTATATTGGGATGTCCTGTGTGAAGTGGGGATAAAACAGTCTGACCAATTCTGGATTTGCAAAGCTGTCAGTGGTGGATTGAGAGGGGGGTCAGGCTGCTTTTGGTGGTGAGGAAATGCTGAAACCAGCCTGACTCATTTCATCTCCTCCTGTCCTGGCTGAAGCTCTCCTCCTTCCCCTTCCACCCACTGTCTTTTGTCTCCCACCAGGCCCCCGGTGAAGAGCCTGGCTCTGTGTTCTCCATCACCTCCTGGGTGGCACTGCCAGGCTGGGATCAGGAGCCCCTCAGCCTTCCCTGCTCAGGGCTGGACAAGCCCAGCTCCCTCAGCCTTTCCTCACAGCCCAAGGGCCCCAGCGCCACCTTGGAGCCCTTCCCTAACCCTGCTGCAGCTGCCAGACATCTTTCCTGCCCTGGGGAACCCAACCTAGGCCACAGTGACCTGGATAATCCATGTCCTTGATGTCCTGGTCACAGAGCCCAGCCCCTTGTCCCCGTGTCAGGCTCAGGGGGGTGATTTGTGGAACATTCCTTGGGAAGCTGTGGCTTCAGGGGCACCAGGGGGTACCGGTAGAACGGAGACCCTTCTGGGCATGAAGAGCATTGGACTTCTCAGAAGGAAACTGTGAGGGGGGACTGGGGCAGAGTGACCAACCCAGTGACCTCACACAGCCCTGCTGTGATGTCACACAGTCCCCTTGTGATGTCACAAACCTGCTCTGTGATATCATAGCCTGCTCTATGATGTCAGACCTCTGCCCTGTGATGTTGCAGCAGGCTCTGTGATGTCACAGAGATGGCCCATGATGCCGCAGCTGCTTGATGACCTAACATAACCCACTCTGGCATGTCATAGTCCACTCTGTGACCTCATGTTACCAGATGAGAAATGGTCCACACATGGTGAGCTAGCACAATGCTTGTTCTTCAAAATTCCTGGCCCATGAAAACCAGACAATTCCCATTGTGTAAGGAGGTGAACTGGGAGTTCAGGAGCCTCAGTGTTCTGCCACTCACAGCCAGGCCGACTGGAACATTGGGGTCTGTGACTACCAGGGACCACCAGAGAGACCTCCAGGACAGAAGAGTGCAAGAATTCAAAGTCAGAATTAAACTCCAAATTTTCTTGAAGTTAATGAGTCCCACTGAGGGACATGACTGAGAAAGTGTCCCCAGGATCCAGTGTAAGCAGAACACTTTAGGCAGTGATGACAGGTGGGCTGAAACAAGGCAAAGGTGTCTCTGATGCTGAGCAAACCCTGTGGCCTGTGCAACTCAGGCTGTCCCATGGTGTCCATGCCCTGTGCCTCTGTCCCTGCAGGCTGTCGTCACCCCCCGGCTGCCCCACCTGTCTGGCCCCTTCCTTTGCTGACAGCTCTGCGTCCTGCCTGCCTCTGCCTGGCCACACAGAGCCTTGGGCTGCTCCAGACTCCTTCTGGGGGATGTCTTGCACCACAGCCCTGCCCTGGGAGGGAAATTCTTTTCTCCTTTTATGCAGTCTGGGCCTCCCTAGGTGTCCTTGGCATTAATTTTTTTCTTTTCTGTCTGTTCTCTACTATATCAAAAGGATCCACCATCTCTGAAACCACCCCTCAGTCCTACCCCGGGCTCTCAACCCCTGTCATCAGTCTGCACTGCAGTGAGCACAGAGCTCCTTTGTCCCTATACAGTGGCCATGTGCTTGAGTCCATGGGCACCTGGAAAAGAAGGATGTTTCCTTTCCATATAAAAGGAAACCACAGAACCCCAGGTTTTGAAGGCAGGTTAGAGGCACTCACCTGAGGCCAAGTGTTGTGGTTTGAAAACAAACCAAGTGAGAGGCTCCAAGTCAGAAATACAATTTAATGAGAAGAAAAGGAAATAAAATAAAATAAAATAAAATAAAATAAAATAAAATAAAATAAAATAAAATAAATGCGATAATACAAAAAAACACCAAACACTGACAGAGTCAGTATACAACCTGATCAGGGTGATGGAAGCAGTCCAGGTGAGGTGGTCTTCCTGAAGCAGTGATCTCGTAGAAAGGTCTGGTAGCTCCAGTCCTCTGGGAATCCAGTGGGTGAGGGCTGCTTCTATAGTCCCAAATCTCTGCTTATATCCAGGTGAGAATGCTTGGCTCTTCTCCTTGGGCAGAGCATCTCACAATGGGATGATGAGTCATACAAGAGGTCCTTGATGGCCCATTAAAGAGAGATAACTCCCGGAGGGAGTTATCTATGAGTCATGCACAAGGCATTGATGGGCCATTAACTGAAGATGGTGATAGAATACATCCTAAACTACAACCCAGGACAATCCACCCCTTATTCTATTACCATCTACAACATGCCTAAATCAATACAGTCTTACAGAGGAATGCATATATACATACAGAATGAAACCTTACACACTGCTCTCACTCAAAATTAGGTCTCCCTGTGGTACACAATGGGTTTATCCATCTTTCTGCATTACCCACCAAGTGTAACCAGGTTCTTGAGCAAAGACAATCCCGTGGATGGGTTTGCCTTTGCCTGAAGTGGGATTAATCCAAACATTCTTTCCTAAAATGCCTTTCATGTGTACCACAGGTACTTTGTCTCCATCCACTGTGTGTAAGGGTTCAGACTGGGCAGGACCACCTTGATTGATAGACCCTCGGGTGTTGACCATCCATGTGGCTTTGGCTAAGTTTAGTTCCCAATTCTTGAGGGTCCCTCCACCAAGTGCCTTCAGAGCAATCTTTAGTAGTCCATTTCACCGTTCAACTTTTCCAGCAGCTGGTGCATGATAGGGAATGTGGTATATTCATTCAATACCATGTTCTCTAGCCCAGGTGTTTATAAGGCCGTTCTTGAAATGGGTTCCATTGTCCGACTCAATTCTTTCAGGGGTGCCGTGTCTCCACAGGATTTGTTTTTCAAGGCCCAGGATGGTGTTCCGGGCAGTGGCATGAGGCACGGGGTAGGTTTCCAGCCATCCAGTGGTGACTTTTACCATGGTCAGCATGTACCGCTTTCCTTGGCGTGTTTGGGGAAGGGTGATGTAGTCAATTTGCCAGGCTTCCCCATACCTGTACTTCAGCCATCGTCCACCATACCACAGAGGCTTCACTCGCTTGGTTTGTTTGATTGCAGCGCAAGTCTCAGTTGTGGATGACCTGTTAGATGCTGTCCATAGTAAGGTCCATCCCTTGGTTAAGGGCCTATCTATATGTTGCATCTTTTCTTTGATGACCAGAGGCATCATGGGCCCAACGAGCTAGGAACAATTCTCCCTTGTGCTGCCAGTCTAGATCCACCTGTGATACTTTCACCTTGGCAGCTTTGTCACCTGCTTGTTGTTGCAATGCTCCTCATTAGCCCGGCTCTTGGGTATATGCGCATCCATGTGTCAAACCTTCACGGTCAGCCTCTCTACTCAGGTGGCGATGTCCTGCCAAATGTCAGCGGCCCAGATGGGTTTTCCTCTGCACTGCCAATTGGCCTTTTTCCAGTGATTCAGCCATCCCCACAAAGCATTAGCTACTATCCATGGGTCAGTGTAGAGATAGAGCCTCGGCCACTTTTCTCATTCAGCAATATCCAAAGCCAGCTGGACAGCTTTAAGCTCTGCAACTTGACTCAATCCACCTTGTCCCTCGGTAGCTTGTGCAACTTGTCGTGTGGGGCTCCATACTGCAGCTTTCCATTTCTGGTTAGCGCCTACAATTCAGCAGGAGCCGTCAGTGAATAGAGCGTATCGTCTTTCAGTCTCCGGTAGCTCATTATATGATGGGGCTTCCTCAGCACGTGTTACTTGCTTTTCTTTTTCTTCAGATGATAATCCAAAAGTCTTACTTTCCAGCCAGTTTGTTATAACTTCCAGAATACCAGGGGGATTTGGGTTTCTAATATGGGCGCGCTGTGTAATGAGGGCAATCCATTTGCTCCATGTGGTATTGGTAGCATGATGCATGGAAGGCACCTTTCCCTTGAACATCCACCCCAGCACTGGTAGTCGGGGTGCCAAAAGCAGCTATGTTTCAGTGCCAAGCACTTCTGAGGCGGTTTGAACTCCTTTATAGGCGGCTAAGATTTCCTTCTCTGTGGGAGTGTAGTTGGCTTCGGAGCCTCTGTAACTTTGGCTCCAGAATCCCAGTGGTTGGCCTCCCCAGGCACTTTCTGCCAAAGGCTCCAAGACAAACCATTGTTTTCGACTGCAGAGTAAAGCACATTCATTACATCTGGTCCCGTCCTGACTGGGCTCAGGGCTACTGCATGAGCAACCTCTTGCTTGATCTGAACAAAGGCCTGTTGCTGTTCAGGGCCCCAGTGGAAATCGTTCTTCTTGCGGGTCACCAGGTAGAGTGGGCGCACGATCTGACTGTACTCAGGAATGTGCATTTTCCAAAAGCCTATGGTGCCTAGGGAAGCTTGTGTTTCCTTTTTGTTGGTAGGTGGGGACATGCAGTGATCGTGTTGATTATCTCTGTGGGGATTTGGCGACGATTTGACTCCCAGGAACTGGATTTCTTGAGCCAGTTCCTTAACCTTGCTTCTTTTAATTGCAAAACCAGCTTCCAGCAGAATTTGGATAATTTTCTCTCTTTTCTTGAAGACTTTTTCTGGGGTGTCCCCCATATCATGATGTCACCAATGCACTGCAGATGTTCTGGAGCCTCATCCTTTTCCAGTACAGACTGGATTAGTCCATGGCAGATGGTGGGGCTGCATTTCTACTTCTGGGGCAGTCAGTTCCAGGTGTACCGCACGCCCCTCCAGGTGAAAGCAAACTGAGGTCTGCACTCTGCTGCCAAAGGAATGGAGAAGAAGGCATTGGTGATATCAACGGTTGCATACCACTTTGCTGTCTTGGACTCTAGCTCATACTGAGGCTCTAACATGTCTGGCACAGCAGCGCTCAGTGGTGGCGTGACTTCATTTAGACCACGGTAATCTACCATCAGTCTTCATTCTTTACTGGACTTACGCATGGGCCAAATAGGGCTGTTGAAAGGTTAATGGGTTTTATTGACCACCCCTTGGCTTTCCAGTTTACGGATCATCTCATGTATGGGAATCACAGAGTCTCTGTCAGTGCGGTATTGCCGACGGTGTAATGTTGCTGTGGCAATTGGTACCTGTTGTTCTTCAGCTTTCAGCAGTCCCACAGCAGACGGGTTATCTGAGAGACCAGGCAAAGTATTCAACTGTCTGATTTTTTTTTCGCTACTGCGACTATCCCAAAAGCCCAACGATATCCTTTTGGATCTTTGAAATATCCATTCCTGACACAGTCTATGCCGAGGATGCATGGGGCCTTTGGGCCGGTTGCAATGGGGTGTTTTTGCTACTCGTTCCTGGTTAAACTCACTTCAGCCTTTAATACAGTCAGTTCCTGGAACCCTCCTGTCACTCCAGTAATAGAAATGGATTTTCTTCTTACATATCTTGATGGCATCATGGTAAGTTGGGCCCCAGTGTCAACCAATGCCGTTTATTTTTGTGGGTCAGATGTGCCAGGCCATCAATCCACACAGTCCAGTAGATCCGATTGTCTTTTTTCTCTTCCTGGCTAGAGGCAGGGCCCCCCTATTCTTGGTCATTGCATACATTGTTTTTTTTTCCTGTAAATACGTTGCTGAGGTCCCTTCAAGAGGATCAGTCATATCATCATTCCTGTACCGTCTGGAGTTCTGTGCACGAGAGACCGGAGCAACATTGATTCTAGATGAGCTTCTTGTGGTAGGTGTTTCTTTTTTCAGTTCACGTACCCGGGCTGCTAAGGAGGAGATGGGTTTTCTATCCCACTTCTTCATATTTTCTCCATGCTCCTGAAGAAAAGACCAGAGGTTACCTTGGTGTGTGTATCCTCTCTCCTTGGCTGGGGGACGCCTGCTCCTAATGGCAGAGACTTTCATTGGCTCTGGTGAGATATCATAAATTTTTTCCTTAAGTTCTTTTTTCAGTTTCTGATGACTTTCTTCAATCAAGCTCTGGACTTTCTCAGCCAGTCTTGTTTCCACAGACAAGACATGGGTACGAACTGGGGCGATGACAGTGTCTTCATAAATCCTTAGTTTATTAGTCAAGACACCCACCCTGTCTGTTGCCTCCTCTGAGGCGTGGCGATCTGGTTCAGGAACAGCACGGCAGACAACCCCAGACCGCTCGGGCCATCAGCTCACAGACACCAGTGTGGTGGACGGCAAATGGCGTTTATTAGTGCGTTACATGGGTCTATATAACTTGTGTTAACTGCATCACTTCCTTCTGCTTACGTTATAAATTAGGTGTTATTGGCTAATTAGGGGTCAAGTGACCTTTGCTGAGGAGGAAAGGGGGGTTCTGCCTGCCTGCACAACGCGACATCTTCCGATCGCCTGTCCCTAACTATATCGAACTGCCACATTTCCCCCTCCCTCATGACTATTTAAAAAACATACAAAGTATAAAGTTATAAAAATGCAAAAGTTAGTAAAATCTACATAGTACATTAAAAAAAAGCAATATAAGATGTATGTAATAAGGCAATATCAAATGTACGTAATAAGTGCACTTTAAAGCAGCTGTCAGCAGTCAACTAGTAAAATGTTAACTTTTTCTAAACAGCTTCTAACAAACGACACTAATTTGTTTAGTATGCAAGGCCCAAAGATTAATATTAGGAGTACTATGGTAAGTGGGCCAATCAGAGAGGAAACAAGGGTGGTCAGCCATGGAGACTGGTTGAACCAAGATTCAAACCATCTCTGTTGGGCTTCTCTCCCTCTTGTTCTCTGGGCTATCCTTTCCCTTAATTCAGCCGTGGAGTCTCGTACGACTCTGGTATGGTCTGCATAGAAACAGCATTCTTCTCTTAAGGCAGCACAGAGGCCTCGTTGCTGCAACAGCAAAAGGTCCAGTCCTCACCTGTTCTGGAGGACAACTTCTGAGAGAGAGGAAACAGATTTCTCTAGAAAGGAAATGGATTTTTCAATCCTTTGTAAGTCTTCGTCGATGGTCATCTGTAGCTGAGAAAGACTTTGGTGTTGGTTCACGAGGGCTGAAACACCTGTGGCTGCGCCGGTAGCTCCCAGGCCAAGCAGCATTGCAATAGTGATGCCTGTTATTACTTTTCTTTTGTGGAGCCGGTTGGGATCTTCTAAAAAGTGGTACACTTCTTCTTCTTGGTGGTACAGGACTCTAGGAACAATCAGAACTTGGACACAAAAGTCAATAGAGTCATTAAATTTGTTAAGGAACACACAGGGACTCACACGGGACTGGTGACAGACCCACATTCCTGACGCAGATGAGATCGCCCATTTTTTGTTGGTTGATTTATTAAGTTTGATAACTTCCATACAGACATTATCTTTTTGCTTTGCCAAGGTTGCATTGCCAAAGCACTTACCTTGGCCTGTGATCTGACTCAGAATGATTCCTCTCCGGGGGGTGTCCCGTCTACACTGGTGTGGGTTTGGTTCTGCTGAGTAACTAAAAAGAACATTGAGGGCAACACCTTCGTAGAAAGGAGGTTCTATGTCATAGCACAGCCAGCATGAACTTGTAAGGTTTGAGTTTGATTGGTTCAAGGACGCGAAGGTAGCATTTAACATGCTAAAGAACGGATCGTAAGGAGTTGATTTAGAGATTTGATACGTGGCTGCAAGCTCGGGTGGGGTGGTAAGGGTAAAGGTGGGGCTTGGTGTGGACCTTTTCTTGGGTCTGGTTACTGCAAAAATTAGACTGGGTCTGGCTGATCGGGGTGCTGGCAGTGGGAACTTAATGATTTGAATGTTTACCCAGAAGTCAGGAAAGGCGCGAACAAACACTGAGCACACTTTGCCTGTTTCCCAACCTTTATGGGTTGGCTGCAAAACTGTCATTGTGTAGTTTTTACCAGTGTGTTTCATTCCGTATAAGGGTGTATATATTTGCTTGTTCGCTCTAAATTTCGGTTCTCAACAGTTTTGGGGAGCATACCTGACTTGCAGGAACTCATCAGGTCGTTGAGGTTGCCATCTATCGCTTGTCGCAATTGTCTCACAACCCCAATACCCACAGTATCCATACCCTGGGTATTACAGTAACTTTTACCTGGGTTAGAGGCAGGACACCAGTAACTTTGTTTCAGCGTGAAATCACCAAGACTCGGAAATCCTAATTGTGGCGGAAATGGGTCTTTCAGCTTAAACTCAAAAGATGGGCTGTCTGGTGTGATGGTTTCTTTGATTACCTTTTCGCTTGAAAGATGGCATAGGACCCACCTGAATGGTTGATGAGGGTAATGGTTTGCATCAGCTTGCCCTTTGCTAACGAATCCTAAAAGCAAGATTACACAAAGATGTAGTTGCTGCTTGGATTTCAATGATGTGCGACTCTTGGGCGTTGTCGGGTTGCTCGATGATTTGCTGCTTTTTCCGGGCACCGTGGTGAACGAGTCACGGAGGCATCCAAAGATCCAGCCCTGTAAAAAGAACTTCACAGTTTTCATTAGTTTTATTCTGAAGGTTTGGTTTGATTGACTTAAGTGGACACCATTTAATTCTACCATCTTTTTTAACTGCTGCATACCCTCGCCCTGTGAGTACTAGTTTCCAGCCTTGTTCCCACTCCCCCAATTAATTTCTAACTACAACCAGTGAGCCTTCTTCTAGTGCTAGGGTGGCCCAGTGTTTCTGAGTGGGACTGTTTGTTTCGTCTCCCCTGGGGAATTGATTTAGTGCTAGCAAAGCCGTTGCCAGAATGCATGCTTGGTCTCCTGGGGGAATGGAGCTAGAAAAGCCTTCTGTTTTTGCTAATACTTCTAATTTGGCTTTCAGGGTTTGATTTGCTGGCTCAACAATGGCTTGCCCGGTGCTATTGTGGGGGATGCTATGTACTAAATTGATACCCCATTTTGAAACAAATGTCTGGCTCAATTTCGAAATAAAGTTTGGGCCATTGTCTCTTTTGATTTGCTTTGGAACGCCAAGCCACACCATGGCTGTCAACCAATGTTGGATGGCTGCTTTGGAGTTAGTTTTAAGGTGGTGTATGGCTACGATCACTCCGCTATATGTGTCTACAGTTACTGCAAGCCATACTCGGGGTTTTAGCAGCTGACATAGTGTAAAGTCTGTTTGCCATATTTCAGAGGCTTTAAGGCCTCTGGGGCTGACTCCGCAGGACCACAGCGGTGATCTTTGACAGTGGGGCATGTGGCCACAATGTGTTTTGCATCAGTGGTGGAGATTCCACACTTTTTTGCTAATGCTTTAGCTCCTATGTGGAGAGACTCACGTAGCTGATGGGCATCTCTCAGCGTCCACAGTCCTTTAGTGGCGGCATCTGCCTTGTTGCCGCTTTGAAAGTACCCCTTGGTGGGATTGTGACTGTTAACATGGATAACGGAAATGGTGCCTTTTCGTGAGAAAAGTGCCTCCTCAAGCATCACAGCCACTGTGGACATTGACACACCGAGCCCTGCCATGGCTAGGCAGAGTTTGGCCACAAATATGGAGTTGGTTACAATGTTGAGGTGCTCTTTTGGGAACAGTCCTCATGCCAGTACTACGGCTGCTGCCTCAAGCTGCTGGACCGAGAGCATCGGGTCGGTTGTTTTGATGCATTGCCACTTGTTTTCTGATTCCCACACTGCCACTGCAGTTGAGGTTAGTGAGGATGCGTCTGTGAAGATTGTTTGCCCTGGTCGTGGTCGGTGGATGACTTTTGGTGGGAGGTCGATGCCGACAATTGCAAGCAGTTGAGTCCAAGGAGGTTTTGTTGCGATGCGAATTTCTCCACCAAAACCGGCAAGGGCTAGGGCTAGATGCTCTGACACTGTCGTTGATTGTGTGGAGATCTGTTTGCAGAAGAGCAGGTATATCTTGGCGGGTTCAATGCCCAGGTGCCTTAGGGCGAGTTTTCTGCCTTTCATGATGAGGTTGCCAAGACACTCGACTCCTGGGGAGAATGTGCGTGATGGTTTTCCCAGGACTACCCATTGTATTGGTTGGGCTTTGTCGGGGGGTCCTTGGGCTAGTGCTCCCACTCCTCCTTTCTTTGTAAAATGGACATATAAATCAAGTGGTGTGCCCGGGTCCCATCTGCTGAGTGTACTCACGGACATCTGCTGTTTGATAAAATCGAGTGAGCTTGCTGCTTCTGGTGTTAGAGTTTGCTGTTCTCATGGGTGTTTTCCTTTTAAGATGTCATTTAGGGCAGTCCATGATTTCAGGAGGAATCAGGACAATGTTGTGGAGCCACTGCAAGGATCCCACTAGTTGTTGCACGTCATGAAGAGTCTCGATGTCTCGACAGATTTTTACCTGGGGAGGAGTTATGTAGAGGCTTGTGATTCCCACTCCTAGAAAGGTTACACATGGTTCCCTTTTTATTTTTGCACTTGCAATTTCAAAGCCATTTGTTTTCAGAGTCTCTGAGATTGTTGACACTAGTTGATCCACTTGGTCCTCTGCTGGTGCGGAGATCAGGATGTCATCCATGTATTGGATAATAGTTGCAGCTGGGTTGCTGTTTCAGACAGGTGCAAGTGCTCGGTCTACAGTGATCTGGCAGATGGTAGGAGAGTTGAGCATTCCTTAAAGCAGAACTTTCCCCTGGAAGCGCAGACTGGGCTGTTGGTTGTTCGGGAAAACAACGGAAAAGGCAAACCGCTCCTTGTCTTCATCATGTAGGGGTATGGAAAAGAAACAGTCTCTAATGTCAAGCACTGCACAGGGCTGCCCTTCTGGTATCATTGAGTTCATGGGCAGTAAAGTTTGGACAGAGCCCATTGGTTGGATTTTTTTGTTTACTTCCCACAGGTCGTGCAGAAGGCGGAAGCCTTCACCAGATCGTTTGGGTGTTACAAAGACTGGGGTGTTCCATGCACTTGTGGAGGGTTCTATGTGATTCTGCTGCAGCTCGTGGCTAATTGGCTCAAGGAGGGCAGTCATTCGAGGCTTTGACAAGGGCCACTGCTCGACCCACACAGGATCAAGTGATTTCCATGTTAATTTGATGGGTGACTGCGGGTACGCAGCAGTGGCCATCAGAATTAATTTGTCAGGCTGACATTCAGTTGGGCCAGGGCATCTCTACCTAACAGGGGTGGACATTTTGACGTAACATACGGGAAAAGGGTGACAGTTTTTTCTGTTCCTTTTTTAGTGAGAAGTGTTGTTGCTATTAATTGAGTGCTTTTGAGGACCCGAGACAGTCCCCCAATTCCACCTACCATAGGGGCCTCTTTTAGTTCCCAATGTGGGGGCCAATACATTTCTGGGACAACAGTTATGTCCGAGCCAGTATCAACCCAAAAAGCAAGAGGGATAGCAGTGTCGTCAGAGCTTTTAGGAAGATAACAAAATCCTCGGACTATTAATAGGTGTTTGCCTATTTTCATGACCAAGGCCACCCAGGGGTCTCGTTCCCAGAGGCCTGTTCCTGGCATTCTTGTGGTGTGGATGGGTCTGGCTGATCTATTGGCTGAGCTGCAAAGTTGGTCATTTCTGGAGGAGGCAGTGGGTATGGGAGCTCGCCGCCCATTGAGGATTGGCATAGTTGGGCTGCTTCATGTTCCAAGTGGGAGGGAGCTGTGTGCGGCCCGGCCGCCCCCTTCCCCTCCCGTTTCCCTGAGACTTAGACCTGCATTCTTTGGCAAAGTGCCCTTTTTTGCCACACCCCCAGCATGGCCCCTTGGGTTGAGTTTGGTGTGGGGAGACTGCTGCTGGTGGGTGCCCTAACTGGGGGCAATTTATTGCACCATGGCCTGCCTGGCCACACTTAAAGCATGCCATTTCACTAGTTATTGCAGTACGAACGGCTGCCTGGATTTGGGCTAGTTGTTCTTCCTTTGCTACGTGCTTAATCATGTCTGCAATGCTGGACCCTGCTGGTAGTGACCGCAAAATGTCTTTGGCAGTTGAATTGCATTGTTGGCGCAAACACTCTGCTAGCACAGGGCCCTTTGCTTCTGGGGGTAAAACTGAGGAATCAACTGCTGCTTGGAGGCGATCTACAAATTGTGTAAAAGTTTCACTCTCGCCTTGCTTTAGTGTGGCCCATGGTGATGGTTTAGCAATAACTCTGGAGGCAGAGCGGATAGCTTCTCTAGCAGCACAGGTAGTTACCATGACCTCGTGGGCTCATAGGCCCTCGGCCTGTGCCTGGGGGGTGATCATGGTCGGTTCTGTGCCTATTAACCGCTGCAGGCTGGAGCCATGTAGTGGATGGTCTCCCCCAGTTACCAAGGCTAATTGCTTTGCACAACTGTCCTCCCATTCTTGTTTAAAGACAATCATTCCCGCCCCATCAAAAATTAATCTGCAGGTTTGTTTAATATCAAATGGAATCATGTCATCCCCCCCGAAAACACTGTCAATGAGGGTGGAAACCATAGCTGAATTGATCCCTCTGTCTGCAATTGCTTTGACAATTGCCTGCACATCTTTAGGGTTTATTGGTGAATAAGTCCTCTGATTTCCGCCTTGCCCCCCCACTCAGACTGGAAAGGCCAATTTGGCTGAAGGGGCCCAGCCAGCACACGCCACTGTTATTTTCCTCCAGTCCGTGAGTGGAGTTTGCTCCTTCCCTTTGGTCCAAGCAGGAGCATTAAGGTTATTGATTTTATCTGCCTTCACTATCTCTTTGTCGGAGTCGGAGCACGAGTCAGTTATTGAACACTCCTGAAAACACTCGTCCCAGCTGTTGTCTGACTCAGGGCCGGAAGTCGACTGACCAGAGGCTTCTGGGCTCCGGTACCTTTTTGTCAGGCTTCGACCCCGCCCTTTTCTCTTAGAGTCAGGCCACTCCCTCCCCCTCGACTCACCCCGCCTCCTGCTAGGGGAGGCTCTTGCCTTGTGGGATGCTTTCCGATAAGAATTCGGGTTGACCTTGTACTTCTCTGGGTTCTCCTCCGAACTTTGCTTGCAAGTATTCACATTATCTAACAGACCTTCTTTGTTCCCTCTAGCCACGGCTGCGCCCTTCTCATCCCTTTGTAGTTCAACGCCATTTTGCGGTGCATAGGGCGGGGGTCTCTCCCAGGGCCCCTTGGACCCTGACTTAACAGCGGCGCTCCTGGCCTCTTCCGCTAACCCTCCCCAACATACTTGTGCCTGCTCCTTTCCCTCTGTAGGTTGATCCGAGCTCTGAAGCTGTAAAAGGGGCTTTTGCCCTTGCGAGTTTTCACACTCAATAAAATCACTTTCATCTGCGGTCTGTGTGGCTGCCCCAACCCCCAGCTGAGGCGTGACCATCAGACAGTTCTGTGCAGCTTTCCAGTCTCTTGCTCTTGCAGAGCCTTTTGCAAAGCCTGCACAACTTTTCCCCATGCCTTAAGATGCTTTCCTGAGCCTGAGGACATTGTTTCCTCGGCCAGAGCCTTAGTACATTTATCCCATATTTCTGGGTGGAGTACCTCCACCGGTCGATCAATGACCCGAATTTGCATCAACCTCGCAATAGCGAGAGTAAAATCTTTTAGTTTGCGCTCAACTCCCTATTGCTTATGAATCTGAGATACGACCTTCGCAAGAGCTTCCATCCTCCTCGTGGCTCCAGGGGCGTCCTCCTCGCTGAGCTAAACCCGCTGCTCAGCCCCTGTTTTCACCCATCCAGGTGACTCCCGTTTTTCCAGGATGATTTCCCAGGTTTTGGCACCACTTGTTGCCTCCTCCGAGGCGTGGCGATCTGGTTCAGGAACAGCACGGCGGACAACCCCAGACTGCTCGAGCCATCAGCTCACAAACACCAGTGTGGTGGATGGCAAATGGCGCTTATTAGTGCGTTACATGGGTTTATATAACTTGTGTTAACTGCATCACTTCCTTCTGCTTACGTTATAAATTAAGTGTTATTGGCTAATTAGGGATCAAGTGACCTTTGCTGAGGAGGAAAGAGGGGTTCTGCCTGCCCGTACAGCGCGACATCTTCCGATCACCTGTCCCTAACTATATCGAACTGCCACACCTGTCCTCACCTTCTTTCCATTGCAGTGTTGCCAGGTAACGTGAGTACATCTCTGGTCCAAGCCGTACAAATCTCAACCACATCCGTGATGTGCACTGGACATCATCTGGGCTCTTAGGAAATCTCTCATCTTCTGCAAAAATTATCTCCAGCACAGCCAATTCCCTTAGGCATCAGATACCTTGTTCTATTGTGTTCCATTTTCCTTGGTGCACTAGGAGGTCTTCTTTACAAAGGTATCTGTCTTTCACACTTGATAGCAGTCGCTGCCAGAGGCTGAGAGTTTCTTGGGTTTTCCCAATTCCCTGGTCAATGACGACATCCTGAGACAGTGATCCCAGTTGCCTGGCCTCAGTTCAATCCAGAATGGTGTCATTGGCTGCAGCGTCCCAGATGCGGAGCAGCCAGGTGAGGATGGACTCGTTGGTCTGGCGGGTGAATTCCCTTCACAGGTCACGTAGTTCACCCAGAGATAGATAGCGAGTGATGATCTCTGTCTCTGTCTCTTCAGCTGGGTGCGAAGGTCCTGTTCCATCCTCGTCAGTCACTATGCGGACTGATTTGCTCCTTGATTTTTTCTTCTGAGTGGTGGCAACTGCTACTGGTTTAGGCTGTTCCGGTTCAGTGATGGTTTGTGTGGAGATGCTGACAGCACTTTTGGTTCTTTTCTCCTCTGTGACAGTCTGCATAGACGTAGACACTGTTGCCTCACTTTTGGTTTCTTTCTCTTCTGTGATGGTCTGTGTAGATGAGGACATTGCTGCCTCACCTTTGGTTCTCTTCTCCTCTGTGACAGTTTGTGTGGACGTTGATGCTGTTGCTTTGCTTCTTTTTACCTCTTCTACTTCTTTGAGAACATGCTGCATCACACCATATAGTGTTTTTGGACCCACTTTGCCTGGTACTATGGCAGGCCAGCTACCATCTGGTGCCTGGGCACCCTGCTGCCCCAGATGGTCTGCGAGGAGCACCCTTTCTGGAGAGGCCAGAAGATCAGCTGGGACCATCAGCTCTCACTGCCACAATGGCTCTCTCCAGGTGGATCCTCATCTCTGGGCACAGGGGGAATACCAGTGCTGGGAGGCAGCAGCGGGCTCGTGAGCATCCTGCTCTGGCAGCTGCTGGGGAGGTGGCACATGTCCTGCTCTCCTGCTCTCCTTCAAAACAGGCAATTGATGGGAAAGTTTAGGCCCAGCTCTGAGCACATCCAGCATGGCCTCGGCATGGGAATATGGGGCAAAGCAGACCAGAGCCTTCTCCAACTGACTGGTGGTTTCTGGTTTCTCTCCCCAGAGTGCAAGGCTCTGATCAGGTGGTGTTTATCCATGCCTGACTTGGAGAGGCCCTCATTAGATGTTTTTTTTGATCCTTGGATGCAGGATATTCATCAGCCATAGAAGAAGGGAGAGAGCCACAGGCACACTGATGCAGGGCCCTGGTAAGTTACAGCTCCACACATGCCTTGGCAATCAGAAGCAAAGAAACCCAGGGGTTTTTGTGCTGCCTGTGTCACTGCACAGGGGTCATCAGATGGGAACAGGCAGCCCTTGTGCTGGTGGCTGCCATCTGAGCTGGTTTGACTTGTCCTGGTTCACTGACAGCTGGGGCCCTGGGCAGAGCCCTGACAGCCTGGTCTCACCCCCAGGGAAGGAGAAGGAGCCCCTGGAGATGCTGAAGAAGGGGCTGCTGCTGCTGTAGACAGCAGGACAACACCAAGGATGACAACCTCTTCCTGGATCTGTCCACCACAAAGCTGAGGATGATGGGCTTTGATTCTGGCACCTTCCTCAAAGCCAGGCTCTACAGCAGATTTGCAGATGAATTCACACACAGGGTGATGCTCTCAGCTTTGGGCATTGCACAGCCAGGCCAGGAGCCAAAGGTTCCCCCTTTGCTGGGGCAGGTGCAACTGATTCTTCAGTGGGCTGCCCAGCTGCTTTTTGGCAGAGCTGGGGCCATGGGCTGGGGTGGTTATGAAATGGGAGTCAGCTCCTGGCCCTGCCAACAGCTCCCACCACCCACCGTGCCCTGGGCTGGGGCTGGGGCTGGGGCAGGCAGCCTGACACAAACAAACCCCCATGGAGGGAGCAGAGGTGGGACTCCAGAACCTGTGCTCAGCTGCTTTGCTTTGCAGGGCAAGGAAGGGCTTGAGCTGCTCCACTCCCCTTGTTTGCTTTGGGATCACTGTTATTTTGGGGGGCAGTGCATGTGGGAAAAGAGTAAAAGCACGGGCTTCCCTCACTGGTGGGTGGGTTTTTCCTTAGCATGCAGGGCTTAGGGGTTCCTCAACCTCAGACTGAGATAGGACATTTTACCTTTTCCCTTGTTTTCCCTTTTTGCCATTAATTATTTTTATTAATTTGTTGTTTGTTTTTCTAGAGGAAGCATTCTAGGTGGTGTCCAGTCTGGATGGGGAAGTGCTTGGGGGCAGCTGTAGTGTGGATGGGCCGTGCCCTTGGAGAAGGCTGAGGACATGGTTTGGGAGCAACTTTTCTTCCAGCATTGGATGGCGTGAGGTGGGTCCCCATCTTCTTGGCATGGGTGGGATAAGAGCTTTTGGGGGATGGCAGCGAGCACAGGAGCGTCCTGCTCTGGGCAGCTGCAGAGGAGGTGGATCTGCCGTGGCTGGCTGCAGGCTGGGCACATGTCCTGCCCTCCTGCTCTGCTGCCAAGGGCAGCAATGATGGGCAGCTTTGGGCCCCGCTCTGGGCACGGCCAGCATGGCCTGGGCACCGCGGGCGGCTGGGACAAGGGCACAGGAGCCTTCAGCTGACGGGCGGTTTCTGGTTTCTGTCCTTGCAGCCGGGCTCTGCGGGTGCTGAGGCTGCTCTGGGCTCTGCCAGGGCTCTGCTGGGCTCAGCCCTGGGCTGGAATCAGCCAAAGAAGAAATGGTGTGACCTGCAGCAGAGACCTGCCTTGAGCATTTCAGCAATGGAGCTCAAGTTTGCAGAGTGTACACCTCTGAGGGAAAGCATGACACCCCACAACAATAAACTTGTTCAATACGTTCTGAAATGAAATCAATCTGGGATGACCCCAAAATGACATTTTTCAGCTTGCTCAAGCTGTACTTCAGCTCTTCTGTAAACAGTTCTGTCCCCCACCTGCCTTTCCCTTCACAACTGCTCCCCCTTTTCTCCCAGTGAATTCTCAGTCCATTGCAGTTTCCATCACACTATTGCCTTCCTTGATGCCCCTCACCATGAGGAAGACTGAACCCAATTGGGGCTTGGGGACTCATCCTGTCACCGGCCAAGGAGCAGCAATGTCTCAGAGATCCAGTGCCATTTTAGCGTCATTTGAAGCTGCTCTCTAGCCCTCAGCTCTCCTCACTGCTGAGTTCCTTCTTCCTTTTCCTCATACTTCTTGCAGGATGAGCTCTGTGGATCCTGTTGAGCCTCCCCACTCTTCCCAGCCCGCCCACCCAGCTCAGTTTGGCTTAAGATGAAGCTTCTTTGTCTCCTCTGGCACACCAGTGCAGTCCCCTCTGCGGGGAGCCCCAGGCCCAGAGCACAGCACACAGCAGTGCAGTCCAGGCTGGACCACATACAAATGTATTAAAAGGATAGGGATGGATAGAGATTTCCCACAGAGCTCTAACTTTGGCATAGCTCACTTGTATGACGGTGACCAGGGGTTTTTCCCAGCTCTGTGTGAGAAGTGTCCAAGAGCTGAAGGGAGCAGCGCTCAGAAGCAATTTCAGGATTTCTAGGCAGGAAATGGAGCTGACAACCATCAGCGTAACTCGCCCTATTCATCAGGATGGGCTGCTGTTTTTTTAGGAATATGGCCCAACGCAGACATGAGACTTGGAAACATCCCAGCTCTCTGGGGATTTGTATAAAAGGGGGAGCAGCAGAAACACTTTGTGTCTGCTTTGGGGGACACAACGTCCAAGGAGCTTCAGTGGCAGAGGGTAACCTGGGCTGGTGGCAGGTGAAGTCCCATTTCATGACATCCCAGAGTGGCATAGGACAAAGCTCCGAGCACCCCCAACCCCACTGATGAAGTCTTTGTGGTGCTGCACATGCTCGAGGAAAAACTGCTGTCACACAATCCACTGGGATTTAGTGCCTTTTTTTGCAATACTTTATGTCCAAGTTTCAAGCTGCAAAATTTTTGCTCTCAAGACGCAGTCATGCACAATCCATCTTTCAATTTCCTACTGCTTCAACCACAATTAAAAAGAATTTAATATTGGAAATCAACCCCAAAATCATGTAAAAAAAGGATTCTGAGGTAAGATGGATCCATTCTACCAGAATTTTTACAAAGTAAGTGACTGAGTTCTCTTTTTTAAAAAGATCAGTTACTGTGACGGAGGGTCACACGTGCGGCTGCTGTTAGGAGCACGAAAAGACGAGGCAGACCAGCAGGAGGTCAAGAAGGAAAGCTTCTACTTTATTTTTCTGACTCCATATATATACAAATTTACAGACAGGCCAAGATTGGCTACACAGGTAGCCACCTCTTCGACCTCGTTGGTGACCATCACCATCAATCATCATTCTCCTCCTAGAGAGAAAGAATGTAAACAATTCTAATAATATACATAGTTTACTTGAAGCTGCGTGAGAACAAAATGCAAAAGTGAAAAACAGGCAAACTTGAGGCAACATCTCACCCTTTTACCATTAAAAAAGAAAAAAGGAAAAAAGAAAATGAACAATGTTCAATTTCTTGACGTGGAAGGAGCATCGGAGTGATCATCGGCATCAGAGTCGTCACTCAGTGGTTCCTCCACTCGTTGACCTTCATTTTGGTCACGGTCTCCTGCTTTCAACATGACAGGGTTATTAGAACCCTGCAGCACCTTATGGTGCTTGATGGCATACAAAACCTTTGCCAATTGTTTGCGGGGTTTCACCCTGCATTCCCCGTTTTTGTTTTGAAGAACCCAGGCCTCAGGGGCACAAAACATGATCTTCATGAAATGAAACAAAGCAACATTGCCGACTCCCTTCAAAATTGAATGACCCAACCTCTGTGCCATGTCGGCCACAGAAACGAAATCCGTGACTAAATTGAAAGGTTCCTGGGAAACTTTGGAAATGCCATGATGGCAGCCCTCAATACAAGAAATTGGGCTGTTCCATCCTCATGACCTTCCAAAACTTGACTCTCAGGTCCATCCTTCCAAGCAACAATGGCCCATTGTGTCCTTCCTGAACCATCTGTGAAGACAGCAGGTCCTTGCACTGACTTCTGACTAGTTTTGTGCCGCAAAAAATTTCAAAGATTGAAATTTTTGCCACTTGCAATAGCTCATGGCTGGGCAGATGACAAGCAACCTGCCCTAAAATTTTTCAGAGCATTTGGCAGAGAAACACTGCTTGCAAAGCTCCAGTCAAATTTCTCCCACAATACTGAGAGCATAAAATTTGAAATCCGCACCCATCAATTTGCAAGCACTGTTGCCTGCATTTTATTATCAATCAAGCAATGAGCTCAAACAATACAATTGCCGTCTTTTGCAGCTGATGGGGGCAGAAAGACCCAGTCCAAAACGTGCAAGGGATCGGACTATTCAACATTCCATCGGCCACTGATACCTGTAGGGTACAAATGAATCACAAGAAAACAGTCTTTCAGATTCACAGCGAGGATCAACCAATCTGTGGGAAGCATGGTGGGCGACGGCACAGCAGCCCGCACCATCTTCATGCCTTCCACCACAGCATTAACTTTTCAGAGGTCCTGTAACAACCTCCATGTCCCAGACTTCTTTCTGAGGCAGGAAACAGAGACATTCCAGGGACTGGTAGAAAGTTCCAGATGATCCTGGACCAACTGCTCCCGAACCAAGTCACGAAGGGCGACGAAATCATCTAGAAGAAAGAGTCCATTCCAGATGCCAAGCAGCAAGGGAGAAACTCGCAATGTCCACTCCAAAGACAGACAGAGTAGAAGTCATTTCAGGACAGTCTCTGGCCAGAACAACAGTCCAGTGAATGTCAGGCAGCCCAGTAGCTTCAGAGCAGCCTCCTTCTCGCCACCGGCACTCTGTCCTGTGAACAGAAGACTCAAAAACACAAGTTGAGCAATTCAGGTCCCTTCAGGGACAGTGACAGGGGCGGGTGGGTGTGGAAACTCTGCTGGCCCAGCAGACCTCCATGGGCTCTGGGGATTGGGAAGACACTCATGTCTGAGCACGCTTCCTTTTCGCGCTCCGCTGCCCGTTTCCCGACAGAGGCTGGCCATTCACGTGAACTGTGGCCTTACAATCATTGGCCATGTGATTTGGCCGTCCACACCGTGCACAAAGAAACAAAGGTTTGGTCCCCTTCTTCCCTTTCTTCCCTGTCTTCTTGCTGGCCAGAGCCTTTGCCTGCTTCGGCTTCCCACCCCGCTTCCCCTTCCAGGTCGGCTGCAGGGTGGTAGCCACGGCAGCCACCTTAGCACGTACAGTGCTCAATTTGGCACAGGCCTCAGCCATTTGCAAAAGTGAGGAATCGCCTGGAAGGGCCTCAATGATCCTTCTACAGTCTGCATTGCAATTGCTCCTTGCCAAATGTTTGAGCAACATCATTCTGGTATTAAAATCATCCACCTGTCACTCAACCGAAGCTGTCAGCCTTCCCGCGAATTGCAGAAAGGGTTCGTCAGTCCCCTGAAGAATTGTGGCAAAAGACTGTTTTGGTGCAGACATCTCCATTGTCTGTACCAATGCTGCCATGCCAACCTTCTGGCACTGCTCCAGTACCAGGGGCTCACAGGTGACCTGCCTATTAACATCAGCAAACTCACCTATACCCAGCAGCACATCTGGCCCAACCCCATATCTAGGGTCATCTTGACGAGCCAGCAAATTCTGTGCTGCAGTCTTTCCAGCCAATTGAGACCACTTGGACTGAAATAGGTCATTCTCTAGGACCTCAAACCAGAGGTCCATCATGAAGGCATCTTCCGAGGAAGAGGTAGAGGTCATCATCTCTTACCACTTGTTACCTCAGACACACAGAAGGCTGAATTCCTTTCCAACGGAGGGATCACCACTTGTGACAGAGGGTCACACATGCGGCTGCTGTTAGGAGCACGAAAAGACGAGGCAGGCCAGCAGGAGGTCAAGAAGGAAAGCTTCTACTTTATTTTTCTGACTCCATATATATACAAATCTACAGACAGGCCAAGATTGGCTACACAGGTAGCCACCTCTTCGACCTCGTTGGTGACCATCACCATCAATCATCATTCTCCTCCTAGAGAGAAAGAATGTAAACAATTCTAATAATATACATAGTTTACTTGAAGCTGCGTGAGAACAAAATGCAAAAGTGAAAAACAGGCAAACTTGAGGCAACAAGTTACCTCTTAAACCAAAGTTACAGAAGATTTGTCACTACACTTTCGTTTTCTGCTTTCCTCTTTTTGTATATTTTCTGGCTATTTTTCTTTACTTTTTTCTTTCTCTTTTTAAGCAGGTAACATGTCCTAAAAAAGCTATGTTCTTTGCTTCTGCTCCCCATATGGACCAGCTCCCTTCCCACTGGCTGAGCTGCTCTGGCAGAGCCCGGACACTCCTGGCCCTCAGCAGGGCTGAGGCTTTCCCCCTTTGCTGGGCACAGACTGATGGGGCAGCACTGCTGAACACAGGGACACACAGAGGGAGCAGAAGCAGCTGCCTTTGTCCACCTGCAGCTCCAAGGCCCAAACTCTGAGCAGACATGGCTGGAAGAGACTGGCAGGCTCCCTGTGGGCTGTGCTGCCCCACTTGTGCCCAGCCCAGCTCTGTGTGGGGCAGAGGGAGAACAAGGGGCAGCTCCCTGCCAGCCCCCAGCCCAGGGACCCCTCCGGCCTCAGGGCTTGGGGCACTGTCAGCACCTGCTGCTGCAGCCACGGCTTCTGCTGGCACTGACAGCAACAACCAAACTGTGCCTGATCCCCAGGGAACAGCAGCAGGGCCTGGGTCTGATCCCTCAGTCTGGGGCAGGGCTGCACAAACCACCCCCACAGCAGCAGCAGCACATGGGGCTGACTTCCAGCACAGCCCCTGCCACTGTTCCCTCCCGTGTGCAGTGGTGTCCCCGCAGCCTGAGGCACCTGGGAGCCCTCAGGGCCAGCAGGGACTGGAGATGGCAGCCCTGGGCTCCTGGGGGTTCTGCAAGGAACTGAAGTGGGGACCCTCTCTCCACATGGAGCTTCCAGATGGAAAAGGCTGCTGTGACCAGGCAGCTCCAAGGGCAGAGAAAGGAGGGTCTCGACCACTGGAGCTGTGCCAGTTCCTCAGTCCTGGGCAGCAGCCACTGAGCCCCAGGGGAACAGAGGGCACAGCAAGAGGGACCAAACCAGGCAAGGTCAGAGACTGGAGAGAGCGAGAGCTGGGAGCAGGAACAGCTGCTTCATGGCACTCTTGGAGAAAGTTCTGGGCTGGTTCAAAGCGCTGAGAGGTGTGAAGGGCCGAGAGGAGGCCACACCAAACCATGCTCCTGTTTTCACACCCTCCCCTCTCAGTGTCCCAGAAGGAACTGGATGAACTGTATTCTTCTCTATGAGTCATCTTGTTCAGTGTGAGCAGCTGAGCACCAGGAGCTGAAGGAGCTGAAGCCTTAGGCCACAAGAGCTGAGAAAGAGAATTTTTTTTCCCAAAGTAATGCTGCTAACATGGACCTGTCTGAATCCAGCAGATGGAATCCTGGAATTGTAGAATTCTCTCTGTTGGAAAAGACCTCTGAGCACATCCAGTCCAGCCGTTCACCCCGCAGTGTCAAGCCCAGCACTAAACCACATCCCCGAAGTACCAAGGCCTGGACAACAGGCCCTGAGCCAAAGGTGACTTCTAGGTGCACCTTCCAACCAAAGGATATCTTTGTATCTGCTCATTAATGAAATATGCATGGTCATTAGTGCTGTAATTGATGTATCCACTCATTAGTGAAACATGGACTGACCTTTCTGTATTTAGAAACTGGACATGGCCGTGGAATCTGACATCTGGGAGTATATGGTCAAAGTCAACTTCCTTGGTTCTTCCTTGAGCCCTGGCCAGGCCCTAGGAGGAACCCAAGAGGAGAATGAAACCAGATGTTCCTGCACTAGAAGTGCTGTCAGTTTGTTTATTCAGCACTATCAGAGCTGGGTCCTCTCCCAGCCGGGTTGGAGCCTCACCTGTGGCTGGAGGCAGCTGCAGGAATTCCCAGTGTCCGGGAGAGGCTCTGCAGTCCTTGGCTGGGACAGCTTCCCCAGCTGATGTGTGGGTGTGGGTGATGGGAAAGTCTGAGGGGAACTGGTGCTGGATCTTTCTCAATCACTACAGGCAATCTTTGGCAGTGATGATTTGGTGCACGGCTGAGCTTCTCCTTTTGTGACTCTTTGCAGTTTTGCATTATAATAAATCTCACCATTCCTGAACTTTCTATCTGTGTCTTTGATGCTGACCCTGCTCAGCGGCAGAACAGACACTGCAGACCCACAGAACCAAAGGTGCCTTGTGACACTGCGGGGCCTGGTGTGACCAAGGGCACCAGAGTGACACTGTGGGGCCACATGGAACCATGCAGAGAGTTGTGGCACTGCAGGGCCTCACGGAACCAAGTGGGCCATAGTGATGCTTTGGGGTCTCATGGAACCAGGGTGCAATTGTGACTTTGTGGGGCCCTGAGGAACCAAGGAGCCATTGTGGCTTTTCGTGGAAACTCATGGAACCACGGAGACCACTGTGACACTGCACGGACTCGTAGATCCAAAGGTCCATTGTTTTCCTCTCCCTGGCAGTGCAGAGTCCAGACTCTCCCTACCCTTGCCCCAGCCCCACAAAGCAGCAGAGTCAGGTCTGGCCCTGCAGCAGGTGCTGGAGGCCATGGGGGTCAGGGACAGTGACTCTCTCTGCTTCCTGGAGATTTTCCCCCTGGAAGTATGTATCCCTGCACCTGATCTCTCCCTGCCAGCACTCATAGATCCCAAATCTCTGTGCACTGTCCTTGGCCCTACAGAATCCTGCCTGTCTGCAGGGCACTGGCTGGGGGCAGGTTCCGTTTGCATGTGGGATAAAGGACAGGTAAGTCTAAGCCTGATGGGTCCTGATGCCAAGACAACAAGATAACGCTTGAACTATGCAAAAAGCTGTTGCTGAGCAGAAAGAAATAAGTTCTTTGTAACAAGAAATGTGAATGAAGGCCTTCTCAGAAATCAGCAAATTTAGCAGAACAAGCTGTACTGGTTTGGCAGGGCCTGGTTTGTGGCAGCAGGAGTGCCACAGATGGATCCTGTGAGGAGCTGCTGGAAGCTTCCACCATGTCCAGCAGGGCCAGTGGCTGATGGCTCTGAAGGTGAACGTGCTGCTGCCAAAACTGGGCCAAGGAGAGAAGTTGGTAATGCCTCTGTGATGACATATTTAACAAGAAAACCAAAACAAAGTCACAAGGTTTTTGCTTCTAGTCAGAGAAGAGGAGCTGAGAACATGTGAGGTAACAACATGGAGACACCAAGGTCAGAGGAGAAGGACGAGCAGGAGCTGCTCCAGGTTCCAGAGCTGAGATTCCTCTGCAGGCCATGGTAAAGACCATGGTGAAGCAGCTGTGCCCCAGCATCCCATGGAGATCCACGGGGGACACAGAGATCCATTCTCAGGCAATGGGGATCCACAGGGATGCAGAGATCCACCCACAGCCTGTTAGGATCCACAGGGATACAGAGATCCACCCACAGCCCATGGGGATACATGGGGATGCAGAGATCCACCCACAGCCCATGGGGATCCACAGGGATACAGAGATCCACCCACAGCCCATGGGGATCCACAGGGATACAGAGATCCACCCACAGCCCGTGGCAGAGGTGCCCATGCCAGAGCAGGAGAATGCCTGGAGGAGGCTGTGATCCAGTGAGAGACCCGGTGGAGTGAGGGGACCCTGCTCCCAGGCTGGATCAGCCTGTCCTTGCAGGACTGCCCCCCATGGGAAGAGAGACCAACAGTGCAGCAGTTTGGGAGGACTGTGTGCCCGTGGCAGGGACTCACGTGGCAGCAGATGCAGTAGGGCTGCAGCTGGTGAGAGTGGACCCACGCTGGGGCAATTCACAGTGAACTGTCTCCCATGGGAGGGACCTCACGGTCTCACAGGGGAAGGACTCCTCTCCCAGAGCAGCAGAAGAAAATCTCTTGTTGAAATGAGAAAATTCCCATGCTCTGTCTCCCTGTGCACCAGGGGGATAACGGGTGACAGGAGAGCACACTCCACATGAACAGCATTGGACTTCTCGGGGGCAAACTGTGAGGGGGGCTGGGGCAGAGTGACCAACGCAGTGACCTCATACAGCTCTTCTGGGAATTCACACAGTCCCTCTGTGAGGTCACACAGCTGGTCTCTGATGGCACAGCCTGCTCTGTGATGTCATCACCCTGTGGTGTCCCAGCTGTCTCTATGATGTCACAGGGATGACCTATGATGTCATAGCTGATGGGTGACCTCACATGACCCACTCTGTGATGTCATAGCCCACTCTGTGACATCATGTTACCAGATGATAAATGGTCTACACCTGGTGAGCTTACACAATGCTTGTTCCCAAAAACCACTTCCCCATAGAAATCACACAAAGCCCATTGTAGTGGTCAGAGGCTGCCAGGGGCACAGTGATCAAGAAATTATTGAGTTTCCAAATGTTCTGTGAAAGAAGGAGGGGCATCAACAAAACTTCAACAAAACACTAGACTTACAGAGAGCAGACTTCAACCTGTTAAGGACGCAGATTTGGGGAGTGCCAAATCAAATACTGATATTTTTTAAGGAAAACAGCACTTAAAAACAAGGGTGTCCAGGAAGGATGGAGACACTTCAAGAAATCTTGAAGGAGAAGGAACAGCCTGTGCCTCTGTGCAACACATGACCTTGCAAGGAAAACAACTGGCCTGGCTGGGCATGGAGCTTTTTCAGGACCTCAGGGGAAAAAAGAAGGTGCATTATCTAGGACAGAGGGGAAGGAAAGTCAAGAAATATTCAAGAATGTTGCTAGGTCACACAGAAAGAAAATTTGAGAGGTGAAAGCTCAATTGGAACTTAACCTGGCTGCTTCTGTTAAGAATATTAAAAATTATTTTATCAATGCGCTAACGGCAAAAGGATGGATGAGGAGAACCTCCATTCCTTATTAGGGGAGACATGGTTACCAAAGATGAGGAAAAGTTTGAGTTACTTTGCCCCTTCTTTGCCTCAGGTTTCCACAATCAGACAGGTTGTCCTCAGGACAAGTGCTCTCCTGGGCTGGTAGATGGGCACAGGGAGCAGAAGAGCCCCCCTGTAATCCAGGAGGAAGCAGCTGCTGACCTGCTGAGCCACTCAGATGCTCGCAGGTGTCAGTGGGAGCAGATGCGATCCATCCTAGGGGGATGAGGGAGCTGGTGGATGAGCTCCCCAAGCTGCTCTCCATCATCTCTCATCAGTCCTGGCTCAGCAGGGAGGTCCCAGGGGACTGGAGGGGCCAATGTGAGCCCATCCCCAGGAAGGGCTGGCAGGAGGATCTGGGGAACTCCAGGCCTGTCAGCCTGACCTCGGTGCCCAGCAAGGTTATGGAACAGATCACCTTGAGTGCCATCACAGGGCACCCACAGGACAGCTGAGGGATCAGACCCAATCAGGGTGGATTTCAGTATCTGCACTGATGGTCTGGATGAGGGGTTTCAGTTCACCATCAGCAAATTTGCAGATGCCACCAAGCTGGGTGTGAGTGTGGGTCTGCTGGAGGGTAGGAGGGCTCTGCTGGGGGCCCTGGACAGGATCCAGGGCCCAAATCCAACCATGGGAGGTTTAACTAGACCAAGTGCTGGGTCCTGCACTTTGGCCACAACAACCCCTGCAGTGCTACAGGCTGGGGACAGAGTGGCTGGAGAGTGGCCAGGCAGAAAGAGACCTGGGGCACTGCTGAGCAGCAGGCTGGACATGAGGCAGCAGTGTGCCCAGGTGGCCAAGCAGGCCAATGGCACCTGGCCTGGATCAGGAATGGTGTGGCCAGCAGGAGCAGAGCTGCTGTGCCACTCCTGACCTGTCCCCATCTCTGCACACAGACATTGCTGCTGCAGCTCCAGAGAAGGGAACATATGGGGGATCTCCAGTGAGCACTTTGCTGAGAGAACCTATAGTTTCTTGAAAGCCCCTGAGAACACAGCTCCTCATTGACACAGTCAGGGGCCACAGCAAAGGTGGAGAAAATTGAAATGACAAATGACATAAACAATTGCCATTCTTTGTGGAAAATATTGATAAACCAAAACACAGGGATAAAAGCCTTAATCTACCCAACAAGAACTATTAAAGATCTCTTTTATTACAAAAGATTTGAAGAAATTGGCAACTAATTTATTGTATCTGAACTCGTGCAGTGATCAGTCTCCACACTGCAGCCTTGAGCTCCTGGTTCCTCAGGCTGTAGATGAGGGGGTTTAGGGCTGGAGGCACCACCGAGTACAGAACTGACACTGCCAGATCCAGGGATGGGGAGGAGATGGACAGGGGCTTCAGGTAGGCAAAGGCTGCAGTGCTGAAGAACAAGGAGAGCACAGCCAGGTGAGGGAGGCAGGTGGAAAAGGCTTTGTGCTGTCCCTGCTCAGAGGGGATCCTCAGCACGGCCCTGAAGATTTGCACATAGGAGAAAACAATGAACACAAAACAGCCAAAAGCTAAACAGGCACCAACCACAATGAGCCCAAGTTCCCTGAGTTTGGAATGTGAGCAGGAGAGCTTGAGGATGTGTGGGATTTCACAGAAGAACTGGCCCAGGGCATTGCCATGGCACAAGGGCAGGGAAAATGTACTGGCTGTGTGCATGAGAGCATTGAGAAAGGCACTGGCCCAGGCAGCTGCTGCCATGTGGGCACAAGCTCTGCTGCCCAGGAGGGTCCCGTAGTGCAGGGGTTTGCAGATGGATACGTAGCGGTCATAGCACATGACAGTCAGTAGGGAATATTCTGCAGAGATGAAAAACAAAAACAGAAATTGCTGTATAGCACATCCTGCATAGGAAATGGTCCTGGTGTCCCAGAGGGAATTGTGCATGGCTTTGGGGACAGTGGTGAGGATGGAGCCCATGTCGCTGAGGGCCAGGTTGAGCAGGAAGAAGAACATGGGGCTGTGCAGGTGATGGCCGCAGGCGACGGCAGCAATGATGAGGCCGTTGCCCAGGAGGGCAGCCAGGGAGATGCCCAGGAAGAGGCAGAAGTGCAGGAGCTGCAGCTGCCGAGTGTCTGCCAGTGCCAGCAGGAGGAAGTGGCTAATGGAGCTGCTGTTGGACATTTTTTCACTCTGGGCATTGCGGGCTGTTGAAAGAAGACATTGACAAGCTGTGACAGATTTCCTTGAGTCAATCTTCTGCAATTTTATTAGGAACCCCCTGAAAACTACTTATCTTCCTCTGGGGGAACTTCACTAAATACTTTTTTTTCAGTTCAGGATTTGCTTGTGAGCTGCTGCCTCATCTTCAGCATTGCTCTCACCTTAAACTGGAGAGACCAAAGGAAAAACAGAGCTTTCTGTGTCCCTGTGCAGTCAGATCTGATGGTCCCACACATAAAGGTGCCCTTTTTCATTACATCTCACTTTTTTTCAGGATCATCACAATTAATGCTTTGAAAAGAAAGTGGACTTCTTGAAGACTCCAGTTTCAAAGTCAATCAATCCCTCTAAACTGTTCTCTCTTTCCCTCTGGAGCTGGACAGGGAGGGATATCCAGGGCTGCTCTGGCTCTCTGGTAACTGGAGCTGTGCCTACTGGGAGTTGTTTCTCTCTATCCAAGCCTTGTCCCTGCTAGTACTCCCAGAGCCCAGCCCAGTCCTGGGGGCTCAGCTCTGCCCTGCACACCCCTCCCAGAACAGGCCACTGCCCAGGGGCATCTCCCTGGCAGCAGGGCCTTAAGGGCAGCTCAGACAAACAGAGATGCTGCAAGCCAGGGTGCTGATGGTGCTGTCTGTAGGTAGAGGAGGGTGAGGAGGCACTTTCTGAGGGAGCTCTAAGGCAGATTTGCTGATGCCCAGGATGACAGTGCAGGAGTGTCAGTGACACAGACGACCCTGACAGCCCCTTTCCTTTCGGAGAAAGCTGAGAGCAGCCGTGGCCATGCAGCACCATCTCCACAGCAGGAGGAACCTGCCCTGATGGGGGTGGCTCCATCCACCTCCAACTTCTCCCCACAGTCCATGGGGAGCTGCCAGGCAGGCTGAGAGCTGCCCCTGGCAGGTGGCCGATCCCCTGGCCTGGGCAAGGGCCCTCAGGGCTGCAGCACCTGCTCTGCACAACAGCCCTGGGCAGCCCTGGCTGCAGCCCCAGCTCCAGCCCCTGCAGCTGTCCCCGGCAGCAGGAGCCATCCTCCCCTGTCCCTCTGATGGTGCCCAGGGCAGCCCTGCTCTGCAGCACATCCTCCCCCAAAGCAGAAAGGGCAGCAGAGCCATCCTTACAGTGCTGTCAGTCCTCTCCTGGGGCAGCTTTAGGAGATCCCTGCAGCCAGAGACTTACTGTGTCAGAAGTGGTGAACATTTCTCCAGGAAGAAGCTCAGAGATTTCAAAAGGTGTGAAGATTTCTCTGTGAATAATCTCAGAATTGTCCTTCCAGTTTCTTTAATCCTCTGTCTGCTTCACCCCTCTCAGGTACCTGCAGGCAGTGCCCTCAGCCCTGCCGGGCTGGGAGAGGAGCTGCTCCTCAGGAGAAATGTCTTTTTGAAGCTCTTCTTATTTTCCAGGAGCTGCCTCTGTGCCAGGAGCCAAACCCAGCTCATCAGCACAGACACAGCACAAGGACTTTAATGAGCCTCTTGGAGGTTTAGTGCCGAGTCCCTGAACATCAGTCCCTGAGAGTCAGTGAAATAAATCTCTCAAGAATCCAAAGTCACAATCAAACTCCAAAGTTTCTTGAAGTTTTAATGGGTCCCACTGAGGGACACAGCTGAGAAAGGACTTTAATGACCCTCCCATGGATTTGGTGTTGTTTACAGTGGTGTCAGCCCCAGAGAGTGTTTAAAAAACTTTTCAAGAACTCTTTCAAGAACTTTTGGAGAACTTTTCATAGTGAGTTTGTAAGGTTAGGGACTCTTCCTTGAGGTTGGGTTGAGTACGACACTCACACCGAGACCGTGTTTCATGCCGCACTGTCGTTTATTGTTTTTTCTCTCATATTTATTCTCTTGCTACTTTATTGACATTACGAGGCACTTAAAAATGTACACATTTGCTGCCTTAAGGAGGCTTCTGTGTTAACACTACATATGAACATCCGTTAGAGCTTGGAACACCTTAAAGGAGAGAAGTGAATTTCTTGCTGCGCCACAAGGCCTGCAGATTCTGCAGGTCAACAGGCCCAGTCTGGAATTGCTCACATCTCATTTTCAAATATTCTGCAACAAGTTTGAAACTCCAAAGTTTCTTGAAGTTTTGATGGGACCCTGTGAGAGACATGGCTGAGAAAGTGTCCCCAGGTTCCAGTTAGAGCAGAAGACTGCAGGCAGTGGTGACAAGTGGGGACAAACCAGGGAAAGGTGTCTCTGATGCTGAGCAAACCCTGTGCAGCCCAGGCTGTCCTACGGTGTCCATGCCCTGCGCCTCTGTCCCTGCAGGCTGTCGTCACCCCCTGGCTGCCCCACCTGGCTGAGCCCTTCCTTTGCTGACAGCTCTGTGTCCTGCCTGCCTCTGCCTGGCCACACAGAGCCTTGGGCTTGAAACCAGGAGGGTTCATTCAACATTTACTATCCCTGTGAATTTTTGGCACAGGAACAAGGCATGTAGGGCCTGCTTTGCCAGCAAGGATGGTTGTAAGACAAGAAGACGACATCTGCCTCAAGAGTCCACTGATAGGAAAAAACAGCAATTGAATCTGGGAACTTGGGGTTGGTTTTATGATAATGGCTAAATTGGAATACAGATGTAGCAATGCTATGTAAGTACCACTCTTTTAGAATCACATGTCCATGTAAGGTTATGAGTTCTCACACCTTAGACCTAAGCGTAAATTAGTGATGCCCTCTTAATTGCAAGGCAGTGTTCAGGAGTCTTATTCTGATATTTCGTAGATTTGGTGACAGAGGGGCCTCACAGAACCAAGGAGGCTCCTGTGACATGTTGGAATCTCCTGAAATCAAACTCATTTTTGACCCGGCAGGGCCATATGGAACCACTGGTCCATTGTGATAGTGCAGATCCAAGGAGACCATGGTGACACTCTGGAACCTCATGGAATCAAAAGTACATTGTGACAGAGAAAGGCTTCATGGAACCAAGAGTCCATTGTGATGTAGCCAGGCCTTGTTTGAACAAGGGAACCGTTGCTGACAGTACAGAAACTCATGGAACCCAGGGGCCACTGTGACACTGTATGGCCTCCTGGAACCCAAGGGCCATTGTGACACACCGGGGCTGCATGGAATGGAAGGTCCGTAGTGACAATGAAGATCCAAGGAGACCATGGTGACACTGTGAGGCCTTGTGGAACCAAGGTGACTATGTTATACTGTGGGACCTCACGGAACAAGGATCCATGGTGACACTGTGGAACCGAGGAGATTTTTGTTGGCAGTATGAAAGCTCACGGAACCAGAAGTCCATTGAGACACAGCATGGCCTCGTGCAAGCAAGGGGCCATTGTGACTGAAGAACCTCAAGGAACCAAGAGTCCATTGTTATACTCTGGGGCCCTGTGGAACCAAGGGGACCACAGTGACATTGCGGGGCCTCATGGAACAGTGGAGACAATTCTGACACTTTGGGACCCACTGGAACCAAGGGGCCATGAGAACATGGCAAGGCTTTATGTAATCAAGCAGACTCCATTGAACACGGTGGGTGTCCATGGCATGAAGGGTCCACTCTGACACCGTGGAACCAAGGATACCATTGTGACACTATGGGACATCATGGAAGCAAAGGTCCATTGTGACACAGCAGGGCCTGATGAAACCCTGGAGGCCATTTGTACACCTTGAGGCCCTGGGAAACCAAACAGCCATTGTGGCACTTCAGGGCCTTGTGGAGTCAAGGGATCTATGGGGATACTGTTGGGCTTAAGGGAACCAAGGGACAATTGTGATGCTACAGGGCCCCATGAAAGCACGGAGACAGTGTGACACAGCTGGGCCTCATGCAGCCAAGGGGCCACTGTGATCCTGGGGAGCTCCATGGTACCAAGGAACCACTGTGACACTCCAGGACTATAAGGAATCATGGATAGCACTGTGACACTCAGCAGCCTCATGGAACCAAGGGGGCCATTGTGTCATTGTGCAGCTCCAGGGAACCAAGGAAACCATTGTGACACTGTGGGGCTCCACGGATCCAAGGGAACAGGGAACAGCTTTGGTTGGCTTGGCCTGACTGACTCAACTGACCTCGGCATGGTGAGGGTGTCCTCTCATGCGCCCCTGAAACACCAGGGCTCTGGGCTTTCCTTTCTATGGAAAAGAACCATCCCTCCTGCCCAGATACCCATGGCCAAAATTGGTGCTCCTCCACAATTCACTGTATGCAAGGGTTCCTCCCACAATAAAGCTGCCAGGACAGACAGGCCTGGCTCACCTTGGTCTCTGGTGCTCACCTCTAATCAGCCCCGGAGATACTGAGGCTCTGTGCTTTCTTTCCTATGGGAATGAACCGGTCTACTCATCCCAGCACTCATGGCTGAAATTGGGATTCTGCCCCCAAAATTCCATATATCTGAGATACAGAATCCAAGATATTTATTCCATTGCTCCCAGATGAACGGTGCCAGGACAGACAGGTCTGGTTGATCTTGGCCTCTGGTGGCTGCCATTCATCAGCCCCTGAAGCACTGGGGCTCTGTGCTTTCCTTAATGGTGACACTTCAGAGCCTCATGGACCCAAGGGACCATTGTTACACTGTGGGAATTCGTGGAACCAAGGGGATCACTGTGGCACTGCTGGGCTGCATGGTCCCAAGGGGCCAGTGTGAAGCAGCAGGGCTTTGTGGAACCCAGAGGCCACTGTTGCATTACAGGGCCTCGTGGAACCAAAGGGCCATTGTGACCCTGCAGGACACCGTGGATCCATGGAGGCCATTTTGACATTTCAAGGCCCCAGGGAATCATGGAGACCATGGTGACACTGCAGGGCCCCACAGAACCAAAGGGCCATGGTGACCCAGCTGGGCCTCATGGGAGTGGGGGGCCATTGGGACACCTCAGAAGCAAGGAGAACATTGTGACACTATAGGGCCTCATGGAAGCAAGGGAGCATGGAACAGATCTGGCTGGTTTGGCCTCCCAGAGGCCACCTGACAGGTCCAGCTAAACATGGAATGCTGAGAGCTGCCTCTCATCAGATCCTGGAGCACTGGGGCTCTGTGCTTTCCTTCCTATGGAAAAGCATTATCCCTCTTTCCAGGTGCCCATGGCCAAAACTGATACTCCCCCTGAAAAATTCCTTATATGCAAGGGTTCTCCCAGACAAAAGCTTCCAGGATAGGCAGCTCTGGCTGGCCTTGGCCTCTGGTGGTCATCTCTCATCTCAAAGAAGCCCTAAGGAATGGATTTGAACAGGTTTGACTACTGGAAAATCAATGAGTCTCTCATCCTCTGAAGAACTCAAATGTTGTTCTGATCACATATGTCCTTTTTTTCTCTCATTGAGTATTATGCATGACATATTTTCAGCTAAATAATATTATTCTTATCACTCTGTCCGTGTGATCTGACACAAAACACCTCCTCCACATATGGATCCAGGTCACCTGTAGAAGCAAAGACAATAAAGGATTCAGCAGGAATTCTTTGTCTCTGCTCCCATGTGTCCCATCTCCTCTGGAGCTGGAGGTGCAGCCCCAGCACAAGAGGTCACAAGCTCAGCTCCCACACAGAGAACTTGTGGACCCTGGTTGTGGTGGTGCATTTTATTCATGTTTGTATTGTTTCATAATCCGCTTGGTATGGTTCTGTGTAATGGTTCATTCTGTATAACCCCTATGTTCCTCCCTATATGGTTTTACCCCAGTTTTAGTTACCTGTCAATCATTGGTTATATAACCTCCTGGTCCTGTCTGTCACTCTGGGGCCTCTCCCTGCGTCCAGAAGGTTCCAGGGAGGGCGTTGAGTGATTGGACAGGATCCAGGCTTCCCCCTCCCATTGTTCCCTGTATGGTTCTTTCAACTGTCTTTTGTATTATGAGCCACACCCTTACTGTACCCCATTGGCCCCTGGTTGAACCCTCCCCTGTGTACCACCCCCCCTTTAAAGGTTGATGTACAGAAGCCCACGGGGTCTCTCTGAGGCTGGTGTCCTGAGGTGAGGACTCCATGCCTGGAGCCCAAATAAACTCGCATTGGATTTACCCCTCGAGAGTCCCTCCTTTCTTTCTTCCTGCCATAGCCACGCTCTGCTCCTGGCAAGCCAAGACCCAATGTATTGCTGTGGTGCCAGGGCTGGCCGGAATTTGCGATACAGGCATCGCTGCACCTGGTGTGCTTTTCTTGGCCCCTGCACGCTCCCACAGGCCGAGATGGACACTGATGGTTTCTGTGCCAGGCTCTCTGAGCCCAGCCCAGCTCCCTGCAAGCTCTGCCAGCTGCCCTGAGCTCTGTGCAGCACCAAGGGCCTCTCCCCAGCCCAGCCCAGCCGGCTCTGGCCCCACAGCTCTGCTCAGGGCAGGCTGCTCTGGGCAGGGGCCCCACGGCCTCAGCCCCTGGCAAGGGCACAGCAGCAGCTGGAGCTCAGAGAGGGCTCAGCCCCAGCCATGGGGAAGGGGCCTGGCCAAAGGGAAAGGAGGCTCCCTGTGTGCCCTGCTCTCCTCTCCAGGAGATCCTGAGAGCTCTGCAGCCCCTGCTGCCATCCCACCTGCCCAGGCCAGCACAACAGCACCAGCCTTGTGGCCCTCAACAGCTGTTCCTGCTCCAGGCCCAGGGCCCATCTCAAAGTCGGGGCAGGCACAAAGCTGTGCCCATTTCTGTTCATGGCTGCCCTGATGAGGATGGATCCTCAGCCACTTGCAGATTGCTGATGAATTTTACTTTTCCAAAGGCCTCTTCTTTCTTGAGCTCCACAGTTGAGAAATTCATTGACAAAGGCTCATAAACATTTGTTCAAAACACCCACACAAGACAAGCCCCTGGGAATAACTCCAGTCTTCAATTCTTGTGTGGTTAATTAGACAAATTTCAGAAGTGTATTCAAAATGAATATGCTATTTTGAAAACAATGAAGAGCTAATAGTTTTGTCTTGTTTAGTTTTCTTTTCCTGTTTATAATTTGATATCAGCAATCCCCAGCTGATATTGATCCCCAGCACCTCCTGGTGCAGTCTGAATAGATCTGAAAATTAAGACCCTTCATGGCTGACAATCAATCAGACTTTGTCCCTGTCCCCCCCCCCCCCCATTTCCCTCATCCAGCCCCTGGCACTCAGAGCAGCCTTGTGCAAATCTCAGCTTCTCCGGCTCCGGGCTGCACCTGCATCGTTCAGCTCCTTGGCACCAACTCCCACCTGCTTTCCTTGGAAAAGGAGCTGCCTGAGACACAGAGGGATGTTCATTTATTGTTAGCAAACAAAACCAAGGGAAGGCACAGCTCCATAAGGAGCAAAAGTCATCCCTCTGCTGTGTATTTCCACATCAGACCATCTCAGACCAATGTTAAATATGTTCTGTGCCCAGCACAGATCCCAACATGCCCCAAACCCTCCGTGCCCCAAATGTGTCCAGATTTGCCCTTTGCACATGAGTCACATGCTGTAGTAAGGAGCTCTCTCCAAGCCCACAGGAAGGAAAAGAGAGGAAATGGGTGAATGGATGTGCACAGCTACAGCTGCACTAATCCAAATATTCTGGGCTCACAGAAACCTAATCCAGCACCTTCTGCAGCATCGACTGCCTGGTTCAAAATCTGGCTGGATGGCCAGGCCCAAGGAGCACTGGGGAATGGAGTTACATCCAGGGGTCACCCTAGGGCTCAGGACTGGGGCCAGGTGTATTAAATCTCTTGATGGATGATGTGGATGAGGTGATTAACTGCACTTTAAGCTAGTTCCCAGTGACCCCAAGCTGGGTGGGAGTGTGGCTGTGCTGGAGAGCAGGAAGCTCTGCCGAGGGATCTGGAATGGCTGGAGCCATGGGCCCAGGACAACTGGGTGAGGTTCAGCAAGGCCAAGGGCCAGGTCCTGCCCTGGGCTCCCAACCACCCCAAATCCCTGGCCATGCCATGCCCCTGATCCCCACAGCCTGTCCTGTTCCCTTCATCCCTGTATTGCCAGGGATTTTCTGGGTCAAGGGAGCTCTGCTGTGGATATGGAGGGAGGTCCAAGTGGGCACCACAACTCATCACGTTTGTGTCCTCTGGGGGCCAGGAACTGGTGGGCATCGGAGGCGCAGAAAATGTCTCTTCATTGACAAGAAATAAAAATGGAAACATGATACAATTTAAGAAACATGGAAAGTCTTCCCTCAGCAATGTGAGACATCCCAGCAACATCTGACATGTCCAGCATTCACAAGGGACTTCTGTAAAAAATCAGTTTTAGACTAAGTAGATTCTGTGATAGATGTAAACACAGTTAATTTTTTATATTGGGATGTCCTGTGTGAAGTGGGGATAAAACAGTCTGACCAATTCTGGATTTGCAAAGCTGTCAGTGGTGGATTGAGAGGGGGGTCAGGCTGCTTTTGGTGGTGAGGAAATGCTGAAACCAGCCTGACTCATTTCATCTCCTCCTGTCCTGGCTGAAGCTCTCCTCCTTCCCCTTCCACCCACTGTCTTTTGTCTCCCACCAGGCCCCCGGTGAAGAGCCTGGCTCTGTGTTCTCCATCACCTCCTGGGTGGCACTGCCAGGCTGGAATCAGGAGCCCCTCAGCCTTCCCTGCTCAGGGCTGGACAAGCCCAGCTCCCTCAGCCTCTCCTCACAGCCCAAGGGCTCCAGCCCCACCTTGGAGCCCTTCCCTAACCCTGCTGCAGCTGCCAGACATCTTTCCTGCCCTGGGGAACCCAACCTAGGCCACAGTGACCTGGATAATCCATGTCCTTGATGTCCTGGTCACAGAGCCCAGCCCCTTGTCCCCGTGTCAGGCTCAGGGGGGTGATTTGTGGAACATTCCTTGGGAAGCTGTGGCTTCAGGGGCACCAGGGGGTACCGGTAGAACGGAGACCCTTCTGGGCATGAAGAGCATTGGACTTCTCAGAGGGAACTGTGAGGGGGGGACTGGGGCAGAGTGACCAACCCAGTGACCTCACACAGCCCTGCTGTGATGTCACACAGTCCCCTTGTGATGTCACAGCCTGCTCTGTGATATCATAACCTGCTCTATGACGTCAGACCTCTGCCCTGTGATGTTGCAGCAGGCTCTGTGATGTCACAGAGATGGCCCATGATGCCGCAGCTGCTTGATGACCTAACATAACCCACTCTGGCATGTCATAGTCCACTCTGTGACCTCATGTTACCAGATGAGAAATGGTCTACACCTGGTGAGCTAGCACAATGCTTGTTCTTCAAAATTCCTGGCACATGAAAACCAGACAATTCCCATTGTGTAAGGAGGTGAACTGGGAGTTCAGGAGTCTCAGTGTACTGCCCACTCACAGCCAGGCCAACTGGAACATTGGGGTCTATGACCACCAGGGACCACCAGAGAGACCCCCAGGACAGAAGAGTGCAAGAATTCAAAGTCAGAATTAAATTCCAGAATTTCTTGAGGTTTTAATGGGTCCTACTGAGGGACATGACTGAGAAAGTGTCCCCAGGTTCCAGTGTGAGCAGAACACTGCAGGCAGTGATGACAGGTGGGGACAAAGAAGGCAAAGGTGTCTCTGATGCTGGAGGAAACCTGGACATGTTTCAGGAATGTCAAGGGCCAAAGCCTGAGCCCCAGCCCCTGCCAAGGCACATCCTGTCCCTCCCTCCTTGCTCAGGGCTCTTCCCAGGCCACCGGGATGTGGGGATGAGCAATGCCAAGGGCAGCACCATGGGGCTGGCCCTGCCAGGCTGCTGAGCAGGGACAAGGAGGCAATGAGGCCCCAGGCCTGCAAGGGTCACTTGTCTCCTCCTCATGGCTCAGGCCCAGGGCCAGCAGCCATGGCCAAAGTGCTGCAGGAGTTGGCTCTGTCAGGGCCTTGCAGCTGCTGTGAGGCAAGCATCCCTGTGCCCTGTGCAGCCCAGGCTGTCCTACGGTGTCCATGCCCTGCACCTCTGTCCCTGCAGGCTGTCGTCAGCCCCCGGCTGCCCCACCTGGCTTAGCCCTTCCTTTGCTGACAGCTCTGCATCCTGCCTGCCTCTGCCTGGGCACACAGAGCCTTGGGCTTGATACCAAAAGGGTTCATTGAATTTTTACCATGCTTGTGAAATTTTAGCAGACAAACAAGTCATGCAAGCCCTGCTTTCCCACGGGGTGGTTGTAAGACAAGAAGAAGACATCTCAAGGCTCAAGGGTGCAGCGATAGAAAAAAAAATGGAGTGAATCTGGTCATTTAGAGTGGGTTTTATGGAAATGAGTAAATTGTAATACGCATTTAGCAACTCTGTGTAAGCAATACACTTGTAGAAAAACGTGTCCACATATGATTAGGAATTACAAATGACATAGATTTTAGGATCAGAAATAGGAGGGAATTCACCAGAAATATTGATGAATATATATTAGCATATGGTATATAAGTATAGCCTGAAATGTATTCTACATACATGAGGAGGGAGAAAAATCCCTCTATGTACCACTGCCCAGATCTGGTAACTGGCCAGTTCCAGGAGCTCAGATCCATCAAATTGCCAGTGCCTGCAGTGCCCAGGTGTGGCCTTTCCCAGCACCGGTAGCAGCCAGATGTGACAATTTCCTGCTGCTGGGGCACTGGGGGGTGTGGCTGGGCAGGAAAGGTGAGCCTGAGGCAGGAGATTTCCTTGTGGCTGCAGCAAAGCCTGGGCACGCCAAGACCTTCCTGACACTGTACCCTGGGCCTGGAGGGGTGGTGCCACAGGAGATGAGCCTAAATTTCTTCTCCCAGGCAGATTCAGAGCATGGACTGTGGAGAAGGCAGAGCTGACTGTCAGCTTTCTGCAGTCCTCCGGAAGAATGCTGTGTGTGAAGCAGCCTGGGAGCAGGCTTGACGTGCCAGGGGTGGCCAGTTGGGAGCCCTTTTCTCTGTTGTGGGCTGAGGCATTGGGCCTTGTCCTTTGCAACGGCCCTAGAGCTGCGTTCCAAGGGGCCTGTTTCACTGGGATGAGAAAAGTGCTGCTGCAAGGCTGTCCTCAAGCTGCTTTTGCTGCACATGTGCCAGAAAAATGCTGATTGCTTGCAGGCTCAGGTGCTGTGTGTGTGCAGGTGAAACTACTGAGGGAGGGAGGGAACAGCTCTTCTGGGGACAGAGTGTTTTTTTTCTTGGGGGTTTTTGTTTCTGTTTTTAATGACCTCTCCCTGTCAGCTCTGGGCAGAGCTGTGTAACTGCATGTGACACTTGCCTGTGGCACTGTGGAGGTGGCCAAGGGGACCTTCCCCGAGCTGTGTGCAGAGGAATCCCCAGGGGCCCAGGGAAGCGGCTGCTCCACGGCCAGTCGGTTGTGCTGACTGGACGCAGCTCCGGACGCTTCCCTTGGAGAGTCTCCAGGCAGGGCATGTGGGGGCTGCCAGCGCTGTGGTGTCGCAGGGAGGGGAACCTTGGTGCTGCCCTGCTGCTGCCCCACCCTCCACAGCTCTGTCAGCCCCTGGAGTGGACACACAGGCCAAGGCAGAGGTGAGAATGGCACAAGGGGCTGAGCTGAGAGGGACCCAGAGGGATGATGGAGTCCTGGCAGTAGCAGCCTGGCCATCCCTAGGAGGGGTGTCCAAAGACCCCTGGGGCTGCGGCAGCCTCGGGGCTGTGATAAATGGACAGCATTCATGCTCACTAAATTGTAACTATAGCAATATTTTAGAAAATAATTGCTATAGTGTAATCCAGGGAATTTATGTCAAGAAGCAGATGGGCCCCTTCTGCAGATGTTACGTGTAAAAATAGGATACAGCATGTAGTCTTGAGATAAGTATTGCCCCAAGACAGAATTGACCTTGGATGCACAAAAATGGGCATAAGATCTGAAGCTGTGGTTTTACAAGGCTAATTTTTTTTTTTTTGGAACATAATGCTTACTTACTTAACTCAATGCTTAGTACGCATACGCAACCTGTAAGGTTATCCAGAGGACAAAATGAGGAAGAGTGTGAGCCTTCATCAAAGACCACCAAAAGAGGACAGAAGACCCCTGGCAACAAGTGAAGCATGCGCCATGAAGTATAGTGACATAGATTTTAGAAGTGGGAATGGAAGGGAATTTACAGGGAACATTGATGATTATGTATTAGCCTATGGTATAGAAGTCTAGTCTGAAATGTATTTCAGATAATCCCTCCACGTACACTGATCGGTTTTGCTGATGCCTTATCAGAACCTTAAGTATACTTCATCACTGCCAAATGTTATATATATATATTTCATCTCAATTAAAATGCTGCTAAAATTTAACTTTGTTGTTTATTGAATCAGACATATAGAAATTAATTTATAGCATCCCAAAGCCTGGCCGAGGCTCAAGAAGGAAGCAAGGCAAGTGACTTTGACCATACACCCCCAAACAAAGCCAGATGTTGGATTTCATGGCCTTGTCCACCTTCTAAATACAGAACCGTCAATACATGTTTCACTGAGTGGATACATCAATTACAGCACTAATGACCATGCATATTTCATTAATGAGCAGATACAAAGATAACTTTGGTTGGAAGGTGCACCTAGAAGTCACTTTTGGCTCAGGGCCTGTTGTCCAGGCCTTGGTACTTCGGGGATGTGGTTTAGTGCTGGGCTTGACACTGCGGGGTGAACGGCTGGACTGGATGTGCTCAGAGGTCTTTTCCAACAGAGAGAATTCTACAATTCCAGGATTCCATCTGCTGGATTCAGACAGGTCCATGTTAGCAGCATTACTTTGGGAAAAAAAATTCTCTTTCTCAGCTCTTGTGGCCTAAGGCTTCAGCTCCTTCAGCTCCTGGTGCTCAGCTGCTCACACTGAACAAGATGACTCATAGAGAAGAATACAGTTCATCCAATTCCTTCTGGGACACTGAGAGGGGAGGGTGTGAAAACAGGAGCATGGTTTGGTGTGGCCTCCTCTTGGCCCTTCACACCTTTCAGCACTTTTAACCAGCCCAGAGCTTTCTCCAAGAGTGCAATGAAGCAGCTGTTCCTGCTCCCAGGTCTGGCTCTTCCCAGTCTCTGACCTTGCCTGGTTTTGTCCCTCTTGCTGTGCCCTCTGTTCCCCTGGGGCTCGGTGGCTGCTGCCCAGGACTGAGGAACTGGCACAGCTCCAGTGGTCGAGACCCTCCTTTCTCTGCCCTTGGAGCTGCCTGGTCACAGCAGCCTTTTCCATCTGGAGGCTCCATGTGGAGAGGGAGTCCCAAACTCTCTTCCTTGCACATCCTCCAGGCACTGGGCCTGCAAACACATGGTTTGAGGTCTGCAAACACATGGTTTGAGGTCTGCAAACGGATTCAGCAACTCTTGACTGGATCAGGGTGTCACCAGTGCAGAACTCCAGTTCAGTCCAAAGCAAACAGTTTACCTGGTACCTGGTTTACCGATGCTGGTCTCTGATAGATATTTTCTTCAGGGCATACAGACAAAAATAAACAGAGAAGGGTCCTACATTTTCACTGTTTATCAGAAATGTATCTCATTTTGCTCTACATTCCTCTTTTAGGACATGTTATCTGCTTAAAAAGAAAAAGAAAAATTAAGAGAAAAATCAGAAATAATATGAAAGAGAAAAACAAAGAACAAATGTGTAGTGAAAAATCTGTAACTTTAGATTAAGAGGTAACTGATATTTTTAAAAAGAGAACCAAGTTATTTACTTTGTAAATGTTCTGATGGCATGGATCCATCAGCATCCTTTTTCTAACAATTCTGGGCTTTCTGCCAAAACTGAATTATTTTAAATTGTGATTGAAGCAATAGGTAATTAAACAACAAATTATGCATGGCGGCATCTTGAGAGTAAAAATAAGGCAGTTTGAACCTTGGACCTAAAGTGTTGCAAATTTAAGTCATAAATCCCAATGGATTGTGTGACTGCAGCTCTTCCTCATGGATGTGCAGCATCTCAAAGCCTTCATCATGAGCTCCATGATGAGACACCCACAACCCACAACCCTGCCTCAGGCCGCAGGGGAGAAAAGGCCTCTCCATTGGCCCACCCCTGGCAGGTCAAGCCTGCTCCCAGGCTACTTCACACACAGCATTCTTTTGGAGGACTGCGCAAAGCTGACAGTCAGATCTGCCTTTTCCATAGTCCGTGTTCTAAAGCCACCTGGGAGAAGAAATTTGGCCTTTCCTTTCTCCTTTCCTTTTTCCTTCCCTTTCTCCTTTCCTTTCCATTCTTGGAAGCAGCCCAGGCAACAACTGGGCCTTGGCCAGGCTGGCTCCCGGCCACAGAGCAGCAAAAGCTCCTTCCCATACACGAGGGGCTGGGCCACTGACCAGGCTTCCCAGTGAATGCTCACAGCCCCAAGGCTGCTGCAGCTCCCGGAGCCTTTGGACACCCCTCCCAAGGATGCCCAGGCTGCCATTGCCTGCACTCCATCATCCCTCTGCCTTCCCTCTCAGCTCAGCCCCTTGTGCCATTCTCACCTCTGCCTCTGCCTGTGTGTACACTCCAGGGGCTGACAGAGCCCTGCTAGCTGGGGCACCAGCAAGGCAGCCCCAACCTTCCCTTCTCTGTGACACCACAGGTGCTGGAAGCCCCCACACGCCCTGCCTGGAGACGCTGCAAGGGAAGCAAGTGTCAGCACTGCCTCTATTCAACACTAGTCACCGGCCATTTAGCAGCCCTGGCCCGGCCTGCCGGGCCTTCCTCTGCAAACGGCTCCAGGAAGATCTCCTTTGGCAACCCCCACCGGGCCTCCGGCAAGAGTCACATACACTTACACAGCTCCAGCCAGAGTTGACAGGAGGTGGGAATTGAATTCAAAACCAGAAACAAAACTCCCCAAGAATAAAAACACTTCACCCCCAGCACAGCTACTCCCTCCCTCCTTCCCTCACTACTTCTACCTGCACTCACACAGCACCCGAGACTGCAAGCAATCAGCAGGCCTCAGGTGTTAAAAATGGGCCAGGAGACTTGCTCCTTTGAAAAGCCTTTATTAGTCAGCTCTTTCAAGGGGTAACTCGAGGGGTCGCCTGCGCCGTCGCTGCTCCCGTTGCGGCTCTCGCTCGGGCCACCGCTGAGGAGGAGGTGCCAGTCGAATCTGCTGCTCTCGCCGCAGAGCCGGGAGTTCCCGCCTCGCGGGAATCCCCAGGAACTCAACTGGGCTCATGTGATCTAGGAGTGTCACCTTTGCTCAGTCTTTTTGTGGTCATGGCAAGGCGGCAGAAGCAGAATCAGTCCCTAGGTAGCTGAGGGTCTTCTCGGTGTTGTAGTGTCTCCCTTTTATCTGGATTTTGTGCTGGGTCGGGGCTTTTGGGTCCTTTTGCCGGCAACTGCACTTCGGTTTGGAGCGGTGCACCATGGAAGTCCTTGGATTTCCCTATGAGGCGGGACCAGCAGTTCGAGGAGCCGGCGGGGAATGGCGACAGCCTAGCCCGACGGAAGGTGAAGGGAACCCGGGGTTTTAGAGGGGGTGTACAACTTGGAATAACGGTTTTGAGGGTACAAATTTTGGTACAAACAGCATAACTTTCTTAACAGACAGGGCACAACTGGCATAACGTTTTAAACGGCATAACCTTCCTAACAAATGACAGACTGTGTCAAAAATGGGAATTTCTTACATTTTATTCATTTCATCAGGCACATCTGCTGCAGAAGCGGCTTGAGGACAGCCTTGCAGCAGCACTTTTCTCATCCCAGTGAAACAGGCCCCTTGGCAGGCAGCTCCAGGGCCCTTGCAAAGAACAAGGGCCAGGATCTCAGGCCACAGGGGAAAAAAGGCCTCTCCATTGGCCCACCCCAAGCAGGTCTAGCCTGCTCCCAGGCTGCTTCACACACAGCATTCTTCCGGAGGACTGCAGAAAGCTGACAGCTCGGCCTTCTCCATAGTCTGTGTTCTAAAGCTACCTGGGAGAAGAAATTCGGGCCTTCCTTCCTTCCTTCCTTCCTTCCTTCCTTCCTTCCTCCCTTCCTTCTTTCCTTCTTTCCTTCCTTTCTTTTTCTATCTTTCTTTCTGTCTTTCTTTTTCTCTCTTTTTCTTTCTCTCTTTATCTCTTTCTCTCTGTCTGTCTTTCTTTCTTTCTTGGAAGCAGCCAGGGAACAGCTAAGGCTTGGCAAGGCCGGCTCCAGGCCACAGAGCAGCAAAAGCTTCTTCTCCTAGAGGAAAGGTTGGGCCATTGACCAGGCTCCCCAGGGAATGCTCACATCCTCGAGGCTGCTGCAGCTCTGGGAGCCTTTGGACACTCCTCCCCAGGATGCCGAGGCCACCATTGCCCTACACCTAATGCTAACCCTAACCCTTACCCTTACCCTAACCCTAACCCTAACCCTGTTATAAATGCCTATTATAAAGTTGGGTTTTAGCAAGATGTGTGCTATATGATTAATAACTTTGTGGTAAGGATATAAGTTTTTGTTTCTGCTCTTAGTAAAGAAAATTATGGATAGTGGTAGTGAGACATTAATTTTGAAGAATTAAGGATTTTAGTTCAACTAGATATTGCTGAGGTAGACTTCCCTTTTTTAACTAGATATTGTTGAGGTAAAAACTTCTCTTTGTTAAGATAAGCCAGATTTAAGGAACTGATAAATCAGGAGGCCTGTCAACTTAATCAGTAGACTCCAAGAACACAATGTGATCATAAATCAGATAGTCTTGAGAAAACAGGATTCAGGTGGCACCAACACCAAAATGTTAAAAAGTCAAAGCAAGGAAGACCCATCTTACTTCATGATTTTGAGACCCCACCCCATAAGAAGGACCACCGACCCATTTCAAAGAACAAACTACGCATGCTTAATTGCTTTTTGGCTAATTACCATACGAAGCGGGGAATGGGATGGACCAGAGTTATGAATATGCATTTGTGTTTTGGGTATTCAACACTCTTGTACATAAAAAGACCCTGTGATCATCTGTAAATTGCACGTGTGTATTTGGGAGCTATCCCAAACGCTGCCCGGCATTGTAATAAACATACACTTTCTAACTTCAAACAGTTAAAGAGTCTTTGTCTGTCAGAGTTGGATATCAGTATTAGACCAATATCCATATTTTTTTAATAAATCAGTAGTAGTGATATAGTATGCTTAAACTGTCTGTTTGGCTGGGATAACATCCAGTGAACATGTAAAGAAGACCCTGCTATTGATACACCAACTATCAGCATCTCCCATCTGAAGAAAGCACGGACCAAGGCCCAAGCTGGAGGTGATAATGAAGACACAGCCAAGAAACACGCAGCTCTAAAAAGGTGGACCCAAGGAGGGGCCACGCAAAACAGTCCCTGGAATATGGAAATTAGTTTATGGAAAAATATGAATATTCAACAGATTGATACAATAGAAAGGGTATTTAAAGAAAGTCTTTGAAATAGCAGGGGGTGGCCTTGGTTGAATGCCAAGTCACCCAGCCAGCCATACTTTGCTTTTTTTAAAATCTCCTAATTGTCTTATCTTTTATTAAACTTATTTCTTAAAATTTACATAAGAAGTGAATCTCGTTTTTCACAATTTGTGGGCTCTTGCCGGGATATACCTCATCCCTGAAACTCCAGGAGATCTGGAGCAAGGGAGGCCCAAAACTTTGTTTTTCCTGGTGAGAATTGGGGATTATAGGTAAACACCCGAAGAGATAAGCAAGGAGACAGAAAAAGCAAAGTAGAGAAAAGGGAAAAGGCACCCTGAGACTGCAGTATTTTTTGCTCCATAAAAACCTCATGTACGAAGAACTTAAGAAAGAAAAAGGATTTTAAGTATTTCTTAGGGGAGCGGATAAAGGGGGTATGTGTGGTGTGTGTGTGAATGAGACACTGGCTGGGTACCCCAGACTAGTGGAACGAGTGTGGTAGCTTCTTATGCTGTGGTTTCCTTCTCTTGCGAGAGGAACCAACGTCACCCTGGGGGTCCCCACGGCCCCCCCGACCGCAGTGACCACTTGAGTGACCACCAGAGTGACCAGAGTGACCGTCAGAGTGACCAGGAGTGGTCATACGGCACGTGCCCCGACGGGGACGAGTGTGAGCTGGGGCTGGGGCAGTGCCACAACAGCCCTGGCAGCTCCGAGTGCCGCTGCCGGTGCGGCTTCCAGGGCGACGGCATCATCGCCTGCGACTCCATGGGAGAGAAAATGGGGGGAAAGAGCAAAAAAGCCGGGGAAGAACAAAAAAAAACAGCATGAAAATCGGATGAGAAATGGCCGAGATACCGGGGGAAATGGGGGGAAATTGGGGGGAAAATGGGGGGGGAGGGGGGGGGGGGGGGCGGGAAATGAGGGGAGAAATGGGGGGGAGGGGGGAATAGAGGGGGAAAATCTGAGAAAACTGGGGAAAATTTGAGAAAATTGGGGAAAATTTGAGGAAAAAATGGGAAAATTAGAGGAAAAAATGGGGAAAATTGGGGGAGAAGATGGGGAAAAATGGGGAAATTTGGAGGAAAAAATCGGAGGAAAAAATGGGGAAAATGGGGGAAAATTGAGAAAAATTGGGGGAAAATGGGGATAATTGGAGAAGAAATTGGGGGGAAATTGGAGGAAAATAAGGAGAAAATGGGGGGAAATTGGGAAATTGGGGAAAATAAAAGGAAAATGGGGAAAAATTGGGGCGAAAATTGGGGAAAATTGGGCGAGAATGAAAAAAAATGGGGGGAAATCTTGGGAGAAAAAATTGGGGGGAAATTGGAAAGAAATGAGAAAAAACTGGGGGGCAAATGGGAAAAATTGCAGGGGAAAACTGCATTTTCAGTGTCCAGAATTCTGAATTTTGGTGGTTGTTTGTTGTTCTAAGCCTCCAAAATTCAGAATTTTTGTTGGATTTTTAGGCTTTTCTGTCCCAAAATTCAGAATTTTTGTCGGATTTTAGGTTTCTATGACCCAAAATTCTGAAATTTTGGGGGTTTTTTGTGTTCTAAGCCTCTAAAATTCAGATTTTTTTGTCAGATTTTAGGGTTTGCTGACCCTAAATTCTGAATTTTGTGGGGTTTTTTGTCTTTTAAGCCTCTAAAATTCAGAATGTTTGTCACTTTTTAGGTTTTAATGTCCCAAAATTCTGGTGTTTGTTTGTTGTTTTAAGCCTCCAGAATTCAGAACTTTTGTCGGATTTGGGGGTTTTCTGACCCAAAATTCAGAATTTTTTGTCAGACATTAGGTTTTTTTCTCACACAAAATTCGGAATTTTGGGGTTTTGGGGGGATTTTAACCTCTTCTTTTGCCCCCAGGTGTTTCTTTGACTACGGCCATGGCTCCTGCTCAGGATCCACCAACTTCACCTGTATTTGTCACTTGGGCTGGACCAACCCCCCACCCCAAAATTCCACTTTGAGGGGGGCCAAGAGCTCTCTCCCTGCCCCCTCCCCCTCCCCCCCCCCAGTGCTCCGTGGACTGCGGCTGCCACTTCCACAGCTCCTGGGGAGGGCCCAGAGCACTGTGACTGCTGCCAGAGTGAGCCCCAAAACTCCCAAAATTCATCCCAAAATCCGCCCTGGGATGTGGAAAATCCAGGATCTGAAATTCACCCCAAAATCCCTGAATTTCCCCCCAAAATCCCTGAAATTCACCCCAAAATCCCCCAATTCCACCCCAAAATCCCCAAAGTTCACCTCAAAATCGGCCATGGGACCTCAAAAATCCAGGATCCGAAATTCACCCCAAAATCCCTGAAATTCACCCCAAAATCCCCCCTGAAAACATCAAATTTACCCCTAAAATCAGCACTGGGAACCCCAAAATCAGCCTTGGGAGCCCCAAAAATCCCCCAATTCCACCCCAAAATCCCCCAATTCCACCCCAAAATCGGCCCTAGGACATCAAAATTCCAGGATGCAAAATTTACCCAAAATTCCCTGAAATTCACCACAAAATCCCATTTTAATCCGATTTTACTCCATTTTAATCCCCAAAATTCCCATTTTCCCCATTTTAACTCCATTTTTTCCCATTCTAACCCCATTTTTCCCACTTTTTTTTCTCACTTTAACCAATTTCTCGTGTTTTTCCCCCAGACTGGATGGAGGGCCCACAGTGTCAGTGCTGCTGGCCCTGCCCAAAACCCCCCAAATCCTCCAAAAAAATCCCATTTTAACCCTAAAAATTCCCATTTTAACCCCAAAATTCCCATTTTAACTTTGTTTTTTCCTGATTTTTCATTGTTTTTTCCTGTTTTTTCCTACTTTAACCCTGTTTTTTACCGGTTTTTATAACTTTAACCATTTTTTCTCCCCAGACTGGACGGAGGGCCCGCGGTGCCAGCGCTGCCGGCTGGGCAGTTTTGGCCCGGGGGGGCTCAGAGGGTGTCGCTCCTGCAGCTGCCATGGCCACGGGGACCCCAAGCGCAGCTTCTGCCACCGGGACACGGGGGTCTGTCACTGCCTGCCGCCCACCACGGGTCCCCACTGCGACAGGTGTGCCCCTGGGTACTACGGGGATCCCAGATGAGACCCCAAAATTGTCCTAAAGCCAAAAAAACCCCGATGGAAATAGTAAAAAAAGGAAAAAATCTGGTCCGAAATAGCCAAAAATCAACAAAATCCAGCTTGAAATAGCCCCAAACCAGCCCCAAATCACCAAAAATAAAAGAAAATTCCCACTCATAATACCCAAAAATCAAAAAATTCCAACCCAAAATAGCTCCAAACCAGCCCAGACTATCCCAAACCGTCCTAAAATAACTCTAAAATGGCCCAAACTGCCCCAAAATGGCCCAAACTGCCCCAAATCCCAGGGAGCCGTGGGGTGTGTCCCTGCCTGCCCCCCACCACGGGCCCCCACTGCCACAGATGTGAGCCTGGGGACTGCGAGGACCCCAGGTGAGATCCCAAAATGTCCTAAAACTGCCCCCCCCCCAAAAAAAAAAAGAAATCCCAGTGAAAATAGGCAAAAATGGAAAAAATCCAGCTCGACATTGCCCAAGACCTGCCCAAAATAGCCCAAACCCAGCCCAGAATACCGCAAACCGTCCTAAAATGGCTGAAACCACCCCAAAATCCAAAAAAAACCAGACTCACAATACCCTAAAATAGCCCAAAACTCCTCAAAATCCAAAAAAACCAACCCCCAAACAACCAAAAATGGCCCCAGACCAGCCCAAAACGCACAAAAACCAGCCCAGAATACCCCAAAGTCTCCTTAAAATGCTCAAAATGCTCTAAAACCTTAAAGAACCAGACCCAAAATACCCCAAAATACCCCCAAAAACCAGACCCAAAACACCCTAAAACAGCTCCGAACTCCTCAAAAGCCAAAAATCCCAAACCTAAAATACCTCAAAATCCAAAAGATAGACCCCCAAAAAAACCCAAAATCGCCCCAAAATCCTACCAGAAAACCCCAAAATCCTCCCTAAATGCCCTAAACCCATCCTAAAATGGCCTGCGGCAGTGCCGGGGCCCCCACCTCGTGCTGGCGCTCTCGGCCCCGCTGGATTTGGGCTCCGGGGCTGAACCGGGGACCCCTCTCCCAGTGCCTGTCCCTCCCCAAAAACGCCCTAAATTGCCCCAAAATCGGCCTCCCCCTCCGGCCCGACAGCGAGCTGCCCTGCCAGGTGAGGGGGGATGAAATTTGGGGGGAAATGTAGGATTTGGGGGGGAATTTTGGGGGGGAAATTGGGATTTTGGGGGCAATTTTTTTTTTTTCCGGGGGATTTTGGAGGAGAAAATTGGGATTTTTGGAGGGGGAGGAAATGGGGGAATTTGAGGGGGAAATTGGGATTTGGGGGGAAATTTGGGGAGAAAATTGGGATTTTGGGGGTGGAAATTGGGGGGATTTGGGAGGGGGAATTGGGATTTTGGGGGGGAAATTTGGGGATTTGGGGGGCAATTTTGGGGGAAATTGGGATTTTGGGGGGGTTTGGAAGGGTTTGGAGAAGAAATTTGAGCTTTTTGTGGAATTTGAGGGAATTTGGGGGAATTTTCTGGGAGTTCGGGGGAGGAAACTGGGGACTTGGGGGGATTTGAGGGAATTTTAGAGTGGTTTTGGATGGGTTTAAGGGAGGCAATTGGTATTTTAGGGAGGGAAATGCAGATTTTGGGGGATTTGGAGGGAATTTGTGATTGTTGGGAGATTTTTGGGGAATTTTGGGAGAGGTTTGAGGGGAAAATTGGGAATTTAAGGGATTTGGGGGGAATTTGGGGGGGAAATTGGGATTTTTGGGGTGGAAATTAGGGAAATTTGGGGAATTTTTAGGGGGACCCCCAAAACCCCCCAATCTTCCCTGAATCTCCCCAAACCTCTCCAAATATTCCCCGAATTTCCCCAAATCTCTCCAACCCCTCCAAATTTCCCCAAATTTCCTCCAACCCCCCCTGAATTTTCCCAAACCCTTCCAAACATCCCCGATTTTTCCCAAACCCTTCCAAATATCCCCGATTTTTCCCCAAACTCCCCCGAATCTCCCCGAATTTTCCCCAAATTTTCCCTACCCCCCCCCCCGAATTTTCCTGAAATCTCCCTGAATTTTCCCCAAATCTCTTCGAATTTCTCCAACAACACCCTGAATTTTCCCAACCCGCCCCCCCCCCCCCCCCCCCGAATTCTCCCCAAATCCTGCGGGGAAATTCCGTCTATGCCTTCAACAGGGTCCCGGCGCTGCTGGAAGGGAGAGGGGTGCAGGGGGACCCCCACAGCCTCCGCCTGGAGGCCAGGTCAGGTACGGGCACCCCAAAATCACCCAAAACCACCCCAAAAATGGACTCAGGGACCCCGAAACCCCCCCCAAACCCCCCACAGACTCCGCCTGGATGCCAGGTCAGGTACAGGCCTGCCAAAATCACCCAAAACCTCCCCAAACCCCCCCAAAAATGGACTCGAGGACCCCGAAAACCCCCCCAAAACCAGCTCCAAAACCTCCCACAGCCTCTGCCTGGAGGCCAGGTCAGGTATGGGCACCCCAAAAATGGACTGGGGGACCCCAAAAACCCCCCAAATCACCCCAAAACCACCACAACACTCCCCATATCCTCAGCTCCTCCCCCCACCCCCCCAAACCCCCCACCCCAAGCACCATGGGGGTTCCCGGGGCGCTGTTTTTGGGGTTTTGGGGGGTTTGGGGGTTTTTTTGGGCGGAGGCCGGGGGCTGCAAAGGGCAGCGCCGGGTGCTGAGGGGACCCCGCGGCTACGTCACCGACGGCCCCGGCAACTGCTCGGTCAATGGCAACTGCGAGTGGCTCATCGAGGGTGAGGGACCCCGAAATCCACCCCAAAATCCACCCCAAAATCCACCCCAAAATCGGGCTTGGCACCGCATCTTCTCCTGCCCCACACATTCCTGATCCCATTCCTGCCCCATAGATTCCTGACGCTGGTTCTGCCCCACATCCTACCCCATGCATTCCATATCACAAATCTTAACTCCATGCCTGCCCCATAGATTTTTCTCCCTCACAGATTCTTGGTTCTGCCCCACACATTCCCTGCCCCACATATTCCCTCCCCACAGATGGAAAATCGTGTCCCACAGATCTCCTAACCCCATTCCCTGCCCCACATTTCTGCCCCACATCTCTGTCGCACACATTTCTGACCCCATTCCTACCCCAGAGATTTCCTGACCCCTTTTCTCTCCCCAGCTCTGCCCCACACATTTCCGCCCCACACATTCTTGACCCATTTCTCTCCCCCAATTCTGCCCCACATCCTCTTCCTGCCCCACAGATCCAATCCCCACAGATCTTACCCCATACATCTCTGCCCCACACATTCTTGCCTCATAGATTCCTCTGCCCCACAGATTTTCTGACCCCATTTTTCCCCCCCAGCTCTGCCTCACAGGTTTTCCTGCCCCATATCCTGCTCCCATTCCTGCCCATCTCTGCACCAAACATTCCTGACCCATAGCTTTTCTTGCCGCAGAGATTTTCTGGCCCCATTTCTCTCCCCCAGCTCTGCCCCACAGATTCCCTGCCCCACATCTTTTCCTGCCCCACACATTCCTGATCCCATTCCTGCCCCATAGATTCCTGACACTGGTTCCGCCCCATACATTCCTTGCCTCACATTCTGCCCCATGCATTCTCTATCCCAAATCTTGACCCCATGCTTGCCCCATAGATTTTCTGCCTCACAGATTCTTGGTTCTGCCCCACACATTCCCTGCTCCATAGATTTCCAAACCCCATTTTTCTCCCCCCAATTCTCTTACCTCTTATCTCTTAATCTTACCTCTCCTCTTAACTCTTAACTCTTACCTTTCCTCTTCCCCCTATTCTTGCTCTCTCGCTCCCTTCTCTCTCAGCTCTCACTCTGCTGTTCTTTCTCCCTCTCTCCTTGGGACTTCCCTTCAGCCCAGGCTGGTGGCTGAAGGGAAGGCCCTTTTACCCACGACCCTTGCAATAAACCCACGTGTTCTAGAATATACAGGTCAGCAGAATTCCTTGTCCCAGCCGTCCGCGGATTCACCGACAGTGCCCAAACTGTACTGCAAGCCAGCGGGTCTGAGGACACAGAGGGATTTATTCCAGATGGGACAGAAGTACTTCACAGTTTTTAATACATAAATGAACAGGAGTAGAAATTCGGTACTTATTTTAGGTCTAATGATGTCCACAGCTGCACGAGCATGATGTGACAGTATTAACGTTACTACCTATATTTAATACTAGGATATTTTGAATGGTAATATATAACAAACCAATTATATCTCATCATCTGCCATTCAAAGCCAACTACTAGTAAGCTGATAACATGCAGCTTGGGATCTATCTGGAATTACCACACTTCTGGTTAAATTACAGCTCCTGACTGTAAAACCCCTGGTAAATCACAATTTTGATCAATTACTCCTCAAAAATAATGGTGAGACATAATGGCATTAACATTAAAAATTATATTCTTGCACATATAACACAGACCTTTATCAAACACCAAAATGAATTGAAAACGTATTTGGTAATTGCTTCTATGTGTTCTGTGAATACAGCAAATTACAAGACCCTACTGTTGCTAAAATATAATTTTAATGCATCCAGTTTCTAGAGTGTATATAGTACGCTTCTTCTATATATAGAGAAGCTTTTCTAAGAGATACAGTGCCTACCAGTGAGGCAGAATGGGGAAGTTCATTCCGAGTTCTTGGAGAAAACTTTAAAAATCACATTGGTAAAGCTAAGTAGTGTTGGGTTACAACAAAACCAAACCAAACAAAAAATCCCCCCCAAAAACCCCCCAAAACAAACCTCCCCCCCCCGCCAAAAATAAAAACAAAGCCCAAAAAGCCAAATCCCAACACATAAACCACTTTTTGTGATTATTCTTGCTTTATACCACAGCTGCTTGCTTTTATTGAAAAACACTAGGTGGAACACTCATTCCGTATGAGAAACACTGACAATGTGTCAAATGAACAGACAACCAAACACAACCGAAATAGCAGCATTAACATCAAAAAATTGCAGAAATAATTGCTCAAATACATACCTAGCCTTGCTTAAAGGAGTGTGGCCATCAGCCTGGTTTGCTTTGCCTCCCTTTGAAGTTGTAAAACAACTGATCTTCAACATCTCATGCAAAAGCATTTATCTAATGCTGAAAAAAAGCCTTCCCCCTATCATATTTTAGCCCTGAACTTGCAAAAAAACCCCACCAAACAACAAGTCACCACATACAGTCCTTGAATCATTCCCGTCTTTGAGCATGAGTCAAGCTACAGCTATGGAGACAAGAAGAAAAGTGACTTAATGCTGTTCCTTTGGACATTACCGAATCACAGGGAGGTTTCTCATCAGCTCAGGAAAATGCACACCCAGTTCAGCAGATACTGAATAGCAGGGAAGTCAGGAGGCATATGCTTTGCTTTCAGAGACAAAAATTTAAATAAATTCTTACATTAAACCAGAAGTCTACAGATGGACTGCTCAGAAGCCTTTATTGAGTACAAACCCTGTGGGGGTATCCCCTTAAGGGACACAAGAGGAGCTCCTTGGCTGGGGCCCACCCTCGGCCAGCACCTCTGCCCCACGGCACGGGCCACCCAGGGCTTTCGGCTCTTTCACGGCCCTCGCAACGTTCCCACAGATCCCAGGGGGTTCCGGGGCCAAGTTTCACCTTCACCCTTCTCCTGCAGCTCCACAGGTGTTTCCTCTCAGACCTGCCCCTGCAGAGCAGCCACCTGCGACTCAAGCGTGGTCAGTCTTGCCTCCAGAGCTTGGAGCATCCTGTCTACCTGCAAAAGAACCAAGTGAACTCCTGTACTTGGTTACACACAGAATTTGACAGCACAAAGAGCATGCGTGGACGTCAGAAAGGGCTCAAATCTGATCTCACGTCACCAGTTCTTTTCATTTGTCTCTAACATTCAGTGTCCACACAGGAACTCTTTCCATCCTTCCTAGGTGTCAGAGACACACACTCAGCTTTTGCTGGACAACCTGCAACTTCCACAGTCAACTTCCCTACACTGTTTGCTCCCAGCTCCTCCCACCTGCCAAGGTAGTCACAAGACTTTAGTAGAGCAAAACATCAGCTTGATTTATTTGGATTAGTTTATGACTGATATTTCAATACAAAGTTACAGCGAAAGCATTAGGTCCATTTGCACAAAAGGCAGAAGAAACATGAGACCCAAAGTTAAGATCTGGAGAAGTGAACCAGAACTAACTAGGAATAACATATCAAATTACTGACACATAAATAGGAACCTAATGCCGTGCTGGATAAACATAAAATGCTAATTGCCATGAGAACTGAAGGCAAAGTTGCTGAAGATCTTGCATAACACAAGATACCAATTACATGAAGCAGTCCAGCGCATGTTACAATGCACTGAGTTGCTCTGGATGAAATCAGCTGTCCTGCAAAAACTGTGGAAGCCTGTTAAGATTTCACAGAGGTGATTTCAACAAAGAATGATATAAGGTTAAAATCTCACCCTTTGCAGCACCTCTTGCATGACAACTCGACTTTCAAGACTAAGCAGTTCCTCACAAATAAGTGCTTGCTTTTCCAGGCTTCCTAGAATAGAGCTGAGATGCCATTGTTCAGATCCTGCACTTCCCACTCTGAGGCAAAAAATCCAAACACAGCACTCCTTCAGAACCCTGAGGGATAGCCATGGATTGAAATGAAAAATTGCACCAAGACACCAAGAACAGTGCAGCACTGGCTGGGAGAAGCAACAGTACTCTCTCAGGGAAAATGCCATTCTGCAGCCAGCTTAGTGCTTTTAGAGAATTTTACTGCTGGCTTTGCTTGAAACAAGACGCCTGTGTGCTTTCTGTGCTCTCCATGAGCAGAGAAGCCCGTGGAGCAGCGTTGGTGCCTCTAGGAGGACGGGAACAGGGAGAGTGCTGCCAGACGGTTTGGGTGACCTCGCAGGGAAGGTCTGTGACTTTGCTTGAAACAGGATGTGGAAATGTCACAGTGGTACCTGGGTTCCTTGAAACCCCACTGTGGAACCTGAGTCGTAGTCTCATTGTTTTTACCTTGGGTGGCTGCAGCTAAGATTTCGCACCTGGAATGTTGGCTTAGTAAGCAGGCAAACGCTACCTCCTCTGCACTCAGTGACCTGCTTAGTGACACTGAGATTACCAGGCATGCAACTTTACAAAAGCAGGCCACAATGGACTATTTGCTGCTGGCTCATGGACACGGTTCCCAAGACTTTGAAGGAATGTGCTGCTTCAACCTCTCCTTGCACTCAAAATCCATCCATGCTAACATCCAGAAGCTGAGTGAGCAAGTGAGGGAATTAAAGGTTGAGGACTTGCACTGGTTCAATGAACTTCTTGGACAATGGGGACTGACAGGATGGGTTTCATCCTTTGTTAAAGGGAGCCTCTTGGTTATAATCTGGCTTTTATAATTTTGCTCATGTTTTCCTGCTAAGTGTCTACAGAAGTCCATTGGGAGTGTCCTCTTAGTAAGAAAAACAAGGGAGTTGTGGAATCCTTGCAGCCTCTCAACATAATACTCAGGGTCTGGCCTTGGCAGAACAGACCATAATTACCGGCCCAGCCTGAGAGAAGGACTTCCCAATGGTGCTCTGTATACACGGTTTGCCTTAGTTCCTCCTGCCCCTAATGCCCCATGCCCTTTGGTTTCTCCTCTCCTCGTTATGTCTCCATTGGCTGTGGGACCTGGTGGCTGGCCCTGGCTCCCCTATGGAATACTGACCTTACCTGCCCTTTGCTCTGCCTCCAAACCTCAAGGTCATTGGCTGCTGAACCCCACACTTAAGTGGGCACAAGCAAATACCTTGCTCTCTTGGCTATGGGGGTTCCTTCAGCTCCTGGAAATAAACCTGCTGGAACTGATCTGGTGTCAAGGCCTTCTTCCTTTCCTAGCTGTGCTATCTATGTGGCATGTGTGGATGTATGAGCTTGACTGCTTTGCCTGAGTTTCCCCAAGTGGCCTTTCCACTGGAGAGGGTTATTGGCATCTGGACTCCAGCTCAAATTCTAAATTCCACAATGTCACACCCCACTGTGTCACAATTGACACTTGGTTCCATGGGATGCCATTGCAACACAATGGTCTCCTAGAATTCATCAGGCCCCACTGTGACACAGCTGAAACTTGGTTCCATCAAATTTCATTGTGTCACAATGGTCTCCTGGATTCCATGAGGCTGCACTTTGTAACTATGGACACTGAAATCCAGGAAGAGTGGGAATGTCCAACTGGAACCTGTGTTCCATGTTGCCCCACTGTGTTCACAATTGACACTGGCATCCATGGTAGCCCATTGCTTCTCAAGAGTTTCCTGCGTTCCCTGAGACCCCTCTGTGTCACACGGGAAACTTGGTTTCATGAGGTTCCATAACCTAAATTCCATGAGGCTCCTCTGTGTCACACTAGCCCCTTGCTACCATGATCCACTGCAGTGTCCCCGTGGCCCCTTGGTTCCAAGAGTGGCTGGGTCAAAGCTCCTGCTCCCTCAGCAGCTTGGGGAGAGGCTACAAGGAGAGGGTGCAGACAGTACCATCAGCCCTTCTGTCCTGTGCCTGTTCATGCCATGCTCCAGGCGTGGAACACCCCCAGCAAGTGCTCAGGTGTCCAGGTGACAATGGCACCATCGGTGCTCAGATGCAGCTGCCCCCCTTTGGCCTTGGCCCTGGGCCCCTGGAGCAGCTGTGCCCCCTCCCAGCCCAATCCCCCCTGCTGCCTCTGGATAGGTCATTGGCCTGCTGGCCCCAGCCCCTCGATGCTCACACGCCTGCCCACCTGCCGGATCCCCCAGCAACGGTGCCAGCACCTCTTAGCATAAACTGCACTCCCTTTGGCAGCTGCTGAGGGGGACTGGCATGGCAGCAATGGTGGGTCCCTTGCACTCTGCCAAAGCAGCATTTGGGGGCACAGCAGGGACCAGCAAGGGTGGGCAAGGGGGCACCAGAGCAGAGGTCAGATTTGTGTTGTGGGGGGGACACCTCAAAAAGCCACCCAACTTGTCCCATCCCCTCCCCAAGCTGGCCCAACTTCACCTCCAGGATGGCTTCAAAGTGCGCCAAAAGTTGTGCATGGCTGGGGGAGTGAGAGGGAGGAACATTAAGACATCCCCACCCCGATGTCCCAGCAGTTCCAGTCAGTCAGACGCCCAGTCAGGAGGAGCAGCAGGGCCAGGGTTAACGAACGGTCCCCCCAAATTTCTTCCACACTAATGACACAGTCAGACACTTGGAAGGCTGCTTCAGGTTTTCTTGTCCACCAATATTGCAGGAGGCAGCAGAAAATCCACCTGCTAACAATGATTCCATAGGGTTGCAATGCTTCCTTGCTTCCATGTGGTTCTGTCAAGTCACAGTGGAGCCTTGGTGCCCCATTGTTCCATGGCCTCACTATGCTCTCCTGGCTTCAATGAGGTCCTGCTGTGAAACACTACAGCCTTGGTTCCATGAGGGTCTCTTGGGTGCCATGATGCATGCCTTTTTCAGTTTGAGCCTTGCTTCCATAAATTGCATTGACTGACAATGGCTGTCTGCATTTCACAAGTCCCAGCTAGATCACATCAGAGCCTTGCTTTCATGAGGTTCCAATATGTCACTAGGGTCTCCTGAGCTCCATGAAGTCCCACTGTGTCACACTGGAGTTTTGGTTCCATGAGGGTCTCTTGGGTTCCAGGGAGCTCCACTATGTCACCTCAGAGTCCTGGTTCCATTGGCTTCAGTAACCTCATAACGCTCTCCTGAGCTCCATAAGGCCCCATTGTGTCAGACCGGAGCATTGATTCCATGAGGTTCCATACCCTCACTATAGTATCGTTGGTTCAGTGAGGCTTCTCTGAGTCATGTTAGAGCCCTGGTTCCATTGGGTTCCATAAATTCACAATGGCTTCCTGGGTTCCAAGAGGCCATGCTGTGTCCCGTTATAGCCTATGTTCCAAGAGATTTCATGGCCTCACTTTATCTCCTGGGTTCCCTGTAAGACACAAGAGCCTTGATTCCCAGAATTAGCATAAGCTCACAGCATCTCCTAAATTCCATGAGTGCCCACTGTGTCCATTTGGAGACTTGGTTCCATGCAGTTCCATACCATCACAATGGTTTTGGCTTCCATAATATCAGTGATTGACAGACAGGGACATTCTGAGTTCTGAGAAGCTAAATTTATTGAGCATACAAGGCGTTTATATATGCGTTTCCTTATATGGCACAAAAATAAGGTTCTATTTTTGGTAACAATTCTCATTGGTTATACATTCTTTATGACATCAGTTACTTGGTAATAATTACAAATTTTCACAACATGTTTCTTGGTGTAGTGGTTTCACGTTTGCTGAATTCTGTTTTGCCAAATTTAGTGTAGTGGTTTGAGTGTCTACTCTCTCTCCTCTAGGAGATAGGATTTGGGAGAAAAAGGCAAAACAGGCCCAACTTAAGGTAATCAGATTTATTAACACAAATTTGAAAAAGAAAAAAAGAGAAGAAAAAACAAATGAGACTTCTAAATCAACCCTTTCTCTTACCACAAACTGTTCATTTTCTCCACACAACATAGAGAGAAAACTATGATTTTCAGTCAGTTTCAACCATTTAAATATAATCTTACATCATTTTGGTAGAGGAGTCTCTCTAGAGTCCCATGGAGTCATTTGCCAAAAGAAAAAACAGTCTGGTGTTGGGAGTGATGAAAGTTTACAGGAAAGTTTCACAGATATGTAGGTTTAGCAGAAGGTTCTCTGAATGTAGAACCTGAAAATGGAATAGAGATAGAAGCAAATTTTGATATAGAAGAATAAAAGATGTCTAAATTAAGGACTGCTGAGCCAGTTACTGGACAACTAAGAAGGCAAAGATTATGTTGAGTTGGAAAGAGTTTATGGCTTGAGCAAAGGATATGTTGGCCACAAACAAAGAATATGTTTTTTACCAAGTAAAGAGGTCTCAAGAAAAGTAAAATATACTACAGGCAAACAAAAAACATGTTTTTACCACGTAGAAAAATGGTCTAAGTATTTTCCACTGCAAGAACACTGAAAAACAACTTTAAGCTTAAACTGTAACATAATGTGGTAATAATAGTAGTTGTGATAGGCTACAGGTAAGTGTAAAGGTACTGTGTATGATGCTGATTGGCTTTTATGTATTGAGATGCTCAGTAAAAAAAAAAAAACCTATATAATGCATTGTAACCAGAACTAAAGCGGCTTCAGGTTTTGCCTATAAGCTGATGCTGACAGCTATAGGCTTGACTCTGTTACCCACGACCCATGACTGCTGTGACTTCAATCTATGAAATAAACAGCACCTTTAAAGAGCTGTCTGGAGTCCCGTATCTCTCGTTCAGGCTCTTACAGTCTGGTGGCTCCCAATCTCACAAATCTGCAACCGCCTGGAATTTTGCAGATTCTACTCATTAGCATTTTGCAGTTCTACCCATTAGCAGCCTTTCTCCTGACTACTCATGGGCCTTTCAACACTTTCAACATACCATTTAAGAATGCTTCTTCTATTATAGAACAAGTATTATCTTTTTCAATCTCAAAAATTGTCTCTGTTTCAAAAGAAATGGAGACTTCCCTTTACCCCAGGAGATGAGGGCTTACTCTATTCAAAATTCTCAATTAAATCTCAATTCTATCAGTACACAGCCTTAGGCTAGAACCTGCACTCTCCCAAACAACATTATGATATTACAAGAAACAGTCAATTTCTCCATGATTTACACGCAGAGAAGTCGAGTCACAAATGTCCACTTCTTCCATCCCTTCTTCCAATAGTCTTTATCAGTTTTTTCACTGACTCTGACTCATGCTGTCTCTCTACGTTTTAAATCACTCTGTCTTCCATGGAGGAGGGAAGGGGTAATGTCTTTGCCCAGAGTCTTTCTTTCTCTCTAGCTGGCTCCTGGTGTCCAACTTCAAAGCCATGCAGATGACTGGGGATGGAGGGAGAAGCATGCTTAGGAACTCTTACACGTGCCCGTCCCCCACCCTCTGGTCAGATCCAAAGCAGACTCAGACTCAGAATTGCTCCCTGGGGCTCACGGGGAAGATTCTCTTCTCCCTCAGGCTAGCAGCCAAGGCCAGGGCACAGCCCAGCCAGGGCTTGGCCCAGCCAGGGTCAGCCCCTCCTTCCTGGCCACCACGGCCCCTGGCACTGTCCATCTGCGGTATTCTCTTCCCCCTGTCGGCAGCCGAGGGGGGAAGAGGGGACACAGCCAGCCCGGGTTGCTGCTTGCAGGGCAGCGGCCGCCGAAGGCCGTGCCAGGCCTGGCCCTGACCGCCCGGGAGCTGCAGGGGCTGGCCCGGGCCCTCCACGCCTACACTGTTACCTTCTGGATAGCCAGAAGAGAAAGGACCAGTCACTTGGGATCTTCTGATTTTAAGCCTGGGTTTTCCAAAGGCGTAACTAACCCTTTCATTGGTCAACCAAGCTGCTAACATCCACTATAACTTCCCTAGGAATAAAACCTCACATCCATGCTAAACCAGCACACTTGGTCACTCCTACCCCGCAGGGAGCCTTTGTCTGTGTCTGTCTCTCCCATGGTTTCTGCTCCATGAGGCCAAAGATACCAGGTTCCTTTATTAGTTCCATTATACTCTCTGTTTTAATCCTCACACATATGGTCTCGCATGTGTCTCACATTAGCATTTTGCTTCATTGACAGTTGATAGTGTCAATGTGGTCTCCTGTGTTCCATGAGGCCCCACTGTGTAACACTGGAGCCTTGGTTCTATGAGGTTCCAAAACCTCACAATGGTCTCCTGGGTTCCAAGTGGGCCCACTGTGTCACAAATGCCCCTTGCTTCCACCAGCCGTGGAAATGTCACAGTGATCCCCGGGTTCCTTGAAACCCCACTGTGTCACAACTGACACTTGGTTCCACAGGATGCCATTGCAACACAGTCTCCTAGAATTCATCAGGCCCCACTGTGACACAGCTGAAATTTGGTTCCATCAAATTTCATTGTGTTACAATGGTCTCCTGGATTCCATGAGGCTGCACTTTGTAACTAAGGACACTGAAGTCCAGGAAGAGTGGCAATTGGAACCTGTGTTCCACAACTGACACTGGCATCCATGGTAGCACATTGATTCTCAAGAATTTCCTACTTTCTCTGAGGCCCCTCTATGTCACATGGGAACCTTGGTTTCATGAGGTTCCATAACCTCACAGTAGTTCTCCTGCATTCCATGAGGCTCCTCTTTTGACAAAGAGGACACTTGGTTCCATGAGATTCCATTTTGTCACAGTGGTCTCCTGGGTCCCATGAGGACACTTCCTCAGTTTAGTCAGTCTTGAAGGTCTTCTTTGATGAAGGCTCGAGGTCCTCCTTGCATATGAACATTTCAATTTTGTCTTTGGAGCATGCACAGTTATGGTGCTACTTGGTCCTTCTGAATCTAACCGGTCTAAATTCTCCATTTTGTGGCTAATTTGCTTTACATTTCCTAATTTCTCTCAGTACACCCTGCTGCTTCCCAATACAGGTACACTCATCTATTTTTGAGATTATTCATCTGGCAAGTTTCTGTTTATTTAACCATTAAGAGACTAGTTACCTATATACTAACTATTACATTGTATAGACAGTTTTGATTCAGGTTATTTAGGTATAGAATGTTATTATTCAGGTTATATTGGTATTTTGTAACTCCAGCTATATAAGTATCTTGTAACTTTGACCCAAGCTGTAATGGTAACAGTCCCTTAAGTCCCTTTCCCAGGAGAGGTGGGAAAACACCTCTGGGAGCATAGCACTGGGTGGGAGCAGGTGGCACGGCACCGAGAGTGATCCCCACTGTTGTGGTTTGAAAACAAACCAAGTGAGAGGCTCCAAGTCAGAAATACAATGTAATGAGAAGAAAAAGGAAAAAAGATAAAATAAAATGAATGCAATAATACTAAAAGAGACCACTGACAGAGTCAGAATACAACCTGATCAGGGTGATGGAAGCAGTCCAGGTAAGGTGGTCTTCCTGAAGCAGTGATCCTGTAGAAAGGTCTGGTAGCTCTGGTCCTCTGGGAATCCAGTGGGTGAGAGCTACTCGTACTGTCCCAAATCTCAGCTTATATCCAGGTGAGAATGCTTGGCTCCTCCCCCTGGGCCGAGCATCTCACTATGGGATGATGAGTCATATAGGAGGTCCTTGATGGCCCATTAAAGAGAGAGAACACCCGGAGGGAGTTATCTATGAGTCATGCAGCAAGGCATTGATGGGCCATTAACAGGAGGCACCCCAGAGGAAGGGGGGTTTGGGAAGAACCCTGCTCCAGCAATTGGATTCATCAGTTCATGAAGATGGTGACAGAATACATCCTATACTACAACCCAGGACACCCACTCTGCCACCCATTGCTGCTGCGGAGACCCTGAGTTTGCCCAAATTTGGTACGGGTGGCAGGGAGGGCAGCAGGCCAAAGTCAGCCACCAGTCATCGCCCTGGGAATGCTGGCCTCAGCTCCCCTCTCACACCACCACACCAGCATTGTCAGCAGCCCCTTGCTGCGCCTGCCGCAGGCCGCACACCTGGCCGCGCAGAGCCTGGCCGGTCCTGCCACTGCGTGGGATCACATGGCACCCGCCAGGCCACTGCCGGAGGCAGCTGCCAAGTGACAGGAAGCAGAAGCACATGGCAACGCGCCACTCACCCGAGGACTCCTCTCTCTCTGTGCCAGCCTGCCCCGCCTGCCCCGTGGCCTGCCGTGCAGCACATGTGCTCCATGCCACGTGGCACGCGTGCAGCCAGGTCCTGCCGAGACCCAGGTGGAGCCGCTGGAAGAGCCGGAGGGTGCAGGCAGGGGGGCAAGCAGCAGGGGAGATGGACAGATGGAAGCAGCAACACAGCATGGCGTAAAATGGCTGATGGTCCTGCAGCTGCCCGCTCCGCACCTCCTCGGCTGCTGTCAAGAAGGGACCCTGGCACTGCCCGCACTGGTAGTGAGGTGGCTCCGCAGCCCGTGGGCAGCCCTGGGAAGGCAAGAGAATGCTGTGGGCAAGCTCCACAGTACCACCTGGAACCATTTTTGTTATAAACGGGCCAGGAGACCAGCTCCTTTTTAAATACCCTTTATTAAAAAACAGCCTGGGTGGGGACTCGAGCAGCGTGCACACCACTGCTTCTCCCTGGACAACGCAGAGGAGGAGTAGATCACCTCTGCACAGCAGATCTGGGCCTTCCGTCCTCAAGAGAGTCCCTAGGGAAGACGCTGGCTCATGGTTTAGGGGTGTCTGTCTGGTTGAGTCCTGTTAGGGTTATGGTGACAAAATAAAACCCATCTCTGGTTGCTGCGGAGTTCCTCATGGTTCTGCCGGCCCACAGTAGTTATTCTCAGTCTTTGGTTTTATGTTGGCTCATTGTCATTGGGTCTTGGATGGTACTGGAGGCTTCTAATTTGCATGTGGTCTTGGGCGCACATTCTCTTGAGAGCAGCGGAAGCAATACTCAACAGGAAAGGGGATGTAGGTACAGTAAAAACAGTAATTAAACTTCACCAAGGGACATCAACAATTAACAATTAACAATTAACAATTAACAATTAACAATTAACAATTAATAGGAGAAACGTTTAACTTTAAAAACATTTAACAATGAACTGGTATTTTGAGATTTTACTCTCCACAATTTTGCACTTCATGGAGGGCTGTGGAGGCGCATGGAGACCCCACGGCAGATTGCTGGTGTTAGAAAAATTAATCCAGGATGCCAGAGGTTTATGTCCAAAAAGGAGACAAAGAAGTCCTCTGACTTTATTTGAATAAGAATAGTGGCCATGGGGCATTTCCCATGGGGTCTCTCACATGGTTCGGGGATCCAGCCTTCTTTTTATTGACTTAATCTACAAGATGTCATGCAAACAAGTCAGAAGCTAAAACCAAACAAAAGAGATCCTGGAACATCAAATACTCACAAGAATGTCTAAATCATGTATAAACTCATGAATGTGCATGTACTCCCAGTAATGTAACAGTATATAGAGCACATTGTTTTAAGGTGTGTGTTTTCTGGCTGATCATCAAAAACACCCCAGTGCTGGATATTGTCCTTTTTTGTCTCTTATTAAACTTTTAAAAATATTAAAGAGTAAACTTTGTTTTTCACACCCACAATTGCCTACACCTGGCTTGCATTGCCTTGCCTGCATGGAAGGCAAAGCAAAGAATAGTAGGCAAGGAAAAGCAACACAAGGAAGCTGTAGGTAAGGCAAGGCAGAGATGGGCAAGGGAAGCAAGAAGGGTAGGCTGGGAAAAGCTAGGCAAGATACTGAAGACAAGGCCAAGTGATTTGGAGTGCCTTTCCTTGGGAAGCAGAGGACACAGTGGCAGTGTTGGTGGAGCTGATGTTAAGGTACCAAGGGGAGGAATAGTCCAACAAGACATTTCTGTCCTGGCCCCTTCTATGGCAGCAACTTTCTGTCCTGGCATATTTGGTGTTGAAGCACTGCCTCAATTTATACAGTTATGGAGTCGGCATCATTGTTTGGAATGTGGTCTCCCAAAATATTTAATTTGGCTTGTGGTTTCCACTTCTCAGAGTCGGCCTTCTTGAATTTCTGGCAGCACACAATCTTTGGACAAGGTAAGCAGCTACTCTGAGTCTTGGTCTGTAGCAGATCTAGTGCCCTGGGCAGGTAATTCTCAGTAAGTGTTCTGGCACCTTTGTATGGGATCAGATGGTTTGCATTTTGGAGGTAGGCATGACATTTCTTTTGAGATGGGCTTCTAGTTCCTCTCTTTGGGAAAGAAAGCAAGTTTAGATGCGCACACTGGGTGCTCTTAGTGAATTTAAAGGCTTTTCCCAAAAGTCAGTTTCCTGGACTGGAGCAGTTGAACTGTCAGTGGGAATGCAGATGTCAAGCTGTTGAGCTTTTTGTCATGGTAGCTTTAGTGTGTGAGCAATCCCTGGTGATGTTTCATTTGGAACCTGACTCTGTGAAACTGAAGGCTTAGGATGGTATCTAGAGCTGAGAAGACAAGTGCCAATAGCAGGGTGTGTGATGGTAGTTTGAGAGGTGCAGATGAAGTTGTAAGCAGCAACAGCTTTCTCATCTGGCACTTTGGTGAGCTCTGGTTTTGCCAAGTGTTTTCAAGTTGGTGGCTGGACTCTGTGAGAATGAAAAAAATTATTAGGCCAATGGAGTTTGTGTTGTCCTTCGAGTGTGGTGCAAAGAAGAGTGTGCAGTTAGAAGGAAAGATCAGGGAAATCGTTTTTGTGCTGGCACTGTTGATTTGAGAGCAGGGACGTTCCCAATGTGGCCCTGCACTCAGGAGTTTCGAGCTGGGCTGGGTGCGTTTCCTTCTTTTGCGAGTCGACATCGCCATCGTGTGGTTGTTCTGATGGATGCTGACAGCGCCAAGGATAAAGGCAAACACTTTCCTAGCCCGGCCCCATTCCTGTGGAGGCAGGGTGGGAAAAAGTTCCATTGTGCATCCTGGCTCTTGGAGACTGACAGAATGTGCTCCCGTAGCGGAGAGAGAAGAGGATTCGTTTCATTGTTGGCTGAGCAGTTTAAAGGCTGCAAAAGAAAAGCCAGTTCCAGCATTGCCTCTGTTTTACAACTTCCTCTATGCAATCAGCTGCTCAGCATGTAACTCACAGCCACTGAACTGAATCAAACTCCCTGAACATATGCGCTTTCCTTCAAGCTCCGTGTACCATCTCATCCTCTCCACCTCTCCAAACATCCAGCAGCTGGTCCTGAAGAAGTCCAAGAACAAGAAGCCAATGCTGGCCTTCATCTTCCCTTTGCCCTCTCAAAACTAGACCAAAGAAATTACAGATTTTCACTTTCCTTCTCAACTCTCTATACATAGCATCATTGCATTTTCTCAGTGTGGCAGAGTCCATTGCTACAGGAAAGCGATTCCACCTGCAGTTTGGACTGAGAGATTTGCCAGGACAAAAGGCATTTGCTGACCTTCCCTCTTTCCTTGGAAACCTGATATTTGCAGCACAATTACCTTAACACACCTTCAGCGTTTTTGAGTGCAAGCAGCTGTGCCTCACAGAAAAAGAAGTGTAAGGACAGAAGATGTTCCTATAGTACGCCCTTCTCCTAGCAGCCTTTCCTATTCTTTCCTATTCTATCATATGAACTGCAGTCTCACTCTGCTGCTCTGCAGTTTTCTGCTCGGCTTCAATTAAGATCATGCACTTTCAAATTTGCAGAGACCAAGATGTCCATGTCTTTTCGTTCACAAATGTGTTCTGCACAAGTAGTAGCTGGACACTTTGCACTCCAGGAAAATGAAAAGGCATGATGCTTCATAACTCTGAGATCAAACCTGTGAAGCACCATAGTTGTGTGCACAGTGTACAGGCTGCAAGAGGAGCATTCCTGTGACTGATTGCCTGCCAAAATCAAGTTCTCCATCATAAGGGGGAAGGTCTGCAACAGCTACCTGTGCTCATACATATTCCTATCTTAGCCCTATGTGGAAACAATCCCATTTAGCTTTAGATTCAACAAGTACATCAAAAGATGCTATAAGGGTGTCTTGGTTTGGGAAGACAGGTATCTGCCAGGGAAAGCTGGAGCTTCCTTTGGAACGGAGAATGTAAACTACCACTGAAATGAATAAAATGTAAGAAATTCCCATTTTTGACACAGTCTGTCATTTGTTAGGAAGGTTATGCTGTTTAAAATATTATTCCAGCTGTACCCTGTCTGTTAAGAAAGTTATGCTGTTTGTACCAAAATTTGTACCCTCAAAACCGTTATTCCAAGTTGTACACCCCCTCTAAAACCCCGGGTTCCCTTCACCTTCCGTCGGGCTAAGCTGTCGCCATTCCCCGCTGGCTCCTCGAACTGCCGGCCCCGCCTCATAGGGAAATCCAAGGACTTCCATGGTGCACCGCTCCAAACCGAAGTGCAGTTGCCGGCAAAAGGACCCAAAAGCCGCGACCCAGCACAAAATCCAGATAAAAGGGAGACACTACAACACCGAGAAGACCCTCAGCTACCTAGGGACGGATTCTGCTTCTGCCGCCTTGCCATGACCACAAAAAGACTGAGCAAAGGTGACACCCCTAGATCACACGAGCCCGTTTGAGTTCTTGGGGATTTCCACGAGGCTGGAACTCCCAACTCTGGGGCAAAAGCAGCAGATTCGACTGGCATCTCCTTCTCAGCGGCGGCCTGAGCGGGAGCGGCGACGAGAGCAGTGACGGCGCAGGCGACCCCTCGAGTTACCCCTTGAAAGAGCTGACTAGTAAAGGCTTTTCAAAGGAGCAAGTCTCCTGGCCCATTTTTAACAATTTGGGGGCTCACCGGGATATAAGCCACGCCCAGAAGAGGACCAGGACGGGAAGGCGTCAGCCCGGCCTTGGACCTCCTGGACAGCTGGACATCCCGGACCAGAGGACAACGCTCGCTAGCCTCGGGGGACGCCACTGAGGAGCATCGGTAAGAACAACCGGTGGCGGGAGTGGAGACGAGCGAGTGTGGAGTGATTGAGAGGGAGGTCAGCAGCCTGGACCCCCCAAGCGATTTTGGACTGCTGGGTACCGTGTTTCCGCACCCCTGTGAGGGGGCCGGCCGGGAAAAGGAGGAAGCGAGTGGACTGGGAGTGACTGAGGCATCTCCAGGTGCGTAGGGGCCTCCCTCCGGATGTGTGGAGGAATTTAGAGAGTGAGTGGCACGTCAAGGGAAAGGCTTGGGCCAATTTCAAGCGTGCAAAAGGGCTCGAGCACTGTGTGTAAGGCACGCACCACACTGGCTGAGGTTATAGCCCGGGGTGTCACAAGAGACTAGAGCTGGCTGGGGTAGCGGCTGGAACCCTAAGGGCGGGTTGCCCAGGCTGCTTTTGGGGCTTGTGAGTGGACACTGGCTGGGATAACTGCTGGGGTGTAGAGAGAGAAAGAGAGCACTGGCTGAGGCTACGGCCTGGGGCATCTGAGTACCGGCTAGGGTAGCAAAAATAGGCTGCTTTCGGGGTGCTTTAGACGCTGGCTGGGGTAGCTGGCGGGGTGCTGTGTTAAAAGAGTCTGCATTGGTCGGGGGTATCTTGGGTACGCTTTCTGGGTTCGAGGGTTTCGTATTGGTCAGGGGTACCCAGGGAAGAGGTATGCTTTAGAGTAAAAAGGAACAAAACCTAACCCGCAACAAAGGGTAAGTACATAGTGCAGAAGTGTGTTTGGTGTGGCTGACATGTGGCAAGGGGAAGGTGCAGCCCAGCACTGGCTTTTTCTTTTAGAGCCTAGTTGTTGGGAGCAGCTTCTGGACTTTGGCAAAAGAGCTGCAAGAGTGAAAAATGTGATGGCACGTCTATTTGAGAAGGAAGGTACAGAGCCACAGTTTATTGTGTGCAGTTTAAAGGCTGCTTAGAGAAGTGAGTGATTTAGGAACGCCTTCTGTTTAATGCTTACTTCTCTCTGGAGCTATAGCTGCCTGGACCAGATGGGAAGCCCTGAAGGTGTATGAAAGTGCATGTCTCTGGGTTGTGCAGTGGAGTTCAACATGGGTGTCTCAGTTTGGGAAGACAGGTTATCTGCCAGGGAAAGCTGGAGTTTCCCTTGGGATGGAGAATGTAAACCACACACCCCCCTCCTTTTTCCAATTATAACTTTGCAGGTAGAGGCTTTTAGGCAAAGATTTGGGGATAGAAATAACAGTTCTTTACTAGTATGTACAACAAAGCAAACAAAACCAACAACTACAGCAGTAATAACAAAACAGTACCAAGAACCTTGAGGGCTTTGCTTTACAAAAACCCAGGGCAGTTTGGTCTCGGTGCCTTTGTAGGATCCTCAGAGCACCAAGCTGGAACAGTGGAGAAGGCCCGGGCTGGTGGCTGGGATGGCAGGATGTCCCGGCAGGGCAGGGTGTCCCAGCAGGGCAGGGGGGTACAGGGTCACACTGTAGCAAAAGGAGCAGCACCAAAGGCCGGGGCAGGGTTGGCTCAGCTCCAGCAGGGCAGCAGAGGAGCTCCAAATTCCAGGGCACGCGAGCAGATGATGGTAGATTTCCCAGGACTGGACTTTTCTGGTGACGGCGAACTCGTCCCTCAACAAGCAGCAGCCTGGCTGTGTCCTCTCTGATGCCCAGAGCCAGAGAGAGCAACTGCCTCAAACTCCGTCCTTTACCTGCCCCCAAAACTCGAGTTATCTCCCCCTCCAAGCTTTGGCCACCTCTTTGTTTTGATTAAGTACTCTTAAGTATCCAACACTTGCTCTCCTTAACTTATGGGGAAAAAAAATCTTTAGAGTAAAAAAGGAACAAACCTAACCTCCAACAGAGGGCAATAGACAGGTTAAAGCAGCAAGAGTGTTCTCAGCTGACTCTGATTATGAATGAGCTGTTCCTGGACTTTTGCAATGTGGTGTACTACCCACACATGCATGATGTTCTGTGGCTTCATTCTTCACCTTATGTGCGCTGGACAGAGCTGAAGCCTAACAATGGCATTCAGCTTTGCTGTTTTTCAGTGTCTCTACTGCATGCATCCACAGTGTGCTTTGCATGGTTTTTCCTTAGCTGTAAGGCCAATCATACTCGGGTATAAATGGGCAGGAGACAATGTTACCCCCTTAATCTCTTCTATTGACTTAGATCATAGAGAAATGGGTCTCAACGGATGGCCCTCCGCTGCTCAATGGCCTCTGCTGAGCCACACCGCTGAGGGGGAGGTACAGCCCATTCTGCTCCTTGCACCACAGAGTGGGAGGCCTTGCCTCACGGGAGTGCCCAGAGAAGAACTGGGGCTTGCTCCAGCCAGAGAGTGCTCACTCCTTTAGAGTACCTTTAAGTCACGGCAAGGCGGAGGCTGCAGAGCTCAGACTCGCCATGGTGCCTGCAGGCAGTGTTTATCTCATGCCTTTTTATTGCTCTCATCAGTCTTGTCTTGACTCGTTGTCTGGGAGAGTAATCAGTATTTATTTTAGAGACCATTGCATCATGGGATTCTTTATTTCCATATGAGGCGGCACTGCCGAGCAGGGGGCAGCATGGCAGGAGTAGGCAGAGTTTGGGGGAATGTAGGTGGAATGTAGGTGGAGTGTAGGTGGAATGTAGGTGGAGTGTAGGCGGAGTGTAGGTGAAGTGTAGGCGGAGTGTGGGTGGAGTGTAGGCGGAGTGTGGGTGGAGGGTAGGCGGAATGTGGGTGGAGTGTAGGCGGAGTGTGGGTGGAGTGTGGGTGGAGTGTAGGCAGAGAGCAGGGCTCTGATGGACGGGGTCGGAGCAACAGGGCGGAGAAAAGACGGAGGCGTGGTAGAGAAGCAGAAGTGGGGAGGGGACGGCGATGTTGGGAAAACAGGAGTGGTCTAACCTGACAGGGAAGTGACAGGAGAGGTAAGTAGAGTTTTTAGAACAGGGGATACAAAATGTGTACAGACAGTTTTCAATAACTAACATCATTACAATTTTTAAACTAACTTTTACCTTAACTTTACAATTCTATAACTAACAACTTTATACTTTAACATCTTGGAGTTGTTTGAACCTCGTTTCTCACAATACTCTATGTTTCTCAGAGTCCAAACTGTCCATCTAGCTCTTGCTCAGCAAAATGTGCCAGGAGAGAAGCACTGGCTGCATTAGTTTTTCTGTGTCCAAGACTTTCAACACAGCACCACAATCGGGACGACAAGAAGGGGACATGAAAAACATGTTTTTGTCCTGGCATATTTTTCTGTGTGAGATGTCAGTCCAGAGCCTTGGTCCTTGCAAGTCTGTCATATGCATGGTGAGACTTGCAGCTGAGAAGGACCATGTGGAGAGCACAGCAGTGTGACAGCACAGGCTGTAGAGGAAAGACAACTGCCCCTTGATGAATGTGGTCCAAATACAAGTTTCTAAGCGTAAGCAGCCAGCTCTGGACAAGCTTGTCCTGGCACAGTTCTCTGTGTGAGACATAAAAAAAGTAAAGTGAAGAATATACTGGAAAGGTAAGTGGGAATCAAAGTAAGAAACACAATGAAAAGCAAGACAAAAGAAGAAATGAGAAGAACAGAGGAAACTGAAGAGAAGGAAGACAAAGAGGATGCACAGGAGACAAAGAAAAAAGACTAAACCACACCAAAGAGCAACAGGAGCCAAAAAGGGTGGGAGACACCTTTATTAAGGTTTATTCAACATTATTGAATGACTTTTTTATTTACGCTTCACGGAAACACATGGAAACAACAATGTATACAAACACAAGGCTGTGTAATGCAAAACATTCTGTGTATATTGAATTTGCTTTTTTTCTGTAAAGAAATTTATACAGTTCCTAACTGGAAGGCAATACAAGTACAAATGCAATCCACATACAGACCGGTTAAAATACAATTTACATACAGAGCGGTGGCAAATACAAATACAGAAAAATACAGGGCAATACAGGTCAAATACATATCAACACAATATAAACATCTTTCTGTTTCTGAAAATTTTATTACATTTTGTTTTATTGTTATGTCACAAGAAGCCTAAAACAAAAAAAAAAATAATGCAGAGAACATGTGGGACAGAATAAGGACCTTTTTCACCTTTGTTCAACCCTGTTCACTTCTGTACACTCCTTTTTACCAAAAAGCACTCTGGGAGAGGTTCACCTGCAGGTCAGATGGCTGGTGAATGGGCTGATGGTCACCTTGTGCATGAGACAGTGATTGCCTGGTGAGATGCATGGAGGAGATGGTGGGGTGGAGGGATGCAAGAATGGTGACACCACTCTGGCAGGCAGCCAACAGTTTTAAGTAAAAATTGTTAGAATTATGCAATGAGGCTGGAGGTTCATGAGTGAGCTCATAGAACTGCAGGATTGAGGTTTGGGGTGTCCCCTGCACCCCCCAAATCCCTGAGCTCCTTCTGATGTTCCAGGGGTGTGTTTCCTGTCCCCTACAAATTAAAAATGGTTGTAATTACACCAAAAAAACCCAGAGAATCGTGAGCAGGATTGTGGGATCAGGATTTTTGTGTGCTCCTCCTGCAACACTCACCTCCCAGAGCCCCCTGGAGTGTCTGGGAATGCCAGTGTGTGAGTGGAGTACCCCCATGCTGCTCCCCTTTTCCCACAGGTGCCCTGTGCTGGCACTGGATCTGGCCTTCCTGGAAGAAGCAAAAAAGCTCCCTGGGGCCACACTTGGATCACTGGGGATGACTCCAAGACCTTGCAGTGGGAAGAAGCTGTCATTACCCCCTGGCAGTGACACTATTGGGGGGGTGCCCAAATCTATGTGGTGGAACAAGGCTGCTCGGGAACTTTTTATTGATGATGTTAGCAGATCCATGCACTCCAATTTCAGGATCCCCATTCTCATCCTGGTGTCTCTGTCCCCATCCTGCTGCCCCCATCCTAGTATCCCTGTCCTGATCCCCAACCCTATCCCAGCGTCCCCACAGGCCCATTCTGTTGTCCCCATTCCCATCACAGTGTCCCCATCCTGGTTTCCCTGTCACAGTGTCCTCATTGCCATACTGTTGTCTTGTCACGGTTTGACACTGGCCAAATGCCAGGCACCCATGAGAGTCGTTTGCTTACCCTCTTTTGCTACAGTTGGGCAGAAGAGAGGGGAAAAAAAGAATTCATTAAGGGCTTGTGAGCTGAGATAAGGACTGGAAGAAAAAACACTCTAAGGGCAAAACAGGTTCAAATTTAAATGCATAAAGTAAATTTATTATTAAAAGAGTCAGAGGGGACAAGGAGAAGTAAAATAAGCCCTTAAAATACCTTTACCCCTTCCTCCTTCCCAACAGTGCAGGGAGACAGGGCGTGGGGGTTTTGGTCAGTTCATCACTCAAGATCTTTTTTTCACTCAGGGAGAGAAGTCTTTTTTCTGCTACTCTGTGTGGTCCCTCCCATGGGCAAACGAACAGTCTTCCCAAAACTGTTATGGCATGGGTCATTCGTCCACAAGGTGCAGCCCTCTAAGGAAAGGCTGCTCTAGTTTGGAAGCAAGGGCTCTCTCTCTGTGTTCTCTGGAAGCAGGGACCCTCTCTCTCTATTCAGGTCGCCCACTGGATCACACCTTTCTCTGGCATCCACCCACTCTGGTGTGGGATTTTCCCACAGGCTGCGAGTGGATCTCTGCATCCCCTGTGGACTTCATGCATTACTGGGGAACACTTTTATTCATTACTGGGGAACATTACTGTTTCACCACAGTCCTCACCACAGTCTGCAGAGGAATCTTGGCTCCAGCGCCTCTCCCTCTTTTTCCACTGACCTTGGGGTTGCCATGTTGTTTTCCCTCACATGTCCTCACTTCCTCTTCTTTGACTAGAATAAAAACTGCTGCTTGTAGGTATGATGTTCAACAAGTTCCATCAATTTAAAGATTCCTGCAGGATCCCACAGTGCTAAGTTGATTTTGTCTAGGTTCTGTGTAGGGGAATTGCTCGTCATTCTTCCGCTGTTGGCCAGGCAGCCCCATCAGCACAGCACGGGCAGAGGCTGCCACTATTTGCTGGCGCTATTTAACGCCTCTCCTCATGCAGGGTGCTGGGAATGGGAAGCTGCCGCCACCATCCCTGCCCTTTTCACCCATGGCGCGGCTGACTCGGGGCAGCCAGGCAGGCAAGGCTCACTGTCGGCCACACCGAGACGGTGGCGGCCACAGCGCATTGCTGTGCGCTGTCCCAAGAGGGCCCCAGCGGCGGCGCTTTGCCACCCTTGGAAAAAACCTGCACAAGCACTGTTTTGATTTTCTTCTTAAATATGTCATCACAGAGGCGCTACCTCTGTGCGCTCTTTAATTGGGCCAGCAGCATGTCCATCTTCAAAGCCATCAGAGGTTGCGTCTATCAGACATGGTGGAAGTTTCTAGCAGATTCTCACAGAAGCCACCCTGTGGCCCCTCCACTACCAAAAACCAGGCTGTGCCAAACCAACACATTCCCATCCTTGTGCCCCAACCCTGGTTGTCCTTGTCCCCATCCAACCTCCCCATCCTCATCCTGGTGTCCTCATCACAGTGTCCCTATCCCCATCCATGTGTCCCACTCCCATCCAGGCGTCCTGATCCTCATCCAGGTTTCCCTGTCCCCATGGCCACCCTGCTTCCCCCTCACACCACGTGCTCCCTGCGGTGCCTCCGGAGCTGGGCAGGGTTCCAGAAAGTGTCCCCACACTCGGGGCAGAGATGGGGCTGCTCTCGCCCATGGGTACGGTGGTGTCGCCGCAGGTTGGAGCTGACGCTGAAGCTCTTCCCGCATTCCCCACATCTGTACGGCCGCTCCCCGGTGTGTGTCCGCCAGTGCTGTACCAGTGCCGAGCTCTCCCCGAAGCACTTTCCGCAGTCCCGGCATCTGAAGGGCTTCTCCCCAGTGTGGATGCACTGGTGTGTGGTCAGGTTGGAATTCTGGCTGAAGCCCTTCCCGCAGGCACTGCAGGTGAATGGTCGCTCCCCGGTGTGGGTGATCCGGTGCCGTGCCAGGTCTGAGCTCCGGCTGAAGCCCTTTCCACACTCCATGCAGATAGTGGGGTGCAGGCCAGCCCTCTCTGGCCCCAGCAGCTCCTTCAGGGGGCTTGGTCCCCCCACAGGGGACCTAGGGGACTTCCGGTATTGCCGAGCTGGGCCGAGATGGAGACGGGGATGGGCACCAGCAGAGAAGGACAGGGACAGGGGCCTGGGGGGCCCCTTGGCACCTGCCCCATCCCATCAGCACCTGTCCTCTGTCGCTTCCCATCCTTACCTGCCCTGTCCCAATGACACCTGCCCTTTGCAGCTGGTACCTGCTCCAGGCCCTCTGTCCCATCCTGGTCCCACTGGTACCTTCATCCTTCTGCCATCCTTTCCATCCTCTCTTCCCCTTTTCCATTCATTTTCCACACTGTCCATCCTATTTGTACCTGCTCTATCCTCACTGTCCTTTCCCCATTCTCTTTTCCACCTTCTCTAGCCTCTCTTCCCCTTTTCCCATCCTCTCTTCACCTTCCTTTTCCCATCCTTATCTACTCCATCCCCTCCTCCCATTCTCCATCCCCTCTTCCCCTTCTCCACCCCCTCTGAGCCTTCTCCATCCCTTCTCCCCCTGCCCCATCCCTGCTGTCCTTTCCCCATCCTTTCTTTCCCTTCCCAAACCCCTTTCCATCTTCTTCATCTCTTTCCCCCCCTTCCCCATCCCTGTTACCACCTCTTCTCTCCCCTTTCGAACCCCCATCCCTATCGTATTTCAAAGCGAGAGTTCAGTTCTCCTCCATTCCCACCCATCCCAAGGGTATGGGATTGGAGTGCAAGGGGGACCAAGGACTGGGACAGAAATGGAGGTAGCAGCACCCAAGGATGACCCCAAACTCCCTCTGGAAACCAGGGATGGAGTTGGGGTACGCAGAAATCCCCCTGCACACAGAAATCCCCCTGCACCCCAAAATCAGGACACCGTCATGCCATGGGCTTGGGGCAACCCTGCACCTCAATACTGGGACATCCCCATCAGGTGAGATTGGGATATTCTACACCCCAAAATCAGGGGACCCCCATTCCATGGGATTGGGAAATCCCTGCAGCCCAATATTGGGGCACTCCCATGCCATGAGATTAGAACCCTGCACCTCCAAATCAGGTGATATTGACCCTGAACTCTGGGATTGTGGTGCCACCATATCCCGGGATCAGGGCACCCCCATACCCTGGGATAGGGGTACCCCATTCCATGTGAATGACATATCCCTGTACCCAAACACTGGGACACCCCCATTCCATGGGAATGAGACATCGATGCACCCCAGGACAGGGGTACCCCTGAGCTGCGGGATCAGGGCACCATCTTACCCTGGAATTGGGACAACCCCTACTCGGAACAGGGCACCCCACACCAGGGGAACAGGACAGCCCCAGATTCCTATTCTGGGATTGGGGAACCTCCGTACTCCAGGATCAGAGTACCCCATTCTATGGGACTAGGACACTCCCACATCCCTGGGGCACCCCGTGTACTCCCGTGCCACAGGAATGTGACACCCCCATATCCTGGGGTATGAGAAATGGGAATATCTTGGAACTGGGGTACCCCACACAATGGCAACACAACACTCTCACATCTCTGTGTCCCCCCTTACCCTGGAATTGAGGTACCCCAGTGTCATGGGAATGGGGTACCCTGGCACTCCTAGGATTCCCTCACCTTGGGATGGGGTCATGTCCATACCGTGGTATCAGGGTACCTCTACACCATGGGACCACAATGCCCAGGCACATACCTGGGACACCTCCCGGGACCTGGATCCCTCTCTCAGGTTTGAGGTCTCCCAGTACCACGGGAGCAGGTCCCGTCTCATCACTGCAGGTCCCCAGAGGACCCCCAAAAATGCACCCCTCCGCGATTCCAGGGGGCCTCCTCAGAACCTCTTACCGTGGCCAGAGGCCTCTTTTGCGGGAGATGGGGTGGTCTCACCTGTGGGGGGAGCTTCGAGCAGCAGGGCGTCCCGGGGATCCGGAGGGTCAGGGGAATCTCGGGCGGCCGACACCCCCCCCGCTTCCATCGCCGTAGAGGGGCGTACTCTGCCGGGAGGAGAGAACTGGGGTGACCCGAGGACACTCCAAGGTGGGGAGAGGGGTCGCTGACGCCCTCAAGGGAAGGATCCCGCCTGCCCCCCAACCCCCCTCCGTGCCCCTCCTGGTGCTGGGGACACACACACAGAGTGACATGACGTCACCACCCTCGTCCCATCCCACAGCCCCTCCCATTCACCCCATGGAGGAACCCCTAAATTTGGGGGGGTCGCTTCCTCTCGCCCCTCCCCTCGCACCGCAGCCATCGCGGGGGGCTCTGGGAAGGGGAAGCGGAAAAAGAAAAGGATAAAGGGGGGGGCGAAGGGGAGTTGCTGAGTCTCAGTTTGGCGGAGGGTTGTCCCCGGTGGTCACTCACCGCTGTTGGGGAGCAGAGGGGGTCTCAGGGGATCGGACGAGGGCGGGCGGACGGAAGGGCTCCCGTGCGGCCGCCAGTACCACAGTGCGCTGAGGTGGGAGGCCTCCGACTCCCCACAATTCGCCCAAGGCGACCCCCCCAAAACCCACCCCCAGGAGGGAGTCCACCTACCCCAAGAAAAGAGGAACAATAGGGACCCTCCCATCATCGGTGGTGGAATGGACCTGGGGGACTCGGGGGAGAGGTGGCTAGATCAGTCTCGTTTGGGAGGACACTGGAGGGGGCACTTTGGGAAGGTTGCAGTTCGGGAGCGCTGGGGGCTTTGAGGGATACATGGGAATATAGGGGCTGCTGTGGGATTAGGGGGATTGGGCCATACTGGGCTGGCTGCAGAGACTGGGGGATAATGGATTTCTGGGAGATTGGGGGATACTGGGGTGTCAGGGATAATGGAGAGAATGGGGAACTGGAGACTGAGGGAACTGGGGGTTACTGGGGGGATTGGGGAATACTGGGGGAATTGGGATTGGGGAATACTGGGGGGGATTGGGGAGCCTGGGGAAACTGGGGAATTGGGTGGATGCTAATGGATCTGGCGGGTACTGGAGGATGCTGGAAGACTAGAGAGTGCTGGGAGATACTGGAGGCACTGAGGAATTGCAGGGACTACTGAAGGGTTACTCAGGGTTACTGGGGGAATGGAGGGACCGGAGGATACTAGGGGACCTGACCATTGGGAGAACTTTGGGGGCTTGGGCTACCGGGGATTAGGGGTTGATGTGAGGGACTAGGGGTAACTACGGGGTCTGAGAGATTGGGGGAACTGGGGGTACTGGAAGTGACTGAAGGATTGGGGAGGATCGAGAATTATTGGGGAATACCGGGGGGACTTTGGGCACTCTGGGCTGGGCACTGACCGAAGACTCGCCTCACGCCCGAGCGACCTCCGGACCCCGCCACGGACGGCCCCAGGCCCGCCCCGCCAGGCGGAGCCGCGCCCCGGGCACGACGCACCCCGTCCATTCAAACCAAGCCCCGCCCCCGTTGCCACGGCAGCCGCTGTGGCGGGAGCGGAGGCCACGCCCCCTGCTCAGGCCCCCGGCCCCTGTCCCCCGCCGGAACCGCCGCGGCGGGAGCGGAGCGCGGTGAGAGCGCGGCGGGTTCGCGGGGGAGAACGGGCGGCTTGACGGGAGAACAGTAGGGAGGCACCGAGGGCACCGCGAGATCGTGGGGACCCGGAACAAAGGGCACTAGCCACACGGCGGAGGCATCGGGAGGGACATCATGGGGGGCCAGGACAGAGTGGGGGCGCTGGGGTGACACTCGGGAGTCTCAGACCTAGGGCAGGTGGGGTGCTCTAGAGAGACACGGGGAGGGCATAGCCCCGGGGCAAGGTGGAGGCACCGGGGACACCAGGAAAAGCTCTCGGGGTGGGCGGTGACCCATCTACCCTCAGTTTGTGGAGCACAGAGTGACCCCCTTCCACCCCCACCCCAAATTTTTAGGGGCCAGGGGTGGCCCTCTTTTCCCCCTACTTTTTGGGCTGCGTCGTGACCCCTCTTTTCCAACTTTTGTGTCCCAGGAGTGACCCCACTTCCCTGCGGGATTTTCTGCCCCGATGGAGAGGGATGAGAGGGTGACGCTGCTGGAGGTGCACCAGGCGCTCCCGGATGAGCAATTCCAGAGCCTGAAGTTCCTGCTGGAAGGGCAAGTTCCTGCCGGGCTTCTGCTCCCGGCATCGCGCCCTGAGTTGTGCCGGATCCTCCTCCAGCGCTTCCCGGGAAATTCCCTGCATGTGACTGCCAGGATCCTGCGGCAGCTCGGCCGTCTCGACCTCATCCAGCGCTTCCAGCTGCCCCTGGAAGAGCAAATCCCGAAGGAAACTCCCTGTGAAGCTAATGGGGACATCCCCAAGGTGAGAGGGGACCCCACTTCAGGACATTGTCCTGGTGGGATTCCAGCTGCACCCATGAATCCCCGGCGCTTGACAGAGAAGGATTTGATGCAAGTCGCCCAAAGATTGGGAAAAGAGTGGCAGGAAGTAGGAATTCTGCATCTAGGGCTGGAGCGAAGCCGGCTGGAGCAGATCCAGGAGGAAAATCCCGGCAATCCCGTCCTGTGGAATTTCGAGATGCTGCGGGAGTGGCAGCGGCGGGAGCGACACAAGGCCACAGCGTCCCAGCTCCGATCCTGCCTTGAGCATGCCCGGCTTGATCCCGGAATCCTCGACTTCCTCCAGAGTCTCCAGGGGAACTGAGGGACCCCCAAACCCCATTTCAGGGGGAGAGGGGTGTAATATCAAATTAATGGAAAATTGGGACCATTAAATGTTGTTTTATTCCATGAATATGGAATTTTGGGATCAAGCGCCAAGAACTTTCATCTTAATTCCTGATTTAAAGATTCCAGGAGGAAGTCTAGGCTTTGCTCCACTTCCTTAGAGATGGAGGCAGCAGGTTTTGCGGTACCCTCCCAAGAATTTTTTGGATGCTGACAGATTCCCCTCCATACAAATTCCAACCTCAGGAGCTTCAAGAAATCATGGGAATGTCAGGAGAATCACAAGGCTGCTACATCCTGATCCAGAATCCTCAACCTCCTCTGGAGCTTCCAGGGGAATTGAAGGACCCATTACACCCCAAACCCCATTTTGGGGGGTGGAGTTATATCAAATTATTATCAGAACCATTAAATGCTGTTTTATTCCATAAGTGTGGAATTTTGGGGTAATTTCCAATTTTGGGACGTGGGAAGGAAATCAAGGCTCCGCTCCTCTTCCTCAGGGAGGGGGGGCAGGTTTTGGGGTCTTTCATAGGGGTTTTTGAGAGTGCTCATAGATCCCATCCCAGTTCCTGGATCTCATCCAGGAAGAAGTCCAGGTCCTGGCGAGTGACAGCAGGATTGGTGATAATCTGCCGGAAGAAGTTGACCCGGGATCCATGGGGTTGGTAACCCACCATCATGGAGCCCCTCCGGATCATCTTTTCCTTGATGGCTGGGGCCACCTAGAGGGAAACACCATTTCGGGGGGATTTTGTTTTTATTTTTGGGTGATTTTTTTGGATTTTGGAGGGCTGTTGTAGGGGGGAATTTGGAATTCTGGGCTCACCTTTCCCAGTTTGTCCCAGAATTCTGGGGAGCTGTCTTGGCCCCGCAGGCTTGGCGGGATGAACCAGAAGCAGAGGTTGATAAATTCTGGCTGTGGGAAGAGGAGGGAGAACAAGGCCATTCACTCAATTCCCAGGATTTGATGAGGATTCAGACCTCCAGGAATTCAGCCATGTGTATTTAATTGTCTGGGATTGGAATCTGCAGCATTTAAACCTCCAAAATGGAAACTTCCAGGATGATTTAAAATTCTGGGATTATTAAAATCTCTGGGATTTAAATTCCAGGATTTAAATCTCCAGGATTTCAACCTCTGGGGTTAATCCTCAAAGATTCAAACCTCTGGAGAATGATTTAAAACCTCCAGGATTTCAACCTCTGGGATTTCAACCCCTGGGATGATTTAAACCTCTGGAATTCTAATCTCCAGGATTTCAGACTCTGGGATTTAAACCTCTGGGATTTGTACTCAGGGATCTAAACCTCCAAGATTTAAACTTCTGGGACAATTCTAACCTCTGAGATTTCAGCCTATGGGATTGAAAACTCTGGAATTTAAACCTTGGGGATTCAAACCTTTGGGATTAATCCCCTGGGAGCTAAACTTCCAGGATGATTTAGACCTGTGGCATTCCAACCTCCAGGACTCTTAGAAGAGTCCACATTCCCCATCCCACATTCCAGCGTCATCCCTACCTCCATCACCAGCTGGAATCCCTCCCTCCTCTTCACCTGCTCCAACAGATACCTGGGGGGAACAAAGACGTGAAGCCCAGTTTGGGAGGGTGGAGGGTCCCCCCAGTCCTGGGGCTCACCGAGTGGCGGCGAACGCCCGCTCCACACGCTGTCCCAGCCCCTGGGTTCCCACGGCTTTCCAGAGGATCCAGAGCTTGAGACCGTCGGCGCGGCGGCCGCACTGGGGGCTCTTGTCCCCTGTGTCCAGGGACACGTCATAGAACTTGTCCCGCTGGAACAGGTACGAGGCCCCCACACCGTGGCAGCGCTGCAGGAGCCCCTGGGAGGACCACAGGGCACCAAAATAAATGAGGAGGCCTGGAGAGGTATTCCAGGGGCGGGAATTCAGGATGGGGGGCACCTACGGAGCTGTCACGGAGCAGGAATGCTGAGCACTGCAACCCCACCATCAACAGCTTGTGGGGGTTCCAGGTCACCGAGTCCGCTCTGGTGAGAAGGAACAGCAGAGTTTGGGGGGCCTTGTGGGGAAAAGAGGATCCCCAAAAACTCGGATGGGGAAGGGTAGGACCCTTTTTGGGGGGCAAGGGGAGGGACACACCTGTGGATGCCAGCAAGGAGGTGACGGAGTTGGGGGGACAGGAGGGCGCTGCCCCCCCACGCTGCCTGCAGGGAAAGGGGGATCAGTGGCCACAGGGGGACCCTCGGGCCCCCCCAGCCAGGGACCCCCCGAACTCACATCCACATGCAGCCACAGCCCGTGGCGGGCACAGATGTCGGCGATGGCATCCAGTGGGTCAAAGGCACCCAGGACAGTGGTGCCACTCGTAGCACACACAAAGAGGGGCTCCGAGCCCTGGGGGAGATTAGGGAGGGGTCTGGAGGTGTTGGGGGGTACAGGGGGAATGGAAGGGGGTAGAAGGGAGGGGGAGCGCAGGGAGTTGAAGGTGGCCAGGATGGTGACACAAAGAAGGGGCTCCATGTCCTGGTTGAGGGACATTTAGGGGAGCTTTGGGAGGGGTTGGGGGGAATCTGGGAGGGTTTGAGGAGGATTTGCAGAGGATCTGAGGGGGTCTGAGGATGACCTGGGGAGGCTTGAGGGGGATTTGAGGGATAGGAGACAGGAGGACACAGACGGTTGGAGGTGCCTAGGATGGTGGCACAAAGAAAGGGCTCCAAGTCCTGAGGGAGCATTTGGGCAAGCTTTGGGGGTGATTTGGAGGGGACCTGGAGAGGTTTTGGTTTATCTAGGAAGGCGTAGGCACAAGGGGGCAGGGGGACACAGAGGGTCAAAGGTGGCCAGGACAGTGGCATGGAAAAAGAAAGGGCTCCAAGCCCTGGGTAAGCATTAGGGGGAACTCTGAGGAGGCTCACAGGAAGGTTGGTGGGATTGGAGGATACAGGGGGATATTGGGCATGCAGGAAACAGGGTTTAGAGGACTTTGGGGAAGACAGGGGACTTCAAGGGGGGACAGGAGACCTGGGGAGGACAGAGGACATTGGGTGCATTGGAGGGTTGAAGGGACAGTGGGGTGGGGGACACTGGAGGAGATTCAGGTTCTAGGGGGACATTGGGGAGATTTGGGGAGACAGTGGGGGAACATGGGGGGGTTTGTGGACATGGAAAGGGCTTTGGGAACATTGGAGAGGCATTGGGGACCTAGAGGGGGACACATAGAGTTTGAGGGAGTTTTGGGAACACTGGGAACGCCATTAGGAATTCTGGGAAGCATTGGGAAGTTTGGGGGGCTTTGGGGATGTGGGGAGTGTAGCCTCTCCCCCACCTCAGCTTTCACCCTCTGGATCTCCTTCTCCAGCTCTTCTGGAATCATCTTCCCCCTGAGAGAAAGGCACAGGGATGGAAACACGGAGGGACCCCCTGACCTGGGGCCCCACGGGACCTCCTAGCACCTACATCTCATCTGTCCGCACCAGGTGAACGTTGTCTGTGCCGATTCCCAGGAGAGCAGCTCCTTTTAGGATGGAATAATGGCTCTGGGCAGGAAAACAGGACCAAGATTGGGGGGACCTCAGGAACCATATTTTGGGTAACCTCAGGGACCAGACTTGAGGTGACCCCAGGGACCAGATTTGGGGTGATCCCGTGGGCCAGGTTTTGGGGTGATCTCAGTGGCCAGCTTTTGGGGTGACCCCATGGATCAGGTTTAGGGCAACCTCCAAGGATCAGTTTTGGGGTGAAGCAGGATCAGGTTCTGGGGAGACCCCAAGACCCCCACTCCCACCTCCTGGGATGCAAACAGGCCCAGACGAGGCAGGTCCCAATTCCCTCTGCTCCGGCTCTCTGGGAAGCGCCGGAATCGCGCCACATTCATAGCCAACATGTTGGACATAGAGCCCCCTGCCCAGGGACAGGGACCTCCGTGTCACCCCCTGGGCACCATCGACAGGCTGCCAGCGGGAGAAGGGGGGCAGGAATAAGCCTCAGGAAGGATCCAGAATACCAGGAGCGAAGATCCCATCACCGCTGCTCCACCCCACGAGCTCCCGGAGCTTGGCCAGGACTTGCTCCTCCATCAGCACCAGCACTGGGGCCACCTCATATGTGTATCTGGAAGGGCCCAGCAGCAGTTGGAGGGCTCCCCTCCCCCTGAAACCTCAGAACCCCAAACACCCTTCCCCCAAGCCTCAGCACCCCCAAACCCTCCCACTCAGCAGCCAAAACCCTCCCCCCAGAACCCTCCCTCCATCAGCACCAGCACTGGGAGCTAGATCAGGGGAGTCAGGGCAGGGTTTTGGAGGATCCTCTCTCATTTGGGCTCCTCAACACCCCTAAAACCCTCCCTCTACACCTCAGCACCCCAAAATCCTCCCCTCAGCATCTCCCACTCCACCAGAACCGGGCCTCCTCCCAGGTAGATCTGGGGGAGGGAGGGTCACGGCAGGTTTTTGGGGGTTCTCCCCACCCACCAGCCCCCATCTGGGGGTGTCGGGGGCTCACGGGCTCGTGTTGAGGGTCTCAGTGAGGAACCGCCCAGCCAGGGCATGGTGGTCAAGTCCTGAGAAAAGCTGGTTGAAGAACCGGGGGTGACCTGAGGGGACACAGAGAGGACATAGGGTGGTCAGGGGAGGACATGGTGGGGACAAAGAGAGACATGGGAAGGGATAGGGAGAAATGGCGGGGGGGGGCTGGGGATGGCTGGTGGGGGGTGGGAGACAGGAAGATAAGGGAAAGACCTGTGAGGTTCAGAGGGAACATGGGAGCATCATAAGGAGACTGGGGAGATGGGGGGGATATGGAGGACAGAATGGGAGGTGAGAGGAAATGGGAAAACTGGAGGGCAAGGGGGATATAGGGGAATTAGGGAGGACACAGGAGGGACATGGAGGGACATGAGAGGATTGGGGATGAGTAGGGAGGGAACAGAAGGGGCATGGGGGGACATGGGGCAGTTCGAGGAGACATGGGGGATCAGGGAGTAGACATGGGAGGGAAATGGAGGGTCGGGGCAGTCAAAGGAGACATGGAAGATCATGGGGAACATGGAAGGGGAAATGGCAGGGCCACAATGTTTGACACTGGGAGGCACCAGGGGCCACACTGGGAACCACTGGGGCTGAACTGGGAACTGCTGGGGCTGAACCAGGACCTGTTGGGCTAAAGTGGGAGGTGCCGTGCCAAACTGGGAGTTTGTGCAGGGCTAAACTAGGAGGCACTGGGCCTGCCCTGGGACTGTTCTCCTGTGTACTGGTGTGCACTGGTGTGTACTGGGAGCGCACCAGTGCGGACACTGAGGCGCAGAACGTCCCGGCAGCGCTGCAGGAGCCTCTCCTGCCCCTCCCCGTTGCTCCGCAGCTCCAGATCCAGCAGCTCCCGCAGCTCCTGGGGCTCCTTCCAGTCACACACCTGGGAATGCACTGGGAATGACTGGGAGGGACTGGGAACAGGACTGGAAACCGCACAGGGAATGGGCTGGGAATGGCATTGAGAATGGGACTGGGAATGGAAACAAGATTGGGAATGGGACTGGAACCAGGAACCAGAATGGGAATGGTACTGGAACTGGGACTGTGAACAGAATGGGGAATGGGAATGAGACTGGGGCTGGAAGTGGGATTGCAAATGGGAATGGAAATTAAAACAAGATTGGGAATGAGACTGGAAATGAGAACGGGACTGCAACTGGGACTTATTCTCATTCCCAACCCCAGTCCCACTCCCAATCCTGTTCCAAGTATAAGACTGGGAATGGGACTGAGAATGGGAAAAGGATTGGAAATGGGAATGAGACTGAGAATGGGATTGGGAATGGGACTGGCTATTCAAACAGGGCTGGAAGTGAGACTTGTATTATGAACGGGATTGGGAATGGAACTGGAACTGGGATTCAAAATGGGAATGGGACTGGGAAAGGAGCAATATTATAACCCCCTCCCCCTTCCATATCTGCTTCCAGTCACACACTTGGGAATGACCGGGAATAGGATTGGGAATGACTGGGAATGAGAATGGGATCGGGACTGGGACAGGGAATGACTGGGAATAGGACAGGCAACAGGGAGGACTGGGGACCCCACCCTCTCCCAGGGGGCTCCTTCCAGTAACACACCTGCAGGTGCAGGAATGGGATTGGGATTGAGAATGGGACTGGGATGGGGTGGGATTGGGGACCCCCACCCTCCTGAGTGCTCTGGTGTCCTAACCTTCTGTGTCACGTCCGTGCTCTTCTGCACGCCCTCCTCCAGCAGGATCTGGAACACTTCCTGCAGGAATTCCTCCCCGGCAGCAATGTCCAGGCCAGGATCATCCAATGGGATGCTGTCCCAAATCCCAGAGGGCTCAGCCATGGCAGGAGAACACGAGGAAACCCTGAATACGCCGGGAGGAACCCTGGGTCTGGAATTGGCAGAAGGTGACAGGATGGGGAATCCCAGGATGAGCTTCCCCTGGAAGGAGTTAATCCTGGGATAAAGTGATCCCGGGGCAAGGTTCTCCTGGGATAAGACGGTCCCAGAATGACGTGATTAGGTGGGAGAAGGATCTCCTGGAATAAGATGATCCCAGGATTAGCTTCTTCCTGGAATTAGGTGCTCCTGGGATAAGATTCTCTTAGGATGAAATTCTCCTGGGATAAGGTGATTCCAGAATTCTGTTATTCTGAAATGAGGTAATTCTGGGACAAGATGATCACAAAATTAGGTGTTCCCAGGAGGGGTTTCTCCAGGGATCAGGCTCTCTGGACTCGGGTGCTCCCAACTCCTCTCACCTCTGCCAGCTGGAATTTTCCAGGATCAGGTGCTGCCAGGACCAAGTTCTTCTGGGATGAGGTGATCCTGGGACGAGGTGATCCCAGAATTAGGTGCTCCCAGGAGCAACTTTTCCTGGAATCAGGCTCTCCCGGGATCAGGCTCTCCCAGCTCCTCTCTCTCCCCTTCCCAGGATGGAATTTTCCTCTGGTCACGTTGCCAAGGGGCAAGGAGCAAAGTCCAGGACTCGGGAAGGAGCCCCAGAGAGTTCTGGGGACAGGAGGGCAGGGTCAGGGCTGTATCCCTGGATCTGTGGGAAGAGGGAAGAGTGGTGACCTCACATGTCCTCCCACTCCCAGTGTCCCCACAACCCATTCCCAGTGTGGCCCCCACCCATTCCCAGGGCCCCCAAACCTATTCCCATTGTCCCTCCTGTCCCCAGTGTATTCCCCCCATGCCATCCCTAGTGTAGCCCCATCACTCCCAGTGTGTCCCTCCACAAGTGTTTGGTGTCCCCCTTGTCCCCAGTGTCCCCCCCAGTCCCAGTGCCCCATTTCCAGTATCCCCCTCAATTCTCAGACACCAAAGGGAGGGCCAGTACCAGCCCCGGGGGGTAATTAAGGGGAGCAGAGAAAAGAGAGGGACCAGCCCCCAAAAGGGGTCACAAGGGAGACCCCAAAAGGAGCGGTCAGAGTGTGGGGGGGAGGCCCAAAGGGGGGTTGTAGTAGGAAGTCCCCAAGGGTGGGTCGCGAATGGGGGCACCGGCGTGGGCGGGCGTCGGGGGAGGATTGTCGGGGGGGAGGGCGTCGGTCCCGCCCCTGGGGAGGACCGAGGAAGTCGGGGGTGGGGTCGGGCCGTAGTCGGTCCCTATCTCGGTGAGTCAGGGGGGATCAAGGCGGTGGGTCCCTCTCCTGGGGGTGGGTCAGAGGGGGTCGGGGGTCTCGGAGGGTTCCAGGCCGCGCCGTTGCCTTGGCAACTTCCCTCACCCACGATGGCGGCACAGGGCTCGGCGTCAGGCCACGGCTCTGTGCATGCGCAAAGCAGCCCTCACTTCCGCCCGGTGCTCAGCGCCTCCGGAAGTGGCCGTGGGGGCGGGGGTTTCCGGTTCCGGGTGGTGGCGGCGGCGGGGGGGCGGCGGGGCCGGGCTCGGGCGGTCGGAGCGCGGAGGGGCCGCGGCAGGTACGGACCGACTTTCCTCCCCGACACTCCCCCCGGGACCCTCCGGCACCCTCGGGGCCGCTCGGACCCCGCCCAGCACCGGGGCGCCGTTCCCACCGGGGATGGTAGAGGGGAAACGGGCTAGGGGTGGGAGGGGGATGGGGAGGGATTGGGGGGAGGTCCCTAACGAGAGAGGCGGCCCCGATCCCCGGTGTGGCCCCTCCCGGCGTGACCCTTCCCAGGCCTTTCCCCGGTTAGGACACCGCCGCTGGGACCCCCCCGGTAACATCCCCCTGCCCTCCCTGGGATCTCCCCGGTGTGACCCACCCCGCCCCGTCCCCTCTCTGGTCATCCTCGGGTATGATTTCCCCCTGGGACCCCTCGCTATGATGACCCCCCCCGTGTCACCCCTCCGACCCCCTCAACTCCCGCAGGTTACAGACACCCCCGGGATCCTCCAGAATCGTCCCCACCCCCACCTCCCCCTGCCCTGGGACCCCCCCTCCAGAGTCACCTATCCCGGGACTCCCTTTCCCCCCCTTCCGCAGGGCCAGCCTCTATTCCAGGAATTTCCCCCGCGAGTGCCATCCTGTCGTGGGATACCCCCCGCATTCCCCGCAGGGGTGTCCCTGTTCCCCTCTCACCCCGAGGTCCTTCCCTTTGGCCCCCCCTTTGACCCCCCTTTTTCCCACTGTTTCCCTCCAGGCGGATCCCCTTGGGTTCAGCTCCATCCCCGCAGATCCACCGCCCGCCCAGCTGGGGGGTCCCGGCTTCGGGGGGGGCCCGGCCCTGTGACCCCCCCTTCCTGCCCCAGTGGCCCCCCTGGGAGGAGGAAGAAGAGGAGGAGGAGGAGGAGGAGGAGGAGGAGGAGGAGGAGGAGGAGGAGGAGGAGGAGGAATGGCGGCGCCGTGGCGGGTACTGGAGCCCGCCCAAAAATCCATAAAAATTTACTGATCCCACCTTTTCTTACCCCAAACGAGCTTTACCTGGGCGAGAAGTAAGGCCAAAGGCTCCCACAGCATGGCTCAGGTAATGAGCCCCCACCCCCTGCATCCTGACACCCCCAGGCCCAGGAATTTGGGGGACCAACAGCCCCAAAAAAATGGGAAAGGGAAAGAAGAGGGGAGAGACCCGGAGCTGGAGCTTCCCTCCCTCTGCGCCGGGGTGGGGGGTTCCTCTCCATCCCCCCCATCCTGCTCCAGGGAGATACCCTAGGATTATCCCTGTTTTCCCCAAGATTATCCTGATTTTCTCCAAAAATATCTTGAATTCTCCTCTTAGCCCTGAGGGCCTGTCAGACCTCAAAAAAGAAAGTTCAAGCTGCCCCACCACACTTGGGGTTCTTCCCAGTCTTCCCAGGATCATCCCAAAATTTCCATAGTATTATCCCAATTTTTTTCCCAGGATTTCCCTGGTAGCTGTTAGGGCCCAAATAAAGGCAGATCAGTAGTTCAGTATGCAGTTTGGGGGTGTCTTTGTCTTCCCCCACCTTCCCCTCCCCATTTTTGGGGTTTTTGCAGAGTTATTCCTGAATTCTCCCAGTTTCTGCTGGAATTGTTCCAGTTTTCCCTGGGATAATCGAAATTTCCCCCAGGATTGTCTTGAAATTTCCTGTTATCCATTAGATCCTCTCTGGGCTGCAAGAAAGGATTTCAGACACACCTTGAGGTCTTCCCAGAGTTACCTCAGAATTATCTCAGTTTTCCCTGATATTCTTCCAGAATTTTCTCAGGTTTATCCTGAATTTTCCCTGTGGTTATCCCTGTTTTCTCCAGGATTCCCCAAATATCCTGGTAGCCTTTAGATCCTGTCAGGCCTCAAATAAGGGGTCGAGCTCCCCCAAGCCCTCCTTCTTCAGGGCTCTTTCCAGATTTATTCAGGAATTATCCCAAATTCTCCCCATAATTCCCCACTTTTTTCCTGGGATTATTCCTGAATTTCCCATTAATCCTTAGGTCCCAACAGGCTGGAAAAAAGGGGGTTCAACATCCTCCATTCCCAGTTTTGGGGTCTTCCAGTTCTGCCCTGGGTTTATCCCACTTTTCCACAGGAGTATCCCAAAGTTGCTGCACAATTCCCTTGATTTTTCCAGTTTGGCCTTAAATCCTCATTGGGCTGAAAGAAGAGGGTTCAACTCCCTCTGTTCTACTACAGGGTCTTCCCAGAATTATTCTGGGATCATCCCAAATTTCCCCTGCCATCATCCCAAAGTTTCCCCCGGATTATCCCAAACTTCCCTTGAGATCATCTGAAAGTTTCTCCAGGATTGTCCCAAATTTCCCCTGCCATCATCCCGAAGTTTCCCCAGGATTATCCCAGATTTCCCATCAGGGCCCAGAAGCAGGGGGCTCCTGCTCCAAGGGGCACCCTGGCATTCCTGGGATGTGGGGCTGATCCCAGGGGTCCCTGTTCCAGGCGAGTCTCCTGGCCTGCGAGGGGCTCTCGGGCGTCTGCCTCGTCCCCACCGTCGCCAGCAAGAAGATGATGCCCAAATCCGGAGGGAAACAGGATGGAAGCCGGGAACGGGGCTCCAGCCCCGACCTCCTGGTACGGAGTGGGAACCCCTGGCTGGGATCTGGCACCTTCCACTGGGGGATCCCACCTTTACTTGGGGCTTTTCGCCTTGTAATTTGGGGGTTTATGCCTTTAGCTTGGCTTTTCCCACCTTTAATTTCTTTTTTTCCTGCTTTTATTTGGGGGTTTCCAACTAAATTTTTTTTTTCCCTGCTTTAATTTTGGCTATTCTGCCCCAAATTTGGCTTTTCCACTTTTAATTTGCCTCTTCCTCCTCTGATTAGAATTTTTTCTCCTCAGATTTGAGTTTTTCTCCATTTATTAATCCTTTTCTGTATTTTATTTGACTTTTTCCCATTCTAATTTGGATTTCTCCTGCTTTAATTTTCCTCCTTTATGGCTTATGGAAAAATGGCTTTTTCCTGCTTTAGTTTTCCTGCTTTTGTTTGATTTTCCCACTTCTCATTTGACCTTTTCCTGCTTTAATTGTGTTTTTCGTCTTTTCATTTCCCATTTCTGGCCCTCACTTTATTTTCCTTCCTTCACTTGCCCTTATTGGATTTTTCCTCCTTCATTTGGATTTTTCCTCCTTTATTTGGTCTTTTCCTGTCTTGGAATTTCCTAATTCCATTGTTTCCCCTTCAATTCCATTATCCTCCAACCTCCCCATTCTCTGCTTACCCTGAAACCCCTCTCCCCAATTTCCTGCCCCTGTTTAATTCCTACCCCCCCAATTCCTGCTCCCCTAACCTCCCCCAATTCCTGCTTGCCCAATCCTGTCTTCCCAATCCCTCCTCCCCAATTCCTGCCACCTTCCCAATCCCTCCCAATTCCTGGTCCCCCAATCTGCCCTTCCCAAATGCCCCCCCAATTCTTTCCCCCCAATCCCTACCCCCCTAACCCCCATCCCAATTCTTGCCCTCCAATTACGCCTTCCTAACCCCCTCCCCGCCAATTCCTGGTCTCGCAATCCCCCTTCCCAATCCCCCCTCCCCAATTCCTGCCCTGTTCCCAACCCCTCCCAATTTCTGCCCCCCAATCCCACCTTTCCAAACCCCACCCCAATTCCTGCCCCCCCCAGTCCCTCCGCCAGGACCCCGACAAGCCCCGCGCCCGCAAGGACGACGATGCTCCTGAGGCCTCCAACCCCAAGAAATCCATGAAAAAGGCAGGTCCCATCCCCCAGCGGGGGGTCACCCCTCGATTTTGGGGTCTGGGGGGGTCGGGGGCCATCTCGGGGGCCGCTGACACCCCCTCGCCCCCCCGGCAGCGCCGCAAGCGGGTTCCCGGCGCCGAGGGACCCCCGAGCTCCTCCCGCCGAGGATCCCAGGTTTGCCGCCGCGCCGCACGAGGAGGAGGAGGAGGAAGACAATCTCCCAAACTCCGGCAGGCGCAGGACGGCCGGGGGGGGGGATTTGGGGGGCTGCTGGGGGTCCCCCCGGCTCTGAACCCCCAAATCCTCCCCTTTTCAGATGGTGGTGATTGAGCAAAACGGCTCCTTCCAGCTCAAGAACTTCATCTGCGACCACTGTTTTGGCGCCTTCCGGAGCAGTTACCACCTCAAACGGCACATCCTCATCCACACCGGTAATGACCCCTCGTTAATGAACTGCCCCCACCCCCGCTCTAATTCCCGCCCCTCTCCCCGGCGCTAATTCCCGCCCGGAATTCCAGGGGAGAAGCCGTTTGAGTGCGACATGTGTGACATGCGCTTCATCCAGAAGTACCACCTGGAGCGGCACAAGCGGGTGCATAGCGGGGAGAAGCCCTACCAGTGCGAGCGCTGCATGCAGGTATTCCCGAGAGAATTCCCATGTGGAATGTGTGGGACACTCTTGGATTCACAGTGCCACCCCCAGCCCCAGAACTGACACACCCTTGTCCCCGCAGAGCTTCTCCCGCACGGACCGGCTGCTCCGACACAAGCGCATGTGCCAAGGCTGCCAGACCAAGACCCCTCCCGACTCCCAGCTCCTGCTGTGAAAACCTGGGAATACCGGGAAGTTCAGGGGGTGCTGGAGGGGGTGTTTCCTCCCGCACCCCCCCCATCACCATGCTCTGCCTCACCTGGATTTCTAACCCCCTCTAAGGATGGGGAAGAACCTGAGCGCTGCCAGCATGAAAAAACTTGGATCTTTCCTGCCCTCCAGCCTAAAAACTTGGATTATGATCCCAAAAATCCTCCTGAAATCTTCAAGTGCCCCCCCACCACCATCGTTATTCCCCTGAATCCACCCCTCCCCCTCTTAGGAAAGACTGGGAACCCCCAAACTGCCCGAACTCCCAGCGGATCCAGGATACCTGTGCACAGGTAGGAGGGTCCCACTGGGAGCAGCATCATCAATCCCTCTCTTCTTTGGGAAAACAAGAAAAACTGAAGATGTTGGGCGGGTGCTTCAGCTTTGGGGGTGGGGGCGGTTGTGCATCTTTTTTTTTTTTTTTTTTTTTTTGGAAAATAGGGAAAAAAATTAATTTGGGGGACCCCCTTGAGCAGCGCATCCTGTGGAACACTCAGTGGCACTTGCCATTTCCTCCGGAACTCCTTCAAGTTTCGTGGGGTTTCTCTCCTACTTCCATGTGTTTTTGGAGTGCTGCCTGTGTTCCCCCATGCTGGGAGGTCTGTGCCCTTGGGGGGAGGGTGCAGGGCTCCCCAGTTTCCTGGAAAATGCTGTTGCAAGGGCAAGGAAAACCCCTGGATCAGGGGCAAGCTGGAGTGGGCAGGAGCAGCCACAAGCCCCCAGAAACCACGAGGGCAGCCCCTGTTCTTCCCCCCATTTTGGGGGTATCCCTGTCCCCCATCAGAGACTGCTCCAAGGGGCAAGAGAGATGAGATCTTCCTCCCCATTTCTGTGCCCTGAACCCCGTTTCTGGGCCTGGAGGAGTTTGGGGGGGGACCCACATTTTGGGGACCTCCCCCAATGACACGTCAGAAAGGACTTTGGCTCTGCTGAGCTCTTGCCCAAATTTGTGGGGCCTAGGGGAGCAGTCTGGGGGCTCTGGCATGGGTTGAGGTGCTGGGGGGAAGGGGGGGGGGTGGGTTGGGGCACTCCAGGGCCTCCCACCCTCGAGGGCTCCCAGCCCCCTCACACCACCCCTCCCCTCTCCCGGCTTCATTTTTGGGGTGTTTTGTTGGGATTTAGGGTTTAATAGTTATTTTGCTAGGGGGGGGGGGGGGGGGGGGCAGTGGGGTGCAGCCCTTGGGGGGGTGGGGGTGGTCACTTTTAATCTGTAGTTCTTTTCTAAGGGTCCCCAGATTTTGTGTCCCCCCTTTCGACTGTGTCCCCTCAGTGTCCCCCGCCCCTGTGTGTCCTTCCCCCTCTTTTAGGGTTTATTTAAATAAAAATTTGGGGTTTTGCTTTTTTTAACCCCAAATTTGGGTCCTTTGAGGGAGTGAGGGGGGACCCCAGAACCCACTCATGACAAAGTGAGGGGGGATTACAGTGGGAATATAGGGCTCTTAAAATTGGAGAGGGGCCCAGAGGTGCCCCCCTTATCCCTGGAGGGGTCCCTAAGTCAGGGGGGTCTCCAGGTTCCCCCACTGTACCCTAGGGTGCCCCCTCACCTCGGGGGGCTCCTAAGGTTCCCTTCTCCCTCCCAAGTCCCCTCTACAGCCCCCATCCCAAATTCACGACCCCCCCAGAATTTCCATGACTTTATTTTGCAAAAATAGAAAAGTCCCATGTCCTCCCCCCAGCATGGGAGGGGGTGGGTGGGCTGTAAACATGGCAGGGAGGCCCCCCAAAAAGGGGGGGAATTAGCGGGGGGGCAGCATCGGGGGTGGGGGCCCATTCTTGGGGGGCAGGGGCCAATGTAAACGCAGAGGAATAAATAGAGGTCAAAGTGCAGCCCCGGGAGGGCACCCCTCTGTGTAGTGTAACAGGCTCCCCCTGAGGGCTCTGCACCCCCAAATTCGGGGGAGCAAATGTGGAGGGGGCAATTGTATGGGGTGTCAGTAAGGCCAGACCCCATCATCCAGCCAGGCTGGGGGTAACAGATTTCAGAGGGCAGTTTGGTCTAGGGGGGGACCCTCAGGATTTTAGGGTCACCCTGTGGCTTGAGCCCCCACCCCGATTTGGGGGGGGGGGGCGGTTGTGGGGGTCACTTTGTGTCCCCCATCTTTGGCCTCTCTAGTGTTTGGAGGGGCAGTGGAGGAAGGGTAATTTTGGAGTGTCCCTCCCTACCCCGACAGCTTCAAAAAGTAAAACCCACAAGCGTCCCCCCCAGTATAAACGGGGTCCCCCCAAACTAGGGGGTAGGATGTCCTGGGGGGGAATGGGGTTGCCTCCCCCCAAAATCCACCCTGTGTCCAATAAATAAACCGTGGGAGGGGCACCCCAGGAGTGTCAAGCGTTAGTTTGGGGTGGAATGGGCTGGGCCCCCAAACTCCCCCCCCATGTCCCCCCCAGTACAAGGGGGGGTGGCAGCGGGCTCTAAGGGGGCTTTGGCGTGAAGCTGAGGTTTGGAGGGCATCCCCAGACACCCCCAGCTTAAGGCAATAGCTTTGCTCTGTCAGTCTCTGTCCCCTTCCCCAACTTTGGGGGCGGGATGGGGCACTTTGGGGAGCTCCCCCTTCCCAGAGCAAAAGGGGGGGCCCTGGAAGGCAGCTCTGAACATCCCACCCCATTGGGGAGGGGCTTTGGAGATCCCCCCCGAGCTGGGGGAGCTATGGGGATTTAGGGGGGCCAGGTGGACTGTCCTGGGCAGCAGGGGGTTCTGGGGGTGGGGGGGGGCCGTCCCCCTCCACCTCGGTGAAGATTTCGGGGTTCTCCAGCATCTCCCGGATCAAGGGGGGCATCGGCCCTGGGATCTCCGTGCGCAGGGTGATGGCTCGTTCAGCCCCTGGGGGAGCCAAAATGTCAACACCCCCTGAACTCAGGCCCCTCTCAAGGCCTTGGGCCCCTCCTGAGAGATGGTACCCCCTTCCAAAAAATGAACATCAACATCCCCTCAAATTCCAACATCCTCCAAAACCCTGAACCCCCAACACCTTGGACCCCTCCAAGACCTTGGGCTCCAAAACCTTGACAACCCCCCCAAGAGACTGAATCCCCCCCTCTCGAGGCCTTGAATCCCACCCAAAAATGATCTTCAATGCCCTCCCAAATTTCAACAGTCCCCAACTTTCAAAACCCCGCAAAAGCTTCAATTTTTCCTTAAAAACCTTGAACCTCCCCAGATACCTTGACCACCACCAAGATCAGCTTCAAACCACCCCCCTTCAAAACCTTGAAACATCCCCAGGACCTTCAACTGTTCCTCCCTGAGAGCTTCAACTCCCCTGGTGCCAGGGGCAGGTTTGGGGGTCCTGGAAAAGTTTGGGGGTTGCCTTCTTCGGTGGTGACTTTGAACAGTGTTTGGGAAGATCACTGTGGCTAGAGGATTTTGGGGGCCTTGGGGGGTTCTGTGGTCCTGGAGGAGTTGCCACAGTTTGGAGGGTCCTGGGGATCTGGGGGTTGCTCACCCTTGGTGCTGATGCCACGCAGGTCAGTGATTTTGAGCAGCATCTGGGGGAAACGCTGTGGCTGCCGTGGGCGCCGGCGCCGGGCATACACCCGGAGTGCCTCCAGCAGTGGCTCCTGCAGCCGCTCCACACGCCGGGGCTGCTCCAGCTCCATCCGGTCTGGGAAGAGAGGGAGAGACCACCTGGACTGACACTGTCCCTGTGTCCCTGTGTTCTCACACATATCCATCTTCTGTCCTAGATAGCCCCACGTCCCCGATATCCCCTCATGTCCCCACCTCCGCAGTTCAGTGGTCACAATTCAGTCCCATGTCCCCATGTTCCCCTGCCCACCATAGCCCTGACACGCCCCCATGCCCGCCGCTGTCCCCCGTATCCTCGCCCTGACAGATGAGGCAGATGACACTGAGCAGCCCTGACTCAGTCCCATGTCTCCATGTCCCCCACATTCCCCTGATGTCCCCTATGTCCCCACCCCCACAGATGAGGCAGATGGCACTGAGCAGCCCGGTCTCGGTGTCATCGAGCTGCAGCGGCAGAAGCTGCCCCGCGAAGGCAAACACAAGGTCAGTGAGGGGCCCAAATCCTGCGTTATGCATCTGGGTCCGGGTCAGCGTCAGCCCATCCGAGAACGTCATCGTGTCCTGCTCCGGTGTGTAGCGGGTGCAAATCCGAAGCATCTGCAGGCCAGGGACCCCAGAATCACCAAGGGGGCCCAGAATGCATCCAGGGGCACCAAAAATCCATCCAGGGTCACCAAAATCACCAAGGGGCAACAGAATCCGCACAGGGACGCAAAAAATCCACAGAAGGGCCAAACAATACATCCAGGGACACCAAAAATTCACCCAAGGTCAGCCCATCCCATCACTGTGTCCTGCTCTGGAGTGTAGCAGGTGCAGATCCACAGCATCTCCAGGGCAGGGACCCCAAAATCCACCCAAGGATCTGCCCATCCTGCAGCATTGTGTCCTGTTCTGGCTCTGCCACAGGACAGTCACAGCACTGGAGGGGGTCAAGGTCAGGGACAGCCCTAAATAGCCCAAGGTCACCAAAAGCACCCGAGAAACCCCAAAGTTTCCCACTGAGAGATCCCCTAAGCGACGCAGGCCCTCCCAGGAGACCTCCCAGCCCTTCTCCAGGACATCCCTCCGTGGGGTGGTGAGGTCAGGACCACCCCAAGCCCCTTCAAGGAGCCCCCAACCCCCATGAGGAGACCCTCTAATGCCCAGGGAGGCCCAGCTCTCACCAGGATGTCGAGGCAGGCAGCCTTAAGCAGAGTGATCTGGTCAGCCATGCTGAGCCCCGTGAAGCCTGGGAGCCGCTTTGCAAACTCCACGATCTTGATGATGCACTTGGTGGCCAATTCACTGAACTTGTCCCACAGCCCCAGGTCCAGCTGCACCCGGTGGTCAGCACTCGAGTTCTGGGGGCACAGGGGGGCCCCGGCTCTGTTAGGAGGGTTGTTCAGGAGCCCCTGGGACCCCAACCCCAGAATCCTGAACTTGTCCCACAGCCCCAGGTCCAGCTGCATGCACCCCGTGGTCAGTGCTCTAGTTTTGGGGGGAATGGGTTCAGTTATGGGGGTTCAGGGTGGATTGGGTCTCCCTGGGACGACTGGGACCCCAATCTCAGTAATCCCAAAGCCCAGGTCCAGCTGAACCATGGGGTCAGTGTTCAATTTATGGGGGACACAGGCTCAGTTATGGGGGTTTAGGACCTGCTGGGACCCCCTGGAACCTGCTGGGACTCCCTCCTCAGTGACCCCCAGCCTCTGAACTCAACCCCAGCCCCAGGCCCAGCTGCACCCCTTAATCAGCACTTGAGTTTTTGGGGATCAGGAGGTGCAGAGACCCCACTCTAGGATCCAAGGTTAGGGTCTCTCCTATAAGTAACCCCCCAAACACCCCCCACATCCCCCAGTGCTGTCTCAGTGAACCCCTCTCCCTGAACTTGTCCCCCAGCCCCCTAGCTGCTCAGCACTTGTGTTTTAGGGGGTTCATGAGGGAACAGGGACCCAACTGTACGTCTGAGGGTCGGGGTCTTCCCCAAAACCCCCTGAAACCTGGTGTCCCACTCCCCCTGAATGTGCACCCCAGTCCCAGCTGCCCCCAGTGCTCGTGTTTGGAGGGGATCAGGAGTGAGCAGTGACCCTGCTCCAGATCTGAGGGCTGGGGAGAGAGTTGGGGTCCCCCCTTGGTCCTCCCCAGATCCCCAGCCCTGCTCACCGTGGTGTACTTGCCCAGCTGGCCCAGAGAGGGGAAGGTCTCCTGGTGGGCTCTGCTGACCCTCCGCACCAGCTCGGCCAACTCAGGGCTCAGCTCATCCCCCCCCAAATCCTCCTTCACCTCCTTCTTCCTCTTCCGGTCGTTCCGCACGGCTGGGGGGGTGGGATTTGAGGGTCGGGGGCATTGCTGGGCCCCCTCAAATCCCTCCCAGGTGGGGTTTCCTCCCCCTCCCCCAAAAATCCACCCATGGGACAGAAACATCACCACCATGAGCATCCCCAGGACCCTGGGACCCCTCAGCAAAGCTTTGGGGGGGTGTCTCAGTTCTACGGGACACTCCTGCAGGACCAAGACAGGGAACCCTCACACCCAGCAGTCCCTTCCATAGCCCCAAATCCCTCCCAAGAAGAACATCCCCAGGTCTACTGGGACATCCCCAGGGCCCCTCAGTGATGCTTTTGGCAGATCCCCAACTTCGGGGGCCCCCAGCCCAGACCCCCTCGCACCTTCCTTGGACATTCCGACCTGGAAGCACTTCTGGAGGCGGCAGAACTGGCACCGGTTCCGGGTGACTTTGTCGATCTGGCAGTTCCGCTCCCGGTGACACGTGTACACCATGTTCTTCTGGATGCTCCGCCGGAAAAAACCCTGGAGGGGGAAAACGGGGCATTGGAGGAGGCCAGAGAACCCCCAAACTGGGGGCACCAGTATCACACCCCCAGGGATCCTAATAAAGCTCCTCAGTGCTTGGGGTGGAGCTCCCCAGTATCCCAGGGTGGGGCACAGGGCTTGGGGGGGTCCCATTTCCCCAGGGTGTTCCCATTGCCCCTGACGGGTCCCTAGTGCCTGGGAAGGGGTCCCCATCCCTCAGGGGTGGTCCCATTCGCCCCACAGAGTCCATGATGTCCCCAAGCGTCCCTATTACAGCTCCCCAGAGCTTAGGGAATTCCCACTCCCCCAAGGGATCCCTATTCCTGGAGTGGGTCCTCACTGCCTGGCGAGTGCGGGGAGGGTCCCCTTAGCTTGGTGCAGGTCTCCAGTGCCCCCAGGACCCCCTAGGGCCTCCTCCAAGTGCTGAGTCCCCAGCTGCCCAAATACCACCGCTCCCATCACAGGGTCCCCACTGCCCCCTCCCCAGGCTTTCACTGTCCCAGGGGGTCCCCCAGCCTGAGCGATCCCCGCTGTCCTCCTGACCCCCACGCACCTTGCAGCCCTCACAGGAGCTCACTCCGTAGTGGTACCCAGAGCTGCGGTCGCTGCACACGAAGCAAGGCTTGTGCACGCGGGGAGGGGGCGGAGGTGAGGGGGGGCCTGTGTCCCCCAAAACCCGCCCAGGGGAGGGCTCCAGGGCTGGGGAGGGCAAAAGGTGGGGGGAGTTAAACAAGCCCTCTCAATCCTCCTCCGAAGGGGCCCCAGCCCATGTCGGGAGGGTAGGGGAAACTAAAGCACAAGGGCCGGTGTGATTTTGGGGGTCTCGCTGTCACCTCCACAGCCCTAAAACCTGAGTTGCAAACCCCCAAAATCAGGGGCTGGGGAGTAGAGGGCTGGAATCCGGGGGTGTCACCACGGGGGCTGGTGGGAGGGTCGTATCAGTGTGCCCTCTCTCCTGCCCGACCCCCTCCCCAACCCCCAAAACCTGGGGTAGGGATGTCCCCAGCTTCCCCAACCCCCAAAATTTTGGAGAAGGAGGGTCCCCAGCCCCCTCAAATACCCCCCCGCGCAGTGCCGGTGGCTGACACGGGGGAGAGGGAGGAGCCCCCCCGCGCGCAGCCCAGGCGGCACTGGGGGAAGGGCTGCTGGTTTCGGATTTTTTTGGGGTGGGTTTTGTGTGTTTTGCTAAAAAAAAAAACCAAAATTGCTGAAATTGAGGAAATTCCGGCCTCGAGCGGTGCGTTTGTAACGGCGGGGGAGAGGAGGAGCGAGGCGGAGCGGGGGGGACCCCGCCCAGGACGTGCCACGAACACCCCAAAATAACCCGGGGGGGGGTGGGAAAGGCTCCCCGCCCTAAAAACGGGGCCGAAATTGGGGACCACTTTCTGGCCTCCCCTGGGTGGGACGGGGACTCACCTGTCCGTACTTCAGGCTTGGGGAGGGCTGGTTGTGACCCCCCCACCAATAGTGGAGACTCCCCGCGGAGGGTTGGGGCGGAGGGGGGGGATCATTTGGGAGGTGCGGGCATCTTTGGGAGCCCCCACCGTGCGTGTTTTCTCTTAAGGTTGGATTTTTAAAGAGGGAGGAACCCAAATTAAAGCATACACCCCCCAAAACACAGCACCCCCGAACCATTCGGGGCTGCCACGACGCTGTGGGCCCCACCAAATTTTTGGGGTACTCCCCGCTCCAAGGAGCAGTGCCCCCTCAGGCCTGAAGCTGAAGGGGACGGGGGGAAGTTCCTCCGCCCAGGGTAGAATTTGGGGGGGCCCCGGGGGTTCCCCCCCAAAACCTGGGGGGTGACGCCCCCCTCCCCGCTAAAAAGGGCCAACCCCCCCAAGCCGCCCCCGCGCCAAGGGGGGTCGGGTGATTTTGGGGCAGTCCCGCAGGGGTTAAAGTGCCACATTGGCAGAGCGGGGGGGACGCGGGGGGGGAGCGGGCGCGGCCTCGACTGGAACCAGTTGGGCCGAGGAACTGGGAGGGGGGAGGACACGGGAGGGGGAAACGCACCACGGGCATAGAGGGGGATTCAGGGGGATTTGAGGGGATTTTCTCAACTCCCACTCTGTTTGTTCCCAGATTTACACGCGGAGGGTTCCTGTGGGCTCCCCCAAAATCGAGTGTCTCTTTCTACCCCCACAAAGGGGTCTGCGACCCCCCAAAAAAACAAGGTTCGGGGACCCTGAGCCCCTCCAAAACACGGTCCAGGGGCCCCGACACCCCCAAAAGGGGTCCTGGGTGGTCTATGTTCCTGTGCCCCTGGTATCCCTGACCCCCCCAAAAAACCGGATCCCTATTTCTGACCCCCAAACGGCTCCGGGACATTGCGACCGCCCCCAAAAACAGGGTCCAGGTCCCTCGCCCCCCCCCCCCTCTCCCAGTGGAGCTCCCCCAGTGCGGTCCCCACGTCTCTATGTCCCCGCAAAATGGGTCTGGGACCTTGCCCCCCCCCAAAACGGACCCCCCACAACCCAGGTCCCTCCTGGGGAGAATCTGGGGATGTCTCCCCCTTACACCCTCGTCCCCCACCGCGCACACGCCCCCGGCCACCCCCTCGCGTCATTCCCGCACACGCCCAGGTCCATCCATGCGCGTCACTTTCCCCTACCACCCCCGCCACCCTCGCGATGTCACCCCTGGCCCCCTGGGTCACCCCTACCCCCCTTTCACGCGCGTTAACACACTCGGACATACTCTCCATCCCAGCCCCTGGCACACCCACGCACCCACTCGCGGACACGGAACCTCCCCACGCACCGACCGGCCCGCTCACCGCACACTCCCTCTCACACTCATTTGCACACTCGGGTTCACACTCGGAGACCCCTCCCAACGGCCCCGACCCCCCCACGCTCCCCACACCCACTCGCAGAGGCGCGCCCGCCCCTCCCGCGCAGTCACCCCCGCGGTGCCACAACCACTGCACGCTCATTTGCACACTCATCTGAACACCCAGAGGAGCTTCCCGGCACACCTCGCACCCACTCGCGACACGAACAACCCCCCCACGCACCCACCGCGCACTCGCTCTAATACCCATTTGCACACTCAGTTCACACCTGGACGCGCTTCCCCGCCCCCCCTCCTCACCCCCACACCCACTCGCGAACACCCTCGAGCGCTCCCGGCCCCCCCTCTCGGTACCTCTGCGGGCGGGGCCGCCGCAGCCGGCCGGCACCGGGACCCTGCGCAGGGCGCAGCCCCCGCGGTTCGTCACGTCGTGCAGCCGCCGCGGCGCCGCCGCCGCCTCCACGCAGCCGAACATGGCGGCTCCGGGCCCCCCCACGGGCCCCTCGGCCCCTCTGCGATCGGTCGCGACCGGCCCGGTCGCGATCCGCCCCGAGCGGCCCCGGAGGGTGCGGCTGCGGGGGCGGGGCCTGTGGGGGCAGGGCCTGGATGGGGCGGGGCTTGACCGCACTGGGCCTGAAGGGGAGCAGGAAATGAGGCGGGGTCTGGGCGAGGGGCAGGGCGTGGGTGGGAGGAGGTGAATGGAGAGGGATTGGGGCGGGGCCTGCAAGGGGCGGGGTCGTTTGGCATATGGGGCGGGGATATAGGCGGGGCTTACACAGGTGAGGTTAAATTGAGAGCAGGCCCTGTCCTTAGAGGGCGGGGCTCGGAGGGGGCGGGGCCTCGAGTGGCTGGGCTGATAGGAATGGGGCGTGGTCTCGGTGACAGGTGGGGCGTGGTGGGGACGGGCTCTGGGGCGGGGCCCGGGGGGGCGTGGTTTGCAAACCTGGGCTGAATTAGAAAGGGGCGCGGTCTGAGCGAGGGGCGGAGCTACTGGGCGGGGCTGAAGGAGGAATGTGCGGGGTTCGGAGCAGTGGGAGGGGTCTGGGGCGAGAACACGCGGTGCCGCGTAAACATGTGTCACATTGTCACACGGTATCAGACGTGTGTGTCCCCTCTGTGTGTCCCATTCCCTGGGGGACACCCAGGCCACGCCCTCTGTTGCCCCTCCAGCCCTCCCAGTCCCCCCTCCCGAGTCCTTCTAATTCCACTCAGTGCACTTCCAGTCCTCATGTCACCACTCGTCTCCCCAGTCCTCCCAGTCCTCCCAGTTCTTCCAGTCCTTTCCAGTTTCCCTGTCACCTCCCTAGCCTTTCCCAGTCCCTCCCAGTCCCCTTGTCACTCCCCAATTCCTCCCAGTCTTACCAGTTCTCCCAGTCCACCGTATCATCCCTCTAGTCGTTTCCACTCCCTTTCAATCCCCTTGTCACTTCCCCCAGTGTGTTCGCTGTGCACAAGTGTGTGTCGGCATGTCCAGATGTGCCCAAGCGTGTCCAGGTGTGTGTGAGCATATCCAGGTGTGCACAGGTGTGTGTGAGTGTGCGCAGGTGTGTCTGGGTGTGCCTGGGTGTCTCCGGGTGTGCGAGGGCTGTGCCAGCATCGCCTGCCTGACTGCATTCCTGGGGCTCTGCATAAGTAACACACCTGTACACGGGATCATTGCACGTGTCACACACCTTTACATGGGATGATCATGTGTCACTGCACATGCCACACCTTGACATGGATCAGGTCACACACCTTTACACGAGATCATTGCACCGGTAGCACACCTTTACACAGGATAATCACACGTCACTGTACGTGTCACACACCTTCACACAGCCTCCAGCGTGCACACTCCTGTCTGAGCGTGGGGACACGTGTGCAGGGTGTGTCCCGCATGTCACACACACACTCATACGTCCCCATGCCCGGACACGCGTGTAAACCTCCGTTGTGCTTCAGTTTCCCGAGGGGAGGGGTTGGAGTGGGGGAGGGGCGTCAATAGGCTCATGGAAAAAGTTCTGGGTGGAAATTCCTCTCCCCGCCCCTCCCTCGCTGTGGCTCAATGCCCCTTTGTGCAGCCCCGGCCCCGCCCCGTCACGCTGGGACCCCCCCTGTGTACCGCCCGTATGTCCCCCCACAGCCCCCATGTCCCCATAATTCTCTGTGAGCCCAAATCGTGTCTCCACCACGTCTCCCCATGATCCGTATTTCCCCGACCTGTGTCCCCCCTACTAGCGGTCCCCGTAATCCCCGTGTCCTCCAAGTCCCCATAACCCTGGGTCCACCCCAGTCACGTCTCCTCATGGTTTTTGTGTCCTCCACAACCCCGCATCCCCGATGTCTCCCCGTGTCCCTTTATGCTGCCCTATGTCGCCATAACTCCTTCCCCTCTCCAATCCTGTCCGCCCGGGGTCCCCTGTCCCCCATGTCCCCTGTGCCCTACCATGTCCCCATAATCCCGTGTCCCCAGTCGTGTTCCCCATGTCCCCTGTGCACCCATATGTCCCGTGTCCCCTCAGTTGTGTCCCCCATGTCCCCGCACATCCCCATATTCCCCGTGTCCTCGATGTCCCTAGCGTCCCCCGTGGCTCCTGTGTCCCCCAAGTCCCTGTGTTCCTGCATTCCCCGCAGCTGTGTTCCTCATGTCCCCCGTCCCTAATTTGCACCATGTCCTCTATGCTCCCCGTGTTTCCTGTGCTCTCCCATGGCCCCCTCCTCATTGTGTCCCCCGCATTCCCTGTCCCCAGCTCCTCCCCATGTCCCCTGTGTCTCCCCACACCCCATGTTCCCCATGTCCCCTGTGCCCCGCTCCGTGTCCTCATGTCACCATGTCCCGGTGTCCCTCACCCACGGGTGCCGCCACGTGCCCACCTACCCCCCCCCCCCCCGCTCCCCCGGCTCAGCCGCTTTGCCCAGTAAATCCCCGGGCAGGGGGGGGGACCGTGGGGTGCGGCTCGGCCATGGGGCTGGGCTGGCCGCGACCCCGGCCTCGCCGGCGCGGGGGAACGTCCCCGCGCTGTCACCCCGCCTGTCACCTTCCCCCGTGCTGCGCCCCCTCCTTCTGCTCCCCGCCCTGCCCCTTCTGCTTACCCCTCCCCTGCTGCCCCCAGTGCCACCCCCCTCTCTGCCCCCCGCCCTGCTGCGCCCCCTCCTGCTGCCCCCTGCCCTGTCACCCCCTCTGCTATTCCGCCTGGTGCCCCCCACCCCCCTGTCCCCAGTGCTACCTCCTGTCCTGCTGCCCCCAGTGTCCCCCTCCGCCCTGTCATCCCCCTCCCTGCCCTCCCCAGTGTCACCCCGCTCCCTGCTGCCCCCAATATCACCCCCCGCCCTGTCGCCCCTCCTGCTGCTCCCCCTTTTACGCCCCCCCAGCCTGCCCCCAGTGCCACTCCCCTCCCTGTCCCCCCCCGTGTCACCCCCGCCCGTGCCCCCAGTGCCGCCCCCCCTCCCGATGCTGCCCACCCCCGCGCCGCGCTCCTCCCCGGCCCCGCTTCAGTATCAAATGAGGGGGGTCCGGCCCCCTCCGAACCCCACCAGGGACCCCCGGAGGCGGCGGTGAGTGAGGGGCGATCAGGGGGACCCCTCCTTTAACGAGCCTTCGGAAACTGAGGTACGGAAAGGGAGGTTTCACGAGGGGGTGTTGTGAGGGTGGGTCACCAAGGGGGTTTCACGGAGGGGTTTTGCGCAGGGGATTTCCTCGAGGGTCTTTGCACAAGGTCTCTGAGTGTGGGGGTCCCCACATACCCCCATGGTGTGTCTGGGAGGAGTTTCTTTGGGGTGGAAGTTCCGAAAGCCCCCTGTGGACGGGTACTCTGGGGGCTACTTGGGGATCCCCATAATCACCCGTGGGCTGTCTGGGCGGGGATTTCTTCATAACTCCCCGTGATGTCTCTGGGGGTCTCTAAGGACACCTGTGGGAGGGGGTCCGTGCGAGTGGGGGCGAGGAGCGGTGGTGGTCGTGGCGGTGGTGGCGGTGGTGGTGGCGGTGTCCTGTGTCACGTGACACGGACCAAGATGGCGGCGCCAATGGAGACCGGAAGCGGAAGTGGCTCCGCGGAGGCGCCGTGGGGCAGCTGCGACGCCGGTGGAGAGTGGGGGTATATGGGGCTCTGAGGGACCCGAGGGTTGCTGGAAGGGATGGAGGGGTCTTGGAGTGTCTGAGAGGTGTCTGGGAGGTCCTACGGGGCAACTGTGGCGTCGGGGGGAGGGGGGCTATGAAGCGTAGGGAGGGGGCTATGGGGAGTGGAGGGAGGCTGTGTGAGGCTCTAGGGGGTATATGGGAGAGTCAAGGAGGATTTTGAGGGACGTGGGGGTTCTATGAGGGTCCTATGGGGAGTCTGTGGAGGTCGTTTGTGAGACTGTGGAAGATCTGGAGCATGTGGAGTGGCCTTTTGAGGGGCATGGGGGGTCTTTGGGGAGTTGTGGGAAATTCTGGTGGGGTTTTGGGGTCTATGGGGGTTCTGTGGGACCTGGGTGGTGTCTGTGTGGGCTTGCGAGGGGTGGTGGGGGCTGTGGAGGAGCTGTGGGGGGGACTGTGTGGTATATCTATAATGCTGGGGGTCCTATTATATCCCATGATTTGTTTTAGGGGCTGGGAGTCCCCCATGGGTGCCGTCGGGCTGGGGGGTCCCTATAGCACCCATGGACTGTCTAGGGGATTTAGGGCACCTGGGTGGTCCCTCTGGACTCTCCCAGTTCCTCCTAGTGCTGATCCCCCATTTTCCTTCCCCAGGGCCTCCTGAGCCGCCTCCCCACCATGTTCCTGCTGCCCTGCTCTGCCCTCGCCCTCCTCCTGCTCACTTGCCTGGCTCTGGAGCCACCCCCGCGCTGCCCCTCACCCTCCAACCCAGCCTTCCGCCGCTTCCAGCGGGAATTCCTGCTGGGATACCTGCCGGCGCTGGCTGCGGATTGGCTGCAGGGCCCGCTGCTGTTCCAGCTGCTGCAGAGCCGGGGATTCCTGCGCAGCCAGATTGCTGCCCTCTACTCCTGCGGCTTTGCCTCCAACGTCGCCTTCGGCCTCGTCTCCAGTATTTTTGTGGATCGGCTTGGCCGGAAAAAGTCCTGTGTGTTGTCCTCGGGGCTGTGCTCTGTGTCCTGCCTGCTGCAGCTCTCCTGGGATTTCCTGGCACTGGCAACTGGCAGAGTCCTGGCGGCACTTGGCACCTCCCTGCTCTTCTCTGCCTTTGAGTCCTGGTACATCCATGAGCACCTGGAGCACCACGACTTCCCGGGCGAGTGGATTCCTGACACCTTCTCCCGCGTGGCTCTCTGGAACAGCGGCCTGGCCGTGGCAGCCGGCCTGGTAGCCGAGCTGGTGGCTGAGGGGCTGGCGCTGGGCCCTGTGGCCCCATTCCTAGTGGCTGTGCCCTTCCTGGCACTCTCGGGGATCTTTTCTGGGAAAAACTGGGATGAGAACTATGGAAAGAGCCGGCCCTGCAGTAAGGCCTGTGGGGAAGGGCTTCGGGTCCTCTTGTCTGACCCCCGGGCGTTGCTCCTGGGGCTGGTCCAGGCCCTTGTGGAGAGCATCCTCCTCATCTTTGCCTTCCTTTGGACACCTGTCCTGGAGCCGCATGGGATCCCACTAGGAATTGCCTTCTCGGGATTCACGGCTGCCAGCGCCGTGGGCTCAGCCCTGTTCCGGCGGGGCACCACCGGGAGGCTCCGGCTGCAGCCGCTGAGGCTCCTGTTTGCCTCCATCCTGCTCCTGGTGCTGGCCCTTCTGGCCCTGGCACTGCCACTGTACCCCCCCGGGGACTTCCTTGCCGTGCTGGTGCTGCAGCTCTCCTGCGGGATGTACTTCCCAGCCATGGCATTCCTGCGGCGCCGGCTGGAGCGGGGTGGGGACGCAGCGGGAGGAGCGCGGTGGCTGCGGCTGCCCCTCGGCCTGGCGCTGTCACTGGCGCTGCCAGCACTGCCTGGGGACCCCGCGGGGACACGCGGGGTGTTTGGGGCCGCAGCCCTGGCGGCGCTGGTGGCACTGGGGGCAGCCGGGGGGGTCCTGGGCACCTCCCGTGGGGATGAGGGGCTGAGGGTGGGGGACGAAGAGCTGCTCGAGGGGGACACTGTGGAGTGACGAGGACACTGGGTGGGGACACTGGGACAGCTCAGCAGGGACACCTGGCTGTGAGGGGGACAGTGGGATAGTTTGAGGGGGACACCAGGATGTGACAGAAACATTGGGGTGTGACAGGGACATGGATACTGGGACAGCTCAGTGAGGACATGTGGGTGTGACAGGGATACTGGGACAGCTCAACAGGGACATAGGAGTGTAGTGGGGATGCTGGGGTGTGACAGGGACAGGAACACCAGGGCAGCTCGATGGGGACACCAGGATGTGACTGGGACACCAGGAAGCTTGGTGGGGACATGGGTGTGATAGGAACAAGGATGCTGGGGTGGGACAGGGACACCAGGACAGCTCAGTGGGGATGCCAAGGTGTGACAGAGAGACCGGGATGTGACAAGGGCAGAAACACTGGGATGTGACAATGGCAGGAGCACTAGGACAGCGCTACGGGGACACCAGGGACGCAGGGCCAGCTTGATGGAACACTGTGGTTGGATGGGGACAAGGACAGTAACACCTGGCTGGGACAGGAACACTGGGACAGCTCAGTGGAGACACCAGAGTGTGACAGGGTTAGAGACACTGGGCTGTAATGGGGACAGGGACATGCGAAGAGCTCATGGGGTCACCAGGCAGTGGTGGGGTCACAGTGTCACCCCCATGCTGAGCTGTGAGTGACAGAAACACTGAGACACCCTGTGGGGACACTGAGCTGTGATGGGTCGCAGTGTTGCCCCACGATGGACTGTGGGTGGCAGTGACACTGGGACACTCAGATGATGCCATGGCTGAGCTGTGGGTAACAGTGACACTGGGACACCCTAGTGGTGACACTAGGCTGTGACAGGTCACAGTTTCACCTCCATGATGAAGTGTAGGTGACAGTGACTCATGGACACCGCAATGGTGACACCGGGGCTGTGATGTGACCCCCAAGGCATAGCAGAGGGAGCATGAGGACACCAGGCCAAGTGTGGCCTGTGACCCCATGTGGTGTCATGGGGGTGGGGGTGTATTTATTACCTAATTTATTTCTAATAAACCCACCCAATAGAGGAGTTTGTGAAGTCCTCCACCCCTGCCCGCCAGACCTCGGTCTGGGGGTCATTTAAACCCCTCCAGAGTGCCCCCAGTTCAAACTAGTGAGTCCCAGTCCAGTCACGTCCCCAGTGCAGCCCTCGCACTGGTTTGACCCCAAGCTAAACCCCCTCAGTGCCTCCAGTATCTTCCAATTCTCCCAATTTTCCCAGTTCCCACCAGTCTCCCCAGTTCCCCCCATTCGTCCCCAAATTCTCCCCAGTCTCCCCAGTGACTCCTGGCTCCCCAATCCTCCCGAATTCTCACCAGTTTTTCCCAATTCCCCCAGTTTCCCCCGTCCTCTAGGGGGCGCTCTTACGCCACCCGTCCCCATGCTCCCAGCGTCACGTGGTCTTGACGGGCACTCCTCGCTTTCTGCGGTAGGCTGCGCCTCTTGCCTGTTTTTGCCTCCGATTGGCTGAAGGGCCTGTCAGTTGCGGCTCAGCGGGTGGCGATTGGCCCGCGGGGCACGGTGGGAGGGCGCAGGGAGGCGGAAGCAAGCGGGACCCGGATGTGAGCGCGGCCCGTGGAGGGGGCGGGACCCCCGGTAAGGGGGGCATTGGGGAGCCGCGGGGGGCTCTGGGGAAGATCGGGAGGTGTGGGGACGACCGGGGGAGATTGGGAGGGGTCCTGAGGAATTGGGGGGGGGGAGCGGGGAGACCGCGGTACGGGGAATCTGGGAGGGATTTGGGGGTGCCGAGGGAAATCGGGGGGAATTGGGCAGGTCTGGAGGGGATCCCATGGTGGGGGAGCAGCCGCGGTGCGGGGGCAGTGGGAGCGCTTCAGGGGGGTTCTGGGCGTAGTGGTGGTAGGGGAGAGGCACCCCCGGAATGGGAGAACCTTGGTGTGTGTGTGGGGGGCTCAGTGTTGGGATTGGGGGTCAGTTTTGAGCTGTCAGATGTGATTTGGGTGTGTCAGGTGTGTGTGTGGGGTCCCAGGTGAGTGTTTGGGAGGACAGTTTGGGGAGGGGGGTCTCCGGTAGGTTTTTTGGGTTCGGATGTGTTTTGGGGGTCCAGGTGTGTTTGGAAGGCCTGATGGGTTGTCGGGGGTTACGTGTGTTTCAGGGAGTCAGGTGTATTTAGGGGGCTTAGGTGTATTTTGGTGCATCAGGTGTGTTTTGGGGGTTAATTTTGAGAGTTCAGGTGTATTTTGGGGAGTCACGTGTGCTTAAGGGGTTCAGATATGATTTGGAGGATCGAGTGTGTTTCAGGGGAAGTTTCGTGGGTTTAGCTGTGTTTGGGGGACAGTTCTGGGGTTTTAGGTGTTTAGGGTGTCAGGTGTGTCTTTGCGGCTTCGCTTCGGGGGATCCCGTTTTTTGGGAGGTTCTTGTCTGATTCAGGGTGTCAGTTTCGGGTGTGTCGGTTCCGGGTCCCCCCCGTCCTTTTGGGGGTCCCACCATTGCCTCCCCGCAGGACCCCCCCGCCATGGATGACTTGAACCTGCACTTCAGGTTCCTGAACTGGCGCCGGCGGATCCGGGAGATCCGGGAAGTGCGGGAGGGCCGGGACCGGGACCGGGACCGGGATCGCGACTGGGACCGAGATCGGGACCGGGATCGGGGCCTGCGCTGCCAGGAACGCGCCCGGCACATCCTGGTGGACGGGGACACCCTCAGGTACCCCGGGTGGGCTGGGGACACTCGCAGAAGGGAGCTGGGGGGCTCCGGGGGCGTGTGAGGGGATTCACGGGGTTGTGGGGGGGGGGCTGGGGTCACCCACAAAAAGGGGGCCGAGGGTGCCCAAGGAGGGGCTGGGGGAGCCCTCGAGGGTGGGAGGGATCTGGAAGCACCCGTAGGTCTGGGAGGAGTTTAGGGGTACCCAGGGGGGGTCGGGAGATGTCTCAGCCCCCCTGTCCCCCGCAGCTACCGCGGCCCCTCGGGCGAGGTCGGCTGTTACGTGGCCCCGCGGCCGCTGACCCGCGATAGCAACTACTTCGAGGTGAGCCGGGAGGTCCGGGAGGGCACGGGCTGTCCCGGGGCGGGTACGGAGCCCTGACCCCGCCGCCCCGTGCCCAGGTGTCCATCGTGGACAGCGGGGTCCGCGGCACCATCGCCGTGGGGCTGGTGCCCCACTGCCACAGCCTCGAGCATCCCCCGGGATGGGGGCCCGGCTCCGTCGCCTACCACGCCGATGATGGAAAGTGAGTGTTGCGATAGCGGGGCCGGGATGGCAGGAATCGTTTGGATAGCAGGGAGGTGTTGGGGTAATTGTGAGCGTTGGGGTATTACGGAATGTCACGATCTTTAGAGATGTTGGGATGTTCAACAGCGAGGTGGAGAATGAGATGCTTTGGGATATCAGGGGTGCCGGGATAGCAGGGGCATGGCGGGATATTGAGGGGTTGGGACCTTGGGGGTGTCAGGATATTGGGGCGAGCCGAGAGGCAGCGAGACTGGGAGGTGTTGGGGGGCACTGAGGCCTGGGGAATGTTGTGATACTTGGGATCTGCTCCAGGTTTGGAGTCCCCCATTACTGACACCCCCCATCCCATTCTGAACTCCCCATTTTTGGCATGCCTTAGGCTCTACAGTGGCCGGGCCAAGGGACGCCAGTTTGGCTCCAAGTGCAGCTCCGGGGACCGGATCGGCTGTGGCGTTGAGAGGGGCTCATTTGGGGCCCCCCCAGCCCAGGTTTTCTTCACCAAGAACGGCCAGAGGGTGAGAGACCCCCACCCTGCCCAGAGCACCCTGAAAACTCACCGGGGTGCCCCCAAACCTCCCAGGACCCCCAAAACTTCCAGGACACCCCAAACAGGGGGTCCTTTTGCCCCTCTCCCAGCCGTTCTTTACAAAGAATGGACAGAAGAGGGGAGACCCCTAATCTTCTGAAACCCCAAAGTCTCCAGAGCCCCCTCACTTCCCACTGTGGTGTTCACCTAAATCCTAGATGGGAGGCCTGGGGGTGCCCTTGTCCCTAAGCCCCCCTCACCCCCTGACTCCCTCAATCGCAGGTGGGGGGTCTGGGGGTGCCACTGTCGCCCCCAGGGCTGTTTCCAGCCGTGGGGCTGCACTCGCTGGGGGAGGAGGTTCGGCTGCATCTGCCCCCGCCCGGGCCCCCCGAGGATGAGGGGGGGGCCATGCTGGTGGACAGCCTGGAGGAGGAGTGGGGGAGGCTCCATGACGTGCGACTCTGCGGCTCCGTGAGCACCTGGAAACCCTAGGGGTTTGGGGGGGTCAGGGGGCCGGAAGGGAGAAAAAGAGAGCATGGAGCCTCCCCCAGGGCTGGGGATGACCCGGGGAGGGAGCTCAGAATGAGGGTGCAGGGTTGGGGGGGTTTGGAAGAGGTTGGACCTCCTCCCTGGGGTGGGAGATCAGAAATTGAGGTTATGGGGTGGGGAAAACTGAGGTCAGGGAGTTTGGGTAAGGACAGTTTTGGGGAGGGGACAAGAGGGATCCCCAAAGGGGAGAGTGAAATGGGGGGCCATGACATGGGGCCCCGGTTAAAGGAGTCACAGCAGCGACATTGGCAGTCGGGGGGTTCTTGAGTGCCCCTCAAATCCCATGTACTTGTCCCCCCGACCCTCTGTGAGCCCCCACCTCACCCCCTGTGATCGCCCACATTCCCCTGGACCCGCCAAACCCTCCCAGGTGCTGTTACTGGGTAGGGAAGGGGATGAATTTTGCGGATCTGGGGCTGGTCTTGGTTGGGGGGCGCCCCCTTTCCTCCTGTTTGAGCCCGTCCCGCGCCCCCCCAGGTGCTGGAGTATGTGGGGAAGGGCAAGAGCATCGTGGATGTGGGGCTGGCCCAGGCCCGGCGGCCGCTCAGCCCCCGCAGTCACTACTTCGAGCTGGAGATCCTGGACCCTGGCGAGAAGTGCTACATCGCCCTGGGCGTGGCCAGGAAGGTGCGCGGGGGGCGCGGAATTTGGGTGCGGGGGGGCGGGCGTGGGGCAGGGAAGTGGGGGATGTGGGTCAAAAATGGGAGTCCGGGGGTTACAGGGGGAGTAAAGGGGGGCTGGAGCGTCCTCCAGGGCTGGGAGTGGCCAAGGAAGGTGGGGAGTGGGCTCATATTTGGGGGATGGGGAGGCGGGGCTGAAAGGTGGGAGGGTGTCAAAAATGAGAGTTTGGGGGGGAAAATTGGGATCCACAGGTTTGGGGGGGCTGGCCCCCTACATTGCACTCACTTCCTTCCCCTATGCTCCCCCCCAGGATTACCCCAAAAATCGTCACCCCGGCTGGAGCAGGGGCTCGGTGGCCTATCATGCGGGTGAGCCCCCCAAAAGTGGGGGGGACCCCCAAGATGGGTGGGACCCCCGCAAACCCCAATAGTTGGACCACAATAGTTGGACCTCCTACTCTTCCTTCTCCTGAAAACCCTTTTTCCATTTTTCCCCCCTGTTTTGGGTTGCACCCCTACAAACGAGGGTCTGGGGGTGTCCTGCATGACTTGGGGGGTCCCCACTAATTTTTGGGGTCCGCATGACCCCTCCCTCTTTCTCCCTTCCTTCTTTCATCTTTTTCTCCTTTGTCCTCTTCCTTTCCCAACCCAGTTTCCTCCCTTATTTTGGTGTGCACTCCCATGGGGAGGTCTGAGGGGTGGTTTCCCAGCCCCTTGGGGAGGTCTTCATGGCCTCTCTCCCTTTTACCTCCTTTTATCTCCTTTCACCCCTTTGCCCTTTCATGCCCTTCATCCTCTTCTTTCTCCCACTTTTCTCAAGTCTATTTCTCTCCTCTTTTTGAGGTGCACATCCATGGGAGGGATCCCGCTCATGACTTGAGAAGTCTCCCCTGATCCTCTCCTTTGTGCATCCCCCATCCGCAGTTGTGCCCTTCTCCACTTCCCCCTTCTCCTCCACCTGTAGCCCCTTCCTCTGGCCATTTCTCCCTCTTCTTTGGGGTGCACCCCCATGGAAGGTGTCTGGGGATTTCTCCCACGAACTGGGGGTCTCTCTAATTCGGGCTCTTCCCCCAGATGACGGAAAGCTGTTCCATGGCAGCGGGGTCGGGGATCCCTTTGGCCCCCGCTGCTACAAGGGCGACGTGATGGGCTGTGGGATCATGTTTCCTCGGGATTATGGCCGGGACAGCGAAGGTATCGCGGGGCGGGGAACCCTTAAAGCCTGGGCGGGCCCTGCGAGGGCGTCCCTCACCCTTTTCCCCACCCCAGGTGACAGCGATGACGCCTCGGAGCCCCCCGAGGTGAAGGTGAAGATGCGCAATGTGATGTACCTGGAGGAGGAGGAGGAGGAGGAAGAGGAGGAGGAGGAGGAGGATGGGGAGGACATGGAGCAGGAGCAGGAGGGCAGGAAGGTCGTGGTAAGGGTGGGGAGACCCCGTCAAAAAATCTGTGCCCTAAAAAACACCCTGCCCCTCAAAAAAGCTCCTCCTTCACCCTAAAATTCCCCTTTGCCCCCCCTGTTGGGATCCTTTAGAATCACTCTGGGGGGCTCCAACACCCGGATTTTGGGAGGGGAGGTGGGGGGGGTTGGGGGTGTCCCACCCCCCCTCCTATTTTAGGGTGTCCCCTCGTTTGTCTGTGATCCCCACATGTATTTGTGCCTCCCACCAACCCCGGACCCTCCAAAACCCCCCAAATCCTCCCTGCAACTCCCATTAGGTTCCCTTTAGTGACTTACCCTGGGATCAACCCCTTTGCCCCCACTCCTTTGAAGACTGGGGTCTCCCCGCCCTCCTCTCATATTTTGGGGTGACCCTGCTGTGTTTGTACCTCCTGCATGTGTTTGTACCTCCTCAAACCCCCCCATTCCCCAAAAATCTCTCCTTCAACCCTCTTGGCTCATCTTTCTTTGCCTTACTCCCCTCTTTACCCTTTCTTTTTTCTTTTTTTTTGGGGGGCGGGGCACTAGGGTCACCCCAATATAGGAGTGACTCCCCGATTTGTGTCCCCCCAGGTGTTCTTCACGCGGAACGGGACGGTTGTGGGGCGCAGGGAGGTTGGGGTCCCCCCTGGGGGGCTCTTCCCCACCGTGGGGATGCTCAGCACTGGCGAGAGGGTCAAGGTGGACCTGCACCCCCTGAGTGGATAAAGGGGGGCCCGGCGTGGGCCTCCCCAAAACCTGAAACCCTCTGGTGCTCCCGGACCCACCCCGGGCCCTCCCAGTGCACTTTAGGGTGTTTCCACAACAGTGGAAACCCCCCCAAGGTGGTTTTTGGGGGGTTCACTCCTGCTGCCCCCACAGTTTTGCCCTTCGGGGGCTCTTTTGGGGGGAGGGTTTCCCTAATTGAATCCCCCCACTGACCCCTCAAAAGTACCCCAAGGTGGTTTTTGGAGGTCTCAGCCATGGCCTCCACCATATTTTTGGGAAGCCCATTCCTGCCCCACCCCTATGTTTTGGGGGACTCAATCCTGCCCCCCCCCAAATCATCCCAGTGACCCCCCACAGGTGGATTTGGGAGGGTCTCAGTCCTGCCCCTTCCACCATGGGTGACCCTAGTGCCCCTCCCCGGAGCCGCCCAAATCAGCCCTTTCACCCTCCCCAGTCCCCCCAACCCCTCCCACTCCACTGACCCCCCCAGTGCCCCCCCAAATCACACCTTGCCCCCCCATCTCTTCCAGCACTCCTCCTTCTTGGGGGATTCCAGAATTAGGGGTTTCCCCCATCATGAATGTAACGTGACCCTTCCAATTCCATGGGACCCCCCCCAAAAGTCCCCAGTTCTGTGGTGGGGGCCGGGCTGGTTTTGGGGTCCCCTTTGACGTTTGCACATGGGAGGGGGGTTCCCCATGCCTCCCCCCCTTAAATAAACCCATTTCTTACACCAAAATAAATGTGGATTTATTTGGGTTCCTCAAGGACCCCCCAAATTGCAGGGGGCATCCCTGTGCCCCCTTTTCTACCAGCCCCCCCTTTCTTCATTTGAGAGGGCAGTTCAGGGGGTGCAGGAGGTTTTGGGGGGGCCTCCAAGAGGAGGTTGGAGGGTCTGGGGAGTGTTTGGAGGGGTCTGGAGGGGGTCTTGGGGAGTTTAGGGGTCCCCAGTAGGACTTTGTTGATTAAGGTGGTGGGGAGGGCAATAATGGGGGTCCCCTTGTGCTCCCCCCAAATCGGAAGTGTGTGGGAGGGTTTGGGGGATCCAGGGGTGGTTTTGGGGGAGTCTTGTAGGGGAACTTGGGGTGTTCAGGACCTTGGTGATGAAAGTGATAATGGCGGGGGCAGGTTGGTTATGTGTGACCCCCTGTCCCCTCCTTGGCACTGGGGACTCCAGGGGGTTTTGGGCATCCCCAGGTGCTTTTGGTGGTCCCAGGGGGTTCTGGGGGTCCCTCAGTGTTGTGTCCCCAGCAGGACCTTGGTGAAGATGGGGAGGAGTCCCACTGGGTTTTGAGGGTACCCCTGAGCCCTCCCTGCCTCGGAGGGCTTTGGGAGACCCCAGATGGTTTTTGGGGTCCCGGGGAGGGTCCTGGTGTCTCTCAGTGCCGCGTCCCCAGCAGGACTTTGGTGACGAAGGTGACGATGGCCCCCGCCGGCTGCTCGGGGTCCAGCTCCGCGAACACGTGGCACGCGTTGCCCCCCCCCGGTGCCCCCGCCTGCTTCGCCACGAACCCGAAAATCCTGGGGGGGCGGGCGGGGGGCAGGGGGCGAGGCCAGAGTCAGGTCTGTGTCCCTCCCGCTTTCTGGGGGTTCCCGTTCTGGGGGTCTCTCCACGTACCTGGCCGTGGTCCCGTCTGGGTTCGCCCACCTGGGGAGGTTAAAGGCGTTGGGAAGTCTGGGAGGGTCCCCCCTCTGCCCCCCCGTGCGCCCCCACCTCACCTGCGGTCCTGGGGGTCGGTGCTGCAGTGGGTGACGCTGCTCACAGGGTAGTGTCGGCGGAAAAAGAGTCTGGGGGCAGCAGGCACAGGGTGAGGGGCAGCACGGGTGGCCGGGCCGGGGTCGGTGGGTGCCGAGGGGTTTGGGGGGAGGTCGAGGTTAGTTTTGGGGGGTGTCAAGGGGTTTGGGGGATCAGTGGTGGGAGGATTAGGGGTTTAGTGGCGGTGGTGGTTCAGGGGATGGGGGTTTTGGGGCGCTTAAGAGGGTTTGAGGTGTCGGTGTTTGGGGGCTTGGGAGGTTTGGGAGAGTCAGTGGTTTTGGGGGGGGGGAGGAGGTAGTTTGGGGGGTCGGTGTTTGGGGGGATCCCGGTTTGGAGCGGTCTGGGAGCGGGGGGGTTTGCGTGGTTTGGGAAGGGTCGGGGCTTTGGGGTTATTAGGGGTTAGAGGGGTCTCAGTTTGGGGAGTTTGGGGGTCCCTCACTTGCGCTGCCGGTCCGTCAGGGTGATCCCCTGTGCTGACACCTTGAAGTGCACGGGGCTGGGGGGGGGCCGGGGGGAGCCCCCCGCACTCGGAGCCCCCTCCAGGAGCGACCCCACGGCCTTGGCCACGGCCTGGGGCCCAGTCAGGGCCTCGGTCCCCACCGAGCCCAGGAACAGCACGGAGCAGGCTGGGGGGGCAGTGGGGAGGGAGTTACCCCAAACCGGGCCCAGCCCCCCCCAAACCGGGCCCAGCCCCCACAGCTCTTCAGTCCCGATGCCAAGCCTGCACAGTGACCCAATTCCAGTGCCTGCATGGCCCCAGCAACCCCCTCATCCCAGTGCCCCCCCCCAGTGCCCCCAGTGCCCCCGGTACCCTCCAGTGCCCCCAGTCCCAGTTCCCCCCGTGGTTTGCCCAGTCGTCCCAGTGCCCCCAGTCCCACCTGCCCCCTGCCTCAGGAGGGCTCCGGCCGTGCTGACATTGGGGGGTCCGGGGGGGTCTGGGGGCTCCTCCTGCAGCTCTGGGGAGGAGGGCACAGGGTGGGGGAGCGGCCGGGACCCCCCCGGTGCTCCACCAAAGACCATCCAGAACCCCCTGGCAGGGGAAATTCGGGGTCGGGGGCCAGAGAGTTTGGGGGGAAATCGGGGGTACTCTGGGGGGATTTGGGGGGCTGGAGAAGTCTCTGGTGGGTCCCATCTTCTTTTTGGGGGGGTCCCCGCCATTTGGGAGGGTGCCCGCAATTTCTGGGGATTCCCGCGGTTTTGGGGGCTTCTGTGCTACTGGGGGAGGACGGGCGATTTTGGGGTATCCTCGTGCTTTTTGGGGTGTCCCAGTGGGTGTTATGGGGTGCCCCCGCGGGAGCTTTGGGTGCCCCTTGGTTTTTGAGGTGTTCACTTGTGGATTTCGGAGGCTCCCTGGCAAGTTGGGAGGGTTCCTGGGGGGTTCTGGAGTGTCCCGGTGGGGTTTTGGGGGTGTCCCATGGTTTGGGGGTTCTCCAAGGGGGTTTTGGTCCTGGGGAGACGTTGAGGTGGTGTACCCGCAGTTTGAGGGGGTCCCCATGGGGGTTTTGGGGTGTCACGTGGGCGGTTTGGGGTGTCCGCACAGTTTTGGGGTGTTGTCTCAGTTTCTAGGATGCCCACCTGCGTGGGGGATGCGGAGGGTGCAGGGTAGCGAGATGGGGGTGATGGAGTGCTGCAGCACCAGCGCCGGGAGGCTCCCTGGGGAGAAGAGGGGTCAGGGCACCCCAAAACCCTCAGTGACTCCCCGAAGCCCACAGAGATTCCCCCAGACCCCAACCACCCCCCCCGGCCCACCCCGGTCCCCCCAAGTTCCCCCGAGATCCCACTGACCCCCATAGTCCCCCCCTCCCCACGACTTCCCCAATCCTCCCCCAGACCCCTCCACTGTTCTCCCCTCACCAAAATAAGGCTCCTCGGGGCACCCCCGGATTTTGACCCCCCGCGGACCCGTCTCGATGAGGAAGTGCCGGACCAGCTGCTCCTGAGGGTCCCCTGAGGGACCAGGGTGGCGTCAGACGCCAGGGAAAGCCCCGAGACCCCCCCACAGCACCCCCTGACGCCCCAGTATTTTCTATGGGGCATTTGGGGGGGTGTCCGTGGGGGGGGACCTGGGAGGGTTCATGGGGTGTTGGGGGTGTCCAGATCCCCAAGACCCTCCCCACTATGGACAACCCCCCACGACCCCCCAGTACTGCGTGGGGGAAGGTCCATGGGTGGATTTGAGAGCTGCTGGTGGGGAATTTGGGGTGATTTTCAGGGGTCCCCGGGCTGTTGGGGGTGTCAGAGCCCTGGGAGATGCCCGAGAACCACCACGGCCCCCAAATATTCCACGGGGCAGAGGTGGATTTGGGGCGTACCGGCGGGTGTCTGTGGAGCCGGGGGGGGGGGGGTTTATGGGGTTCCAGGGGTCCATACCCGCTCTGGGGGTGGCGCGGGGGGGCGGGACCCCCACCCTGAGTGCGAGCCCGAATGCCCCCGGAAAGCTGCTGCTGCGGCGGACGAGGAACGAGCCGGGAGGGGCCGCCTTGAGCAGGGACACGGCTGGGGGGGGCACGCGGGGGTCACACGGGGACGAGGGGGCACACGGGGGGACCCCGCCGACTCCCTCGTTTAACCCTCCAAGCCACCCATAGACCTCGGCCATGGATCCCCCCGCCGACCCCCCCCCGTTATCCCCCACAGACCCCAGCACTGACCTCCCCAGACCCCCCCCCAGCTCCCACTGACCGCGCCCTCACTGACCCCCCAGACCCCTCCACAGCTCCCCCGATCTCCCTCAAACACCCCCACAGCCCCTCAATTCCCCCCTAATAATCCCCCCAACTCACCCCTTCCAAACCCCCCCGGGAGTTTCCGGCGCCCATGGTACCCCCCCCCCGCCCCCCAAGCACCCAGGGGTCCCCAGCGCCCCGTTCCCCCCGCCCCCCCCCGTACCTTCCTCCCGGGACAGCCCCGGTTTGTACCAGAACTTGGTGGTGTCCTGCACGAAGGTGCCCCCGGGGGGGGTCCCGCCCGGCGCCGCCCCCGCCGAGGGCTGTCCCTGGGCCCCCCCCGGGCTGCGCTGCGGTGAGGAGGGGTCCCGGGGCCCCCCTGGGGCCGGCGGATGCCGCTTCTCGGGCAGGGGCGGCTGCGGAGCCGCGGGGGGCCCGGGGGTGCCGCTGCCGGGGGAGGGGGCACGGGGAGACTCGGGGGGGGCACGGAGGGGGGCTGCCCACGGGGTCCCCTCAATGGGGCTGCGCCTCCCTAGGAGGGCACAGAGAGTGGAGTGAGACCCCCCCAAATGACCCTCCAAAAACCTCCCTCCAGCGGCTCCTTTGCCCCCTGCCGCTCCCCAGCACCCCCCGGATCCCCCAGTTACCCCTTTGACCCCGCCAAATGCCCCCAAATTTCCCTCCCTTTATGCCCCAGCTCCCCCAAGGTGCCCCCCAGCCCCTCTGTGGCCACGAACCCTCCCCAGAAGCACCTCCCAGCCCCTTTAGACCCACCTCAAACTCGCCAACACCCCTCCAGACCCGCACCATGAACATTTTTACCTCCAAGAGATCCCCCCAGGACCCCCCAATAGCCCTTTTCATGCCCCATAACATCCTCCAGGAAGCCCCCACAGCCTTTTTAGACTCCTCCAAATCCCTAATACTCCCCCCGAACCCCCATTAACCCCTTCGAGCCCCTACTTTGCCCCTCATGTTTACCTGTCGGCTCCTGGGGCTCCCCCATGGTTGGGGGATCGTAGCCCCCTTTTCCGGGAGAGGGTCCGCGCTCCAGCCCCAGCCCGGGGCGGCCGCAATGAGGGCAATTTGGGGGCTCCGGAGGGGGCGCGGGGGGGGCCCCCCAGCCATGTCCGCCATAAACTGGGCGGGTGGGGAGTGGGGAGACGCCCCCCCAGCCCTGGCAGTCCTGGCAGGGGCAGAGGGGCGGGAGTCCCCCCAAAAGCAGGTACCCCCCTGCCACTGGGCGCCCGTAGCCCCCCCACGGGGGAAACCCCTCGGACAGCGAGCGCTGCAGCCCTCGTTTTGGGGAGTCCCGCGGGGAGGCCAGGCTGGCTCGGCGGCACAGAGGAGGGCACGGGAGGGCCCAGGAGCTGGGAGGGGCCCAAGGGCCAGGGGGGCTGTGGGGTACTGGGAGGCTGTGAGGCGCGGGGGGGCTGTGAGATATTGGGATCCCATGGGACGCTGGGGGGCTGTGGAGTGAGGGGGTCCCGTGGGCTACTGGGGAGCTGTGGGGGGCTGCCAGTCCCTCGGATATTGGAGTGATGTGGGAGATTGGGACCCCAGGGGATACTGGGGTGCCATGGGGTTTTGGGGGGCCGTAGGATGTCGGGGAGCTGTGGGGGGCTGGGGTCTCCTGGGATGTCAGGGTCCCATAGGGTGTCAGAGTCTCATGGATTATTGGGGTCCCGTGGGATATTGGGGGGCTATAGGATGCTGGGGACTTCTGGGCTAGCGGGAGGCTGTGGGGAGTGTGGGGGCCCTGGGATGTTGGGGATCCATGAGATGGTGGGGTCCCATAGGATTTTGGGGTCCCATACGGTGATGGGGACCCCTGGGACGTTGGGGTTCCATATGGAGTCGGTGTCTCCAGGGATGTTGGGGTCCCATGGGATGCTGCGGGGCTGTAGGGTATCGGCGACCCCTGGAATGTTAAGGTCCCTTGGGATATTTGGGTGCTATTGGGCACCAGGGTGTCCTGGGATATTGGGGTCCCGTGGAATGTTGGGGACTCGCGGGATATTTGGGTTCTGTGGGTTATTGGGGTCTCATAGGGTGCTGTGACTACGTGGGATGTTGGAGTCCCGGGGGATACTGGGGGGCCATGGTGTGCCGGGGTCCTGTAGGAAGTTGGGGACCCCTGGGATGCTGGGGGGCCATGGGGTGTCAGGGTCACGTGGGGCACCAGGGTCCCATAGGGTTTTGGGGTGTCATAGGGTGTGGGAGACCCCTGGGATTTGGGGGCCCCATAGGATGTGGGGAAGCTGTGGGGTGATAGGGTCCCGCAGGATGTTGGGGGGCTGTGGGCAGCAGGAGTCCCATGGAATGGGGGGGGCCCGTGGGATGGGGAGGTCTTATGAGATATTGGGGTCCCATAGGATATCGGTGTCCCGTGGGATAGGGGGGCCTCATGGAATGTGGGGGCGCTGTGGGATATTGGGGTTCCATGGGAAACGGGGGTCCCGTAGGATGTGGGATTCCTGTAGGGGGCTGGGGTCCAGAGTGGTTCATGGGTCCCAAAGGCTGTGGAAGTCCCGAGTGGCTCGGAGGTGTCAGGGGGCTCCTCCCCAGGGCTGGGGGTCTCGCGGCCCCCCCGCACCCCGAACCCCCCCAGCAGCTGCTCCAGCTCCCGGCGCTCGGCGGCCGTGGGGGGTGGGGGGCGGCCGTGGGGGGCTCCGGGTGGGGGCGGGGAGTCAGAGTCCCCCCTGGGAGGGGAGGGACCCCCCTTCTTGTGCACGCGGGCGTAGGGGCTGCCGTCCAGGGGACCCCAAGTGTGGGAGGGCTCTGAGGGGCAAAAGGGCGGTCAACACCCCCCTGCACCCCCAAAACTCCACGGGACCCCTCCCCCGGAACACCCTGGGACCCCCTGTCTCCTCCCCCATCCCCTGCACACCATGAGGACCCTTCCTGTGCGCCCATATTGTCCCCCAAAGCCCCCCGTGCACCCCCAATTCCCTGCATTTTCTCCAGGCCTTCGACTCCCCCTTTGAAGGTGGGGATCCCCCGGACCTCCCCCAAATCCCAGCCCTCCTATATCGTGGGCCCCCTCGAAACCCCCGAACACCCCCAGTCCCCCCGACCCCTCAAATCCCCCCAGCCACCCCTGACACTCCACACCAACACCCTCCAGCGTCCTGAGACGCCCCCGCATCCCCCAAACCCCAAGCCATGGGGTCCCTCTTCTCCCCCGCGCCTTGGGGACCCAAATTTCTCCCGTGACTCCCTCTTACCCTCGGGGCTGTCCCAGTGCCCCTCGTAGGAGTCCCGCCGAACCGCGGGGTCTCGCACCCCGTAATCGATGGGGGAGGCGGGGGGGCCGCGGGGGGGGACCCAGCCTGCGGGTGGGGGGCAGGAGGGGGGCAGTGAGGGGGGCACTGGCGGGGTATCCCCGGGGGACTCCGCCCCACAAAACCCACCTTCGACCCTCTCGGGGCCTGAGGAGAAGATGAACTCGACGGTGGCGTCAGGGGGGAAGCGCTGGTCTGGAGAGGGGCAGCACGGAAGGTTTGGAGGGGCGTGGAGGCGTCCCCATAACCTGCAACCCCAAATCCCCCCGCGCCCCCCCAGTCGCCCCATTCCCGGCCCTCATCCGCCTCCCGCACACCCAATTCCCCCAGGTCTGCCCTCCTTGTTCTCTTCTGGGGGGCGCTCAGGGGGAAGTGGAGGCGACCCCGTTATCCGTGAACCCAAATCTCCCCGTGACCCCCCTCCTGGCGCCCTTCGAGTCACTCCAGGACCCCGAACCCCCGAGGCCCATAAGCACCGCCACATTCTCCGTGTCCTCCCGTGCCCCCCCAAATTCCGCAGCCTTCCAAACTCCACAGTCCCCTCCAGCTCCCTCTGACCCTCCCAGCCCCTCGTGCCCTCCGCGCCCCCACCTTGCCAGGCCACGTCGAGCTCGTCCCGGCGCAGCCTCAGGCGGGGCCCGCGCAGGGTCCCCGTGTGGAACTGAACCCCAAAAACCGCCTCGCGCCCCCCCCGCCGCCGGTGGTAACAGCGCACCTGGGCGGGGGGGCACAGGTGAGGAAGGGGCACGGACAGGTGAGTTGGGGGAGCCACACCCACAAAGGTTAGCGGGGGTCACCCTGGCCCCGCCCGCCACCCGTGACCCGCCCCACACCCTCTGAGCATCCCGCGGCCTCCCCACCTCATCCTCCGAGTCCGCCGCGCACCCCCCGCGCCCCCCTCACCATCACGTCTCCCTTGAGCAGCAGCGCCGGTTCCAGGGTGACACAGAGGGACTGCGAGGCCGGGGGGCTGCTGGGGGAAGAAGAGGGGGCCTTTGGAGGAGGTTCAGGTTTTGGGGGGGTGTCAGGATTAGGGGTACCCCTGAAACTCCACCACCCATAAAGCACATGGGGAAGATGAGGGTGAAGTTGGGGGGAGCCCCTGGACCCCTCCGAAGGCTCGGGTCGGGTGGTGCCCGGCAGGTTTGGGGGGCGGCGTTGTGAGCGCTGGGGGCGTCCCGAGACCCCTCGGTGGGCACAGTGGGGGATGTGAGGTTTGGGGGAGGGGCCGGGACGCCCCCAAGAGGCACAGCAGGGTGGGAATGAGGTTTAGGAGACCCCGGCACCTCACGAGGTGCATGGGAGGTCGGATTTGGGGTGAGGGATGTCACTCACTAGACCCCCGAGGTGTAGACGAGCTGCAGCGATTGGTAAATCTTGAGGAAGGGGCGGCAACCTGCGGGAGGACATGGGGGGGATCACTGGGGGGCCCTAAGGGCTAACCGGGGTCCCCCTCCAGCCCAAACTGACCGTCGGGTGGGTCGTAGGCAGGCAGGGGGGGCAGCAGGACGTAGTGCAGGAACTGGGGGGAGCTGTTGAGGCGGAGTCGCCCCGAGAGCAGCGCCCCGAAATCCTCTGTGTACCTGGGGGAGAGGGCACGGGTGGCATCCCAAAACCGCCCCAAAACCACACCAAAACGACGCCAAAATTCCCCTCAAAACGACCCCAAACACCAACTGAAACCACAACAAAAATCACCTCAAAACCAGCCCTAAGAATCACCTCGAAAGCACCCCCAAAACCACCCTAAACCACACCAAAAGTCACCTCTAGAACCCCTTAAAACCCATCCCAAAAGCGCGTCAAAAAATCACTCCAAAGCCACCCAAAAATCACCGGAAGTAATGCCCCAAAACACCCCCCAAACCCACCCCGGAAACCATTCCCCCAAATCACCCCCAAAACAGCCCAAGTCCCCCAGTCCCGCCATGACCCAGAGCCCATAACCCCACAGCCCCGGCCCCACCTGCGCTGGGAGGGCTGTAGGACGCCTCCCAATTTCTCCTCGCAGAACCTCTTCATACTCAGCGCGTTCAGCGCCTGCTCGGGGCTGGGGGGAGGTAAAAGGGGGATCAGGGGACCCCCAAAGTCCTGGCGATCTCCCTGGGACCCGTAAGACTCTCCCCAAGCCCCGCATATTTTCTCCACAGCCCCAACCACCCCCCTCCCCCCACGACCCCCTTTAACCTCCCCATGAGCTCCCTCAGCCTCCCCATAGCTCCCCCCTGGGCCACCCCTGAACCCGAGAACCCTCCTTTGACCCGCACTCTGCCCCCAACCCTCCATAACCTCCTGGAAACCCCCACCAGCCCCCCAATAACCCCCACAAGCCCTCCAAGCTCTCCCCTTAACCCCCCGATGCCCCAAAGACCCCCAGCACCCCCTCACCTGCCCCACACGTCGCTGTAGTGCAGAAACGCCCCCACGACCACCCCGACAGGGGCCTTGCTGCCCTGGGGGGTGGGGGGACGGGTGATGACTCTCAGGACCCCCCAGTACCAGCCAGTGCCCCCCCATAGCCCCCAGGACCCCCTGGTTCCTCTCGGTGTCACCCCCACTGACACCCCCGTACCCCGCAGTCCCACCACTGCCCCCCAGCCCTGAGCGCACCCCAGTAACCGCCGGTGCCCTCCCCGCCCCCCAGTACCCCCAGTGCCTCCCAGTACCAGCCAGTTCCCGCCCAACTGCCCCCCCCCCCAGCCCCTTCCCCACTGTCCCCAGCCCCCCAACCTCAGGAAAAACCCCTTGAGAGCCCCCAAAGCCCCCCGGCTCCCACCTTGCAGAGCAGCACGGCCACGTTGCGGGGGTGTCCCCCCAGACACCCCTCGAGCGCTTTGCAGACGGAGCAGAGCAGCTCCAGCGGGGGGGCCAGGAGCTCCGGCCACCCGAAATCCAGCACCTGGGGGGAGCCGTCAGAGCCGGCACCCCGAACACTGCGGGGGGACCCCAAACCCACCGGGACACCCCCAAACCTCCCGGGATGCCCCTGGGTCCTCCAACCCGCCCTTCCCCCCAGGACCTCCCCAGCACCCCCCGAGACAACTCCCAACCCTCCAAAGACTCCCCCAGGAACCCCCGCACACCCCAGGACACCCCCCAACCCCCGCGAGACCCACCCCCGGGACCCCCAAATCCCCCAGGGGGACCCTCATACTCCCCAAGATCCTCCCCGACCCCCCTCACTTTCGGGTTCAGGCGCGTGAGGTCGCGGCGCTTCTCGGACAGGTTGAAGATCTGGGGGGACACAGAGAGGGTCGGGGGGAGCCCGGACCCGCCGGGGTGATCCCGAAACTGCCCCCGGCCCCCTCAGCCCACCCCTGGAACCCCCGAAATCCCAACCCCCAGCCACGCCGGATCCCTCGTGTCTTGTCCCCCCTCCCCAGGGCTCCCCGTGCCCCCCCAGCCCCACTCGACCCAGTAGACCCCCAGTGCTCCCAGCAGACCCCCAGTGCCCCACCCCAGTCCTCCCAGACCCACTTCAGTTGCCCCAGTCGCCCTCACCGTGTAGTTGGGGCCGTGCCGCGCTCCCAGGAGCTTCGCCAGGTGCCGCAGGTGCCCCCCGGGACCCTCCTCGCCACCCCCCGGGACCCCCACGCTCAGGATCCGCTCGGTCACGAACGTCAGGTCCAGGGGGGGGAAGGGAGAGGCCTCGGGGCTGGGGGCGCGAGGAGTCCTGGCGGACAGGAGGGGCTCAGAACCGGGGGGCGATATCCCCAGAACCCCCTGGAGGGAATTTGACCCTCCGGGACTCTCTCAGCACCCTAACCCCACCCAGTAACACCCCAAGCTTCCCCCAAACGCCCCAGCACGCCAAAACCTCTTGGGATCTCCCCTAAATTCCCCACCTCTCCCCAATCCCTGTGACACCCCCCCGCACCCCCAACCCCGTACCTGGGCAGGGTGCTCCGCTGGGGGGCGCTGTCGAGCGAGGAGCCCTGGAGGGTCCCGGGGGGGCCCAAAAACGAGGGGAGGAACAGGGGGTCGGGGAGCACCCAAAACATGGGGGGAGTTAAGGGATGTTCCCAAACACGGGGCAGGGAGGGCGTCAAGTGCCTTTGGGCTGGCCAAGACGGCGGAGCAAAGGAGGGGGGGGGCGGGGGGGCCCCAAAACAGGGCGGGGTCGAGGGAGTCGGGGGAGTCGGGGAGACTGGGGATGTCCCCAATACAGGGGCGTGGGGCCAAGGGGGGGTCAGGGAGATTCCCCAAAACCTGAGGAGGGTCGGGAGGGGGTCGGGGGCGGGTCAAGAGGGGTCAGGGAAGGGTAAGGGGGGGGCTAAGGGGGGGGTGTCAGAGGGGTCCCCAAAACACCTCAGAGGCACAGGGTTGTCAGGGGCCTGGGGGGGGGGGCAGTTGGGGGGTGTCAGGAGGTTTTTGGGAGTCCTGGGGGGAGGGTTTAGAGGGTTCCCGGGAGGGGGATTGGGGATACCGGGGGGAGGTTAGGGGTCACGGGGCCGTCAGGGGGTCGAGGGGGTTTTGGGGGTTTCGGGGGTCTCACCACGCGCTCGCTGCGCCGCACCGGGGCCGTGTTCCGCCTCTGGAGGGGCACAGCGGGGTCTGGAGGGGCCCGGCCACCGGGGAGGGGACAGGGTCCTGCCTGGGAGGGTTTGGGGGTCCCGAGGGGGATTTGGGGGGTTCAGGGTCCACGGAGAATATCGAGGGTGCTGGATCCTGACAAGAGTGTTTGGGGCTCCCGAGGGGGAATCCCGTCTCCTGCTCGGGGGATCTTGGGGGGGTTTCACCCCTTTCTTTGGGGTCCCTGACCCTGCCCGGGGAGTTTGGGGGTCCCGAGGGCAGTTCAGGGGGTCCTGCCTGGGGGTGCTTCGGGGGTTTCGGACCGTGCCCGAGGGGTTTGGGGATCTCGAGGGGGGTTTGAGGAGTCTCGGGTCCTGCCCGGCGGGTTTGGGGACATGGCTCCCCAAACCATCGCTCCGGGGACATTTGGCTCCCCCCCGCCCCACTCACCAGCTCAGGCGGGGGCAGAGGTTGGCACGGTGACGTCACCTGGAGGAGGACACGGGGGTCATCTCAAATGGGACCCCAGCCCCAAATGGGACCCCCGCCCTTGGGTGACGCCCCCGTCCCCCGTCGTACCTTGCTCTCACATTTCTTGTGGGCGGCGACTTTGCAAACTGGGGGGGACAACGGTGACATCAGGACCCCCCAGGGTCCTCCCAGTATCCCCCCAATATCCTCCCGCTGTCCCCCGTAACCTCCCAGTATCCCCAGTCACCCCTCACTGCCTCCAGTAAACACTCCAGTAAACTCTCAGTGCGCCCAAAAACGATCCAAGGAACCTCCGAATGCTCCCAGTAACCTCCCAGTGCCCCCAGTAAGTGCCCAGTACCCCTCCACTGGCCCCAGTAACCTTCCAGTCCCGATCCCATTGCCCCTAGAAGCCGCCCTTCCCCCATTCCCCCATCCAGCCCCACAGTGTGTCCCGGGGGTGTCCCCGGGGTGTCACCTCTGCACACGAGCCCGTGGGGTCCCAGGGGGGTTCCGCAGCCCCCACAGGGCGCCCCCCGGCGCAGGCTCCTCTCGCGGAACGCGTGGGGGGCGGGTGGGGACGGCCGCTGCTGGAGGGACACGGGGAGTGTCACCGAATATCCCTCCGTGTCCCCCCATGTCCCCTCATGTCCCCCCCGTGTCACCCTCTGTGTCTCTTTTGTGAACCCCTCGTGTCCTCCCCTGGTCCCCTCGGGGACCCTTCCGTGGATCGACCCCTGTTCCACCCAATTGCCATCGTGTCACCTCCGTGTCCTCTCGTGCCGCCCCCCTGTAAAACCCCACGTCCTCCTCTGGGCCCGTCATGAGTCTCCAGGTGTCACACCCTTGTCCCCTTGCTGTCACCCATGTGCCTCCTTGTGTCCCCCATGTTGCCTCCACGACTTCTCACGGACTTCTCCCCGTGTCCCCCGACTCTCCCGTGTCCTCTCCGTGTCACCCGTGTCCCCTCCATGACGCCACACGTGTCCTCACATGTGTCCCTATCATGTCCCCCTCTTGTCACCCAATGTTCCTCCGTGTCCCTCCCCCATCCTCTCCTGTGTGCCCTGTATCCCCTCCCGGCTCCCACTCGTGTCATTGCATGTCGTCCCTGCGTCACCTCCCTGTTCCTCCCATGCTCCCGCTGTGACCCTCTCGTGTCCCAAATGTCACCCCCAGTGCCACCCCGGTGTCCCCCAGGTAACGCCCCCATGTCCCCCGTGTCCCCCCGACCCCCTCCGCTTGTCCCTCCCGTGATTGCTTGTCACTCCCATGTCAACTCCGCTCTCTCTCCCGTGTCTCCCCGTGTACCGTCGTGTCGCTCATGTCCCACCTATGTCCCCCAGTGTCCCTTCGTTTCCCTCCCCGTGTCCCCCCCCGTGTCGTCCCGCGTGTCCCCCCCGTGTCACCCCCGGCCCCTCTGGCCCCCGGCCACGGACATCGAGTCCCGCAGGAAGCGGGGCAGGGACAAGCCCAGGAAATGGCCCCCCCTGGGACGACCCCGCCGTTCCCACGGAGGGGGAGGGGCGTGGGAGTGTGTGCGGGGGGAGGGGGACAGCGGGAGGAGGCGCGGGGGGCGCGCGGGGCGGGGGGGAGGGGCCTGGGAAAAAAGAGAAAAAGTGGGAAAATGGGGGAAAAGAGAAAGTAGAGGCGAGGGGTGAGCGTGGGAAAATATGGGGAGGGGCAGCGGAGGGGTGTGGGGGGGTCAGACTGGACTTTCCCCCCCCGGGCACCCAGCGTCACGCGTGGGGAGGGGGCGTTTGGAGCGGACCGCGGGCGATCCCCGCGGGGGTGGCACGGGGGGGATCCCGCCGCTTCTCCCCCCGCACCCAGCCCCCCCTTCCCCACCGGGGAGTCCCCACCCCACGCGGGACCCCCACCCACACGGGGACAGGGACCTCCCGCGGTCCTACCATGTCGGGGCCATCGCGGCGGCCGAGCGCGCGCAGCAGCGTCCCCACGGCCCCGGGGGGCTTCATGGGTGGGCTCCGCGGGGGCCTCGGGAGGTGCCGGGCGCTCCCGGGGGGCGGCTCGGGGCTCCCGGTGGGTCCCGCGAGCGGCTCCGTGGCCGAAGGCGCGCGGGGAGGGGCCGTTTCCGCGAGCCCGGAGCCTCTTCCCGTGCCGGGGGGGGGACACGGACACGGGGGGGACACGGGGGGGACGACACAGGAACGACACGTGTGGCCACGGGGAGGGGACACCGGGAGGATCAGAGGGGAGACGAGGAGGAGACGCGGGGGATGCACATAGGGGACACACGGCGGGGGGACATGGTGGGGACAGCGGGACCATCACAGGGGAGATAAGGAGAGGGGACACGAGGGGGACACACACGGGGGGGACACGGGATGACACCTCCCCCTGCTGACACTGCCTGAGTTTCACTCCTTTCTCCCTTCCAGGATCCCCCAAAATTCCTCCCGACCCCCCCTCGGACCTTCTTGGCGCTGCCCCCGCCCCTTCCTCATCCTCCTCCTCCCCCCGCCCCCCCCCCCCCCATTTACCCGGGACCCCCAAACTCGGGGGAAAAGGGGGGGCTGGACCCACCCCATGGGGACTCGGTGGGAAAGGGGATCTTCAGCCCCTGCGACCCCCAAAACTCGGGGCGGGGGATGTAGGTTTGGAGGGGCTCAAAGGAACCCCCCAAAATCCCGGGATGGGCGCCCCAGGGGGGCACAGAGACCCCAAACCCCTCCCTGGGGACGCCCCCGCGGGGAGCTCGTTTCAAGGGAAGGAATTGGGGGGGTGGGGGGCGGAATTAGGGTAAAGGGGGGTTGGGGGGGGGCATTGGGTTGGGGGTTGTTGAAGTGGGGGCGTTTTGGGTTACAGGGGGGAATTGGGGTGCTACGAGGGTGTTTTGGTTTCAGGGGGGTTTTGGGGTGCAGGGCTGATTTCGGGCGTGGGTTATACAGCAGGGGAGGTTGGGGTGCAGGGAGGGAACTGGGGTTCAGGAATTGGGGAGGGGCTTTTTGGGGCGCAGGAAGATTTGGGTTTGAGGGGTTTGGGGTGCATAGAGGAGATTGGGGGCCCTGAATCAAGGCCCCCTCCTGGTCGGGGTTGTCAGGGTCCCCTTCTCCCGGCCCCTGGGGTCCTCCCAGTCCCGGGGGTCCTCCCCCCGCATCCCGGCCAGGACAGACCCCCCTTTGTGGGGCCGGAGCCGCCGCGGGGGGGGCCCGCATTCCAGCGGTGGGGGAGGCGGGTTCCAGCATTCCAGCGGTTGGGAAGAGCCGGGAGAGAGGAAGGGATGGGGGGGGCATCCCAGGGCTCAGTGCTGTGCCCGCGCCCCCAATTAATTACCGTTAATCATCGGGGAAGGAGGAGGAGGGATGGAAGGAAGCAAAGAAGGAAGGATCAGGATGAAAGTGAAGGAGGAACAATGAATAACGAGGAGGAAGAGGATGAAGAACTAGGGATGAGGAGGAAGATGGGAAGAGGAAAATGGAGGAAGATGAAGGAAGAATGGGAGGAAGGACAGAGGGAAGGAGCAAAGGGAAGGAGGAAAAAGTAAGAATGAGGTGGAAGGAGGAAAGGGAAGGAGGAAAAAGGAAGAATGAAGTGGAAGGAGGAAGGGAAGCAGAAAGAGATGGAATGCTGGAGGGAGGAGGAAGAAATAAGGAAGTGGAACAGGAAGGGGGAGAGGAGGAAAAGATGGTGGAAGGAAGGAGGAAGATGGAGGAGGAAAAGCAGGAATAAAGGAATGAAGGAGGACGAGGAAAGAGGGGGGTAGTGGGGACAAGGAAAAGGAAGGATGAAATGAGGAAAGAGAAGTACTCAAGAAGGAAAAAGAAGAAAGCCCCGAGAGAGGAAGGCTAATGTCAGGGCAGGTAATTCCCCCTGGGGGGCTTTGGGAACTGCCTCGTTCCCCTTCGAGGAGGGGAGAAGGGTAGAAGGATTTGGGGCCTTTCTGGATCTTTTCAAGCTCATTTTTATTGGAGAAAACAAAGCAGCCTCCAACCTGGGGGAGAACCCCAAAACTCCCCCAAGACCTCCCAAAACTTCTGGGAAGGTTCTTTTTACACATTTTTACAGCCCACCCCAAATCCCAAAATCTGGAAGTATCCTGAGGTTCTGGGGTGGAAATTCAGGTTCTCCTGTGTAAAGGGCAGGGTTTGCATCCCAAAAATTGGGTGGGGGAATTGAGGGGACACCTGTGAGCAAGAGGATGATGAAAGTGTCCGGGGGAAATCGACAATCCAGAGGTGCAGAACATGGGAGACAGAGTGGGATCCCAGACCCCGGAGGATTTGGCAGGATTGCACACCTCCCCATCCCTGTTTTGGAGGGGCTCCAGTGAGGATTGGGGTGGGAGAAAGGCCAGCTATTCCTCACCCCTTATTCCATGGAAAACACGGAGTGGGGGGCTGCTTTTCCTTTGAGAAAACTCTTGGAATTACCCCTCCTGCCCCCCGGGCCTATTTTGGGGTGATTCCCGTGTATTCAGGGTGGGGTTTTTTCAGGATTTAAGAAGCTGTAGCTGAGGGAACTGATGAGTTTTAGGCTTTATTTCCGTCTCGCCTGGATCAAGGTTGGGATTTTTGGGAATCTCCGGAGGTTCCCGCGGTGGCTGAGGAGGAGGGGGAGGAAGCTTTTACTCAGCTCCTTCTTCATCATCACCTTCATCCTCCCCATCCATGGAGAGCGCGGCATATTTGCTGGCGTGGCTGAACTGCAGGGAAAACCAGGAAAAATTCCCAAAGATGGGATTTGAGGAGAATAAAGATCCTTAGAGGATCTTTATTCCAAAACCAGGGGGTCGCAGGGGGGGCTAGAGACATCCAAAGTTGCTGGGGTGGTTCAGCTGGGAGGGCCAGGGGGGTCATTATTGAAAAAAATTCCCCAAGCCCCCCCAAAACCCCAAGATTTGGAGAGGATGAAGACCCCCCAAGGGGGTCTGCACCGCAAAAAAGGGGTCTCAGACTGTCCATGGCTGAACTGTGGGGGTGGGCAGGAGGAGGGAGGCATTGTAACAGAAAATTCCCAAAACACTCCAGAAAGTGAGATTTGAGGAGTCAAAGTCCCCTGGGGGTTCATTCACCCCAAAGAGGAGTCACAGACCCATCAGCTAACTGGAGGCATGGGAGGTCAGTTATGGTGAAAATTCCCCCAAACCCAGGATTTGACAGGGGTCCCTCCTCAAGTCTTGGGTCCCCCACTGGATCCTTACAGAGGGGGGATTCTCCTCCAGTTTCTTTGGCTCGTGCTCCTTCCGAGGGTCCCTCCTGGGGGGCAGAGATCAGAGGATCAGAGGTCAATTCCCAGGGAAATTCCCAGAGGCCGGGGGGATTTCCCGGTTCCTGAGGGGGGGTCTGGGGGGGGCTCACCTCTCAGGGTCCCCTGTGGGGCCGCGGCTGCAGCTCCGGCCCTTGGAGCTGCTCTCCCGACCCCCCTCCGGCTTCAATTCCTCTGCTGGGAAAGGGTGAGGGGAGTGTCACAGCCCCCAAAACCCCCCGAGCCTCCCAGCGAGGCCTCGAAACCCTGGAAACCCCTACCCCCTTTTAAACCCCTCCCCCCCCCAAATCCCCTGATACCAACCTCCCCCTGAGCTCCCCCAAAATCCCCAACCCCTCCCCAAACACCCTCTGAGCCCCCAAGTCTCCCCCAAATCCCCGAAACCTGCTCCAAGCCCTCCCAGTCCCCTCTTCCCATTCTCACCTCTCCTCTGGGGGGTCTTGGGGGGGGCCCCATCATCTCCATGGGGGGAGGGGCCTGGGGGACCCCCACTGGGGAGAGAAAAAAGAGGGGAAGGGGCATCAAGGGGGTCCCTGGAATAGCGCCATTCCTAGGAATGGTGGGGTGGGGCACGGGAATGTTGGGACAGGGCCTGGGAATGTAGGGGTAGAGCACAGGAATATTAGAATGGTGCACAGCAAATTCCTGGGAATATTGGGATGGGGCACACGAACACCCCTGAGCCCCAGGAAAGTTGGGATCAGGCACAAGAATGCTGGGATGGAGCCCAGGAACACACCTGAAAATGGCAGGAGGGAACACAGGAAGGTTGGGATGGGCAGAAGAGCCTCCATAGGCTTCAGGAGGGTGGAGATGTGCCACAGAACACTGGGAAGGGGCATAGGAATATTGGGACATGCAGCAGGAACATCCCTGGGCCACAAGAATGTTGGGATGGGCCAGTGATTCCATGGAATGGGCCACAGGAACACTGGGATGTGCTGCAGGAATAGTGGGATGGGGCACAGGAACATCTCTGGGAATCAGGAATTTTGGAATGGGCCTTAGAAAGGTCAGGGGTGCCTTCTCCTGGCCCTTGGAAGGGGCTCCAGCAGGGAAAACCAGGGACCCATGGAATGCTTTGGGCTGGAAAAGCTGCCTCCAGGCCGCTCCTTCCTGGGACACCCACCTGGTCGGGGAGGGCTGCTCGGAGTCAGAGCTCTGGGAATTGCCGGGGGGGTTCTGGCTGCTCCGCTTCATCCAGGCGTTTTCCTTGGGAGGTGGCGCCGGCATCACCTTTGGCTTCTCCTCCCGGGATTTGGGGGGTGGTGAGGGCGGCTCCTCCTCTTTTCCTAGAGGCTCATTTTCCAGGGATTTCTCGCTCTCCCTCCTCCGTGTGGCTGGGGGGACACAAATCCATGTGGGAGCTGCCGGACACCCTGGGCTGAGATGCTCTGGCTGTCCCAGATCCCAACTCACTCCTGCCGGTGGGGCCTGAGCCCACAGACGTTCCTGGTGGTCCCGCAGGGCCACTCTGGGAGGATTCGCTGCCTGTCCGGGATCGCTCCTGGTTCTCCTCGCTCCGCCAGCTCGGATGCCTGGGATAGGGTGGAAATAGGATCAGCGGGCGGGGAAAGGGGTGCTCCATCCCGCCTTTCCCACAGGATGGGCACCATTCCCCCCAAACCACCCGCAAGGGATCATTCTCATCCATCTCATTTTTTCATAGGGACCATTCCTTGTCCCTCCCATCTCTGTGGGGACCAGCCTCGAATTTCTTGAGAGATCATTTCCATCCTATCCCACCTCTCCATGGGGATCATTCCCTGCCCATCCCCACCTCTGCTATGGGATAACTCCCAGCCCATATCCCCTTTCCTAAGAGACCATTCCCAACCTCTCACCTCTTGGGTGGGATCATTCTTCGCCAATTCCACCACTACCAAGAGATCATTCTTTACCTATCCCACCTTTTCCAAGAGACCATTCCAGCCCTTCCCACCCTTCCCAAGGGATCATCCCCATTCCATTCCCGCTTTCCCAAAGCACCATTCCCACCTTTCCCGGGGCCGTCTGTCGATCCTCTTGTCATCCTCCAGCTGCCGCTGGAGTTTTTCCTGCTCCTTCTGGAGCCGCTCCTCCACTTCCCGCTCCCGAGCCGCTGTATCCACAGGCTTGGCCCCCCCGAAGATGGAAGCAGCCCGGCTGGATTGGGCAGCGGGAGCTGTGGAAGTTTCCTCTTCCTTGGGAGCACTCCGGGGCTTCAGGTTGAGCTTCGGTCTCTGGGTGGGACCTGGGAAGAAGCCAGGAGATCCTGGTGAGCATGGATCCCACCTGGAACAGTGCTGGGACTGACAGGATAATCCCTGTCCCACGCCACCATTCCCACGGAACGTTCCCTTCCCCCGCCCACCTTTCGTAAGGGATCATTCCCATTCTATCCAGCCTTTCCCAAAGTAACAGCCCCAGTCCCAGCCCACCTCTGTCCTCGCGGCGGAAATCATCCCGGCCGTAATCATCCCGGGAATTCCACCGATCCATCCGGTCATCCCGCCGGTCATAACGATCCTCATAGCCACGGTAGTCATCATCCCGGCGGTATCCGCTTCCAAAGGCTCTCCGGCCACTGCCTATTCGGGAATCGTATCCTGGAGAAGGAGAAGGATCTGTCTGAGAGTGACTGGGGATAACGCAGCCCAGATCCCCAGTTATAAGAGTCGGGGAATTTGGAGGTTTCCCAGTTACTCGCTGGCCATGGGGGGGGGTGGTGTGTGTGCTCTGTGTGTGTTTCACTCCCACTCTCTCTGCCCTGAAAATCCTTGGGAATTCCCACCTCGGTCATAATCCCTGCTGCGGTCGTCGTAGCGATCCCGGCTCCCAAAGCCACGATCCATGTCCCGCCGTGGCCCGTCCCGATACCGGTCATCATAGCGATCACGATATCCTGCAAGTACAATGGCATTTTACTGGGACAGGCAGAGATTCCATGAAAGGAGGAAAATCCCAGTACTGCTCCACATGGGAGAGCAGGAGGCCCCACTATTCCTACAAACTGAGCTCAGGTCAGAATAAGGAGTTTGGGGAATTAGTGAGTTTGGGTAGGAACGAGAGCGGAGAACAAATGAGCTCCAAATGGGGAAAGAACAAGCTCAGGGTGAGAATGAGTTCTGGGAATACATTAGCTCCAGGAGGGACTTCTGGGAATGAATGAGGACCAAAACAAGCTCAGGGTGGGAATGAGCTCAGCTAGCTCCTAATCTCAGGCAGAGCTGTATCAGGTGCCCCTGGACAATGCTGGTTCCCAGGACACAGAGGAGGGAGGGAGTGCCTGGAATGCTGGGCCTGTTCCCTTCACTCACTGTCCCCAAATCCATCGTCACCCCGGCGCGGGGGGAAGTCATCGAAGGTGTCGGGAGCAGCCGGACGCGCGCGCCAGTCGCTCTCGAACCGCTCTGAGTCCCGGAAGCGATCCCGGTCTCTGCCGAAGCAGCGATCGTCCCGGTCTGCTGAGGGCCAGGGACACGGACAGGGGCAAGGACAAAGCGAGGGAAAGAGAGAGGGAAAGGAAAATTAACAGTAAAGGAAGGAAACAGGGCAAGGTCAGGGCTTGGCCGTTGGCCACTCTCCCTGAGTCCCTACCCTGCCTGATCCGCATCCTCAGCTGGACGCTCACCTTTATCCTGAGCTTGATCTGCCACATCCACTCGTATCCTTCTGTTTCCTAAAGACTGGAACAACAGGGGGAAGTGAGTGTTGGCTGGGAATTCCCTCTCCATATCCCACCTGACCCTCCCCTCTCCCAGCTGGAAGCCATTTGCCCCTTTCCCATCACTCCAGGCCCATGTAAAAATCCTTCTCCAGGTCCTTGGAGCCCCTTTAGGCCCTGGGATGTGGTCTTGGAAGCTGGGATTGGACTCACCTCTTCGTTGAGGCTCAAGGCCTGGAACAGGGAATCGATATCCTCGAATTCTGCATATCCAAAACCTTTCAACCTCTCAGGATTGGTGGGTTCCCGTGGGAGCCGCACAGCGCTGATCTGCCAAGGGAGGGAAGGCAGGGAAGCTCCCCTCAGGATCCTGGCTTCCAAAGAGGGATGTGGAAGAATGGCAGGATCTGGGATGGAGCAACTCATGGATATCCAGGGATTGAGGGGGTTCCTCATGCATAAGGAGGGAAGAGGGGGTCCCACCCCAAACACAGCAGAGCTTTCCAACACCTTTGGACTAAGTGACTGGGAAGAGACGTCAAGCTCTGGAAATTGCACTGGGAACAATGGGAAGGGCCAGGTATGCTCTGCAGGCTCCAACCCAGGCTCAGGGAAGCAGGAGCTATCTCAGAGCTCATCCCAGCAGAAAACCAGCCCTGGATGTGTCCAGCACAAATCTCACATGGACACAAATCTCACAACCTTCTTTCCCTGGATTTCGGTTCCCAAAGTGTGGGAGCTCCTTGCTCATTCCTCATCAGAGCCCCGTAAAGTGTCAGGAGCCACCAACATTCCTAAATGACAACTCAGGGAGTCATGGGGTCTCAGAGCATCCCTTGGATTTTCCTGGGATGGATTTCCTGATAGGAAACCTTTTGAAAAGCCAGGATCTAGCTTGGACCCAAGGAGAAGCCACAATGCATCCATGGAATTATATTTTAAGGATGACAAATTCCAAGGAAAAGGGAAAAGGAATGAGGAAGGCCAAAGTCAGGTGCAGAGCTGGAGAGGGAAGAGCAGGATTGGTTCAAATGGGAATAAATTTGGTTTTCCCCAATTTGGGACTAATTTCCCTGTGCTTTTCAACACCTCTGTGTGATCCATGAGCTTCCTGTTGCTGTTTTCTTTCTATTGGGGAGGGAGCCAGCTGTCCTGCCCCACCCCCCCAAGTCTAACCTCCACCTCATTCCACAGGGAAACCCTCCAGTGGAGGCTCCTCAATCGCATTGGAGGAGTGGGAATGGCTGATCCATGCCTGGGGAATCAAGGGATTCTCTCAGGATCAACCTACAGACACCCACATAACAGGAAAATGCCTCATGGCAATGGATACAGGCATCTGATGGGGAGAGAGTGCCACATCCTGGGTTCCCACAGCACTCCCACCCTCTGGAATGTCACTCACATTGAGCCCTCGGAAGAAATCTTTGATGGACTCTTCCGTGACATCATAGGGCAGGTTTCCCAGGAATGCCGTGTACGGGGGTGATTTGGGGAGGCGGCTTCTGTCGATGTTGGGCTCGCGGGCAGCGCGCGGGGCCGTGGGAAGGATGGAGCGGTCAATCGGAGGCGCCCGGTAAACGTCATCATCATTGCTGTGCCACGTGGTGGAGACTGCGGAGAAATCCGGGATGCACCTGATCAGGGCCAACTGGAGCCCACCAGGGCCATCCAAGGCTGGCCAGGTCAACTGGAGTCAGCAAATCACCCCCAAACCACCCAGAGGGAGGCAGCTGAAAGCAACCAGAGGCAATGGGAAGAAACTGGAATCATCCAGAGCCAACCTGAGGGAACTGGAGTCCAGCAGAGCAATGGCAACTGCCAGCAGCATTGGTAAATCCATGGAAAAGGTGCCCTGAGGCCATCCAGAGCAGCCAAGGCAGGGATAGGCAATCACATGGGATGGCTTTCCAGGATTCATTCCCACTTGGATTCCAGTCTGGCTCAGTGGGAAGCTCTAGTGAATCTGATCCCCAAAACACTCAGTATCCCATTCCTGATGCCCCACGTTGCTGGACACTGAGTCTCATCCATAAGGAAAACTTGCATGCCTCTCCCAGACTCATTATTCCTCAAACCAGGAACAGCCAGTGGATTTTTTCCAGTTGTGGGTGCCACTGGCAGGCAGGAATGCCAATCCTGGAGCTGGGAGGCAGAAATTATGTTCCAGGAGCTGGGAATGCAGACCTAGAGCCGGAAATGACAGTCTGGGAGCTAGGAAATGCCCTCCATGATCCAGGAATGCCCCTCTGGGGTAAGGGAATATTGATCCTGAAGCAGGAATGCCAGTCTGGGAGCTGGGAATGCAAATCTCACTGCTCAGAATGGTGCCCAGGGATTGAGAATGCTGTTCCACCTCTGGAAATGCTGCTCCAAGGACTGGGAATGCCAATCCCAAAGCTGGAAATGCCACTCTGGGGGCTAGGAATGCTATCCTGGCTCCAGAAATGCTGCTCTGGGGGCTGGGATTGCCAATCCCAGAGCAGGTAATGCCTTCCTGGCTCCAAGAATGACATTCCCGGGGCCAGGAATGCCATGCTCACCTTCCAAGTCGTCGGTCTCGTCGGCCCAGCTCACGGGTTTGGGGATGTAGGTGGGGCCCCCCCCGCCCCCCCCATCCTCCGCCAGGAAATCCGTGAGCGTCAGCGTCTTCCCCTTCTTTGGCTTCTTCTTTGCTGCTGCTGCAGGAGCAACCGGAGACACGGATCAGAGCAGGAATGGGAGTGGGGGGAATGAGGCACGGAATGTGTGGGAATGAGAGCGAGAATGGGCAGGAAAGAGAGGGAATAGGATGGAATGAGAATGGGGTCAGAGTGGCAATGATGGAAATGGGAGCACAGATGTGTAGGAATGAGAAAGGGAATGGGCAGGAATAAGAGCTGGGACAGGGGGGAATGAGAGTGGGAAAGGGCCAGAAAAAGTGTGGGAATGGGAGGCAATGAGTGGGAATAGGTGGAATGAGAGCAGGGATAGGAACAGGGCAGGGGCAGAGGGGACTGGGGACACTGGGGTGGGACACAGACCACTGGAATGGGACTAGAGACACCAGGATGGGACATGAGGAGCTGGGATGGGACACTGCAATGGGACAAGAGCCACCGGGACCCGACACTGGAAGTGGACTCAAGGAGCTGAGAGGTGACATGAAGTGCCAGGATTGGACATGAGGCACCAGGACATGGGACACTGGGAAGGGACAGGAAGTGCTGTGATGGGACATTAAAATGGGACATGGGATACCAAGAGGTGACAGAAGCCACCAGGATGGGACACAAGGCCTTGTGATGGAGCACAAGGTGACAGGATGGGTCACAAGGTGAGACATGGGACACCGGGATGGAATGGGAAGAGCTGGGATGGGACAGGAGCCACTGGGAAGGGATATGAGACAGAACAGGAGGAGCCAGGAGGAAACAGTACAGAAGGACATGGAGCATCAGGATGGGACAGGAGGCCCTGGGATAGGACACAAGGTGACAGATGTGACATGGGACAACGAAGATGGGATGGGATGAACTGGGATAGGACATCAGACTGGACAGGACATGCCAAGAGGGGACAGGAGATGGGACACAGGGCATCAGGATGAGATGGGATGTGCTGGCATGTAACTCAGAGCACCAGGATGGGACAGGAGGTGTCAGGATGGGACATGAGGAGCCGAGAAAGGACAGGAGCCACCAAGATGTGACACCAGTCACTGAGATGGGACATGAGGCATCAGGATAGGGCACAAGGCGACAGGATGGGACATGAGATGGGACATGGGGTACTGAGGTGGGACAAGAAGGCACTGGGAGGGGATACAGGATGGGACACAAGTCATCTGGGTGGGATATGGCACTGAGAAAAGATGAAAGGTGTTGGGATGGGCCACAAGGGCATCAGGAAAGGTGTCACTGGGATGGGACAGAAGGAACTGGGAAGGGATATGGGGCACCAGGATGCAAGAAACTGGGACGGGACAGGAGGAGGCACAGCAGGAGCCAGGAAGTGACAGGAAGGGACACAAGATGGGACATGGGGCACTGGGATGGGACAGGAGCCACTGGGACAGGACACGGATGGGATATGAAGAGTTGGACATGAGGACCTGGGAGAGAGACAGGAGACACCGGAGTGGGACACGGCTCCAGACTGGGACATGGGACATCAGGATTGGACAGGGGCCACTGGGAGGGGTCACATGAGGGGGCAGGAGCCACCAAACCACCCCCCAGCCTCCTTTATTTGCTATTTCCACTGAGAAAACTGTTTCCCCCATCCCACCCCCTATGGGGACACACCGAGGCACATGCTGTGACCCTCCTGGAAAACTGGGATATTTCCTAGAAGGCGGGTTTTGATTCACAATTCCCCCAGTCTTCCCACCTTCCAGGAAGAACTGCCGCCCTCATGCGGCTCTGCTGCTGGATCTGGGACCTTTCCTGGCAAAAATGCTGCATTTTCCATAAGAAATCCCTCTGGGTGGAGCTGGGGGGGGGGGGGTGTGTCTTGGAGCCCCAAAGAAATGATGGATTCCCCTCCTTCCCCATCAGGATTTGGAGAGGTCAGCTGTGCTCCCAGGGGAAGGAAAACTGATGTGTTTTTAGGATATGAAAGAGAAAGGCTTGGAAAAACATTCCCCTCTCTTTTTTAAGGAGAAATCATAAATTTTTGGATTGTCACAGCTCTGAGCAGAGAGTGGAATAATAATTAATTAATCAACTGAAGGGCTTTAACGAGAATAAAAAGGATGGAGGCGAGATGCTGAGACTGTCACGCAATGGCCTGGAAATGTATTATTCCATGGAAACCCAGCATGGAGAGAACCACCACCAGTGTTTTCCTGTGGGAATTGGGAGAGGGTGGTGGTGGTACGTGAAACCCCTGGCATGGCTCTATCTTCACCCAATCCCTCCCTACCATGGATTGCAGAGAAGTGCGGGGCTGTTCCGGGAATCCTACAGGAATCCCAGCCTGGGATCCAGGAGCCCCAAGACCCTCAGAGCTGCCCCTGGGTGACCCGACCTCCCCCAAGAAATCAGCTTGGGACACCCCTGGGAATGCGGGAAGCACCTGAGGCCCAGGGAAAGCTGGAACAGGAATGGATCCAGGTGGGAAACACCAAACCTGGGGATGGGGGGGGTGTCACCTTCCAGCCCCTCGTGCTCACCCCTCCCGCTCCAAGGAGAGTCGGGGATCGCGGCAGATGCTGCGGGAGCGGGAACGGAGGGGGGAAGCAGGTTGGGACTGGGGGGAGTCTGGTGTGCCCCCCCACCCCGGGACCAACCCTGGAGGGGCTGGGAGGGGTCATGTCCCGCCGCGCCTCCCCCGTTATTAACCCCAAGGAGCCTCAAGGGCACGGCGGGCCCGGGAAGGGGCTCCCGGTGCAGCCCCTGAGGGCAGATGTGTGTACGTGGGGGGCGGGAGAGCGGATCCCACCTCCCCCCCCCAAACTCCCTGTATCGGGGCCTCACCGACCCCCGCCCGTTCGCGGCCACGTGGGCGCGTCGCCCCCTCCCCCCCTCCCGCGCGCACGCGCTGAGCCGCGCCCGGCGCGCGCACGTCAATCACCGGCTAGGCGCACGCACGTCAATCACCAGCCGGGCGCGCGCGCCCCCGCCAATGGGACTCGGGGGGGTGTTGGGGGGGCTCGGCGCGCGCACGTCAATCAGGGGCCGCGCGCGCAACCCCGCCAATGGGAAGCGGCGGGGAGGGTGGAAGGGCGCGCGACCGCCCTGAGGGGACGCGGCGGAGGAGGAAGGGTGGGGGGGGGTCGGTTTTCCCGCCGCTTCCCCCGGTTTTCCCGCCACCACCTTCCCCCCTAGCTCCATCTCCGAGAGCGGCGGTGCCCGGAGCAGCCCCGGGGCCGCCATTGGTGTGGCCATCAGTGCCCAAAGAGCCCCGCGCGGGCCGCCGGGGCCCGGGCCCGCGGCGCAGCGCTCACCTGGGGCCGCCATGTTGGGACGAGGCAGAGAAGGCAAAGGACCCGGATGGCGGCGTCACGTGACCACGAGCGTCGCGCCCTGTCAGCGGGCGGGGTAAAGCGGAGGGCGTGGTCTGTCTCGGGGCGGGGCCTGACCCCGGGGGGCGGGGCCGGATGGTTCTGCGGGGGAGGGGGCGGAGGGACCTTCGGGACCGCCCCGGGAACCTCCCACCGGCCCCTGGCGAGCGGGACCCGGGCAGTGACACCCCCGAGCACCGGCCGGCACCGCCAGCCCCGGCACGGGCGCCCGAGGCACCACGGACTGCTCGGAACTCCTGGGCAGCGACACCTCCGGGCACTGACAGCCCGGACACCGAGACGCCCCAACACCGTCACTGCCCGGACCCTAAGACACTGGGGCCTCTGGGCACTGACATCTCACGGGATTCCCGGTCACTGGGACCCCTGACATCAGGATCCTCGGACACGGGCTCCCTCACACAGCGACAGCCCCGGGCGCCGCGATCCCCCGACACCGACGCCCCTGGCAGCCCCCCGAGACCCCCGGTTCAGGCAACCCCGGGCACCACCACCCATCCCCGTCTACTGACACCCCCAGGACTCCCGGATACCGCGACCCCCGGGCACTGACACCCTCAGGCATCTCCACCGGGATCCCTGGGCACTGACACCTCTGGGCACCGACCCCCGAGGAACCCCCTACACCGGCACTCCCGGGCACGAGGATCCCCGCGACCCGAAGCACTGAACCGGGACCCCCAGGTACTGCAGCGGGATCCCCGCGATCCTTCCGGGAGCAGCTCAGGACGGGACGGCAAGCCCGGAGCTCGGGGCTGACTCCGGGGCTGGCGGGGACAGGACGTTTTGGGGTCCTCCCAGCTGGTTCTGGGAGGTGAATGCCCCCAAGGACCCCGACATGGGCGGGGGACAAAAGAGGTGTCCCAGGGGGGCATTGGTGACCGGGGGTCGGTAGGAAGATGGTGACAAGGAGGGGGTACAGGTATCCATTCCTCCACTGACAGCCCTCCACACCCCGTGCCTCAGTTTCTCCTCGTTCTCAGCCCAGTGTCCCCATCCCCATTTCCCCCTCGAAAGGACACACCAGCACATCCCATCTCCCATTCATGGCATTCACTTTATTTGGATCTGGAGGGGCTCGAGGGTCCCCCGGGTTTCGGGGGCCAGGGATCCCCTGTGACCCCCTCAGTACGTGCGGACCTTCACCTCCCTGGTCTCTGTGATCACGCGCTGGGTGGTCCCTGTCCCTGCCGTGGTGGCCGTGGTCTCCTTGTCCAGGGCATCCCTCAGGCTGCAGGGAGGGATGGTTAGGGGTGGGGGCACCTAGAGGTCCCCTCCCCATGCCAGTAGTGTCCCCCTTAGTGTCACCCAACAGGTGATGGAGATGGAATCTCCAGGGCGATTGGACTGGGGTCTCCCAACACCCTGGAGATTGTCCCCTCTGGCTGTCACCACTGTCCCCTGGCTGTTCCCGAAATACTGTAACTGGTAGGACCTGGACATTTGGACAGTTGGGGTTCACTCCCTCTGATGTCACCATTGTCCCCATCCCTGACCATCCTGAAGGACAGAACTCGGATATATGATCTTCTGCAATCATCCCCCCTGGACGTCACTGCTCTCCCCTGGCTGTCTCCAAAATCTTGTAACTGGTGGGATGTGGAAACCTCAGCACAGGAGGCTCATCCAGTCTGGGTGTCCTCGCTGTCTCCTCCCCATGCCAGGGATGGCACCTGGACACTCCATTCCTGGGATTATCCCTTCCCATCCCCTTCTCAGCCCACGTCCCTCCCCTCCTCTGTCTCCATTTCCCCCTCATCTCAACTTCCACCCCACCTAAACTCCCCTGTACCTGGATTTCCCCCTCACCTGAACTCCGCCCCTCTGAATTTCCCCCTCGCCCCCCCTCGCCCTCATACCTGAGCTCACCCCCCAAACTTCCTGAGCTCTCTCTGCTCACCTTCTCCCAAACTTAAACCTCCCCCTCTCACCTGAACCCCTGTACCTGAACTCCCCCCCAGTTTGAACTTCCACCCCCTGTACCTGGCTTCTTTTCCCTTCTCACCTGAACCACCCATATCTGAACTACACTCCCAAATTCCCTGCTGGCTTGAACTTCTAACATCCCACACCTGAATTCCTTCCCTCTCCATTAAACTTGCCCCTGAACCCACTCAAACCCGAACTCCCCCAAACGCCTCCCCCTCACCTGAATCCCCCTCCCCCAACTCAAACTTCCTCACTCACCTGAACTCACCTCCCCTGTACCTGAACTTCTCCTCTCACCTGAAGTTCCATCCCGGGGTACCTGAATTCCTTTTGCCCCCACCTGAACCACCCCCCCCTCACCCCCGTACCTGATCCTCTCCCCAGTCTCCCCCGCTCACCTGAAGCCGCCATCGTCACCCTCGAGCAGCTGCCGATATGTCGCGATCTCGGCCTCCAGCCGGTCCTTGAGGCCGAGCAGCTCCCGGTGCTGCTCGTTCTGCCGCTGGAGCTGTGCCCGCACGTCCCGCAGCTCCGCCTCGACCGCGCTCACCTGGAGCTGCACCTGCGCCAGGTGAGCCCCGGCCCGGGCCTCGGCCTCGGCCAGCGCTGCCTCCAGACCCGCGTTCTGGGGGTTAAAGGGGTTTTGGGCAGGTTCACCCCAGTCTGAGTCTCAGCCTCGACCATGGCAGCCTCTAAATCTATGTTCTGGGGTGTTCGGTGGGGGGAAGTAAAAGGGTTTTAGGGGAGTCAGTACCCCTGAAATGGGAGGTATGGAGGATCTGCACCACGAAAATGCAGGGGGAGTAACTTTGGGCTCAGCCAGTGCTGCCTCCAGACCCGAGTTCTGGGGGAACTTGGGGCTTCTGTGGGGGTTCACCCTGAGCTTTGGTCAATGCAGCCCCCAAACCTGTGTTCTGGGGAGATCAGGGGAGAATTAGGGAGTCTGGTAGGGGTTCTCCCTGGCCCGACCCTCAGCCTTAGGCAGCACTGCCCCTAGCCCTGAGTTCTGGGGGGTTTGGGGGGTGGGGGGTCAGTACCTCAAAAATGACCTTTGGGGGGCTGGAGTTACGGGTTGAGGGCTGGCAGGGTTTTGGGGCTCTGGAGCCGTGAATTAAGGGGTTAGGTTATTTTGGGGGAAGTTAGGGGTTTGAGGCTGTTGATTGAGGGATTTGGGGAGGTAGGGGGTTTTGGGGGGATTTTAGGGTACCTGGTTGCGCAAGGCCTCAAGGTCGATCTCAAGGGTCTGAAGTGAGCGACGCAGGGCTCCGACAGTGCCTCGTGCTGTGTCCAGGTCCTTTGTGCTCTGAGTCACCTCCAGGGTGGTCTCCGTGATCTGGGAGGGAAAGAAGGGGTCGGAGGGGTCCTGGGGACACACTTGGGGTCTGGGGGACAGCAGCCTTGGTCCCACCCCGGTTCTGAAGGGGATGTGGGGAATGAGATCATCCCAAGAGGACCCACACTCAGGCATGGGGCTAGCCCCCCTAGAAGGGGCTCCAAACTTGGACCCCCTTGGATAGAGGCCACCCCAAAATGTCCCCAAGATTGGGCCAGGAGCCTTCTGGAGCAGTTCACCCCAGAAGTCCCCTTGAAAACATCCTAAATCTCCACCCTAGACCCCCCTGGGTCTGCCACCCCTCCCTCTCTCCTTCGTGGGACTCCTTTGGGGTCCTCCCATGCCAGCCTGCGAACACCTCCCAAAAAGGTGTTTTCCCCTTGCTTAGGACCCCCAGGTGACACCCCACTGGGGACACCTTTATGGACCATCACTGGAGACCCTTGGGTGACTGCGGGGGGTTTGGGGGCCCCAACTCCCACCCCTTCTGCTTCTCCAGGTCCTCCGGGGTTTTTAAGACCAGGGCATTGTCCTGCACCCGCAGCTCCCTCAGGACCATTTTGGGGGCTGTTTTGGGGTGGGGTTTAGGGTTTTTTGGGTTCCTCACCTGCTGCCCCCACTGCTTCTCCAGATCCTCCAGGTTTTTCTGGGCCAGAGCATCGTACTGAGCCCGCAGCTCCCCCAGGACCTTCCCTAAATCCTGTGACCGTGGTGCATCCACCTCCACCGTCAGTGCTGACTGCGAGACCTGCGCTCGCAGGTCCTGCACTTCCTGGGGGCAGAGTGGGTCAGTTTGGTGTCCCACGACACCCCCTCACCGAGGCCCCCAAGCCCCCCAGACCCACCTGGTCGTGGTCCTTGCGCAGCAGGATCAGCTCCTCACGCAGGGCCTCAATGTCCCCCTCGAGCTGCAGCCGTGTCATGTTGGTGTCGTCCAAGACCTTGCGCAGCCCCGCGATGTCGCCGTCCACCGACAGCCGGATGGCCAGCTCCGCCTCAAACCTGGAACACCGCAGGAGCGGGGCCACAGCCAGGGTGGGACACGGAGCAGAGCCAGCCTCATGCCCGTTCATAACCTTGTCCTCATCCTGTTTCTGTCCCTGACGTATCCTTGTCCCCCAGCCCTATCATCAGCCCCATTTCCATCCCCAGCCCAAGACAGCCTTTTCTTCATCCTTGTTCAATCCCCATCATCCTCATCCCCATTCCATCCCCATCATATCCCTTTCTCCATCCCCGTCCCATCCCCATTCCTGTCTCATCCTCTTCCTCATCCTCCTGTCCCATCCTTGTCTCCATCCATGTTTGCATTCCTGTCCCATCCCAATTCTCACCCACAGCTGTCCCCATCCCTGTCCTTTTTCCCTGCCCCTATCCAGATTCCCATCTCCATTCCCACTCCTGTTTCCATCTTTGGCCTTGTCCTCACCCTGATTTCCATCCTCAGCCCATCCCTGTCCCTGTCCATATCTCTATTCCATTCTTGTCCTTGTGCACATCCCTGTCCCATCTCCAGCCCCATCCTTCTCTCTGTCTCCACCCCATTCCCATCCCTGTACCCACCTCCTTCCCACCCATCCCCATTCACTCTCTACCCCAACCCCATCTTCGCCTCCATTACCACCTGTTCTCCCCCTAGTCCCTCCCCATCCTCATCCATTTCCACCCTATTCCCATTCCCACTCTTTTTTCCGTGCCTGTCTTCATCCCATCTCCCTCACCATCCTTATCCCCATTCACATCCCACTCCTGTTCCCACTCCCATTTCCATCCTTGTCCTTGCCCTCATGCCCATCTCATCCCCATTCACACCCCCATCCTCACCCTCATCCCCACTATTATCTTTATCCCCATTCCTAAGCAATCCCACCCCTATTCCCATCTCCATTACCATCTTGTTTCCAACTCCATTTTCACCCCTATCTCCATTCCCACTCAATGCCCATTCCCACGCCTATTCCCACCCCACCTGCACCCTCTTTTCCATCATATTCTCACCCCCACTTCCATCTCTATTCCCACTCCATCCTCATTCCTGTGTTATCCCTGCCATGTTCCCACCCCCATTATTCCCATTATTCCCAGTATCCTGCCCTCACTTGACCCGGAAGTCATCGGCCGCCAGCCGCGCGTTGTCAATCTGCAGCACTGTCCGTGCATTCTCCACTGTGCTCTCCAGGATCTGGGGTGGGGACACAAGGACACACATGGATACAGGGGACACATGGACATGGGGGGATATGGGGATATGCGCAGATAACAGGGACATGTAGGGACAGATGGACACGAGTGGACACAGGGATATGGGGACTCATGGAGGGGAGGACGTGGGGGGACACAGGTGGACACAGACAGTCATGGAGACACATGGACCCAAGTGAACACATGGATATGGGGGGGACAGGTGAATGGAACAGATGGACACGTGGACATAGGGACAGCAGGGACACAGGGACACGTGTCACCGTCACCGTGGCGAGATGACTTCCTTGGCCCCCCTTCCCCGCAGGGCCTCGCCCCGGAACAGCAGCGATAATCCGGGGTGGGGGCGGGGCGGGGGCCTGGGTGTCCGGGGGGGGTGAGGGGTGCCGGTCACCTTAAGGAGGCTCCAGGAGGGGCTTTGTGGGGGCTGGCGGGGGGTCATTTACCCAAAAATTGGGGTAAAAATGGAGGGGGCTCCTTTGACACTGCCCTACTCCGGTGGCCTCGGTCACGTCCCTTCGCCCCACACAAAAACAGCCCCGCGGGGAAGAACCCCCCACCCACGGGGACTTAGAGATCTCCCCATATCCCCCCTATACCCACCCAGGGACTCACAGACCCCCCACAGATGCGAAGTTCAGCCCTTTCCCCTCCCCCCAGCCCGAGTTAATGTTTAACCCCAACCCCTCGGCGCCCCCACCTTGTCCCGTAGCTCCTCGATCAGCTCCCATTGGGGGCTCCAGTCATGGGCGCTGGGCCCCTTTTGGGCCATAAACTCCCGGATTTGCGTCTCCAGGTGCCGGTTCTTCCGCTCCAGGCTCCGCACCTGCTCCAGGTACGTGGCCAGGCGGTCGTTGAGGTCCTGCATCGCCTCCTTCTCGTTGGCCACGGCCCCGGAGCCCCCCAGGAAGACATTACCCCCCAGGCTGGCCCCATAACCGGCCCCAAAGGCCCCCCCCGAGCTGCTCAGGGTGCGGGTGACGGAGATGCGGGACCCCGCGCCCCCCGCCCCCGCGTACACGCTGGCGGCGCTGCCCAGGGGGGCGAAGCGGCGGCCGGGGACGATCCCAGGGGTCCCGAGGGTCCCCATCCCGCCGGAGCGGACGGAGCTGGAATAGACGGTGCGGCGGGAGAAGCTCATGGGGACGGTGATCCCACGGCGGGAGCGCAAGAGTCGCACGGACGGACACACGGATGGAATTCCGGGCGGGAATTCTGGCCGGGATTTATAGCCGGGAGCGGCCCCGCGGCACCTCCCCACGGCCTCGCTCCCGGGAAGGTGCGGCTGGAGCCGGCCCAGCGCTTTGTTCCTGCGGGAATCGGCTCCACAACTGGGGGTTGGGGGGACAGGGAAGGGGATCGACCCCAAAACGTGGGGAATGGAGTGTGAGGGAAAGGAATCAGCCCCAAAACTCGTGGGATGTGGGCCAGACGTTTTGGGGTCTGACCCAGAATTGGGGAGGGCAGGGCAGCGGAAGGGAATCAACCCCTAAACATGTGGGGTGCGAGGTGAGTGGAAAGGGGTATGACCCAGAACTGTGGGATGTGGGGCAGGGTCGGGAACAGCCCCACACATTTTTGGGTCCCCAAAGCCAGCCCCTACTGACCTTAGCACTGCTGCAGCCCCTGCCTGACCTGAGACCCCCTGTTTTACCCTACTCCTGCCCCATTTTGCTCTGTTTCCCCCCATTTTTTCCTGTTTTGCCCCGTTCATGTGCCATTTACTAATTTTTGCCCACTTTTGCCCCATTTTTGCCCATTTCTCATTTTCCCTATTTCCCCCATTCCTGTCTCTTTTTCCTCCATTTCATTTATATCAAATCTTCCCGTTTTGCCTCATTTTGCCCTTTCTCACCCCATTTCCATCCCGTTTTACTAATTTTTACCCTATGTTGTAATTTTATCCCATTATTGTCCCACTTTAACCCTTCGTGCCTGATCTTGCCCCGTTTTGTCCCATTTATCCCCTTTTGCCCCATCTCTGTCCAATTTTGCCCGTTTCTCCCTCAGTTTTTGCCATTTTTCCCAATTTTGTCCTATTTCTTTCCCCCTTTCTCCCATTTCCCTTTCCCCCACGTTTTTCTTTGCTTTGCCCTCTTCCTTTCCCTTGCCCATTCCCTTCGTTTTTCCCCATTCCTGCCCAATTTTTCCCCATTTTTCCCACTTATGCTCAATTTAATCCAGTTCTGCTCTATCTTCCCCCTTCCCCCCGCCTTTTTGCTCATTTTCCCCGAGGTCCCGGACCCGAGTGTCCCAGGGGGTCCCGCCCGGGGTCCAGCGGCTTCGTCCCTCTTTGGGGACCCCCTGAGGCCCCCTGAAGGGCGCGGGGAGAGGGGCGGAGGTGTCGGGGCTGCTCCTACCCTGGGCCTTATCGGGAACATTCCGGGCGTTCCCGATGGGTGACGTGTCCCACCCGTGTCCCCCGGCCCCCGCCGTGTTCCCCCTCCCGCCTTCCTCGTGTCCCCCGGTCGCCAAACATCCCTGTGACCCCCTGGTGTCCCCGCAGGTTGCCCCGTTGTGTCCCTCCCGTGTCACCTGGTATCTCCCAGTGTCCACTCCTCGTGTCCTCCCGTGTCCTCCTGAGTCCCCCCCATCCCCAAAACGTTTCCCATGCCTCTGTCCCCCCCTCACCTCACACCTCCCCCGTGTTCTCCCCGTGTCCCCCTGTGCCTCAGTATCCCCAGCTGATGGTGGTGGGGGGCTCAGCTGCGGCTGTCAAGGGTTTAGGGGGTCCCCGCTGCTTCTTGTGGGGCTGGGAGAGTGTCTTGCAGGGACCCACACTACCCCCCCTTCGAGGGTTATCACTGGAAATTCCTTCCTGATAAGACGGGCGGGATTTAGGGAGGGAGCTGGAAGTGGTGGGAGCCTCTGGGCGGGGGGAGGAGATCGTCCCCTCCCGGGTGTTGCAGGTCTGGGGGGGCTTTGAGACCCTCCCTGGTTGGGGCTGGGCTGCTCAGACCTATGTGACTCCTGGGAAGAAGGGAGGAAAGGAGGGAAGGAAGGAAGGAGATGCTACCCCAGAGCTGTCAGTGCCCACTTGGAGGCAAACCTCTGGAACCTTCTGGATCCCAAATCCCCGGTCCTGACTCCCAGGCTGCAAGTATTGCACCCTGTCCATGCCCAGCGTGTGCCACCCTCGTGCCGGGCAAGTCTGGGCTGGAGCCACCACTGCACACACCGGCACCTGCTGTTGGACCCAGAAGCACACACCTGAACCTGCTTCAACACACCTGAACACACCTGAACCTGCTTGAACTCACCTGAATACACCTGAACTCACCTCCATCCATCCATCCTATGCCTTTTTTTTGGGATGCTTTCCCTATTTTGCCACTGAGTTTGGTACTGGGGACAGGCCCTGGTGAGGCCTGGGGAAAGGGCTGGGGACCGGTCTGGGGCCAGATTTGGAGTGATGTGGCTGGAGTCCCATGCTGTGAGTCAGATTTGAGGACAGGGACTGGGGTCAGGGGTTGGGGAACATGGAGCTGGGGACAAAGACTGGGGGTCAGGGTTTGGGAACACAGCTTGGGACAGGGCTTCAGGTTTTGGGGTTGGGGAAGAGAGTTAAGGGATGCAGGTTTGGGATGTAATTTGGGGACATGCCTCAGAATGGAGGTCTGGGAACAGGGCTTGGGATCTTGGATCTGGGGGCATGGGCTGAGGACACAGAGTAGGGCACAGGGACTGGGGTACTGCACTGAGGGACATGGGGCTGGGGACACAGTTTGGTGGCCTACCAGACTATGGGTCTGGGGACATGCCACGGGGACATAGTTTGAGATCCTAGGATGGGGACACGGGCAGGGACAACGATTAGGGGATAGGGGTTGGGGACATTGTCGGGGGGAATAGTCATGGATTGGGGATGTGGTGCTGGGGACACAGACTGGGGACACAGGGTGGTGACATGGGTCTGTAGACCCAGACTGGGAGACAAGCTGTGGACGTGGGCTTGGGCCAGGGGTTGGGGACTGAGACTGGGGGGACCTGGTCTGGTGTGAGGGGCTGGGGGCCCAAACTGGGTGGACAAGACTTGGTGAAGTGATGAAAGGGAATCCGATTGGGAGACCCAGGTGAGAGAACACCGCGGGGACAGGGCTGTGGACACTCCCTGGGCACTCGGTGGGTCTCCTCCTCCGGGAGGGGGCGCGGAGGGGGGTGGGGGCACCGGCACCGCATTTTGGGGTAAGCCCACTCCCGCGCCCCCCGCCCGCCCCGGTCCCGGCGGATCCCGGTGATCCCGCGGATCCCACGTCCTGAAGGGGTTAAAGCTCCGGTCCCTCCCCTCGCTTCTCCTCCCCCGGCTCTGGGGTAAACTCGGGAACCAAGCCGGGAACGCGCCCGGAACCCGCCTGGCCGCTCCGCCCGGCCCGGCTCGTCCTGCCCCGACCCGTCCGGCCGGTCCTGCCGGGGCTGCCGGAGCCTTCCTGCCCCGAGCGCGGCTTTCGGCCTCATCCTCCTCAGCCGTCTCCAGCTTCCTCCAACCTACTCCAGCCGTCCTCATCCTCCTGAGCCTCTGCAGCCTCTTCTACCCGTCCTCAGCCTCCTGCAGTCGTCATTGTCCTCCTCAGCTGAGGACCTTCTCCAACCCTCTTCCAAACTTCCTCCCATCTCCTCATCCTCCTTCTGACCTTCTCCATCCTCCCTGCAGCCGTCTCCGAACCTCTTCCAACCCTCGACCTTCTTCATCCACTTTCTAACCTCTTTACAAACTTCGTCCTTAATCTCCTTTCCCAACTTCCTGCCTCCTCTCAATCTTCTCCACCTTCCTCATCCTCCGGCCAACCTCCTCTCCCACCTCCCAAGCACTTTGCAAGCTCTCTCCAGCCTCTTCTCCCACTTTCCCCTCTCCTCCCGGCCCGATGTCGGTCTCCATCCCTCCCCGGCAGCCGCTCCGGAGTAGCTCTGCCTTTCCGGGACGTTCCTTCTCGTCCCGCTCCTTCACGGCCGGCCCGGCCCTGAGGATGAGCACGGCCCCGGCCCTCGGCCCTTACGGGGGGCTCCGTGGCGGCTCCGGGGGGCTTGGGGGTCCCTCGTGGGTCCCGGCGGCGGGCGGGGGGATCACGGCCGTCACCATCAACCGGAGTCTCCTGGCGCCGCTGGACGTGGCCGTGGATCCCGAGCTGCAGGAGCTGCGCCGGGAGGAGAAGGAGCAGATCAAGACCCTCAACGATAAATTCGCCGCCTTCATCGACAAGGTGGAGCTGGTGGGGGGGGGGGGACCCCGAAGAGGGGTGGGACACAGATCTCAAACTGGCTTCTGAGATCTCCTGGGGCACCTGGGACCTCTTGGGACACCTGGGGCATCGGGACCTTCCTTGGGACCTCCTGAACGTCTTTGGGGCCTTCCTGTACCCTTGGGGACATTGAGACCTTCTCTGGGATCCCCTGAGTCTCAGCTGGGACATCCCAAGCACCTTTGGGAATCTCCTGAGACCCCTGGGGATGCTTAGAAGCTCTTCCAGGTACCCTTCAGGGACACCCTGGATCAGCTGGGACCTCCTGAGCACCTTTGGGAACCTTCCGAGACCCTTGGAGACATTGACACCCCCCTTGGGGACACCCTGACCCCCTCCTGACACCCCACAAGGACATGCAGACTCCAGCTTGTCCCAGGACCCCAAATCTCCCCCACCTCCATCCTTCCACTTCATGCTTCCCTCCAGCCCAACCTATTCCCCTGAGGATGGTTTTGGGGTAATTTTGGGGTGCTGACTCCCTTTTTCCCCCTTCCCCCCAGGTGTGATTTGGGGGTGGAGGTGATTTTGGGGTGATTTTGAGGTATAGGAACAACCTGACCCTTCTTTCCCCCTAGGGTGATTTTGGGGTGTGGGGGTATTTTTGTGTGTGATTTTGGTGTGTGTGCATATTATTTTGGGGTAATTTGGAGGTGTGGAGGTGATTTGAGGGTGACTCTGAGGTGTGGGAGTGCTCCTGACCCCCTTTCCCACAGGTGGGATTTTTGTGGTGATTTTGGCTGGTTTTGGGGTGCCGTTCCCTGTCCACAGGTGCGGTTCCTGGAGCAGCAGAACAAACTCCTGGAGACCAAGTGGGGGCTGCTGCGGGCGCAGCCCCCACCCCGCAGCAGCCTCGGGGGGCTCCTCGAGGGCTACGTGGGGACCCTGCGGCGGCAGCTTGAGGGACTTGGGCAGGAGCGGCAGCGGCTGCGCACAGAGCTCGGCCACGTCCGGGGGCTCGTTGAGGAGTTCAAGGCCAAGTTAGTGTCCCCAAGCGTCCCTCAAATCCCCCGGGTACCCCCATGTCTCCCCAGACCCCTCCACAGACCCCAATACCACCTTGTGGCCCCCCTCCCCGAGGCTGCACCCCCTGCTTGACCCCACCTGGGCCATGCCTGCAGCCTCCTGGAAGAATTCAAGGCCATATCTTGTCCCTGAGTGTTCCCTCCCATACCCCTGTGTCCCCATCCTGTGTGCCCTCACCCCCATGGCCCTTCATCCCCGTGTCCCCGTGTCCCCCTGGCCCTTGATGTATCCCCATGCCCCTGGGTCTCCCTATATCCTCATGTCCCCACATCTCTTGGTCCAAGTCCTCTCTATGCCCCCACATCCTCCCATTGCCTTGTCCCTTTGTCCCCCTGTCCCATCCTCTTGTGTCCCTATATCCTCCTGTCCCAATGTTCCCATATACCCGTGTACTCCCTGTTGCCATGTCCCCATCCCTACTGTCTCCATACCTGTCCCCATGTCCCCCATTCCCATGTCCTCCATCCTCAAGTGCCCCCAGCTCCCATTCCCATATTCCTCCTGTCCTCATGTTGCCCATCCCCATTTCTGCGTGTGCCCCTGTCATCCCTCATCTTTGTGTCACCCTGCCCAGGTATGAGGAGGAGATCAACCATCGCACAGAGAAGGAAAATGAGTTTGTCCTGCTCAAAAAGGTGAGGGGACCCTGACATGGGAGGAGTCCCTGAGACCAAGGGGTTGCTGGGGGGTCCCTGGGGGTGCTGGGAACAGGGAGGTGACAAGGCTGTTCCCGCAGGATGTGGATGAAGCCTACATGTCCAAGGTGGAGCTGGAATCACGCCTGGAGAGCCTCACGGACGAGATAAACTTCCTGCGGCAGCTCTATGAGGAGGTTTGGGGGTGACCTGAGTTTGGGGGTACCTGGGATTTGGGGTGCCTGCATTCAGGCGGTGTCCCCCGCTAAACCCATCCCCCCTGTGTGTGCAGGAGCTGCAGGAGCTGCAGGCACAGGTGTCAGACACGGCTGTGGTGGTGTCCATGGACAACAGCCGCCAGCTGGACATGGCCGGGGTCCTGGCGGATGTGCGGGCGCAGTATGAGGACATTGCTGGCCGCAGCCGCGCTGAGGCCGAAGGCCTCTACCAGGTCAAGGTCAGGACAGCACCCCCTGCTGCCCCCCCAGCCTTCCTCCTGTTCTTCCTCCTCCCTGCTCTCCAAACCTTCACCATCTTCCTCCTCTCTTCTCAATCCTTCCTCCTCCTCCCTTCCCTGCTCCTCCTCCCTGCTCCTCCATCCTTCCTCCTCACTGTTTCCTGAGCCTTCCTCCTCCTCCTTCCTCCTCCCTAAACCCTCCTCTTCTTCCACACCCTAAGCCCTCATCCTCCTCCCAGCCCTGTGCCTTCCTCCTCCCTGCTTCTCAAGCCTTCATCCTCTTCCTTCTTCCTTATTCTCCTCCTCCCTGCCCTGAGCCTTCCTTCTCCCTGCTTCTCAAGCCTTCATCCTCTTCCTTGCTCCTCGATCCTACTCCCTGTCCCAAGTCTTCACCCTCCTTGTCCTCCCTGCCCCATCCTCCTCCTCCCTGGCCCAAATCCTTCCTCCTCCTTCTTCTCTTCCTCTTCCTTCTCCTCTTCCTCCCTGCCCTGGAGGCTGCTACGTGGGAGAAATTCTGGCTTGAAACCCAACTGGAGCTGCCACATCCCAGCCTGGAGTGTTCCCCCTGGCGTGGGCTCATCCCAGTCCTGGGGTGCTGCAGGGCAGGGAGGGGCCCCCAACTCCATTCCTGGCGCAGATCCCAGTGCCAGTACTTCCCAGGCTCTTTCATCCCTGTTTTTGGGATGCTGGAAACTGGGGGGCCTCATCCCACTGGGATCCCAGATTCAAGCCCAGCCGGACCCACCACATCCCAGGTGGATCATCCCTCACAGCATTGCTGCATCCTGGCTCTTCTTGTGAATTTTTGGGGTGTTGGTAGAAAAGTGAGGTTCCCCTCTCCCCATCCCACTAAGACCCTGACTCCAAACTGGACCCACGGCATCCCAATGGATCATCCCAGCTGGAGCACCCCTCCTGGCATGGCCACATCCCAGTTCTTTCCTTCCTGGTTTTGATGTGCTGAGGAAGAGAGGGGTCCTCTCACCTCCATCCCCCTGAGATCCCAGATCCCAGTTGGATCATCCTTCTTGACATAGGCAGATCCAAGCTCTTCCAATTTTGGGGTGCCTGGGAGAATATAGGTCTCCCCAGTCTCCATTCCCCCAAGATTCCAGTTCCAAACCCAGCTGCACCCACCAAATTCCAACTGGAGCTACCACATACCTGTCAGAGCATCCCTCCTGCCTCCGCTGCATCCCAGCTCTTCCCTCCCAATTTTTGCGGTGCTGGTGAACAAGGGGGGTCTCCCATCTCCATCACCCCAAGATTGCAGCTGCAAACCCAACTGGACTTACCACATCCCACCCTGGAATATCCCTCCAAGTTTAGCCACATCCCAGCTTTTTCCTCCCAACTTTGGGGTGCTGGTGGATTTGGGGGGTCCCACATTCCCACCCCCTGTCTGGTGTCTCCAGTATGAAGAACTGAAGACGGCAGCCGGGAAGCAGGGAGATGACCTGCGCCAGACCCGGAGCCAGATCCAGGAGCTGAACCGCCGGATCCAGCGGATCCAGGCAGAGATTGAGGCTCTGAAAAATCAGGTTTGGGGGCCAACCTGGATGGAAATTTGGAGGGATAGTGCCTGCCCCTCCCCCCCACATCCCTCAGCGCCCCCTGGGAATGCTCCCACTGGATTCCTGAGGATCCCTTGGGATCTTGTCTGGGAAACGGGAGGAGAGAGTGATGGCTCTGAGATGGGGGGATTTTAGGGGGTGAGAATACTGGGTGAAAAGGGGGTGAGGGATAATGGCTTATGAGGGATACTGGGGAGTGAGGAATACTGGGACACTGAGTATACTGGAACATGGTGCTGAGGGGGCGAGGGATATTGGGGTAGTGGGGATGTTGGGTCCAGGGGGATCCTGGGCTCAGTGTCCTGTCCTGCAGCGCTCTGGGCTGGAGGCGGCAGTGGCAGAGGCTGAGGAGCGTGGGGAGCTGGCACTGAGGGACGCCCGGGCCAAGCTGGGGGGGCTGGAGGGGGCCCTGGCCCAGGCCAAGCAGGACCTGGCCCGGCAGCTCCGGGAATACCAGGAGCTCATGAATGTCAAGTTGGCCTTGGACATTGAGATCGCGACCTACAGGAAGCTGCTGGAGGGCGAGGAGAGCAGGTGGGAAGCCCTGATCCCAAATCCCGAATCCCGCATCCCATGGGCATGCCACATCCCATAACCTCTGGGGATCCATATCTCACACCTGGTGTCCTGTGCTCCATCCCATGTCTCATGGACATCCCATATACCATGCCCTTCAATCTGGATACCATGAACATTCCATATTCTATGTCCCACATCCTGCAAGTATCCCACATCTCATGGACATCCCATATCCCGCATCCCATATCCCGTGGGTATCCCATATTCCACAGACATTCCATGTCCCAGGTCTCATAGCCCATAAATGTCCCAGATACCCCCCACTTTACCATGTCCTTTATTCCTCTTCCCCCAGAAACACTCAGTTTGTGGGACCCCCTCCAACCCCGCCCCCCCCCTCCACCCATGTCCCTTAAATAGCCCCCTTCCACTGCTCCTGTTTAGGGGAAAGTTGGGGAGGACTACCCCTCCCCCACCCAATTCCCCCCCAGGCCACATCCTTTATCCCCCCCTCCATCACTGATCCTATTTGGGGGACCCCCCCCAAACCCCCCCAGGCTCGAGGCTGCTGTGCAGAACCTGAGCATCCACACCAAGACTTCGAGGTATCTGGGTGAGTTTGGGGGGGGGCCTGGAACCCCCTGCTTTAGAGTGCCCCCCCATGTGCCCCCCCTCACAGTTGCTCCCTCTTCCCCACAGGTGGATTCGGGGGAGGTTTTGTGGGGGGATTTGGGGAGGTGTTTGGGGGGGCCGTGGTCAGCTCGGGGTACTCAGTGCCCCCCCCACTCCCCGAGAGCACGGCCCCCCCAAAATCCCGTGCCATCGTCATCAAGAAGATCGAGACCCGTGACGGGAAACTCGTGTCCGAGTCCTCCGACGTCCTGGAAAGCTGAACCCCCTTTCCTGGGGGACCCCATTCCTTGGCTTGGCCAGCTGATCTGAGCCCCCCCTTCCCTGAGCAGACCCTATATCCTGACCTGCTGAGGGTCCCCTGGACCCCACTTTCTCGGGTGTCCCCCACGTCCACACAAACCAACTCCCCCTTTTCCCAGGGGGATCTTCTATGTTCCTCGCTGTCCCAGGGTGTCTCCCTAAGTCCCGACCAGGTGAACCCCCTTTTCTGAGAGGGGGTCCCCATGTTCAGCCCAGCTGAGCCCCCCCTTTCCATCCTGGGATGTCCCCCCATGTACTGGAAAGATGACCTCTCCCTTTCTGGGGGAGGTCCATGACCTGACCTGCTGAGCTCCCCTGAGCCCCGCCTTTCTTTATTGGGGGGGTCCCTCCATGTCCTGCCCTGCTGAGCCCCCCTGGATCCCCTTTTCCTTCCCAGGGCATCCCCCAAGTCCAGCGAAGCTGAGCCTCCCCCGGGCCCGTTTTCAGGGTGTCCCTCCATGTCCTGCTGAGCTGAACCCGTTTTTCTGGGGTGAAGGTCCCCCATGTCCTGACCTTCTGAGTCCCCCCAAGTCCCCTATTTCCTGCCTCCAAGTCCAGGCCACCTGAGCCCCCTTTCTTGGGGGGTCCTGTCCATGTCCTGGGGGGCTGTTGGGGGGGTCACCCTTGTCCAGGCCAGCTGAGCCAATTCTCTTCCGGGGAGGTTCCCTCATTCCTGTGGGGGTCCCCCATGTCCTGACCTGCTGAGACTCCCCGCCCCTGGTGTGTTTCCCCTCCATCCTGGCTCCCTTCCCTGGGGGTCCCCAGCTCCAGACGGGACGCCAGGCACCCTCCACTGACAACCTGAGCCAGTGCCCCCCCAGTCTCCCCTAGAGGACTCCAACCCCCCCATTGTCCCCTCTCGGACTGTGGGGTGGGGACTGGGGGGTCTGGGCCTCCCCTGGGGGTTCTGCTCGCTGCTGGAATAAAACCTTGGAAATCTGGGAGTGTTGATAATTGGGGGGGGAGGGGTGTGCGCTCCTCCTTGGGGTGTTGGGGCTCATCCCAGGCTGCCTGGGGTGTTTTGGGGTGCCAGGACGATCTTGGGGCGCTCGGATCAGTTTGTGGGTGTCAAGATCTCTCTCAGGGTGTATGGGGCTGTTTTGGGGTTCCTGAGTCTTTTTTGGGGGACTAGGACCAATCTTGGTGTTTCCAGATCAGCAGGGTTGCTCCTGGGATGTTTGTGACTATGCTGATGTGCCCAGGTCTGTTTTTGGATGTCCAGCTCTGTTTTGGGGTGCCAGGACCCATCATGGGCTGTCAATGTCTGTTTGGGGGTACGAGGGTCCCTCCTGGAGCATCAGGACCCTTCCAGGGGTGCCAGGACTTGTTTTGGGATACCAATCCCTGTTATGGGGTGCCTGGGTCCTTTTTTTGGATGCCCAGGCCATTTTTAGGGTGTTTGTGCCCATCCTGGGCTGCCTGGGACTGTTTTGGCAAACAAGGACCCATCCCAGGATGGCAGGATCTGTTTTGGGGTGTCAGCGTCCTTCCTGGGGTTCCAGGACCCATTTCAGAGTGTCAGGGTCTGTTTGGGGGTGGCTGGTTCCCTCAGGGGGTGCCAGGGCCCATCTCAGGGTGTCTGGGTCTTTTGGTTCCTGTATCCCTCTGGGGCTGCCAGAACCAATTTCAGGGCACTTGGATCTGTTTGGGGGTATGAGGATCAGTTTGGGGATAGAAGCACCCACCCTGGGGCATCAGAGCCAATTTTGGGGTGGCCAGGTCTGTATTCTGGCTAGGACCCCTTTTGGGATGCCAATATGTATTTTTGGGGTGCCTGGGTCCCTTCCTGGGCTCTCATCCAGGGGTAGCAGGGTCTGTTTTGAGGTGTCTGTGTGCCTCTACGGGGCTCTGTGGGTTGCTCTTGGGTTGCTCCTGAACCCCAAAGGCCCTGGGGGCCCTGCGGCGTTGGGAGCAGCAGGGAGGGGTGGCAGGGGCCTTGTTTCAGGGTCCCTGGGGTGTTTAACCTAGTGGTGGTGGAGACTTGGGGGCATGGCAGGGGCTCTGAGCCATCCTGGAGGGTCCCCACGGGGTGGAGGGGAAGGGGGACCCCCTAAAATCTGCACTGACAGGAGACTTTGTCCCCCGTTAATCATTAACCCAACAGAGCCCGGCCAAGGAGGAAGGGAGGGTGTGGGGGCTGGGGAGTGCTGAGAGCAGATTTGGGGGAGCTGGGAGTGTCCACAAGGTCTGGGGGTGTCACAGGTTTTGGGGTGTCTGCCCCCCCGCGGTTCCATCCGCGGGCGGGGGGGGGGGGGGTGATACCTGGTGCCTGTAATTAGTGCTGGCAGAGGATTAATTAATTAATTCACTAATTAATTAAGGAGTTGGGGAGGGGCTGCAGCCCCAAAGTACGCGGAGCCCTCAGGTCTCCCCAGTTCTCACCCCGGGAGCTTTGGGGACCCTTCCCAGATTTGCGGGGGGAATTGAAGGGGGGCCCCCAAACCGGGACGGGCTCCCTCAGACCCACCGTGAGCCCCCCGAAATTCTGGGGAGTCACTGAGCCTCGAGGGGGCCCCGAGCTTTTGAGGTGCTTTTGGGGTGAAGGAGGGTCCTGGCTCGCCCCCTCAGGATGGTTAAATTGGGGTCACCTCCCTGCACCCCCTCTTCAGCCCCCCATTTCAACTCCCCCCTGACTCAGGGTCTGGCTTTGAGGGTCTGGTTTTTCGGCGGGGGGGGTTTGAAGGGTTTGGGCACCCCACGAGCTTTCCTCCGGAGCCCTCGGCAGCTCCGGCCCGGTGCCTTTGGGCCTGGCGGGCGCTGGAGGGCGGCAGAGCAGCGGGAATGGATCCGGGGCGGTCGCGGCTGCCCCGGGGCGCTGGGGAGGGGGAGGCCGCGCCCGGGCCCGGCCCCGCTGGAGGTTTGGGGCTGGGGGCGCGGGGGGTCCGGTGGGTTTAGGGGGAGTGTGGAGTGCTGCTGGGCGAGCCTGGGGGTGGATCTGGAGGTTCCTGGAGGGGGTCAGGGGGTGGATTTGGGGTTCTCTGGAGGGGTTTGGGCGGGATAAGGGTCGGGGGGAGCTGGGGCTGCGGGTCTGGGGGCTGTCTGCGGTGGTCTAGAAGTAGATGGGGGGGGGGGTGTCGGGGCGCTCTTGGGGGTTTTGGGGGCTGTGGCCGGGATGTGGGGTCTGGGGGCTCAGGGGTTTGGCTTCGGGGCCTGGGGGGATCTGGGTGGTTCTGGAGGGCCGCGGCTTGTGGGGGTTGAGCCCCACGGACCCTCCTTGGTTGCAAATCGTGGCTCACGGAGATCCTGCAGGGAAACTGAGGAAGGGATCGTTTGTGGGGGGAGCTGGAGCCCTCAAGCTCGGTGGGACCCCCCGGGATGTCACCTCGTGTCACCTTCAGTGCCATCTGGAGCCCGGGGGGTAGGACGGGACCCCTCATAACCCCCTCAGTGCCAGCATCCCCTGCTCGCTTCACCCCCTTCCCCATGGGGAGGAACCCCACATTGGGGAAGGGGCAGCTCTGGGCGGGTCTCTGGGGGCAGGGGGTCTCACCCCGCCCGCTGGGACACTGCGGGGGCACCTCGGGCGTCCCAGGGCACCCAAAGGGTCCTGGAGAGGGAGTTTAATACCCAAATCTCCTAGCAGTGGAGCTGCGGGCGCTGGCGGTGCCCGGGGAGGGAAACTGAGGCACGGGGACATCGCGGGGACCCCTCCCCCCATAAGATTTGATATCGAACCCACCCCGGGGGTTCATGCCCGGGATCTCGGAGCCCCCCCAGAGGGAGGGGGGGCAAGCTGAGACCTGACGCAGCTAATCCCACGGGTGGGGCTGTGACTCACCCACCCGGTGAGGCCTCACTTTGAGGGCCCCCAGGTTTGGGGGGTGTCCCTGAGCCTTTTGGGGCATTGAGAGGGAGCTGAAGGGGGAACCCGGGCACTGTGGTCCCTTTGGGTCCCTTTTGGGGCCGGAGTGAGGGGTTTGGGGTGCTGAGCTCATGCGAGGTACTGGGGTAAATGGGAGTCCTCCGGTGTCTGGGGATGGGGTTGAGCTCAGGGTGTTTGGGTTTTCACAGGTTTGCTCCTTTTGGGGTCACCTGGATCCTCTTGGGATGGGGTAGTGGGGTGAGGGGTTTGGGGGTGCTGAACCATTGGGGGGTGCTGGGGCCTCATAGGGGGTGATAGAGGAAATGGGGGGGACCCTGCCCTATGGGGGTCCCCCTGTGTCTGAGGATGAAGTCAAGCGAGGGGGATTTGGGGGTTTGTGCCCTTCCCCAGATTTTCCCATTTCCACCACTGAGAGTTTGTCCAAGCTCAGATACCCCAAATCCACCTCCTGAATGGGCTGCTTCACCTCAAACCCCGCCTCCCCATGGAGGGGATCCCCAAAATCTGGGTGCTCAGACAGACACTTCCTGCCCCCCAAGTTTTCCTGGATCAGGGAGTCCTCAACCTCCATTTCTGTCTTTGTGGGAACCCCCCAAGTTCAGCCCCCCACAAATCCTCCTCCTGAATGGGCTCCTTCACCCCAAAATCCACCTCCCCATGGAGGGGGCCCTCAAAATCCAGGTGCTTAGGTGGGCACCTCCTCACATAGATGTGTCCAGGGTGTTTTTTGGGGGGGTGTCTCTGCCCCATAGCAGGGTGTTCCCTGCCCCGTATTGGGGGCTGTTCCCTTGGCCGCCACCTGGGTTGGGTTTTGGGGTGCAGTGACAAGCCAGGGCCTGTCGGGGCGATTAACTCCTGTAATTAGTGTCGGGAGGAGCCGCCCAAACTCTCGGTACTTTCACACGCACACCCCTGCACTCCTCGCCTCCTGGCACCCCAAACCTCCTCTTGCCCTCGAACATCCCCCACAGCCCCCTGAGACTCTGCCCTCCCAGACCCAGCATATTTTGAGTTGGTGTTGCCTTTTTAATTGGGGTGAGATGTGGGGTGACCCCGGGAGCTGGGGAACCCCCAGGAATGGGGATTGGGGGGCTGGGGTGGCAGGGTGTGGACTTGTTTTTAGGAGCCTGGTTGGACTTTGGGGCACATTCTGGCCCTTTAGAAAGTGTTCTGGATTTGGGATTCCAAGGGACTGGGGAGGGAGGGATGGAGGATGGTGGAAGGATGAATACAGGGTTACCCTGGGATCCAGTCCACCAGTTTCCCACGTCCAGGAATTTGGGGAGGGGGTGGTGCTGTACCTGAGGGGGCCTATTAGGTCCAACCCCCCCAATCGCAATGGTTTTCCCTCAAAAACATGGGTTCCCCTACCTTAAGCACTACCAAAGTGGCTTTGGTGGAAGATTCAACCTTTTAAACACTGAATTCACCCCATTTTGGTGTCCTTGTTTGCCCCCTATGTGTGAAGAAACAAGGGGAGCTGGGTGTCCAGTGGGTCATTATTCCAACGGGATATTCACATGGGCCCACAGCCCTACCCCGTCCTGGGCCCACTCCCACCCTGTGACCCCCAGAAGGGTCCTCACCCCCTGATGAGGACCATGCAGGGGCTGTCAAATCCAAGTGAGTTAGTCCCTGATGATCCCTAATCCTCATTCCCTGGGATCTGTTTTCGAGCGCTGGGGCTGGGTTGAGCTTCCCCTGTGGCTGGGCATGATGTGGGGTCCCATCTCTGGGCAGTGGGACAGCAGGAGAGGTCACACCAATGGCATCACAACAGTAATGAGAGTCGACCCCCTCCTGGGGCTCGTAAATCCTGGGACCGAGGGGTGCCGTGAGCTCCTTGCTGCCAGCTCTGCCCCTGCCATGGATCCCAGAGCGCCCAGGGCTCTCGGCAGTCCCAGGGTGCCGCCCATCTTCTGCAACACCTGCTTTGATCTCCCGGGGACCCACCTTGTTGTTCCAGCTGTCACCATTCCTGCTCCCAGCCCTGCAATTTCCCGGGTCGGCAGCTGCCAACAGAGCAGCCAGGAGTTTCCGGATCTGAGGTTTTCACAGCTGAACCCAGTCTCAGGGCAATTTTGGGGTGAAAATGGCTGTATTTGGGCTCTGGTTCTGCTACACCTTTCCCTGGTTGGGACTGCTGGGCGCCCGTGCTGGTGGTGCCTGCTCCTATGGGATACAGGAAGCTAGGATGTTGGGGTGCTGGATGGGTGAGGATGGTTAAGTTTGGGTGATGGTGGACAGCGTTGGGTGGGTGACAGTGGCCAAGGCTGAGCAGAGAATGGTGTCCAATGTTGAGTGGGTTGTGGTGGCCAACACCGAGTAGGGGATGGCCCTTCGTGTTAGGGTGTTTGGGTGACAGTGTTAGGTGGGTGACGGTGGCCAACAGTGGGTGAGAGGTGGTGGCCAGCACTGGTTGGGTGGCACTGGCCAGCCTTGGGCCCTTGGCTTTGCTCCTGGTGCATTCCCATCCCAGCAAGTGCTGGAGCATCCCAGATGCTCCCCCTTGGAGTTCAGGAGGGATTTGGGAGCCGACCCTGTGTCCCAGTGGTGTCTCCACCCCTTGGTGGCAGGGCTTTGCTGGCCCAGCAGCTGCTTGGGCAAGTGCCGGGCTGGCCATGGGCCAGCAGCTGGGCCAGGAGCTGGTGCTGGAGCCACCCTGGGAACTCCTGGCAGGAATGCTCTCCACCCGGGCTCCAACAGGTTCATTCAGTTTTGGAGCAGATCTGCCGGTTGCGTAAGGTCAGGAGAGGCAGCCGCCGCCTCCTTCCCTCGGTTCAAACTGCTTCTCTTCTCCAGCTGGAAAACTGGGGAACCCCAGAGGGGGGTTTCCAGGTGGGATTGGGCATGCAGAACGTGCATTGTCCTAGGGAAGCATCAACTTCCCTGTTCCCTGCGCTGCAAATCCTTTGGGGCTGAAAATCCTGGAGCTTCAGGAATCCCTGATGAGATTCAGGAGGAAACACCAGGACACGCATCCAGACCTAGACTTACATATTTTCAGTGAGAAAAAAAAAAAAAAAAGCCAGGAGTGAACAGTCTTGGAGCTGAAACTGGTTCCACAAACCTCCCCCAATGAACAGGTTAATCCAGCTGGGTTTTATTGGCAGTGTGGAGTTGGGGGGAAGTTTTGGGGCTTTTTGTTTGTTTTACTGGTGGGATAAACCGGGATCCTCAAAGGAGGCAGCTCAACACCTCATTTAAATAGAAATTTAAAGCAATTAAGCAATTAAATTGTGTTGTTTTAACAATAGTGTAGGCTGGGTGTGGCTTTGCTGAGTACCACGTGCTGTGGAGAGACTGGAGACCCACAGGGACCCTGAGGAAACATCCCAAAATCCCTGAAAAGTTCCTCAGAGGAGGGATATGGTCCCCTGTCGAAGTTATGGGGCAGGGAACAGTCTTGACTCTGCTGGAGTGTGACCCAATGCAGATATATTGGGATATTTCTGTCTCTGCAAATCCCAGTGTGTCCCACCCAGCTCAACCCATCACTCAGAGGGATCCAGAATGACTTCAAAAGCCTTTCAGAAATTTTAAGAAGGCTTTAAAATCATCTTTATTGACATAAAGGTAGTTTTAGAGCCCTGCCAAACACTAATGCTCCTAGTTGTGAAACACTTTGGACAACTCACGTCACCCCTCCTCGGAGCAGGAGGTTGAAACTGAGTGCATCTGAGGGTGTGCCTGGGAGCCTGCGTTTTTGTTGGAATTCAGTGAACCCAGTGCCTGGTGTCAGGCCGAAAATGACAGATTTAGGTAAAACAAGGGTTTCCCTCGAGGGCGTGATGCATCAGAGAGTTCACGGGGCTTTGTGATGAGTGACAGCCGCAGCCCAGGGAATTTGAGTTGGAGTTTGGCTCCAACACCAACAATACTTTTGTTTTTCTTTACTCTCTGGGGAGTGTTTGCTGGCAGGTCATGGTTGTGGTAAAGTGAGGAGGGCGTCCTTTCAAACCTGAAAACAATGACGAGAATGAAACAACCCCCAAAAAATGACACCTCCACTCCCCCCTGGCACCGACCAACTCCCTGAGCCCATAAAAAGCGGGGACCCAGCAGCTGTTCCCACAGGACTTGGCTCCTTTCGCCTCCCAAGCTCCAGCCTCAGCTCTTTGCTCAGCATTTTGGAGACCCTTCACCATGTCTCGCCAGTCCTGCGCTCTTGGCAAGGGGTTCAGCTCCAGCTCTGTGTGTTTTGGGGGCAGGAACAAGGTCACGTTTGGCTCCATGCCCCGTGGAGGATGCCGAGGATCTGGTGGCACCGGCAGCTTCAGCAGCAGGAGCCTCTATTCCCTGGGGGGCAGTAAAAGCACATCCCTGGGAGGATTTGGGGGGGCTGGTGGTGTCTGCAGAGGCTTTGGTGGGCAAGGAGGCTTCGGCTTTGGGACAGGAGCAGGATTTGGGGGTGGCTATGGTGCAGGGTGCTTTGGTGGAGGCCTCAGCAGTGGCTTTGGTGGAGGATTCGACGGCGGGATGGGGGGCCAGGGCTTCCCCCCATGTCCCCCGGGTGGCATCAGGGAGGTGACCATCAACCAGAGCCTGCTGGCCCCCCTCAATCTGGAGATTGACCCTGAGATCCAGAAGGTTCGGACACAGGAGCGGGAGGAGATCAGGAAACTCAACGACAAATTCGCCTCCTTCATTGACAAGGTTTGGAGGGGCTTCACCCTGGGATCGGCTCTGGAGGGTGGGAATGACCAGGAGATGCTCCTCCAGTAGCACCCAGAACTGGGAGTTGCCCAGATCACCATAAACTGAAGGTGTTTGGGACTGTTTTTAGGAGGAAATTTGGCTATTTTAAGGGGAACATTGGGCTCCTTTGAAGGAGAAGGCGAAATTTTTTTTGGCATTTGGGACTATTTTTAATGGGATCTTGAGTGCTTTAGGCTACTTTTATGAAAATGTGATTTTGGGTGACTTGGGCTATTTTAAAGGAGAAGGTGGGATTTTTGGGGGAATATTTTGAATGATGTTGGGATTTAGGGTGTTTTGGGCTATTTTTTGAGAAGATGGGATATGTAGTGATTTAGGCTATTTTTAAGGGGACGATTGGACTTTTTGGGTGTTTTGGTCTGTTTTGAAGGTGTTGGGACTTTTCTGGCTATTTTGATCAAGAAGATGCCAAAGCCACGAAGTTCACTGTGTTTCTCCTGTTTGGAGGCTCCAAAACTGGGGAGGGGACATGAGCCCCTTTTGCCCACTCACCCCATCCACTGTAGTCCTACCTGTCCTGTAGGACTGGGGAGTTATCACACATTAAATGGGAAGATATTTCCATATTTCCATAAAATACGGAAAACACACAGGGGAAAAAATCAATAAAAAGATGGGATTTTGAAGGAAGAATCTGACTCTTTCCTGCCTGTTTAGGTCCGGTTCCTGGAGCAGCAGAACCGAGTCCTGGAGACCAAGTGGAAGCTGCTGCAGGAACAGGGTGGTACAGGAACGGGGGGCAGGAACCTGGACCCTTTCTTTGAGACCTACATCAGTGGACTGAGGAAGCAGCTGGATTGTCTCTCCAGTGAAAAACACCAGCTGGAGACGGAGCTGAAGAGCTTCCAGGACATGGTGGAGGACTTCAAGACAAAGTAGGTTGATTGGTGTGTCTAGTGGCAAATAATCAGAGAGAAAAACTCACTTCATACAGCCCAAAAAATTGAAATATTGATAATAATTGTTAATATCGGTTTTTTTATCTAATGGCCAGAGAATGTTAAAATGTTTTGGGGAAAGTGAGTTTGGATTAAAAGTGGTAGTTTTTCAAGGTATTTCTCAACTTTTCTCAGATTTTTTTCAATATACTGTTTGAATTGTGCTTCTTCCTGAAGGAGGATCCTCCACTCTTTGTCTTCCTCAAGAGAGAATTCCTTAAGAATCAGTGATGTTACGATTTAATGAATTGATCAGTTGCTAAACCCAACTCTAATTTCCTTACGGATTTTTTCACGATTCTTTCACATAATATCATTCAGGATTTGAGGATTTCTGTGGAAGGTTGACATGAAGTAAAAAAAACAGGAAGGAAAAATATTTTTCCTGCTGTTGTTTATTATAATATATATTTATTTTAGTCTATAAATATGAACATAAAATGTGTCCAGTTGGAAAAAGTAGAACAAAGACTGGAGAAATTAATCCACTTGAGGAATTACAAAAGAGAGTGGGCAAGGAAGTCTGGGAATCATTGGAATCCACAAGACCTGGGATTAACCAGAGGTTGCTAGGTGAAAACTGACTTTATATTTGGAGATGAGCATCTGGAAAATTTGGGTCCCTTTGGGATTTGGGGATGTCCTGTGCAGGGCCAGGAGCTGAACTCGATGATCCCTGTAAGTCCCTTCCAAATCAGGAGATTCCATGATACCTGTGAGGATCTGAAGGTTCTTGGATCTCATAGAAGGAACTTGGACTGGCCACAAATACCAGGACTCCCTTTAGCAGAGCCAGAATTTCTCTTTCCAGGCTTTCCGCACCCAGGTGCTGGAGATGCAGGAGCCAGGGCTTGTCCTGAAAGGCGAAGTGCAATTCCCTGTCCATAAATCTCCCTCGTGGCAGATCTATTTTTGCCGAGTTTATGAGTCTGAGGCCAACAATGTTCATTAGTTTGAGCCGGAGCCAAAGCAAGCAGCCAGATTCCATCTCCCTCCTTCCCATCCACAGGTACGAGGAGGAGATAAACAAAAGGACGGCAGCTGAGAATGAATTTGTGCTCCTGAAGAAGGTCAAGTCCTTGTTTTCTATCTAAAGGGATTCCAAGAGCTGGAGGGGGACTTTGGACAAGGGTCTGGAGTGCCAGAACAAGGGGCAATTCCTACTTCCAGAGGACAGGGATAGATGGGATATTGGGAAGGAATTGTTCCCTGTGAGGGTGTGGAGGCCCTGGAATGCATTTCCCAGAGCAGCCGTGGCTGCCTGACCCCTGGCAGTGTCCAAGGCCAGACTGGATGGGGCTTGGAGCAGCCTGAGAGAGTGGAAGGTGTCCCTGCCCATGGAAGGGGGTGGAATTGCATTTAAGGTGCCTTCCAACCCAGACCATTCCCCGATTCCATGAAATTATAGATTAACAGGTGTATGCTAGGCAGGTTTTCTCATCCCATCTCTGCTGCAGGATGTGGATGGAGTCTACATGGCCAAGGTGGAGCTCCAAGGAAAACTGGATTCTCTGTCAGATGAGATCAACTTTCTCAAGTGTCTTTATGAGGCAGTGAGTATTCCAGGGACACCGGGATGGAGGAGGGTTCTGGCACCATACAAAGCTCTGCAGGGGTTAAATCTGTGTTGGTGTCCCTTGCAGGAGCTGTGCCAGATGCAGAAGACTGTGTCTGACACCTCGGTGGTGCTGTCCATGGACAACAACCGGAACCTGGACCTGGACAGCATCATCGCCGAGGTGAAGGCGCAGTACGAGGAGATCGCCAACCGCAGCCGCGCCGAGGCCGAGTCCTGGTACCGGTGCAAGGTGAGGGTGGCAGACACTGCTGGGCTTCTCCAGTGTCCAGGGGGGTGGGAGAGCTACTGGTGGCAGCTCAGACCATGGCAAGATCTGGAACGTTGCTGGTGCTGGTCTATCCAGAGTGGACCTGGCACACACTTGCTCTCCTTGGCTTCTCTGCACTGCACAAAAGCTCCAGGAGCAGCTGTGAGGTCACAGTGGTCACATAACCCTACTCAATGTGCTCTTCCTGCTTCATCCCAGTATGAGGAGCTGCAGGCAACTGCAGGCAAGCATGGGGACAGCCTCAAGGACACCAAGACCGAGATCTCTGAGCTGAACCGCGTGATCCAGAGGATCCGGGCTGAGATCGAGAGCGTGAAGAAGCAGGTGGGGATCATGTTTTCTGAGTAATGGGGAGGACATTGGTCATGCCCTTTAGAAATTTCCTGAAGGGAAATAAGTGTGGTGGGAATTGTTTGGTGTGGGAGAGTCCTGGGGAAAGCTGAGCCTGAGTGGGTCTGGCACATGTTGCCCAGAGAAATTATGGATGCTTCATTCATGGAAATGTCCAAGACCAGGTAGGATGTGGCTTGGAGAAACCTGGGATAGTGGAAGGTGTTCCTGCTGATGCTCCAGATAATCTTTAAGGTCCTGTCCAGCCCAAACCATGATGTGTTTCTCTGATCTGGGATCATGGTTTCATCTCTCACTGGCTGCCTCCAGCCCACTCATCCCACCCATGTCTTGCCCTCCAGTGTGAGACCGTTCAGACGTCAATTGCGGATGCGGAGCAGCGTGGGGAAGTGGCTCTCAAAGACGCCAGGGACAAACTGACTGAGCTGGAGACAGCCCTGCAAAAAGCCAAGGCTGACCTGGCCCGGCAGCTCCGGGAATACCAGGAGCTCATGAACGTCAAGCTGGCCCTGGATGTGGAGATTGCAACCTACAGGAAGCTGCTGGAGGGCGAGGAGTGCAGGTGGGTGGCATACAGCAAGAATTCCAATGTATCCTGATCACTCAATGGGAAAAAAGGGTACCATCATCTTCATAAAACATTAATGGTGTTGTCATGAGCTGTAGACCATGGTCCTGTGGCTGTGCCAGTGGACCAATCCTGACTTCATGGAGCTGGATTACTCCAGATGCTCTGACTGGATCTGACAGTCCATCTCTTTTCCTTGCAGGATGTCTGGAGAGTGCCAGAGCTCTGTCAGCATCTGTAAGTACTGTTCCCATGGGAGTGTGGTGGGCTGGGATTGGTGCTCCCAAACTTCTTGGTGGCATCAGAGGTAACCTGGTGCCTTTTGTTCCTCTCTGCAGCCGTGGTGGGCGGCAGCAGCTCCGTGGGAGGTGGATACAACGGATTGTGCCTTGGAGGAGGAATTGGCTTCGGAAGCGGGAAAGGCAGCTGCAACACGGGTGGTGCTGGTTCATGCTTCAGCCTGGGAGGGGGTGGATTTGGTGCTGGGGGTGGATTTGGCTCCCTGGGTGGGGGATCTAACTCAGTGGTGGTGGGGGGATCTGGCACCATCCTGAAGAACAGCGGCCCCACCATCCGGAGGGCATAGGAAAGAAATCAACCCCCTGATCCCGGCACCCAGAGGAGAAAGGAAGCAAATGCACGATGACTCCCCAATGACCACTGCGTGATGGGCACTGATGGCACCTTAAACCAGCACTAAAACTGTGGATAGGAGACAAACATGGCCAAATCTACCTGCTAAGGACTGAGACTCCCAACAGCAGCCAAGAACAGCTCAATCCCTTGTGCTCCCCTCCAGCTGCTGGACACGAAGGTGCCCAGGTCTCCTTTGGGAGCAGGACCTGCCCATTCACGGGGAGCCCCAAACCTGCTGGGATGAGCCCATGGAGCTGCACCCTCCAAGCAAGAGGCACCTGACCACAGGCAGGAGCAGGGTTGGATCCAGGAGCAGCTCCGAGTGTGGAGGGAAGCCTCAGCTTCTCTCAAGCTCTTGTGCTGGATTCAGCCGTGGTGTAGCTTTAATCAGTGCCACTCATCAGCTGCAGCTCAAGCTCTAAAACAGGAATTTCCTCCTGGTGCCTTGGCCCAGCTGAAGATGTTTCTCACCCAACTGACTTTTAGTTTGCTTTTACCCCCCGAGTTTCACTCAGGTTGTTGTAAAATGTTTATTTTTACTCAGGGTTCAACTTTTCCTTGGAACCATGGGAACAATCGTGTATGTTTGCTTAAGTCTTTCTCCTTGGCATGTGCCATCCCCCAATAAAGACGAGAGGCAGAAACCTGGTGTGGTTTTCTCCCCGACCAAAGAGTTTCATGTTGTAACAAGTCTTGTCTTCTGATGAGATCTGAAAACACTTCCTGACTTTCTCCTGCCCTTTGAAGTCTGAATTTAAAGGAGCTCAGGTGAAGGTGCAACTGGGTCTCCTCTCACCCCTCTCTTGTCTCCAAAAATGTGGGGAGTTTTTGAGTCTTGGATGAAAAAGGAGGGTCCCACCGAGGAGGTTGAAGGGATTTTGGATGCAGAGTGACAGTGACACAGTTGGGGGTGTCTTTGGTGACAGCCTTGGGAATGAGCCCACTTCCGGCAGAGAGAAAGAGGCAGCCCTTGGGTCCTCCTCTCTGTCCTGCAGGATCTCTGGATGTGGCAGAGATTGTTGTCCCACCATTGTCCCCACCTGATCTGAGCAGACTTTTAGACTCTGTGGATTTTAGGAGACTCTTCCCTTCCTCCTTCTCTTCCTAAGCTCTTTCCATGCTGGAGTTAGACAATTTGGAATATTCCCAAATATCTAACAGCTATCTCACCTCTCCTTGGCCACTATGCCTGACCACACAACTGCCCACTCTGTCTTCTGAGGTGGCCCCAGGACTGTGGTGCCACAGCTGAAGCTCCCAGGGCACTCTTGTACAATTCCAAGTGCTTTAGAGCATCCTACCATGGTTGGTGTGCAATAAGGAAGAGTGGTCATCACCCCTCCAAATAATTTGGAACTAATTCCTTGGTATCCATGGTTTTGGAACCAGTCCTGCAGCTTTTCCTACTATGTGGACTCACCAGGAATCCATGGATTGCTCTTAAGGCATCTCCAAAAGGTAACTGAGACCATGGAAAGAGCAAGACCTTCTCCCCCACCCCGCTCCATCAAACCCCACTTCTCCCCAAAAGCAGAATATTTGGATAAATTTTCATCCCCAAACTCCTGGTTTGACCTCTTGCTCAGGAGACCTTGAATCACATCCCTGGCCAACCACAGACTGGGCTTGGGATGACTCATCCCATTTCTCCCATATTCTGTTCTGAGCGGTAAAAGCTGAAGACATCCAGTACCAGCAGTGACAGGTGGAATGTCACAATGCTGCCAGCGTGGGCTTGTCACTGCTTGGGTGGGGACATGGTTTGAGCGATGGTTAAACATTCGGGAAGTTGTAAAAGTGACCTGAAGTGGTGTTGAATGAAAAGGCATTGACTTCCCTTGGAGTCACCCCAATCCCTGGGAGTCACCCCAATCCCTGGGAGTCACCCCAATCCAAACTCACTTCCAGCAGTGACGCCTGCCTGAAGAGAGACAAAGGGCTTCTCCAGGAGCCCAAAGGACAGTTGCTAAAACAAACATACATACAAATCCCTCTCCTTTTGTTCCTGGGATCACACCAGCAATTAAGGAAGAATTCTCCCAGGCCAGACGCTGAGGCAATATAATTCCTGCCTCTGGTTGGAGGAGAGAAAATGTTTTCCGTGGTCTGAAAATATGATTGGATTCATCAGGGTTTGTCCCTGCCCATGGCAGGGGATGGACCAAGATGAACTTTAAGGTCCTTTCCAGCACAAACCATTCTATGATTCTGTGATTTCAGGATTTCCTCTCAGTTATTCATGACCTGTTTATTTTCACAGCATCATGGAACAGTTTGGGTGGGAAGTGACCTCTGAAGGTCATTTCCCTTCACGGGGGGCTCCAGGAGAGCTGTAGAGGGGCTTGGAAAGGTCCTGTAATGATGGGATAAGGGGTGATGGCTTCCAGCTGGAAGAGGGCAGGATTAGATGAGATGTCAGGAATTCCTCCCCATTAGGGTGGGGAGGCCCTGGAATGGATTTCCCAGAGGAGAGGAGCTGTGGCTGCTGCACTCCTGGAAATGCCCAAGTCCAGGCTGGACGTGGCTTGGAGCAATGTGGTCTAGTGGAGGGTATCCCTGCCTAAGGCAGAGGTGGGATGGGAGGATCTTTCCAGCCCTTTCCCACTCAAGCCATTTCACCTCTGCCCACCATGTTTGAACCGGGAGGTGATGCCGATACCCAAATCTCAGTTTGATTTCCTAAGCTTGGCTGGAGCCGTGGCCGTGACTCAGTGCTCTGAGTTATCTCTCCACGGGTGCTTGGGGCTCTGCCGTTTGCTGACTCGGGAACTCTCCTCCCCTGGGAACAGGAGAACTTTCAGATCGTGTCATCCCGCCCACAGGAGGAGAAAAAAACACCAACAAAAATTCCCCAGGAAAGTGTAATCAGAGGTTTAGTAATGCTGAGGGAGGCGGGTCTTGCCTGCGCTATTGAGGGACAGTGCCTCAGCCCCCATTTTTATTGTCTGTGTACAGATTTCTTGTCTATTTTTTGATTTATTGCCTACAAAACCCTCTGTCCAATCTCACCTCCCCATTCCTTTGCTCTGTAAGAGGCTTTGATATTATATATATTTATTTTTTCAAAAGTAGAATTTGATGATCTTGAAGGTCTTATCCAGTTTTAACACTTCTATGATTCCACAATTTTTCTTAGCCTTATCTACCCACCTGATCCACTTCCTTGAGTCCTCGCAGACCCACACAGGTCCTGGAGGTAGGATAAATATAGGGAATGCCATGTTTTCCAGTGGAAATGCCAGTTTAGCTGCATGTCCAGGTCCCAAGGCGCTTTTGGAAAGAGGTGTCTGGGCAATATTTTTAGAGGTATTTAATCTGATGATACCAGGAGTTGCTGGTGTGGATTTTCCAGAAACTCTTAATTAACATGTGTTCTGTGAGAATTTTGAGACCTGAACCAGATGGCTGCCAGCACAGTTAGGTGCCTCCAGAGCTGCGGGTTTGGACTTCAATATGTCCTAGGTGGCTTTAAAATGCTGAAAAGTAATAAAAAAAATATTTTCTCTATAAAAATGAAAATGAGACCGATTGTTGTTTGATAAGCAAGGCAAAAGGGTGGATTTGTGATGGATTTTTGGATTCAATGACTTACAGAGTCAGCCTGAATCATTCCATGATTCTGTGAAGGGTGATGCATGCCCAATCCCTGGAAATGTCCAAGGCCAGGTTGGACAGAGGTTTGGAGCCACCTGGGATAGTGGAGGGTGTCCCTGTGCCCACAGCAGGTAGTGGAACAAAATGGGCTTTAAGATCCTTTCCAACCCAAGCCATTCTGGAATTCTGTGATGGATCGTAGTCTGAATCCATCCTCAGTTGGGAATCAGAGCTGGAGGATTCCAACAAACTCCTGCCTTTCTAAAATCTACATCTGCCAACGATATGCTTGCATATAAAATAAATGAATAACCAAAATAAATGAAACAAACAAAAAATTCCCCAGCTGAAAAGAATGGCAATTCCTCCAAGCCCCGTGCTCTCCTCATTTCCGCACCTCTGTAAACGAGTCGAGCTCTATTAATTGCATTTACATTGTTCCAGGGCATGTGGTGTGGGCAGAAAGGTTTGGGATCCCTCCTCCCACTGCGTTCCTGGGGCTGTCTTTCTATCTTCCTGCATGTCCCACCATGGCAGCCGGTGCCTGGTGTCTCCTCATGGTCCTGAAGCTTTCAGAAAATCCTACACGGGTTTCCCAGCTAGGGTATTTCCTCACTAGTGCTGAGATTATCTTGGCATAAAGACAGTGGGACATGTTTTAGTCCAACAATAAATGAATTTTCAGTGCCAGCACTGGTGTCTCGTCACTGGTGAGGTTTTATTTATCAAAAAGGTGCAGAGCCTCATCAAAATGCAATTTGCTGAGCCCTGGCTGTAGATTGAGAAACTCAATTCTCTGAGCCAAAGGCAATTTTCCAAGTAAAAAGAAGGCTGAGGGTGTAACATAGGTGTGTTGGGAATTGTGAAAGCTGGTCTACAACTTGGCATGAGCCGCAGTGCTTGCCTGCAATGGGGCTTTGGAGTGAGAGATTTAAAGATAAACACAAGCAGGGAAACAACCCCAGTGGATGAAAGGTGGAAAAAGAATGCCTGGCATATCCTAGGGAGGGTCTTCCTGCTCCACCAAGTGTAGGATTCCTTAATCATGGAGTGCTGGGAGCCCCAGTTGGATATTTTTTGTCTTTCCTCCTGCATTAGAGGGTGTGTTTCTGGGTAGGGTCAATGTTTGGCAAATTGGAGATGGAAATCTTAAGCCACACCACGCTGATGAAGACAGGACCTGTCTCCTCCTTCACGCCCATGCAAACCCAGCCCATCTCCAAAAACACATAAAAGGGAGCATCTGCTGCCCTCCAGCCAGAGGGACTGACTTCCCTTTTTCCACCCACCTCCTCACCCACAAACCCGTCAAGTTCCTCAGCTTCTCCATTCTTGGCTCTTTTGAGGATAACCAGCCATGTCTCGTCAGTCTGTCTGCAGGAGCTTTGGAGGGGGCAGCAGAAGGGGCTTTAGCTCCTGCTCTGCAATCGGTGGTGGCTTTGGAGGCGGCGGCCGGAGCAGGAGCAGCTACAGCTCGTACTCAGTGTCCAGGGGATTCGGAGGAGGAGGACGGTGCGGGGGCTTCGGCAGCCGGAGCCTCCACAACATGGGGGGCAGCGCCAGGATATCCATGGGCGGGTGCTACGGCGGCGGATACGGCGGCAGGATGGGTGGCTTTGGCGGGAGCTACGGGGGTCTCGGCAGTTTTGGGGGCGGAATGGGTGGAGGAGGAGGAGGAATGTGTGGCTTTGGAGGAATGGGAGGAGGTGGAATGGGCGGTGGAGGAGGAATGGGTGGCTTCAGTGGAGGAATGGGTGGCTTTGGTGGCGGGATGGGTGGTGGAGGAATGGGTGGCTTTGGTGGCCCAGGCTTTGGCATGGGTGGCCCTGGGAGAGGTGGCCCTGGGATCCAGCCAGTGCAGATTGACACGACCCTCCTGCGTCCGGTCCATGTTGAGATTGATCCCCAGATCCAGCAAGTTAAAAACCAGGAGAAGGAACAGATCAAGTCCCTGAACAACCAGTTTGCCTCCTTCATCGACAAGGTGAGAGGGTGGGATTGTGCCTGATTAAGCCCCAAATTAGGAGGAACTTCCAAGTTGTGCAGAAATGTCCTTCTAGAGCTAAATCCCAGCAGGCAGAGAAGCTTGAGCAGAGCCTTTTCATTAAGGGAAGAGATGGGAATCTCTCCTCCACACGAGATCAAAGCAATGTCTTCAGGGCTTTCATCTGCCCTGTTGCACCAAGCTCTACTCTGAGGTTACTCTCGCAAGCAGGTTCAACACCTTCAACCTCCGCAGGTTTCGGGCACAGATTCTCCCTCCTACACCCCTCTCTGCCCAAAACACTTCCCACTTAAGTATTAATTTATATTTTTCTCTCTTTGTTTTGGAATCTCCAGACTTTTAAATCTAGACTGGAGACTGCTTGCAATGGGACTGAACCTGGAGTAAGGGCAATGTGTAAAAGCTCCTTTGAGTAGAAAATTACTAGAATTTTCCTTCTTTTCCCAATTTTGCAGCTTACACACCAACAGAAATTTAAAGAAACAGAGTTAATTGGTTTTCTCATCACCATGCAAATCTTTCTGAGTGATGCAAGAGATGTTTTGGTGGGACCTGTTCCTGTGTGATGGTGGGTCCTCTGTGTGTTTGCTGTAGGTCCGATTCCTGGAGCAGCAGAACAAGGTGCTCTCCACCAAGTGGGAGCTGCTCCAGCAGCAAGGGCCATCTGGGCCGAGGAAGAACCTGGATGTGATCTTTGAGAACTACATCCAGAACCTGCGGAGGCAGCTGGAATCAATCCTGGCACAGCGGGGCCAGCTGGAGTCAGAGCTGCAGAACATGCAGCAGTACGTCGAGGATTACAAAACCAAGTGAGTGTGGAGCCAGGAGCAGCTCAAGCAGCTTTTTGGTCACTTTAATTTTCCCCAACTATTTTACATGGTGATAGTGGAGATAGTTTTTCAGCCTAAATATTATAATTTAGTGATTTTTCCCCCTTTAAATTTGTTTCTCATGGCCTTAGGCAGAAAAGTCCAGGAACTCAATTTGCACTTTTCCTCTCCATAGGTATGAGGAAGAGATCAACCGGCGCACAACAGCTGAGAACGAGTTCGTGGTGCTGAAGAAGGTGAGTCACTGGCACCACAAAATAATCCCTTAATATTTGGCTTTACCCATGCTTGAATGGGAATTGTGGAGTTTTTAAGATCATTCAGCTGATATCTGGAACCCGTATATTCAATTTTCATGATTGAATGACACCATAACATTATTTATTTTTAATTATTTATATATATGGTTATAGAATTATATATAAACATAATGATATCCCAGTGAATAACACCAAACCCTCAGCACAGATGGCTATTCCCACAAGCTGAAGGATTCCCAAGAGGAAACAAAACTATTTTCTGTGGGATCTTTCCTTTAGGATGTGGACAGTGCCTACATGACCAAAGTTGAGCTGGAAGCCAGGGTGGGAGCTTTGACAGATGAAATCAACTTCCTGAGGTGCATCTATGAGGAGGTAGGAGCTCTCTCTTCTCCAGGGAGGGGATGTGTGTGTGTGTGTGTGTGCAAACTTTTCATCAGGTGTGTGGTGACCAAGGACCCTGAGGTTGGACAGGGCTTGTGGCTGGATTTAGGCTTGAGATGGTGCCTCTGAGTCATGTCTTGGTTGCAGGAGCTGTCTCAGATGCAGACAATCAGCCGGGATCTGTCTGTGGTGGTGTCCATGGACAACAACCGGCACCTGGACCTGGACAGCATCATCGAGGAGGTTCGGCGCCAGTACGAGCAGATCGCCCAGAGCAGCCGGGCTGAGGCCGAGGCCTGGTACCAGAGCCAGGTGAGTCAGGGAGCAGTTGAGACTCCTGGGTGTGGCTGGACGATTTACAATAATTTATGGCTGTGTGAGATACTTTTTCAAGCTAACGGGGCTGGAGCTTGTGGTGCAAGGAAGGTCCAGAGGGACTGAGCTGCTTTTGAGGGATATGACTCACTGTTCCCAGTATGTGCTAAACTCACCGAGATGCATGGCATGGACTGATGACTTGAGAGGCTACCTAGACTGAGGCTAGACAGTGTTAAAAAATAAAGTAGGTATTTATTAAAAAGGCTTTCAAAGAATACACCTTGGACAGTACAAGAACCTGGCTGAGGCTACATCCAAGATGGATGATGGGTCACGATCTTTCACACTTTTATAAGTTTTGGTCCATTTACATATTGGGGTTAATTGTCCAATTACAGCTTCAGGTTATGAAGTCCCATCATCCCAGTTTGCTCTCCTCAATTCGCTGTTGTTTATATTTTCTGAAGCTGCAATGGTGTCCTTGGTTCTCAGGCAGGAAAGGGATTGTTTTGTCTGACTGAACTGTGAGGAGAACTTGCTAACATTTCATATGAAGTTCAGAGTTATATACTAATGCAGTACAGAATCTGGACAATATGAAAGCTAAAACATAACGCACCATAACCTCTCAATAAAAATGGCCCAAAATGCACCTTAATGAGAAAATTCCAGCCCAAGTGGCTTTTCAGAAGGCAAGAGATGCTTTTTAGTGTCATTAAGATCCATTTCAAAGCTCAAGCCCCATGACTGAGTCTCTGAGCCACCTTGAACATTGGGCTGGGCATGATGAGTGGGTCCTCATAGTGTCACCCGACCCTTGAAAGTGGGGACAAATCTCCCAGAGGCACCAGGAATGTGTTACTGATGGGTCGTTGTCTTGGTGCCATCAGTACGAGCAGCTCCAGAGCACGGCTGGCCGGCACGGGGACAACCTCCGCAACACCAAGATGGAGATCCAGGAGCTGACCAGGAACATTCAGAGGCTGCGGGCTGAGATTGAGACCGTGAAGAAGCAGGTAGGGGCTGGTTGATATCTCAGGGGAAGATGGTAGCAGGCTGGATCACAAATGACAATGAGTGGGGCAGAAACCTTTCATCCCCCCAAGTTCACTTTATGCAGATGTTTATTTTCCTCTGGATTTCTCCTCTTGGGGGTCTGACAACTGATCATTAGGGACAAAATGAGGTCTGAGAAAGCTCCTGTTGTGCTCCCCAGAACCAGCAGCTGCAGGCAGCCATCGCTGAGGCTGAGGAGAGGGGAGAGATGGCCCTCAAAGATGCCCGGTTGAAGCTGGAGGAGCTGGAGAGTGCCCTGCAGAAGGACAAGGAGGAGCTGGCTCGCCTGCTGAAGGAGTACCAGGAGCTGTTGAATGTCAAGATCGCGCTGGACGTTGAGATTGCCATGTACAGGAAGCTGCTGGAGGGGGAGGAGAACAGGTAAACAGCTGAGCTGTCATTGGGTGTTGTGATCTACACTGGACACCTGGAATATTGACTGTAATCCCAAACCAATTCTTTGGGCTAACAGGTGGATGTTATGATTGATGCTGTGTGGGATTTCTAAGGGTCAGGATCCATAACTGGCTCCCTAGGAGTGGCAGAGCTGCTGCTCTATCTCTGTCACTGCTGAGTTTTTTATGAACCTGAAATCTGGAGAAACCTCATTGTAAAGAGGAATTACCAACTCCTTCCCTCCTCCAGTCTTTTAGTGATTCCATAGTGGCTTAGGAGGGTGAACCAGGAAAATGACTTGATAGTAGAAACACAGTTTAAAGTTTTTACAACCTCTCTTGTACTGGGTAATTAAAATGTCCAATTTCCCTCGCAGGCTGTGCAACGACAGCATGTCCAACATCAATGTCTGTAAGTATCTGCCCTGGGGTCCTTCAGAAGGGGTAGAACTTGTTCTTTTGGGCAACAGGTGAGTAATCCATGCTTCTCTTCCAGCTGTGGTGGGCAGGACGACTGTCTCTGGAGGCAGAGGAGGCATGGGAGGAGGATTCGGAGGCAGCGGCATGGGAGGAGGATTCGGAGGCGGCAGCGGTGGAATGGGAGGATTCGGAGGCGGCAGTGGCATGGGAGGAGGAATGGGAGGAGGTGGCATCTGTGGAGGAGGCAGCAGCTTTGGAGGAGGCAGCATGGGTGGCAGCTGTGGGATGGGGGGAGGAATGTACGGTGGGGGCTTCTCCTCTGGGAGCGGAAGGATGTGCGGCTCTGGCGGGGGATCCTCCTCCATGCGGAGATGCGTCACCACCACCTCGGTCAAATCTTCGGGAGTGAGATTCTGAGCCCCGAAGGTTGACAAGGAAAGAAGCACCTCCTCTCTCCTCCTGCCAGCAGCCCAGCCTCCCAAAGCTCAGCTCCGGTGTCCCGCAATGGGATGAACTCTGTCCCTCCCACCCAGCCCATTCCAGCTCCTGTTCCCACCCGGGGCTTTGGTGGCGATGCCGTGGGTGTCCCAGCACCGGGAGCTGCCTTGGCAGGAGGGGCTGCTCTGCCTTCCTTGCTGTGTTGTACATTTCTTGTGGCAAACGTGTATAAAACCCCTCTTTCCTCATCTCTCCTTCTGTTCTCTGTCCCCGGGGTGCTTCTGTGTGTGTCCTGTCCTGCTACTCCCTTTGCAGGCCTTTGGGGTCAGGGTGGGTGTGGGGCAAGCAGGATTTGTTCCTTGGGGAGGGGGCATCTCAGGCACTGGCCAGAGGGATGAGCTGGCCCAAGGTGGAGCTTCTGGGCAGTTTTGCTCACTTGAGAGCCCCAGGTGTGCTGCCAGCAAGAAACTTCCCTGGACCTTCGGCTTCCATTCCACTTGTCCTGGCTCTCAGTGACACCTGGGACACCTCACACACACATGGACTATCCCCAAGGAGACAAAAATTGTCCTTCAGTGCCCAGCTCCCCTGCCACAGTGCAAGATGTACTGTCCCCACCTCCCCCCTCCTCTGTGGTCTGCCCTCCTTCCTTGGGATGTTGCCATTCCCAATAAATTGCAGAGAACATTCACGATGTCGTTATGTTGCTGCTTTGGGAGCTGTTCTGAGCAGGGTGGGAGAGGGGGCTGGGGCTGTTCTCCTGCCCATGTCTGTGTTTTGAGGGAACAGATCAGTGGTGAGAATGGATCAGGGCAGGTGCCTCAGCTCAGATGATGCTCTTGACTCTCACCTGGAGACACAAGCCTATATCCGGAATTATTGGGATCTGGATCTTCCATCTGAACAATAAGAAATAAGAGCCCAGGTCAGATTTCTGGAATCATTGAATAATGGAATGGTTTGGGTTGGAAGGGACCTTAAAGATCATGCCATTCCACCCCCTGCCATGAACAGGGACACCTTCCACTAGACAGGAGGTGTTGCACCCCTTGGACCAAGCAATGTAAATAAATTATTTCTTCTGAGGTTCCTTGGGGATCATCTCCAGGTGCAGGAGACTTTGACCTGTGTTAGGCGAAAGAGATGGCACCAGTGTTGCCAGGTGCAGTGGTGTGAGGGCAGGTGAATATGGATCAGGATGCTGCCCAAGCACCTGCCACTGGCTGCAGTCAGCCACAAACTCATGTGCCCCAGGATGAGCCATGATTCCAAGCTCATTCTGAAATCAGGATGAGCCATGATTCCAGCTGTGGGAACATGACGGGCTGGGAAGGTGTGATTCATCCCCATCCATGAGCTCAGCTACCATCCTCTCCCTGAGAAGCCGATTAACTCCCCAGTGGCTCATCCTTGCTCCAAGAGCAGGAGGGGGAGATTTGGAGGCGCTCACGAGGGGGTTTGAGAGGGGAGGCTGGAGTGTTTGATCTGCGTTGTGCTGTGGCTCCTCTACCACCCGGAGAGATCAAAGAGGCAAAAACTCTGCCAGTGGTGGTTCAAGAGTCCTGCAACAGCCTCTGGGAGTTACTGGTGTTCTCAGAGTGGGTCAGGAAGCTGCAGACTGAGGAAGAGGTCCAGGAAAGGCAACAGGAAATGACTACAGGCTTCTTGGAAGAGAGAATTCTCCCCTTCGGAGCCCAGCAGGAGGGTGCCAGGCTTGGGGAATGTGGCTGGATTTGGCCCAACAAGATGATGCTGAGAAGGCTCTGAGAAGCTGGTGTTGTGCCAGGAGCAGTTTGAGGTTGAGCTTGGGGCAAGCACCTGTTTTGGTGCTTAATTTTAAGAGCCTGTTTCTTCTCAGCTTTAAAATCCAGAACACAGCATTGTAGTGCCAAGTGAGGGGTCGTTGCAACACCTTCTCCGTGCAAGATCTGTGATGGAAGGTCTTGGCTGGGTTAGATGAGAAGATGGAACATGGCTTGGTCTCCATCCAGTTTTTTCTGCTGAGTTCACATTTTTCCTGGTGTTGATCTTAGCATGTTCAATTCCTTGTGTAAGAGATCTGAAGGATCAGCTTGGTGTTGAGTCTCACCTGAAGGCGGCTGTAGTGACTCCAGGTTTGGAATAATCTGCACATCTTGTCTGAGGACGTCAGGGTGACTCAATCTGGGCATCTTATCTGCAGGAGCTGAGTGTGGTCAGCACCCAGGCATCTGGCTGACTTTGCAGATCTTCCTCCTCCTTGTGGAATCTCCTCATGGGATGTTCCAGTGAAGTCCTGGTGCCTTCATAGCATGGGTTTGGCAGTTGAGAGGGAGGCCAGGAGAAGGGTCAACCTGTTTTCTCCACCTAAGCCTGAACCACTCTGCAGCTCCCCTGGCATGTGCATCATGAGTGAGTGCGCTGGGCTGCAGGATGGTCTGGAGAGCTTAAATCTTCATCTGGGAGATGACTGTGGAGAAACCAGCCCATCTTGATTGCAGCTGCTTTTGGAAGGGAGGGTGTCCCCTCCATGCTGTGGGGGTGCTGTCCATTCTCCAGCTGCAGGAACACACACAACCTTTTGCCAACCCTGGTCCCCCTGCTTGGTCCCCTTCAAATCTGGACAACCTTGTCCCTCAAGGGTTGGATGACCCTTCGCCAACTCTTACCTGAGTCCATTGAGGATGGGATAACTCTTGGATAAGTGTTTTTTGAGCCCCTCATGGGTGGGACAATCCTTGGCCAGCTGTTGCCTGAATTCCTTAAGAGGGGGATAACTCTTGACCAACCAGGAGGTAGGAGTGGGATAACTCTTGTTCAAATGTTACTGAGCCCTCAAGTGTCGGATAACCTTTGGTCAACTCTTACCAAGTGCCTCAGGAGTGGGATAACTCTTGGCCAACTGTTGAGTCTCTCAAGAGTGGGAAAACCCTCAGCCAACTGCTGACTCCCTCAAGGATAATGTGTTCCCCTCCGTTGCACCCTGTTCCATGTAGACCAGGGGGCTCAGTACCCCTGTCCCAGTGACAGTCAGAGATGTTTTGGTTTCTGATGCCTCATGATACTTTCAAACCACATTTAGTTGCCCAGATCTCATTGGAGACTCTGAAAATTCCTTCTGAAGATCTGTTTTCATATGCAGGTCTTTTGAATGGCCTTAAGTTCATGTTTTAAGTATTTCAAGGGCTAGAAAAGCATTTTCTGTCATTTTTTCATTACTTGTGTTGTGCTGTTTTCTAGGAAAATGTGAACTTCATTTTCTATTTAATTCATTAAATGATCCAGGTATTTAATTGATATTATCCAGGTAGAAAAAACCTTTAGATTGCCTCTTTAAAAGTATTTACAGACTTGGCTTCCTTTTAAACTAGAATCTACTTTTTTTGGAACGCACTTATATTATTTGTATTATCTTTAAATAATTAAAATTTCATTTACACGCAAAAAAAAAAAGGGGTTTATTTCAGACACATCCTATAAAATACATTTCTAAACCATATTCTGAAACCATATTCCTAAACCACATTCCTTTCCCAATAAATTATTTGGAAGCAAAAGGTTATACTATGCCTTGGGGGTTGCAACAGCTCCATTTCTCAGCAGGTTCTTCCATGTCAGTCATCTCATTTTCGGGAAAAAAACAGGTAAATTGGAGGTTGTGGGATTCACCAGAGCAGCAGGAACCCCTCACCACTTTGAATTGTCCATCTGTTGCTCCTCTTCCATAGTGTTTGTCTGTCTGTCCCTGATATTGTCACCAAAGAGTTCCCAATGTGTCCCTTCATTCTTCCTCAAGTTGTCATTCTCCATCACCCTCAGAACACTGAGGAGAGTGAGATTATTCCAGTCACCTTCTTCCCTCTGCTTCAGCATCATCCAAAGCCCCAGACAGTTGTCCCAGATTTGCAGAGTTGCAAGTGGAGGGAATTTAGTCTACAGGCAAAAGACACTCCCACTGTAGTGACACCACATGCTCCAAGGAGATGTTTTTCCACTCTAGCAGGAGAATATGCTGAGTCTCCTTAAATTTTGGTGTCGTGAATTCCCATTCAGGATTAGGAAACATCTCCTGAAACTCCAAAGGCAATTTAACATATAAAATGAGGATTAAGGGTGTGTGTAAGGAATTGTGAAAGCCATATTATAGCTGGGATTTCATCAAAACTTTGCCTTTCTGTGGATCTTTGATAGGAAGATCTCTATCTGGAATTATTGGGAGTCACTAATGAGGGCGGGATATCCAATGAGGGGCTGCAGAAAATGGAATTACGGACAAAATTGATTTCCAAGATCTCATAAAGATATGAGAGTCCGCTTAGTCATGGAGACCTGCCTCAATGCTCATTTTATTCACCTCTAGATTACAGGGTGTGTTTCTGGGCAGCCCCAAATACGGCAAAGCTCATGGAAAATCTGTCAACAGCCCCGTGCTGATGAAAATATTAAATTGCTTTCCACTTTCACGCCCAACCTGTCCCAGCCCACCTCCAGCAGTGGATAAAAGGGAATTCCCAGAGCTGTTGGAGCCAGAGAAGACTCTGCATACTTCTTTCTGCCCACATCAACTCTGTTGGTCTTTCTGCTCTTCTGGATTTTGATTCTGCTTGGAGAAAACCAGCCATGTCTCGTCAGTCTGTCTGCCGGAGCTTTGCAGCCGGGGGGAGAAAAGGATTCAGCTCCTGCTCTGCTGTTGGTGGTGGCTTTGGAGGCAGTGGTGGCCGGAGCAAGATCAGCTACAGCTCGTACTCCTCATCCCGGGGAGGAGGCGGAGGAGGACAGTGTGGGGGGTTCAGCAGCCGGAGCCTCCATAGCACAGGGGGCAGCAGAGGGTTCTCCATGGGCGGATGTTATGGCGGTGGTGGATACGGTGGCAGGATGAGCGGCTTTGGTGGAGGAATGAGCTGTGGAGGGATGGGTGGTGGTGGAATGGGTGGCTTTGGTGGTGGAATCTGTGGTGGAATGGGTGGTGGAATGGGTGGTGGGTCAGGAATGGGTGGCTTTGGTGGTGGAATGGGCAGTGGGGGAATGGGTGGAATGGGTGGCTTTGGTGGTCCAGGCTTCCCTGGAGGCATCCAGCCAGTGCAAGTCGACCCCAATCTCCTGCGTCCGGTCCATGTTGAGATTGACCCCCAGATCCAGCAAGTCAAAAACCAGGAGAAGGAGCAGATCAAGACCCTGAACAACCAGTTTGCCTCCTTCATTGACAAGGTGAGAGTTTAGGACTGGGTTTTTTTGGAGGTACCATGTCAAACAACTTCCTTGGGGTGTGGAATGGGAATTTTTTCACTTTTATCAACAGCTGTTGGAGTTGTCAGACCAATGCCTCAGCATCAAGTTGTAATTAGTTAGGTTTTATTAAGTAGCACTGAACAATAGAGGAGGTTTTGTGCTAATGGAAATTTAAAGAGAACACCTGCAGGGTATTCTGAGTACTGTCTTGCCAAGGCACTTCTGCAGTTTTATATTGGGTGATTCAGGGCAAAATCATCACTGTAAATTTAATTGTCCTAAGAGTGCTCAACGCTGGGATTTGTTTTTTGATGAGACTTTCTTCTCAAAGCCTAATTCTAGAAACTTCAGAGCATTAAACCACTTCCCAATACTCTTGGATCATTTTCATTTCAAGTAGAATCTGAAGAAATAGAGAATCCCTCCCAAGAGAATGCATGGGCAGTTAGGGAATAAAAAATTCATCTTTCTTGACTTCAGTGCTGGAAAGATGATGTCAAAGTCCAATCCTGATGCTATAGAGAATTGAAATAGTATTTTCTACTGGCAGCATCTCTTTGTCCCCAAGGGAGAAGTATAGAATGACTCAAAACGTAATTGTCTAATAATAAATAAATTAAATAATGCTTCTCATGCACTTCAGGAGCTTGAATGCCTGAATGAGACATAGATGGGGAGTGATTCCCAAGGCGTGACATGTGTCTCTGGTGAATGTTTCACACACCTTTGTTGGCTGTAGGTCCGATTCCTGGAGCAGCAGAACAAGGTGCTCTCCACCAAGTGGGAGCTGCTCCAGCAGCAAGGGCCATCTGGGCCGAGGAAGAACCTGGATGTGATCTTTGAGAACTACATCCAGAACCTGCGGAGGAGGCTGGAATCAATTGTGTCACAGCGGGGCCAGCTGGAGTCAGAGCTGCAGAACATGAGGCAGTACGTGGAGGAGTTCAAAACCAAGTGAGTGTGAGGACAAGACAGGGAGGGACCAGCCAGGAGAGTGGAGCTGGTGTGGAGACCCTGTGGGTGGAGTGACCAGGGGTCTCAGAGTCTCACCTTGTCCTGCCCCCACCACAGGTATGAGGAGGAGATCAACCGTCGCACAGCTGCCGAGAACGAGTTTGTGGTGCTGAAGAAGGTGAGTCTGGAGACACCAGCGGGGACAGGGTGAGGAGGGACAGGAGGTAAAGACATGGGAAGGACTCAGCTCCAAGATGGGCAGAACCAACCAGGAAGAGTCCACAGCTCTTGTGTGCTGAGAGGAAGCTGTGGTCCAGTTCTGGGATCTTTCCTTTAGGATGTGGACAATGCCTACATGACCAAAGTTGAGCTGGAAGCCAAAGTCGGAGCTTTGACAGATGAAATCAACTTCCTGAGGTGCATCTATGAGGAGGTAGGAGCTCTCTCTTCTCCAGGGAGGGGATGTGTGTGTGTGTGTGTGCAAACTTTTCATCAGGTGTGTGGTGACCAAGAACCCTGAGGTTGGACAGGGCTTGTGGCTGGATTTAGGCTTGAGATGGTGCCTCTGAGTCATGTCTTGGTTGCAGGAGCTGTCTCAGATGCAGACAATCAGCCGGGATCTGTCTGTGGTGGTGTCCATGGACAACAACCGGCACCTGGACCTGGACAGCATCATCGAGGAGGTTCGGCGCCAGTACGAGCAGATCGCCCAGAGCAGCCGGGCTGAGGCCGAGGCCTGGTACCAGAGCCGGGTGAGTTGGGTGGGGGTTGAGGCACCAGGAACATGGGAACACCTGAGTTTTTTGGTCAGCTGTGTCCCTGACTGGAGTCTTTGTCCCCATGCCTATAGTATGAAGAGCTCCAGAACACTGCTGGCAGGCACGGGGACAGCCTCCGCAACACCAAGGTGGAGATCCAGGAGTTGTCCAGGAATGTCCAGAGGCTGCGGGCTGAGATCGAGAACGTGAAGAAGCAGGTAAAGGACCATCAGCGCCTCATTGGGTAATAGCTGCATGCTGGGTCACGATGGGGCTTGGTAGTGAGTGGGAATGCAGTCATGAAAATTCATGCTCTTTAGAGGAGATGGATTATTTTTGTCTGCTCTCTCTCCAGTTAGTGCCATAAGGATGCTCCAGTAGAGAGTGGACATCTCTACTGTCCAGAGAAGGGATCTCACACCCTGGTTTTTCTTCCTCAGAACCAGCAGCTTCAGGCAGCCATTGCTGAAGCTGAGGAGAGGGGGGAGATGGCCATCAAGGATGCCAGGAGGAAGCTGGAAGAGCTGGAATGTGCCCTGAACAAGGACAAAGAGGAGCTGGCTCGTCTGCTGAAGGAATACCAGGAGCTGCTGAACACCAAAATTGCACTGGATGTTGAGATTGCCATGTACAGGAAACTGCTGGAGGGGGAGGAGAACAGGTATTTAATTGGCATCTATTTGCTTAATGTGTCATTCACGCTCTAATTCCAAAGTATATAATAATTATATGAAGCATAAACATACTTGAGTGGGTTTTCTATCTTAAAAGAATATGGAGGTAAAGGTTGCACATTTCTTTAAAGAATAATTGGAAAATTCTGAAAAAAATTGAGTAGGTTGCTAATTTTTTAAAATAATAATGAGGAAATATAAACTTGTACAAAAAAGGGAAATTCTCAGCTGAAGAGCTATGCACTTCCCAGAGGAATAACTGGTCCCAATTTCCCTCGCAGGCTGTGCAACGACAGCATGTCCAACGTCAATGTCTGTAAGTATCTGCCCTGGGGTCCTTCAGAAGGGGCAGAACTTGTTCTTTTGGGCAACAGGTGAGTAATCCATGCTTCTCTTCCAGCTGTGGTGGGCAGGACGACTGTCTCTGGAGGCAGAGGAGGCATGGGAGGAGGATTCGGAGGCAGCGGCATGGGAGGAGGATTCGGAGGCGGCAGCTGTGGAATGGGAGGAGGATTCGGAGGCGGCAGTGGCATGGGAGGAGGAATGGGAGGAGGTGGCATCTGTGGAGGAAGCAGCAGCTTTGGAGGAGGCAGCATGGGTGGCAGCTGTGGGATGGGGGGAGGAATGTACGGTGGGGGCTTCTCCTCTGGGAGCGGAAGGATGTGCGGCTCTGGCGGGGGATCCTCCTCCATGCGGAGATGCGTCACCACCACCTCGGTCAAATCTTCGGGAGTGAGATTCTGAGCCCCGAAGGTTGACAAGGAAAGAAGCACCTCCTCTCTCCTCCTGCCAGCAGCCCAGCCTCCCAAAGCTCAGCTCCGGTGTCCCGCAATGGGATGAACTCTGTCCCTCCCACCCAGCCCATTCCAGCTCCTGTTCCCACCCGGGGCTTTGGTGGCGATGCCGTGGGTGTCCCAGCACCGGGAGCTGCCTTGGCAGGAGGGGCTGCTCTGCCTTCCTTGCTGTGTTGTACATTTCTTGTGGCAAACGTGTATAAAACCTCTCTTTCCTCATCTCTCCTTCTGTTCTGTGTCTGTACTGCCCTTCCTCAGTGTGTGTGTCCTGTCCTCCTTCACCAGGATGTTGCCATTCCCAATAAATTGCAGAGAACATTCACGATGTTATTGTGTCACTGCTTCAGAAGCCACTCTGGGCAAGGTGGTTCGTGCTTTGGGGACACAGCTTGTTGGGAAACTGGGGGCCTGTCTTGGAATGGAGAATGCAAACCGTACCCCTCCCCACCCCGTCTTTTTTTTTTTTCCAATTATAAATTTGCAGTTAAAAGCTTTTAGGCAAAAGATTTGGGAAAAGAAATAGCAGTTTTTTACTATAACAAAGCAAACAAAAAAACAACAACTACAGCATTAATAACAAAAACAGTACCAAGAACCTCAAGGACTTTGCTTCACAAAAACCCAGGGCAGTTTGGTCTCGGTGCCTTTGTAGGATCCTCAGAGCACCAAGCTGGAACAGTGGAAAGTCCCGGGCTGGTGGCTGGGATGGCAGGATGTCCCGGCAGGGCAGGGGCAGGGTGTCCCAGCAGGGCAGGGGGTGCAGGGTCACGCTGTAGCAAGAGGAGCAGTGCCGACCAAACCACGATGGCAGGGCAGGGCTGGGCCAGCTCCTGCAGGGTGGTAGAGGAGCTCAGAATTCCAGGGCGAGCAGATGATGCCAGATTTCCCAGAACTGGACCCCTCCAGAGAGAGAGTGAACTCTTCTAGCAGCGAGCAGTGCAGCTGTTCTCTCTCCCCGAACACCAAAAAAACAGAATGCCAAGCTGCCTCAAGCTCTGTCCTTTACCTGCCCCAAAACTCGAATATCTCTCCTTCCAAGCTTTGACCACCCCTTTGTTTTTTTGTTAAATAGTCTTAAGTATCCAACACTTAGTTTCCTTGGTAACTTATGGGGAAAAGATTCGTTAGAGTAAAAAGGAACATACCTAACCTCCAACAGGGCCATTCTTTGCTCAGTGTGTCGTACCCGTACTTTGATGGAGCTGAACGTCTGAGGGTGGACCAGGGCAGGCATCCCAGCTCAGGTGATGACTGACTCTCACCTGAAGGTGGTGGGTGCTGGATGCTCAGTTCACACAATGCTCACTGACTCAGTGAGCCAGCAGAAGACCAAACCGAGGAGTACAGGAGCCTGCTCAATTTTTAGGCATCTCCTGACATGGTGAATCATCCAGTTCATCCTTGGAATTCTGCAGTTATTCCCTGTCCTGGTTTAGGGCAAATTTGGGAGAAAACCCCTGGAATAGGGTTCCTCTGGAGAGCAAACCCAAACAGCCCCTCCCCCCAGCCGGTCCGGGAAAAGAACTTCATCGGAGAAAAGTGGAAAAAACTATTTATTCAACAAACAAAGTGCCCACCGCAAGCACAGAAATAAATAACACAAAACAACAAAACCTCTCGCTGCTCCGAAGAGAGATGGCAAAACTGAAAGAAGTCCTTGCCATGAGTTAGTTCAGCTCTCTCAGTTTCTTCTCAATCCCAGTCCCTTTTGTGCTGGAAAATGCCGTCTGGTGACCCCGGTGGGCTGCAGGAATGAGATCCAGGGGTGTCTCTCTGGATTCTTCAGTTCAGGACATGTTTAAAGAATCTCAAGAAGAAAAGAAAAAAATAGTCCAGTGAGCTTCTCTGCCTGAGCTAGCTAAACTAACTAAAAGCAAAAAAGGTTTTTGTCCGGCTGCTGTTCGTACCTCCGATGAACACACCATCCCGAAAATAAATGCAGAAGAGTGAACACTGTTTTCCAAAACAAACTGTGTGCTTCTTTGTTCCCTGCTTCACTCTCAGAACCAAGTCTTAAAGGCACAGAACTAAATATACAGCAAAACCAGAACAGACGATTGGGGATACAAGCATCATAAAGTCACCCTAGGACATTTCCCCAGCAGATTTCTGCAATTGTTTGGTCTGGAAACCTCCAGCACAAAGGGGTCCAGTATCTTCCCAGTCATTGAGCTAATACAGGCTGCCTTGTCCCAGTTTTTTATGCTCAGCTTTAGGCACACAAAGGCACTCAGTGCCTCAGTGCCCATGTCCCATTTCTCCAGATGTGGCAACACTCTAATTCCTGAAGCTCTAGGAAAGGGACTTTCTCAATCCCTCTTGGATTTTGGAAGCTCAAAGGGTTTGCCGAAACTTGTGTCCTGGGATTTAGGCAGAAACATTCCCAGTGCCTCATGGCCCCACAGGGGCCAATGAATGACGAGAATCATCAGCAGCAGGTGGAAGCCAACACTGGATCAGTCTCATCTGAGTTTCCTGCCTCCGAATGGTCTTTGGATTGTGATGAGGGGGTGGCAGGGTAGGAGGCCCTTGGGTGAGGGAGCTGGTGAACGTGTATAACAATGGATCAGGATGTTGATCCAGCACCTGCCTCTGGCGCACACCTGAGCTGTGGGATGGCCAGGTGGGATGCACAGTTCGGCACCCAGAGGGCAGGGGAGCACTGGAGACCCATGTACCATCCCTGACCAGCTGTGGGAACACGAAGGGCTGGGAAGGTGTGATTCATCCCCATCCATGAGCTCAGCTACCATCCTCTCCCTGAGAAGCCGATTAACTCCCCAGTGGCTCATCCTTGCTCCAAGAGCAGGAGGGGGAGATTTGGAGGCGCTCACGAGGGGGTTTGGAAGGGGAGGCTGGAGTGTTTGATCTGCGCTATGCTGTGGCTCCTCTACCACCCGGAGAGATCAAAGAGGCAAAACCTCTGTCAGCGGTGGTTCGAGAGTCCTGCAACAGCCTCTGGGAGTTACTGGTGTTCTCAGAGTGGGTCAGGAAGCTGCAGAGTGAGGTAGAGGTTCAGAAAAGTGAGCTCTTGGAAAAGGGAGTTCTCCCCACTTTGAAGGGTGCTGGAGCTGGGATTGTGGCTGGGTTTCGCCCAAATAAAGATGCTGAGTAGGCAATGCCTGTGTGAAGCTGGTGTTGTGCCAGGAGCAGTTTGAGGTTTGGCTTGGGGCAAGAGTCATCTGTTTTGGTGCTTAATCACCTGTTTCAGTGTTTAATTTTAAGAGCCTGTTTCTTCTAAACTTTACAATGGACTTTACATGGCGTTGTAGCGCTGCTGTGAAGAGTCATTGCGACACCTCCTCCATGCTCTTGGCTGGGTAAGATTTGAAGCCAGAGCGTGGCTTGGTCTCCATCCATGTTTTCTGCCGAGTTCACATTTCCCTGGTGTTGATGATTCTGCTGTGCGCAGCTTCTTGCGCAAGAGATCTGAGGGTACAGCTGGAGCCCAGCTGCCTGTCGAGTTTTACATGGAGAAGGCTCAGGCGACTCCAGGTTTGGAATAATCTGCACATCTTGTCTGAAGACGTCAGGGTGACTCAATCTGGGCGTCTTATCTGCAGGAGCTGAGTGTGGTCAGCACCCAGGCATCTGGCTGACTTTGCAGATCTTCCTCCTCCTTGTGGAATCTCCTCATGGGATGTTCCAGTGAAGTCCTGGTGCCTTCATAGCATGGGTTTGGCAGTTGAGAGGGAGGCCAGGAGAAGGGACAACCTGTTTTCTCCACCTAAGCCTGAACCACTCTGCAGCTCCCCTGGCATGTGCATCATGAGTGAGCGCGCTGGGCTGCAGGATGGTCTGGAGAGCTTAAATCTTCATCTGGGAGATGACTGTGGAGAAACCAGCCCATCTTGATTGCAGCTGCTTTTGGAAGGGAAGGTGTCTCCTCCATGCTGTGGGGGTGCTGTCCATTCTCCAGCTGCAGGAACACACACCTGGTTAACCCTTGACCAACCATGACTTGTGTCCCTCAAGGGTGGGATAGCCCCTTCACCAACTGTTTAGTCCGTTAATGGTGGAATAATCCTCAGCCGACTGTTGCGTCCTTCAATTGCCAAATAACTGCTGCCAACTGTTGAATCCCTAAGGGTGGGATAATCTTGGCAAACAGGTGAATTCCTGTCAAGAGCAATGTCCTCCCCTCCCTCTCATTCCTCACAGTCTGTGGCTCCAGAAGCCCCATCCCAGTGACAATCAATGACATTCATGTTTCTGATTCCTCCAGTGGCTTTTGGAAGTGTTTTCCCGGGCTGGTTTTCCAAAGTGTTTGTGGTGTCTATGACCACTGGCTGATTCCTAGGGATGCTTTCAAACCACGTTTACCTGCCCAAATCTCCTATGCGACCATAAAAACTCAACACATGCAATTGGGAAGCTTAAAAACAGGATATTTTTTTACTACTTAAATGCTTTAAAATATATATTTCCCTTGACTTTTATTCATTATTTTCAGGAAATAAGAATGAAGGAAATGTTGGTGTTTTTTACTGGTAAAATAAATGAATGTAATTAAAAGATTTATTTGACTAGTGAGGCTCAGAATGTACCTGCAAGATGTCCTTCATGTGTCTGAATCCATTACTGGGGAGCTGGTTCATGATATTAAACATTATTGTCAGCCATCATTACAACATCTACTGCCTGGAGCATCCTTTCCATCCTCTGTGGCTTGACAATCCCTATGGCCATTGTAAAAGCACAAGTAAGGAGTTGGACATCCTTGTTCTCTTGCTCTGGTGCTCAGAATCCCAGGACCTGTTGTCTCAGACTTTGTGGGACACATTTTGGAGGGAAAAATCCCACTTGATGCTCTTGGGAAGGAAATAAGCAGCCCCTTTCCAGATAAAACAGAAAAGCTGACACCCATTAAATGTTAATGATGTGGCATTTTTTCACTTGGAAAGTCATTGGGAATTTTCTGCTTAACAAGGAGATTAGGGGTGTGCTTGGGGGAATTGTGAAAGCCTCATTCCATCTGGGTTTCACCCAAATCCTTGCCTGGTGTGGAGTGTCAGGCAAAATATCTGTAGTCAGACAACCTGTGGAGTCATTAGGAGCAGGCAGGGAGGAGGGAAGAACATGACAACATCATTGTAAAACATATTTTTCCAGATGACATAAAGATATGGGAGTCCACTTACTCACAGAGACTTGCCTTGGTGCTCCTGCTTTTCCTTCTGCACGGCGAAGCGGATTTCTGGGTGGAGTCACCAATTTGGCAAAAATCTGTTAACCGCACCAAGCTGATGAAGACAGTAAATTTGTTTCCTCTTCACACCCAAGCTGTCCCAGCCCACCTCCAGGAGCAGATAAAAGGGAATGCCTGGAGCAGTGGAGCCAGAGAAGACTCTGAGCACTTCTCTCTGCCCTCAGCACCAGCTCTGCTCTGTCGATCTCCTCAGCTTCTCCATTCTTGGCTCTTTTGAGGAGAACCAGCCATGTCTCGTCAGTCTGTCTGCAGGAGCTTTGGAGTTGGGAGCAAAAGGGGATTCAGCTCCTGCTCTGCTGTTGGTGGTGGCTTTGGAGGCGGCGGCCGGAGCAGGATCAGCTACAGCTCATTCTCCACATCCAGGGGGTATGGAGGTGGCAGCGGACGCTGTGGAGGATTCAGCAGCCGGAGCCTCCACAACCTGGGAGGCAGCACAAGGATTTCCATGGGCAGCTCTTACGGCAGTGGCTATGGATGTAGAATCGGTGGCTTTGGTGGAGGATTTCCAGGAGGATTTGGTGGCATTGGAGGAGGTGTTGTTGGTGGAGGAATGGGCGGCTTTGGTGGCTCCGTCAGATGTGGCCCCGGGTTCCCTGGAGGCATCCAGCCAGTGCAGGTGGACCCGACCCTCCTGCGGCCAGTCCATGTTGACATCGACCCTCAGATCCAGCTAGTGAAGTGCCAGGAGAAGGAGCAGATCAAGACTCTGAACAACCAGTTTGCCTCCTTCATTGACAAGGTGAGAGGTTGGAGCTGGATTTGCTTGGGAATGGGAAAACTGCAGAAATTCCTTGTGCTCTGGAGAGGGAAATATCCTTCTCAGCTCAGTGTTGGGCTGTGATTGTTTCCATTGGGTTCCATCTGGTTTCCTCCTGAGGAAATGTCAAAAATTAGCATCCACAGAGAAATGGAACAACTTTCTTCAGGTTTGGTGGATGCATGTTTGTTTTCTCTCCAGTGCAGACAGGCCAAAGGGATGGGGATATACTCACTGACCAAAAAGTGTTCCTTTAAGTCTATCCTTTTTCTGGGATAACTTTTTTCTCAAGGAACTTAAAATCTAGGAATGAAATGTAAAAAAATTTGTAACTGTTTCTTGTTTCAGTTTAAGTGCAGATGAGTTCCCTTTAAATTATCTGAACTGGGAGAATGTTGGTTATAAGTGTGTTCTGTGGTTTTTAAATATATGATGTTTATATGGAATAATATCTGTGTCTCATAAGAGAATGTTCTTGAATATGGAGACCAATGAGATTTCATTCACTGGAAAGTCAAAAAGGATCTGATGCAGAAAATTAATGTAAAAAATCCAGACCAGTGTTGGAAATAACTTGTATGATTGGAATGGAAGCATTTCAGTAGCTGCCCTCCCCCCTAGAAAAACCACAACAACAACAAAAAAAGAGAGTAGAAATACAGGAGGATAAAAGAGGAGAATTTAAGGATAATAGGGGGAAAAAAGGGAGAAAAAAGGGAGGAATAGTCCCCTTGGAAGCAATGGTCCTGTTAAGGTTTTGGGGAATGACTCCCATGGTCTCCCAAAGCTCCCAGGAGGTTTGAGCAGTAGGATGTGTCTCTGGTGAATGTTTCACACACCTTCGTTGGCTGTAGGTCCGATTCCTGGAGCAGCAGAATAAGGTGCTCTCCACCAAGTGGGAGCTGCTCCAGCAGCAAGGGCCATCTGGGCCGAGGAAGAACCTGGATGTGATCTTTGAGAACTACATCCAGAACCTGCGGAGGAGGCTGGAGTCTCTGCTGGGGCAGCGGGGCCAGCTGGAGTCAGAGCTGCAGAACATGAGGCAGTACGTGGAGGAGTTCAAAACCAAGTGAGTGTGAGGACAAGACAGGGAGGGACCAGCCAGGAGAGTGGAGCTGGTGTGGAGACCCTGTGGGTGGAGTGACCAGGGGTCTCAGAGTCTCACCTTGTCCTGCCCCCACCACAGGTATGAGGAGGAGATCAACCGTCGCACAGCTGCCGAGAACGAGTTTGTGGTGCTGAAGAAGGTGAGTCTGGAGACACCAGTGGGGACAGGGTGAGGAGGGACAGGAGGTAAAGACATGGGAAGGACTCAGCTCCAAGATGGGCAGAACCAACCAGGAAGAGTCCACAGCTCTTGTGTGCTGAGAGGAAGCTGTGGTCCAGTTCTGGGATCTTTCCTTTAGGATGTGGACTGTGCCTACATGACCAAAGTTGAGCTGGAAGCCAAGGTCGGAGCTTTGACAGATGAAATCAACTTCCTGAGGTGCATGTATGAGGAGGTAGGAGCTCTCTCTTCTCCAGGGAGGGGATGTGTGTGTGTGTGAGTGCAAACTTTTCATCAGGTGTGTGGTGGCCAAGGACCCTGAGGTTGGACAGGGCTTGTGGCTGGATTTAGGCTTGAGATGGTGCCTCTGAGTCATGTCTTGGTTGCAGGAGCTGTCTCAGATGCAGACAATCAGCCGGGATCTGTCTGTGGTGGTGTCCATGGACAACAACCGGCACCTGGACCTGGACAGCATCATCGAGGAGGTTCGGCGCCAGTACGAGCAGATCGCCCAGAGCAGCCGGGCTGAGGCCGAGGCCTGGTACCAGAGCCGGGTGAGTTGGGTGGGGGTTGAGGCACCAGGAACATGGGAACACCTGTGTTTTTTGGTCAGCTGTGTCCCTGATTGGAGTCTTTGTCCCCATGCCTATAGTATGAAGAGCTCCAGAACACTGCTGGCAGGCACGGGGACAGCCTCCGCAACACCAAGGTGGAGATCCAGGAGTTGTCCAGGAATGTCCAGAGGCTGCGGACAGAGATTGAGAACGTGAAGAAGCAGGTGGGGATTGGCCAGTATCTCACAGGTTCCTCCTGTTCTCCCTCCAGTCTGTCCCATGAGGATGCTCCAGTAGAGGGTGAGCAGAGAGAATTAAGAAATTTATTTTGTTCTGCACAGAACCATCATCTGCAGTCAGCCATCGCTGAGGCTGAGGAGAGAGGGGAGATGGCCACCAAAGATGCCCGGAGGAAGCTGGAAGAGCTGGAATGTGCCCTGAATAAGGACAAGGAGGAGCTGGCTCGCCTGCTGAAGGAATACCAGGAGCTGCTGAACATCAAGATTGCACTGGACGTTGAGATTGCCATGTACAGGAAGCTGCTGGAGGGGGAGGAGAACAGGTGAGACCTCCCACCATGGCCTGGGCCAGGGCTCTGTCTCCGCTTGGGTCAGATTCATCTTTAATCATCGCTCACAGCACATGTAACATTGAAATCTGATCACTTTCATTTCTTCCTCCAAATTTTGAAGCTCAAAACAGAAACCTAGTCCCCATAGGGAATATTTCTCAGCAGGCCTGATTGATCTTATATGAAACAGGATATAAAAGGAACATTTGGGTAAGAGTTTTGCTTCTGACTGTATATAGATTTACAAGTGGTGTTCCTCTTCCTACACAGGCTCTGCTTAGACAACCCCTCCAACGTGAATGTCTGTAAGTATTCACACGTTGTTTTCTCTGCAGAATTACCTTTATCCTTGGTTTTGTGAAGATTCCTAGGATGTTGCCTGGTATTCAATTAGCCTCTCTCTATTTTCCAGCTGTGGTGGGCAGAACCACTGTGTGCGGAGGCAGATCTGGCAGCTTTGGAGCCAGCAATGGCCTGGGTGGAGGAGGAGTGTGCACAGTTGGCGGTGGGAACATCCTTGGCGGCAGCTGTGGTGTGGGAGGAGGGATCATCACTGGTGGCTTCTCCTCTGGCAGCGGGAGGATGTGCAGCACTGCAGGTGGCAACTTCATGGCCGGGGGGGGCTCCTCCTCTGTGCGAAGATGCGTCACCACCACGACAGTCAAATCCTCTGGGGTCAAATACTGAGCCTTCACCTCCATTCTCCCAGGGAAAGCAGTTCCTTCCTCTTCCTCCCATCAGCAGCACAGCCCTTTCCATCCCCATCAGTATTCAGGAGGAAACAAACTGTTTCTGAGGGAAATGTCCCCAAAGTGAGATTGAAAATGAGACACATCCCTCTGGCCCAGGCTGGCCCTCGCTGAGCCCCACTGGGGTGAAACATCCCCCTCGTGGCTCCCCACCACTGCAGAGCTCCCTGGGGCTGCTGCACCAGCTGAGGAGGAGCCTGTGGAAAATTGCTCTTCCCTGTCACTTTCTAAGGCCTGTGTTTCCCCCATGCCCCCCATGGGTCCCCCACACCCTGCTTCAGCTGTGTCAGGAGCCTGCATGAACAGAAGGAAGGAGATGATGCCCCACATTCAGGTTTAGGAGTGAGAAGCAGGTCTCTGGAGTTGTCCACCTTCCCCAGGTGGAGTAATTTGGCAGCTTTAATGTTTTATGGATCCTTTTCCCTCCTCTCCTTCCTGCCTGGAGCGTGTGGCCCTGTTGCCCCCTTCTGTCATGCAAATCAGCTGCTTCCTGCCAGTGCCATGGCCCTAGGGTCCTTCAGAATACCAATAAACTGCAGAGAGATGAAGATATTTTTGTGTTGTCTCATCACTCAATGCTCCCCAGGGAAGGGGAAACGTGGGTTTGCCCTGGATCAGAATGATCGCAGGACAAACAGACTGAACAGGGAAAGAATTGAGAGCAGCCCTGTGAGAAGGAATTGAGGGTGCTGGGGGGTGAGCACTGAACCTGCCCCAGCCCAGAGACTCCCCGAGCCTGGGCTCAGCCCCCAACAGGAGCAGCAGGGGTGTTCTGCCTTGCTCAGGTGAGACCCCACCTGCAGAGGTGCTCCAGCCCTGGGGCCCAGCACAGGGAGGATGTGGAGCTGCTGGAGAGAGCCCAGGGGAGGCCACGGAGCTGCTCCGAGGGCTGGAACCCCTCTGGAGCCAGGCTGGGAGAGCTCGGGGTGCTCACCTGGGGAGAACGGAAAGGAGACTTTTGAGCCCCTTCCAAGGAGCTCCATGAGAGCTGGAGAGTGACTTGGAAAGGGCGAGATGGGACAAGAGGTGATTGCTTCAAACTGGAAAAGAGGAGAGTCAGATGGGATGTTGGGAAGGAATTCCTTCCCGTGAGAGTGTTGAGGCACTGGAATGGATTTTCTTGAGATTGTCCTATCCCTGGAAGTGTCCAAGGCCAGGCTGGATGAGGCTTGGAGCAACCTGGGATAGTGGAAGGTGTTTCTGCCCAGAGCAGATGGTGGAATGGGATGAGCTTTAAGATCCTATCCAATCCAAACTCTTCTATGATCCTATTTTGAGCTGATTTAGATGGTCTTGTCTCAAGACAAGATTGTCTTTAGATGATCTTGATGCTCAAGGTGTTTCCTTGAGCATCACCCTGAGAACTGGGATTCATTATTCCCATTTAGAGTTTGGGCTGGCTGGGGGTGGGCAGGAGCTTGGAGCAACCTGGTTCAATGGAAGGTGTCCCTGCCCATGGCTGGACATGGCTGGACATGGAACTGGATGATCTTTAGGATCTCATTCCAACTCCTGCCATGGAGGAGTCTCCAGTGGGTAGCTGGAGCCAGGGTGAGGAGGCTGAATCCTCCCCGGGGCTGGCACAAGGATAAGCAGCACCCTCTGCCTGTCTGGCTGGGCTCTTCACTGGCTCCTCATCTGTGAACCGTGGGAAGGTCTGACAACTCTGAGTGGACACGAATTACTCACAAAGAAAAAAAAAAAAACAAAAACAAACCAGCCTGAAAGAAGAAGCCGAATAAGCCAGAGCCCAGAGCCTGCCATCAGAGCTCCAGGTTGCCCAGCCAGATTAGTCATTAGCCCTCTCCAAATTACATGCCATTGCAACCAAAGTAATTTGATTAATGCTTGACTGGATTCTTCTGTAGCTCTGGGAGGAGCGAGAGGTGAATCAGCCCTGACTTCTCTGCAGTGTGCGTGTTATATGGAGTGGGAACAGATGGGATTTAAGGTCCTTTCCAACTTCAACCATTCCACAAATCTATGATTGATCTGGTGCAGATAAAATATGGAAATGGAGATCAACATTGTCAAGTTCTTGTCATCTAAATGAGCAAAATAAGGAAGAAATGACTGGTTTTATCTGAACCAGTGTTACTTTCCTGCTGTTTTTCTTATTCACCTCCAAATTTCCTTCCAGTTCACCCTTCTGACTTCCGAATGATGTTTATACCAGGCTGCAATGTGTCTTATTCTCCTGTTTGAGTCAAAACTGACATTTCTGATTCTAAAAGTCATAGGTTGGGATGGGAAAGACCAAAAAGTCATAGCCCTCTTCCTCATCCCAGGGAAGAGTCCAGGGACAGGTTTGGACCCAGGAGGGTCCTGAGGACACCCTCAGGAAGGTGGCAGAGAGGACAGAGATCTCCAGCCTGCTGAAGCCCAGGAAGCCAAAAGTGCAGATGTCATCCTGCCAAAAACCACAGGATCTTCCCGAGTTCCCTGAGTTTTTCCTGGAGAGAAGCCAAGAGGTGCCAGGATTTATCATTCCCATCTGATGCACTCATGAAAAAGGGAGTTGAAGGAAATAGCTCCAGTGCATCATGCTGGGATGAAAGGGTTGGGATACCCTTTGCCTGCTCTGTGGGGCACTGTGAGAGCCGCTGGATCCCATCCAGGGAGGCCAAGAAAGACACTGAGGGGCTGGAGCATGTCCAGAGACAGGAACAGAGCTGGGGAAGAGCTGGACACGAGGAGAAGGATCTGGAGAACCTCTGAGGAACAACAGAGGGAGCTGAGGGGGCTCAGCCTGCAGAAAATGAGGCTTGGGGGGACTTTCTCACTCTCCAGAATTCCCTGACAAGAGGGTGCAGCCAGGTGGGGGTTGGAGGACAGGGAAATGTCATTGCTCCACTGGGGTCAGGGCATGGGCTGAGAAGGATCTTTTGCTTTAGAACATGAGAAGAAACTGAATCTGTGCCATGTTTTATGAGCTCCTTGGGAAATTAACCCAAGTGGCATTTTACTGGCTGCAATTAGGCCTGTAATGAGTTTTTAATTGTTACTAATCATGTTTATGGTGGGAGGGCCTTGGGATCCACCATGGTTTTTCTCCTGGGTGGGTCATTGTGCAAACGTGAAGAAGACTCCCCCAGTTTGGGCTCGCAGGGGGATGATGGTGGAGAGCTGGAGAGCAGGAAATATTTGCTTTTATGAGAAGCACTGGTTTGTCACCTGGGAACTGACCTCCCTCTGCATCCTCCAGGCTGGGGTTTACCTGGCACACGTCTCCTGAACAGCTGGAGTCCTTTGGGATCTTGAAGATGGGACGTTCAGGGGAAGGAATTGAGGAGCAGAGAGGTTAAAGGAAGTTAAAAGTGGGGATCAGCATCCTTTGGGCCCCTCTCTGCACTTCATACAGAAACACCTCCAGTTCTCTTACCTCCAACTCAACTGGTCTAAAAAACAACTCAAATACACACTAGAAAACTCTCTGATCTCCTCAAGAGAGACCAAAACCAGCAGCTCATGGAAGCAGTGACCCCAACAGGAGGAGGTTTAAAACTCCTGTGGGCAAGAACATTGACAAAGGTACCTAAAGCTGTGCAACTTCCAAAGTAATTTAGCTAAGAGGAGCTCTTCCCTCTGCTTTCCACACTGGGTTCCTGATGTTTAATCCTGGATACTCCATCACCTCCTTTCCTGCTCTATGGACTCCGTCTTGGGTTCCTTGTGAGTGAATCCACTGCCAACCTCCAGGGGTGACTTGTGCCGGGATCCAGAGGAATCTGTGTCGCAGAGCATCATCTGTGGCTGCACAGAAAAATTTGGGCCCTTCATCTAATTAATATTCACCCCAGATTTGCTTGAGCTCCCATCTGAGCACTTTTCCCGCTGGACTTGGCCCCTGTTGGATGCTGACCCTGCTCCTCTGAACAAAACACCTGTTCCCACCCACCCCCATGACCTGGATGCCTGGGAATGTGGTGCCTCCTGCTCCCTCCCAGCCCTGTTCCATCCAGGGCTGTCTCAGCTCCAGCTGGGACAGGTAGAGCCGGATTTGCACAATTTACAGCAACTGCATCATCCGCACCTGGTGCTGACAGAGACCACTCCTCCTCTTTCCCCTCCTACCCATTTCAGTTGGGATGGTGGTGATTCCCTGAGCTTCATCCTCCTTCCACACTCCCAAGTTCTGTCCTTGGAGTGGAATGATGTTCCATAGGGTTTACAGGCATGACCTCAAACCCCACATTATCTGACCAATGCTGTTGGAGCACGGGTTGAAACAATTCTATCTCTCCCATGGCCTGGGGACTCAGCTGTTCTGGGCGGGGGGGAGGGGGACACAGCCACAAAATGCCACAAAATGTCACTGGAAGGTTTGGAGCCTGTGCAAGGGAAAGTTCTCAGACACAGCCAAACCTGCTGGTGACCACCAGGTGCTGCTCTGACACCAGAACCTGTCACTGTCCTCCAGGTCAATGACAAATTGACTTTCTCATAAGTTATGGGTCAGGCTGAGATGGGAATTTCGGGTTGTGTACAAACCTACCACTGTTACAGGTCATGACTCCAGCTGACAATCAGGGGGAAGGTGACAGGAGAAGAGGTGGGTTGTGCCCATGTTTGTGGTGGGTCTCTCTCTGCTGGGGGTTCTCTGCTGAGTCTGATCCATTCAGGATTTGATTTGGGGCCAGAATCAGCTGAAATGGGAACTGCTCTGTGTGTCAGCCTTGGACAAGGACCTCCTGCTGGTCCTGGGGGGCCTTGGGGCCGCCCCCCTCCCTCCGCCCCCACAAAACCCCCTGAAGGAGTTCTCCCATTTTGGGGCTGGGGGCGAGGGCTCTGCAGTGTTTGTGACCCCCTGGGGTAAAGGTTGGGCCAACGGCCAAGGAGTCGAGCCCTTTACCTGGATTGTTTTCCATTGGGCATCCTCTGGGAAATCCATTCCAGGGCCTCACAACCCTCACAGGAGGAATTTCTTCCCAACATCCCACCTAACTCTCCCCCTCTGGCAGTGGGAAGCCATTCCCTGCGTACGTGACACCATCCCTTGTCCCCAGCCCCTCTCCAGCTCTCCTGGAGCCCCTTTAGGCCCTGGAAGGGGCTCCAAGGTCTCTCTGGAGTGAGGTGAACACCCTCAGCTCTCCCAGCCTGGCTCCAGAGGGGTTCCAGCCCTCGGAGCAGCTCCGTGGCCTCCTCTGGACTCTCTCCAGCAGCTCCAAATCCTCCCTGTGTTGAACAATGCTCTCAGGCCTGGAACTGCTGGGATTCTCCTGATCAAGGCCAGGAGCTGGACTTGATGATCCCTGTCTGTCCCTTCCAGAACTCGAGATATTCCAGGATTCTATACCTGTCAAAGCCCTTAAACTGGCCTTCCCCCACCCCATCCTCAGATCTTTCCCTCCCCAGGCAGGAGATTTACACTGGAATCATCACGGATTTGGGGCTTTTTGTGCAGCTTTACCTTTTCTGCGCCTGCCTCCTTGTCCTGTGGCTGTTCCTTCTGTTGTTGCAGAGGCAACCACAGCAATTCGGATCCATCAATAGAGGGATTTACTCAATTGATTGCAAAGTCTGACCTTGAGTGGGCTAATTATGAGCTCGGAGTCCGGCCCAGGTGGAGCTGCTGGGTGGGGTCACCCTCCTGTCGCTGACGCTGCCCCCAGAAGGCAGCACCGGACCCACTTCCTGGGAGGTCAGTAATCACCTTGTTTACTGGATTTGGAACATCTGCCAGAATTAACTCCAGCTGCTTCGGCTTCCTGTGGGACAGGATAAGATTAAAATCATTCTCAACTCACACACCAGCTTTTGGAGCTACTGAACACTCTCAGGCTCTTCTTTACCTTGGGGGAGCAAGTGAAGAGGTTCCTGAGACCTCTGATTGTTGGGTCACCTGGAGATCCTCATCAAAATCCTGCCCTAATAGAAACAAAAATCAATTTATATCATGACTGCCACATGCATTGACCATTTTTCTGCTGAGAAACGTGCACATAGCAAAAAAAAAGTCATTTCTGCTAGTGCATTTAACCTGACGTTCAATCCAGTTTCCTCCTCATCCTCTTTGGGCTTTCTTGCCTTATTTTAATAATTTTTTTTCTCTGCAGGTCTTGCCTTTCCTCCTCCACCTGCTCCTTCTGAAACCCTTTGGAGATTTTATCTCTGCCTTGTTCCAGCACCTCGCCTGAGCCCGAGGGCATCAGCTGTGTGTGGAGGCACCGGGACACGCTCATCCTGTCAGAGATCTCGGGGATCAGAGGCTGGTACTTGGCATTAGCCAATTAAGCAGAAAAATTAATGAGCTTCTTCGTCCACTCGCCACCACTATTAATAATAACAGCAACAGAAAAATGACCTCCGTGTATTCACAAATAATATTCAATTTAATTAATAAACTTTCACATTATTGTGAGGGAAAGAGGAGATTAACCAATATTGTAATTATGTTGTTATTTTCTGAATTGATGATTTAATATAATGGGTGTTGTTGAGGAAGTTATTGGCTTGTTTACCTTCCTGTCAGCCCCAAATCACGAACCATTTATTAAAAGAGATTAAAAGAGCCATCAGTCCCTTGTTAACAGGATCACAAGTTAAAGTCAGATTTCAGGTTGTTGGTCCCTAATGAGCCTCACCAGAGACCCCCTCCCTCAGGGACACGACACCGGGACTGTCTGGCCCTGGAGCTGACCTTCCTCCCCACTCTGGGTGGAATCCACCCGGGAAGCTCCTGCTAGCCTCCTCAAAGTCAAAATTCCAGTGTGAAGCCATAACCAGGGCATTTCACCTTTTATTTTTCTGCACAAACAACCACATTTTTGACATTTCCCTTGCTTCGTCCTTTCAGAATCTTCCTGCATTTGCTGATCAGAGGGAAAGGCTGTGGCCATTCCCTGCACGGATGTTTCTGGCTCTGGGGAAGCTCTTCCTGCTCTTTGAGGGCTTGCCAGCCCTTCCCACGCTGATCTCTTTTTCTTCCCTTGCTCTCATTGGAGCTTGGACTTTATTCCAACTTCAACCACGTTGTTCCATGCTGCGCCAGAGATCCTGGTCTCTACTTCATCTACTCTTGTCCTTCTTCCCCTCCAAATAAAATTCCTCTGTGGCAGCAGAGTGATTCCTCCTGCTCTGGAATTCTGTGGTCCATCAGCTGCTTCCTCCCATTCGTGTTTTGGAGCAGCTCCTGATGGAGTGACCCAGTGATGGGTCTTGTTCCTCCTTATCTGCCCTGGATCCCGCCAATTCCAGCAGTGTGTTTCCATAAAGCATTGCTGTTCAACAAAGGCAAAAGAAGATATCCCCTCACCAAAATCATTCACAACCACCTGAGCTCTGTCTGTCTGTGCAGGAAAAATCCCTCCCATTTAGGGCCTTCCCAGATCCCCTCCAGTTACAGCTTTCTCACCAGGAAATGTCACAATTTACCACAAATGTCAAAATGTCAAAAAATTTACCACAAAATGTCAAAATGTTCCCTGACAGGAGGATTTTTTTCCTGTGATTTAATAGCAACTTCCAGTCTCACCCAGATCTAGGTCTGTGTGAGGGAAATTCCATTTTGTCTCCCTGACCCTAAATGATGAATGTGGGTTCCACTTTGGAATATCTGCATCAGTAGAACAATATATTCTTGCAGCTGGAAAACCTCAGGCTTAAAATAGGATAAACTTTGGGAGAGCACCAACATTTCACCTCTTGTTCTGCAAGAAACACATGGATTTTTACATTTATCTCTTTTTTTTTTCTCTTCTCCAAGTCCTTGCTGCCTTCACTGACCACAGAAAGAGGTTGTGGTTATTCCAGGGAAGGAGAGGGGGAGAAAAGGAAAGTTTGTGGGCAAAAGGCATTTTTATGATTGTGTCTGTCATCCCAGCCCCAGTTCCAAGTGACTGAGGGCCCTAATTATGCAGGAACTTTGGGAGCTAGAGATCAAGATCTCTCTCAGTGCTCATTTATCTCCTTCACTGGGGCAGTTATTAAATTTAAATACTGGATTTCTTCATGTGCTACTGTATGGCTCTGGCAGTACTTCTTGAACAGTCAGAAGTGCATTGATATTCTTATTTATTTATGCTGCTCTGCCCACATTACAAGTGGGGCTTGTAAATATCCTTAATTTATATTTAGGATCTGGTTTTCTGGGACTCTCTCTGGATTTTAGTAATTTTAAGTTTTGTGTTTTCTGTAGTCCTTTTTTCCCCCTTTTCTTTTAGTTCTTTTTATTTCTATTTTCTAAAGAGTGTATGGCTGCCTCATCTCTGAAGGTGCTCAAGGACAGGTTGGATGGGGGCTTCTTCCACCTGGTCTGGTGGAAGGGAGACCTTGGAGCCCCTTCCAGTGCCTAAAGGGGCTCCAGGAGAGCTGGAGAGGGACTTGGGACAAGAGCCTGGATGGAAAAAAACAAGAGCAAATGGCTTCCCACTGCCAGAGGGCAGGGATAGGTGGGATATTGGGAAGGAATTTCTCCCAGAGTGGGTGGTGGGGCTCTGGAATGGATTTCCCAGGGGATGCTTCATTCCTGGAAGTGTCCAAGAGCAGGTTGGATGGGGCTTGGAGCAGCCTGGGATGGTGGAAGTTCTTCCTGCCCATGGCAGGTACTGGATGAGCTTTAAGGTCCCTTCCAACCCAGACCATTCCACAGGAGCTGATTTAGATGATCCTGTGGGAATGTTAAGGTGTCTCCTTGAGTATCAGCCTGAGAACTTGGGTTTATTAGTACCATTTAGGGTGTGATTTGAAGGTGGACAGAGGTGGATGAGGGTGGTGGAGTTTGGCAGATTCCTGCCCCAGTTGTGCTCAAAAAGCTCCAGTTTGGGTCTGTCTCTAAATTTCTGGATGTTTCCAACATGTCCATCCCGGTGCTCTCCTTGTTCCCTCATTGTCCACAAAAAGCCACACTCATGTCATTGTTCTCAGAAGTTTTTCCAGGTGGGAGGAGCTTTCCCACCTTCCTCACCTTCACCACCTGCCCCAGGGACTGCTTGGGACAGGCAGAACAACACGAGGGCCCTCAGTCCCTGCTCCAGCAGCTGCACAAGTGGCCCAGGTGGACAATTTTAACGGACCAAGTTTTGGGATGAAATTTAATTTATTCTTAAAATCCCAAGACAAAGAGCCAGGTTGACCCTGTGGTTGTAATGCCCTGATCCCATGAAAATCCATCTCCCTGGGAATGATGATGGATGAACCTGTAATTCCTTTGTCCCAGCTGTGTCAGAAAGAGGAAGGAATGACAGGAAGCTCCCCCTTCATCCACAGGATGCACAGACATCCCTTGGGATGCATCCCTGCTTCTGGTGCCAGCTTGACAGGTCCAGGTGTGGTTGGGATGTGCTGCCAAGGCTGATCTGGTGCCAGCTCTGATCACAACAGCTGCCTACGCTCCAGGTTACAGCACGTGGGGTGGGATGGCTGCTCTCCTCACTCTGGCTCTGGGCTCCAGCTGCCACGGAAAGCTCAGAATTCATGCACGGTTCACTTCAGCTGCTGCACAGGGCAGGATTTTGGGATGGACACTTCTCTCACCTGTGTTCCACGGGGAGCTGTGGCTGCTCACTCTCTGGGGTCACAACACTTCCTTCCATGATCCAGGGGGATTACCTGGAGTATTGCCCAGCGTAGCTCCAGAGAGAGACACTGACAAAGTGAGGAGGGGTGGAGAGCGGAATCATAGTGGAGCCAGCACCAGCCCTTCAGAATCTTTTAGTTTGGGATCATCAAGTCCAATGATTCCCTTGGCACTGCCAAAGCCACTATGGACTGTGTCCCCAAGTGCCACATCCACACATTTCTTGGACACTTCCAGGGATGGGGACTCCACCCCTGCCCTGCCCTGGGCAGCTGTGACAGGGCTGGACAACCCTTTCCAGGAAGGAATTTCCCCCAGTTTCCAATCTAAACCTGACACAATTTGAGGCCATTTCCTCTCATTCTGTCACTCATAACCAAGGAGAGAGTCAGACCCCCACCTCGCTCCAACCTTTCCTGTCTCCTTTAAGAATCCTCTCCTCTCTCCCTGGCTTTTAAAATCTTGGTAATCGCACCATTTTTCAATGCTCACCATAATAAATTCCTGCAGGAGACAGAATTCTCAATCCAAATCAGATTTCTATACAAGTTTTTATAAATGGGAAATCAGCTGGAAATCTGGTTGAATTTCTTCAGGAAAGGTAGATAATGAGTAAAATTTAATTACAAAGTTAGCACAGAGGGAAGGTCTGAGATACTGGTTTGGCTGTTCCGGTCTAAGCTGAAGTAGGGGATTTTGGTAGAGAAAACTGGATTTCCCAACTGTTTTCCTGGAAAACACTGTGTTTCCAGGTGAGAAAAGCCTCACTGAGCATCCAAAGTCTTGTCTACCTAGAAATATTCCAGCTGTTTTAATAACCTCTAGCTACATACCCCTAATTTAGGGAATTTATAAGGCACTTTCCAAGTGGAGCCAGGATTGCACAGCCCTGACCACAGAACCTCTGTATAACAGATGGATTCTCAGCCTGGCTTCATCCAGCTCCTTTGGGAGGAAGATGATCCTGCGAGGTTAAGTCCAGCTCCTCCTAAGGTCATGTAAGGAACAAAGAGGAGGTTCTTCCCATGGGGAAGTGGTTCCAGAGGTGGTTTTGGAGGAACACCATCTCAGCGACTTCTTGAGAAATTAATCTAGGCTGGAGCTCCAAGTGCTGCCAGCAGTAGAATTTGGCTCTCAATGCTTTTCCTTATGTCCATGGCCACTGAATGTTGGAAAGGTGGAGCCTTGCACAGAGATGGGGAGAGTGATGTATGCTCCCTATAATAAGAAGCAAAAGTTGCTCCTGGGATATTCTGGAAATGAAAGAAGAACAGGAATGAGAAGCAAAGGCTGCAGTAGGTGCTCCTGGTGATATGGTGAAGGGAGGTTAGGCACTCTCAAGGACCATCAAGATCTTGTGCCCCTTGATGTTGGATTATACCCTTTTCTGACCCAGGGATGGGGCAACTGAGATGGGGCAACCATCTTCAGTCTCATGTGAAGGGTGAGACAATATAGATGTTATAATTCACACCATCACAATCAGAAGCCAACTATTTCCTAATTACAATACATTATAAGCATTTATTGGCCTATCAGCTTTTGCCACGCAATGCCGTTAATGCCTTAAAACCAATCATCTAAAATTGCCCCTCATGGGTCCGACTACAATGCACCTTTCATAATTCTATTTCTACAAAGTATCTAGTCCTATTTGCAATGCCATAATTTGAAACTTGTTTCCAGTTCCATTTCTCTCTCAACAATGTCTGTCCTATTCTGTGGAATTTCTAAGTCAGCATTTTCTATCTCATAGTTGCGCACAGATACAGACTATGTGAGCTGTCTGTCAGGCTTTGAGAATTCTCTACAAATCCATTTCCCATATTTCCCCCCTCTCTTGAACAGAAAAAACTTCTTTGATGGCCTTGAAATACCAAAAGAGGTGGGGAAATATGGGAGAGAATGAGCTCTGGGGATGAGCAGGGGTAACTGTAATTACGGATGGAGGCTAATGAGATAAGGAGATCTGTCAGCAAAGCTCATGAGTCAGGCAGGATTTGGGGAATTTCACAACTGCCCCACTGGTGTTGGTGTTTATTTGACCTCTCCGGGCAGCCATTAATTGCTGGCTGATGAACCAAACCCAATAACATTAGAGACCTGCTAATTAACACGGAATGGAGACAAGCTCCTCCAGAACGTATAAAGGAGAACTTCCATACTCCTCCAGAGTAGCTGAGGATCCTTCATTCTCATTTCTCCTCCTGTTTCACCACCTCCTGCATTGGCTCTCCCTCCTGGAAGTGCTGCCATGAGACGATATTACTCCAGATACGGGGACGGGAATTTCAGCTCTTCTTCCGCTCACTGCGGGACCTTGGGTGGTGGAGACGGGAGATTTGGAGGGTTTGGGCATGGGTATGGCAGCAGGAGCCTCCACAACCTTGGAGGGTTCAGGAATGTCTATACTGGTGGAAGCTACGGAGGAGAAGGAGTAAGGTATGGGAGATGCCTTGGGTTTGGTGGCTGGAGACAACCTGAGAGGAGCATTGGTGGAAGAGGATATTTTGTGGGAAGTTTTCAGAGTGATGCAACAGGGCTTGGTGGCACCTACAGAGGAAGCTCAGGCAGGGAGGTGCTCAGAGGGGGCCTTGGAGTAGGGGAACAAGGGATTGGACAGGGATTGGGACAGGCTGGAGTTCTCCGAGGCATTGAGGAGGTCCATGTCAACACCAACCTGCTGAGGCCAATACAGCTCCAGGTGGACCCTGAGTTCCAGCGAGTGCGCTCAGATGAGAGGGAGCAGATCAAAGCTCTCAACAACAAATTTGCATCATTCATCGAGAAGGTGAGCCCTGGTCTCTGTGCTGTTATCTGGGAAGGGGGAGGTATAAGGTGAGTCACAGGGACACTTTCACGTTCCATCTTCTCCCACAAAAATCCCAGCATTGGCTGAATTCCCACAGGCTGCTGTGGAGCTCACAATGGGTCGCTGTAAATGCTGCTGTGTGAATCACTTTTTGCCTTGGGATAAAGATCTTGGAATCATCTTTTGTGGCAGGACGATGAACTGCCAGGATGTCACCGGCATATAGACTCACTCCTCTTTTGAGGAAAGGGGTTTCTGGAAATATATATTGCTATATTCCAGTGCCTGGAGGTTGTTGATGCCAGCAGGAAAAATGGGTGATGGACTTGGACATCTTGATGAGTTAGTATTTTTTTCTCAAGCAAAGCCAAACCTTGCAAGAGCAGGCTATTCTAGTGCCTCTTCTTGCAGAGGTTTGCACTTGCCAGAAATTGCAAGTGAATTTAGTTTCTCTGAATTATTAAGCAAATGACTTCTTGGTTTGGAAGCCCTGCCCTCTACTAGGTGGTCCAACTTCAGCTCTTTAATGACTTTCCATCTTTCCAGTTTTGTCTTCTCTTCTGCTTCTACTCAAACCAGCCACAAAAGCTCTTCCACCCCAGTGGTATCTGGGAGGTGTCTCTGTCTCTGCTTCTCTCTGTTTCATGTGGACACTTCAGGGTTTCCTGTTTCACCAGACAGGAGGTTTTGGTTACACTGAGGAGGTTTTAGATTCCATAGTCCTGAAAAATTAGCATGTCTGTGACTCTTCTTTGCCTCCTAAACTTTTGGGTGTCTAGGTTATCACCTGGTCAATATTTTAGAAATCGTGGAGTGATTTGGATTGGAAGGGACCTTAAAGCTCATCCAGTTTCTGCCATGGATAGGAACAACTTCTAATAGACCTCTCTGCTCCAAGCACCATCCAACCTGGCCTTGGACACTTCCAGGAATGAAGCATCTCCTGGGAAATCCATTCCAGGCCCTCCCCACCCTCTCTGGGAGGAATTTTTCCCAGTATCCCACCTATCCCTGCCCTCTAGCAGTGGGAAGCCATTCCCCCTTATTTTTTCCCTCCAGGTTCTTGTCCCAAGTCTCTCTCCAGCTCTCCTGGAGCCCCTTTAGGCACTGGAGGGGGCTTCAGGATCTCCTTTCCCTTCTCCTCTCCAGGTGAACACCCCCAGCTCTCCCAGCCCGGCTCCTTGGCAGAGATGCCAACTGGAGACATGCTGCCCCTCTGGATCTGATTTCACTTCCAGGTGCAATGTCTGGAGCGGCAGAATCAGGCACTCTTGGCCAAGTGGGAACTTCTGCAGCAGCAAAGCTCTGGCCCCGAGGAGAGCAGGAACATCAACAACTTCTTCCAGTCCTACGTCACCAACCTGCAGCGGCAGCTCGAGACGCTCCAGAGCCAGAAGGAGCAGCTGGATCCTGAAGCCTACAACATGCTCCAGCTTGTTGAGGATTATAAAAACAGGTGAATAGTCACAAATCTGGGAAAAGAGGTGCTGGGATTTTCCCAGCTGATGCTCATGGTGCCCTTGGATGGCAAAGATCAGCCTTGCATCTGCAGGAGTTTGGAGTTCCTTAGCTCTGCTCTGCTGCAGGTGCATTATGGGGCTTGACTTTGAGTTTTGAAGAGTTTGGTAAGGATCGAACTCCCAAAAATGAGAGGAAAATCAAAGTTTGTGATGATCTCTCCCATCATCTTTCCTTCCCAGACCCCTTCTCTTCTTTCTCTGCGCTAGAAGTGAGTGGCCCAAGACTCCACTTGTGAAGCCCTGGTGGGGAGGGACAGAGCTGAGCTTGGGGTCAAGTTGGGAAGAGTTGTCACCTTTTCTGGCTTAGATAATTTATGTTTGCCCACAACTCTGAGAAATGGAAAGTTTTGTTCAGAATTATTAAATTTAGGACCAGTCTGTATTGACCCCATTTTTTGCAGTGGGTTTGCACTTGCCAGAAACTGCAATTAAAGGAAAATGAAAACCCAGCATGTTCAGTCTTTGGGTGATTCTGTTGTTTACTGGTCCACTTGATTTGAAAATTAAGATCAATAATTAAAGATAATGGATAGATAAATTAAATAGATTAATTAATAATAGATAATAGGTAATAGATAATAATCTATCTCCTTCTGTCTCCCAGATTTGAGGATGAAATCAACAAACGCACGTCCAAGGAGGAGGAGTTCGTGGAGCTTAAAAAGGTGAATTAACCTGAGACCCTGAGCAAAATCAAAGCCTTGGAAATAAAACAATATCTGGGTGGTTGCCAAGGTTCTCAAAAGCTGAAGCTTTTGCTTGGCTTTGTCTAATTTTAACCAATGTAACTGAAAACAACAAGAAGACTGAGGAGGGATTATTTCCTCTAGAGAATGAATTGGTCCTTTTCAGGACAAATATTTAAAAAGTGATGGTTTTTCCCTATTCATTCAACCCAAATCGAGGTGGAATATTGTTATTATGTTAAATAATGTCTGTAGATGGCTTAGAAGAATAAAACCATCTGAGAACAGAAAATGTAGGCAACTTTTTACTAGAAGTATGAATAAAAATGGTGTTTTCCCATTTCTCATGTTCCCCAGGAAGAGATTTATTGCTACAGTTGTGATACTAATTTCTCAGCCAATTTTTCTCTTAAACACTTTCTCTTTGTTCCCATAGCTTTTCAAATGAAATCTGAGATCTCTATGCCATTATTTGATTCCAGGAATGAAGGCTTTATAAAAATATCCCAAGAATTGCACTTCAGTGGGGCATTTGGATCAACAAAATGCAAATATTCCAATGATTTTTGGTTTTCTTACAGGAATTGGACAGTGCCTACATGGGAAAAATGGAGTTTGATGTCCGAGTGGATATCCTGAGGCAGGAGCTGGAGTTCCTCCGGTGTTTATATGAAGCTGTGAGTTATTAAAATCTTACCCTCTAGTCTTGAAGGACACACCTTCTGGAGATTCCCAGAAATTTTGCTTGGATGGGATTTTTTGGCTTGGAGAATTAATTATCCTTGGCCTTTTGTGAGTGAAAAGGGGTCTGGTGCGACCTTGAAAATTACAAGTGGCGGGGTACAGTGGTACTGGGGTGCTGCAGGTAAAGAAATTCCATTGGGAAATTGACCACAAGATCCTATTTTTCCTCATAAAGGCCTGGACTGACCACAAGGACTGCAAAAATCCCTAACCTGATTTTCCATGCAGGAGCTGTCCCAGCTGCAAACGGTTGTTGGGAACGCTGATGTTATTCTGTCCATGGACAACCACAGGGACCTGAACATGGATGGAATCATTGAGGAGGTCAGGCAGGAATATGAAGGGATTGCTCACAGGAGCACAGCTGAAGTGGATGCCATGTACCGGGGCAGGGTGAGTGGACACCTGGGAAACAGGAACACAGATCTCCTAGTTGGAAAAGAAACCAAAAATGTGTTGTGTCTCTTCCCTGTAGTACCAGGACCTGCAGAACATGTGGGTGAATCAACGAGAGCAGCTGCGGAACAGTCACCAGGAAATCCAGGAACTTGCCAGGCAGATCCAAAGACTCCAACCAGAAATTGAAATCGCAAGGAAAAGGGTAAAGCTGATACTTTCCAGCAGGACTAAATGGTTTAAGCCCCTTTTCCATGGGATCTCAGTGCATTATGGGGCAGCCAGTCATTTAGAGGCAAACTTTGGGGTGAAGTTTCCTCTTCCCAATGAAGCAGATTTAGATTTTGGGGATGTATATTGGGGTTTAATTGTGTTGATTTAATCAGTCTAATGTATTTTCAGTGTTCTGCTACTGAGGAAAGCCTTTTGATTTCCAAGGAATACTAGGAGGGCATGAAAATTATGGGATTTGGGAGTTTTCCTGCGCTGGGCTAGGAGCTAGACTTGAAGATTCCTGTGGTTCCCTCTTGACTATGGATATTCCATGATTCTATGATAAAATCCTCTCACAGATGGGACATGGTCATATTCCCTTTGTTCCCTCTGCAGAATTCCAGCCTCCAGGACTCCATTAAAGATGCTGAGCACCGTGGGAGCTCGGCCATCAGAGATGGCCAGGAAAAGCTCCAGGAGCTGGAAAGCGCCCTCCAACAGGCCAAGGATGACCTTTCTCAGCTCGTCCGTGATTACCAGGAGCTCCTGAACGTGAAGCTGGGCCTGGACATTGAGATCGCCATGTATCGATCACTCCTCGAGGAGGAGGAGAACAGGTGGGGGCAAAATCCATCCTGGGTGGAACACCCAGACCAAGCAGAGCGACCATGGATCTGTGACTGGGATCTCTGAGATGGACTGGGCCTGAGAGGAGTCACCTTTTGCAGATCATTGATAAAGACTAACCTGAATTTTAATTCCGATTTTATTGGCTGCTTTACCTCAGTGTCACATTTCTTCCACAGGATCCAGGAAGGATCACCGGCCACCATCTGTGAGTATCCCAAGGATTTTCTCAGGGTTTTTAAAAGAAAACACTGTTCCTGCTTTGTCGTCTTGACACCATTGGAACAAACTATCCCAGTTCCCATCTTAATTCAGGAAAGGCTGGGAAGGGGACTTTGTGAACACACATTAATATAACAACTGGCTTTAGAATTATTGGCTAATTCCAAATAAATTTGGAGGAAATGGGAAACACCACATTTAACCCATAGGTCTATTTGATACAGGGCAGAAGGGAAGGAAATAAAAACTAGTCCTAAAATTTGTGGAAAAATTGAGGATGGTGAAGGAAACACAAAGTCTCGGTCTTTGTAACGGATAGGCTGCACTGAGTGTTCATTGGTGGAATAGGACATAAATTATATTTAAAAAAAGCAAAAAACCCCAGAAAAATGAGAGAATATTTCATAGGTTGATGTCTTCTAAGGGAGATTCTTGTTGGTCCCTTCAAAGATCAGTCCATGAAGACAAGGGTAGGAAAGATTATGCTTAAACCAGACCTGCTGTGAATTTCTTGGGGTAAAAAGAATAAATTGAACGTAATTTCCATTTCTTGCAGGTGTCATTGACCACAATGCCAGAGCTACTGGAGTCTTTGGAGGCATAAAAAGTGTGAAGGGGAGAATGAGCTCTGATGGTACCAGTGGGAGTAGAATGAAAGGGCCGATCTCTGGAGGAGGAAAAGGTGGAAGCTCTGGAGGGGGTGGATCCAGCTCTGGTCTGGGTGGGTCCATCTCTGGAGGCGGAAAAGGATATGGAGGAGGAGGAAGCTCAGGTGGTGGAGGCTCAGTGACCAAGGGTGGCAGCTCTGGAGGGTGGGGGTCCAGCTCTGGTGGTGGTGGATCCAGTTCTGGAGGAGGGAAAGGTTCAGGATATGGAGGATCCAGCTCTGGCAGTGGAGGCTCCATGTCCAAAGGCAGCAGCATGTCTGGAGGTGGAGGATCCAGCTCTGGTGGAGGTGGGTCAGGTTATGGAGGTGGAAAAGGCTCAGGATATGGAGGAGGAAGCTCTGGCAGTGGAGGGTCCATCTGTGGAGGAGGATCCAGCTCTGGCAGTGGAGGCTCCATGTCCAAAGGCAGCAGCATGTCTGGAGGTGGAGGATCCAGCTCTGGTGGAGGTGGGTCAGGTTATGGAGGTGGAAAAGGCTCAGGATATGGAGGATCCAGCTCTGGCAGTGGAGGGTCCATCTGTGGAGGAGGATCCAGCTCTGGCAGTGGAGGCTCCATGTCCAAAGGCAGCAGCATGTCTGGAGGTGGAGGATCCAGCTCTGGTGGAGGTGGGTCAGGTTATGGAGGTGGAAAAGGCTCAGGATATGGAGGAGGCAGCTCTGGCAGTGGAGGGTCCATCTGTGGAGGAGGATCCAGCTCTGGCAGTGGAGGCTCCATGTCCAAAGGCAGCAGCATGTCTGGAGGTGGAGGATCCAGCTCTGGTGGAGGTGGGTCAGGTTATGGAGGTGGAAAAGGCTCAGGATATGGAGGAGGAAGCTCTGGCAGTGGAGGGTCCATCTGTGGAGGAGGATCCAGCTCTGGCAGTGGAGGCTCCATGTCCAAGGGCAGCAGCATGTCTGGAGGTGGAGGATCCAGCTCTGGTGGAGGTGGGTCAGGTTATGGAGGTGGAAAAGGCTCAGGATATGGAGGAGGAAGCTCTGGCAGTGGAGGGTCCATCTGTGGAGGAGGATCCAGCTCTGGCAGTGGAGGCTCCATGTCCAAGGGCAGCAGCATGTCTGGAGGTGGAGGATCCAGCTCTGGTGGAGGTGGGTCAGGTTATGGAGGTGGAAAAGGCTCAGGATATGGAGGAGGAAGCTCTGGCAGTGGAGGGTCCATCTGTGGAGGAGGATCCAGCTCTGGCAGTGGAGGCTCCATGTCCAAAGGCAGCAGCATGTCTGGAGGTGGAGGATCCAGCTCTGGTGGAGGTGGGTCAGGTTATGGAGGTGGAAAAGGCTCAGGATATGGAGGAGGAAGCTCTGGCAGTGGAGGGTCCATCTGTGGAGGAGGATCCAGCTCTGGCAGTGGAGGCTCCATGTCGAAGGGCAGCAGCATGTCTGGAGGTGGAGGATCCAGCTCTGGAGGAGGGAAAGGTTCAGGATATGGAGGATCCAGCTCTGGCAGTGGAGGCTCCATGTCCAAAAGCAGCAGCATGTCTGGAGGTGGAGGATCCAGCTCTGGTGGAGGTGGATCTATTTCTGGAGGAGGGAAAGGGTCAGGATCTGGAGGGGGTGGATCCAGTTCAGGTAGTAGAGGCTCCATATCCAAGGGTAGCAGCAGCTCTGGTGGTGGAGGATCCAGCTCTGGTGGAGGTGAGTCAGGTTATGGAGGAGGGAAGGGATCCGGATCTAGTGGAGGAAGTTCATGTCATGGAGGTTCCGTGTCTGGAGGTGGCCAGACCTCTGGAGGATGGGGGTCCAGCTCTGGGAGGTGTAGCCCCCAGAGCGGAGGGATGAGCTCTGGAGGTGGCAGCAGCTCCTGCAGGAGAGGCTCCATGTCTGGAGGTGGAGGACAGGGAAGCTCTGGCAGTGGAGGCTCCATGTCTGGAGGTGGCCAGAGCTCCAGTGGTTATGGATCTAGCTCTGGCAGTGGCAGCTGCAGCCCCCAGAGTGGGGGGATGAGCTCTGGAGGTGGGAGCAGCTCCTGCAGGAGAGGCTCCATGTCTGGAGGTGGAGGACAGGGAAGCTCTGGCAGTGGAGGCTCCATGTCTGGAGGTGGCCAGAGCTCCAGTGGTTATGGATCGAGCTCTGGGAGTGGGAGGTGCAGCCCCCAGAGTGGGGGGATGAGCTCTGGAGGTGGGAGCAGCTCCTGCAGGAGAGGCTCCATGTCTGGAGGTGGCCAAAGGTCAGGTGGTTATGGATCGAGCTCTGGGAGTGGGAGGTGCAGCCCCCAGAGTGGGGGGATGAGCTCTGGAGGTGGCAGCAGCTCCTGCAGGAGAGGCTCCATCTCTGGAGGTGGAGGACAGGGAAGCTCTGGCAGTGGAGGCTCCATCTCTGGAGGTGGCCAGAGCTCGGGTGGTTATGGATCGAGCTCTGGGAGTGGCAGCTGCAGCCCCCAGAGTGGGGGGATGAGCTCTGGAGGTGGCAGCAGCTCCTGCAGGAGAGGCTCCATGTCTGGAGGTGGAGGACAGGGAAGCTCTGGCAGTGGAGGCTCCATGTCTGGAGGTGGCCAGAGCTCCAGTGGTTATGGATCGAGCTCTGGGAGTGGCAGCTGCAGCCCCCAGAGTGGAGGGATGAGCTCTGGAGGTGGCAGCAGCTCTGGCAGTAGAGGCTCCATGTCTGGAGGTGGAGGACAGGGAAGCTCTGGCAGTAGAGGCTCCATGTCTGGAGGTGGCCAGAGCTCGGGTGGTTATGGATCTAGCTCTGGCAGTGGCAGCTGCAGCCCCCACAGTGGGGGGATGAGCTCTGGAGGTGGGAGCAGCTCTGGCAGGAGAGGCTCCATCTCTGGAGGAGGAGGCTCAGGCAGTGGTGGATCCAGTCATGGCAGTGGTGCCTGCATTGGTGGTGGAGGAGAAGGAGGTTCAGGATATGGAGGTGGCTCTGGCAGGAGAGGCTCCATCTCTGGAGGAGGAGGAAGCTCAGGTCATGGGGGATCCAGTTATGGCAGCGGAGGGTCCATCTGTGGAGGAGAAGGAGGCTCAGGGTATGGAGGGAGCTCAGGGTATGGAGGAGGAAGTTCCAGCAGGAGAGGGTCCATCTCTGGAGGAGGAATCAGCTCTGGTGGGTACGGATCTGGCTCTGGCAGTGGTGGGAGCAGTTCTGGAGGAGGAATCAGCTCTGGATATGGAGGAAGCTCAGGTGGTGGAGGATTGAGCTCTGGTGGGTGCATTGGTGGTGGAGAAGGGGGTTCAGGGTATGGAGGAGGGTCAGGCTATGGAGGAAGCTCTGGCAGGAGAGGCTCCATCTCTGGAGGTGGTCACAGCTCTGGTGGTTATGGCTCTGGCAGTGGCAGTTGCAGCCCTCACAGTGGGGGGATGAGCTCTGGAAGCTGGAGCGGCTCTGGCAGGAGAGGTTCCATCTCCAGAGGTGGAGGAGAAGGAGGGGGAAGCTCAGGTCATGGGGGATCCAGTTATGGCAGTGGTGGCTGCATTGGTGGAGGAGAAGGTGGCTCAGGATATGGAGGGAGCTCAGGGTATGGAGGAGGAAGTTCCAGCAGGAGAGGGTCCATCTCTGGAGGTGGTCACAGCTCTGGTGGGTACGGATCTGGCTCTGGCAGTGGTGGGAGCAGTTCTGGAGGAGGAATCAGCTCTGGATATGGAGGAAGCTCAGGTGGTGGAGGATTGAGCTCTGGTGGGTGCATCGGTGGTGGAGAAGGAGGTTCAGGGTATGGAGGAGGGTCAGGCTATGGAGGAAGCTCTGGCAGGAGAGGCTCCATCTCTGGAGGAGGAGGAAGCTCAGGTCATGGGGGATCCAGTTATGGCAGCGGAGGGTCCATCTGTGGAGGAGAAGGAGGCTCAGGGTATGGAGGAGGAAGTTCCAGCAGGAGAGGCTCCATCTCTGGAGGTGGTCACAGCTCTGGTGGTTATGGCTCTGGCAGTGGCAGTTGCAGCCCCCACAGTGGGGGGATGAGCTCGGGAGGTTGGAGCAGCTCTGGCAGGAGAGGTTCCATCTCTGGAGGTGGTGAAAGTTCTGGTCATGGAGGATCCAGTTATGGCAGTGGTGGCTGCATTGGTGGAGGAGAAGGAGGCTCAGGGTATGGAGGGAGCTCAGGATATGGAGGTGGCTCTGGCAGGAGAGGCTCCATCTCTGGAGGAGGAGGAAGCTCAGGTCATGGGGGATCCAGTTATGGCAGCGGAGGGTCCATCTGTGGAGGAGAAGGAGGCTCAGGGTATGGAGGGAGCTCAGGGTATGGAGGAGGAAGTTCCAGCAGGAGAGGGTCCATCTCTGGAGGAGGAATCAGCTCTGGTGTGTATGGATCTGGCTCTGGCAGTGGTGGGAGCAGTACTGGAGGAGGAATCAGCTCTGGATATGGAGGAAGCTCAGGTGGTGGAGGATTGAGCTCTGGTGGGTGCATTGGTGGTGGAGAAGGGGGTTCAGGGTATGGAGGAGGGTCAGGCTATGGAGGAAGCTCTGGCAGGAGAAGCTCCATCTCTGGAGGTGGTCACAGCTCTGGTGGTTATGGCTCTGGCAGTGGCAGTTGCAGCCCCCACAGTGGGGGGATGAGCTCGGGAGGTTGGAGCAGCTCTGGCAGGAGAGGCTCCATCTCTGGAGGTGGTGAAAGCTCAGGTCATGGGGGATCCAGTTATGGCAGCAGAGGGTCCATCTCTGGAGGAGAAGGAGGCTCAGGGTATGGAGAGAGCTCAGGATATGGAGGTGGCTCTGGCAGGAGAGGTTCCATCTCTGGGGGAGGAGGAAGCTCTGGTCATGGGGGATCCAGTTATGGCAGTGGTGGCTGCATTGGTGGAGGAGAAGGAGGCTCAGGGTATGGAGAAGGAAGTTCCAGCAGGAGAGGGTCCATCTCTGGAGGAGGAATCAGCTCTGGTGGGTACGGATCTGGCTCTGGCAGTGGTGGGAGCAGTTCTGGAGGAGGAATCAGCTCTGGATATGGAGGAAGCTCAGGTGGTGGAGGATTGAGCTCTGGTGGGTGCATCGGTGGTGGAGAAGGAGGTTCAGGGTATGGAGGAGGGTCAGGCTATGGAGGAAGCTCTGGCAGGAGAGGCTCCATCTCTGGAGGAGGAGGAAGCTCAGGTCATGGGGGATCCAGTTATGGCAGCGGAGGGTCCATCTGTGGAGGAGAAGGAGGCTCAGGGTATGGAGGAGGAAGTTCCAGCAGGAGAGGCTCCATCTCTGGAGGTGGTCACAGCTCTGGTGGTTATGGCTCTGGCAGTGGCAGTTGCAGCCCCCACAGTGGGGGGATGAGCTCGGGAGGTTGGAGCAGCTCTGGCAGGAGAGGCTCCATCTCTGGAGCAGGAGGAAGCTCTGGTCATGGAGGATCCAGTTATGGCAGTGGTGGCTGCATTGGTGGAGGAGAAGGAGGCTCAGGGTATGGAGGGAGCTCAGGATATGGAGGTGGCTCTGGCAGGAGAGGCTCCATCTCTGGAGGAGGAGGAAGCTCTGGTCATGGGGGATCCAGTTATGGCAGTGGTGGCCGCATTGGTGGAGGAGAAGGAGGCTCAGGGTATGGAGGAGGGTCAGGCTATGGAGGAAGCTCTGGCAGGAGAGGCTCCATCTCTGGAGGAGGAGGCTCAGGCAGTGGTGGATCCAGTCATGGCAGTGGTGCCTGCATTGGTGGTGGAGGAGAAGGAGGTTCAGGATATGGAGGTGGCTCTGGCAGGAGAGGCTCCATCTCTGGAGGAGGAAGAAGCTCAGGTCATGGGGGATCCAGTTATGGCAGCGGAGGGTCCATCTGTGGAGGAGAAGGAGGCTCAGGGTATGGAGGGAGCTCAGGGTATGGAGGAGGAAGTTCCAGCAGGAGAGGGTCCATCTCTGGAGGAGGAATCAGCTCTGGTGGGTACGGATCTGGCTCTGGCAGTGGTGGGAGCAGTTCTGGAGGAGGAATCAGCTCTGGATATGGAGGAAGCTCAGGTGGTGGAGGATTGAGCTCTGGTGGGTGCGTTGGTGGTGGAGAAGGAGGTTCAGGGTATGGAGGAGGGTCAGGCTATGGAGGAAGCTCTGGCAGGAGAGGCTCCATCTCTGGTGGTGGTCACAGCTCTGGTGGTTATGGCTCTGGCAGTGGCAGATGCAGCCCCCACAGTGGGGGGATGAGCTCGGGAGGTTGGAGCAGCTCTGGCAGGAGAGGTTCCATCTCTGGAGGTGGTGAAAGCTCAGGTCATGGGGGATCCAGTTATGGCAGTGGTGGCTGCATTGGTGGAGGAGAAGGAGGCTCAGGGTATGGAGGGAGCTCAGGATATGGAGGAGGAAGTTCCAGCAGGAGAGGGTCCATTTCTGGAGGTGGAGCAGGAGGAAGCTCAGGCAGTGGGGGATTCAGTTATGGCACTGGTGGCTGCATTGGTGGGCGAGAATGTGGCTCAGGGTGCGGAGGTGGGTCAGCCTATGGGGGTGGCTCTGGATATGGGGGAGGCTCAGAGTATGCAGGAAACTCTGGATACGGGGGAGGTTCAGGCTATGGAGGTGAAATCTCAGGCAGGAGAGGCTCAGTCTCTGGAGGAGGAGGAAACTCTACCTCTGGAGTTTGGGGATCGAGCTCTGCTGGCATTTGCAGCCCTGGAAGTGGTGGGGAAGGAGCCTGGGATTGCTCCAGAGTGGACAGTTGTTATGGAGGAGGCACCTGTGGAGATGGGACATCCACCTGCGGAGATGAGACTGAGGAATGCAGGTCAGGAGGAGGATGGTCTTCTCCAAGCCCAGGTTACGGCTCTGCCTATGGAAGTGGCTCAGGTTCCTTTGGAGATGCTGCCCACAAGTAAAACTTGGATGCAGAATCTCACCAGTGGAACAGGATGAAGCCGTTTCCTCATTGTCAAGGGCAATGGGACTTTCCTGCTGTCGCTACTGGTCTGGATGGGCTGTGCATCATTCTGAGCTCTCCCTGCACAACCATCCCTGGACTCCCCATCCCACTCCTCTGCTGGATGCTGATATTGCGAAGGTGTCCCTTCCCTGGGCTTTCTCAGGGGTTTTAATCTCAGCCTGTGTGGAACCTTTATCTTTGGCAACTAAAAGCTTGAAACCCTGTCTGGTGTGTTTGTTTTGATCTGGGGGGGAGCAAGACTCTGATGTCTCTAATGAGATGTTTGATAGAATTTTTCCATGTAAGTGAATTCATGGAAATCTGATCCAACCACAGGAAAAAGCTCCTGGAAAAAGTGAAAAAGTAGAAGAAGGTGGCTGGAAAAGAGTGACAAATGCAGATCATCTGCTGTAAAAACGGGGTTTAGGGCCAAGTCCTTTAGGTCTGGTCTGACCAGTCAGCCAGGACATATGGTTACACCTCGGATCCATCATTCCCTCCAGGAGTAACTCATTAAATAACCTGTGGGCAGATACTCTTTTGTTTGGTGCTGCAGCTGTAGATGAAGAAAGGAGCAGAAAGTCTGGGAATAACAAAGTCTCATCTCGCCTTTGGTTCAGTTTTCCCTCTGGAGTCCCAAATTAAGGTGAGATAGGGTGTACCTGAGGAAACATTTCTTGGCCAACATCTGATTTTGGGGTTGTTCTGTGCAGGATTATGAGTTGGACTCAATGATTGTTGTGTGTCACTTCCAACTCAGGATATTCCATAATTCTATTATCTCATTCGGTGGTAATTTTTATCACAGGAAGCAGGATATTCCCTAATTTTTTTTCCCAGAATCGCCTTAAAGTCCAGTCAAAAGTTCTAAGAAAGCACAGAGCAGCTGATTTTACCTCAAAAGTTTGTTCAAGAAGCTCAGTTTAATAATGTCACCGTTGTTTAGCAAAACTCCACTGAGATAACTGGAGTGTCCCAATCCCACAGGGAATATTTCATGTCCTTTCCCCAGTTGGAAGGAAGGAGGAACATCTCTTTCGGAAAGAATTCCAACTATGAAGATTCCAGGGAGAGGCAGGAGGGTGACAGGGAGTGGCCCAGATTTCTGGGGAATCCACTGTGGAGCCCCTTTTGCAAAGGGCTGTAGAGACACAAAAACAAACACAGAATGTCAATGGAATTATGGAACTTATTTTCATTGGAAGTGATTTTTAATGGTAATTTTCCTTCATTGAGGGATCCAAGAGTTCTGGAGAGGGGCTTGGAAAGAAGTGATGGGACAAGGAGTAGGTTTGGGGTTGGAAGAGGGGAGGGTTAGGCAGGACACTGGGAAGAAGTTCATCCCTGTGAGGGTGGTGAGGCCCTGGAATGGATTCCTCAGAGGATTCCCCATCCTTGGAAGTGTCCAGAGCCAAGCTTGGAGCACCCTGGGATACTGGAAGATGTCCCTGCCCATGGCAGTGGGTGGAACAGGATGAGCTTTAAGGTCTCTCCCATCCCAATGCATTTCATGATTCCATGATGAGCCACAAAGGGCTAAAACTCTCACAGCAAAGTCTGGAAGCACTTTAGAATCTCTTTATGGAGGGAGCTCCAGACGCTGTAGAGCAGTCAAAACTGGGTTTCACCTGGGCTCAGCTTCATGGCTCTCAGGAGACTTCAGGATCCAGGTGAAACCTCAGGATCCAAATGAAAACCACTCTGCATCATCACAATCCTTTTTTAATCAGTGGGATTAGGCTTTAATTCAGGCAAAACCTTGTTTTATATGATAAAAAGTGGAGTAATTCTGAACAGCCCGGAGGGTCACAGGGCTTTGGTTTCACTGATCAATTAATTGTGCAGCCAGGGTGTTTCTAATCCCTAATCAAAAGGAATAACATTTCATAAATAATAAAATCATTGAATTATTAATAAAAGGATTAATAATACAAGTATATAATTAATATTAACAATCTGATTCATAATAAATTATTACATTAACAATAAAATGATTATTGCTAAAACAATATTAATAATAAAAATTTATGATAAAAATTAAAATAATGTAATGTAATGTAATATAATAATGAAAGTATTTAATAGAAAAATATTGAACTAATAAAATTATCTCATCAATAATTGAGTTGTCAGATTAATAATGGAAATATTAGATTATGGATTAAATATTTGATTAGTATTAGACTAATAATACATTTATCAGATTAATAATTAGAACATTGGATTACTAAAAAATATCTGCTTAGTAAGAAAACTGGATTTATGACAGAAAGATTTGATTAATACTAAAATATTTTATTAATAATAAAAATATGAGTGCTGTGGTCAGGCCTGAATGTTTTTTACTGATCCTTTTTTAGCATGAAAGGACAAAAAAAGGAAGAAAATCAGTAAAAAATGAGTAGTTCTGGAGGCTGTTCCAGCATCCCATTAATTCCTCTCCCTTGGAGGGGATGAGTCACCTGCTGGGGATCAGACACAGCATCTGCTCCAGGTGATGCCAGACTTTTGAAGTTCCAAGGGAACCAGATTGCTGCAGCTGGGAACCCCCGAGGGGGTTCAGTGCTGTTTACACACTTGGTGGATCCCAGGTACCACAGGGGAGGCTTGGAAGGGAATATCCCAGCCTGTTCTGCTCATCAGCAGAGCCATCAAGGGCTGCCTGGCCTCTGGAGACACTCATTCCAGCACTTCCTTCCATATCCAATTATCCCTCTTGGGGTAGGAGGAGAAAATCTCATCTGTTATTTGAGTTGCCTAAAAAAAGCATATTTTTTTAATATTTCTAGTGGCTCCTTTCCTCCAGCAGCTTTTGATCTGGCTCCTGCTGATTCTGCAAGGAGAGCATCTGGCCCAGTTTAGGACTTTAGACCACATGGATTTAAGACCAATACTGAGATCCAGGTCTTTGGACCACATGAATTTAAGAACAAGACCAAAATTAAGTTCAAGATCAAGTTTTGGGTCCTGGGACCACAAAAATTTAAGACCAACACCAACATTCAGATTTTTGGACAACAAAAGTTTGAAATTAAGGTCAATTTTAAAATGTTTGGACCACAAAAATTAAAGAACATAGCTAAATTCCAGGGGTTTGAACCACAGAGATCCAAGACCAAGCACAAATTCCAGGTTTTCAGACCACACAAATTTAAGACCAACACCAAGATTCAGGTCTTTGGACCACAGAAATTTAAGACGAAGGCTGAGATTCAGTTCTTTGAACCATTCAGATTTGAGCTGGGGTAATCAAGTGGAGTATTTTCTTTCCAGTGCCAAAGCGCATTGAAAAATGTGTGGAAAGCATTGAAAAAAGATGCAGTGGTAATGTTTCCATGGCCATGTCCACTGCTGGCTCCTCACTGGCTCATCCCTAAGTTCAAAGAACAACAGAATCATTGAATATCCTGAGCTGTGTGGGACCCACAGGGATCATGTAAGCGCAGCCTCTGATCTCAATTTGAGATCATCCACAAATGTTTTGATGGAAAATGTCACAAGATTAACTCCATAAGGCTGCAGACATTTTGAGTTTTGGTGTTTAGGGGCTGAGCTGAAGCCATGAGAACAAGAGGATCAAAAGCGAGAGCTCTTGGATGATGTCTTGGGGTGTGTTTTCCATCAGCCACTGGGCTGTGAATGCCAAGAGAAGGAGTTTGCTGACACCCTGTGCCCAGGCAGGGCAGGAGCCTCTGGGAGTGCTGGTGGATGAGCAGGATCTCGGGAATGGGGGGAGGACAGGGAGAAGGGAGGAGCTGGCAGGTCAGTTCTCTTTGGAGCTGGTGTTGACTCTGTCTCATTGCTGGTTTTATGCCAGAGGTTCACACGTGCTTTACAGAACATCCCAGGCTGAGTCAGCCTTGGAGCATGAGTCCATGGGCAGCATCAGCTTCCTTGGATTGAGCATCTCATTGTCCAAGTGCTGTCCTAAATATTATCTCCCACTGCTGTAACAACCTCTTGCTTGTGGCATCCTGGCAGGTTGCTGAGTGTTTCCAGGTGTGAACTGGCTCATCCCACAGAACTGCAGAACTATGGAATATCCTGAACTGGAAGGGACTCACAAGGATCTTCGAGTCCAACTCCTGGCCCTGCACAGATACCCCAAAAATCCCACTAATCACAAAATCCTGCCTCCTGAGAGCATTCACAGAATGCTCCTGAAGCCCTGGTAGCCTCTGGGCCATGACCATTCCCTGGAGAGCCTGTTCAGTGTCTGACCACCCTCTGGTGAAGAACCTTTTCCTGATATTCAACCTAAACCTCTCCTGACACAAGCTTCAGGCATTCCCTGGGTCCTGTCCCTGGTCCCCAGAGCAGAGATTGGAGCTGCCCCTGAGGACAAAGCTGCAGCCCCCAATGAGTTTCCCTTCAGATTCCTCCAGCTGGACAAACCAACCCTCACCTGCTCCTTGTGTCCCCTCAAGACCCTTCCCCATCATCACAGCCCTCCTTTGGGTGCTCCAGGATTCTCCAGGATGCTCCTGGCACCCCCAGGAACCCAAACACGAGCCCAAGTGCACTAGATACCACCATCTAGTTGGAGGAAAAGGTTGTGCTGTGCTAGTGTGGAGCTGGTCTTTGCCCCAGTTCTCCCAGTCTGACCAGTGGAGTTTTTACATCTCTGCTGTGCAGATGTGACCAGAACAAGATGTTCCCTCCTGATTTACTTTGGCAAAAAGCCGTGAAACTAGTCATGGCTGTATTGTAGCAGCATGAAAATTGTGGGGCTCATTGCTAGGCCTCTTTGCAAAATTCCTGGTGATTAGAAGATCATTAGTGAGCTGTGATTACCCTGGTGCACAGGCCACATCCAACCCTCCTGTCCTGCGAGGGAACTGCAGAAAGGTGACTGCTCTGACACAGATACATTGAGTTACACCAGCTGCGTGGGAGAAGTGGAGACCTGGCGTGCTTCAAATTTGGAGATCCTCTGCTGTCAAATGAGGAATAAATATTTTGTCTCCTACAGCAATTTGTGTGGGATGGGGTGGAATTGGGAGAGGGAGGCAGAGCTGATGCTGTGGCCCTGTAAGCTACTGCCCAAAGGTGGCATCAGGTGGCCTCAGGTATGTTTTGGGGACTCGGGGCTGTCAGGGGTGAACAAGGTTGGGAGCAGAAGGGACGATGAACCTTTTGTGATATTCAGGGCTGTGAAAACCCAAATTCAGAAGTTTGGTTTAGAGAAGTGGAGGAAAACTCAAGGAAATCATCCACGACCTTTTGCAATTTGTTCTGGGAGGAAGACCTGGACCCAGCCATGACTCTCTTTGCTCTGGCCACAGGAAAGGAATAAAGACTCTATGTGAATTCTTTCTTTGCTTGAAAAGCTCCACATTTTCAAGGCAAATGCTGTGAGAACCTTGCTCAGGGCCCTTGGGGTACATCAGGAGTACCAGGAGGGGGATTCAGCAGAACCCAGGGAGAGACAAACTGGAGGCACAAAATGAAGCTGAGTCAGAGCAGCTCCAGGCAAAGTGTCCTCCCCTGGGCTCCAATCCTGCTCTTCCAGCTGGGAGTGCATTGGACGCTGCCTCTGTTTAAATGAAACATCCAGACCTCAATTGCTGCCCTGTGTGGGTGTAATTGATAGCGCTGTCAAGAACCCCTAATTAAGCTGCTTGTCTTTCCAGCTGCCTCATCCTATCAATTATCTCCCTTGCTGGGCCGAGGGCAAAGTGTTCCAGAGCAGAACATTTGCAAATAATGAGGTACAAGGAAACCTTCGGCATCAGCTGCTCTTGGAAACAGAATTTCAGCAAGGTTCCTGGTAACTAGATTTGTTTTTCATCAGTTTTCTTGTGAAAGGTGGTGAAAACCCTTTTGATGAGCCCAAGAACTAAAAAAAAAAAAAAAAAAAAAACAAAAAAAACACCACTAAAAAATTAAAAAATCCCTGAAAAACCAAGGAAAGAATTGAGCAGGGGAAATATCCCATTTCTTAGTGATTTGAAATACTTAAATGTTTAATGGCCACAAAAACGCTGGCTGAGGTTTGAGCCTATGGAAAAATTTCAGGATTAATCTGGTGGAGTAGCAGAGGAAAATTATTTCTTCTGAGTGATCTGAAATGAAACCTTCACTATTTTTTGTTTTGAAAGAGACTTTGGCAGGAAGCCACGAGAAGAGAGATGAAATCTTGGCTCCAGCTCTCCAGCTCTCAGCAACTCTGGGAAACTTCTCAGCCTTTTCTTCTCCATCTGTCAAGACACTCCAATAAATCCCTTTTTATTTGCCTTGAGCTATCTGGAGGATTTTATTTACAGGTTTTCATATAAAGGATAGTGTCAAGGAGTAGATGGATTAACAAGGAATTTTGCAGGATACAGGTTGCTGGTTCCTTTATGCTCTGCCCACCACAGCCAACTTACCATTGCTCTCAATTAAATTATTAACCAGTGTCCAACTAACAGCCTTGGGACAGAGCCTCCTAGTTTCAAAGGTCTTTATTATCTTCTCCATGTGAGGTTTTTTCCCAAGGTGTTCTACACAATCAAAGCCAAAAGCCTAACAAGAATCACAGAATCACAGATTGTGTTGAAAGGGAACTTAAACTTGTCCAGTTCCACCTCTGCCATGGGCAGGGACACCTTTCACTTCCAGGGTGCTCCACTCCCCATACAACCTGGCCTGGGACACTTCCAGGACGGGGCAGCCACAGCTGCTCTGGGAAATCCATTCCAGGGCCCCATCACTCTCTCTGGGAGGAATTTCTGCCCAATATCCCATCTATCCCTGCCCTCTGGCAGTGGGAAGACATTCCCCCTTCTCGTGTCCCTCCATCCCTTGTCCCAAGTCACTCTCCAGCTCTCCTGGAGCCCCTTTAGGCACTGCAAGGAGCTGCCTTTAGGACTGGAAGGGAAAGGTCTCCCCGGAGCCTTCTCTTCTCCAGGCTAACACTCTCAGCTCTCCTATCTTGCCTCCATGGCAGAGGAAACTGTCCTTGGAAGAAAGAAACAGTCTCCAGGTCATTTCCTAAGCTGTATTTACTGTAAGGAAGGAGGACAAACAAGCCCAATAAAAGAATCTGAGCAGACTGCATGATTTACACTTAGAGAAATTCCATTGGATTTCACAAATGTTCACTTCTATTGCATATTTAAACCTCTCAATTTCTGCCAGGTATGGCAAACCCCAGGAAGAAACCAAATTATTCCTTTTCATCAACCAAGCCCCACTCCTGAGATGTGTATAAAGGAGAGGCACAAAGGTGTTGCAGTAGAGGGGTCCTTCTGGTTTGTTTCCTCTCCTCCATCGTGTCTTCCAGCATGAGCCAACAGCTGGGTGAGCTTCCCATGGGAGAAGATTCTTCTCACCATGCTCTGCTCCCAGTGGGTTGACACTTGGCTGAAGCAGCACTTGCCCCTCCTGGCATTGTTTGGGAGAGGCTGTGGAGCCTGGAGCCACGGCCAGAGACTCCAAAACACAAAGGGATGGAAATGGATTTGTTCCGGGCTCTGGGGAGGTCAGGGGTGTTGGGGCACCAGTGGGTTGGTCAACAAATGTGGAGGTGCTCACCTGGTGCAGGTCAACAGGGACCTCCTGTAGCCCCTGGATATGAAAGTCAACCCTGAAATCCATCCCCTGGGTCTGAAAGCAGGAGAGGGAGCAGCTGAAGAGCCTCTACAGCAAATTTGCCTTTTTGACTGACGAGGTGAGAGTTGAGAGAAAACTTTGGTGCTCCAAACTTTGGTTTCTCTTCTTCTCCACTGCAGTTCACAAGCCTTGAGTTGGTTTTGGTTTGTGTGACACAATGCCATGAGCACAGGTCAAGCCCGTTATGTTTTTTAAACTGATTTATGCTCTTAAATACTTTGATAATCTGCATCTGGTTTTATTATTAATAGTGGGAGGGATCTGTTCCTCAAAGTGCACAGCAGGGATTTGGCACTGTTGGCTTCTTTCTGCAGCCAGATTTTTTCCACGGTCTCGTATCCATGAATGAAGGTTTCCACTTTCAGCCCATTGATGCAGATTTATTTAAACATTTTGTGTTTCTGTAGCTGCCACAAAGGCTGTCCTGTCCAGGGTTTCCTTGGAGAAGCGATGAGCAGCAAGCTCACTTTGCTGTAGGATTCATGGAATCATGGAATTACAGAATGCGCTAAGTTGGAAGGGACCCACCAGGATCATCAAGCCCAACTCCTGGCCCCATGCAGGACGCCCCAACAATCCCACCATGTATGGCTTAGGTTGGGACCCCAAGGTTCATCCAGTTCTAACCCCTTTCCATGGGCAGTACACCTCCCGCTTGATTCTAGGCTTAGGAAGGTCACATTGCCCCCCTTTTTTCCTCTCATCTGGTTCAACTAGCCCAGGGACTGCTGACCCAGAAGAGCAGATTCCTTGTGTCCCTTACACTCCTGTGGTCCCAGGAGTCATTCCAACACACATCTGAACAGGTGGCCTTGCTCTCTGAGTGCAGGTGCAGCTTCTGGGGCAGCACAACAGGGCGTTGGCAGCCTAAGGAGATGTCCTGTGGAAGCAGGTGCTGCCAGCCCAGAGGGACATCAGGAATGTCCTGGGCAGCTTTGCCTTGGCTGGTGGCAGTGACTGGACTCACTGCAGTGGGAACACGACCAGGTGGAGCCCGAGCTGAACAACTCTGAGAAGTTCGTGCAGGAGTTCAGGTGCCAGTGAGTGAGGAGAAGCTACCCTCGGGGCAGGAGCTCCAACAGCTGCACAGATGGGACTCCTGGCTTGGGCCGTATCAATAGACTTCCAAAAAACTGAGATAACAAAGGCTGTGATTCAAAGGGCTAAGACTCAAGGAGCTGAGATGACGTATAAAACGGTGACGTATAAAAATCTGGAATCCAAAAGGCTGAGATCCAAAAAGTGAGACACAAAAAGATGAGATCCAAAAGTTGAGATCAAAAGGTTAAGATACAAAAGGATGAGATCCAAAACACTCTGTTCCCTAAATATCCACTCAAACAAGGTCTCCACTCTTGGAATGACCCCTTCACTGGTCTCCTCTTTTCCTCACCAGATATGAGCAGGAAGTGAACAGATGCACCACTGCTGAGAGCAACTTAATGTTGCTGAAGAGGGTAAAGAATTGGGATGAAGGGAAGGTTTGGGTGTAGCGATCCAAGAGGTTTCCTCTGATCTACTCCTTGCAAGACAAGGGGCAGATTTACAGAATCTCAGAAGTTCTTGGACAGGTGTGGGGTGTGAAAAAACACACCAAGAGAACATTTCATTCTAAACTGGAGGTTTTCTGCTCCTTATGCTTGAATTATGATGGTTTTTCATCAAGAACTCTTCAATACTGGATATATTCTTGGGGACCCCTTAGCTGTTGCTGGTCAGAAGATAACTGAGTTTCTCAAACAAAATTTCGTACTCCAAAAATATAATGGAATTGCCGTAGATTGTTGTGTAGGCAAAATTTTGACTCCTACATGTCTGGAAACTCTTTTAGGACATGAGTGTGTCCATCTGACCAAGGCAGAGCTGGAAGGAAAGGTGGAAACCCTAAAGCAGGAGATGCAGTTCCTGAAACGTATTTCTGCTCAGGTAGGGATGCTCCTTCCCAACCGTTCTTCATGGCAGCTCTTGTTCCCATCTGCTTGTTTTCTATATGAATTTGGGCCAGATTAACCAATCAAGTTCGTTTTGGGAATCCTAGATCAGGAAGATTTTGAGATCTGAAAAAAAATAAACCAAACCCAGTTTCAACTCCTGAGGTGTCACTCAGATTCTCAGGTCAGACTCTCCATGGTGATGTTACTTCCACTGGGATGTGAGATGAGAAATCCGGGGACAGGTGTTGGGGAAGATGAATCAGGGAAACCTTATAAATATGATTGCTTAGCAAAAGATTCTAAAAATATGAAACCTATAATTGAAATAGAAATGAAAGCTTACTTTGAGTCGTAGGATACGAGTCTTAGTTACTATATAACCTGAAAACAATAGCCTAGCTAGCTGAAGGAGAATCTCTTTTGATTGAACAATACCTTTCTGCTGGCTAAGGGATCCAAAGGTCAATGTAGTAAAACAGAAGTCTAAAGAGTAGTTGTTAGAGTTTAAAATATAACACAGTATGGTAATATAGTAGTTCTTATAGGCTGTATGTAGATTCTACAGGATTTTGTGTCTTATATTGGTTGGTCACTGTAAATTAGAATATTCATCACAAAAGGAGATGTATTGTAACAAAGACCTCGCTCTCTTACCTCTTCCTCCTCTCCTTCCCACTACTCTTAGCTCTCTTAGCTCTTACCTCTTAACTCTTACTCTTACCTCTCCTCTTAACTCTTAACTCTTAACTCTTACCTTTCCTCTTCCCCCTATTCTCGCTCTCTCCTGCTCTCTTCCCCCTGCCACTTTGCTCTCTCGCTCCCTTCTCTCTCAGCTCTCACTCTGCTGTTCTTTCTCCCTCTCTCTTTGGGACTTCCATTCAGCCCAGGCTGGTGGCTGAAGGGAAGGCCCTTTTACCCACGACCCTTGCAATAAACCCACGTGTTCTAGAATATACAGGTCAGCAGAATTCCTTGTCCCAGCTGTCTGCAAATTCGCCTACAGACAGGGATGCGCTGGTGACTTGTGGCTGCTTCTAGGAAAAGTCTGAGCTGGAAAGAAGTCCCTGTGATGCCTCTGTCATTGTGAAAATGGATAACAGCTGTGCCCTCGACAGGGAGGGCATCTTCAGAGGCATGGAGCATCCATGTGAGGGTATAGCTTGGAAAAGCAAATCCCAGTAGGAAGCACTGTGCTGAGCCAGGGTAGGTCTGGTGACAGCTTCTTAAGCCTCTCACCGTCAGAAACAACAGTGCAAAAGTGGTGGGATTTGGTTCCTGTATTCAGTAAGTGATTTTGGATCTAATTTTCCATTCTGATAAATTCTGTGATTCTCAAAGCCAGGAGAACCCCCCTGGAACAGAGGTGGTAGGATAAGCTGGGAATGGGGAGTTGCAGGTGGGTTGACCAGTGGAGGGAAGTTCCATTTTCTGCTGGCAGTCTCACGATCCACAAATCTTTTTTTCTAAACTGAGTTTAATTCACTCTGGAAAGAGACTCAAGGCTTCTATGTAAACCACAAGTATCAACTCCCAGCTCTCTCCTTCCTTACTAACAGTTCCAAGAGCTTGAGAAAGAAAAGTGCAGGCACTTCAAGAAGCTGAAGTCCCACCAAGAGATGAAAGAGCTGAGTTTTGTGATCCAGAGGAGGCAACATGACCTGGAAAACATGAAGGAATAGGTGGGATGGATAGGATTTACTGTCTGGATCCTACGTGTCACATCCCAAGTTGTGTTTTCTATACCTTTGTGGCACTTATAAAAAAATGGGGACAAATTTTTTAGCAGGTTTTGTAGGAATAGGACAACAGGTGATAGTTTTAAACCAGAGGAGGGTGGATTTAGATTAGATTTGAGGAATAAATTCTTCCCTGTGAGGGTGATGAGGCTCTGGAATGGATTTCCCACAGCAGCTGTGGTTGCCCCACCCCTGGAAGTGTCCAAGGCCAGGTTGGATGGTGCTTGGAGCAGCCTGGGACAGTGGGAGGTATCCTTGCCCGTGGCAGGGGTGGGACTGAATGAGTTTACTGCCGTTTCCCACCCAAACCATTCCATGATCCCACAATTTCTTTCATCTTTATCAAAGAGAGTTGCCTCACACTGGCTCCATTGGTCTAGGGAAGCTCTTCCCAGAGCTGACCAGGGAAGAAGGATTATCTCCCAGCCTATTTTCTGTTGGATCCTTTTGATTATTGCAAAGAACTAATTGCACCAAATTAGATCATGAGATTAGCTACAGCTCTCAGAAAATTGCTGAAATTGCTTCAGCAGGAATTCTGGCTTCTGACATGGGTTTAAAACATCCAACGAATGGGTAGAATTATGACTCACCAGCAATTCAGCACCCATAGAAATTGGTATAATTTCCAGACCATCTAATTCATTATATAGTTTTTAACGGGAAGCAATGGGAAACCTTAATTATTAGTTCCAGTTAGGGCAGAGTATTGGTATCCTCCAAACAAAACTCAAACCCAGTCTGGCATTTCAGAGACATGTTCAGACTTCCTGGGGTATTTTATAATTGATTAATGATTTTGGAAACATTTCACTTTCCTAAAAAAGCCCCAATACCCCCCAGTTTAGGATTCTCAAAATAGGCAGGATTTTCTCTTTTAGAAGAGGGAATGATGCGAAAGAAGACAAGAAAAGGCAGGATGTCTCATGTTTCCCCAGAAGGTGTTGTCTTTGCAAACGTCACCTGGTGACAGTGAGCAGCGCGGGGGTCGTGCTCTCAGAGATGCCTGGAGGAGGCACAATGAGCTGCAAGATGAGCTCCAGAAGGCCAAGGATGAGCTGGCATGGATGCTGCAGGATTTTCAGGAGCTGTGAAATGGCAAGATGGCCCTGGATATTGAGAGTACAACCTACAAGACCCTGCTGGAGGGTGACGAGAGCAGGTGGGTTCCACCACAGCTGTGTGCAGGCAGTGCTCCTCCAGAGCCCCAGGAAGGTGGAAAGTGCTAGAAATGCTTGTTCCATCATGGATATCCCTGTGACCTCCTTCTCCTCCAGGATGTACCTTGGGAGCCCTGTTGGAGTATGTAACATAAAGGTTTTCAATTTTCCTTACAATAGTGAACCTGTTAAATTAAATCTCACTGTGGCTTGGAGGGGGAGGAGAAGAAGGAAGAGGAGGAGAAGGGAGGCTGTGTCCTCCCCATGAGTGACTCTCGTTATGTTTTCCCACAACAGTGATTTCCATGGGCTCTGGGACTGACCTGAGGTGTGGGTCTGGACAGCCCAGAAGATTCACATCCTCCTGCAGTGCTGCATCCCAACCCTACAATTTTTTTGCCTCTCACAGAGGATTCATCTCCAGAAGCGTGGCTGGTTCCATAGTGAGGAAATTTATCCCTGGTGCTGCTGGCTGCATCCCCATGAGAGAGGAATTTAGGGCTAGAGCTGATGGCTCAGCCTTTTCAGACACTGGGGCACTTGGGAGGTGTGGGAAGAGCTGCAGGTCTGCCAAGAGCATGGGAATCTCCACTCAGCCATGAGGGATGTGTGGGCCAGGGGTGAGGATTTCAACTGGACCTCCCTGTCCCAGGAAGAGCCAGATCAGAACTTCACTGTGAGGGTGGTGACAAGCAGGATTTAGGGGATAAAGTAGAAAAATGAAAGTCCTGCTCCACTTTTAGTGCTAAAAATAACCTCAACATGAGGGAGAGGCGGACTGGGTGTGAGAACACTGGAGCATTAGGAAACCACATCAGAGAAGCTTCACTGCTGGGATCAAATCAAAAAGGGACACTTGGAACATTAAAAAACCCCAAATCCTTTTGACTTCCACTCTTTCTTTAAAGGTTTGTTGGTTGTGTTTGGGCACTTATCCTCTTATCACTCAATTCCTGTGTCCCTTTTATTTTTCCTCATTAAACCTTTGCTGACTCAGTGCCAAACTGTGAGATTTAATCCAGAATCCTTTCCCTAAAGTGTTCTGGGAAGTGTTTCTAGAAAGGAGCTCATCAAAATCTCTCTGATGTAGCTTTAGGAGACTTAGTGGAGTTTTGGGGTGAGGCACAAGAGGTCATAGAGAGGAAGGAAGGATTTTAGTGATGTCTTGGGAATGGTTCGTCATCCATGTGCAGGCAGAGAAGCCATGAAGGAAATCTTAGTTCAGAATTCCACCTGCTGGAGTCAGCAAAGATTAATTACTCCACTCGTGCTCCTTCGACACACATAAATTACACCACCCTCACTTCTCCTGGGATGACTCAATGGCTTTAAACCTTTTGCTCCTTTTCCAGTAAAATTAATGGAGAACCAACATGTTACCGTTTGCTTTTAGGTGTTTACCAAAAGTACAGAAACGCTCATTCCTTAATTGCACAAAACTAATCTAATCTAATCTAATCTAATCTAATAATTAGAAGTCTTACTTAAACAGAGGAGGCAGAGTGGTCTGGAGAGAGGCATAGAATCATGGAATTGTTTGGGATGGGAGGAATGTAAAGCCCATCGAGTTCCACACCCTGTCATGGGGAGGGAGAACTTCCACTAGACCAGGTGGCTCCAAGCCCCTTCCAGCCTGGCCTTGGCGACTTCCAGGGGTGGGGCAGTGTGGATCCAATGACATAGATCCAGTCTTTGATTGGTGTAAATTTAAGCTTTTTTAAGATGATGCACCAAATTTCACTCCTACCTGAATTCAATGGGTGTTTAAAATTCAGAATGAAACCACTTCAGTCTTTGTATTTTTATGTTGTGTCTGCCACAGACACATGATGACAAAATACATTTTTTAATATCTCTTCAAAATCTGCTGGAAGAGGGTATTATGGGAGGGAAAGCCCCATAATGTGCTTGGTTGGTTTTTCAACATCGTTTTTGAGATTCTATGAGTATGAGTCAGGCTTTCAAAAAGATCAAAGGGAGATCTTCTTTCATTGTACATTTGAGCAGATTAAAAAAGAAACCAGAAATGAGTAACATAAATCAACATAAAATCAATAATAAAAAAAGAACTGAAGTGTTTCATGATTAAACTGATGAAAGAGCACAACAAAGAAATGAACCTGAGGTTGGGCAGACACATTTTACCAAAGGCAAAATTCAGAGTAAAGTCTTTCCTCACAAAATTATCAGGATTCAGAACTGGAACAGCTTCCTCCCCTCCACACTCTCATGTGATAAGAAGATATTTCCCAATCAAATACGAGAAGCACAAAATAAGTCAGTCTCAATCTTTAATGACGTAAACCACAAGAAAGATTTGACAAGAAAAGAGCAATCAAATAGGTATAAATATTCATTAGGAGGGCTCTGATCTCCAGAGGTTTCCCATTGGAAACAGATCATCCTCTCACTTTTTATGCAAGAGCAGAATAAAATCAGGGCAATGACATAGAATTAGGGTTATTTCCTTGCCTCCAAACTCCCCCATCACCATTTCAAGATGTGATAAGCTAATTTGGCAAGTGTTGAACTTCAACCTAGCCTCCTTGAACATCAGACATTCTGCAACACCTCCCAAAGCTGCACAAATCCAATCCAATCCAATCCAATCCAATCCAATCCAATCCAATCCAATCCAATCCAATCCAATCCTTTATTTGGGCACTGGAGTTTTGGCATAACAAAAGGAAGATCTTTTCTCCTTCTGGCTGAATACATTTCCCACTTTCCACAGGCAGTTCCTTCCTTGGGATGGCTCAGGGAATCTCTCCAACTGGAAAACCACCTCAGCTGGAAGGGATCAGTGATCTTGTGGATTCACAGGGACATTTCTGTAGCCTTTTAACAACTGAGGCACTTTTCTCACCTTTTCTACCACTTTTGCTGTCCTAGGCTGTGGAACACCATCTTGATCCAGGATTCCCATACATCCCACATTCATTTCCACTGCGGGAGGAAGAAAACAACAAGAGGAAGATCACAACAGCGGGAAGATCAAACCATGCCTTTGCTTTGTTGGGAGCCTCAGCTCTGATGCCTCCAATCGCAGGATCGGGCGATGCAGCACCGGGAGCCGAGCGGATCCAGGGCGTGGGATGTTGGGGCTCTCATTAGTACTTCAAAGGCACTGAAGAAATTTAGAGCCCGAAGGGTGGGACTCATTTCACCTCCCTCAACCTTCCCAAGCAGGCGCTGTGGCCAGTGTCTGGTTGTCTAGACGGGCTCTGGTCTCCAGGAAGAACACAGGGAAGGAGCTGTAGAGGTGTATTCCTCCCACTTGCCTCCACTGCCTATTTTGAGAGGTGATGAATCACCGTCTGGAGATGTCAGATCTCTTTCCATAAGCCAGAGAGGGAGCCTCAAAGAGGAAATTAGAATCCATGGCCAGTTTGATGGCTGAAGACGGGAGGAAAGTGCACTCAAGCTCAATGTTGGATGAATTTCATGAGGACTATCCCTTGAAAATCCCAGCTTTGACTCCTCACATGGATTAGGGGAATGTTAATGAGAGGCAAAAAACACATGACGAGACTGAATTGCCTTGGACAACTTTGGCTTTAGGATACAAGAGGTTGCACTAATCAAATCGATCCTGCACCATGGACATCATCCATGTCATGAATGACTTGGACAAGAGTCTACACAGTCCAAGAAATGGTTCAAATGGTGGTGGCACAGGCAGGCTCCTGCCATGGTCCAACCTGACTGTGAGGAGTTCTCGATGGCTAAGGATAATAACAGAGCCCTTTGAGACTATCGCATAAAACACCTTCTGAGAGCTCATCTGGATTCATCTCCAGAGGCAACAAACAAATTAGAGAATGCCACTGTTCCTCTAATGAAGTCTCTTTTCAGCAGCACATTCAGGGAGTGAAATGCTGACAAAGGAAGCGATTGCAAGTCGTCAAAATGACTCATCCAACCTCTCATCAAAATATTTTCCTTTTTGGTTTCCTCACTCCATCCTTTTTTTTTTTTTTTTTTTTTTTTTTTTTTTTTTTTTTTTTTTTTTTTCCTTTTCTTCTTTTGAGTCAAAAAGCTGCAGGTTTTTCTTCAGAGTGCTCTCCCCTTTCCCACATCCATATTCACAAAAACAAATTGGTTATTCTTGAGGTCTTATGCACCACTTATCATTCCTTGGAAAGACCTAAAAGACATTAAATGAAGCTGCCTTCCCACTGGGATCCAGAAGAAAAAACAGGAATTTGGCCAACACACAAATTTTAGCCAATGCTGAACAACTTTACCCAAAATCTCTTCCCTCTCAGGAACCCAGTGAGCTCTGGTGAGTTTGGGAACTGCGGCTGCTGCAGCACAGCTGTTGCACAGCTGTTTAATTGCAGCCCATGCTACATTCCAAGTGTCTCCCACACATCTGATTGGGATAATGGGGTGCAGAGTGGGAACATCTTCAGTTTGACTGATGAGCTTGGTTTCTTCCACAGGGTTCTGAACAACTGCTCTTCTTTGGAACCAGATCTGCATTTTGCTTCTGATAAATGTGTTTAGAATGTCAAGGACTGTGCAAGTTCCAAACTGCAGCTTGAAGACTCTCATGTTTGTTTAATCTGATATTTCCAATTGTGCTGGCAGCCCAGTAAGCCTGAACTACTACAAACAAAGGTGTAATCTGAACGTTCTAAATATCTGGAATTATCCCTTTTGGATACAGCAGAAGTAGCAGTTTACACAACTAATTTATACCACCAGCCCCTCAAACTCACAGAAGTTGCAATTACAGGTTCAATTAATGGTTTTGGGGATCCTGGAGCTGCAGTCATATCCCGTGGTTTCCTTTTCAAGCACTTGATATTAGAAAGTTGTATGTTTGGAGGAGGTTTGGCATAATTTTTATGATCCTGACCCTTGGAAAATGTTTTTGGAGGAGGTTAATGAGGATGAGGGAACATAGAACCTGGTGTCTCCAGCTAATATCCCATTGTATAATTTGGAGATTCATCCAAGCATTGCTCCTTTCAAAACGGAGGACCAATAGTGTTCAGTTGTTTGAACAATAATGTCCTTTTTTTTCTCCCAAACACTTCATCCACAAAGAGCTGAAAGAGCCCTTTTGTTTTGACTTTCCAACTGCCAGTTTGGAGAAGGCCTGGAGAGGTTTCCTGCCTCACCTCCTTGGGCTGGTGATTAGGAGAGAGAGGGATTCATCTCCCCGGTGTGAGTCAGAGCCTTCGCTGCTGTCCAACCTAATCCACTCATTAAGACTTCCTCTGTTGGTGCAGAAAGCCCAGCCCCTGCGGAGAGCAAATTACCCCCATTCCCCTGAGCGTGGCCCCAGGGACTCCCTGCCTCAGAGCTGTCTCCCTGTGGAGTCTCAAGGACATGTCTGGCAAAGTCATCCAAATTCAGCCATCACTTGGTGAATGGGGTGGATCTCACCAAGCTGGAACAGATTATTGTTCCTGTTTTGTTCCCCGTAGAGGCTTCCAGGAGGTGAATCTGAAAGGGCTCTGACACCTGGCCTTAGGATAAGCTCCAGAATAGTTAAAGCCAAAAAATTAACTGTCAGAAATAAGAACTTGAAGGATGATTCTAGAAAAAAACCCTGTCACTGAGGTCACAGAACATACATCTATGAGCAAACAGAAATAGGTCACAGGGAAGGTAATCTTGAAATGCTGCACATTTCCAGAATTCTGCACATTCCCAGAATCCTCAGAATTCTGTGATTCTGTGCATGTAGCTCAGAGATACTTTGAGTCCTTGCATACAAATCCAGACCTTAAACTCGGTGAAAATATTGGTGTTTCAGATAGAGAAATGACCCATTACGACACAACTTTGACAGTGTTTCTTGTTCTACAGTTGACTTTCTTCTTTTATTTTTCCTTTGAGTTACTTTTCCGCACCCAAAATTGCGAAATTACCCCCACAAAGTGCAAGTCCACAAAACATCCCATCACACACAGCCCTATGAGACACAAAACCCCAAACGACACACTGCAAACAAATCACAAAGAGTTCCTTCAAAAATGTTCCTAAACTATAATTAGCACTAAGTTAGGGGAGCACTTCAAACCGTAATGTATTCGAAGGCAACTTGCAAACAGAGCACTTTTAGATTCCTTTTTATTTCCTCAGTAGTTACTATTTGCCGGGCTGGTTTGCATTTTGAGGAGCATTCATTGCTGCCAGGCAAACCAAACCCTTAAGTACTTAAATTAATGTCCTGATCCTATCAAGGCCAGCTTCCCGAAATATATATAAGGGACAGCATCCCTGCGTCGCTGCAGTGGGATCCCTGCTCCTATCCTGCACCAGAGCAGCCCCATAACTTGGCTATTCTACCTTCAAATAAGCCACGATGAGCAGGCAGGCACCAACGGTGAGATCTGTCCTGGGACGAAGAGGCTTCAGTTCAGCCTCGGAGATCTGTGGTCGCAGCTACGCTGCGTCTGCCAGCCAACCTGTGCGGTGCGGCGCCTACAGCAGCAGGAGCGTTTGCAACCTGGGCGGGAGCAGGAGGATCTCCTACGTCAACGGGGGCTGCAGCACCGGCTGCCTTGGGGAGATGGGGTTCGCAGGCATGGGCTACGGGAACGTTGCAGGAGGAAGGATTGGCCTGTGCGGCCCCCGGGGATACAGCATCGTGCGGGGGTACCCCGAGCGCAAGGCCGATGGCATCCAAGGGATCTGCATTGACGAGCGGCTGCTGAAGCCCCTCTGTGTCGGGGTGGACCCACTGGAACATGAGATACGCTGCCAGGAGAAGGAGCAGATCAAGACCCTCAACACGCAGTTTGCTTGTTTCATCGACAAGGTGAGTCCAGACCTGCTCCAGAATTGCTGTTCCTTGAGTAAAACAAACCTGACCAACCCCCTTCTAAACCCACCTCGTGCCTCGAGTCCATCGACCAAAGCCCCAGTCAAGCTCACCCATTAATCACTGAGCTGGGTCCACACGGGTCCAGCCTTCCACAGAGAATTTTAAGACAATTCTATTGAATTTTAATAACTAGTAATAATTTTAAGAGCTAATTTAAGAGATCTTTTTAATGGGGCTCATTTCAGCCCCATCCTTGTTCTGGCATTCCATGGCCTTTGAATCATGGCCATGGTTGCACTGGCCTTTCTTGAAGGTGTTTCCTCTTGGACAGTCTCAGTTCAGACTGGATTTCTTGCTGCAGCTGAGATGGAAGCTACAGCCCTGACAGGTTCATCTTTCTGTCCTGTGTTAAATAATTCCAATAATTCCCTCCTCTCTCTGACTTCAAATATAGTGACAGCTCCAAAAACTTTCCTGAGGGCAAAGGTGGTTAATCTTGATCCAGACATGTAAAGGTTAGAGATCAAATCTGATCTGTCACCCAAGGATCCCTTTGAAGAAAAAACAGAGACAAAGCAATTCCACTATCTGGGGACTAAATTTTATTCTAAAATACATCAGAGGCACCATCTCGAGGAGTTTTGTTCCTAATACCTATTAAGAAATGCAGATTTAGACACCAGGCTCCTGCATTTCTAAGGTAGACATGGGACTCTTTGATTTCTAAATAATGTAGACATGACATTTAGATTTCTGAATAATTTAGATGTCTGAATTCCAGATTTTGAAATAATTCAGACTCATGGCATAAATATTTCTTAATAAGGGTGGATAACTTTCAGATCAGGGTGCTGTATCATCTCTCACTTCCTGAAAATCCCACTCCTGTACTTGCGGTTAAGAGCAGAGAGTTAAACAGGTGTTGAGTCCCTGTCTTCACCTCTTTACTTGAATAATTGCTATCTTTTGCCTTTAGGTCCGATTCCTGGAACAGCAGAACAAAGTGCTGGAGACCAAGTGGGGCCTCCTGCAGCAATATGTGCTGCCAAAAAAGGGGAAAAACCTGGAACTGTACTTTGAGAATTACATCTGTGACCTGCGGAAGCGCCTGGACTGTTTGCTGTGTGAAAAGCAGAAATTGGGCAGTGAAGAATGTGCCACAAGCCAGCTAGTGGAGGAATTCAAGTGCAAGTAAGGACCTTCTGGGCTCCTCTAGCTGGTGGCATTTTGTTTTTCTGGTTCATCTCGGGCAACTTCTCCCAGATTTGTGGCATGTCCCCTCTGGGAGTGCCACATTCTTGTGTTTCACTGGCAAGCTCTTTGCATTGGTAATTGTTGTTGTTGCTCATGAAGAAGCTTCTGATCTTGGGATGGTTTAATGTCTCTAGACAGTGATCTGGCAATGCCCTGTGGCAGTCCCATCAAGAGAGAGTTGTCATTTATACCTGATGGTTATTGTCATTTATACCTGATGGTTGATGTCTGAGTGTCTGAGCATTTTTCTTTCCTTAGCCCTTCTCTCCTCCTTTTCCAACAGGTATGAGGAGGAAATCAACAGGCGCACAACTGTGGAGAATGAGTTTGTGGCACTCAAAAAGGTGAGAAGCTCAAATGACATGAATCCTTATACCTGTAGTAGATTTATTTGGGGCAAAACTTGGCTGAAATAGTTAATTATTAACAAAAGCCCACAAAAGTGTTATGATGAGTTGGAGGGAGACTTAGAAAGAGGCACAGGGCTGGGAAAAGAGGCAAGTAGAAAGTAAAAATAATGTCTCCTCAAAGTTAACATCATCAGCACTACAGCACCAGTTTTGTTGCCTCAAAAACATTCCTGAAGTGTGGGAGGGGGACAGAGCAGGACAGGTCACACCAGAAGACCAGGTTATTTCTGGCTGTCTCTCCACATCCTTTATTCTTGGACATCAGAAAAGCAGGAATCATTTGAAGAATATTAAAAAATTGTGCTTAAATACTCATTAGTCAATTGTGGTTTTGTAGCTGCATCCTAAGTGATAAATCAACTAATTTCTGCAAGTTGTTGGAATGGTTTCATTTTCCTTCAGGAGGCACCGGGATATCCTGACTCACCGTCTCACACCTTTTTTCTCTTGAAATCTTGTTGAGACACATTTCTGTCTTGTTGGTGTTGCCTCTGTGTGTTTCTTCAACAATCACAGCCAGGTATGGGCTGGAATGTGTGTCTCTCCTCTTGCAGGATGCAGACTGCATCTTCTTGAACAAGGAAGAGCTGGAGGTGAAGGTGGATCTGTTAAGGAGACAGCTGGAGCTGCTGAAATGTGTGTTTGAGGAGGTGAGTTCCTCTGGTACATCCTGAGACTTCGGTGGTCCTGGCTCATCCTTCAGGGGCTCCAAACTTCTACTGCTTGAAACTCCTCTGGGATGTGTCTCATACAAATCCCTGAATAATTAAAAGCTTGGAAGTACAAGGTTGACATAAAGTAATATGATTATGCTGGAGATAGGGTGGTTCCCCCTTCCTTCATGCAGCTCCAGGTAGAAATTGGCAGTGTCCTAACTCTACCCTGGAGAAAAGATGCGTCCGTCTTGTTCCTCCGGATTGCAGCTGCCTGATTAGAGCTGAAGCAACTCCCAGCTCAGTCTTGTCATTAAATCACTCAGGCAGCAGGAGATGAGAGGATACCAAGGGTTAAGTCACTCCAATTCCTTGCCCTTGATGTGGACAGAATTGCTGCAGGTCAGCATGTAGGTCAGCAGTCACAGGTGGCAACTCACACTGCCGCAGGATTTTCTGCTGAGCCATCCCAAGGGACATTTCTTGACTTGTTCTATCCCTCAACCACTGCGTGCCCCAGCCCTTCCCTCTCTGCAGAGCCTGAGAGGTGGAAAGATCTGACTAAGCCCTTCCCAACCTGCAGGAAAGGGCCCAGGTTGATCGACAGCTCTGTGACACCTCGGTCATTGTCAAAATGGACAACAACCGAGACCTGGACATGGAAAGCATCATCAAGAACGTCGAGTGCTGGTACCAGGAGATTGCCCAGAAGAGCAAAGAAGAAGTAGATGCTTTCTACCAGACCAGGGTGAGTAAGAGGCTAGCTGGGTCTGTGCCTGGCAATGTCACAGGCCAAAGGTGATGACTGTCCTGTTTCTTGGTTCCAGTTTCAGGAGCTGCAGGACAAGAGAGGGAAATTCTGCCATGACCTGCAGAGCAACAAGTGTGAGATTTCAGAGCTGACCCGGATGATCCAGAAGCTGCAGTGTGAGCTGGAGAGCGTCAAGAAGCAGGTAGGAGATGTTTCCAGAGAAGTAAGACAGCTCAGACACAGGGCAAGGTGATGCATTGATCTTTAGAAGACTTGAGATCTGCTCTTGGTCCTGGCTGAAATGTGACAAGTGGAGAGGGATGGGATGCTGGTGCGTTTTCCCTGTTTGCAATTGGAAGAGCAGATTTATCCAAACCCAGAGTGTCCAAGAACTAGGATAAGAAGCTTTGCAGACACCTGCGCTGTTGTCCTCCCCTGACAGGTCTCCTGTCTGCAAACCTCCATTTGTGACGTTGAGCAGCGCGGAGATTGTGCCCTCAAAGATGCCCGGGAAAAGCACATTGAGCTGCAGAATGCTCTGCAGAAGGCCAAGGATGAGCTGGCCTGCATGCTGCGGGACTATCAGGAGCTGCTCAACATCAAGCTGGCCCTGGACATCGAGATTGCCACCTACAAGACTCTGCTGGAGGGTGAAGAGAGCAGGTGAGTGACACATTTCCCTCCTGTGTATCTGAGGCCATGGCAGTTCCTGCTCCCAAGTGAATTGTAGAGCTCCAAGATCTCCCCAGGCTCACATAAACTGGACCTGGAGAGGTGCCTGAAGGCCATGGAGGCCACATGGTGCCAGCAAAAACAGTTCCTGTCCTAGGGATAGTGGGGCGTGTTACAACAAGGGCCTAAGTGATCTGGATCGTGGCTGGAAATTGTGAGTAACGTGAGTTTCTCTTTTCTCCCCACAGGATATGTGTGGGGAACCCTGTGAGCGTGTGTAAGTAACTGCACATTTTCAGCCATTAAGATTTCTTGTTTTACGAAAGAAACCTTTGGGAACAGCATTATCTGTCAGTTCCAGGTCCCTCTGCCTCCCTTTTACAGTTCTGGAAAGTTTCGCCCCAGAAATCTCCAATATCTTTGAATTTTTAAAAAAATCACCTTTTGGAGTGAGTGGAGGTGAAACTCAAGACTCTTCTGCTTGCCCTTTTTTAGTTTCTACCCTTGGAGGCAACAGAGAGATGTCCTGGGGATCATGGGATCTGTACTGAACCTGAGAGGCACCAGCAACACGAGAAGGGGGAGGATCCATGAGGGGATGTGTTGGGACATGGGGAAGGAGTAGGAAGGAGCAGGGGCTCAGACATGTTGGACAAATCTGGAGGAAATCAGGTTTGGTTGGTTCTGTCACTCAAGAAGCAACCTGCCTCGCGAAAGCCTTCCAGTTTTCCTCCCTAACTGCTGACTCCTGTGGGCTCTGTTGCAGCTGTGGTCAGCAGCGGCTATAACATCCCTGATGACTGCGGGATGATGGCCAACGGGGCCGCGTGTGGCTACGGCTCCCTGGGCAGACGGGCCGGGAGACACAGCTCCCAGACCGGCGGCTTCAGCTCCCGGAGCGCCGGGATCCACCCCAAGAGGGTCCTCAGCTCTGTGGCCAAGCAGTGCATCCCAGAGGTGTTCTGCCAGGCTGGAGGGGTCAGCTGCAAAGCCGGGGGCTTCAGCTCCCGCAGCGGGGGGTACCCAGCCCGCACCGTGGTCAGCGCTGGGAGCGCGGGGATGAATGCCAGGATGGGGCCCTGCCAGGCTGGAGGAGTGCTCAGCTTTGGCAACCAGGGCTGTGTCATCCGGCAGCTAGCAGGGCCCCCCGTTGTTGTGTCCAGCCCTGAGGTCGTGGGCTGCAACAACGGCGTGGTGGGGAATTTCGGGGTTGTCAGAGACCCCTGTGTGGTCCCATAGGGACAGCAGCGCTCGGACGCACCTGCCCTGTGCCAGAGGATGCAGGGTGATTCCTCTGCCCCTTAGTAGCAACATTTGTCACCAAACTCATTCCCACATTTATTAGGCCCAGATGTATCCCCCTGAGCTGTGTTTTCAGAGTCCCCAAGCCTAAAGACCCCCCTAGAAACTTCTGCTGCAGGTGCTCAGCACAGTGTGATTTCTTACTTTAGGTTATCACAGCTTTAAGGGTCTGTTTGTTGCGCTGCTTTCCTCTCTCCCTTTTCCCATAATGAGCAGATTAATTAACAAAATTCCCCCCTCCAAGATCCCCCTTTTTTCTTCCAGCTCCTCCCAAAGCATTTCAGAAAAGAGAATGAGGATTTAACTGCTTAACTTTCCCAGGAGATTCTGCAAACAGCAGACTCCCTTTATTTTTATCCTATTTTTGGTCCAAGAAAACCCTGCTCTGCAAATTTATGCTTAAATCAAACAAAGTAATTTTCAAAACACCTGCTGGTTACTCCACAGCCATCAGCTTTTTGTATGTGTGTGGAATTTGCTTATGGATGAACACGCAGTACTTTCGTTTGCTTCTGCATGTTGGGGTGGCTAGCTCAAGGTGTGCTGATTTTTAGAAGAGATCATCCCCTTTCCTTTTCCATCCCCCCAAAATGCCAAGGGAAGTTACTGATGCATAAATTGTCCACGTTGACTGCAGGAATGAAGCTGTTCCCATTGACTGCTCAAACTTCCCAGCTTCTCACTGAGTCCTCAATAAACTGCTTTGAAAGGACAGATTTTGTCTCTCATTTTTTCCATAGATGGTATTTAAAGAAACTACAAAATAGGTGAAGAAATACTCTAGGGAGAAATAAGAACCAAAGAGACCTTTGGATTCTCTGCAGGCAGTTTGGGACATGGTGGGGCACAAGTTTATTTATCTCTGGTTTATTTATCTCCTCAGAGCATATCATGTAAGGTACTTTATAGACCAATTAACGATTGATGTCAAAGATTTCCAGAAACCTCTAAAATAATCCTGAGCACCACACAGTGGTGTTTTCCAGTCTGTTGCAACCTCCAAACAAAGTATTTGTTTGATCCTTCCATGTCAGAGCAGTTGAGTAAAGATGAATTCCCACTGCCCTTCTGGGCTCATAGGTCTGGTGATCCAGGTTGTGGGATCCGAGTTGTGTTTCAGACACAAAAATTTGGCTTTAGTGGCTTTGGGGACAACAAAGTGTTATTTGAACTGAGTGACTTAAAAGGCCCTGAGATCTCTTGGCCATAACGGGGTGGGATTGACTTTGCCCCTGTTTTGGAGTCTCCCATGTTGAGCTCAGAAGGGTTGCTGGGGTTTTATTTCATGGAAAAAACGACACTTCCACGAAGTGATTCATCTGGTCAAACACAGGTGTCTAATTTAGCATGAAATGCATTGAGCTTGAGGCCGTCTGCGCCAATGGGATCTGTCCTGGCTCTGGAGGCAGCCCCAGGCAGGGGGATTAACCCAAACATGGGTGTCCCATGCCAGGCGCCTGCAAGTTCCCAGGAATCCTCCCTGCCTCCCCCCGCCAGACTTGCAGACGTTATTATCACAGGGGATTTCTTCCTGTCTCCAGCCCAGGAACAATTACAGGTCACACAGCCCCAGTAATCTCCCCACTCTCACAGGGCAAAATTCTAATTGCAACCTGAAAAAAGGGGACAATTAAAGGGTGAGGCAGAGAAGAAGATCAGCACCTTTGGGGAAGGGCAGGGGATGCCATTTCTATGCTGAGAGTGGGAAATGCTTCATCCAGTTCTGACCAGCTGTGTGTCAGACTGTGGTGGAGTGAGGTGGATGCTTGTCCTCCACCTATGCCCTCTCTCCAACAAGGAATCCCAGTTCAACATTTCATTTTTAACTGGCTCCAAGCAGATGGGATGGAGCCCACCTCAATGGGGAATTCTGCATCTGAGCTTGCTTCATTCACCACTTGCAAATGGTATTTGGAAACAGGAGTCCCTCACACCAGGCAGCTTCTGCTAACTGTGTGAACATCATGGATTCCTCGTGTGGATGTCACTCAGCCTTGGCCAAGTGTCCAGGAAACACTGCAGCTCCAAATTTGGATCTTGTGTCCGTGAGGAGGCCTGGCTATCCCTTCACAATCCACACTCAGCATGATTCGGCTTCGCTTTGTGCCAAGGTCACTTTCTGTTGTGTTTTCCTAAAAAGATGGTTTCTTGAGGAAGAGGAGGGTGAGGAAGCCCTGCTTTGGAGCTGGGGTTTGATCCTCACCTGGTTAACCTGACCCATTGCTCTTCCCCCATGTTCTCTGCTGTTATGGCCTGGAAAAACAGGAATTGGCATTGCATGGCATTCCCAGCTCAGAGGGGCTGGGGCCAGGCGAGCCCCAGGATTTCCAGAGCTTTCCCCCCGACCATGAAAGTCAGACACCGAGGCAGCCCCAGGTGAGAGAGGACTCAAGCCTGGGCTGTCCCTGCAGGGCCTTAGGCTGAGCTCAGACAGGAGCCTGAAATACTCTGAGCATTACCAAGGGTGACTCCTCCCAGTCCTGACTGAGGAAGTGGGAGGTGTCTGCCTAATTTCAGAGGAATAATTAACTTTTACTGGCCTGAATAATAGAGAGAAGACAGGGAGCTGATCCTGCCTCACCCAAAACAAGGGCAGCTCCTTTCCTCCTCCTCCTCCTCCTGGAGACAACACCCAAATTTTCTGAGCTATAATATTAGCAAACCAAAGAAGGACATGAAGGCTGCATTTCTTTTTCTCTCTCTGGCTACAGCTCTTAAAAATTTTATCACAGGAGCAAAGGGAAAAGGCTCATCTCAAATGCTTTTCAGACCATTCATTAAAGCTGTAAAACAAGCTCAAAATCCTCTCCTGGCAAGGGACTGCTACCTGTCTTCCCAATATTTATTTTGTGTTTTAATCTTGGGGATTGTTTTGACTTTATTATTTTTATTTCCTTTTCAGTCTTGAGGACTGTTTTGACTATTTCCCTCCTTCTTTTCAATAGCAACAAGTTCAAACAATCATTATAAGTTGGGGAACTGGAATTTCTGTCAATTAAAAAATAATCAAAGAAAACATTTTGATACTGGAGCAATGTCTCCATTAAGTTCTTCTAGGGGAAAAAAAATTAGAAATGCCATTCCACGAATTTTATTCCATTAAATGACTTGGGTTTGGTTGATTAATTGAATAAAATTAACATCATCCCAAACAAATCCAGGACACCAAACCAAAGCCTACCATAGCTGAGGAGATGAAGAGGAGAATGAGAAGAAGCAAAGCCATCCAGGCTGAGTGCACTGTCCAGGTCTCTTCCTTCATCCAGGGGACACACAGACTACTTAGAGGGTTCCTCCTCCAAAACCCAAACGTGTGCTGCCAGAAGAGCAGCATCAGGAGAGGGGAGACTCTGCTCCTGCATCAGGCACCTCCCCGCCCTTCCTAACAAGTATCTTCCAGTTCAACCATTCTGAGCAGGGTGGGACAATTCTGCTATAAATTAATCTTTAAAATAGGAGAGATTTACAGCACCAACCCATCCAACCTGAGCTTAATTTATGGACTAGAAAGGTGAGGGTTGGGCCTGGCACAGGCTGCTGAGAGAAACTGTGGCTGCCCCATCCCTGGAAGTTCCAAGGCCAGGTTGAACAAGGCTTGGAGCAACCTGGAATGGGATGGGCTTTAAGATCCTTCAGTGGGATTCTTCTTCTCCTAAGGAAGAGGAGGAAGAGGTGGGACTGTAACAGGAACAGAGAGAAAATCATCTCCCAGAAAATCATCTTCCAAAATCATCTCTCAGAAAATCATCTCAGAAGTCCTGGCCACAGCGTGTCCCTGCAGCACAAGGCAGGAACAGCAGCACAAGCACAGCCACAGCAGGAAGAACACCCATCCCAGTAAATAGTTGAGCTGGTAATTAATCCTGGCAGAATGAATGGAACAAGGAAATGTTCTCCAAGCCAAGGCTGTCATTTAAGCTGTTCCACTTCTTCATTATTCCCCGTGTGTAAGAGTTGCTGAAAAGTTTTTTAATGTCAAAAGCTGACACCAACCACCACAAGCCAAACAAAACCAGGCAGGCTGAAGAGAGATTTCTTCCATCCAATCTGGATAAGGAACCCAAGACAAGGAATATTTTCTTAACTCTACCACTAGACAGGCTCTTCCCCTGGCCTCTCTGTCCCTTCCTTCTCTACTGACCTGGAATAAGATAAAGATGCTGAACCTCTGCACTTTAGCATTGAATGAGTTTTTCAAGCCTTTTAGCTCGGGAGCAGCAGAAAAAGGAAAACTAAACTCGTCCAGCCTTTGAATCAACAGCAACAGCAAAAATTGGATCAGATTTACTGGAATAAGAACCCTCTTTGGCCTCTGTGGAGGTGGTGGAGCACATCAGGAGGAAGGAAGAGGGACGTGAGGGGAGGACGTCTGTGCCTTAGGCTTGGCTATAACAATCTCAGAATCTGAGGAGTGCAGAGATTTGGGGTTCTGGCAGCAATGGAGCTGGAGGATGAATCCCGGTCATGGTGATCCCATTTGCTCTCACTCTGTGATCAATGAAATAGCCAGAGCATGAGCAGAGATCTGGGGATGAATCACTTGGGACAGTGAGAGAGATATAGAAATCTCAGGAGCAAATCTGCCTCCTTTGCTGACAAGGTAGGAGTGGGATTTTTGTTTTACTCTATGGTTGATTCCTTACAGAGTAAATCTGGGAAATCCCCAGTCATATCACAGTGATTTGGCTTGGAATATCTCAATTTAAACCAAATCAACTTGTGCCATTTCAGCTTTTGATTTTAAGTGTTAGCAAAAAGATTTAAATGTCTCAGAAGTTCCTGGAGGACAAAAGGTGACTGGTGAGTTCCCATCCCTGGAGGTGTCCAAGGAATGACTGGACATGGCATTCCTAGCTCTGGTGTGGGTGACCAGGTGGGGATCGGTCACAGGTTTGACTCGATGATCCTGGAAACCTTTTCCAGCCTCAGTGATTCTGGAGTTCTGTGAAGCGGATGCAGATTTATGGCATCTTTTACGCAGGGAATGTTTATCAGGAAGAATCTAGGCTTCTTTGTTTTCAGCTATTCAATTATCAGTCTGTTTTCAGCTCCTGCGAAGTCCAGTGGTTTTATCTCCCCTTTCTGACCCCAAATGAGATGTCTCTTCTCCTGAGACATTGCTTTCTATTACTTATCCATTACTCCATTGTTACTAGTTCCAGCACACAAAGGTGGAGCCAAATGGGGGACTTGTAGCTGCACTGATGGGAAATCCAAGGTTGGATTTTCAGCCCTGCAGCCCCAGGAGGGTGGGAACAAACAAGATCCAAAGAACCTGCAACAGAGCAGATTGTGGATAAAGATAGGTAAGAAATTAGTCCCTAATTAATTCCTCCTGCCAACACTCACTCCTTGCAGTCAGATGGCTCCACAATCCACGCTTTATTCCAAAGCAAGTTGTTCCCTGTGATGTGGTCAGCATTACTAATGGGAGGGAGGGGGAAGGCTTTGGTTAGAGATCTGAGTTGTGAAGGGGTGGATCAAGGCAGGACAAAGATATTCCAGGTCTGTGGTCCAGGCTTAGAGTGTGGGGAGGATTCTCCACCTCCTTGGATAAATCAATCTTTGATAAATTAATCTTGGATAAAGCAAAGTGGGATCATGCTGGGGTTTTTTATCCTCTTTTAACACAGCTTTTCTTTTAAGCTGGTTTTAGTGGGAATCCAAGTTTTTCTTGGAGTCCTCATCCCTGGAACATGGGGAACATTGGACCTATTTCTTCGGTGTCCAAGCACCTGGGTAAATTCTGACCTAATTTTAAGGGATTCAAGGTTTCTTTACTACAACCATGAAACCTTCTCAGGAGATTTCCTCTTCCCAGAAGACAGATGAGCAGATTTATCTTTGTAAAAGTTGGACTTGGTGATCCTATGGAGTCCCTTCCAACTGAGAATATTCTGTGATTACTCCTCTCCACTTTTTCCAGGTCTGTGTCATTGAGATGGTTTGAGGAAGCTCCTGACCACAGACAACACCCTCCACAAATCTGCTCAGAAGAAAAGAAAGGAACCCAAGCCCCAACCAGCCATGCAAAGCAGCCAAGGGTGAACCAGTGTCACTGGTCCTGCACTGTCTCTGGGAGCTGGATGGTGCCACAAGAGTGCCGTGGGGCAGGGTGGGCTGAGGGAGACAGGAACTGGGGTTGCTGAGATGTGTTTGAAGACTAGAAATCCCTCCCTTTATGTCTATAGGGAAATGCAAGTTGGATTTGCTTTTTTCCTTGAAACACCCTTGTGTTCAGCACAGCCTAGTTTTGTGGTGACAGAGCTGGGCTGCGTTACCCACCTGGGTTTATGGGCTGGTTCTATATGGGAACAAAAATACCACCAATATTCTTCGGGGTTCAGATGGGGAATCCTCTGTCTCCACCCAGCACTCACTGGCCATGGCCCAGTTCATTAGGGGGATTTATTCATTTCCAGGATTAAAGGAGGCTGTGGTGTTTTCTTCTATGGTGAATGACCCCAGTCTGGGCTGTAGCTGCAGGATGGGCACGCCCCTTAGATAATTAGTTCTGCATTTCTCCAAAAGTGATGCAAATGAGGGTGATTAACTCCGAACAGCAGTTTTTCTACAACCTTTAGGAACAAGGTTTGTGACGCTTCCATTGCTGTGAAAATGGACAATTTTTGGGATACAGGCCCTGTCAGAAATCCCACGGCACAGCCCAGAGCAGGCTTCAAGGCTTTGAACCATAAAGGAAGGAGGAACCAGCTACTGAATATTATTGCACAAGAGCACTTCCAGCTCTAGAGGAGCCCAGATGTTGACCTGGGATAAGGAATTAAACAGGACCTCCGTCAGCTTCCTTGAAATGGGCTGTTTTGTACAACAAAATCTAAAGTGGCAGTTATTATGTGAATAAAGTAAGGAGAAAGAAGGGAAAGGATAAACACCTTTCCGATTTTAAGGTTCTTGTTCAGTTTTAGGGTCAAAGAATGGGGATTCAGGGCAAAGGAGTGAACTGTGCATCCAAGACCTCTGGATTGAGAGTGGGGGCCAACAGCCTGCCCTGCAGAGCTCTGTGTGTGACAGTGATGAGGATTTGGGTGGGAAGGTGCTAAACCCTTCGGGATGACAGGCACTTATGCCAAACCCAATGGCAATCTCAGAAGCGACTAGTCTCCTTTATCATGAACTCTTGGAGTGACTTGAAAGGAGTTGCTCAAAGGGGCAGTGACGTTCTGGGGACAGCCCAGGGTGTTTGTCAGCTCTTAATGAAATGAGGCTGAGGAAGGCACAGTTGTCATGCTCAGTAATTAAAGGGAAAGTAAAGCCTCCTGTCTATGCTTTGGGAGCAGCCTGGCTGCAGACGGGATCAGGAAGGCTGAGCCGAGCAGTGACAGCATTGCAAAAATGCCCGGGAGGAAAAAAAAACATGAAATGATCTCCAGGTGAAGCCAAGGAGGAGCTTGGAATACCAGGGGTGCAATTATTGGGATGCCTTGAACACCAGGTTGGCCTTGGATCATTGAGATTTCCACATGCAAACCATTCTGCATGGGGAACAAGAGACACAGGTGCTTCACACTCCTTGGGATCACAGGCAGTGCCCAGCAGGTGGATTTCCCCACGGGATATTAAGGGAGAAAATTCAACCACATAATAACAAGAACAAAGGGAATAACAAGGCCAAACATCGATGTGTGTTTGTTGCTCTGAGAAACTGCCCTGGAGTTCCCCCAGTGAGTGTCCCCAGTGTGTCTATCCTGCCAAGCCAAGGGGATACCCAGGTGCTGAGCTGGAAATGAAAATGTGAATTTCTAAGATCCCACTCAGCACAGTTTGCCCAGAAAAGTGTCGGTTTACCTAACTGCTTTCTTTGATCCTCCAACAGAGCATGGCCAGAGAGTCCTGTTGGCAGGAAATAGATTCATGGAATGGGTTGGGTTGGAAGGAACCTGAAAGATCATCTAATGCCACCTCTGCCATGGGCAGGGACACCTTCCACTATCCCAGGCTGCTCCAAGCCCCATCCAGCCTGGCCTTGGACCCTCACAGGAAGGAATTTCTTCTCAAACCCTCGCCTCTCCCAGTGGGAAGTCATTCCCTCTTGTCCTGGCACTCCAGGCCTTTAGAATATCTCTCCATATGTTTCTTGGTGTTTCCTTCAGGCACTGACTGACTACAATTAGGTCACCCCAGATCCTTCTCTTCTCCAGGCTGAATAATCCCAGTTCTTTCAGCCTTTCCTCACAGCAGCTGCTCCATCCCTTTAATCATCTCCATGGCCTCCCCTGGACTCTCTCCAGCAGCTCCATGTCCTGTCTGTGCTGGGCCCCAGGGCTGGAGTAGCCCTGCAGGTGGAGTCTCACCTGAGCTGGGCACAGTGGCAGAACCCCCGCCTCACCTGCTGCCCACGCTGGGGTCTCAGCCCAGGACAGGATTCACAGGAGGATTTTCCATTCCCATTTCTCTGTGCTGTTTCTTGGCTTTCTTTTCCAGTCACTCTGTGCAGGGTTCTCTTGCAGCCCAGGTTCCCAAGCCTGGTGCCAATGGATGTTGAGAGGGGCCCAGCTGGATTTCAAAACTACTATGGACACATCTCTGGCCATGAAAGGGTTTCCCAAAACAGGAGATTTAGGTCAAGCAGTGAAGGAATCCCCATCACAAACAATGAAATCAAAGCATGATGTTGTACCTTTGAAGGAAGTGGTGGCTGGCCCTTCCCTGGAAGTGTCCAACGCCAAGCTGGACAAGGCTTGGAGAAACCTGGGATAGTGAAAGGTGTCCCTGCCCACGGCAAGGGGCAGAATGAGATGAGCTTTAGGGTTCCTTCCCCCCCAAACCATCCCGTGGTTCTATGATGACCTTGCTCAGTGCGGGGAGGGATCGTCACTCCGGAGGTGCTGTGACTGTTGCTTTGCTTTATCTCCAGGAACATGTGGTTTTGTGGCAATTCAGGGTGTTAATCTCTGGAAATGAAGGTTCCAACCCTGCAGGCTTTGCTGAGCCAGGGAAATAAAGAGTGTGAAGCCAAACATTCCATCTGGCTGCTCCAGGGCACTGGGGCTTTAGGGAACGTTGGAGCAGGTGTTCCTGAGTATTAGAGCTGCAGTGGAGGTGGTTGCCAACTCCTCCAGGACAAATCCTGCCTTTATCTCCACTTATTTCAGTGGAGAAACCATCATACAGTGAAAACACTGAGCTGCCACAGCTGGGGTGACACACCGAGGTTTTCTGCCTGTTGGTGACAAAATGAATCACAAAAGTGACTTCAACCTTTCATTAAGGTAATAGGTACAGCCTCCAGAAGCTCAGCTTTCTGTCATCTCCTTAATCTGAGTGTCCATCTGGGAAATTTAATGAATAGGTGCTCACCACACCATTGTTGTTTCTCCTGCTTCGAATTTGTTCCTTTATTTTGCTGAGGCAGCTGTGGATAGATAAGAACTTCTGCTCTGGGATCAACCTCCCCGGGCCCTGCTGACTCCTGTCTCCAGGTTCTCCTGCAATGGTGGCATTAGAAAACAATCTTTTCCAAGCTCTCTCATTGTCTATTCATGATTGTTTTCTTCAACATAATGCCTGGTTTTTGGGGAGAATTTAGGTGAAGGACTCCTATGCTGAAAGTGTTTGTATTTACTGGTGATCTCACTTGCCAAGTTGTTTTTGCATGGCATGTGAAAGGCTTTGCTCCCTAGCCAATGTCTCTCCTTGTCCTTCTTCACTTTTAAATTCAACACAGAGATCATTGGCTGATAAAATCTCAGCATTCTCTGCTCTGCTGCCAGCAAACAGCATGAAATGTTTCTGCATCATCTCCACTTCACTTTTGCTTTAAAGAGAACTCTAAAATAGAAGCTTGCAAAATTAACTGTTACATCAAGCACCTGTTCACTGAGCAGCTCCTCCCTGTGGTACTGCAGACACTGGTGTGACACACAGACAGATTTCCAGACATATCGATGGGAACTAGTTGAAATTGAAATTCTGAGGCTGAATTTCCCTCCTCCCACACTCTCCCCTTTCACTCAGCTGCTGGAAGGCATCTCCAGAGTCCCCAGTTGGCTCTGTGCATGAAGGAACACGTTTTCTGATTAAAACCATCTGTACCATAGAAGAGACGGGACGACTATCCTGTGAAACAGCACAGCCACATTTCCACATCCAAGTCTGATGCGCTCCCCACAGGAGATTTTTTGCTAACCTTTCCAAAAAAACTTCTTCCAGTGAACACCTTGTGCCCTTGGGGGGCTCTTTCTCCACAGGGTGATTCCCTCCAGTCCTCTGCTTTCATCCTGACACCACCACTCTGATCCCACCCCATTACTTAGAGCCCTTGTTGTCCCTCAGCCCTGAGCACTGGCACGAAGTTGCCTGGATTGTGTCAAAAGGTCTCACAAATTCCTATGCAAAAGAGGAACATTACAAAAAAAGGAGTGGACACTTGTGGTGGTTGGCACAAAACCTCTTTGTCTCTTGCAAAAGGTGGCTCCGTGTGTTCCTCGCATGAGACGTCACCTTGAGGAGGGATATTTTACAGAAACATGGAATAGTTTGAGTTGGAAAGGACATACCCAAATCATCTGTACAAGACGTGCCAAAAATCCCAAAAATCATGTTCCTGAGAGCACTGTCCAAAGGCTCCTGGAGCTCTTGGGCCTGTGATCATTCCCTAGGGAACTTGCTCAGTGTCTGTCCACCCTCTGTAGGCAGAACCTTTTCCCAATATCAAACCTAACCCTCCTGACACAGCTGTTTCCTGGGTCCTGTCACTGCTCACAGAGAGCAGAGATTGGAGCTGCTCCTTGAGATGAAGATGCAGCCCCTGATGAGTCTTCCCTCAGTCCCCTCCAGCCTGACTTTGTGTGGCCCCTCCAGAACCCTCCCCATCCCTATGTCCCTCCTTTGGACTCTCTCCAACATCTTTAGGTCTTCCTTATGTTGTGGCACCCAAATCTCTCCCCCCAGTGGAGGTGAGGCTGCCTCAGCCTGGAGCAAAGCAGGACAACCCCTGGCCTGGTGCCCCTAGGAGGTGTTGTCCCTCCTGGCTGCCATGGAACACAGGTGGGTCCTATTTGCTCATTTTGTTCTCTGAACAGACTGTCACAACACCCTAACACTCATGATGGGACCACACGGGTCATCCACAGTCCAGCAGAAGGAAGGGAGAAGTTTTGGGAAGGTCATACCTGGAAGCACCTCAAATGCAAGCAGTACATATGGGCAGGAATCATGGAACAGCCTGGAAGGAACCTCAGGAATTATCTTTTCCATCTCTTTGCCCCAGAGCAGCATAAATGGACTGGGACGATCCAGGCTGAGGGTGAGGAGCAGCTGTGGAGCAAGGTTACTGGTTCCCAGTTTCAGACCATCATCTCTACCCCAGTCCCCACTAATCCCTGTCTGCTTTGATGTGGGAGTGGAATCAAGCTGCACTTAAGAGATAGGGAACAGCCACCTTTGGAGAGCACGGCCAGCAAAACCAGTGGGAGGTGTCCCGGGGGCCTCATTAACCCTTTTCATGGTGACTTTGTGTCCCTTCTGCAGGGAGCCACAAAAACTGCCCTGCCTGCAGGGAGGGAGGGAGCTCACCACCATCACCGGGCCCTGACAGCTCTGTTTTTCCAGGAGAGGGTCTTGAGAAGTGCTTTTCTCATTGAGACAAAGCAGACTCAGGAGGCTGTTGGGTGGTTTTTCCAGCCAGAATCCCAACAAGAGGTTGGAAACACCCCCAGGCTCTCCCTGTCTGCAGGGGTGGCTTAGCAGGTCCCAGTTTAGTAGGTGCTTAAGCAGAATGAATTTATCTGGGCACATGTAAATCTCAAAGGTGTTAAAGTCTCATGAAAGCCACCACAGCTCAAGGAATGTTTAGGGCCAAGCAGCTCAGGGTTTTCCCCTGTAAACCTGGGTGGAAGCTGTAGGTTTAAATCAAACATGAATCCCTGAGAGAAGTGGTTTCATACCCTCCTTGGAAAGAGGAAGGTTCATCCCTCTCTGCCAACAGCATCTCACCCCAACCAGCCAGGACAAAATGAGGACATGTGAAAAGGTCTCAAGGAAGATGACCTGTGCATGAAAGCCATTGCAACCCTTCTCCTGGGAAGTCCAAATCCCATTGGAGTCCTTCCTGCTTTGAAGTTGGTGGAACCTCCACCATGTGACTCTGAACCAGCTTTGTGAAAGCTCAGCAGCTGCAAACCACAGGCACTGCCCTGGACTGACTTCCTCTGATGTGCAAGGCTGGGCACCTGGAAAAGCCACTTCATAGCGACAGGAGCAGGAGCCAGAGGTTGAATATCAGGTTTGTTGTGGAGGAACAGCCCGAGAACTCTCCATACACCAGAAGGGTTAGCAAGGCTTGCAGCTGGTGGAGGGTGATTGTCCCATGAGCAGCATTTTCCCTGTTTTACAACAAAACCAGGGGTTTGGAGGGTCTATAGCTCTGAAATCCATGTCACTCGTGTCACAAGGCACTCCATGGTGGCTGAGCAGAGATACAGGGGATAACTGGGACCTGACCCCAGCCAGATGAAGATTTCTCACAGCTGGAAAAACTGGAAAGTTGTCATCCTCAGGGGAAAAGGGCCGTGTCCTTCTTGCCATGAAGAGGAGATGCAGTGTCTCTGTGGTCCTGCTGGGCAGCAGAGCTCAGAGCAGCGGCTGCTCCCAATCCTGCAGCCGTGCAGGGCTGAGCCACATGGAAAGCAGGACCAGAGCCTGGCTTCTCCCTGTTTTCAGCTTGCCTGTGGTTGTGCCAATGTAAAAAAGTTCATGAAGGTCATGACTGGACCTCCCTAAGGGCTCAGTGACGTTTTGTCCTATCCATGAACACCCTGTCCCCAGGCAGTGCTCCATGTTTGGCTTCAGACCACACACCCCGTGTCTTTTCCAGGGATTGCACCAGTGCTTTGGTGCAAAATAAAACTCATTTCCAAAATATTTCTTCTTTTTTCACTTGCATGCAAGAGGTCCTAGTGCTTGGGTTACCTTGAAGCAACATGAAGGATGTGGTGCCCAAAAGCCCATTTGATTTCTCCAACTATCTGTGAATGAGAGTAATCTGGGATAGTGAAAAGTGTTCCTGGCCACAACAAGGGGTTGGAATGACCTGAGTTTTATGGTTCCTTCCAACCCTAACCGTTCCACGATTCTATGAAAGTACATCCCATTGCAAGATGTGCATCCCAATATACTCAGACCAACATAACTATAATGGATCTACTACATGGTTATAATTAAATATAGTAATTTTTTTATTTCAATCCATTATGAGACCTATTAAAAGAAAAGGAAAGACCCTTCCAGGAAATATTCTAAATATCCTGATTCTTTTTCCTGACTTTTAATTTTAACTGCATTTCACATTGACAGCAGCACTGAGTCTGGCCAGAACCCATTAATTTTGCCCCAGCAAAGATGTAAAGGTTTCTCAGGGCAAGCTCTGCAATCCTTTGTGTTTCTGTGATTAGACCCCCTTTTTAAGGTAAAAAAAAGGAACTTTATTTGTTTCAAAAAAAATTCAAAAATCTTTTTAAGAATTTTAATTAAGATGGGACAATGCCTTCTCATTACCAGATACTACTGGAGGGATTTAATGTCAAAAAGGTGTGTCAAGGAATGACCAGGCAAAACCTTCACTCCAGCTGACATTTCTCAACCTTGTAACTCTTCTCTTCTTACTTCTCCTGTTCAGGTGAATCTGTTGTGTGTCCTGGTCCCATTACACACTTGTTCGAAATTTAGCATCTTCCCTGGGCACATAACTCAGTAATAAATCACTATCATATCCCAGAAATGCCTTATCTTCAATTCCAGGTGTTCTAAGGCCCAGAGGAAGCCTTGGGTTGTCCAGAGAAGCTGTGGCTGCCCCTTCCCTGGAAGTGACCAAGGCCAGGTTGGATGAGGCTTGCAATGACCTGGGATAGAGAAAGGTGTCCCTGCTCACAGCAGAAGCTGGAACGAGATAAACTTTAAGGTCCCTTCTGAGCCAGATCATTCCATGACTCCAAGATTCCATGAACCCCCAGTTTCCCAGAGCATCTTCCCCATGACCAAACTCATCCTTGGTACCACCTCACGCGGTTCCTGCTCCACGAACATGGAAACCACCAACCCCATCCTGCTGGTCAGCACCCGAATTCCCTCCAAGAGCCACAGCCATCCCCACAAGAGGAAGGAATAAATGCTTACGAGAACACTCCCAACAACATCAGTGCTGAGCCGGGATGGATCCGCCTTCCCTCTCCCTGTCAGCAGTGGTCATTGCTCAAGAGCCTGCCCAGAGCTTGCCACAGACCCTGAAAGGGGTGGCATCCCCATGACATTTTGCAGGAGGTCCTGAAACGTAATTAAATGCTGTGGTGAAACCAAACCGTAAACAAGCCATGAATAAAAACCCCTTGAATTATTTTGCTAAACTATAATTACACAATAAGGAAGCAGATTAATTAAGTAAAATATAAGTCCTGAAACTGAAGCTTGCAAGCAAAGCAGTTTATTTTAATTTCCACATTATTTCATATGAGATAGAAGTGTTTGCTGTGGGTTTAAAATGTTGGAAGCCATTCCTTGCTGCCAGGCAGGCCAAACCCAGCGGATAAATTAAATTTTTGCATCTGAGGCACCTCCTGAAATGTATATAAGGAGAAGGGCTCTGCCTCAGAGGAGCTAAAGGAGATCTCCTTCTTCCAGTCTCTGCTCCTCTCTTGCTCCTCCGCATCGCCGTCACTGCCCACCAACCCCAGCCACCATGAGCCGACAGTGCTACACCTCTGGCTCCATCCTGGGAAGACGAGGCTTTTCCTCGGCATCCGCTGTCTGCGGCCTAGGCAGGGCCAACAGCAGCTCGGCCTCCGTGTGCCAGCCCGTAGGACGGAGGTGTGGGATCGGTGGCTTCAGCAGCCGCAGTGTCTGTGACCTGGGCAGAGGGCAAAGGATTTCCTTCGGCGGGAGCTGCCGCAGCGGCGTCTACGGCAATGCCGGCGTCGGGCGCTGCGGCGTCGCCTACGGCGGGGGCCGCTTTGGCACCGTCGTGGGCTTTGGGAACTGCGCGACCTTCGGGGGCCTGGGCAGCTACAGAGGCCTGGGGGACGGCGTGGCCATGGGCGGCTACGGTGCTGGCATCGGCATCGGCGGAGGGAGGTCCGAGGGGATTCGTGGCGTCAGCATCCACCCAGAGCTCCTCAAGCCCCTGTGTGTGGGCGTGGACCCCGAGGAGTGCCAAGTGCGGACCCATGAGAAGGAGCAGATCAAGAACCTCAACAACCAGTTTGCCTGTTTCATTGACAAGGTGAGACTCCACTTTCCCTGCCCCATGTCCCTTGGCTCCAAAGGGTGCATGTCCCCAGAGACAACATGGAGAGCTATTTCTCCTGGTGCTCTTCTATTTAAACATTTCTGATGAGCCATGGTGGTCCTGGCCTGGAGATGTTCTGGATTTAAGCCTTGCACCAAGGCAATGCCACCAGTGTTGTACCTTTGGATGGTCACCAATCTGCTAAAGAGCTCAGTCAGGCGCAGCTCCAGGGATATAGTAAATCCAAGCCTGAGAGTGATGAGGTGAAGACGCAGAAGGATAGGAAATTTCATTTCAAGTGTATAATCTGATGTTGCTCTCACAAATCTATAAACTCCAAAGGACTTCTGCATTCTCAAAATAGTTTGTGTTTCATGAAGGTGATGTGAAAGGATGAATTTAACTAAAATGGGAGGAACTATTATAATTTCTCTGTCCCTCCAATCTGTGAATGAAATGATTTGGTGATTTCCTAAAAAGATGTCCTAAAAATTTATCATTGTTTTCTTGGCTACATTTAAGGGTTTTCATTACTGCTAGAGAGCTGTTAAGGGAAAGAATTTTTCAAAAAGCAAAGAAAATCTGCTCTTTCTGATCTGATCCTGATTTTCCTGGAGAGTTGTTCTGCAACTGGAAAAACTGAATCCACCTAGAAGCAGCAACTCCTGCTTCTTCCCATTTGTAAAATGACTTATTCATGACCCATCAGGCTCCTAGAGAGCCCTTTAATCTAGAAGAGGAAATGCATGATAAGTATCCACAACTGCAGTTTAAATCAGATACATCCAAATGAAGTCCTGGATGGAGCTTTTAGTGCTGAGAAAGGCTTGTTAGCCCTGGGCCCATCGGGAAGCAGAGGATCTGGTTCGTGGGGAGGAGGGGAGGTGTTTGGCTGAGCCAGCATTGGTTGAACCCAGGCTCGGCCTCAACACAGTGTGAAGGCACTGATGTTGCTCAGCCTGAGATTCGAGTGCTGGGTGGGATCAGTTTAGCTCAGAGAAGATGCTGATCCCACTCAATCCCCTGAGACAGCAGCACCTGACCATTTACAATTCCGATTTGATTTTCACTTTTCCCTTTGGGAAGTGCAGAAGCCCTGGGACAGGAGATCCTGACTCTCCCATCTCTTCCCTGCCCAGGTGCGGCTGCTGGAGCAGCAGAACAAGGTGCTGACCACCAAGTGGGAGCTGCTGCAGCAGTATGTGCTCCCAGCATCCCGGAGAAACTTAGAGCCTGTGTTTGAGAACTTCATCTGCAACCTGAGGAAGCAGCTGGAGTGTGTGATGGGGGAGCGTGAGCGGCTGGAGAATGAGGAGCGGTGCCTGCGCGACTTGGTTCAGGAGTTCAAGTGCAAGTAAGTCACACACAGGGAAGCTGCAGGCCCAAACATTGCTGGCCTGGGTGGTGTTCCTGAGTGTGAATCCAAGGAAATTGCACTGGATGGTTCAACAAACGGGCACAGGGCAAGTCATTGCAGTACTGGGTGAATTTCCTGCACTGGGCATCCAGTGCTGCACTGGAGATGCTGCTGAGGGACTGGAAGATGTCTTCAAGCCCAGGTTCCTTATGGAGCAGGATAGGAAACCACTTTTCCTCTGCCTCCTGCATACCCCCATGGTTTGCCATATCAAATCTCTCCCATCACCTGTGCCTGTGTCTTCTCCAGTGCCTTCCATTCCCACAAAACAAACAAAACCCTCAGCCGATCTCCTCCACCCCACTCTTTAACCACATCATGTTGGGATTCAGTGTCTCTTCCCAGAGAGAATGTGGTATTTGTTTTTTTCAGTCTAAGCTGTAGATACTCCCTAATATCTCCCCATGTGCCCTGCTAAGCCATAAACCAGGTCACTGGATCAACTTTCCCCAGAGTTCATCAACTCAGGTGTTTTTTCTTGCTGAGCCACCACCAAGCAGGTCCAGCTCATAATATCTTGTGAAAGTTCTTGCAGATCCAAATTACTGAGTCATTATGCCCTGACTGTGCTACCTACTGCACCCTGGAGTTTCACAGGTTGCTCAAGTTCCTGACCTTCCCCTGAGGTATTTTGGTCACAGTCTCCCCATAAACACTCTGAGCAGAGTCCTGGATGCTTTGGAAAAACATCTCACAAAGCAGAAGGGCTGGAAGCAACAATCCAAGCCTCCAGCTCTGAGTTGCTGGTGGTTTGGCTGGATTTTCTGTCCACTGACTCTTGCCATCCAAACCACTGGTGTAGCTAAAACTGCTGAGTAAAGCCCAGTGAGGGGGTAAGAAACAGCAATGAAGCAAAATTAATGATAAAAAATAAGGTGCAAAGTGAAATCTCATTTCCCATGGTCTGCACTGGACGGTTGGGTGATGGAGATGGGACCCGCAGGGCTCAGCATCCCCCCACTCCACTTTCCTGCAGGTACGAAGATGAGATCAACAAACGCACGGCAGCGGAGAATGAGTTTGTAGTGCTCAAGAAGGTGAGTCAGGACCAGCTGAGGGTGGGCAAACCCTGGCCCTGGGGGTCAGTGGGAGAAGTAGGGGGTCCTGGCACCATGGCACAGCCTGATGCCCCATAAATGAGGCAATCCAAGGAATCTGGAAGGCCTCTGAGGTTTCCAGCACATGCAGCCCTAACCTACATAGCACTAAGGGTTGGAAATAATGGGGTTTCCTCCAAATCTAAAGAAAAACCCAGAATTTGCCACAATCGTTCCTTCACCTCTTTTCACCAAATTCTTGGTATCTCTCCAGGATGTGGATTGTCTCTACCTGACCAAGGAGGAACTGGAGGTGAGGGTGGGTCTCCTGCGGCAGCAGCTGGAGTTCCTGAAGTGCATCTATGCCGAGGTAAGGGCTCCTGACCTAATCTGCTCTCTAGGGAGCAGATCATCATCCCCTGCCCTCCCCACCTGAGTCTTACACCAAGAGTGCAGGGAAAGTTGTTTTTTCTGAAAATCCTGGAATTGCAGCCCAGAACTGTATGTCCTTTAGATGTATTTGATAACAGTGCTGTCACACTTACTTTGGGAAGGGAAAGAGAGTCTTGGTTGTCTCCTACATTGCTGCCCACAAGGGGAGGGATCTTTCCCCTGAAAACCTCTCAAATTCTAATCCAAACCATCCTTGCACTTGCCAAATATTTCTAGCACTTGATTTTTTTTTTACACTAGTCAAAATATTTTAATGAATATAACACTTCTGTCTAAAATTCCACAAGTTTTTAACAAAACACACAGGGGGCACTTGACATTGACACTTCTTTGAGCTAAACCCCCTCAGGAGGGTTCAGTGGGGCCCAAAGAACTCACTTCCAAAGGGTTCCCAGTCCAGGAAAGCACTGGCAGAGCCAGGAATGCAGGAGTGGGTTGTTCCACCAGGATGCCCTGCCCTTTCTTAGGGAAATGCATGCAGCCATCCCATGTTATGCCACCAAAAGAGGTGCCAGCTGCCAGGTCTTGCTGGACATGAGTCGCCCAGCTGGAGAACCCCACACTGGGAGTTGAGGGGAGAACCTCCGGCAACCAGACGCCCCACACAGGGGCTGCTGCTGGCCTGGCTGGGGCTGGTTGAGGGAATGGAACTGATGCTCTGGTCCTGCAGGAGAGGGCTCAGCTGGACTGTCAGCTGTGTGACACCTCTGTCATCGTGCAAATGGACAACAGCCGGGACCTGGACATGGAGGGCATCATCAAAAGTGTGGAGTGCTGCTACGAAGAGATTGCCCAGAAGAGCAAGGCTGAGGTGGAGGCTTTCTACCAAACCAGAGTGAGTACTCCATGAATTTCCATGACAGACCATTTCTGAGACCACGATGCAACTTTAACCCACCCCACATTGTGTATTAGCTTAAGTTTGCTTAAGAAAGTTGTACCAAAAAACCCAAACCCAAACCAACCTTAAAAGTGAGACATTTCAGTGCAAGCAGAGCAGATCAGAGTGTTCAGAGATGTCCCCTTTGTGCACCTTGAGGAGCATCTTTGCTCCCCAAAGGGCAAATCATAGAACCCCAAGGCTGGAAAAGACCTCCAAGACCAGCAAGTCCAGGACTCACCTGAGACTCTTGTCCAGGCTGAGGCCATGTCTGAGTGGTGCCCTGGAGACACCAACCTTGGTGCAGCTCCAGAGACTTCCATCTTCCCAGGAAAGTAGGGGGCCCTGGGAAGGGGTGATTTGGGTGCATTGACATCATCCTATTCCTGTGCAACAGCTGGAGGAACTCCACAGCAGTCGGGGCAAGTTCTGTGATGACCTGAGGAACAACCAGAGTGAGATTGCCGAGCTCAACAGGATGATACAGAAGCTGCAGTGTGAGTCAGACAACGTGAAGAAACAGGTAGGACCAAGAGATGGATCCACCTGGAAGCGCAGCTCCTCCATCAAAGGGCATTGTCCTACTAGCTCCCACCCTGTGGAGCTGCAAAGAACCCCCTGCCCCAGATTAGATCTATTTTACCTTCTCATCTGCTGTTCATGCGTAGAAAAGAGCAGATTTATTTCTCACTTGGCAAATAAGAAGTGTGTTGGTTTGCCAGTACCAGAATAATTGTTTGCTGTGGGCTCCCACCAGGTTGCAGCCAACAGATCCCATCCTCTTCATCCCAAATAGCTTGACCACCACAAATCCAGCCTAAATCTTGGCTGACACTTCCTGGCCAAGAAATAAGGAGTCATATGAACAAAGCTGTGGAGATATCCCTTGATATCACCCTTGGCTGCCTTCTTGCCCAGAGAGATTGTGCCTGGAAGTGTCCGAGGCCAGGTTTGATGTAGTTTGGATCAGCCTGGGCTAGTGGACGGTGTCCCTGCCCATGGAGATGGGACTGGATGGGCTGTGCTCTTTACTTTCCTTTACTGAACCTTTGTGGGAATGTCCTCCTGTGTCTATCCCCAGATCTCAGCCCTGCAGACAGCCATCTGTGATGCTGAGCAACGGGGAGACTGTGCCCTCAAGGATGCCCGGCAGAAGCTGATTGACCTGCAGACAGCTCTGCAGCAGGCCAAGGACAAGATGGCCTGTCTGCTCAGGGACTACCAGGAGCTGCTCAATGTCAAGCTGGCGCTGGACATTGAGATTGCCACTTACAGGACGCTGCTGGAGGGAGAAGAGAGCAGGTAGGAGCAGTCCTGTAAGGATGGCCAGCAAAAAGACAGTGGGAGGAGAAAGAAATACTGCACCCAGGGCTGCAGAGGAGAGCAGGGTCCCTTTTCCCTCCCCCCGGGTGCAGAGGGGATGATCACTCTCATCCAGAAAGAGGATGGGATATTAGTACGACCGTGGAATTAGGGATCCGACCCTGCAGTGCTTTGGTGGGCAGGGTGCACCAGCAGGGTGCACCTAAAGAGCCAAGGACATGTCAGGTTTCTAAGGAGGCAGTGGCTGGGCTCTATTTGAGGAATATATCCCTAAATACATCTCTGAGACTTTTCTTTCCTTGACAGGATATGCACCGGCAACCCTGTGAGCGTAGGTGAGTTAATGACCCCTCATCTTAATTTCCTTATAAGCCTTTTAAGTTTGTAACGCTCCTTTTGAGCCGGGTTTTCGCTGCTCTGGGCGTGACGGAGCTTGTGTTTTGTCCCGCAGCCGTGGTCAGCGGCGGGGGCACGGTCGGGGAGTGCCGATCCCTGTCTGGAATTGGAGGCAAATGCACCGTCAAGACCGGAGGGGCCGGCGCGGGGCTGGGCATGGTCTCGTCCTTCGGAAACGCCGGGTTCAGCACCCGGAGCGTGGATTGTGTCCCCAAGGTCGGGGCAGGATTCGGGGCCAGAAGCGCGGTCAGCTGCGTGGGGAGGGAAGTGCTCACCGGGGTGGACGGGGTCCAGTGCGGCCCCGCCATGGGCAACCTGGGCAACCTGGGCAACCTGGGCAACGTGGTGTGCGCGGGGGTGGAGCAGTGCGGCCCCGGGCCCGTGATCATCCCCGCGGCCCCGGGCATCTGCGGGAACAGGTTCAGCACAGCCGTGCGCGTCGTCAGGACGACCCGGTAGAGACCGGCGAGGCCCCACACGGCAGATTTTATAATAATCAGCATTTCTGCAATAAAAACAGTATTCCCCCTCCCTCTGACAGCCACAGGGATCACACAACCATGCACTAGGACATCGCTCTGCCTAAACCCATTGCCTGACAAAACCCACCCTCTCCCTGGTGTCTTTCTTGGGGGAAACCCCCACCTGCCCCCCTCAGCCAGGTGAGATTTTCATTTCAGAGACCATTCCTGTCTCCACACATCATCTTGGCTTTTCAATCACGCTTCCCTGCTTGACCCCTTTCCAGCAGAGACTTTCTTTCCCTAATGCAGCTATTGCAAAAGGATGAAAAATTTGGTCATCCCAACTTCAGAGAGAGAAGCCACAATTTAATTGTCTGAGACGAAGCTGCAGCTGTAATTTAACTTCTTTAATGACAGCAGAAAATCCAATTTTTCCTGTTTACAAGAGGGTAGGGAATGCTTATGCAAATTGGTCCAGGTTGCTACACCGTGTTTGGTAGAGCAGATTTTAATTATGCCCCAACGAGCACCTTATATTTCTGTAGTTAAATGCATGCGTTGTTTTTCCTGTGTGCAATAGACGGAGTTAAAGCTTTTAATGTGTAAGTGAACAGAGTTATTACCCTTCGCTTACTCCAGACTTTCAGCTGTACCTTCAATAAACTCCATGCATAATTCATGCTGCACTGGCTGGGCTTTATTTCCCTCCCTGATGTTGCAAATCATAGAAATTTCCTCAAACCTCAGTCTCCAAACAGGTGGAGTTTGGAGCTTCAAGAAGTTTTTGTCTGCTCTCCTTCCTTTGCATACCTATATTCCATCCACTGATTAGTGTGGCCACAAGGAAGTCTGGAAAGGAGGTTATTTAACCATCTGTGGGATATGTAGTTTGCTTGGGATCTCCCACAGTGTCTGGAATCTCTGGAGATGGAACCAAAAGGCAGCCAGGCCCTTGTCTAAAGAAATCAGTGAGAACCAGCTCAGGGAGTAAGAGGACAATAGTCCTACACCACACCCATGAAACCCTCTCATGAGAGTGGGTTGATTTTAGAAGTAAGAGGAAAGTTTGGTTTCCCAAAATGCAGCACCAGGGGCTTCTTCCTCAACACCCACCTTTCTTAAAATATGTGAACTCACACAAAGAGCAGGGTCTGGAGATGGGGCTGGACATGCCCCTCCAGGGAAGGAAAATCTCTCACAATCTTAGGAAACTGGGATTTAGGAGAAATCACATCATCCTCTCCTTTTTCTCTATGAGGGTCATAGAATCATGGAATATCGTGGGTGGGAAGGGCCCCACAAGGATCATGGAATCCCAGTCCTGGCACTGCACAGGACACCTCAAAAATCTCAGCAGATGTTTGAGCATTGTCCCAATGTCCCAGAGTTCTGCAGGGCTCCCAGTTCTCCTGGACAGTGACCCACTGATAGGTCTCTACAACTTGGCTGGGAGGATCTTGCCATGGCGACAACTCAACCCAGTCAGATACACAGCTGGAATCACAGGAAAACCAACCAGCCCTGCAGCTCCTTCCTTCCAACAGCTCCCCGTGGCACAGCCAATGGCCCCTGAACCAGCTCTGCATCACCCTTGGAGAAATCCCTATGTCCTTGTCCAGCCTGGAACAGCACAGGGTGTGGGTAGTTTCATCTGCCCATGAAAGGCTCACTGAGAACCTGGGGCTGTAATTTATTCCCCCATGTCCCACTCTGCTTCCAAGACTTCCCTGCTGACTCATGGCTTCTTTCTCTCGGCCTCTCCAGGACTGGAGGATGAGCTCAGCCCCCATCCCAGGCTCAGTCTGTCCTCACTGGTGGGATGGGGATGAACCCACCACGGGATGAGTTCAGCCTCTGCTGCTCTCCCAGCATCAGGCATTCCAGCTCCCCTCGTGGTATATTGGATGTGATCAACAGAGAGCAGAGCAATAATTCTATTTTAAGAAAAGCCACAGTGGCTGGGGAGTGTTGAAAGCCAAGGGGGTCACCCTTTAGTGAGAAAGCAAAGCTCACCCCTCTAAAGATGTTTTTGGAAATGTTGTCTTCATCTTTTCTGCTCCATGAACACCACTCGGGCTCCATCTCATTTCTATGTAAATACCAAGCAGAAACACCCAAACCAAGAAGCTTCCAGTGCCCCAACAGCTCATAATTTATGTTGCTCATCTCCCTGCAAAGCAATATCTGAACACCAAACACCAGCCAGCTCCCCAGGGGAAAAAAGCAGTCTGGCAGCTCTTGCATTTCTGGGAGAAAACCTTTAATCATCCTTGTCCTCAACTCCCAACTATTGCAAAACCCACGTTTGCTGCTGCCTGCTTGAAGATGTTCGTGTAGGTTAGGGTATTTTAGAGACAAAAAAAGCCAAGAATGTGGGTTTGGGGCAGATGGAAATCAAATCCTGCATGGTGTCAGTCTGGACAGACCTTTTTGTAAACTGATAGAGTCTAAAACTATGGATTCATGGAATGGTTAGGTTAAAAGGGATCTTAACCATCTTGTTCCACTACCTGCTGTGGCCAGGGACACCTTCCACTATCCCAGGTTGCTCCAAGCCCCATCCAGCCTGGCCTTGGACACTTTGAGGGATGCGGCAGCCACAGCTGCTCTGGGAAATCCATTGCAGGGCCTCCCCACCCCACAAGGAGGAATTTTTTCCATATACTTGACTTCTTTCAGCTTGAACCCAGAGCCTGGCAGAGCTGATCCAAACAGACAGATGAAAATGCAACATCTGCTTCTGGGTCTGGAGCCCCAACCCTCAGCTCCTCCAGAGCACCAACCAGCCCAGGAAGGAAAGGCAGTGTTTTTCAGGTGGCCTTTGCATCTCTCACATACCCTGTGGATAACGAGCCGAGGGGAGAAGAGTGTGGGAGCCTAAAGTGACAATTCCCTCTCTCTTCTTGGCAGCCCCACCTTTAATCCCATTACATTCTTTCAGCTCTAACATCTGATCTGAACCCGTTCTTCAGCTTCAGGACAAGCTGCCTTTGCTGGGGTCAAGGAACAATGAAGACAAAATCTCATTTTCCCATCGCACCCTGGCTTTGAATTGTATGCAAATCATCAAGGGAATGGATGCTCATGAATTTCAAGTGACATTCCAGATTCGGACCCACATTTTCCGACAAGAAACAAGCTGACCTGCACCATCTGGGAATCATTTCTCACTGCAAAGGGAATTTCTCGTTCAGTGTTCCAACTCTTCCATTCAAGCCTGCCCAGCAGCATTTCTCCCGGGATAATCAGATATTTGTTCTTCTGTATTCAGTAGCACCTGTTTAATTGTTCTTTCAGAGATGCCAGTGGGATTTTAGCTCCTTAATGGTTTTGTAGCACTGGGGCACAGGGATAGGTTTCGAAGGGCAAGTAGAGTCCTGTCCTCTAAATATATTTAAGCTCCAGTCCTGCAGATGAAGGCAAAGCCACCAGGGCAGCCCCATGCCAAAAACCAGCTGAGCTCTGACATGCGAGGGATAAAATACTCTCAACACTACAAGTTCCACAAAGTCTGAGATGCCAGAAAGTGTCACCACACCCTGCTGAATTTGGTCTTTTTTCCCAAGGACTCCAGGAAGTAAAATAAGGAGAATTTGTGGGAGTGTTTTTCATGCTGGTTAAATCTGCTTTTGGCAGCATTTTGGATGGAAGGTTCAAAGATCCTTGAAAGAAATCAGAGCTAGAGAGAGCCAGAAATTCAGGAGTGACTACATCCTAAAGTGGGCAAATTACATTGTTCTACAGAGCTGGGCAGAGAGTTCTTCAGAAAATCAGATTCTTCTGATGGTTTTTAGGACAAGATGAAAATGCATCAATCACATCATCAGCTAGCTGGAGAAATCACAACACAGCCTCTGTGTGGAATGGAGTTGTGCTCTGGAAATGCAAATATCCAGAGGAAAAGCCTAGAAAACCTGCCATAGGCTAAATAATGAATATAAATGGGCAAATTTTGAGGTGATATTTACATATGGAAAGGGGAAAGAGGAAAACTTTATCAGAACCTCTTTGTCAAGTCATTCCAAAGAGATGGTCCCTGCCCATGGAGTAGGAACAGCAGACTGGATAAATTAGAGCCCCAAAAGGGATGTCAGGTTTCATGAGCATCAAGCCGCCTTCTGCCTTCAGGTGAAGAATGAATTATTTTTGTTCAGATTTAATAATTTAGCTCTCACCGTCTGTCACTTGAGCTAGTCCAGAAGACTCTACACTGATCTCTGTGTTGATGTGTTGCACCTTTTAAGTAGATTTGGGAATCCAAGACATTATACCTGGCTTTATAACATTTAAAAATTACTTTCTTTCACAGTGAGGAAGTTATAGAATCATGGAATCCCAGAACAGTTTGGGTAGGAAGGAATCTCAAAGACCATCTCATTCCCCATGTCCCATGGGCAGAGACACCTTGCATTAACTCAGGTTGCTCCAAGTCCCTCCCAGCCTGGCACTGGACACTTCCAGGGTTGGGCAAAATAAAATAATACAAAATAAAATAACTCCTCTCTATGAGAAGACAGAGGTTTTGCATCAGGCTGAGCTCTCCCTGCCAGAAATCTGGGCGTTAGATAACTCTTCCAGCTGAGCAGATCCTGCCCCAGGAGGTGTGTTTGGGTGCAGTCAGGGTTTAACAAGTCTCAAGGAGACAGCTGCCTCCTGGCATGTCAAAACCATGAAGGCACTAAATTGATCACTGGACTTCCATGCAACCAAGCCCAGATCCCTGGAGGATAAAAGGGGCCCCTGTATTCCCTTTCCTCAGAGAGCTGCAGAGTCTCTCTGGCTGGGCAGGGACCTTCTCTGCTGCTGTGATGAACAGGACGCTCAGCATGAGGGCAGGAGGTGGAGGCCGATCCTACAGCGCTGCCTCGGCCATAATTCCAAGTAGCAACAGGGCTGGCTTTAGCTCTGTGTCTGTGGCACGATCAGGAGGAGGAGGTGGCTTTGGAAGGCTCGTTGGAGGAGGTGGCGGCGGCAGTTCTGGCAGTGGTGGAGGTTTTGGCAGCAGGAGCCTCTACAACCTTGGTGGTAGCAAGAGGATTTCCATCGGGGTTGGAAGCAGCTTCCGAGCTGCATTTGGAAGTGGAGCTGCTAGTGGCCTTGGCCTGGGAGGTGGTGGTGGAGCGGGTGGCTTTGGGCTTGGCAGTGGTGGAGCTGGTGGTGGGCTTGGGCTGGGGCTTGGTGGTGGAGGAGGCGGGTTTGGTGGTGGTGGAGCTGGTGGTGGCCTTGGGCTGGGGCTTGGTGGTGGAGGTGGTGGGTTTGGCTTTGGTGGAGGTGCTGGTGGGCTTGGCTATAGTGGTGGGCACGGAAGCGGTGGAGGGTTTGGCTTTGGTGGACTGGGGGGCCTGGGAGGATTCCCTCCAGGGCTGGGTGGTGGAAGGAACCCAGCAGGATTTTCTGGTGGCCCGTCTGGAGTGGGTACAATCCAAGAAGTGACTGTGAACCAGAGTCTTCTGGCACCACTGAATCTGGAGATAGATCCAAATATCCAACAGGTGCGGAAAGATGAGAAGGAGCAAATCAAGACCCTCAACAACAAATTTGCTTCTTTCATTGACAAGGTGAGACTTCATTGAGTGCTGTGGATCCGTGGTAGAGGGGAAGTGAGGATCTAGTAAGTACAAAAATATAACTTCAGAGATCTTGAGTCTTTCACTCATTTCCTCCCTGCATGTCTTCATTAACTTCCTCGAACAACAATGTCCTTCTGAACATTTACAGGGGAGAAAACAAAACAAGAAAACTGTAGTTATGGGATTGGATCCAGGTTTTGTGCCTGAGGAATAACACAGATTGGTTGAAATGGAGTAAGTCAGTTTTGGGTCCAGCTCTAGTGGCTCAACGCAACTCTCTCTCTGGGCAATCACACCAGATGTCTTGGTCTTTGTTGTCTATTGTCTGCAAGACAAAATCCTTTTTGTATTGTCTCAATTGACTCAACCACTCAAGTCCTTCCTTGGCTTTTAATTGGATAAATATGTTTTATGTGTGAGCAAGAGGAAAGGCAATTAGGCCTTTTAGTGTTAGTATTCAGACCTTGGCTTTAACGAAGAAAGATAAATATCTTACAAAGAAAGAAACCCCAGAGGGTGTGAAAGAAGAACTTCACTGTCTGGTGAAGAAAGAGCTGAACCCAAGTTTTCTTACCATCACTTGTTGGCTTCCTAAATTAAATTGCCTCTGAAGAGAACTGTCCACTGAGGGTGAATTTGCTCAGCTACAGGCTGGGCTTAATACAACCCTGGATAATCCAGAGGATATTCTCAGTTTGGAAACTCTTAGTTCAGGAATCCCTTGGCTCCTGCCATGTATCATCCCAGTTGTTGAATACTGGCTGTCAGCTCACAGATATCTTCTGCCTAAGCCTCTTCTGCTTCCCAATGCTCAGGTTCGCTTCCTGGAGCAGCAGAACAAGGTGCTGGAGACCAAGTGGACTCTTCTGCAGGAGCAGGGCCAAAAAAACAACTCTGGCAAGAGCAACCTGGACCCGCTGTTTGAGGCCTATATCAACAACCTGCGGCGGCAGCTGGCCAACCTGCTCAGCGAGCGGGGCCGCATGGATGGGGAGCTGAAGAACATGCAGGACCTCGTGGAGGACTTCAAGAACAAGTGAGTGTGAAATGGGGTGTAAATTGGTTAGCTGAACACTGAGTAGCAGGAGTTTTCACCCAGAGGGTGGCTGGGCACTGATCAGGCTCCCCGGGGAATAGTCGTGGTCCCAATGGCTACCAGAGTGCCAGGAGTGTTTGGACAATGCTCTCAGGCACAGGGTGGGATTGGCGGGGTGTCCTGTGCAGGGCCAGAAGTTGGATTCCATGATCCTCATGGGTCCCTTCCAACTCAGCTGAATTTGCTATTCTACAATTCTGTAATTCTAAGATTCTGTGATTCTATGATTTTATGGCTCTATGCTTCTATAGTTCCGTGATTCTATGGTTCATCTCAAAAAATTCAAATTTTGAAAGTCAAATATCCAGCCAGACGTATTAATGGAAATTTCTCCAGGAAAGGGAAAAAAGTATCTCCAGTTTGTGCTCCATTCTGTAACATAGAACATCACTAATTACCTCCAGTACCTCCTGCTTAGAGGTATCTCTTCCTGCAGGACTCCTTTTCCTCAACACCAAAAAGAGTCCATCGACATTTTTCCCATCAAAAAATGGAGGCTCAGCCAAGACACAGCATCTTGCAGTGGCTCTTGCAAAGGAAAATCCTCTAAACCAACTTTACCTTCTTTGTTCTGTCTGCACTAAGCCAAAAATGTCCTTTCTGCCTGTTGAGAAATGGGAGTCACACATTTGAGCTGGACAGTTCCCAGGAGGCTGATTTGGAGATGCCATCCCCAGTCCAGACCGCCTTGGAGTCCTACCTGGACACCTGTTCTGCTTCCCAAGGTCTGATCCAGCACTTCTTTCCCTTTATCCCTGCAGATACGAAGAGGAAATCAACCGGCGCACGGCAGCAGAGAACGAATTTGTGGTCCTCAAGAAGGTGGGTGAGACAGGAGGTACTGCAGATGCTGAGCCAACCGCAACCATTGCACAGATTGGGAATATCCTGAGGGATGGGAGATCTCATGGAGCTGCATCCTCATCTTTTAGAAGGGTTTTAAATCGCGATTTGATCATGGTATTGCAGGAAAGGAATGGAGTGTCTTGTAGGAGGGAAGCAAAATCTCCTCTCACTCCTGTCCCACAAAACACGCACAGGCTCAAAACAGGCCATGTAGAGACAAAGGAGATCAGTCGTGCTGGGAATCCCAGGTACCAAGGCTGAAGAGCCATGACCTCCCTCCTTATCCACTTCCAAATTGCACACAGCACCTTTTCGAGGCAAGAGATGCCCTCTTGGTGTTCTTCCAGCACGATGTGCCAAGCACAGCTTCTCTAGCAGGCAGTAGGGAAAGGGGCAGCCTCATCTCCAGGCTTGGCCATTTCTTGGCTGTGCCAAGGAACTTCTTCCTGGCTGAGAAGTGGTACCAGGTGCCACAGGTGTCCCCACAGCTGCTCTTTTCCAGGATGTGGATGCTGCTTACATGAACAAGGTGGAGCTGGAAGCCAAGGTGGATGCCCTGAGCGATGAACTCAACTTCCTTCGAGCCCTCTATGAGGCGGTACAGACAAATCCCCAATTCCCATCCTGCCATTGTCCTTGGTTGGGGACTGCCACCACTCTGAGGGTGGGGAGAGGTAAGTGCAGCTCCCATGTGCTTCCCACAGGAGCTGGCTCAGCTCAGCGCCCAAGTGTCCGACACTGCCGTCATCCTGTCCATGGACAACAACCGGGACCTGGACCTGAGCAGCATCATTGCCGAGGTCAAGGCTCAGTATGAGGACATCGCCAACCGCAGCCGCGCCGAGGCCGAGGCTTGGTACCAAACCAAGGTGAGCTGACCCATCATTGCCGCAGGAAATCCCTGCTGTCCCTAAGAGGGGCTTTTTGGGCCATGTGAAATGGGGTCTTGTCCAGCCAGACACCTCAGACAGTTCAGTTATATCTTCCTTACCTCAGTTTGAGGAGCTGCAGGCCACAGCTGGGAAACATGGCGATGACCTGCGCAACACGAAGGGTGAAATCTCAGAGCTCAACCGGCTCATCCAGAGGATCCGCTCCGAGATAGAGAACACGAGGAACCAGGTAGGAATGGCAAAAGGAGCCAACAGAGCCCCATTCTGTTGTCTTTCAACACCATAGCTCAGCTTTGCCCATTGGGGGCTTTTCCAGCCTCACTGAAGGTGTTGAATTCCCTCCTGGAAATGGCTTCACACTGTAAAATGTAACTATTAAGTCATCTTTGCCAGCCTGGCATTTCAACTCCAGCCGTGTTAGCTCAGCTGGAACATTTTCCATGAACATCCCAGCCAGAACATCCCAGTTTCTTCCTTGGGTGACCCTCACCAAAAGGGAAGAGCAGCTTTCCAAGCCTCCTCATCCCTTGCAGTGTGCCACCCTGCAGACGGCCATCGGTGACTCTGAGGAGCGTGGGGAACTGGCCCTCAAGGATGCCAAGGCAAAGATGATTGACCTGGAAGACGCCCTGCAGAAAGCCAAGTCTGACATGGCCCGGCAGCTCCGGGAATACCAGGAGCTCATGAACGTCAAGCTGGCCCTGGACATTGAGATTGCGACCTACAGGAAGCTGCTGGAGGGCGAGGAGAGCAGGTAGCAGCAAAATCCTTGTGGGGATAACAGTGACTATACCTTTTCCCATCAGAGGTAGGTTCCTCTGCCTGTCTCCACAGTTCTAATTTTGTTCTAATCTTCTCTAATCCTCCAACAGGCTCAGTGGGGAGGGACTGAACCCCATCAGCTACTGTAAGTATCATACTTCTGGATCCCAAAGTCTAGCTTTGGGAGAAAGGCCTGGGAGAAACCTTGGGAAAAGGGAAGGTTTGCTCCACATAAGACTTTTGGAGCCCTCCACTGTCAGTAGGGGCTTGCACAGGGGGTGGAAGTTGGGTTCATATCCTCTGGGTCAAGGTCCTGATGAGGGTACCTCCTGGGACTGGGTGACTCCCCAGAGAAGCTGTGGCTGCTCCATCCCTGGAAGTGGCCAAGGCTGGGTTGGATGGGATTTAGAGCAACCTGGGTTGGTGGAAGGAGTCCCTGCCCACAGCAGAAACAGGGATGGGATGATGGCACCTTCCAGCCCAGCCCATCCCATGATTCCATGACTGTGAAGTGGCTCTCCAACCCTCTGGTTGCTTTCCCTTGCAGCAGTCATCAGCTCTGGCTCCGGCATTGGTGGTGGAGCTGGCATAGGAGGAGGATTTGGTGCACTGAGCCTGAGTGGAGGAGGCGGCGGAAGTGTTTTTGGCCTTGGAGGCGGAGGTGGAAGCAGTTTTGGTCTCGGAGGAGGTGTTGGAAGTGGTTTTGGCCTTGGAGGAGGCGGCGGGAGCAGTTTCAGTCTTGGAGCTGGCAGCGGAGGAGGCGGAGGAGGATACAGCTTTGGAAGTGGAGGAGGACTTGGACTCGGGGCTGGAGGTGGTCTTGGGGGTGGATTTGGAGGAGGGAGTGGTCTGAGCACTGCTGGCAGCTACAGCCATGCTGGAGGTGGCAGCAGTGCCCTGAGCACCAGCGGAGGGAATTTCAGTTCTGGAAGTGCAAAAGGCACCAACCCAGGTGTGAAAATCGTCTCCAAAACCTCCTCCAGCAAAAAGAGCATAAAAAGCCAAAGCCTGAAGAATGCCACAGAGTCTGAGTGAAGCCAAGCCCAGACCCTCTGTTCTTCTGTTCCTCCTGCCCACCATTCTCCCCCACCTCCACCCCTCCAGCTGCCCCTGCCCTGCTCCTGCTCTAGTTCTCACGCATTTGGATCTCAGGTCAAGAAAAGCAATGGAACACACAGAAACCAGAGCTCTCCAAGTCACTGGAACAGAAGTTAAAGGAAAACATGGACCTAAGTGATTCTTCTGAATGGGGAATTGGTTTGGTTTTCAGTTTGTTTGTTTTTAATAAGGCCAAGCAGTCTGTTATTGTGGCCACCCACAGCCATCAGCTAAAACAGAGCAAATTGCAGGGAAAGTTTTAGCTCAGTTCTGGCCCCCAGAAGCCCAGGGATGGGCTGGGAATGTGTATTTAGCTCACCCTGCTTTGCCTTCACTGCTGGAATGAGCCCAACCTGCTTCTTCACAAAAGAAATGCATCTGCATCAGAGATCTTGGTTATTTTTCTGCTGTCAAGAAATACCCCTGGAGACTACTCAAAGATCCCAGGCAGTGGCTTGTCGTGTCCCTTAAAGTATCCTTTATTCTGAGTCACTCTGGTCAGGTGGAAAATCCCTCTTTCCTTCATTCACAGCCAAGTTTTGAAAGATATTATTCTTCCAGATATTGCCAATTATTGCTGCTGAGTCAGCTCAGGCACTTGAGCCTGACCAGGGGTTTGGAGCAGCAACCTGAGATCCTTCCACCCACAGATGAGAATTCAGTGTGCCATGAGCTTTTCAAAGAGCTTTTCCCAAATCACTCTCTCATTCCTGTCCTTCCTCTTCTTAAATGAGTTTGCCCACAGTGGCCCTTACACATAACCTCAGGAGTGGTTTTTGTCAGAGGATTCTGACTGATCCAATGATCAATCAGTGATTGATCCTAAACCTATGGAAAAGGGCTTGTTTTCTAAATTACAGGATTTTTAAATTCTAAATAATATCTGACACAATGAGTCCTTCAAAGCAAGATCAGTGCTTGCCATTAAATGGGGTTTCTGTCCTGTCCAATGCAAGGTTATGCTGGAATGTCTTCAAAAATTCCCAAATCCTCCAGCAGTCCAAGGCTTGCTGTCTTTCCCCACAGTCTTCGTCGCAGCAGGTGGGCAAAGTCTGGGACTGAAAAATCACGCTGGAAAAGATACCTGAAGGGCCTGTCCACAGCTCCTGGAGGAATTCCAGCATTTCCTCTCTATGTGGGTTCCTCTGCCAAAAGAAAGACCTTGGGAAACTGGGAAGTGCAATAGTTTCCAGACCAGTGTGTGGGAAAGTTGAGAATAGGATCCCAAAGGAACTCCAGCATCCCAAATCTATTTTCCCCTTCTCTGGTGGAATTTGCCCCTCTAGCCTTCCACTGCATCTTTTTATTTTTGGAAAGTACCATTAAAAAAGAAAATTGCAGCTTTTTGTACTTCTATAACAGTGATGCAACTCCATGTTTCCCTTCCTCTCTGTGTTTGGAATGTGTCCAATAAAACCACATTGTAACTTATTTGTTCTTTTTTTTAAATCTTTTTATTCTAAACCAGAACCAGCAACACAAAATATTCTCAACCTTCATCAGAATGAGCTGGAGGCGTATTTTTTTTTTTACTTCTAGGGAAAAGCTTTGAAATTCTGATTAAATTATAATAAAAATCTCGAAATTGGTTGTCCCAAAATAAATTGAAGAATTGGAGAGAAGGAAGAGAAGGAGGGTGGAGGTTTATCCATAACTGACAAGATCATTTGTTACATTTGGTCACAGTTTTGGAGATGGGCACACCAGTGGGATTGGCTGGGGTCCCCTGTTTGCATTCCAATCCAACCTATCCTTGCCTCACCCGGGGACCTGTTTACTTTTTATTCTTTAACGAGGTAAGTTAGTCAAGTTCGGTTCAGTTATGGCCAAATTTATCTGTGCAGCTTCAGATCAGCTGCAGCTGTCACAATAATTAATCACCGTTCATTTCTTAACTTATTTGGGTTAATCCAAAGGCTTTTCTTCCGTGGAAGGGAGGGCTTGGGGCAGCCAGGCAAAACCTCAGGATTTAATTTTTGCTTTCTTAAAAAGCCAGAGCAAAACCAAGTGTCTGCAGGGCTCTTGGGAAGGCTTTATCTGGAAGATCTGGTTTGGGGATGGGTGCTGGAGCACAACAACGGCACTGATGCAGATTTTTCAGTCATTGCAAAAGGAGAATAAAACCAAGAAAAAGTGGAGAAAAAACCCTCAGTCAAAAGTTATTGCAAAGCCCTTACTGAATTTCAAAGGCTCAGATGCTTTGCTCTGCCCTGACCTTGCAACATCCTGGCCCTGCATAACTCTGGGCAGAACCTGGGAAGAAGCAGGAACATGGGAGGGAGCAGGAACATGGGAGGGAGCAGGAACACACATGTCTGCGTGTCCTGGCAAGTTCAAAGGAGATGCTTCAGCAAAACCTCGCTCAAACCCAGGTGCACCAAAACACAGCAACAGCTCATCCCCTTTGCCCAGGAAATCAAGGGAGCCTCAGTGAAAGACCAAATCCAGGGATATAACCAGACTCAGAATACCAGAGCCCCGGGATAGCTGGGGTTGGATGGGCCCTCCAGAGCTCACATAGTCCAACCCCCTGCCAAGGCACAGACACCTGGAGCAGGTGACACTGGAAGGCATCCAGGTGGGCTTGGAATGTCACCAGAGACAGACAATCCATGCCCTCCCAGGGCAGCTCTTCCAGGGCTCTGCCATCTCCATGGAAAGAAGTTCTTCCTCATGTTGAGGTAGAATTTCTTGTGCTCTATTTATGGCCATGACTTCTCCCAGCCCATGGAGGTGGTGGAATCACCATCCCTAGAGCTGTCTAGGGAATGACTGGATGTGGCACTCAGTGCTCTGGGCTGGTGACAAAGGGGGGATCAGGCACACATTGCACTCAATGATCCCAGAGGGCTTTTCCCACCTCAGGGATCCTGGGACCCTTGTCCTGTTGGTCGGAACCACTGAACAGTCTGACACCATCCTCTTGCCACCCCTTGGAGATGTTCACATGGATTGGTGAGAGACCCTCTCACATGAGATATTTTTATGGATATTTGGATATTCCTGTGATTGTTGGGATCATCTCTCAGTCCCCTTTTCTCCAGACTGACCACACCCAGCTCCTGCCATTTCTCCTTATCAGAGAGATGCTCTAGACCTCTCATCACCTTTTTGGCTTCCCCTGGATCATCTCCAGGAGCTCCTTGTCCTTCTGGAACTGTAGAGTTTGCAGTAGAACACATCACTCCAGATGTGGCCCCACCAGGGCCAAGTAGAAGAGCAGGATCCCCTCCCTGACCTGCTGGCCACGCTCTTCCCAAGGCATCCCAAGATTCCATTGGGAATTCCATTCCTCCTGGCTGCAGGGACGCACTGCTGGCGCATGGTCAACCTGTCATCCACCAAGACTCCTCAGCCTCTGCTGTCCAGAGGATGTCGCAGATAGGCCAGAAAAACCAGTGAAGGTTAAAAATAAACTCTGAGTCACCTTAATTTCTGACCTCAATGAATTGCACAGGTCAGGTGCGAGTATTTAACACAGCTCATAACAGCCCAACCTTAACCAACCTGGAGAGTTTTTAACATCTATTTTCCAGTTCCTTCTGAAAAAAGGAGCAAATCAGAGAAATCAGCAAATCCTGCAGACAGGAGTCCCGTTTCTTCTCCCCTTTCTCTGAAGTGCCCTCACCCTCCGGGCAACCCCCCATGACATGTTCTGCCTCTCCACAGGGAACTGTCCCACCTGAGGGGCCAGCACACCCCCCCTGCAGTCCTGAGCACCTTCAGTGGGACACAGCATGTGAGCAACACAAACAAAGAAAGGAAAGTGTGAGGGACTGAGAGATTCTGCAAGAATTTTCCTTGTTTTGGTGCCTAAACCATCATTTGCTTTGCTCTTCCAAGTCCTTTGTAATATTCCACTTAATTGCCATTGTCTGCAGTAACAGGCTTTCCTAGAAGAGCTGGGGAAGTAATGACTCCCTTCCCCATTAATCCTTTCCCTCTGCTTTAATTAAAACCTTTGCTCCTGTTCCCAGGTGTGACTTTGCATAAGCGATTTGGGAGTCAAAGGCAAGTTCCCTGCCTGGCCCAAATCCACAGGCTCCTGGCACAGTTGTGCCAGTTCACATGGGCAGGCATAGGAAAGCAAACCTCTATGGATCTGCCATGCTTGGAACAGAGTTTATTTATTTTCAGTATCACTGTGTTTCTTTTCAGTGCCCAGAGGTCTCATGCTGATGTGAAATTGGGGGTCGCTGGGTTTGGGTGGAGCGAGAGGGGTGAAGATTTCCCAGAGAAACGCTGCATTTCCAGCGCACAGGAGAGTCCCACATCTCTACTCTCCCGGGGCGAGAGCACCCCCTTGCTACAGCCCAGCTCTCTCCCCATCCACGGGAGGGATCTTGGATCGGCTCATCCAGGGATCGGCTCCGATGGCGCCGTGGTGACTCACTATTGGAATCGGGAGTGCTCGAAGGACATGGGAGTTGGGAGCGCTGCTGTTTTCTGATTGCAAGGAGACAAAACCAAACCAAACCAAACCAAACCCCTCCTGTTTAGGTTCTTTCAAGTTCCCAGACAGAAAAAAAGCAGTGGTTGGAAACACATCAACAAAAACAAGCTCTGAGACACAGCCAATTCCTGTAAAGCTCCTCCTTTTGGATTGAGCTCCTGCACTTTTTGCTCACGTAGATGAATTTGGGAATATTTTTGGTTTAGCTGCTTAGGGTCTCATCTCTCTGTCTTTCACTATTACTTCACCTGTCCAAGGTGGGCAACTCTGGTCAGTGGGCAGAATCCAGTTCACAAAAGTATTTGAGGAGGTATTTTGACAGGGAATGAGGTGATTTTTCTCCTGTATCTCGTGTCCAGCTCTTCATGAACACAAGAGAAGGATCTGCAGCTCTCAAGCTTTCACACAACCCAGACTTATTGTGGGGGTTGAAACTCCAGCACAAGGGTTCACCTAGGAGCAACATCAAGAAGCAAAAGCTGTTTCAGAAAGTTTTTCCAACTGTGTGATCTCAGTGGAGTGAAGGAGAGGGTGGGAAGGAAAGTGGGTGAATTCCCCTCCACAGGAGATCTTGGAGAGCCAGCGATGATGTGGAAAGTGTTGGATAAATATAAGGCAGGGGGGGCAGAAAAAGTGATAAAAATACCACTTCACAGGGAGCTTTTGAATCTCGAGCCTCACAAGGAGATACTACAGAACCACAATAATTTCAAGCAGCTTTTAAATTGTATTTTATATATCTCTATTAAGGAAACTACTAGTTAAGCTATTTTCATGTGATGAAAAGGCATTTTCTTGCTGTCTTTCAAAGTCATGTTAACTAATTCCTCGGTTTCCCCTGGAATGAGGGGAGATGATTTTTGGTAAGATCCTAGAAAATACTGTCATGACACAACTTTCACTCAGCTCATCTCTTCAAACCCATGATCATTTAGATCCAGAAAAAAACCCAAACTTGAATATTTAAAGAAAATCACAGTATCAGCACTGATCATTAAAACCACCTTCATACCCAACTTTCCCAAGCCAACAACAGGACACACATGGCCAGCCGCGGAGCTGGAAACCTTGGAAAAGTCCCTGTTTTTCTTGTCTATGCAATGTGCTAAACCTTAAAATGCGACTTGCAAAATCTTTCCTTTGCTCAAGCGAGGGAGTCCTTGGCTTGCCTGAGGGAAAGCGGCTCCCAGGGTCCCGAGAATCATGTTGCATCCTGCCCCTGAGCGCAGACCTCGTCCCATTCGATTCTAATTCTATGACTCAGAGCGGCGGCTTTGGTGGAGGGGGGAGCTCCCTCTCGCCGTTACTTTCCTGCCTGCAAACAATGCATTTTTCAGCGCCTCACCGTAGTCGAGGTGTGTTTGACAAGGCAAGTTGCTGCAAGGCACGTCAAGTTCTGAATTCCTGTGCCAAGTTTTCCAAGCAGATAAAAGAGGAGGCTCCAAAGCTCTCCCATTACAGGGGTTTCTGTCTCCATTGCCCTCTGCTCTTCCTGCTGCGCAGCCTTTTTTGTTTTCCTCTCTCCTACTCTTTGCCTTCCCAACTGAACTAGCCATGAGCCGGATCTCTTTCAGATCATCTACTGGAGGGGGCATGAGGGGCTTTAGCTCAGGCTCTGCTATCGTAGGAGGTGGTGGTGGTGGGACCAGGAGCAGTTTTAGCTCTGTCTCTGTCTCCAGAGTTGGAGGAGGAAGAGCTGGAGGTGGAGGAGGCTTTGGAGCTGGCGGTGGCTTTGGCAGCAGAAGTCTTTATAACTTAGGTGGAAGCAAAAGAATTTCCTACAGCTCAGTCGGTGGAGGTGTACGGAGCGGAGCCGGGAGCGGATACGGCTTCAGTCTTGGCTATGGTGGTGGAGCAGGCGCCGGCTTTGGCTTAGGAGGAGCTGGTGGTGGTGGTGGCTACGGGCTGGGAAGTGGACTTGGGCTGGGAGGGCCTGGATTTGGTGGCCGAGGTGGCCCCGGGTTCCCCGTTTGCCCACCTGGTGGCATCTATGAAGTGACTGTCAACCAGAGCCTCCTGGCACCCCTCAAGCTGGACATCGATCCAGAAATCCAGAAGGTGCGGACACAGGAGAGGGAGCAGATCAAGACCCTCAACAACAAGTTTGCCTCCTTCATCGACAAGGTGAGAGTTTGGTCTGAACCATCAAGCCACGTGTGTTATCAGTTGCCTTGAGACAAAAACTTCAGGAAGAAAATTCATTTGGATTTAGGGACTTGCCTGAACTGATCCCAGCCAACAAACAACATGGGCTTGGCTGGAAACTAAGAACTGTTTTGTGTTTCCTCTTAGCAAGGATGAGTTATTCAGTGTCTTTATATTATTGACAAAGTAATTCTCTCTCTTCTCTGTAAAAACCATCCCTGGGCGGATGGATCTTCTTCTCTACAATGAGATAGAACCAGTTTAAACCAGTAAGGTGGGCTGAACATCTACTGGATGGAGAAACATTGAAGTTGCAAGTACGGGTGTTTGGCCTGATTAAAACTCCTGAAAAAAATCTTGATAAACATCTCCAGAAGCTTCTAATACTTTTGAGAATCCAATGACCTAAACTGAGACACTCCTATTAATTGCCCTCTGATTGTCCCAACATCTCTGGACCTTTTCTGTTGGTGATGCTACCTTTTTCCTGGCAGTTGTGAGGGGTTTTTTTGTGTGCTGTTCACATACATCCGTGGTTTTGTTCCTCCCCAGGTGCGCTTTTTGGAGCAGCAGAACAAGGTGCTGGAGACCAAGTGGACCCTCCTCCAAGAGCAGGGTCACACTGTTACCAGGAAGTCTCTGGAGCCCATTTTTGAAGCCTACATCAATAACCTCCGGCGGCAGCTCGACAGTCTGGTGGGAGAGAGGGGCCGGCTGGACTCCGAGCTCCGGAGCATGCAGGACATGGTGGAAGACTTCAAGAACAAGTAAGGAACCGCGTTTTGCAGCGTAAGTCATTCCAGCCAGTAAAACCCGGGCAGGTGCTCATTTCTGCTGGTGCACACATGGCATCTGATCCAGGTTCCTCTTCCCAGCAGGAACATGTTCCCAGAATTACCCCTTGCTATTTTACATTTATCAGGAGTGAGGTCAGTGTTTAGCACAGAATTCCTGCGGGTCTGCTCCAGCAGAACAGAGGTCATGGTCTGATCCCTGGAGTCTCCTTGAAATAGTGTACCTGGAGACAGAAAAATTAGTAAATTGTGAGAATAATAGACAGAACCAGAATGAAATGGAGCCAATAAACTTCCAGCTCCAAAACGCCCCATTTCCCATGCTGTGAACGAAATTCCAGCCTTTCTAGAGGACCCAGATGACCTGGGAGTGCTCAAGCTGACTCACCTCCCATCACCTGGAAGATGATCAGCCCTTTGCCAAGAATTTCCCTGGAGAGGGAATTAACCCCCTGCTGAGACACGGGATCCAGGGAAGGGGGGATGGATCATTCTCAGGACACACCAGTCAGCACCTACAGCCTAGGGGGGATTTTGGGGGGGATTTTTAGGTGAGACCATTGACTTTTATTTGGCTGAGAACAATCTGTCCCTTCTTCTAACAGCTCTGGTTGACTGCAAATTTGAGAATTACCCTGCAGGGCTGGAGTATGTTAATATTAGGTAGTTAAGCATGGGAAGAGACAGGTTTTTGGGAGAGGGGCTGGGAAGAAGACACTTATATCCAACAAGAGGGACTCGCAGAGCTTCTGGTGTAGTTTTAGATGCATCTGAGGTCTTGAAATGTGTTCTAGGCTTTTAGAAATATTGGTCAGGCCCCAAAAAGTGAATTCTACAGTCTAGATTTCAGAGCTACCTCCTGGGAAAGAGAATACCTTTTATTTCAAGTGTAGAGTTTGTTCCCAGTCCACTGGCTAGTTCCCACCTCTTCCCTTGTCCACTCAGAGATCTGGGTGCAGGGAAAACTCTGCCAATATTGGTGAGAGGACTGGCACGAACGTGCCTTTGAAAGCCAGGTCTTTGTCTCAAGAGCCTGCATGTTTTGTCTACTTTCTAGCTAAGCCCTGCCCTGATTATCTGATGAGAGGATGTTGCTCAGAGCCATAAAAAGTTCCACAGAACCACTGTCAGAGCTGTAATGATCCTCTCTTGCACAACCATGGAGTTTTTTATTTTAATTAAATGCTGCAGTGGATTCTTCCGAGCCATCAGCATTATTATAATATCAAATATCAAATGATTGCTTTATTATACATTTGTAGGCATTGCAGTGCAGCTTTGTTGAAAGTCTTTTGCATAACTTTGCTTGGAGCAAAGGTCACTGGGAATGGCTGCTCCTGCTTCCTGCCAAAACGGGCTCTGAATCTGCACATTTATGTATGAGCTTGACTTTATGGGCAGTGATTAAAATATATTAATTTAACTGGGACTACTCACATCACGGAGTCCCACAGTTCAAAGACAGTAATATTTGTTCTGCGTCTGCTCTGGATAAACCTGTGGGAGTAAGGAATATATCCAAGAGCCACAACTGATGATTTGGGAGTGGAGTGCTCCCACCTCTTGATTCTATCCAAACCCCCTCACTCTTTTATCCCGGCAGATATGAAGATGAGATCAACCGGCGCACGGGTGCTGAGAACGAGTTTGTGGTCCTCAAGAAGGTGAGTGGGTTGGGAATTTTGAGCCAGGACACAGAATTAGCTTACCTTGCAGAGTTCAAGCAAAGCTGGTGGGAGTTGAGGTCCTGCACCCTCATGGCTGGGTCAAGCTGTGAGATCAGCACATGCTGGGCTGGGTCCTGCTGAGGCCAGAAATGGGCACAACCTTCTCTGTGCTGATAGAGCTGCCCTGTTTTTTGGTCTCTTGTGGCTCAGCTCAACTCAGTCTTTGGTCACTCACATCCTTGTGAGTCAGAGGTTTGCCTTCTGTCCAAGAACCTGGTTCTGGCTCACAGTCAATGTCCAACATTACGTTAAACAATACCTTGAAAAAAATTAGTCTAAGCAACTGCTGGCAGTGGCACAGGTTGCCCAAGGAAGGTGTGGCTGCCCCATCCGTGGAAGAGTCCAAGGCAATATGGTCTATGGGAGGTGTCTCTGCCCACAGCAGAGGTGGGAATCAGATGAGCTTTCAGGTCTCTTCCAACTCAAATCATTCCAGGATTCCACAATTCTGTGAATAATAGAGCTGGAAGTAGACATGGTCCCATTGGTGTCCTGAAGCCCCTTTGGGTTCGGGGTTCATCAGAAACCATTGGTATCTTCTTTTTAGGATGTGGATGGTGCTTACATGAACAAGGTTGAGCTCCAGGGCAAGGCTGATGCACTGGCAGAGGAAATCAACTTCCTGAGAGCTCTCTATGAGGCGGTGAGTGGTTCCTGGAGAGCATCCCCCAGCTCCTGCCCCGTGGATCCCACACCCAGGGCTCTGTGGGAGCAGAGGAGAAGGTGGTCTCAGGCTTTTGGAAATGATAATGCAGAAATAAGTTACAAAATGGAAATGGAGCAGGGGAAATGCAAGAAAACAGCTTTTGGTGGAGAGGACTCTCAAATCACCTCATCTCTGTGGTTTCCACCATGGACACCAGACCATTAGCTTCATTTTGTGCATCTTCTGCAGGAGTTGTCCCAGATGCAGCAGCAAGTGTCTGACACCTCCGTGGTCCTGTCCATGGACAACAACCGGAACCTGGACCTCAACAGCATCATTGCCGAGGTCAAGGCGCAGTATGAAGACATTGCCAACCGGAGCCGGGCTGAGGCTGAGGCATGGTACCAGAACAAGGTGGGTAACTGGGGTGACAGACTGATTTCTGCGGCCAGAAATGACCAGAAATCATTTCCCATCAGCTGAGGGGAGACAGGGATGATATGTTCAAAAGATTTAACTTTGGGCTTGCAGAGCCACTGGTAGAACTGGCCTTAAACACTTCCCCTTCCAAGTTCTTGTGGGTGACAACGCCCAGGTCCCCTGTGCCAGCAGGCACTGCTTGCCTAGCACATACTGAGAGCTGAGGAAAAGCGCCGTTACTCCATGGACAGAATTCAGATTAATCTTGTCGTCCACCCCTTAACCCTCATTCAGACATGCACTTTGTTCCCTGAAGTCCCCTCACCTTTCCCTGAGCTCCCAGTGCTCACCAGTGCTCACCAGTGTTCACCAGTGCTCTCTTCCTTTCCCTGAACCAGTACGAAGAGCTCCAGGTCTCTGCTGGGAGACACGGGGATGACCTGAGGAACACCAAGATTGAGATTTCAGAGATCAACCGGATGGTCCAAAGGCTGCGGAATGAGATTGACAGTGTGAAGAAACAGGTAGGAGGGGGATGGTCCTGCAGAGCAGGAGGAGGTGGGTGGGAGGTGATGGTGGGAGGTGATGGTGGTCGGGTACAGGAGGAAGAGCCAGCTCCCATCAGGAGCCTTCAGTGCCATCCTGGGAGCCACCAGCCAGTGTCCAGAGTCCCCCAGCAACAGAGAGTAGCTGGGGGAGCCCAAATGAAACCACTGCCTATTTTCCTCACTCCCAGTGTGCCAACCTCCAAGCAGCTATTGCTGAGGCCGAGGAACGTGGAGAGATGGCCCTCAAGGATGCCAAGGCCAAGCTGACTGAGCTGGAGGACGCTCTGCAGAAAGCCAAGGCTGACCTGGCTCGGCAGCTCCGGGAATACCAGGAGCTCATGAACGTCAAGCTGGCCCTGGACATCGAGATTGCGACCTACAGGAAGCTGCTGGAGGGCGAGGAGAGCAGGTGAGGACACGTGGACCTGCTGTGTGCTGACCAGGGACCATCTCCTTGGAGTCAAACAGCTCTACCCAAGGTGCTGGAGCACCAAGGCAGAGAGAGGGATGGTTGAAATTGGGAACTTTGTTGGACAAGGTTTTTTTTCTCCAGCTCTTGGCACCTGATAGTGATAAAAATGAGCACTGTCACCTTTCACCTGTAACACAGACACACCCTACCCTACTGAAAGCCATGCAGGCCTAAATAGATGGTCCCATGGACAAGGTTTTGGCATTACTGCTCACTTTTCCCTTTCCCAACAGGCTTGCTGGAGAAGGACTCGGAGCTGTCAGTGTCTGTGAGTATCACCTCTCTCCCACCTCTCTGTATCTTCCCCCCTTGCGCCCCTTTCCCACGCACGCTTCGCCGAGGGGGTGACACTGCAGGTCTCCCCACTCGGGGTTCCAGCTGTCCCCTCACACGGGCGTTCCCGCTTCGTTTCCAGCCGTGGTCAGCAGCTCCAGCGGGATGGGCTACGGCGGCGGCAGCGGCCTGGGCCTGGCCGGGGGCCTGGGCATGGGCGGCGGCGGCTACACCGTGAGCAGCGGCGGCTTCGGCGGCGGCAGCGGCGGCTTCTCTGGCGGGCTCAGCTATGGTGGAGGCAGCTCCTTCAGCTCTGGCAGCAGCCGCGGCGTCAGCTCCAGCACGGGAGGCAGCGTCAGAATCGTTTCCAAGACCACCACCAGCAAAAAGACCATCAGATAAGGCTGGCAAGCACATGACCGTCAGCAATTCCGGCCTCCTGCCCTGCAGATCATAGTGTAAATAGCTGCGCTAGAGCCTCTCCTTCCTCCGTCCTTCTCCTCTGGGGCAGCGGGGGGACCAGAACCCCTCGGTGAGAATCTGGAGCACCTTTGGCAGAAGCACAGGTTGTAACAGGTCGCTGGCTGGGCACGGACCCCATGGTGCCCCTCTGTCAGCAAGCCCTTCGTCTCTCCTCAAAGTCAGGCGTTTGAAGGGAAATTGAAGCACCGTGTGGAACGGGGACAAACATTTCATCCATCCCATTCCAAGGGTGAATCACAGCCTTGTGGAACCACAGTCCCAGGGCCTCAGCAGTGAAAACACCTCCAAGAAGCTCTAAAAGCCTCTGCCACCGAACACGTTGCAACCTCCAAAGGTTCTGTCTGCAATTAAAGGTTTCTTCAAGCCCCTTCACTTTTCTCTGGCACTTGTGGGAAAGGTCTTTGCTCTGTGTGTATAAGATTTCTAACTATTTGTCCTCGTGGCTGCAGCCTCCTCACTTCCATGCCTAACCTACTGCAAGGTGCAATAAAAGAGCATTTGTAATTTTTAAACTCTATTGGGTTTTTGCTTTTTTTCCCTCCTCCTGCTGTGGGTGTTGGTCTGTGCCATGTCCCTGGTGCACTGGCGACGCCCTGAGGGCAGCTCCTGAGACAAGATGGGCTCCTTGAGGAAACAAAACTCAGTTTTAGGACGAGCTCTAGCACAAGTTGGGGCAAATGGAAAGGAGGGTGGAATGAGCAACCTGGTCTATGGAAGGTGCCCCTGCCCGTGGCGTGTGGGTGGAGCTGGATGGGCTTTAAGATCCCTCCCAACTATTCCATGATTCTATGGATGGAAAACTGACACACAGGAAAAGCTGCCTCAGAACTGATCCAAAATCTGGATGAATCCCACTGCGGTGGTTACCTGAGGTTGCCCTTTCTGCCTGTCACTGCAGGAGAAAGGAAGTGCAGAGGAGTGGGGAAAAGGAAGGTGATTCCCAAAGGTTTATTTGGGATTCATGGACTGGCTCATGCAGGGCATGGCTCAGCCATTAGGTGGTACAAGCAGGAGTAAATCGTACATCAGAGGAGCCCACCTCTGGCATCAGCACCATGAGGCACATAGCATCAGCATCAGCACAGCGAGACTGGCACACAGCAGGAAGGGGATGGAGCAGGCAGACATTGCCCTGATTGGGAAGAGCAGCTTCAGGGGCAGTCACAGGGCAAGGCACCCAAAATCTGCACATACACTGTTTGCACACCGAGGTTTCCCTGGTACACGCAAATATCCCATGAAACATCCTGACTGCTCCTCTGCAACAGCAGTTTCATGGCCTCAGATTTATCTGGAGTGAACCCGAAATCTTCCAAGGTGCCCAGAGCACTTCAGCCCCCAGTTCCCACCCAGACGCCCAGGAGGTCTCCATGACCTGCCTGCTTGGAGGGTTTCAGCTGAGATCTCACACCAGTCCCAGGCTCCCTCCTGTAGCTCCACAGGTGTCTCCTGATCCCGCTTCCTGCCAGTGCCAGGTGTGGATCCTGGCAGGAATGGGGCAGAACCAGGCAAGGAATCCAGGGAATCCAGCCCCAACGGCAGGACAAGAACCATGAGCAAGGAATAAGCCATGGCAGAAGCAGGGCAGATGAGGAAGGACCCACAGCCCTTTGGCAATGCTGGTCCCAAAAGGAGATGACCGGTGCCCATAAACTCATCCCTCAATCCCTGCAGGGAGTGGAGAGAAGAGGGGGCATCAGCTGGGTCTGCCAGAAAAAGCCCCTCGTGCAACATTCCAGAGCATCTTTTCAGAGAAAAGCCTCAAAGCTCCCACACCACCAGGACCCCCTTGTCCATCACCTGGTGCAGGTGCAAGATCCTGGCCAAGCCAGCCCGGCATCTCCAGCAGGTGGGGACCCAGAGCAGGGAAAGGGATGGTCCCGCCCAATGGGGCTGTGGTGGGATGAACACCCTGAGGCTCCACTCCAGCACCTGGGAAGGGCCACGGAACCATGTCTTGGGAAAGTTGGGGCAACCCATTTGCACCAGAGGAGGTTTTATAGTGGGTGAATTGTTGGGGTCCATTAATTGAAGAGTTTTACTCACTTTTCAAGCATCTGGCCTTGTTTCTTAGACTGATTTGAGGGAATGGGGACAAGCTCCCAGAGCTGAGGTGGTGGCTGGAGGCAGAGCAGTCCAATTTGTTGGGGTTTGTTATTGAAAATGTCAAATCTGATGGTTTTTGTTTTTTAATGGAAGCTGCACAACACGCTGGACCATCGCCCACATCAGCGCATGGGTCCACCACTAATGAACCCTCCATGAAACATCTTTGCCAAAACCTATCCCCATTGCACCAGGACAGCTCCTGAGCCTCCATGAACCACTGCTGGCTCTGTCTCCTGCACTCTGAAGGTGAGGATGCAGCCAAAAAATCCCTGAGCAGCTCTGTGTGTTTTCTGTTTCCAGAAAGCCCATCCTGGCACATCATCTTTGTGAATTTGCAGAGCAGATGCAAAAAGCCGTATTTAACTTCCATCCTCCTGATTTGCAGAGACCTGGAAAATTTGAAACACTCAAGTCAAACATGACACAATATTTTAGCTGCCACCAAAACACCAGGTGAAATGTTTTCTGATAGCCAGAATTTAATTTCAAGGTTTCCTATGGGAACGATCCTGTCCTGAAACACTGAACCAACTCCTCTTAACAATTCCATAACGAAACTTTGCAGCTTTTTTGACTCAAAAGCAGAATTTCCATCAAAGGAAATTATTTTAATTTGCAAATTGTTTATTTGCACGGGCTGACGAATGAAACAAGACATAAAATGCCTCCAGGGAGGGCAATGCTGGATGCAGCAAATCCAGAGTGGAACAATATTCCCAGCTGCCATCTGCTCAGTTGGAGCAATAGCCCGCTGCCCAAAGCAGTTGGAGGCCAGGAATGGAATCAATCTCTCAGGATAGCAGAGTGGTAGATAAACACCACACCCCCTGGAATTTCTGCCCTGTGATTGGATCCACTTTCCAGAATACATGGATAATCCATTTAATTTCCCAGCTCCTTGTGCTGATCCAGCTTTGTTTTAACAGGGAGAAATTAAACTCCACACCAGTGCTATGGATCTTCAGAAGGAAAGCCAAGCCAGGAGCAGGATGGAGCTGAGGGATGTGGAATGTGCACAGACCTCACCAAAACTGTGGGACTCCCCAGCAACACCATTTCCAGGGCTCTGTGTTCTTTACTGGGAGAAAAGACATGCCCCAGGTCCAGGAGAAAGGATGGGATAGGACAAATACCCTGTGACCACCTTTTGCCTTTGGAGTCCATGTTTTCACACGGGGTCACAGCCCCAGCAGCACAGCCCAGGGCAGGGGGTTCTCCAAAGGCATTACAAGGAGATGCAGGAGATCCAGGTTCCTTCAGCTGCCACCAGCCAGGCACCAGAACAGGATAAAGAAGGAACCAGACCCCTCCAAAAGTCCTTCTCTTGAAGGACCCAGGGAGAACAAGCCCTCCCAGGTGTGTGCAAGGCAGCAGGGATGGAGGTGAAGTTCTTCACAAAGCCTGGACTGCACCGGAGTCTCCATGCTGGCACAGAAAACAATTATCTGGGGAAAGCAGGTCACACCTACACTTCAAAGTCACCCAGGAGCTGGAGCTGACTGGCCTCCAGATACTGCTGGAAACAGGCTCAAAGGACCCAGCACATCACAACACCTATGGGAAAACTTCTGAGGAGCTTGTCCTAATTCATCCCTTTGGGAAATAGCATTCATGGACACTGGCCTCCCATCCAGGAGGTCTCAGAGGGGCCCAGCCCCACAGCACAGGGATGCTGTGAGTTCAGTGGTCTCCTGTGGAAAAACCTCAATCCTGTTGGTCATCATTAATGTGGGATGAAATAGTAAATTACGCCTGAAATGAGTCGGGTTTGAATTTAGCTTGGAAGCCCAAGTTTAAGCCAAAGGCTTTAATTTAAGCAATTAACCTAAATTACAGCCTTGACTTTGCTGATAATTAAACTGAGATTAGGTAGCACAGGTGAACCAATGCAAGGCACTTTGACACGCTCTGTTTTACAAATATGGTTATTTTTGCAAACAAAACACAGAGAGGAACATCCAAAAATTTCTGCCTGAGAAGTTGCATCATATGAAGGATTTTGAGGTGAGTTCTGGACAGGAGAAGTGGAGCAGAGGGATGGAGAGGAGGTGATGAAAAGCTGTTGGAGACATTCCTGCTCACTAAACCACAGGAAAATGGCTCAGATTCCTCACTAAAGGGGCTTGAGTTGCATTTATTTCCCTGACAGAGGCAGAACTCCCTAATCTCAAAGGAGAGGTTTTTACCTTGAAAGCAGCATGGTGCCAGACGCAAATTCAGCCAAGACTTTACTCCCGGGTTTACAGCATTTGTAAAGTGTTCTCCTGCCTCTTGCTCTGGGCTTGCAGTGACTGATCATCCAGGTGGGCAGAAATGAGGACGGGGAGGGAAGGGAGCTCCAGAGCCTGCCCAGCCTCTCTCACGCAGAGGGGTCTGGCCCAGAGGGACCTGTCCAGACACAGCTGCTGAGGTGGAATCAGGAGCAAAAGCTCCTGAGCAGTGGGTGAGCTCCAGCACCATCCTCTGGAGCCTGTGTATCAGGAGGTCCCTGCACCAGAGCAGCAAATCCATTCCGTGTCAGGAGCTGCAGGAGCATGGAAGACACGCCCCCGGGAGCTACCTGGAAACTTTGTGTTTCATCAACACAACAGGGTGGGGACCCCCCCTTGCCATCAGCCCATACCCCAAACCTGTAGCTGCAGCTCCTTGTGCTCCCAGTTCTGCCTTTTGTAATTACCTCTGAAATTCCTTCCGGATGAGTGACGACCACATCACCTCCACCCTGGCAGAACGTGGAATGGAAAGAAATTAATTCCTTCTCAGTTGCTTGGAGGAGCTGCATTATTACTGCTGTTATTAACCATGGGCTCCGACGCACTCAGTGCATTCCTTAGCCAAAAAAAGACAAGTTTCAGATGTAAAGGGAACCTGAGGGGAAGAAGGAAAGCACTGACACATCCTGCTAGGAGAACTAGGGGGCCTCTGCCCTGCACACCCGGACTCCCTGTTCTGTGTGTCTCCCTGGGGAGGAAGGATCTGCCCTTTGGTGCTGGTCTCCACGGGAAAAATTGGAATGAAACTCCTTTTGGGTACTCAGAGTTAGGGGAGATGGAGAGTGCTGAGAGGGCAATTCCCAAAGGAATTGCTGGCAACTTCCACCTGCTTTTGAGTATCCTACAGTCACAGAGTGGCTTGGGTGGGAAGGGACTTCAAAGCCCATCCCATTCCATCCTATCCCTGCCATGTGCAGGGACACTTTCCACTATCCCAGCCTGCTCCAACCTGGCCTTGGACCCGACCAGGGATGGGACAGCCACAGATTCTCTGACAACCTGTGCCAGGGCCTCATCACACTTACGGGAAGGAATTTCTTCCCAATATCCAACCTAAATTTCCCCTCTTTCAGTTGGAAATATTTCTGTCTGGAACTGGAATCCAGTATGTGGGAATGAATCTCATGACCTCAAGTCCTGATATCTGTCTTTTGGTGGGCAAAGCCCCCAGACTGATCAGTAATCCTTTCAAAAATGCCCTTTGCTTACAATCTGTTTGCTTCCAGCTCCCAGGGGTGCAGAGTCAGACCCAGCGACACAGCCTCACTGTGCAAAACCTGCAGGATTCAGCCCTTCCTTACAATAAAAGCTTAGTCTGGCAACAAACACAAAACCAATCTGACAAACCCTGTCTAAGAATGACATTGAATTGAAAACCTCCATTGCAAACATCATCCCTCAGACAGCTGGGAAACAACGGGGACACAAAGACTTTCTGGGAGTTTCCTGCACTTGGATATGTCACCAGGCAGGGGCAGATGGAAGCACAACTGCCCCCACCATGGCAAGTCCTCATTATTCCATTGATTCCTCATTATTCCATTCTTCCTGTACTGCAGCAGCAGCTGCTCTGGCCTGCAGCCAGCACAAGGGGAAGCTGCTCAGGAGTATATACATTTACAATTTCAGCCTTTTGTATAAATGAATTAAATACAAATCCTATTTTCCTGAACAACACAAAACACCACAAGTACTTTTTGTCCCTCAAAATGAATTACTTTTTTACATTTTTGTCTTTTATGTTTACTCAAACCACCTATTAAATGCAAAGGGCTGTGCTGGTACCTGTGGTGGGAAAGGAAAGACCAAGGATGTCCTAGAGTGTCCTGTGCATCTGGGCAGAGGGGACTTCTGTAGAGCACTTTCCAGTGGATTTCAGCAGGCAGGATCACACTTCCAGATGTGCTGAAAGAGCTGATTAAATCCTTGGGAAATGACACTGTGTTCATTAAGTGTGCATTTGGAACAGCCCTGGAGTGCTCCATTTCCACAGAGCCAGTGGAGTCAAAGCAGTTCCCATTCCCACAATCTTTCCTCCTATGTATTTATTTCTGAGTTGTTTACTTGTTTGTTTTCATCCTGCTAAAATAAAGTCCAAACCCTCAAACCCGAGGTAGCAGAACGTGTTTGTGACAGAACTCAGTGGCAGCTGTCAAAATCCACACAGGAACAAAAAGTTCTTGTCAAAATATTCCATTTTTATTTGTGTAATTATATTTTTAAAGACAGTGGAATAAGCCCGGAGAAGCAGGATTTCCAGCAAGATTTCCAGAGGGACCTGAGCTTTTTAGGGATGGGAGCAAAACTATGTCTGCTGATTTCTGTGGTGGCTCAGAGGGGACCACGTGGTTCATGGAGTCACGGGATGGTTTGGGTGGGAACCCAAAGGTCCCTTAAATATCATCCTAGTCCCATGGATGGGGACACCTTCCATAGACCAAGCTGCTCCAAGTACCATCCAGCCAGGCCTTGGACACGTCCAGGGATGGGGAGTCCACAACCTCTCTGGGCAAATTTCACAAGAATCTTATAACAAAGACACCCCAAAATCCCAGGATAAAACTACTGACTGCAGGGCTGGCTGTGGAACTGGCACCAGTCCCACTCCTAAAGCACAAGGATTTAAAGTTTCCCAAGCCCTGCTAGTGAACAAAAGAAGGGGCGAAAGCAATCCCGAGGGATGAAGTTTTCCAATGACAGAGGTGTTGAGTGACAGGCACTTGAGCGGTGTTTTGCTGCCGGTGCCTAACGTGACTCATCGGCACTTTCCAGCTTTGAAATGGGGACGAGTCTGGCTGTCTACAAAGACCGGCGACAGTTATTCCCAAACAATGTTCCCTGTTGCTGAGAACCTGGGCTGTATTATTTCAGCAGGGCGTGTGTGAGGAGTGAGTTCACTCTCCAGAATGCTGTTGGACATGCCAAGCCTAATTCATCAGAAAGATGATCCACCTCATCCAACCCATCCCAGGCTCATACATGCATAAAAGGGCTCTCCCCAGCCCTTGCAGAGCACAGGTTCACCTCTCTCCTTTCCCTCCTACTCCTTGCTCCAGGCCAGCACCTTTGCTCCTTTATTCTAGCTGCAGCATCCACCCCAATCCAAAAAGCCCGGCAATGTCTCGCCAGTCCACCGTGAGGATTCAGAGGGGGAGAAGTGGCTTCAGCGCCGCTTCGGCCGTGGTCCCCAACACCTGCCGGACCAGCTTCAGCTCCTGCTCCGTCACCCGCCTGGGCAACTGCAATGCTGGCAGTGGCTTTGCCAGGGTCGGGGGGGGCTTTGGAAGCAAAAGCCTCTACAACGTTGGTGGCTGCAAGAAGATCTCCGTGGCTGGAAGGGGTGGCAGCTTCTATGGCTCCGCAGGGTTTGGTGCCGGGAGTGTGTATGGGGGCGGCTTTGGTGTTCCAGCCAACCTTGGCTATGGATATGGGGCCTTTGGGGGTGGCCCTGGATTCCCAGCTGGGGGCATCCACGAAGTCTCCATCAATCAGAGCCTTCTGAAACCACTCAACCTGGAGATCGACCCCAACATCCAAAGGATCCGAAAAGAGGAGAAGGAACAAATCAAAACCCTCAACAACAAATTCGCCTCCTTCATTGACAAGGTGAGATCTGAGTTTTCATAAATATCTGATTTTTTTGACAGGGACACTTTTCTTTTCTGCATGATGAGGACAAAAGCTGATCAAGGAGGAACAGAAGTGAGGAATGAGACTGGAAGATGCCCTGGAAGCTTGAGGGAATGGCACCTGTTCCATAGAGGTTGCCATGAATTAATCATCCAGAGTTTGAGTTCCTCCTTGTTTGCTGCTCCACATCTTGCAGGCAGTGGGGAAAGAAATCTCCAGAGGACAATCCCACCGTTCTGGAGACTTTAGGCTCCTCCAGTGAGCATTTCAGGAGCCTTGGGAACAGCTTTTTAGATGATAAAATGAACTTCTGAAACCCACCTAAAATGACCAAAAAATTGGCACAAGGGAGAAGCAGCTTCTCAATGCTTGAATTCCCTGAAAGGCATTTAAATCTGTCACCAAAATGTTTGGATTTTTAGCTCAAAATATCGAAATCCAATCCAAATCTCTCTGTCCACCACATTTCACTGATGCACAACAACATCTGCTCAGTTCCTGCTCTGGTCAAGCTGCTCCTCCTTGGTTTCAAGGAAAACACTGCAATATTTTGGACATTTAGTGGGGTAGGGGGGCTCTACTGAAGGGATTGAGAAGAAGCACCTTAACGATGTTATTTTAATTAGAGAGCAAGCCCTGCTTTGCTCCTTATGTGATTTTGCTCACATTTCTCACACAAAATCCCTGTACTTGGTCTCAATTTAAACAAAGATTGAGAATCCAGAAAATAAATGGTTGTTCCAGAGTTTGTAACACTGAACAGGGTCCCTTCAGTCAAATCTCCCAACAGATGAGAATTTGGCTGTGAAAACCAGCTGGAAGGAGCATTTCACGTTCTCAGTCAGTTATGAGACCCTCCCATTTGCTGGGAAATTCTCCCCAGTCTCTGTTCTTTCCAAGCCCCTTCAGGACATTTATCCTTTCAGGTCCGATTCCTTGAGCAACAAAACAAAGTGCTGGAAACCAAGTGGAGTTTGCTGCAGGAGCAGGGAATGAAAACAGTTAGGAACAACCTGGAGCCGCTTTTTGAGACCTACATCAACAACCTCCGGGTGCAGCTGAACTCACTGCTGAGCGACAAGGGGAGGCTGGAGGGAGAGCTCGTCAACACCCAGTACCTGGTTGAGGACTTCAAGAAGAAGTAAGTCTTGAGCTAATGCTCTACTCACCCGGGCAGGTGCAGCCTTTCTCCTCTCAACATCCTTAAACTGATTGGGGAATCCAGGAGAGTCTGGGATCCTGGAATTCCCGGCAATGACATTTTCTCAAGGAAAAATTTTCTTAGTAACAGAGTAAGAGATCCAAGTACACCAACATTTAGGGAATAATTTGGAGCATGATCAAAGACTTATTAACTAAATTACCTACTGAGAGGGAAAAATTACACAGTAGGTTTGAAAGTTTCAGGGCAGCACATTTCATTTGCTTAAAGCAGCAGAAGGATGACTAATAGCCAGAAATAAGTAAAAAATAATGGATTCGTTCAAATTGTTTTGATGTACTTGTTTTAACTGGTTCAGCTCCCCGTCTCTCATTGAGGGAAAAGAGCATTGTATGCAAAATGCTCTGAAGGAAATTCATTCCAGCAAACTCAAGTTTCTCTGTTACCTGCCCCAACAAAAACTCCCTGTGCCATTCTCCTTTAGGTACGAAGATGAGATCAACAGAAGGACCATTGCAGAGAACGAATTTGTGACACTCAAGAAGGTGAGAGCAAGTTCCAGGGCACTGGAATGGCTCTTTGTAGAGCTCTGATCACCCACTCAGTCACAAATCCACCCATTACAATTACAACCTCTTTGTATTTCTTACGGTTTCTTCCCTGGACTGTTATCACAATGCATATTGCTGATTTACTGATAGGGGTGTGAACCACCCAAAAATCTCTTGTCCCCCAGGATGTAGATGCTTCCTACATGAACAAGGTGGAACTCCAAGCCAGGGCAGATGCACTGAGTGAAGAAATTAATTTCCTAAGAGCACTTTACGAAGCAGTGAGTACAATCAGCTCCAAAACATCCCAGCCCTTAGTGAAGAGCTTCTCTCCCTCCATTCCTCTGAGAGCCTCTAATTCCTTCCCCCGGGAGATGCTAAATCCTTCACCTCTGTAGAGTTGCACCAACACCTGAGCTGTTCAGATAAAGATCTGTAACAGCCTCTCCCAGGTCTGCAGCTCACCTGGAAGGGTGAAAAGGCATCTCCCAAGGGAATTACCTCATTCTCCCAAGGGAATTACCTCATTCCCTGTGCTCTTTGCAGGAGCTGTCCCAGATGCAGACCCAGATCTCTGACACCTCTGTGGTTCTCACCATGGACAACAACCGGAACCTGGACCTGGACAGCATCATCTCTGAGGTCAAGGCACAGTACGAGGACATCGCCAACCGGAGCCGCGCCGAGGCCGAGTCCTGGTACCAGACCAAGGTGAGGGATCTGGGATTTCCATGCTCTTATCTTCATATCTCGTCTGGAACAGATAAAGAACCGACTCTTCCAAGAAAACCTTCCCACCTGCTGATCTGGGCTTGAGGAGGGACTCTCAGGCTCCTGGTAATGCCAAAAATCTTGGAATTTCCCTTGACTGGTTGTTCCTGTGTGTGACAGTACGAGGAGCTGCAGGCCACGGCTGGCAGGCATGGGGACGACCTCCGGAACACCAAGCAGGAGATCTCAGAGCTCAACCGCCACGTCCAGCGGCTCCGATCTGAGATTGACAGCGTGAAAAAACAGGTAAAGGGCAGCAAACCCCACTTTTAACCAATTTGCCCCCAGACTTGCAAGGAAAAGGTTGGAGCAACCTGGGCAGTTCTGCTCAGTTTGACTCTTTTTCATTCAAAAATAAAACTGTCACTAAAACTGGTGGAGCTGATGGTGCTGGGATAAAACCTTGTGATTGCAGGCAAGGTGAAGAACAACTTGGGTCTGGGGTGGGGACTTCAAGCAGAGTTTTGTGTTTCACAGTGTGCAAACCTGAAAGCTGCCATCGCTGATGCTGAGGAACGTGGAGAGCTGACCCTCAAGGACGCCAGGGCCAAGCTGGCTGAGCTGGAGGACGCTCTGCAACAGGCCAAGGCTGACCTGGCCCGGCAGCTCCGGGAATACCAGGAGCTCATGAACGTCAAGCTGGCCCTGGACATTGAGATTGCGACCTACAGGAAGCTGCTGGAGGGCGAGGAGTGCAGGTGGGTGGGACACATCCAGTTCTAGGGCTGGGGGTCGCACAGAAGAAGCTCAGCATTTCTGGAATGTTAAACAGGGGGCCACAGAGCAGGGAGATTGTCCAGATAATGGAAATAACAAAAATCCACGGATTATACTGTGATTTTATTTTTGTCCACAAAGGACTCTGGGAAATGCATCCTGTTGTCCCCCTCCTCAATATCAGCAGACTTCTAATCCTCTTCCTTTTGTTCTATCCCTGAACAGGCTGGCTGGAGATGGGGTCCCAGTGAATATCTGTAAGTCTCTAAAATATGAGAATTACCTTATGTAAACATTCCTGTGTCTCTGCACCAAGAGGCCAATGCCCAGAGATACTGAAACTATTCCTTCTCCTCCTTGCAGCCGTCACCAGAACAACAGTGGGAACGGGATATGGAGGGAGCAACCTCACCACAGGAGGGGGGATCTGCAATTTGGGGAACAGCTTCAACTGTGGGAGCATTCCCGGGGTGAGCAGCAGCACCCTTGGGGCTGGCAGCAGCTCCAGCATGAAGTTTGTCTCCAGCTCCTCCACCAGAAGAAGTTACAGGAGCTAAAATTCTCCTTCCAGTCACTGCCACGCACCAGAAAGCACCAAAACTGGTCCTTTACTGGAGCGTGGCAGGGTCAGCACAACCAGGGCCACCTGCACCCCAAGTCCTGTCCCACAGGAGCCCTACTTTAGGAACTCTCTCTCAGCTGTGTTGTCTCGCACACACCCCGTTGGGCTCAGCCCTGGAACCTGAGTCTCACTGGGTTAAATTTGCAGCTTGCTTGCTCCAGCTCAGCAATTTTTCAGATTTTGTATATAAAATGTGTCCCATGACTGTTTGTCTCTCTTCACTTTCTGGGGTTTGTCTAATAAAAATGCACATGTAATTTATTCTATTTTGTGGTCCTTTTAATTAAAGAGGTGCAAGAGCAAATGCAAACACAGGTAACAAGAACTTTCCCTCAGGGCCTGACCAGTTAAAGGCTCAGATTTTTGCTTCTCACTCAGATTTACTGAATTTCACTGTCAGCATCCAGAACACCCCAGCCCAGCAGAGCCTCAGAGGGAGGTTTGGTGTTGATTTCGACATTCCCTCCCCACTGTGAAGGGAAAACACCTGGAAGCCAAACACCAGGACACGCCAAGGCAGGAGTTAGGCACAGGGGAAAAGGTCTGAGCTTCATTTACTTGCAGCTCCCAGCCCATGGAGCATCCAAGAGCCTGGATCCTGGGGGTGGGATCCCAGTGCCAGGTGTGTGAGGTACTTGCACAAATCTCAAACAAGAGGGAATTAATTCCCAGGAGAGCCAGAGCAACCCCCTGATTTGTTCAGGTGAATCATCCATCCCAAACCCCTGGTCTCACCCACACCCTGGAGCCAGCAGTGCCAACATCTGCCTGAGTGGGTTGAGAGCCCTCCCTGGCTCAGGGGCTCAGTTTGGGTCCTGGAGCTGATGTTCACTTTCCTCTAACCACACAGAGGGGCAGGATCAGGTCCATACTCTGGTCAATAGGGATTATGAACCAGACATGGTCCTACATTGAATTAAATGTCACTTACTCAGTAGCTATAAAACACCCAAGAAAGGGATTTATTTCACTGTTGAAAAGTGAAAGTCTTCAAGATCCAGCATTTCTTCAGGATTTTAGGATATGTTGGAGACAAGGTCTTGTTTTGAGAAGGTGGAAGAAAAACCAGCGGAGGTGTAGGGATTTCAGATGTGGTTCTGACTAATTGGGAGAAATTAATGGAGAAGTAAAAGTAGAGAAACAACTGTAGTGACAGATCTCACTGATGGAAGGTCACTTGAATGAACAGATGAGACTGGAAGAACCATCCCAGCCCTCATTCTCTGGATTTTAATGGATTCAAGTAATGAGCAGGGAGGCTCTCTTAGGAAAATACCCATGGATTTGGGGAAATAGAAGGGAATTGGCAGTGCTGGAATGACAAACTGGATTCAGGGTTTCCTTTAGGACCAGTAGTTTCCCATAATTTTCTAGGATCGCCTGTGCTCTGCATGTGTATTCCTGAGGAAATCTCCTTCCTGAAATCTCGCAGGCTTGGTTGTAGGTCTGCTGTGGCTCCCCACTCCTGCCCCACCACCTCTCTCTGCAGTCTCCAGGGAAGGAGCAACTTCCTCCCTCAGAACAGCAGCTTGGGCCAGGTCAGCCTGGGCCATGGCCTTCCTGCTGCTGCCCCAACAAACTCTCTCTGACCACAAAGATGTGGGATTGTGTAATCCCAGAATCCCTGAGGTTGGAAAAGCCCTCCCAGATCATTTGATGCAACCTGTGCACAATCCCCACCTTAACCCAGCCCAGAGCACCGAGTGCCACGTCCAGCCCTTCCTTGGACACCTCCAGAATGGGGACTCCACCACTTCCCTGGGCAGCCCCTGCCAATGCCCATGGAGAAATTCCTCCTGATGTTCAGCCTCCCCTGGTACAGCCTGGGGCTGCTTCCTCTTGTCCTGTTGTTCCCTTGGAGCACAGCCTGACTCTCCCCTGGCTGCCCACTCCTGTCAGGGAACTCCCCTGAGCCTCCTTTTCTCCAGGCTGAGCTATCCCAGCTCCCTCAGAAGTTCTTCAGACTGTTCCCTGGGGCTCCAGCCCCTTCCCCAGTTCCATTCCCATCTTAGGACATGCTCCAGCCCCTTGTTTTGTGAGGGGTCAATACATGGGGCATTAGCAGGAGTCTTGGAGCACCTGCCACCAAAATACAGCTGGGAAGTGGGAAGGGTGTGGAGGGAATTTTATGAGTGTTGTTCTCAGACCTTTTCTTTCTGTGAAAACTGTCCACGTTCCACAGAATCACCAGGGTTGGAAGAGACCTTCAGCATGACCCAGTCCAGCCAACAGCCCAGCACTATCATGACCACCCTAAACCACGTCCTCAAATGTGCCAAATCAGCCTGATTTGGACTGACAGCAGATCAGGAAATATCAGAATCTGGCCCAGGAGGGAGTTTCCGTCATCTGTGACACCAACACTTGGTCCCACGTCCAACAGGGTCATCAGAAGATGCTGCCCACTGCATCCACACCTGGGTCACAGCACAGAGAGGACAAAGCCTGTCATCCAGCCTGGGAAATGCCAGGGCTGGAATATTTGTTCTTCCAGGGCATCACTCTTCCAACCTACAGCTGTCCTTGCTCAAGAGCAGAGCCCTGGTCACCAGGCTGTCACCTCCTGCATCCCGTCAGACTTTAGGCATGACCTGGGGTTGGTATTTCAGCAGGAGAAGATGATCCCCATTAAATCCACAGCCCAGCCCAGATTAAAGCCTTAGTCATAATGACATGGATGGTGCTGGCACTCAGGGGCCTGGATTTGCAGTGTGTGGAGGGAGTCAATTGCAGGTTGGTGCCCATAAAGATTTTATAGAGTTCTTTAGGACAGCCTGAGGCTCAGTCACAGGAGCTCCTCAGTCACAGGAGCTCCTCTCTCTTACAAAGAGCTGCCTGTTGTAACACACAGGACCTGAAACACTCCCATGACAGTTATTGCCATTCCAGGATATGCAATGCAAATGTTACAAAAACAGAGAGAAAAAATAGAAATAAAAATAAAAAAAGCTTGGCTGAAAGGCAAAAAGAGATGATGGGAAACTGCCCAGTTCCCTCCTGAGACTTCTGGTCACATTGACTTTTCTGTCTGGCTGCCACATGTGTCAGGACAAGCTCCTGAAAGATGCAACTGCAAACACCTGTGGCACATCCTGGTGCCTGGACATGGCTGGGGAAAGCTGTGGATTCTCAGGAATGCTCTGTGGGAGGGCTGCCACCTCCTCCAAGGAGTAGGTGCTCAGCTTGGGCACCTGAAGCAGAGACAAACCGTGACAAACCCCAGGGGCTGGGAAAAGCATGCCCACCCCTGGGCACCCAGGTAAGGCACTGGGAGAGACTTGAGACCATGGTGCCTGCTCTGGGATAATCCCCTGTGTGCCAAAGCTGAGACACCACCTCCTTCACCAGGGAAATGCCCTGTTTGGCTTTTCCTGGAAGCCACAGGGGTAGGAGTGAAGAGAGGTGTCTGTGAGCAATGTGGTAAGCACTGAATATCCTAGTGAGTAAGGGATATCAGAGGGGAGAGACAACAGGCGTGGGGAGGTGAGCCTGGTAACACTGTGTAGAGACAAGGTCATCCCATGAGTCAGGAAACAGCTCAAAAATCTGCGCAGGTGAAGCCCTGAGAAATTGCCAAGTCAGGGTTTGGTTTGTGGCATCATAGATGACGAAACTCCCTTCTAAGGTTCTGATATTTCACCATCTGCTGCCAGTCCAAATCGGGCTGATTTGGCACATTTGGGGACGTGGTTTAGGGTGGTCATGGTGATGCTGGGCTGGTGGCTGGACTGGGTCATGCTGAAGGTCTCTTCCAACCCTGATGATTCTGTGGAACGTGGACAATTTTCACAGAAAGAAAAGGTCTGAGAACAACACTCATAAAATTCCCTCCACACCCTTCCCACTCCCCAGCTGTTTTTTGGTGACAGGTGCTCCAAGACTCCCCCATCACCACCTTGGCCCTCCCTCTATCACCCCTTTTCCCTTCCTGTACCAGTTCTGCTTTAAAGAACTCTCATTTGGGCATGAGAACAAGAGAACAACTCCCATCAGATTGGGGGCTGAGGTACTGAAGCCCCTGTGGAGTTTGCTCAAAACCACAGATCAGAGACTTCTCAGAGCTCAGACCCTGCACCAGGAACCAACATTCCAAAATGAACCAAATCAACCTTACACAACCCAGGTTGATTCATCCATGAACTGGAGATGAGTGAGCACTTGCCCAACAAGGAACCATCTCCTGCAGCAGTGGAAGGAGGGAGTGGGAAAGCGGTGGCTGCAAACGGGAGCTGAGTAGCCACTATCGGGGTTTTCTCAGATATTTCAACACCAAAAAAATGCAACCCCTGCATTTTTTTGAAAGCTTCATAGGTGCTCATGGTGAACTCACTGTGGGTGTGCCAGGCCTGGTTAATCAGTGAGATGAGCCCCACAGCAGAGCTGTCCCCTCCTCAGGAGGGTATAAAGGGCCAGTCCCAGGCAGGGGAGCACAGCTTCACCTCCAGCCACTTCTCCTTCCTTTATTGCTTGGATCTCTCCTGGTAGCTGCCATGTCCCGCCAGTACACTGTGAGGAACTTCAGTGCTGTTTCTGCCTTCATCCCGAACTCCAGCACCTCCAGCCTCTGCCTGCGCCCTGCTCCCCAAGCTGGGAGCTGCAGGACAACCACTGGAAGGTTCACTGGAGGGTTTGGAAGCAGGAGCCTCCACAGCCTTGGTGGATGCCAGAGGATCTCCGTCGCTGGAAGAGGCGGTGGCTTCTTGGGACCTGCAGGTTTTGGTGCTGGCGCTGGGATCTCCTGTGGGTTTGGTGGGGCAGTTGCTGGTCCCTTTGGGTTTGGTGGTGGCCCTGGATTCCCTGCTGTGCCAGCTGGGGGCATCCATGAAGTGTCAGTCAACCAGTGCCTTCTGAAGCCGCTCAACCTGGAGATTGACCCAAACATCCAGAGTATCCGGAAGGATGAGAAGGATCAGATTCAAACCCTCAACAATAAATTTGCCTCCTTCATCGACAAGGTAAGACCTGAGATTCCTGCTTATGCTGTGGCGATTCTTTGGTGGGGAAGCACAAAGGGTGAATTATATCTTTAGCCACAGTTTTGCTGCTCCTGTGCTGCCAGTTCTAACATCCCAGCAGGCTGGGAACAAATCTTGAGGGTTTCCAGCTTTGAGACCATTTACATCTTTCAGGAATCCTGAGATGAGACCAGAAAACAGGGACAAAGTGGTGGTACTGAATGTAAGGAAGCAGAGTTGGGAAAGAGAGCGGGAGTGTTTAAATTGTCAGCTGTTCCTCAGGGGCTGAGACTTCCCACCTTCCAGCAAGTGAATCCTTGCAGGATGTCCCTCACATCTCCTAGGAAAACCATCCTAAAACACTCTTCTCTCTCCAGGTCCGATTCCTTGAACAACAAAACAAGGTCCTGGAGACCAAGTGGGCCCTTCTGCAAGAACAGGGGAAAAAAACAGTGAGAAACAACATTGAGCCCCTCTTTGAGACCTACCTGAGCAACCTCAGGAGGCACCTGAGCAGCCTATTGACAGACAAGGAGAACCTGGCAGTGGAGCTGAGCAAGATGCAGAGCTTCGCTGAGGACTTCAAGGGCAAGTGAGTCTGTTCATGGTCTGCCTGGGCCTGGGTGGGCTGCAACAGATGCAGAAAGCAAGAGAAAAAAGTCTTTTAGATTATTTAATCTTCTCAGAAAGGCCTGAGTTTAACAAAATATACGGCTGAAAAGTCACAGGCAGAAAATTACAGGGCAAAAAGATCAAGGTGGAGAACTGTACATGCAAAGGAAAAAAAAAATTAGAGGCTGATCCTGAAAACATGAAATAATTTTAAAACAAGCCTAGACCACCCCTCCACCTCCATTCCACAGATATGAAGAGGAGCTCAACAAGCGCGCGGCCGTCGAGAGCGAGTTTGTGACCCTGAAGAAGGTGGGTGCCCGCTCACATGGCCCCCCAGCCCTGCAAGAAACCCCCTTCTCCAGCTTTTCCTCTGCTTCTCTGAAACTTACCTCGTTCTGGTGATGTTTCCTCTCCTAGGAGGTGGACACTGCCTACCTGGACAAGACAGAGCTGCAGGCCAGGCTGGATTCCCTCACAGGGGAGATCGACTTCCTCAGAGCCCTCTACGAAGCTGTGAGCACCAGACTTTATATCCCTGTCTTTGCATTCCTTTCCCATTTCAGGCCCTCAGGGCTGGTTATTTTCCCTTCTGTTGCACTAAATTATTCAATGGTTTTTCCATTTCACATCTCTGCATGAAGCTGTCTTGGAAAAATCCTTTTGTTCGCCCAGCTCTCCCCTCTCACCCTGGGGCTTTCCATCCTCCAAGCAACATTTGTGTCGCAGCTCTCAGGAATATTTGCTACTTTTGCAGGAGCTGTCCCAGATGCAGACCCAGATCTCTGACACCTCCGTCATCCTAACCATGGACAACAACCGGAGCCTTGACATGGAGAGCGTCATCGCCGAGGTGAAGGCGCAGTACGAGGACATCGCCAGCCGCAGCCGCGCCGAGGCCGAGTCCTGGTACCAGTCCAGGGTAAGTCCTGGGAAGGCTTCTGCAAGGGGAAATTCACCCTCCATCCCCAGATTCCCCTGGGGAGCTGGGTCCCGCTCTGATTTTGAAACACAGAATGTCTTAAGATTTAACCATCTATGAAATTCAGAAATATTAATTCGGGATTGGGAACACACACACATTCTGTGGCGCAAACGCCCCCAAACCTACACTCTGTTGGGCTCTAAATCCAATTTGTTTTCCCTTGACTGGTTGTTCCTATGTGTGACAGTACGAGGAGCTGCAGGCCACGGCTGGCAGGCATGGGGACGACCTCCGGAACACCAAGCAGGAGATCTCAGAGCTCAACCGCCACGTCCAGCGGCTCCGATCTGAGATTGACAGCGTGAAAAAACAGGTAAAGGGCACTGTCAATGCATCAAATGTAACTCCTGCTGTGACCCGACCTCTGAGCTGTCCAAGGAATAAAAATAAAATCATCCAAGGGAGTTCTGCTGGATCAAGAATGAGCATGATACATAATCAGAGCAGTGACATCACCAAGAGTTACACAGTGTAATATCAATGATCCCAAGGAGATTCTGAGCATTGTGGAGGTAAATCCAGGTTTGTGACCTGATTCAGAACATGAATCAGTTCAATGGCTTTAATTCAATTCATGGATCAGTGATGATTAAGATCACACCTATTGATATTAACCCAAACATGGGTTAATATCAAAACCTGGGATCAGGCCGTCAGGATACAAAGAGCTGGATTATGCTCTCAATCAGGAATGAAAACGTGGATTTTCCCCTGCAGGTCACTGGGTTGCAGACGGCCATCGCCGACACAGAACAGCGTGGGGAGGTGGCCCTCAAGGATGCCAGGGCCAAACTGGAAGAACTGGAGACAACCCTGCAGAAAGCCAAGGCTGACCTGGCCCGGCAGCTCCGGGAATACCAGGAGCTCATGAATGTCAAGCTGGCCCTGGACATCGAGATCGCGACCTACAGGAAGCTGCTGGAGGGCGAGGAGTGCAGGTGGGTGAGATTTTATATCCCAGTTTTCAGAGGTGCAATGGAGTTGCAGACCCTGGTCAGGTTTAGGACCACATTCAGACCTGAAAGCTGTGTAAAGACCAGTGAGTGCCCTTGAAGAGGAGCTGTTTGGGAACAGTTTTTAATACAAACTTCCCACCTTTTGAAAATATTCCAAGGAAGTTTTCCTGCCTTTGTGAGCCTTTGTACTGCTCATGGGTTCCCCTTGAACTCTCACTGGTTCTCTTTTGCTCCCTGACAGGCTCTCTGGGGAAGGTGCCGGCTCAGTGAACATCTGTAAGTAACTTCTAGAGATATTTGGACCTTCCTAGATTTACCTCCCATCCCTGTACAGACCCCATACCATTCATCCACTGCCTGTGGATTCCTCTCATGAGGGTGTTTTCCTCTGGCAGCTGTGACCAGAACCACTTCAGGAGCGGGATATGGAAGCGGGAACTGCCTGAGCTTCAGTGGTGGAGCTGGAAGTGGGGTCTGTGCTGGAATGGGAACAGGCTCCACCTCTGGAAGCGGACAGGGCACAGGTGGCTCATGCATCGTTGGAGGCAGCAGCTCCAGCTTCAAGTCCACCTTCACCAGCTCTTCCACCAGGAGATGTTATTGAGGAACTGACTCCAGGCCCCAGTGCTGAGGCACCTTTTGGGTTAAATCCCCACCCAGCTCCTTCAAAAGATTTGAAAATCAAACTCATTTGTCATTATTTATATAAAAGATTCTGTGCTCCCATTTGTCTTTTGATTCTCAACATTCCTCATTTCCCAGTGTTTGTCTAATAAAAGGCATGTGGAATTAATTATGTCACATCCTCTTTTTAATTCCAATTCTTTTATGATAACCTTGCAGCAAAGGGTGGTTGGTGCAGCAGAGTACCTTTGCTGCTTTGAAGGTAAAAAAAGTCACACACAAGTTGAGACATCTCCTTCCTCTCCTACTCCACGGACCTGATATCCAACAGGTATAGAACATTCGGATGTTTCATTTCCATGAGGATGGGAAGAGATCTACCCTTACTTCTTGGCAAAAGAGAAAATCCTTCTATCTTAATTCCTACATTACAGAGCTTGTCTGAACAATCCTTCCAGCCATAGCCCAAATCACACTTGCCCTCCCATCCCTACTACTCCTTTACATGATAGATAAAATCAATGAACCTGACCCTACCCTAAAAGCCATTGGTCACCAATGATACTGAACCTACGAATACACTGACTTTAAAGACCTCACATTCAACTCCTACATGACAGCCACAACAGACCTGCCACTAGGACATTTCTGGCTCCTGGAAGTCGACCATCAGAATCTACAGTCTGAGTCATCGTCACTGCTGACAATGTACTCCACTCATCTCAGCCTTTTATGCCACTGTGGTTATGCCCAAACCTCTGTAATTGAATGGGATGAGTCATGGAGGGATATAAATCCAGTTTTCCCAAGAAAATGAGTGCTGCAGCTCATCTGTTCTGCACACACGTCTCCTGTAAGGACTGATAAAACACCTTCACTGCTATTAACATAATTAGAAATAAAAACAACCATTAAACTCCCAAGGTTTAATTCCTCTTTTGGAGGAATAATGTCCCCAGAGGAGGTTGTGAGACAGTGAAAGATCCTCAGGGCACTGGAAAGGAGGTAGCTTGTCCTCTTCAGCACCTGCCCATCTTTCTCTGACCTTTCCAGTCCACATCCCACTGGCAGCAGCAGAGCTGGAGTTTGATTTGTTATTTAACCACTGTCCAGCATCAAAGCTCCATCCAGAGCTACACGGATGTGCAAGAGTCTGCAGGGAGCACACAAGGAACAGCTGAGGGTTGGTTTGTCCACCTTGGAAAAGAGGAGACTGAGGTGAGACTGCTCGAGGGCTGTAGCTTCATCCTGAGGGGCAGCTCCAATCTCTGCTCTGGGGACCTGGGACCCAGGGAATGGCTGGAGCTGTGTCAGGGGAGATTTAGGTTGGACATCAGGAAGGTTCTTCCCCAGAAGGTGCTGGTGCACTGGACAGGCTCCCCAGGGAATAGTCACAGCTCAAGGCTGCCAGAGCTCCAGGAATATTTGGACAATGCCCTTGGGCACAGGCTGGGATTTTGGGGTGTCTGTGCAGGGCCAGGGGTTGGACTTGATGGTCCCTGTGAGTGCCTTCCAGCCCAGGACATTCTGTGACTCACCTGATGAGCAGGACTTTCACACCTCAGGCTGTTTTCTCTCAGGGGACACTGGACTTTCAAACTTCTCATAATTGAACATTTTGACTCAAAGCACCTTGGCTTCTAGAAATGCACTGGTGCCTCTCAAATCCCTACCTTTACCAGCAGCACCTCAGTGCAGGTGAAGTTCTGCCTGCAAAGCTCAGGACCACAGACCAACTCAGGAACTCCTTGCCTGAATCAGCACAGGTTGTCACTAACCCACAATTGCTGGATATTTGGGGGCAGAGTCAGGTTTTTTCTTTAGCAAAGGACATCAAACTGGCATTTCCTCCATCTCTGGATTCCCTATTGTGGCAAGTTCAGTCCCATCAGCTTTAAGCTAAACAAGAACCACTTTAATCAAGCTAAAACTAAGCCCAGGGGCAACATGTGGACAGAAATGGATTTTTTTTTTGCCCCACAAGTAATCTCCTCTTTGAAAAACAGCATAGAAAATATGGGTAAGAAAGTTTTATGAGCTGTCACTGTCAGCCCGTGGCATTGGAGCAAGTGGAGGTGGCTGAGTGCCAGAATACCAAACCCATGAGCTCACTCCCTTGAGCTGTGGTCAAGCCCAGCTCTTCAAAAGCATAAAAGGCTGGGGGAATCTTGATCCCAACTTCCAAAGATTCCTGCTTCTCTTCCACCTCACCTCATTGTCCTCTTTCAGCGTTGGGTCTTCTGGAGTTGGGTGCTGCTCCTGTGGCGATGCCTGTCCAGTGCCCGTGTCCATGCCCCTGCCTGTTCCTGTGTCCATGTCGGTGTCCCACAACCCTGCTGGAGACGTAGGAAAGGCCAGCAGAGCCTTGTCTTGGGCTGCAATGCAAGATGTAACCAGCAGTTTGTATTCTATTATCATCTGTTGAAACCGGTTGGGGAACTGTTTTTCTCTTCTATGACCCATTCCTCATAACTCTGGGGGAGAGGGGGCAGGTTAATGGGCAGCTGCTAAAACCAGCTGGGGCGCTGTTTCTTTATCTCTTCCAGGACCCATCCTCCCCCCAGGGGTATCTGCTGTTCATGGGCCATCCAGGCTCACTGCAGGGCTGAGACAATTACATCATCCTGTGGGGAGATGCTCCACCCAGGGGGAGGAGCCCAGCATTCCCACCTGGATAAAACCTGAAATTTGGAACACCAGGACGACCTGTTTGCACTGGATTCCCAGAGAAAGACCAGACTCATCTCACTACCACTGGACGCTTCTACAGGATCATTGCTCCAACAGAACCACATCTGTCACTGCAGGAGGGCTGGACTGGGCTGACACCAACACTGACCAACAGGGCGTCAGGTCGTGTTCTGACTCTGTCAGTGTTTTCTTTTTTTTGTTTGTTTGTTTGCATTTTTGTACTACTAGGTTTTTATTTTTAATATTCCTAGTAAAGCACTGTTATTCCTATTCCCATATCTTTGCCTGAAAGCCTCTTAATTTCAAAATTATAATAATTCAGAGGGAGGGAGTTTACATTCTCCATTCCAAGGGTAGCTCCAGCTTTTCCCTGGTAGACACCTGTCTTTCCAAACCAAGACAAGTCTTCAGCAGGAGGAGCCTTCACAGCCAACGGGGAGAACAAGGATGGCCATGAGTGAAGGGCCCAGGGCTGCCAGACAAGGATGCAGCCTCAGGGTGGGAGGCAGGACTGGAGGAGTAGGGCTTGGATATGGCTCTGGAGGGATCCAAGAGGTCCTGGTCAACCAGTGCCTCTTGATGCCCCTGAACCTGGAGATTGACCCCAACATGCAGGACGAGAAGGACCAGATCAAGTCCCTCAACAACAAATTTGCCTCCTTCATCAACAAGATGAGGCACATTCTGCTCCTCCAGCTCTGGCATTACCTGGAGATGGAGTCAGGCAGCTCTCAACATTAAAAATTTAATTCTAAATCATTAAAGCAGAGTCAAGGATTTTATGCAGGACTCTGTTCCATATGCAGACTGTCCATACAGGTCTTTTTGACAACCTGGATGCAGAGCAAATTATTTCTCCAGATTTCCTTGCAGCTAAATATTTCTTCTGGCTCCCAAATCTTCCCATCAATGATCTTTTGGTGGCATGCCCATCAAATCATTTAAATTTCAGAAAATATTTACTACCCCCACCACATTAAACCTCCATTTAATGAAAACCAAGGCAAGTTTTGAGTTGTGGATCATGAATTATTTATATTGTTCTGATCGGTTTCAGGTACAATTCCTGGATCAAGAAAACAAAGTTCTGGAGACCAAATGGAGCCTCTTAAAAGACCAGAAAATTATGCAGAATAACCTGGAGCCCATGTTTGAGTTGTGCATCAGCAACGTGAGGTGGCAGCTGGAGGCTCTGGTAGGGGAGAGGCTGCAGCTCAGGTCTGAGCTCAAGGCCATGCAGGGTACAGAAGGGGACTTCAAGGCCAGGTAGGCAACACCCATGGAAAGACCTGTCCAGTTTTCCTTCACTCACCAATTGCCACTTCAACAGTGCATTGCCAACAGTACAGAGCAACTCGAGATGCCGTGATCCCCATCCACAGGATGATCCGAGAGCTGGAGAGCCAAGGGGTGATCAGCAAAACCCACTCACCCTTCAACAGCCCCATCTGGCCCGTGCACAAATCTGATGGGGAATGGAGATTGACTGTGGACTGTCGTGCCTTGAATGAAGTGACTCCACCGCTGAACGCTGCTGTGCCGGACATTTTGGAGCTCCAGTACGAGCTGGAGTCCAAGGCAGCAAGGTGGTATGCCACTATTGACATTGCTAATGCATTTTTCTCCATTCCTTTGTCAGCAGAATGCAGGCCTCAGTTTGGTTTCACCTGGAAGGGCGTGCAGTACACCTGGAACTGACTGCTCCAGGGGTGGAAACACAGCCCCACCATCTGCCATGGACTGATCCAGGCTGCACTGGAGAAGGGTGAGGCTCTGGAACATCTGCAGTACATTGATGACACTGTGTGGGGGAACATCATTGTGGGGGAGAGGCTGCAGCTCAGCTCCGAGCTCAAGGCCATGCAGGGTGCAGTAGGGGATCTCAAGGTCAGGTAGGCAACACCCATAGAAAGACCTGTCCAGTCTTCCTTCATTCTGTTCTTCCTGCATTCAGTGAAAAGGCCCAAGACAGCCCAAAAAATGTGACCTCAGAATCATGGAAAGGTTTAGATGGGTAGGGACATTAAAGATCATCTCATCCCAGCCCCTGCCATGAGCAGGGACACCTCCCACTATCCCAGGTTGCTCCAAGCCACATCCAACCTGGCCTTGGACACTTTCAGGGATGGAGCAGCCACAACTTACATGGGAAATCCATTCCAGGGCCTTCCCACCCTCACAGGGAGGAATTTCTTCCCAATATCCCATCGAAATCTATTTTCATTTAAAACTAAATCAGAATTCATTCAATGTCTTGGATAGTTTGAGCACTTTGGAAAGTGAGGAGTTAGCTCCCATCCCATGGAAAGTGGCCAGGATTCTGAGTGAGAGTTTCAGCTCAGCAACTCTTTGGGCTGTTGGGAGCAGCAGTTCCTTCTCTGCTCTGCTCTTTGCACTTTGGGAAAACATCCATCCAGTACTTGTGTGTGCTCCCATGGCCATGAGGGGTCCGCTGGGAATGGATGTGAACAATTGTCAGAATTTTATCTGGTTCTGTGGAACCAGAAAGACAAGAGGTGGGAGTGAGGTGCCTCATCCCAGCTCCCAACAAGGGCACATGCATCCTGCCTGATCCCTCTGCTCTCCTTTCTCAGAAGATCACATGCCTGACACTCTGTGCCACCTTTCCCAACAGGAGAAGTTCCCTCCAGCCCCAAAGCGGCATCAAAACCTCCTTGACTGCCCTGGAGAAAGAAATCAACATGCACATGAAATCTTTGGACAGTCAAAAGTCACATCAGAGAAGCAGTTTAGACTTTAGAGCTCTGCTTGTGTCTGACAAAGAGGCAAATATTCCTTTGGGATCAATGGATTCTGAGGTGAAGTTCAGTGACACCTCACACATTGCTGGGCAGGGACCATCCGTGGAGTGCTTTCAGCCACTCAATGTGATCCCTATACCCAATAGTTTGGTTGGTTCTGCCCACCCCACCAATGACCTTGGCCTTGTGGCTCCTTCCCCCTCAGTGTGTCTCCGTTGGCTTCAGGTCAATGCCCTCACCTGCCCTTTGCCCTGTCCCCGGACTCTCTACTCAAGGGGAGATGGAGCTGGGGCTCCCTCTCTCGCCTCCTCTGTCTTCACTTTCTTCTCCCACCCCGGCTCGTGCTGGGGGGAGGAAATAAAATGGACTCTTGCACTTAATCAAAGACTTGTCTCCTCTGTTTCCCTGCTGGCGCCTGCACCTCCCTGGACATGATGAGCACTGCTGCCACACGATGCAAAAACCATCCTCTTGCATCTGCAACTACTAAAAGACGTTGGCTCCTGCCCCACTTCCTTGGAATTTGTCCTTCACACCTTTATCTATTTTAAACATTTGGGTCTCAGATTTTCTTCCTAATATGGGAATTGGAATGACATGATCTCTAAGGTCCCTTCCAACCCAAACCTGGTTGGAAGCTCCAAATTCCTCTGGGCCAAACATTAATCCAGCAACTGGAAAACCAGACATTAAATTTTCTCTTCTGCGTGGCCAAGAGCTTCGAGACCCACAAATGGATGCAAAGCTGGGGCTCTGCTTAATGGAAATTATTTCCAGGGACAGATATTCCTGATGGGAATAAATCTTCCCCCATGAAAGGGCCAGGAGAGGCCCATGGTTTATTAGCCGCACAGACTCCTTCCTTTGAACTCCTCTCTTTCTCTCTTTCATCTCCCTCATTTAAGCATTCCATTGGAGCTGGGCATCAGTCCAGGCTCCCGCTGGGGTTTGACCTTTCCCAAGAGCGTGGCCTTGGCTCTGCCTGCCCAGGCCACCCCCGCCCTCCTCCCCGGCCATCCCGCGGGAGCTGCGTCCTGATCCCGGCTCTCCTGAGCGGCCAGGTGTGCCGATGAGCTCACCCCCGGCTCCACCCAGAACATTCCGGGAGCACAAGGCTCCCATTCACGGGATAAATGGTGCCTTTAATGAGGGCGTGCAGATTTTCTAGACTGCCTCTCCCACCCCCCAGCCCAGGGGTGCTGCCTTTTCCATCATTATCAGCCACAGAGAAGTAGAAACAATAAAACTCATAAAACAATAAAACATTAAGGACTCTGTTCGGCGCTGCTCCCTCCAAAAATCTGTGGATTGGTGGTAAACGCCTGCAGGAAGAACCCTTTTGTCTCTTCTTGTGTGAAGAGGGGGTTTGCACAGGCCCCTGGAGGAGGCTGTGAAGGGATTCTGAGCTCGCCCTCTCCACAGGTACGAGGAGATCAGCAGGTGCAGGACAGCAGAGAACAACTTGGTCGTGTTCAAAACGGTGAGGAGGCACCACCACCAAGGCAGGGACAGCTTTGGAAAGGCACATTCACATTCAAATCACTCTTTGTATACAGCGATGCCAGGCCCAGAGCACTGGGCACAGGTGGAGTCACCCCAGGAGTCAGAAACACCCGGCCGTGCCAGTGGGGCAGTGCTGGGCTGTAATTCCTCCTTGTTTCATTCAGGTCCCTCATCCCAAACTCAGGAGTGTCACACAGATCAGCACAGATTCCACAGATCCCACCGATCTGGTCCCCCAGATCAGCTCTGGGTAATCCAGACCTTGACCCTTCATCAGGTGCTCTGCCAACCTTCAGCCTTTGTGTCCAACCCCAGCACCCACAGCCCCCTGGTCCCACCTGCAGGAGACAAAATAAGAAGCTTATGCTGCTTCAAGTGTTGTATGAAATATCTGTCTGGGCACTGGCAGGAAAAGGGAAGTTCAGTGGTGTGACACTGTTTGGATCCATGGACATCCTCCCTCCTCCCCTCCGCAAAACAAAGGTGGAGGTGAGAAATCAGTTCACTCTTGGCTCTGTTTAAAGGTGCACAGATCAAGAAATCATCCATTTCTCGTTTAATACGAAATTTCAGTTCTTAATTTAATCTGAAACTCCAAAGGTTTGTGTTAGATACGAAGATTTCACCCAAGGACCCAGAGAAGGTCTGGTCTGACCTCCATTGCTGCCGTTCCAGGATGCGGATGCTGCCTGTGTGAACAAGGTGGATCTGGGGACCATGGTGGATGCCCTGACAGATGAGATAAACTTCCTGTGAGTCCTCTACAAAGCAGTAGGAGTATCCCGAATTTCCCACTCTGCTATTCCCCCATTTTCCCAGTCTCCAGAGGCTCAAAAGAGCCCAAGAGCTGGTCAATGCTGCAGCTCCTCCCCAACCTTCTTCTACACCTTGGCTCAGGACAAACAAACAGCAAAACATTTGGGACATAAAATGAATGTTTGACTTACAGCAGCTGTCCCAGATGCAGACCCAGATCTCCAACACCTCCATGGTCCTGTCCATGGACAACAACTAGAACCTGGACCTGGACAGCATCACCACCAAGGTGAAGGCACAGTACCAGGACATCACCAAGAGCTGCACCAAGTGCTGGTACCAGAAGAAGGTGAGGAGGTGAAAACAAATGGAGATTTTTGTTCAGCATTTGCCAAAGGCTGATTTATACTGGAAAGAACAAGGGAAAAAGATGTAAAATGAAGTAGATTTGGAGAGGAGTTTAAATAGTTCTTTGGAGATGTTTGGCAGTTGGACTTGATGATCTTAAAGGTCTTTTCCAACCTTAATCATTCCATGATTCTTCACAATTCTATGTGAAAATGCTGCTTTGATAATGACAGATAGAGGAGCAGAAGAACGCAGAAAGAGGAAGCTCAGTGGGATGAGTGTGGAAAGTCCTGATCAAGAGAGGATCAGAGCAGGGTCAGTCTCTGCCTGTCCCCCACATCACCTCCCTGCCCACCCAGTATGAGGAGCTGCAGCTCTTGGTGATGCCTTGGGAAGCCTGACCTGAAACAGAGACTGGACAGAGCCAGAGAATAAAGTAGATATTTATTGAAAGGCCCTTAGGGTACACCTTGGGCAGGACAAGGGTACACCCAAGGTGGACTAAAAATGGTCACAAAAAAATGGACTGGTCATGAGGTCTCACACGTTAATAAGTTTTGGTCTATTTGCATATTGGGGTTTAATTGTCCAGTTACATCTTCAGGTTGTGAGGTCTCATCCTTCTTGTTTCTCTCTTCAGTCCACTGTTGTGCTTTTGGGCCTGAAAGTTGTCCTTGGTCTCCAGCAGGAAAAGGATTTGCTTTGTCTACCTACTCTGTGAAGAGCTGGCTGACATTTAATATGAGGCTCAGAACTCCACCCCTAGGCAGCACAGAATCTGGGAAACATGAAAGATAAAACTTAAGGCACCATTGGCTGGTCAGCACGGGAATGACCTCCAGAACACCAGGGTGAAGATCTCAGAGATGAACTGTCTTGTCCACTCAGACACAGAGTGAAGAAACAGGTACAGGCACAGGACCTCTGCAAATGTGGGGCACTCCTGTCACCTCCCCTGGCTGGAAGGGGCCTGGAAATCAGGATCCAGACCAATCCCATGGTCCCTGGAGTTGTTCCCTGCAGGTGGCTGGGCTGCAGACAGCTGCCACCAAGGTGGAGCACCACGGGGATATCACCCTCAAGGACGCCAGGGCCAAGCTTGAGGAACTGGAGGACACTGCAGAAAGCCAAGGCTGACCTGGCCCGGCAGCTCTGGGAATACCAGGAGCTCATGAATGTCAAACTGGCCCTGGACATCGAGATCACGACCTACAAGAAGGTGGAAGGTGAGGAGAGCAGATGGGAGCTCCCTCTGCAAACCAAATCACGTCCAAATCCAGAAATGTTCTCACCTTTGCCTTGCAGGGAGGTGAAAGTGCCACAAAATTTTGCAGAGGAAGTTCACTCCCATCCTACACAGTTACAGGTGTCATTCCAAATTCTCTTGGATGCTCTCCATCAGACCCAGCCCCCCTTGGGTCTGTTTTCCAAGGTCCTTCGTGCAAAAATGTTGCTTGAAATTATCCTTATAAGGAGCCCTGACCTCTCCATCCTCTCTTTCTTTCAGGCTGGCTGAGAAGGTGTTGGTGCCGTGAATATTTGTAAGTAATCCATCTCACAAACAATATATTAAGTGATTCCTTGATTGTACCTGGAATTGAGGATAAGACAAGGAAGATACAGCTTGTAGATATCAGCACAAAAATTAATATAATTAGGTTTTACTGCCTAATTTTTCCAGCCATTTAGGTGGGACTAGGGAGGCCAAAGAGCCTGAGGCACATTTTCCTCAACCAGATTTGAACTTGAAGGGATTTGTACATTGAGATTGTCCCTTGGGAGACTCAGATGCCTCAAGCCAGGAAGAAAAGACAGAGAATAAGATGTGTGAAATCCAGTCAGTGGTAGACTGTCCAAGAAATAATTGAAATGTGTGAAACTAAAGCTTGAAATCCCTTTGTACTCTTCCACACAAACCCTGTGCCCTGCTTTCCCATCGAAGCCATGGTGCCCTCTGGAGCAGCCACAGAGCTGGGAACACACTGGGGCTGGGAGTGCGTCTCAACGACAGCCTTGGAATGGGGGATTTGGCTCCGGAGCAGGAAGCAGCTCCAGCGTGAGGGTTGTGTCCAAAAGCACCACCCAGGAAAGCCACCGGAGCTGAGCCACTCACCTGGAGCATGGGAGGCCAGCAGCACCTTCACCTGCCAGCACAAAGCCTCGAATCATCTCAAAATCCCTGCCTGTCCCTTTGCCATTAAGGCAAAACCTTCCCAGCACTGTTTCTCTGTTTCTCGGCTTGGGAGAGCTCCCTCTCCCAGGCCAAACAATTCCCCTGCATATCCCTGCCCCAGCTGGGGAGTGCAGCTTGTCAGTGAATAGTTAATTGTCTCATTAACGAGTCTCATTAGCGTCAGAGATTAGTGAGCACCTTCCCAGTGCTCCGGCTCCAATCCAGAGGAAGGGCAAGAATTATGTTTACATCTGGAAGCAGAGCCTGTTCCTTTCCCTGCCCAGGAATCCAGGAGAGTTGAGCCCATGGTGCTCCCTCCCACCTACTCCTCCCTCACTCCCCAGATTCTTAAGGAATTGAAAACGAAACGTCTTCCCACAGGCAGTTTCTCCATTCCCCAATTCCTCTTTCATTGCTGGCTCACTCCAGGGCTCTCCTGCTCTACCTACATCCCAAAATTCAGCCTTCATTTTCCATAGGTGAAAGGGCTCTCTCTAATGTCCAGTTAATTCCTCACCCACCCAGAAGGGATAATTTTAAGCCCAAAGCCCATATAAACCACAGATGTCCCAGCAGAAAATCATTCCCCATCTCAGAAGCTGGAGACAGGTTAGAAACACAGGGAAGGGGGGAATAAAAAGAAAGAACAAGAATTGTTGAGCCCAAACCATAAATTTTACATAACCTGAAAAAATATCTCTGATTTAACACCTTCAGGTTAAGCTACTGTTTGTTTTTTTTTTTCTTTTTTATGTTTTGGGAAGGGAAGGGAGCCAAAGAAAAGGGTTGGGAAATTCTGTGCCAAAATGTAACCAGCTCATTCCTCCCATTTTCTGCTCCTGCTGAACCTTTTATATGAATTTTATGAGATTTATTCAATAAACTGCAACAAAACCATGAGCAGTGTAGGGTTTCCATGCCACCCCTGCAAGTGTCATTTTAGAGTAATTTTAGAGGTTTTGGCGTCATCATCGGCTGTTGCTTGGAGCCTTCCCATCTCCCACTCCTCCCTCTCTGTCCTGAGAGGAGGGGGAGCACTGGAGCATGGGGAGAGACCCCAAAGCAGCACCTTTCCACGTTTAACAGCCAGCAGAGACCAGAAGGTGGGGCTGGTTTCACCTGGCCATAAACACCACCATCCCAACCAGGCAAAGAGCAGAAAGAGTTTGGGGTCAAAAGTTGTTCCCCGGGAGCATCTCCCCCTTTCCATGGACTGAGAGTGCTTTAGGCAGCCCCTGGAGATGCCAGAAGAGCAGGAATGCTCCAAGAGGTTTTTTAAACCAAGGAAGATGGATCCCAAGGATCAGAGCTAAACTTCTGGAAAGGCTCATTCCAGACGAGGGAAAGCAGTTGAGCTTTATCTTCCATCCCCTCTCTGGGGCAGCTGGCAGAGCCACTAGGCCAGGAGTTACCAAGGGTGGGATTCCAGGGCAGGGAGAAGCTCCCGAGCCAAGGTTTGGGCTGGGTCAGCCAGGCTGGAGGTGCCAAGATCAGCCCAGGTCCACAACCGCACTCCTTCCACCTCCCAGGAGATGCCAACTCTCCCAGGCACCCAGGGCCCAACCAGGAAAATGCTGAGCTCTCTGAGCTCCTTTCAGGCTGGATCCCAAAAAAAGTGCTCAACTCCCAGAACACCCACACAGCTTCACCCTAAAACACTGAGTGGCTTCTGGGGTTGCATGCAGGAACTTCTCCCCCATGGAGCAGAACATGTTCCCAGGCCATGGTAATGCCAAGAAAATCACATAAAAGCACTTTTAGAAGAGGAATTTCCAGGATTAAGCCTTATCCCATGCAGCCGAAGGAATTAAGAGTGTTCCCACCCATGGCACAGAGCCCTGTTGATATTCCAGCAAGGATAGGACTGAAAATCACCTATTTCATTTCTCCAGGAAAGATTTACCCACTTTTCCTGCAGTTTTGTCACTCTGAACCCACCTCTTTCACTGAAAAATAAATACATGTCCAGTCCAAACTCACAGGGATTTGCCCAGCAATTCCAGCAGAAAGGAATGCCCAGGTCTGGTTTTCCTGGCAGCAATTCCCCCTGGAAGACACTCCTGCAAGTGATGAGAGGTGTCACCGTATGGAACTGATCTTTGGGATGGCAAAGGATGCACAAGGGTCAGGATCTGCTCCAGGTGCTTGTGGGTGACTGCCATCGGCAGCTGCTGGGGTTGGGCATTTGGAGGTGGAAGAGGAGAATTAGATTAATGTTCCTGTTTAATCATGGAGTATCCTGAGCTGGAAGGGACCCAAAGGATCATCAGGTTCAACTCCTGGCCCTGCCCAGGATAATCCCAAGGATCTCCCCATGGACCTGTATTTAAGGTGAATAATGAGGAGCAAAGTGATGGTTTCTCCTCCCTTTGCAGGTATGAGGAGCAAACCAGCCCCAGGGCTGTACAGAGGAAGAGTTCGTTGTGCTCAGATCTCTTTCAAGCAAATACAGCATTTATTCCAGGCTCTTAGGGAGAACAGCAGCCAGTGTTGTTGGAAGGAAAGTGAGGCCTCTCCCTCTCCGGAGACTCTAGAGGGACCTAAAGGACAACTTTGGGGCAGATTTTAATTAAAAAGAGTAGAATCCCACCTTAAGTGGATCAACTTTAGCCGAGTGTGTTCATTTAGGATGTCTGGAAATCCAAACTGGCCCAAACCCTTCTGTCTCCTCTCTGTGTCCTGTGACATTCATTGTCTTCCTGGGAGGCTGAGGGAGTAAAAGGCTTTAACAGCACATGGAAATGTGTGTCCTTGAAGAGAGCAGCCCTGGGAATTTGTAACCTCGTTATCTGCTGGCATTAAACCACTTTTCCATTTCCCAAACCCTTTAAGTGCTCCAGGACACACAGACTGTGCCTCTGTGAGCAAAGCTGAGCTGAACGCCAAGGTGGAGTGCCTCATCCAAGGGCACTGAAGAGCCTCTGTAAAGTGCTAAAGGCGTTTCCTTTGCTCTTCCTCCCTGCTGTGTCCCTTCAGGGGCCCTGTGGAATTGGCTCCCACAACCCATCACTAGATCCCAGAGATTTCTGGTGTTCCAAGTGTACATCAGTTGATTGCTCCAGATTTCCAAGATGTTATTCATGCACTATTTGGGCAACATCCCAAGGAATCTGTTCCAACCTGATGGGGAAGAGAGATGCCAAGGGCTTTATTCTTCAGATTTCCATATTTGTATTAAAAAGGCTTTTTAAAGGTCAATTTTCCCAGCCCATGCCAGGTTTCCTTGTCTGTGACACATGCTCTGTCCACTTCTTACTGCTGCTGAGTCACTTGTGTCCACAGAAACAAAGGTTTGGCCTTAAAGCTCCAGATCTGGGACTGCAGCCCCAAAATCCTAGCAAGGGTTTGATCAGTGACTCATGTCCTCACTCTGTATTCCTCATGTTCCTGCTCTCCTCGATGTGAGGAACTGAGAGGAACCCCTGGAATGACAGCAGCTCCTTGGACACAAAGACTGCAGTTGTGATCCAGAGACTGCCTGGAACAGGAAAACACCATAAGCCCCGGGAAGGATGACTCAGGTGCCCACTGCAATCCCAAATTTTGGCTTTCCAAACCTCTTCCAGAGCATGGGAACAATAAAGGCAGTTCTGATGGGATCGGGATGAGCTGCACCTCCCAGGCTCGTGAGTAACCTGAACACCAAGTAAAGGGTCTGGTACAGCCAGTGACTGAGCTGTAACATCAGTCGTTCACCAGTTGTAACATCAGTGAGGACACAGCAGAGACCATCACCTCTGGAACTGCAGCAAATCCCACCCAGACCCCGCCTCTCAGGGTGTGACACTTTCCAAAGCACTTTCCAAAGCACTTTCCAGCATTTAATCCAGGCATTTGAGGACCCAAATGCCTCTCCAATCAAATGATCCTAACCCCCCAGGGTTTTCCCCAAATGGGAGGCCTCCCATGAATGAAGATGAGGTTTTGTGCAGCCTCAGGTCTCCTCCAGCTGCAGGCTCAGCCACAGCCATGTCCAGCACCTTTGCCACCCCAGGCAAGATGAACTGGAACATTCCCCATCCTTGGAAGTGCTCAAGGCCAGGTTGGACAGGGCTTGGAGTAACCTGGGATAGGGGAAGGTGCCCATGGCAGGGGTGGAACAGGATGAGCTTTAAGGTCTCTCCTAACCCACACTATTCCATGATTGCCCAATTCGATTTGGCCTAACTCATTCCGAACGTTTCAGGTTTGGATGGAGTTTCTTTGGAGTCTATTTGACACTGTTTCCAACACATATCCCTGTGGATACTGAAAGTGAGAGGTCAGGCAGCAACAGCAGAGTCTGAGTCTGTGTGAAATCACCCCCTTCACCTTCATCCCCATCCCCATCACCCCCATCCCATCCCCATCAACCATCACGATCACCCCATCACCTCTATCCCATCCCCATCACCATCATCCCCATCACCCCATCACCATCACCCCTTACACCTTCATCCCCATCACCATCATCCCATCACCTCCCCAGAGCTGCTGCTCCATCCCAGTTTGCAGACAGTGAAGTACCAAGAGAAGGAGCAGCTCAAGACCCTCAATAACAAATTCACTTCATTCATTGACAAGGTGAGCTGAGAACCTCCCAGCTCCTTCCCAGGATGTGGAGTCCAGGAGAGGCATTGGGCACGGACTGGGCATGGAAAGGGCACAGAAAGGGCATGGAATCCTGGCTGAACAACTCATTAGAGACATCAAGGGAACTTGCACAAGCTGCCAGGGGAGAAACCTTGGGGTTTATGAGGCCTCAGTGTCCAGGACTGCTGCTCTGACCTCTGGGCAGGAAACAAGCTAAAACCAGTCCCAGCTGCCCTCCAGTCCCCTCTCAGCCCTCTCTGCAAAGCCCAAATTTGTTGTAGAGCTGGTTTCAAGAATGTCTTTTTTTTTTGTGCATTTCCAGACGGGTGCCCCCAAACAAAAGCTGCTGGATTGGGAAACGCTGCTGGGTGTGCCAAGAGCAGGAACACGTCCCACTGCCAGGGCATCAGCACTGCTCCCACAAGCAATTTGCCATGGGATACCTGGGAAAAGACCCACAGGGATCATCCAGTCCAACCCTGGCCCTGCACAGACACCCCAAAATCCCAGCCTGTGCCCAAGGGCATTGTCCAAACATTGCTGGAGCTCTGGCAGCCATGGGGCTGTGACCATTCCCTGGGGATCCTGTTCAGTGTCTCATCACCCTCCAGGGGAGAACCTTTCCTGATATCCAACCCAAACCTCCCCTGACACAGCTCCAGCCATTCCCTGGGTCCTGTCCCTGGTCCCCAGAGCAGACATCCCTCGGGATGAAGCTGTAGCTCTCAAGGAGTCTCACCTCAGTTTCCTCTTCCCCAGCTGGACAAACCAAATGACTTCAGCTGCTCCTCCTGTGGGCCCTCCAGATCCTTCATCACCATCTTCACACTCCTCATCCCATTTCCCAATATTCTTTCTGGGATTCAGGTTTGGATCCTGGTGCAGCAGAAGGAGGTGCTGGAGACCAAGTGGAGCCTCCTGCAGAGTCACAGTGAGAGCAGCATCAAGGCTGTGCTCAGGGCTTTTATCTGGAATTTGAGGGAGAAACTGGGAGCCCTGAGGAGCAGCAGAGCCCAGGTACAAAGAGGCCTGAGAGCAGCAAAGCAGGGCCAGGAAACAAACAGGAAAATGTGAGTAAAAACCAGAGAAATGCAACTTCAGAGCTCAAAATGTTGCTTGAAATTTGTGAACAGGCAGAAATACTAGACTTTTCAGGGTAGCAAATGGTTCCCAGAGAACTTGTAGGCAGAGATGAAATAGATTCACCTCCAGTAGATTCCCATGGTGGAGGTGAAGAAGATGGAAAGATCTCCCAGGATCTCAGTACAGAAAGCAACATCCAAATTTATAGACACACGGAGGAAGCAGAATATCCCTCTTCCACATTTGCTTTCACTCCTTCCTGACTCAGATTCACATTTCCAAGTGTTTAGTAGCTATCTGAAGTCACACAAAAACAGTTCTGCTGCAGAAACCTCTCTGAAAACATGTTTGTTTTCCCATGGGCTACAAAAAACAGAGCAAGGTGTCCCAAAACACTGTCTGGGAAGAGGGGAAAAATCAGTTTCATTTGTTTCACTTGTGGCCTGAAGGAACTCAAAGAATGAGGGAATTGTGCTGAACTCCAGCAAAAGTTCCCATTTTCCCACGCAGGTCCAGGGATGAGCAGAGCCTGCAGACACACGCCCAGGAGGAGCCACTTGTCCTAAGGAAGGTGAGCAAGGGACTCTCTGGTTTAACTTTCCCCTTCTGGTTCTTTTTTGGGTGGTTGTGGTGACTTCTTTCCCCAAGGCAGCACAGGAAACAAGAACAAGCAAAAGCTGGGTTTGCTCAAACTCCAATCAGACCCCAAATTCCAGGAGCCAGAGCACGGTCATGGCAGCGACCCTGAGGGCAGCCCCGAGTCCATTCTCCCTCCTAAAATTCCTCTTTCCATCTCCAGAGCGTCTCCAGAACACAGAGAGAGTTCTCTTGGACAAAGCTGAGCTGGAAGCCAAGGTGGAAAGGCTGATAGAGCAGGGTGAATTCCTGAGAACGTTCTGCAAAGAGGTGAGAGGCTTCCCCAGGGCTCCAGCAGTAATCCCCAGTAATCCCACTGTGGGGAAGGTTTCCTCCCATCAACACCTGTAAACTGGAATGTTCACCTACCAAAATCTGCCTCTTCTCCAGGGAATTTCCTAATCTGGATTCCTTTTCTCTGCCTTTTGCAGCCACTTTCCACTCCCAGCAAGGTCTCACCTACATCTCAAAGCCTGGATTTGGAAGTGCTCCAGGACCAGAACCCAGAAACTCCCAATGGAGCAGCAGAGCTAGTGTTGGAGCAGTGGAATCTGAGCAGCTCCCATGGGAAGGGTGTCCAGGAAGACTTGTGGATCAGTGCTGGGAACAAAGCTCCCATTGCATGGAGACAAAAAAGGGTCATTTCCATCCTCAAGATTTTTGCAATTTTTTCTGGGAAATCCAGGAGAACAAAAGGCTAAAACCCCTCATCACTCCCATTAAAACCAGATCCTTTGGCACAGTTCCCTGGTCTTTCCATTCGCACAAGTGCAGGGATTAAAATTAGGTGGGAGGGAGTGGAGGCAGCTTCTTGTCGCAGAACCTGACCAGGTCCTGCTCAGCCCATTGGGGTGATCCCCCAGCAAAGGCACCCCAAGCCTATCCCATCGCATCCCTTCCCAGGAAGACAGCAAGAGCACCAAATCCCACCATTTCCAGCAAGAGGCTGGAAAAGTTCCTCTCCCTGTGGTGCTGCCCTTTATAACCATGAGGCTTCCCAGATGGAGTCTTCCCAGGATGGGAATTTCCCTCTCTCCCACCCCACTGCCCCCTGCCCAGGGGAGCTGAGCTCAGGCCCTGCTGATTTCAGGTCATTTCGTTCCTTTCAAGCATCAGATGAAAGTCTCAACCAGGACTTGATGATCTTGAACTTTAACATTTCCATGAGTCAGCCTTGGGGCAGGGTTCCAATCTCCCATCCATCCCTCCCCTCTGGCAGTGGGAAGCCATTCCTTGTGTCCTGTCCCTCCATCCCTTGTCCCCAGTCCCTCTCCAGCTCTCCTGAAGCCCCTTTAGGCCCTGGAAAGGGCTCCAAGGTCTCTCTGGAGTGAGGTGAACACCCTCAGCTCTCCCAGCCTGGCTCCAGAGGGGTTCCAGCCCTCGGAGCAGCTCCGTGGCCTCCTCTGGACTCTCTCCAGCAGCTCCACGTCCTCCCTGTGCGGGACCCCAGAGCTGGAGCAGCTCTGCAGGTGGGGTCTCACCTGGGCAGGGCAGAGGGGCAGAACCTCCCTCCCCTCTGCCCATGCTGGGGCTCAGCCCAGGCTCAGGGGTCTCTGGGTCCTGTCCAGCTCTCGGCCCCTGGCACCCCCAGCTCCTTCTCCCAGGGCTGCTCCCTCTGCTCATCCCCCTGGATCCATCCCGGGGCTGGCCTGACCCAGGGGCAGCACCTGCCCTTGGCCTTGTCAAACCTCAGGAGATTCCCACAGGACGCTGCTCCAGCTTGTCCAGGTCCCTCGGGGTGGCCCTGTCCTTCAGGGGTGTCACCTGCAGCCACCCAGACCAAACACCCTCCCAGGTCCTGGAACCAAAAATTCAAGGAGCAGCACTGGAGCACTTGGAAATCCCTGGTAATGTAGAGTGAGACCCACAACTCTTGGGTTTGGCTTTCACCGAGATTAAGGTGGCTAAGAGTTTTTTGCCTCTGAAAGCCTTCAGCCAGGTCGCAAGAAAGAAACAGAGTCTTCAAGGTCTTTTCCTGATTTCCCGTGTTGTTTATTATTTCATATCTTACAATGTTCTCTGTGTGTCTTGGTTTGGGAAGACAGTTATCTGCCAGGGAAAGCTGGAGTTTCCCTTGGAATGGAGAATGTAAACCACATCCCCCCCCATCTTTTTTTTTTCCAATTACAAATTTGCAGTTAAAAGCTTTTAGGCAAAAGATTTTGGAAATAGAAATAGCAGGTCTTTACTAGTATGTATAACAAAGCAAACAAAAACAACAACTACAGCAGTAATAACAAAACAGTACCAAGAACCTCGAGGACTTTGCTTCACAAAAACCCAGGGCAGTTTGGTCTCGGTGCCTTTGTAGGATCCTCAGATCACCAAGCTGGAACAGTGGAAAGTCCCGGGCTGGTGGCTGGGATGGCAGGGTGTCCCAGCAGGGCAGGAGGGTGTCCCAGCAGGGCAGGGGGATGCAGGGTCACGCTGTAGCAAGAGGAGCAGACGAAACCGTGAGGGTGGGGCAGGGCTGGCCCAGCTCTCACAGGGTGGCAGAGGAGCTCAGAATTCCAGGGTGAGCAGATGATGGCAGATTTCTCAGGACTGGACCCCTCCAGACAGTGAACTCTCCTAGCAGCGAGCAGCGACTCAGCCATTCTCTCTCCTCGAACACCAAAAACCAGAATGCCAAGCTGCCTCAAGCTCTGTCCTTTACCTGCCCCAAAACTCACGTTATCTCCCCCTCCGAGCTTCGATCACTCCTTTGGTTTTTGTTAAATAAAAATAGTCTTAAGTATCCGACACTTAGTGTCCTTGATAACCTATGGGGAAAAAATTCTTTGGAGTAAAAAGAAACAAACCTAACCCCCAACACCGTGCCCAGCCGAGGTCTGAACAGCAGCGAGGACACAAGGGGACTCCTCCCGCAGTGGGATGTCACAGCCTCTTCATACAGAAAATCACATATCGCTTGTTTACAGTGATGTGCAATACCTATCACCTTTTCTGAAGGGGTCAACTCTACTCTGACCCAATCTCCTCAAACTACTTTGTGCCACCGTCACCAGAAGATGGAGGCCAGGGAAGAAGAAGGAAGAACCAAGGGCACCACCCCAAATCCTCCATCTTGTTCCCCATGTACATACATTCTAAAAACTCAAAACTACATAATTTTTCATCCTACACTAAGCTAAACTACTGTTTTCACATCTTTGTGGTTTGTAATCCTTCTCTTAATATTGGAAGCCATTACCATGGGCTGAAGTCAAAGGCAGTGTCCTCCTGGGCACTGTGGCAGGGTCTATCACCCCCCTGTACAGCTCCAAGACCCCCCTGTACAGCTCCATGACCCTCTTGCTCGAGTCCCAAACCTCTCTGCTGAGGTCTGTGGCCTTCCAGGGCGCCCAGAGGAATGCCCTGGACTCCAACACACAACTCCACAAGTATCCCCAAACCACACAATTCCTGCCCAAGCATCCCAAAACCACTCAAAGGATGACAAATAGTGGCACCTCCTCCCCAAAGTGGCTCAGAATAGATCAGGTGGGAGATGCTGGGCTGTGGTGAGGCTGGGTAAGAGGCAGTTGAAGGATCCATGAAGGATTCACTCTCCATCCCAGAGGAATCAGCATTCCCAAGTGGCCCCAAAGCCTCTGGCCCCAGCTCCACAGAGCTGCAGCTCCAGCCAGGGTTTGTCCCTCTCGGGCTGGGAGAGACACAGCCTGCCCTGGGATGGGCCCAGCTCTCTCCAGAGCCCCACAGGCAGAAGGAATTGTGTCCTTGTTCCAGATGACCCATCTCCCAGCTCCGAGGAGGCTCAAACATTCCCACAGGGGACCGAGGGCTGGGACAGGGACAGTGGATCGTGGAAAAGCTGGAAGCAAAGCTCCCCACATTTCCCATTGCACTGGGACACAAAAGGGTCTTTTCCATGCTCAGGATTTTTGCTGTTTTTTTCCAGGGAATCCATGAGCAAGAAGGGCTAAAATCCCACTCCTCCCTCACATTAAAACCAGATTCCATTTCAGTCCTGAGCTCAAACCGTGACTCTGAACAAACTCCCCCAACCTTCTGCCCAGACTCCAGGCAGGCAAATTCCCACCAGGAATGAGCTGTGCAGGCATCAAACCCCAAACCCCGCCCACAGCTCTGCTCCAGGTGATGGCAGGAAGGTGATTCCTGGAAATTTTCCAGAGCTCCTGAGCACCCAGGGCAGCCCAAAGAACTTGGCTGAGACTGGACATGCAGCTAAAAGGGAAACTTTATTAGTCCTATAAAGGACTCATGAGAGACATAAAAAGCGTAAAAATCCAACTCAAAACACAATCCCAGGACAGGGCTGAACATCAACACAAAAACTGGGAGCAGGTTCTTGGAGTAAGTTCCCTATAAAATCTTCCTACTGCAGTAACAACAATTTCCCTGGCATGTTGAAGACCCATTTTGGCAGGAACAAGGAGTTTTTGGAATGGGGCATCAACTGAACCCTCACTGCAGGAGACTCCAGATATCACTAAGTACCCTTAAACAGGGAGTAGTAAACAGACACCCAAAAACGGGGAATTTATCTCCCAGTTTAGTGGGACACATGGAATTTGAAGCAATTTTAGATCCCCCAAGCTTTGGGCTTCATTTAAAAAGAGGGTAAGAGTGTGCAAGTTTCTTGAGGAGTTATTTTGCTATGAGGAGCTTGAAATCAATCTGTCAGGGCTGCCTTTGGTCAGAAACAGCTTCAGTCACACGGGAATGTTGAATCCCAACCCTGAGCCCATTTCCAAAGAAAATAAGGGGAGACCCAAACTTCCTGGTATATTTAAAAAACCCAGCCTGGGGTGAGCCCTTGTCAGGGGCTGAGGAGCCTGAGGGATTAGAGTCTTCCAAATCCTGTTTAGAGGGAAAGAATCTTCTGGTCTTTTGCAGAAGCACAGCAGAAACGTGGGATTTGCCTTTCCAAGGGTGAAATCCAGCCCAGAGCAGGGGGTACCAAGCACAAGGGTAACAGCAGGGATACCCCACCTGCATCCTGGGATAAATTTCACCCCACAGGTTTGATCCTGCTCCCAGAGGAATGGTTACAATCCAAGAGTGCAGGATCAAGCCCAGGCAGGGCAGGGACAGGGCCTCAGCACTGCAGGAGTTTTGCAGCCAATTCATCCTGCAAAAGGCATCAAGACTTTTCTTTCCATGGTTTCCCTCTCTCGGGTGCTGGGAATGCTGAGCTCCATCATGGCAGCAGTTACTTCCTGACACTTCTCCGGCTGGACGAGGTGGTGGTGATGGTGTAGGACTTGGAGGAGCCTCCCGAGGAGAAGCCGAGTGCTCCGCTGCCCATTCCCGACCCCAGGCTGAGGCCTCCTCCGATCCCTGCTCCCAGGAATCCGCCGGAGCTGGAGTATCCACCCCCACCGCTGGAGCTGACCACAGCTGGGAGAGGAGCAAAGGGAATGTCAGCACCTGGAACCCGCTCCCTCAGGAAAGGCTCCCATGGGATCCCGGAATGGTTTGGGTGGGAAGAACATTAAAGCCCATCCAGTGCCACCCTGCCATGGGCAGGGACACCTCCCACTATCCCAGGCTCCTCCAAGCCCCATCCAACCTGGCCTTGGACACTCCCAGGGATGGGGGATCTTGGAAATCCATTCCAGGGCTTCCCCATCCTCACAGGGAAGAATTTCGTCCCAATATGCCATCTAAACTTCCCCTTTTTCAGTTTGAAGTCCTTCCTTCTTGTCTTGTCACTCCATTACCCAACCCGGCTCAGGATCCCTTGAGCTTGGAGAACTGATGGAGAGCCCTTAGAAAATCCATGGAGAATCCCATTTCACAAACACACTCAGCTCATCTCCTGGCGCCCCAAACCTGTGGGAATGGGGTTCCCCAATTCCCAGCAGGAATTAAGGGGCTGAAAATCAGAGCCACTGGTGTGGAGCATTCCTGAAAGAACAGCTCCTGCCCAAGGTCTGGGCCAGGTGAGGATCCAACACTTCCCAAGCTGGAAGAACACCCTCTGCCACCACCTGTGCACTAATTCCCAACCCAGGAAATGCATTTCCCATTACTGCTTTTCTATCTATACAAAAATGGGAAGAAAGGAACATAAATGCCGCCCCAAGTCCAATTTCATGCCGATGAGCCAGAGCTGAGCTCAGGATGGAGCCCCAGCACCACTCCCAGTCTCCGGGTGCTCCCAGTAAGGAGGGGCTGAACTGGGTGAACTGGGACACTCTGCGCCCCCTTTCCCATGGGTTTAGAATGAGGTGGAACCACTACAAACAACAAAATCACTTACAGATGTTGACGTTGCCAACTCCATCCCCAGCCAACCTGTTGGAAAAGACAAAGGGAAGGGGAGGGATTAGACTCAGCTTTCCTTGGTCCTGGCGGTTGAGGAGGAGGACAGAGGAAAGAAGTTACTACTCCAGCTGCACCTGATCCAGGGAAGATCCCTGGGCCCTCCAGGGCTTTGTTCCAGCCCTGCATTTACCAACTCTGTTACTGCCATGGTGGGGGAGGACAGAGCACAGAGGTTCTGTCCTAATTCCACAGGGATTTCCACTTGGAAATGATCTGCCACAGCATCCATCAAACATGATGGGAATCAATTTTTTCCTTCTTCACTTATTTTCCCCAGTATTTTTCCCCCAGAATCTGCCAGTTTGGCTCTTCGGCCAAAGCACTTCCATGTCCAAAAATCAGTTTTTCAAAGGTTTCCTTGCCTGCATTTCCTTGTGGAAATGGGAATTGGGCTCTCACAGTGTCCCCAGACAAAGGGAGCAAAGGGCAGGATCCCTCCCAGAGGGAATCTTCGCTCACCAATCCTCCCACGTGTCCTCACCTGCTCTCCTCGCCCTCCAGCAGCTTCCTGTAGGTCGCAATCTCGATGTCCAGAGCCAGCTTGACGTTCATGAGCTCCTGGTATTCCCGGAGCTGCCGGGCCATGTCAGACTTGGCTTTCTGCAGGGCGTCCTCCAGCTCAGCCAGCTTGGCCCTGGCGTCCTTGAGGGCCAGCTCCCCACGCTCCTCAGCCTCGGCCACGGCCGCCTCCAGCTTCGCTCGCTGCGGGGACAGAGCGGCCACATCAGGGGGCTCCTCATCCCTGCAGGAGCATCCTGTGCCCCAAACCTCTGGCTCTGCTGCCCAGTCCCTCTTCATGGATCTGGAGCTCCACTGGGACTTCATCCCTAAGGTTTTTGGGCACTGGATGGAGATGGAACCTCATCTCCTTCCAAAGTCTCCCAGAAGGAAGACCAAGTTTCTCTCCACTGGCTACATTTTTAAGGTGATCCTCAGCTACCCAGTCCCCCAAATCCCAGAGATCCCTTGGGGTTCAGGAAAGCTGAGGTTTTCTCTGCTATTTCCCCAGAGTTTTTTCAGAGCTGGGCAGTCTCTGGCTGAAATGTAGGTGGGTGTGGACTGGAGCACACCTGGAGCTACCCAACACCCCAAGACCAGCCCTGTGGGGCCCCAGGGAACCCCCAGCTGTGCCCCCACAGCTCCAAATCCCCGTGTTTGACAGGAAGGGCTCTCAAGAGGCTTTGTGCTCCCACACATTGTCCAACGGAGCCCCAACAGGGCAGCTCCCAGCTGGTGCCAGAGCCTCCCTGCCCTGAAACCAAATAATCCGGGATGAATCACCAGGTTTATCTGGAGTGGAGCTCCAGGCCTAAGCCACAGCCCTGATAAAGTGATAAAACCCCAGTGAAAGCAAACAGAGCTCCCCAAACCTCTGTGTGTGTGCCCAAACATGGTGTTCCCTACTGGGAAAGGGAGTGGACAATGATCCCAGGAACAGGAGGGCAGAGGATTGTGTGCCAGGGGTGATTTCCACTCATCCTCTCGAAAATCCACCTCCCTAGCAGGACCACCCTGCTCCCAACACTCCCCCTCCCCCAGCAGAACTGAAATCCTACAGGATGAGCCACGCAGCCACCCTGGAATGGTTCTTACAGATCATGGAATTGTGAAGGTTGGAAAGATCTCCAAAATCACCACATTCAAGGTGTTGTGTGACACCCAGACCCCTGAAACATCCCTAACATCACAGAATGGTCCGGAGTTGGAAGGGACCCACAAGGACCATCATGGCTCAGCACATGACAACCCTAAAAATCCCACTAACTCTGAAATTCAACACCTGAGAGTGGTGTCCAAAGGTTCCTGGAGCTCTGGCAGCCTTGGGGCTGTGACCATTCTCTGGGGAGTCTGGGCAGTGCCCGACACCCTCTGGGGGCAGAAGCTTTTCCCAATATCCAACCTGACCCTCCCCAGACACAGCCCCAGGTGCCCCCTCAGATGCTGTCCCCAGTCCCCAGAGGGATCAGTGCCAGATCCCAGCTCTGAGGCCAGAGAAGGACAGGAGAGGGGCAGCTCCTCACCTGGGCCTTGGCATTCTCGATCTCCCCCTGGATCCTCTGGATGCCCCTGTTGATCTCCGTGATCTCATTCTTGGTGTTCCTCAGGTCGTCCCCGTGTTTCCCAGCTGTCACCTGCAGCGCCTCATACTGGGACAGAGCAGTGGGACACAGAGTGATGGGGTGAGCATGGCAGGGAATGAGTGGGACAGACCCTCCCCCCACTCCACTCATGGCACAGGGGATACAGGGGCTGACAGAGCTGGTGGCCATGGAATGGTTTGGCTTGGAAGGGACATTAAAGTCCATTCAGTGTCACCCCTGCCATGGGAAGGGACACCTTCCGCAGTGCCAGAGTACTCCAAGTCCCATCCAACCTGGCCTTGGACACTTCCAGGGATGGGGCAGCAACAGCTTCTTTGGGAAATCCATTCCAGGGCTCCCCATCCCCACAGGGAGGAATTTCTTCCCAATATTCCATCTATCCCTGCCCTTTTGCAGTGGGAATCCATTCCCTGTTCTCATTGCCTCAGGCCCTCTCCAGCTCTCCTGGAGCCCCTTCAGGCACTGGAAGGTCTCCCTGAATCCTTGTCCCCTCCCAGAGCTCACCTTGCTCTGGTACCAGGACTCGGCCTCGGCGCGGCTGCGGTTGGCGATCTCCTCGTACTGCGCCTTCACCTCGGCGATGATGCTGTCCAGGTCCAGGTTCCGGCTGTTGTCCATGGACAGCACCACCGAGGTGTCCGAGATCTGGGCCTGCAGTTCATTGAGCTCCTGCAGGAAAACCAAGCCCATTAATCAGCGAGGTTTCAGCGCCCCTCTTTTGGAAGCCAATTAAAGAGAGAATGCAAGGAGAGAAGGGAAAGAGAGGCAGATAAGAATCCCATCAAAATTATCATTAATTAGGAGGCAGCCAGCCTTGCAAAGCACAGAGCAACAACCTACAGCAGAGCTGTTTATCTCTACTTTGGCAGCAGGGCCGCTTATCCCACTATTATCCCATTCCTTAGATGACAACCCCGCTGGCTGCAGAACCTGAAGGGGCAAATTCCAGCACCTCTTCCAAGGATGTGTGTCCAGCTCAGGCAATCCCCGATATTTGAAACAATGGGGAGGAGAAAGGAGCTGAGAACAAGCTTCATTCCTGTCACACAGCACCACCTTCCCCAGCACTAACTACAAACCACTTGTTTCTCTGGTTTTCACACAAGCAGCATCCCAAATACAATGTCTGTCCCATTATGTCTGCAATCCCTCCATCCCACATCCCAGACAGGGAGAAATCTGTGTGGCAATCCATGGGAATTCAGAGGAATCACTTCACACGCAGGCATAGTTTTGCTTATGGAAGGAAAGACTGACTCCATGAATCCATCACCTTCCCCACGTTTATTTCTCCAGCCAGCATTCCCTGCTTTCCCCCTGTGAAGAAGCAAAAGGGCCCTCACCGCCTCATGGAAAGCCCTCAGGAAGTTGATCTCATCTGTCAGAGCATCCACCTTGGCCTCCAGCTCCACTTTGTTCATGTAGGCAGCATCCACATCCTGGAGAAATGAGGAATAACCCACTGAGATTGTGGAGCTTTGATTGTCTGAGCCCACCCAGCCTCTGGTGACTTCCAAAGGAGAGCTCCCCAAACCAGCTCCAGCTATCCCAGTGGCACCTCAAGGCCTACAATTCATCTCCCAGGGCACTGAATGCTACTGGAGTGCAGATCCTGAGAGTCTTGGGGATCCCCTGGATCCCTGTTTGTAAGTTCAGTGTCAGGTTGGACACGCAGACCTCAGGAAAGATTCTGAAGAAAGATCTGGCATCATCTCTGGTACCTCTGGGACCTAACACCTCTTCCCTGTGTGTGTGGAGACCTCAGGGCCTCCCCTGAGCTGCCTTGAGCAGGTGTGGGATAGAATCCTGCCCCTCAGAGCTTAAGCAGAGCTGGAGTAAACTCTGAGTAGGGCAAAGAGTACACTGTGAGTTGGGCAAACAGGGGAAAGGGCTGCACACACTGATGATCCATCCCAGGGAAGAGATGTGGCTGCCCCATGCTTGGAAGAGTCCAAAGTTGGACGGGGCTTGGAGCACCCTGGGCCCATGAAAGGTGTCCCTGCCCATGGCAGGGGTGGGATTGGGATGGACTTTAGGGTCTCTTCCCACCCACCCTATTTGAGGATTCCCTGACTCATGATGATACTCACCTTCTTGAGCACCACAAACTCATTCTCGGCCGCCGTACGCTTGTTGATCTCATCTTCGTACCTGCCAAAAAAAAAAGGATTCCTGTGAATTTAGAGCCTGGATAAAAGGAAAAATATCTCAGTGAAAGGTTATCCCAGTTCTCTTCTCTATCCCTCCATTTCTTGGGAGCCAGCCCAGCAATTCCCCAGGGCTGGTGCACCAGTGGTGCCACAGGTCTGCTCTGGATGAGCTGCTCCACACCACCACCACCATCTGGAAAGCATCCCCTCCTTGCTTTCCCATAATCCTTAACATTCCCTGTGCTTCAGAAGATTCCTGCTCCTGCCCCTCCTTTGGGGAAGGCCCAGGCTGTGCCCCCATTTTTTCACCAACGCTTCAGGGTGCAAATACAAATCAGGAGAGACACAAACAGATCTCACAAACTTCTCTGGGCTGATCCCAGCACCTGCTGGTGCCACTTCTACTCTGCACTTCCCTATTCCAGACTGTTGGGAACATTTTGCAGGTGTTGAACACATGGCACTACCCTGGGCAGAGCTAAAGGTAATTAATTACCCTCATTCTCCTCCAAAGCCTCACCAAATTCCAGTTTTGGTGACTCCTGCTCTGTGTTCACCCTCAGATGAGGGCTCACCTGAAAATCCCCAGAGGTTTCACTTAAATTTCTCCAGCAGATAAAAATCCCTCTCATAGATTTTACAGGACCACCACTGATCCATCGCAAATCTGGATCTTGGAGCCCACCTGGACCTGTCTGTGCACCCTCAACCTGCCCAAACATCCAGCCCCAGCCTGCTCTGGGGATCTGGGAATCCTGAACGCCATCCAAGGAACAGAGCAGGAAGCACTTCAGCTGTTTGGGAATTGTTGTTACTTGGTTAAGGCTCTTTATTTACATGGGCCCTGCATGGCCAGAGTTGGAATTTGCCTTCCAAAGCAGGGGCTGCTTCACCTTCCCAGCCTCCCTGCCATCCCTCCTGCTCCGACCTGGAATCATGCCCATCCACACCAAGATCAATGGAGGGTGCCCCTTTGGAGGTCAGTGAGCTGCCAGTGCTATTCCAGAGGAATAAATCCCAGGAAATGATGCAGAGGTGCTACCTCTGCACACAAGGGATCAGCAGAGAGAGATAAAAACACTGAATTCTTCTGGAATGGATCATCAAATTCCTCACTTCCTGGGGGCAGCTCCACCAAGCTGGTCAGTGAACTGATAAAGCATGGAATCTTGGAATGATTTGGGTTTGTAGAGACCATAAAGCCCATTCCAGCCATGGGCAGGGAAACCTTCTGCTATCCCAGGTTGCTCTAAGCCGCATCCAACCTGGCCTTGGGCACTTCCACAGACGGGGCAGCCACAGCTTCTCTGGGAAATCCATTCCAGGGCTTCCCCACCCTCATAGAGAGGAATTTCTTCCTAAATTGTCCAGTATTTTCCCGAGGCCCCTCTGGAAGCTCGGGACACTCTCACCCCTTGGAACTAAGCCCTGTGGGCAGCATGATCCCAGCTGGCTCCACACCCACTGCCACTGCAATTCCTGAGTAAGGAGCTGGCTCTCATCCCTGGAGCCTTTCCTCTCCTAAGTATCACCTGGGAATTCTTGTGGAAACCAGACCTATGGAAAAGAGGCCACAGGCACCCCCAGACCACATCACGGTTTAGGTTTTCCATTTATAAATGAGATTTTCTCCATATAAATGGGAAGCAGCAGGTTCTGCATTCCAGTTATTGCATTCTCACTCCCTCAGCTCCCAGCTCCTGCTTCCCTTCCGTTAGCACACAGAGGGTGTGGCTTTCCATGCATCTGTAGGCTAAAGGAATAAATCCACGAGTCCATGGACTGAATCCATGGGAAATGCAGCTAAACTTTGGGGTTTAATCCCTCTGGCTGCAAATCAGCTCCTTGCAGAGATTCCAAGGCCGACTGTGGATGAAGTAACGGAGATGAAACGGCCCGGCAGGGCTGGGGGAAGCATCATTCCCAAGCAGCTCTTTGGGAATCTCTGGGTATTGACTCTCCCTAAACACACCCTGGGGATTATCAGCTCTGTTTGCAGTTCCTGCCTGATCCAGTTTGCCAGCTCCGTCCTGTTCTTCCCCTGCTTTCTCAGAGACATTTCCCGGCTGGGCTGGGACAAAGGCCACCTTTCTTCTGGGGCTCCTCCCAGGTGACACTGAAAAGTCACTGAATAATTGCAGGGCAGCTGCTCCATTCCCTACCCAGCAATGAGCCGGGAGCTCCTGCGGAACTCTTGGAGTTCTGGCCACCCCGAGGAGTCTTTTCTCACCCTGAGGAGGCCCCAAAGCACCACCTCCAACCCCAGGGAGGCTCCAGAATGTCACCTTCAACCCTGAGTTGGCCCCAAATGTCACTTCCAACCCTGAATAGGCCCCAAAGCAAAGCCAAGAAGATGGAGGCACTGGCCCATGCAGGAACAAGGTGCCAGAAACAACGAGCAAGAAGAAGCCAGGCAGCTTCCCTGGCCTGCACACCTCATTGCTGGCCAGAAAACATCCCCCACCCTGGCAGGGGAGCCGGGGACATCTGTGTCCAGCCACCGGCCCAGCCGACGGCTCCACCACCCTGTCAGGGGGACACTGATACTTTACTTGGTCTTGAAGTCCTCCACAAGGTCCTGCATGTTCTTGAGCTCTCCCTCAAGGCGCCCCTTGTCCGCCAGGAGCCCGTCCAGCTGCCGCCGCAGGTTGCTGATGTAGGACTCGAACATGGGAGCGATGTTGCTCCGCGTCGTCTTCTGCTCCTGCAGGAGGCTCCACTTGGTCTCCAGCATCTTGTTCTGCTGCTCCAGGAACCGCACCTGGGAGGGAGAGCAGGGGTCATTTTGGGATGGTGGGACAGAGGGGGAGCTTACATGACAGGAGATGGAAGGACTAGGCTGCAGGTGGTAATCCTGTCCCAGGAATTTGCGTGTCCATGGGAAGCATCAGAGGAGGGTCATGGAGACCAGGCTAAAGAGGTTGGCTGCTCTGGGACCTGACTTGTGACTTTGAGGCTTTGGATGAATTAAAGAAAAGCAGATTCTGCCGGGCTGACACTTGACAGAAACTGGCCCCAGACCTCAAACCCTCCAATTACTCCAGCTGGATTCCTCACATTTCGGGGATACCAGAGCGAGATTTACACAAGGTCAATGAGTGCAGGAGAGCCAAACTGGGCAGGGCAGCATAAACACCCTGGGACAGGCTCTGGTTCCATCTGCTCTCCAGGGACAGGCTCTGGTTCCATCTGATCCCTCCAGGAGCCTCTCCCTCCCCAGATTTGGTGCTGGGGTGGGGGTGCAAAGCCTGCACCCCCTTTTTGGCAATCCCAGGTAAATCAGGGCTGCAAAGGCAGCCCGAGCAAGGTGAACACCTGTTCTGTTGGCAATACCAGCAGGGCTTTAATATATCGAATAGTAAGAATTATTTGATTGCAGTGGGCAAATCCCACCACGTTCTCCAGGACGGATCCTCGGCCCATCTGCGATTAAACCAATTTTGGGTCCCAGCTACTGTTCAGCACCCCCAGAGTTCTGAGCCAGCACCCACCTTGTCAATGAAGGAGGCGAACTTGTTGTTCAGGGTCTTGATCTGCTCCTTTTCCTCCTTGCGGACCCTCTGGATGCTGGGGTCGATCTCCAGGTTGAGGGGCGTCAGGAGGCTCTGGTTGACGGTGACCTCCTGGATGCCGCCGGGGCTGAGGCTGCCCCCGAAGCCGGCTCCCCCATAGCCGTAGCCCGAGCGGACGCTGAAGGAGCTGCCCCCTCCCAGGCTGATCCTCTTGCTGCCGGAGCCCAGGCTGTAGAGGCTGGCGCTGCCGAAGCCGCCGGCGCGGCCGAGGCCGGAGCTGCGGCTGGAGGACACGGAGCTGACCCGCACCTGGCTGAGCGCCGGCCCGGCGGCCGAGCGGGAGCTGAAGGTCACCGAGCGGGACATGGTGCTGCAAGGGTCGGTGCGGATGCCTCGCTCTTGAAAAGCTCAGGGAAGCTGCGCTGGAGCCCAGGGGAGTGAGAGCTCTCCCGCTGCCTCCCCTTTTATCCGTTAGAAAAGCTGGGCTTGGCCCAAGGGCACACCAGGGATCATTTTACTGCTCGGAGCTGGGTGTGCCTGGCTGCATTCCCACCCTCCAGCGGGAGAAAGGGAAGGGCCGCGGGGAAGGGACAGGGACACACCTGGCGCCGTGTCCCTCCTCTGCTCCTCTGCCACCTGTGCGCCGAGCCCCGAGCTCTGATCCCCGTTCCCTGCCATTCCCCACGCCCGGACGGGTGTTGCAATGAGCAGGGGGGACACAGGGAACACACAGGGATTTGGAAGTGCTGCAGGCAGGTTCTCCCCTGGGCATGGCCCAAAGCTGATAAAGGGGCCCCGGCGCCAGGTCCTGCCTGTTTAATATAAACCAGGGCACTGCCCGGGCCCTGCCAGCAGCACCCGGAGCCTGCCCGCCCCGGTGGGTGTTTGCCCTCCTCCCTCCTGCTACCCCTCCAATAAATCCTAAAAACCGAGGTGGGTTAGGAGGGTTGCATCCCACCCAACATTTAGTCCACATTCAAAAGGAGATAGGATTTAAATTCTGGCTCAGCGTTCTGGGTCCCTGCTTGAATTTCGGGGTTGCGTGAAGAACATGCAGAGAAAAAAATTGGTTTCAGGGGTTTTGCCATTTCCAAATAGTCCCAGAGAGCCTCAGCAGTTCACTATCAAGTCGTAAATTCCCCAGGAGATTTCAAAGTCTGGCCTGAAAGTGTCACCCTTCAGCTTTTTTGTCCCCAGGACAGGGAGATAAGGCTGGCTGCAAACTCAGTCTGCTCAAAATCCACCCGTCCTGCTCTGGGGGGAGGAGAAGCCCAGCTGCTGCAGGGAAATTCTCTTTGTAAAGAGTGAAAAGGGAGAATTTGATCTGGGAAGAGAGAGATGGGGCAGGATTCCTGCAGGATTCCTGCCAGCCCTGCATCTGGCTTGGCTCCCACCATCTCAGGTTGGACTCGGTGATCTCAGAGGTCTTTTCTAGCCTAATTGATCTTGGGATTATAAAAATAATCCACTGAGTGTAAACGAAGTGGACTGTTACAGACATGCCCTGCGCCTCCCCTGGGGCTGGAGGACAGGACAGGGATCTCTCCATCCATCCATTCCCAGCTGGGAACACAGCAGTGTCCAGCCTCCCACAGCCAGGCTGCTCATGGAACAGCACGGGGATGTCCTGAGAAAACAGGGATGGATGCTGAGTGTGGGATTGACAGTCAGGCAACAACTCCCACCCGGTTCTGGCTGTTACCGGGTTGGATTCCAGCCTGGATAAGCACACAGGGACTTTTACACAACACGAGAGGCACAGCAGGAGCAATCCTGGCAGGTAAATCCATTCAGGCAGGTGAATCCCAACTTTCTAGCACAAGGCAAAGCTGCACCCAGCAGCCTCCAGGAATCAGCACTGGGGAGCTGGACTTCACCTTGGATTTGGGTGAGGGTGAGCCCATCTTCATCCCAAGTCTAACTCTCCTTCCTTGCACCTCAAGCAATCCAGGTGGGATCAGGAAGCCTCAGCCCCTGCTTGCTGTTCCCAGCTTTGCTCCCTTCCCCCACTGCCAGGTGGATATTCCTCGTTTGAAGCCAGGTGGGGCAGGGCACGATGTGGCCACCAGAGGTGTCCCAGGGTTTGTTGTGTTGTTGTTCCATGGCAACCCGAGATTGTTCCACAACTGCTCCGACCGGTAAATTCCTCCCAGCCCTCATCAGTGACCCCAGGGGCTGGAGTTTGGTGACACCGAGCTCACTTTTGACTTTTTGGGGAAAGGATTTCCCTGCCTGCCATGCTGGGGGTCACATCCCCCCTGGCCCTGCACACAGAGGACTGGCTCCGATGCTCCCAGAGCAGCCAAACCCCCCCAAAGGACCAATCCTTGGGAAAACAAGACAGGCTCACAATTCCAGCTGGAAAGTGCCAAAAAAAAAAAAATCAAATATTGTCATGGAAGAGGAAAACCTCTGCAGGTGAGTGAAATTATGTGTTGGAAATGTGTTCTTGCAGGGTTTCCACACCTCCTGTGTTATCCCAGGGGATCCCTCCTGCTGCCTACTGGATTTCCGTGTTTGGATTGAAAGCTTTTGGGAGCAGGAGTGTCCATAGGTTGTGTTTGGATTGAAAGCTTTTGGGAGCAGGAGTGTCCATAGGTTGTGTTTGTGCAGGCTCTGCTAGTGGTTCCTGATCCAAAGAGCTCTGGCCCTGAATCCCACATTTATCGTCCCAACACCTCGCGGTGTCTGTGTGGGCTCATGGCTGGGGAATGGACACAGGGCATTGGGATCACTCTCCAGGCCCAGGGAGGCAGAACACTGGGTGATGGAGACCTCCTGGATGAGGCACTCGGGGCTATCAGGATCCCAGGATCACTGAGGTTGGAAATGTCCTCTAAGATCATGGAATACAAGCTGTGAGCAGTCCCCACCACAGCCCTGAGTGTCACATTCCTTGGATACCTCCAGGGATGGGGACTCCACCACTGGAGTGCCTGACCATTCTTTCCATGGAAAAATTCCTCATGATGTCCACAGAAATTTTCCTGATGTCTAATGGCGCTGCCAAGCTCTTATTCCTGCTAAACCCACCCCAAATCAATGGGAACAAAACAGCACCTTTCCCAAGATCTCCCCATGCTGTGAACCCAGATCCCCCTTCCAGTATCAAAGCAGCCTCATTAATTAAAATTTCCAGCTCATCATAATTCCTGTGAGTAGAGACTGGTCAGAGAGAATTTGTTCTCCTGGATCCCAAAGGCAGGTGTTGGATGTCACCAGGCAAGAGTTGGCCTCAGGGATCCTTGGGATCCAGCTCAGAATATTCCACAACTGAAGGCACCGTCTGATGCACGGATTATTGGGATGAGTTGGCCGCTTATCAGGATTTTATGGATTCCAGGCCCATTTCCTGTGTCACCAGGCCATAAAGTCAATGGAATGACGCAGCTCCAGCCCAGAGCTCAGCGACAGGGAGTGCCCTTTCCAGCCTGGCAACAGCTGCTGATCCACAGAGTTCCAAAGGTTGGTGCCTCCCTCCCGCCAGCACTCAGGGCCCCGTGTCCCACTGGACAGCCTTTAACTGGTGTCTGGTTTCATTTTCTGCCCCTGCCACTTCCCAAGCACTGCAACAATTCCCGTGAGCCTGGTGGGATTCCCCTATTGATGGGAATCATGGAATGGTTTGGGCTGGAAGGGACCTTGGAGTTTATCCAGTGCAATCCCCTGGTCCAGACAGGGACACCTTACACCATCCCAGTCACACCCTCCGAGCCTTATCTCCCATAAACTGAATGTGCCAAAATCCTCACATTCCATGAAGTGGCTTTTCCGAGGACCTGAATTCCCTGCCATGGCTTCTCCCTGCTCCAGTGCTTTTGGCAGAGGCCAGTGTATTGTTCAGGCTGCAACTTCACCTGGATCTACACGTGGAAATTGTGTTTCCTCCCCAGTTTTTTAGCCTTGCACCGGGACAGGAATCAGGGCTCTGCCAGAGGCAGCCAGGTCCGGGCTCACCCAAACTGCTCCAAGCCTTCCAGGAACTCCTCATCCAGGCATTCCTCATCCAGGATACTCCTCATCCAGCCATTCCTCCTGCTGCAACACAGCAAAACCCAAATGTGAATTATCACAGGGACTAGTAGGAGCAGAATCATGGGATCATGGAATCATGGAATGGTTTAGGTGGGAAGGGTCCTTAAAGCCCATCCAGTGCCACCCCTGCCCTGGGCAGGGACACCTCGTACTATCCCAGCCTGCTCCAAGCCCTGTCCAACCTGGCCTCAGACATTTGCAGGGATGGGGCAGCCACAGCTCCTCTGGGAAATCCATTCCACAGCCTCCCCACCCTCACAGGAGGCATTTTTTTCTAAATCATTCAATATTCTCCATGAGTACCGAGGCTCCTCAGGGTGCCGGGGGCACTGTCTCAGCTTGCCCGAGGTGACAGATCCAACTCTGTGTTCCCACGGCTTCCCAAAAGGTCCTAATTCCCTCCAGGAGCTGCATTTCACATCTCCTCTGGCTCTGCCCACCCTGCTGAGGCTGAGAAGTTCTTGAATCGGCTCTTGGCCACTCCTGGAAGCTGCTGGCCATGAAATCCATCCCTGCGAAACAGCTCCTGGAGCTCAGAGTTGCCCACACCTGTCCTGTCTGCTGCAACCCAAAAGGGCTATCAACCAATATCCTAAGTGTTTGGATACAGCACAAAACTAGCCACCAACACCGCCAGGAAGAGGGAGCAGGGACAGGGCCCAGGGAACGGCTGGACCTGTGCCAGAGAGGGTCAGGTGGGATATTGGGAAAAGGTTCCTCTTCCAGAGGCTGCTGGAGCAGTGCCCAGGCTCCCCAAGGAATGGTCACAGGTCCAAGGCTGCCAGAGCTCCAGGAGCATTTGGACAAGGCTCTCAAGACTGGAGGGATTTGGGGGTGTCTGTGCTGAGTCAGGAGCTGGAATCTATGATCCTCACAGGTCCCTTCTATCTCAGGTTTTTCCATGATTCTACAAACAACTTGGAGCCCCCCCAAGGAGTTGCTCTTGCTGGAATCTCTCCCTCCAGCCCCTTCCAGTGCTCAGTGCAGCAATGGGGCTGCTCTTCCCCCGTGGATGGAGCCCCACATTCCTCCTGCCCTCTTTGCAGAGGAACCTGCCCACTGCCAGGAGCTCCTGAACACACCAGGAAACCCAGCCCAGAGCAGGATCCTTCCCAGGGACATGGAACGTGGCCTGAAACTGGGAAGGTGTCCCAGTATCCCGGCTATGCACTTTCCCCCCCTCCAGCTCATTGGACAAAAGCCTAAAGCTGTTTTTTTCCCCCTCTCCCCCAAATTACAAGATCTTCTGATTAAAAGAAAACTTGAAGGAATATGGATAAATATAGTTATAATTATGGATAATCATCATCACCTGGATAATTTTGACATGAAAGCTGAGAGTCCCTCCCATAGCCCAAGCCTTAAGGAAAAACAAACAAACAAATTAAAACTTCAGTTCTCAGTGCTGGGATGAAACTGCCAGCACTGGGAATGCTGGGCTCAGTTTTTCTGGAAAAGACACATCTCAGGAGAGGATGGAAAACTCCTGTTCTCTTCTCACAAAATCCAGCTGACTTTGGAGTCTGTTGGTGTGCTCAGGTTCCAGGGGCTGATCTGGTGGAAACTGAATCCTCCCAGGGGCAGAGCAGAGTCCTGATACCCTGAGCTACAAACACAGAATTCCAGAATCCCTGAGGTGGGAGAAGCCCTCCCAGAGCATGGACTCCAAGCTGTGCCTGATCCCCGCCTTGTCCCCAGCCCAGGGCACTGAGTGCCACATCCAGGCCTTCCTTGGACACCTCCGTGGATGGGGACTCTGTCACCTCCCCGGGCAGCCCCTGCCAATGCCCATCTACCCTTCCCACGGGGAAATCCCTCCTGATGTCCAAGCTGCCCCTCCCCTGGCCCAGCCTGGGGCCGTCCCCTCACCTCCTGTCCCTGTGCCCTGGGAGCAGAGCCCGACCTCCCCTGGCTGTCCCCTCCTGTCAGGGAGTTGTGGAGAGGGAGAAGGTCCCTCCTGAGCCTCCTTTTCTCCAGGCTGAGGCCCCCAGCTCCCTCAGGAGTTCTCCAGACCCTTCCCCAGCCCTCTTTCCATCTCTGAATTCACTCCAGCCCCTCAGTGTCTTTCCTGAAGTGACACAATCCAGGCTGATCTACCCCAAAACACAGAATCACTAGGAAATTCTCCTTTCTCCATCCATATTTCTGCAGGTAACCCTCCCCAGGGTGAGGCTGCTCCTGGACCACCCCCATGGGCCTGTGTCCCCATCACTCCCTGGCTGGACTTGTCCCTCCCAGGATCCCACATGGCCTGTGCAGCTCCTCCCATGTCCCTGCTCCCGTTAGCTCCAAACTCAGGTGGCCTTTCCCAAGCAGGTGGAAACTGTGAGGTCACTCTGAGGTCACACCAGTTTGTGGCAGCTGGAATAAACCCAGGATGACACAGCTAAGGATTATTGCAGGTGTCTGGGGCCTGAGTCCTGCCCAGGTTGGAGGGAACGGTGCAAGGAATGGAGCGAAGAGGGAGATAATCCAGCAGAGTCATCCCAAAAAATGCTCTTATCAAAGCTCTCTTTCCTGTCCTTGGGCAGAGTCAATGGCATGAAGCCACTTTCCACCAGTGGATCCCATTTCCAAGTCCAGGATGGATTAAAGGCTCGTTTTCCCCCAAAACACTCAGTTCCCACTTGCAGCCATCCCAATTCCATTTCTGCAGCCCTTGGCAAAGGAATGGTGAGCAAGGATCTGGGGTCTCAACAACCTCCAACAGAATCCAGCACCAGCCTCACCCCTGGGGGGACACAGGGATGGAGCTGCTCCTCATCCTCTGCCACCAGGAGGGGATTCCAGCATCTTTGGCAAAACCAAACTGATTTGTTGCCTGGTAAATGCTCCTAAAGGAGAAAAAATAACATGGAAAAGGAACTCGGAGATAAATAGGAATGACATGGGAGAGGCAGAAGTAGAACTGGTGTCACCTCCCACACGTCACCAATGTGTGGCTCTGAAAATTCCTTGGAATCTTGAAAAAATTCCATCATTTTCAGGGGAAACTCTTCCTGCTCAGGACCAGCCAGAATCCCAGAGGTGGAAGCCTCGTGTCCAGGAGGACGAGGGATGACCCAGGCGTTTGTTCACCTCGGATGTTTTCTGTGTGCGACCTCAGAAATTTAAGAGATTTGACTGGTCACAATGGGGGGTTGAAGGACCTTCCCAAAACAGCCCCAAGCTGAGAACCCAGAGCCCACTTTGAGGCAGGAGGAGGAGCAGGAGAGCAGAGGGGCTGGGGGAAGGAGTGATGCCTCTGCCCCATGACTCACTGGCTGCACTGGAGGGACGGGAGCAGAGCAAACAAAGAACATTTTACGAGGATTTTACAGCTGCTGTTATCCCTGAGTTATCCCTGCCCCCTGCTCGTAGCAGGTTCTGCAGGAACTACAGAACTAGGGAGAACCGAGCTCCCAAACCTGGGATTTTGGCCTTCCCACCTGTTACTCCAGTCAGGGATTTTATTCAGCAGCAGGAGCTGCTCCAGGGCCAGACTGAACCCAAAGATGACGAAGTTGGAAGCTACCAGAAGGAAGGTGCCATTTCCTCCTTTGCTCTGGTCTTCTCCACAAGTGGGGTGGGGACCTGGAACCAGGAAGGACAGTGGGAGCAAAGGGCAGGATTGCAGCCTTGGAGCCCAGCCCTGGTGCTGATGGAGCAGAGGGTGGGGCCCGTCTGTCTCAGGCCCCTCCTAATCAATGCACTCAGCGCTGACAACAATAATTACAATTATAATTGTAATGATAATTGCCTTGGACCTGCCCACACTGCCGAGGACATCAATGCCGCCCTGGGAGGGGAGGGATGAGCAGGTCCAGCATTCCATGGAGCAGGGGCCACACCTGAAACCCTCCTCCAGGCCCAGCTCCCAACGGCCTCCTCCCCACAGCCATCTGCATCCCAAATCCAGCTCCAGCCTTGAGCTCCACCTGTGGCACTTCCCACCTCCCACGGGAGGAGAGAGGCTCAGCAGGAAAAGGAGACAGGGAAAAAACAGTGCCAGGAAAAAGAACAGTTCTCCATGATGCCCAGAGCAGCTGTGCCTGCTCCATCCCTGAAGTGCCCAAAGTCAGGTTGGACAGGGCTTGGAGCAACCAGGGGTAGTGGGAGGTGTCCCTGCCCATGGCAGAGGTGGCACTGGATGGCCTTTAATGTTCTTCCCACCTGAACCACTCCACAATTCCATGCTGAGGATGTTTCCTTCCTGCACTGTGTGGGCTCCAGAGCTCCTCAGTGGAGGGAAGAGTTTCTGCCACCCAAAAAACAAGGCAAAACAGTCCCCTTCAAGGCAGGATGAGCTCCTGGTTTTGGAGTGCTCTGGGTGTGACTCAGCACCTCAGAATCTGAGCCCAGGAGTTAAAATTCGGGATGACTCAGCCCGGGTCTCTGATTTTACAGGGATTACAGGGTGGCCCTGGCACACGTCACACACGTGGGGACAACCACAGGCCTTGGGCCACGTCAGCCCAGCCTCCTGGGGCCAAGAGCAGCAGAGCAGGAGGAGATTCCTGCCGCTGCCTCTGAGTGCTGGCTCGGGCCTGAGCCTGCATCCCAGGCTCCAAACCCACTGAGGGCACATTCATGGTGCCAGATTTCCCCTCTGGATGCATCAGGATGGGTGGTGGCTCCAGGAACCCACCAGCCCCAAGAGTGCCCCTGTGCAGGAATTCCAGCGCTGACCCAGAGCAGGGCTGGGCCTTGGCCCCTCTCTGCCCTGCACCACAGCATTGGAGATGTGGGAAAATGTCTCCAGGGAAGAGGCTGTGCAGTCCTTCCCTCATCCCAGGAAGTGTTCAGAGAGAGAGGGGATGTGACACCTGGGTCCAGGGTTGATCTTGAGGGTCTTTCCAACCACAACAATTCCATGGTTTGGGAAGAAGGACAAGGCACCCTAGGGATGCTGTGGTGAGGTTTGGCCATGGCCAAACACCTGCTTTGCACAACCAGAAAGGTTCTGGTAGCTCATGGGGAAAAGTGGGAGATGGATCCAATTCCCATAAGTGCCTGGGAATAGATGGGGAAAAAATTAGACCTTTTTCCTGGTGGTTTGGGCATGTGGCCCTGGAAACTGCAGGCACAAGGCCCTAGTTCTCCAGCTGAGGAGCTGCTACCCTGAGCCCACAGGAAACTGTCCCTCAGTTTGTCCCCAGACAGCTACTGCCTCCAGCAGTGGCCCATCCCCTCTCCCACTCCCACCATCCTCTGCTCCCAGCTTGTGGATGAGCCCAAATCCTCACAGAGGGAAAAAAAACCCATACCCAAAGGTATGCCAGTCTTAAAGTTCCTGCTGCAACACGGATTTTGGGAGTGCAGTCACTGCAGGCTGGGATTGCTCTGACCACAGATCCCCAAACTGGGGCAAAGGGATGTTCCTGCAATTCCAGATGCAAACATCCTCCTCTAACTGACACTGGGATGTCACAGGCCCTTTTTTTATCCAAAAAACACCCTGATCCCAGGGTATTTAACACACAGAACCTGTTGCAAAACAGGGAGGTGGCTCCTAAACCTCCCGCAGCTCCGGAAGAGCCAGAGGCTCCCAGAACCCACAGCAGCAGCTCCTTCTTTGTGCTCCAGAGCCTGGGAGTGACACTCAGAGCAAACAAAAGCCTCATTAAAGTGACACAAGAGTCCGTCTGGATCAGGGCTGGATCTGGGTGCTGTTGAAGGGAATGAAGTCATTTGCTCCAGTGGGGATTGGGAAACACCAAGCTGTAAATCCTCCCTGTGCCTCTCATTCCTGCTGTTTTCATTAGCGGGATGATGGGACAGGAGGAGCCATTTGCCAAAGTAACAGCACTGGTTGTTGGAGAGGGAACTGGGAACCTCCAGGCTCCCAGTACAGCCCTGAGTGGAGATGATGGACCATAGAGAGAGCTGGAGATTCATGGAATGGTTTTGGTTCAAGGGTCATTAAAGCTTATCCAGTGCCACCCCTGCCACAGACAGGGACACCTCCCACTGTCCCAGGCTGCTCCAAGCCCCATCCAACCTGGCCTTGGGCACTTCCAGGGATGGGGCAGCCACAGCTGCTCTGAGGAGACCATTCCTGGACTTTGGGGCCATTTCAGGTGAGAAACGAGGGTTTGGAGATGAAGCAGAGCCCCCTCAGCCGCCAGCGTGGGCAGCAGGGGAAGGGGGGTTCTGCCCCTCGGCCCCGCTCAGGTGAGAGCCCCTCCCACGGCAGGGGTGGCACTGGATGGGCTTTGATGTCCCTTCCCCTCCAACTATTCCACAACTCCACTGATACCATCAGGGAGACGGTGCTGGGGCACTTCCAGCCCCCAGAGCTGCTTCCCCACCCCTCTGCACAGCGGGCACAGCCAGCAGCATCCCAGCAGGAATGGCTGACATCACCACCCCTGGATTTAGTCCTGTTTAAGGGGGTTTTTTTCAATACCTGAAATTTCCTGGAAACTCCGCGAGCCAAAGCTCAGCTGAGTGGGAAACGTTGCTGGGAGTGAAGCTGCCGTGGGCAGGTCCCGGCCGGCCCAGCCCCGCGGGACATTCCTGGGCTCTGACGCCTGCTTGGGGCTGAGTTTCAGCTTCTCCGTGTTTCACCCAGGAATCAAAAAGAGCCTGATTTGGGATTCCAGAGGAAAGCAGGGAAGAGATGTGGATGGCTCTAGACAGGCGCAGAAAGCAAAGAAAAGAGGAGGTGGGAGTGGGAATGGGGCATGAGAAGGGAGTGGAGAAGAGAGGAGTGAGGGGGGAGAAGGAATAAGTGAAGGTAAGAGAAAGAATAATGAAGTGAGAGAAGGAGCAGAGATGAAAATGAGCCTGGGAAGGTGGCAGCCACCCCCCAAACCAGGGTCCACAATACCCCCCAGTCTGCCATCGGATTCTCCCATTCCCAGCCCCCAGAGCCCGATCCCAGCCCGGGGCGGGGGAGAGGAGGAGGAAGGGCTGCAGTGTCCCTGTGTGCCCACCTCCTGTCCCGCAGTGTCCCTGCAGTGTCCCCCACCCCTGTCCCAGCCGTGTTCCCCCTCTGTGCCCACCTGGGGCTGGGCAGTGTCCCTCCAGGGCCATGGACCTCCCTCAGCCCCTCTGTCCCACTGTGGCATGGCCTGAACATGTCCTCAGCCTGGCCCTTCCCTTCCCCAGAGGGAACAGAGCAGAGCTGAAGGAAGGGGCTCTCAAACCCCACAACCCAAGCTGGGCAGTGCCCAGTCCCAAACTGGAAGCTCCAAGCCCAGCACAGCCCCCGGTAGAGCAGGAAAACACCTGCCCCACCCAGCCCGGGGCCAGCGGCCAAACTGAACAAACCAAACCAAACCACACATTTCACAAAATAAATCCTCTCCTTCTTCTGTTTCTTTAAACCTGAGCTGACCTCAGAGAGGCTCCAGCAGTAGAACCAGGAGGTGCTCTGCCCTGTCCCATGTGTAACCACAGCTCTGCCCATTCCCTGTCCCACGTGTGACCACAGCTCTGCCCATTCCCTGTCCCATGTGTGACCACAGCACTGCCCATTCCCTGTCCCATGTGTGACCACAGCACTGCCCATTCCCTGTCCCATGTGTGGCCACAGCTCTGCCCATTCCCTGTCCCATGTGTGGCCACAGCTCTGCCCATTCCCTGTCCCATGTGTGGTCACAGCTCTGCCCATTCCCTGTCCCACGTGTGACCACAGCTCTGCCCATTCCCTGTCCCACGTGTGACCACAGCTCTGCCCATTCCCTGTCCCATGTGTGACCACAGCTCTGCCCATTCCCTGTCCCATGTGTGACCACAGCTCTGCCCATTCCCTGTCCCATGTGTGACCACAGCTCTGCCCATTCCCTGTCCCACGTGTGACCACAGCTCTGCCCATTCCCTGTCCCACAGCCCTGGCCATTCTCAGCCATGTGTGACCAGCCTGACACAGCTTCTGCTCCTGGGGCAATTCCCATTCCAGGGCCAGCTCCCTTACCTGGCTCCTGCTGACCCTCTCATTCCCTCCAGAGCCCTGTCAATCCTGCTCTACCTCCTCACTCATATCCCTTGGGGCTGATTCCCACTTTTTTCCTCATTAATAAAGACCAATTACTCAGGAAGCCTTGATAAATGATTCCACTCTGCCTGCACATATTGAGCTAATAACCCTGGAAGGTGAGTTCCAGATGCTGGCAATAATTCCCAGTGTTCAAGGAAGGGTCACAGATTTCCCAGGTTTGTCCAAGGGGGTTGAAGCACCTTCAAGACCCCCTCAGATGGTTTAAATCTCGCTGAGCCTCAGCCCCTCACAAAACCACACACAGTGACACATCCAGAGTGGGAGATCCTGGGATCACTCCACATCCAACCACAGCAGGCTGTGAGTTCACAGGGAGTGGCTGAGGTAGGACACAGCAGTTCAGCTGGATGGGACTGGATCCTTCATCCCCTTCTCCACGTCATCCTCACCTTCCTTTGTCCCTGTCCCTTTCCAGCAGGATTTCTATGCAGCCAGGAAGGATGAAAAGCCCTGTTTTGGGGACCAGCCCATCCCAAACTGAACCAAATACCTGGCCAAGGAGGAGCACTGAGAACATCAGGAAGGGCAGGAGCTGCCTGAGTCAGCTCGGCCTCTCCCCCAGGCAGGGAGGGCAGCAGGGGCAGGAATGAGGGGCAGGTGCTGAGCTGGGAACAGGTCCTCCCTTCTCCAGGGTACTGCAGGATCCTTCCCTACAAACACCAAAAATGCCTCGGAGTAGCACCATGGGCACTGGAACCAGGATTCCTGAGTGTCCCTCCTCCAGGGGACTCCATCAAGCCCTCTGTTTGCCAGGTGGGCCAGCAGGAGCTTCAGCCTTGAAAGGAGAGGCCAAACCCTCTTCCCACACATCCATGTCACCTGCAAATCAAACCCATCCTGCTGGAAGGACACAGCACTTGGAAAATCCTCATCCATCTCAGAGCAGAGTGGCTCCAGTGATCCTAGTGAATAACAGGGTTCTATGCTGCTTTTCCCAAGAATTAAAGCAGTTTTCATCCTTAACCATCATCTTTCTGCACCTTTCTGTGCGGAGGGATTTGGGCCCATCTCCAGCATCTAATCATGGAATTATGGAATGGTTTGGGTGGGAAGGAACCTCAAAGCTCATCCCATTCCACCCCCTTCCACTAGTTCATGTTGCTCCAAGCCCTATCCTTGGACACTTCCAAGGATGGGGAGTATGTGGGACACAGGACATGATGCTGTGCAGGAACTGGGAATCAAAAGGCATCAAGATCCATTTGGATCCAACCACCTGAAGAGGTTTCCTGGGCCTCTGTGCACTGTGAGAGGCTCTTTGAGCCACACTTGTTCCCATGGGCTGGACCTAGGTTTGGAAACTTCACTTCACAGAAGAAAAAGGATGAGGGGAAAAAACTGGAGGAGAAAGGAGCAAGGATTGATGGTGGGATGACCTGGGATCATGAAACATCCCACCAGGATCAGAGCAGACACTGCTCCCAGCCTCTACTGTACCAAAGTGCCCTTATTCGACCTGCACCTGCTTCCCTCGGAGGGATCCAGCCTTCCCAGGGCTGTCCCAGTGCCCTCAGCCCCAAGGCCAAGGGTGACCCCAGACCTGATGCCCATGGGGATCCCATCTGTGCCTGCAGCCACAGAGCCATTGGAGAGGCCCATGAGGAAGGGATAATGTCACCCACCGAGCAGGGGCCACAAGCTATGGCTGCTCCCAACCAGGAATTTGGGCTTAATCATTAAAATAAACCATCAGGATTACCCTGAGAAGTCCTGCCAAGGACCCACTGAATGAGTGACCAGGTGTTCAAATGCATTTTCCCTGGAAAGAACATTACAGGAGGCTGGAAAACACCCTGTTCCTGGCAATATATTGCAATTCCACCTGAAGGAAAGGTCAATCCCACAGGAATGGGTCCCCTTCCCAAACTACAGCTGCTCCTCAGCAGATGTTTCTTGTCAGAGCACGTCCGTGACAGATCCAACCTCACCTTCCCTCACCTCCCTTGGCAGGGAAGTTCCCGTGTGGAGCAGAACCAGAGCAGCAATGCAGCAGCTGTCCCACAAAATGGAAATTGGGATGGCCAGAGGAGACCATCCCCCTTCCCAAGGGTGCCACAAAACAAGGCACAGATGGGAGTTCTTCTTTCCCAGGCTTCACAGGAGAAATGGAGCCACAGCAGGAAACCACATCCAGGGTGGGTTTGTACCAAAAAGGGATTTAAGGGTGGGACACCAGAACTCAGAGGGTTTTGGTATCTTCAGCTTTTTTAGGGCTTTTGGGGAATGCGAATGGGGCAGTCAAAGATGGACTTGGGCACCTGAGATCCACTTCAGGGTCCAGAGGTTTTGAGGGTCTCTGGTGTTGCCAGAGAGATGAGTGAATAACCTCAGCACTCTTGGACCCCACTCCCAGGGGTCTCAAAACCAGGCCTATCCTCCCTAAACCAGAACTATTTTCCCTAAAGCCAGACCTACCATTTCTAAAAACCGATTTATCCTCCCTCAAACCAGACCTATCACCCATAAACTGGACCTAACATCACTAAAACCAGACCTATCCTCTCTAAAACACCCAAGCACCAGACCCTTCCACAACAAGCTTAGTATGCATTTCCCAACTCCTTCTTTACCCAATTCACACTCTTTATGGTTTTAAACCCTCCTGTATTTAAAAAAAAAAAAAAATCACTGTTTCTTCCTGCAAATTTGGACTGGAAAGCAGCCAGGGGCTGATGCTGGCTCCTTGTGCCAAGTCCCTGTGCAAAGCTGTGCCTGGAGCAGTCCTTCCCAAGCCCCAGCACCTCCAATTCCTTTCCTCACCTTTTAAGGATGAGAGAGGCAGCTGCTGGGGCCCGGAATTACCTGGGAGGATTTGGTTTTGCTGCGAGGGCCTGAGTCCTCCTCACACAAACAAGCTCCTGAAGAAAGGAGGGACAGACAGAGAAAAAAAAAAAAAGCCAACAGGTTGATCTGGATTTCCATCAAGGGTTCCACCCTCCTCCGTTTAATGAACATCGCAGAACAGGTGTTTGGAATTCATTACCAGCCCACGAGCCCAGGAGACGGGAATTGCAGCAGCCCGGCTCCACTGCTCTCCCTCTTTCGGAGGCAGCAGCAGCCGCAAACCTCCAGCCCTTTCCTCCCTGTGCCTTTCCCTTCCCCGGAGCCGCAGCCCGGGCATGACCAACCCCTGCTCTGCCTTCTCCAGCGGCTCCCTGTGCTCCGGGGAGGCGGCAGCGAGGATGAGCCGCGGCACAGCCGCCGGGAGCCCGTCCCCGGAGCGCCGCAGCCCCGACGGAGGGGCCAGCGACGGCCCGGGCTCGGTGGGCAGCGATGGGCACGGCTCCCCGGGCAGCCTGCACTGCTCGCCCTTCTCCCCGTTCTCCGCGGACGGCAGGCTCCCGGGCCCCGTGCGCCTGGACATCGACACCGAGTTCCAGGCCGTGCGGCAGCAGGAGAAGGACGACATCAAAGTGCTCAACAACCAGTTCGTGACCCTCATCGAGAAGGTAGGCACGGCTCCGGGCCGGCGGCGGGGACGGGGCTCGGGCACTGCCCGGGCTCTCGGGGAGCCTGAAGCCAACCCCCGGAGAGGCTGGGAACATCCGCCTAATTACCCAATTAGTTATTTCTTCCGAGCTCTCTGCCTCACGAGGGTTAGGGAGCATCCTTGGGGGAGGCGCCGCCGGGGCTGTGCCTGTCACCCCGGGGAGCTCCCGGGGACCCCCAGAGCAGCCCCGTGGGCAGGGGGCACCGTGGGCAGGGGGCACCGTGGGCAGGGGGCCTTGGCTCCCGGGCTGGCCGAACAGCCACGGGCAGTGATGTGGGTGATGGCGGCAGCTCCAATTGCGGCTGCTGCGGAGAGCTGGAAACTCATCCCTGGAATCTCATCCCCACCTCCACCAGGGCAGCACGGGGGGCCAGGGGGACCCCCACCCACTGCCTCCCAGCTTCTGAGGAGAGGGGCCAAGAGAGTGTTGCTTTCATCTCTGCGGAGCCGGGAGAAGCAGAAGTTTCTCCAAGGAAAACAACTCCCAGAGCAGGCAGGTTCCTGCAGAGCCCTGCTCCGTAAACAGATGTAATCTCCGGGATTGCTTCATGCAGCTCTTCCTGCCAACCTCCAGCAGCCCGGCATTGATTCATTTTAACTCTCCGAGGACCTGAATTCACACTGGGAAGGAGAAGGCCATGGGAACATCTCCAAGGGGACAGCAGTGACCAGTCACACCTGACAGTGCCAACAGGGCCTGGCTCTCATGGATGGGCCTGTGAGCCTTTCCAAGACCTGGCGTTGGAGAATTGGAATTTGGAGAACAATTCTCCAAGTGGTGTGGGAAACACCCACGTGGTGGAGGCTGGAATTGGGACTGTCCAGGTGGAGAGACCGAGGTGTGCTGGGCCCTTAGAGCAGGGATGGGAGTAGGGGAAAGGGACAAAATGCCATGTGCCTGAGCCAGGCCTGTTCCCTGACACCAGAGAGGGAAGAGCTGAAAGTTCCAGGTTTCCCAACGAGCCCAACCCAGCGACCTCCTGATCCATGTGGACCCTGGGACAGGGACACCCCTGGGCCAGTATCTCCAACAGCAGCTCCTGAGCTCCTTTGAAGGCTTCAAGAGTTGCATCAAGTGGCAACTTCAGGCACCTGCCCCAGGCCCTCATTCCAGTGGAAGGGAATGACACTTCCTTGTCAAAGGTAACTTGGCTTTGTAATCAGGGATTCAGATGTTCTGAATCCCCAGCAGGTGATTCCAGGGATAATTGACCACACAGCTACAGGAGTTTGGTGCTGGTAGTTTTCCAGCTGTTCCAGATCTGCTGGCATTTATTTTCCAGATAGATGGAAAAGAAGACAGGGAAAAGCCAAGCCCTGGAGCCCCTGTTTGAGGCCCTGCCTTTATCCCAAGCAGCCCAGAGGGGAAGGCCTGTGAGGACCAAACTTTGGCCACTTCTGTGTTCAGGCATGAAATTCCAGGGAATAAGGCCAAATCTGCGTGATCCCTCTGCAAAGCTCCCGCTAAAAGGAAGGTTTCCACTGAGGGGGACATTGCAGGAGTCACAGAATCATGGAATGGTCTGGGTCAGGTGGGACCTTAAAGGTCATCTAGCTCTAAGCAGATGTTGGAAGCCAAGAGGAAACCAGTTCAGCCTAGTGATGGTTTGTGAACAGGAATGTGAGGGATAAAAAGGAGCAGCTGAGGATTAGGAAGGAGGTCAGGAATTAAATAAAGGTCAGAGATGGGCTTGGAACAACAGTGGACACAATCCATTCCTATCCCAGGAGGGAAGGATGACATCTCCAAGAGTGAGACCTGGAACATCCCAACACTGCCATCCCTTCTGCTGGAAACTCCCAAGCACTGGAGTGGTTTTGCTTTGCTTGGCTGCTTTCTCTGGTCAGACAAGAAGCATTTGGAGAAAGATGGTGCCGCATCTGGGTTGGCAGCTGGAATTCTGCCTCTCCAGGCCAAGGCTGGAGGTCTGATGGCTTGTGCTCCCAGTGCCCAGCACAGCATCGGCCCTGAGTCATCCCAGGATGCAACACAGGAAACTTGGAGGCAACTCTGGCATCTCGAGCCAAAACGTGACTGGGATTGCTCCTAGAGGTAGCAATTAGCCAATTAATTGGAGTTGGCCAAGAGCTTTGAAGATGAGAACTGTTAAACTTGGAGCGTTTACTGGTGAGATTGGGAATATTGGGAAAGAGGAGCAGGTTCCTCAAAGACAGGCGCAGGAAGGGCAGCGTTGTCCTCTTAGAGCCAGCACAGGGAGCTCACCTGGAGTCTGTAATTACCTGGGATGTTCTCCAGAGCTTTGTCTGAGCTGCTCTGCAATAAACCTGATTCATTCCCTGAGCCTCTCCATGCTGTACTTACTTGCAGTCCAGAGGGTTCCCTCTCTTTGTGCTCTCTGGGGTAGGAAATCTGCCCTTTGCTGACCCTGGAGATCCCTGTGTGACCTGGGGTGGATCCCAGCCTGGCCTTCACCATGTTGGACTCAACTCCTGGATCTGCTGATCCTGAGGTGTTTCTAGGAGTCCATGGTGACAGGCAAAAGGGACAGAACTGACCATTCCTATTGTCAGTGACTCTTTTATCCCAGTGTCACTGTTTATCCCAATGTGAACATGTTTATTTTGATGTCACCATGTTTATTCCAGCGTTACTGTGTTTATTTTGATGTCACTGTGTTGTGTTGAGAAATTACAGAAATTCTATATGAATAATTAGTGAGTAAAGTGTAAAACCCCTAAAAGTCCCCTAAAAGAGGGAGGTGACCCTGCCCATGCCATGGAGTGGACCTGGGTGATCTTTAAGGTCCCTTCCAACCCAAACCATTCCATGATTCCATAACCCTACATCCTCAGGCCTAAAGTTGAAGGAATTTCTCATTCTTCTCTGGCAATCTGCTGATTCCAGCAGCTCCTCTGAAGGTCTCCAACATCTCCTGCCCTGCCATGCTTTGACTGTGGCTCTCAGTGTCACTGACACCTCTGAAACCCCTCCCGTAGGTCCAGAGCTTGGAGCAGCAGAACAAGATCCTGACGACCAGGTGGAACTTCCTGAAGGACCAGGACAATTCCCACTCTGAGTCGGACATCAAGGCCATCTATGAGCAGTACATGAGCAAAATGAACCAGGAGATGAAGGCGCTCAACTACGAGCAGGAGAACCTGGAGTCGGAGCTGGCGAAGGTGCTGAGCACCATGGACACCTTCCGGAGCAAGTAGGTGTCTGTCTGCATCTGGGGGGAGTCAGCCAGAGCACAGGGTGGGATTGATTTAACTCAGCCAGACTGAGGAAAATATTCCTGGTTTGGTGTGCACAGAAGTATGGATTTGAGAATTTAGGATCACAACCTCTTCCTGGTAAACGATATTTGAAAGGAAAGCCATAGCAATGAAATTCCAAGGAGAGCAGGGTCTGAGAGGAGCCTCTGCTGGAGAACAACTCAGGGAGTGGCATTACTGGAGTGACAGCCATGAAAACAGGGAATGTTTATTCTCCACACAATTATCACAAGCCAGAACTTTGTCGCCCAAGTGATTTCTGGCCCAGGCTGCTCAGTACAAAAAACAATAATCCCAGCTACATGGTGGGAATTTTGGGGTGTTCTGGGCAGGGCGAGGAGTTGGATTTGATGATCCCTGTGAGTGTCTTCCAACTCAAGATCTTTATCATCACAGAATGGGTTAGGAGGGACCTTTAGGACCCTTGCCATGGTGACACCTTCTACTCAAAGCCCTGTCCAACCTTGGACACTTCCAGGGATGAGGCAGCCACAGGGAAATCTATTCCAGACCCTCACCACCCTCACAGGGAGGAATTCCTTTGTAAAGAAGGAATATTCTATTCCATGACTGTGGGATTTCTTCCTTTCCCTCTTCACCCAAAGCATTTCTGACAAACTCTGCTTTGACCAAAAGGTCAAAATTGTGCCCCAAATGGTCCTGACCAAGAACAGGGAGGCAGCCAAAGGTCAGGGGAGGTGCAGCTGTCTCTTATCTCTGGGGAGCTCAGATATCTCTGGAGATGTGCAGATAAGAGAGAGCAGCCAGGCCATGCCTGGTCAGGAGCACACAATGCCTCCCTCATTATGGGGCTCATTTGCATCCCACACGAGAATCCCAAATGAGCTCCTTCCCCTCCCAATGACACCCAGCACCTTCCCCAAGCTCTGGAGGCTCCTGTGGGGATTTGGGCTGTGCAGAGATGTCCAATCCAAAGTGGTGCCAAAGGACTGATGAGGCAGAAATCCTTGCTGGGATCCAAATCCACTCCTGAGGTGAGGCACAAACAATCCGTGCCCTCTCCAGGGAGTTCAGCCCAGGGATTCTCCAGCTCCTTGGGCCCTGCTTGAGGTGGCTGCAAATTAGGGAAGGGCTGATGGCTCCTTCAAACAGAGACACAGCAGTGAAATGCCTTAATCAGCTCAGAGCAGGTCAGAATCATGGAATCACTTGGAAAAGCCTTTGGAGATGATCAGGTCCAATCATCAATCCACCACCGTGGTCACTACTGACCCCAGGTCCCCAAGTGTCACATTCACACAGTTTTGGACACTTCCAGGGGTGGGGACACCCTGGGCAGCGTGTGCCAGGGCTGGATGACCCTTTCCATGGAAATTTTTCCAGATATCCAACTTAAACCTCCTCTAGTAGAACCTGAGGCCTTGTTCTCTGTGAGTGGATCCTGAATCCCACCTGGCTGCCCCCTCCTGTCCAGGAGTTGTGCAGAGCCAGAAGGTCCCTCCAGACCCTCCTCTTCTCCAGGTTCAGCTCCCCCAGGTCTCTCAGGAGTTCTCCAGCCCCTTCCCTGGTGCTCCAGCCTCTCCCCCAGCTCCATTCCCATCCCTGGACTGGTTCCAGCCCCTGAGGGTCTTTCTTGTTGTGAGGTACCCAAACCCCAGGATTCCAAGGGCCTTAGCAGTGCCAAGGACAGGGAATGTTGTGAGGAATTTGACAGGAATAAGTACCAGGAGTTTGATTCTTCACCTTACACTGAAATCTTCCTCCCTGGAGTCCTTCAGATGACACCCTGGGTCCTTCAGGTGCCTAAAAAGTTCTAAATTCCTCATGGGAGGTGCCTGCCTGCTCTTTATTTGGATAATGCAAAGGTTAGGATGTGCCATCCCTGTCTGGAGCACGTGGCCCTCCCTGCACTCCCCTGAGGAAGCAGAATCCCAGACTGGTTTGGGTGGGAAAGGAGCCTGCCATGGGCAGGGACAGTTCCACTATCCCAGGGTGTCCCAAGCCCTGTCCAGCCCGGCCTTGGACACTTGCAGGGATGGGGCAGCCACAGTCTGTGCTCAGATCTGCACTCAGGAATTGCTGCAGGAATTCCCAGCACTCCAGGGTTTTCCAACCTGATTTCTTAGGGATGGTGGTGCTCCCAGGAACAGGCTGATTGAGGGTTCTTCCCAGTGGATTTCTTGTGACTTTTCTAATGACTTGGACAATGGGATAAGGCACAACTGGAGTGCTTCATCCCTCAAAAGTGATTCACAGGGAGAGAATTCCCAGGCCCCATCCGGCCCTGGCCCAGCCCAGGGGCATTTCTGGAGCAAATCTCTGTACAAACCAGGCAAATTCGGGAGGTTTCTTTTCCCCAGGGAATCCTGGGGCAGGGAAAGCAAAGAACCAGTTGGATTTCCTACGGGAGTGATGCCCTCAGCCAGGCTGTGGCATTCTGGATGGAACACGCCATGGGCATGAGAACACCCCAAGTCCTCCAGGATGGGAAATGTGCCTGGGGGAGTCGCCCCACAAGGCCCTAAATTCATCCTGAGCCAGGGACTGCTTCCCAAACCCACCTGGATGGGACTCACTGGGACACTCCCACCTTCTCCTCAAATGATGCTGCCATGGACCAGCAATTCCAGAGGGATGGAGGGAGGGATGGATGGAGAGAGGACAGGCACATCCAGGAGGGAACTAAGCCTGCCTGAGATCTGGTTCCCTGGATTTTGCTCCATCTAAAGGAGCCTGGGGCAAGCAGACGCTGTCTCAAGTGTGCTGAATGCAGAAAGGGCTGGATTTGCCCTCCTGCAGTGCCCCGGGATTATCTCCCAGGAGATAAACACTGGGATGTGCCCGTGGAATGCTCCAGCCCCAGGTGAGTCACGGTCCTGGGAGCGTGGCAGGAGCGCGTTGGGCCGGCTGGGCCGGCTCTGCCCCGCCGGGAGCAGGGCTCTGCCAGCGCCCGGGGCCGTGGGGACACTCTGGGACACACAGGGACCGGGCTGAGCTGCGAGAGGGAGGAAGGGGGGCTGCAGACGGTCACTAAGCTGGGTCCCAGTGCAGCGGGGCTGTTGGTACTCCAGCGGGGCTGGCAGTATTCCAGCCAGGCTGACATTCCAGGTGAGGAGCACAGACCAGACAGGTAAATCCCATCAGCTGCTGCTGCCCAGCCTTGGAAAAGCAAGGAAGGAGAGGGCAGGTTCAGCACCGAGGGGGACTCAGAAGGAACCCCAGGAGTGCCCAAAGCTGTGACTGTCACATGCCCCTGCACTCACGGTTCCCTCAGTGAGGGAGCTGCAGCCCCAGGGAGCTGCTTTGGATATTCCAGGTCTGCTCCTGAGCACAGCTTCCCCCTTTCCCAACATCTGCTCCCCTCCCCAGGCACAGCTCCCCATTTCCACACTTCATACACAGCAGGGAAGGCTCCTAAGAACTTTGACTAGATACACAACACCCCAAACTGCAGCACACAGCTGCATTCCTGATGTTCCTATCCTCAGTCTGTGGGGAGAACCTATTTTACCTCATTCCCAAAGCCTCCCCCGGGTCCATTTGGTGACATGTCCAAGCAGCACTGAAAGTCTGAGTTCACAGCCTGGAAGTGGGAGTCACTTTGGAGCCCCTTCCACCAAGAAAGACCCTGAGGGGCTGGAGTGTGTCCAGAGCTGGGAATGGAGCAGGGAAAGGGCTGGAGCTCCAGGGAAGGGTCTGGAGAACTCCTGAGGGACCAGGGGGGCTCATGGTGGAGAAGAGGAGGTTCAGGAGGGACGTCCTGGCTCTGCACAACTCCATGACAGGAGGGGCCAGCTGGGGGGGTTGGGCTCTGTTCCCAGGGAATAGCAGGACAAGGCAAATGGCCTCAAGCTCTGCCAGGGGAGGTTTAGTTGGATATTGGGAAAAATTCCTCACTGGAAGGGTGTCCAGGCACTGGCACAGCCTCTCAGGGCAGGGGTGGAGTCACCAAAGCCATGTGGATGTTGCACTTGGGGACAGGGTCAGGAGTGGCCCTGGCAGTGCCGGGAGAACAGTTGGACTGGATGCTTTCCAAGGGCTTTTCCAACCCTAATGATTCCCTGATTCCATGCCTCAGAGGAACCTGAGAGATCACAGAAGAGCAGGGGTGCCACAACCTCCCTGTGAGCTCAGCCTGCTCTGATCCATCACTCCCAACACTCCCACACGTGTCCAGCCACTGTGGGACACACCAACCCCCATCCCATCATTCTCCTGCTCTGACCAAGCACTGCTGGGCCCAAAATGGACCCTGTGGCTCTCCTGGTTAGGTCCCAGGAGCCAACAAGGGTTGGAGTATTCCCTAATTCCTGCTCACATCCATGGACTGAGGCTTTGCTCCCTGGCCCTGCCCTATCCCACCTGGATTTAAACACCTATGGGGCTCGTTCCTCAAAGGGACACTCAGGACTCCACCCTATCCTGGTTTGGTTCCCTTCCACTCTGTGGGCAGTTTTCCATGAATTCCTTTGCCTGTGTGCCTTCACAAATCACCTGGGCTGAGTTGTGACCCCAGTCCAGAATTCTCGGAATTTCCACAAGCCAAAGTTTTTTTTCTTGGGAAGACTCCGACCCTGGAAGTGAAACTCCAAGGAAACATGAGCAGAATGGACAAGGCTTGAGATGAAAATCAAGGAGCCTGAGCAGAGCCAAATCCCCACACCCGTCCCTTTGTGAAGAAGGTGAGGCTGCCCAGCCCCTAGATGAAATCCCAGTTAAGGCTCCCTCCTCTGGGATTCTTCATCCCAAAAGTGCTCCTAGTGTTCCAGGGCAGCTGGAATGTGGCAGCTTCTCCTCACTCATGCCCATGATGCCTCAAGGAGGGGGGACATTGCAGGAAAAGCAGAAAGTTCGGATGCTTTGAGGGTCTCAAGACAGCCCTGAGTGTCCCTGAGTTTCCCCGTGGTTGATCCCATGCTTTGGGCACTCTGCAGGTACGAGGATGAAATTCGCCTCTGCAGCGGGATGGAATTCACCTTCATGGAGCTCAAAAAGGTCAGTGGGAAGGGGAGGTTTCCAACTGGATTGGCTCTACCCAGCCCTGCACAGTCAGGGAAGGGCCTGGAGGTGATCCAGGCTCAGCTGGTTTGGGATAGGACAGGGTCTGGAGAAGGACAGGGAGGGAATGAGTCCCAGTTCCACAGGAGATTGAGTCTGGAGTGGCTCCTGAAAATCCCTTGGCAGCACCTGGGGACTGAGCATCCCCATCCCTGCACCCTGGGATTGATTCCCTAGTCAGACTATCCCCATCCCTGCACCCTGGGATTGATTCCCTAGTCAGACTATCCCCATCCCTGCACCCTGGGATTGATTCCCTAGTCAGACTATCCCCATCTCTGCACCATGGGATTTTCCTGGCCAGAGGAGTCCAAACCCTTCCCAGGCTGCCCCCTCCTCCCTGTGTTCCCTCCAGGTGCCATTAGGGTTGGGAAAGGCTGGACTTGATAAAGGATTTTCTTTGTTGCCTGTGGAGGGGCCACGCCCTGGGCAAACCCCGGGCAAAGCTCCCACTCCAGCAGGAGCCAGTGGGAATCGGCTGGAAATAGGATTTTATATCAAAAACCTCAATTTGGGTGCAGGATGAGGGTGTTGGGAGAGAGGGAATGTTCCCCACAGATATCCATCCTGGCTAATTCCACGTTTTCCCTGGCACACTCCCCAGCCAGGAAAGGCATTCCTGGATACTTCCATGGATGGCTCCGGAGTTTTCAATGAGTGGAGCCTTTTGTGGGGAACAAAAGTTGGGAGGGGTGGCCCAGCCCTGCCTGGCCCAGCGGATCCTCCCACCAACAAATCCCACAAAACAAAGGGAAAAGGTCCTCAAAGGAGCCTCCCCACCTGGAGAGCAGTTCCAAACATCCCTGCTAATAATTCTGGGAATGCGTTGGGTGGGAAGGAGCTCATCCCATTCCACCCCTCTGTGGGCAGAGACACCTTCCCTTCCCTGTCCACAGTGCTCCAAGCCCTGTGCAACGTGTCCTGGAACATTCCCAGGGATGGAACAAGCAGGGCACTCCCTGGGGAGGGGGAGCTGTGGGAATGACTTGCTATAAATCCTGTTGTGGACTGATGATTCCCTTTCCATCCGTGCAGGATTTGGATGTGAGCACCTTGCATCGCACGGAGCTGGAGGTGAAGCTCAAAGGGCTCCAGGAGCTGCTGGAGCTGAAGAAAACCATCTACGAGCAGGTAAAGGCTGGATTTCCACCCACGTGGGAGCTTGGCCAGGGTGTCACAGCCATTCCATGGCTTAAGCAGGGCCTGAGGAGTTGATCCCTTCCCTAAAAACAACGTTGGAATTGGGCCAGAACATTCCTTCTGCCCCAGAGCCTCCACAGGGCCTGGGGTCCCCCAAAAAACTGCCAAGAATCCCAACTTCATCCCAAACTGGCTTTTGGGGCTCAGCTCCTGCCCCCAAGGATGAGGTTTGCCCCAGACCTCAGCCCAGGTGAGCCAAATGTTCAGACTCCAGGAAGAACCCAAAAACCAGGACACCTGGAGAACCTGGGTACTCTGAAACACAGTCCAGACCCCACCTTTCCCAGGAAAATGAGGGGTCTCCAGTCAGGAGTGATTCCAGCCAGGGGGGAAGAACACTGACTCAGGGCCTGGAAAATGTCACCTGGCAGGATCAGCAGTGTGGGAACAGTGGGGATTTATCTGAAGTCCAAATCCAAACAATTACAATGCCTTGTGGAGGAAAATGAACATTTCTTGTGGAAAACTGAGGCACAGAGGAGGCCAGAGCTGCCTCCCAGCACAACTGCCCCGGGAGACTGATGTGCTCAAAAATGACATTATTACTTGTGCTAGGCAATTTCAGCCCAGTTTTTTTGGAATTCAGGCCCTGCTTCAGGATCTCCAGCTGATTTCCCACGGGGCCCACAGAAAGCTGCCATTTTTAACCCCCAATTCATGTAAAAAATCTCATCCCCAACCTCTCCTCTCTCATCTTCTCTGTGGATTCAATGGCATCAGGTACAGGCACATTCCCACAGGGAGGGAAAATGAGGAAAACTTTGCTTGTTGGCAGGGATCAGGAGAAAATCCCACCCTTGTTTCTCAGTAATAAATGACCAGTTTGGGGGTTTTATTCACCAAATGATCCAAATAAACACAAATTTTCTCACCTGCCTCAAGATTAACAAAGAAACTTCTGGATTAAACACCAGTGGGATAAAATCCTGCTTTGGAGGGGTATTTCTGTGTTATCCCTGAGCCACAGCCCTTTGTGAGGCAGGGAAGGGAGTCAAAGAACACAATTCCTGCTCCAAAGAGACCTGAGCACAAAGGGAAGAACAATGGAAAGGGAGGAGGAGAAGGAATTCCTGGTGCAAAGCAGGAGCTGCGCCTGAGATAAGGGAGCAGCCACTCCCGAGCAAGCCTGGATACAAACCTGGATCCAGGGGCCCTTCCAGGCTCAGGGAGGGGAATTCTCCACTCTGGGCTCTGTTTTCTCCAGCTGTGACTTATCCAGAGCAAATATCCCAGTGGGTAATCCCAGGGGTGCTCCTGCCTCCCCCATGCTGACATTCCCAGGATAGAGGAGTGGAGCAGCTCTGCCAGCCATGGATGTGTGCAGGGAAGGCTCCTGGTTCCCTGAGGAGCTGTAAATCAGGCTCTGGCATCCCAAAGAGCAGCCACAGCCTTGCTGGATCCCACAGCAGAGCTTGGAAAGGGCATTTTCCAGCCTTGCCAGGCTGTGGAATGATCCTCACTGCCTTTGTTTTCCCAAAACTCTCACATCCATCATGGATATCAATGGATACTGGGCCATGATCATTGGCTCCAGCTCTGCCCCTGGAGAACAACCAGCTGGACAAGAGGGAGGTTTAGGTTGCATATTAGGGAAAATTCCTTCCTGGAAAGGTTGTCCAGCCCAGGACAGGCATGGAGTACCTGTCCCTGGAAGTGCCCATGGAATGTGTGGATGTGCCACCTGGGGACACAGTCAGGGGTGGCCTTGGCAGTGCTGAGGAACAGTTGGAACCTGGTGATCCTACAGGTCTTTTCCAGCCTTAAGGATCCCAGGATTCTCCCTGCTCCTGGAGTAGTCCAAAGGCACTGTTTTGTCTGATTTTTACCAGATTGTATCCAAAGATCCCAAACCCCAACTTAACCTGAGTCTGGATTTTATGGATCAAGTAATATCAGATCTCCAGAGAGTGAAAACTTGGGAATTCTCCCCATCTCCACATGGAAGCTGTTCTGCCAAGCACAGCCCACCTGGAGGGTCCAGCTCTCTGACTACTGGGAATACTGGATATGACCAGATCTTGGGAAGATATTCTTCCCTGTGAGGTCCTGGAATGGATTTCCCAGAGCAGTTGTGGCTGCTCCATCCCTGGAAGTGTCCAAGGCCAGGCTGGAAGGGGCTTGGAGCAGCCTGGGATAGTGGGAGGTGTCCCTGCCCATGGCAGAGGTGGAATGGGATGAGCTTTGAGGTTCCCTCCCACCCAAGCCATTCCATTAATTTCCAGCTCCATGTTCTCTTTCCTGTTGTCCCTTGGCCCTGCAGGAACTGGAGGATCTGCTGACGGAAATCAAGGACATTTCCGTGGTGCTGGGAATCGACAGCTGCTCCCGGCCGGACCTGGGCAGGATCGTGGAGGACGTCAGGGCCCAGTACGAGGCTCTGGCCCTGCGGAGCTGGGAAGAGGCTGAGGCCCTCACCCGGAGGAAGGTACCAGAACCCTACTCTCTGCTGGGAGAGGCAGGGAAAGGACAGGAGGAATTGGCCTGGAAACGGCCAGATCAGCAGGATGGGAGGGATGGGCTGGCCCTGGGAATGGAGGGAGGGACAAGGCGCTATCCCAGATCAGCTCTGGACAGTAAATCCAGAGTTTTGGTACTCTGGGCTTATCCCAGTGCAGATGGAAATGTCTTTCCAGCTCTCCAAAGAGCAGGAATGTGACTAATTCCAGAAGCCAGGTAAGCCTGGCACAGCCACAGCCAGAGAGGGCAGGAATGAGCCCCAGATCTTTCCCCAAGTAATCCAAATGATCCCAGGGCACCCTGCCCTCTCTCCACAGCTCACCGACAGCAGCCCCCAGTGCGGCTCCTTCGGGGGACACCTCCTGGACAGCCGGCGGGAAATCGCGGATCTGAACATCCGCATCCAGAAACTGCGCTCCTGCATCGTGTCCCAGAAGAGCCAGGTGTGTCCTGGGGCGGGATCATGGGACAGCTGTGTCCTGGGGTGGGATCATGGGACAGCTGTGGAATTCCCTCCTCCAAGCCCCCTGAGCTCCCTTTCCCACGCTCCAGTGCCTGTACCTGGAGGAGCACATCCGTGAGGCTGGCGAGCAGGGGGAGGGCACCCTCAGGGATGCCAAGGCCAAGGTGGCCGGGCTGGAGGAGGCCCTGCAGCGCAGCCAGGAGCACATGGCTCACCTGGTCCGGGAGTACCAGGAGCTCATGAACATCAAACTGGCCCTGGATGTGGAGATCCTTACCTACAGGAAGCTCATGGAAGGCGAGGAGAACAGGTGAGCTGGGATATTTCTCCGCCTCAGGTGGGGAAGGGGCACACCAGGACACCTGGGGGGGTGGAGACATCACGGAATTAGGGAATGCTTTGGGATGGTCCACACAGTCCCACCCCCTGTCATGGGCAGGGATGCCCTCAAAGCCCACGCTGCCCAAATCCCAAGTTCTGAGTCAGGTACCGAGGGTTTGGTCAAAGAAGGAATGAATCCTGGTGGTTCCCAGCAGTTCAGTCTCATTTCTTGCTCCCAAGTCTTCCTCAGACTCCTTAGGCTGAGGTTCCAGACCTTCTCCAGGTGCTTTGCCCAGGGGCTGTTGAAGCACTTCCTGGTCCGACCACACCCTTGGTCCTACCACTATCCCAACTCCCTCAGGCTAAATTTGAGCCCTTTCCACCCCTCTGGGAGAGCTGAAGCCATGTCCTCATGCTGTGTCCTTCCCTTCCCAGCATGGAGCAGCCCATTCCCACCGTCATCAGTGCTGTCCACTCCCGGCCAAAGCCTCGTAAGTGCTTTGATCCCTTTGATCCAGAAAATGAGGGAATGGATGGAAGTGTTTTAACCTTGCCCCTTCTCCCAGTTTCTGCCAGCACCCTGCGGAATTCCCGGCTGTTTGCCAGCGGCTCGGAGCCGAGCGAAGGCGGCACCAGGAGCCCCAGGAGAGCTCAGGACGTGCCGGGGACTCCGGACACCGGGACCCAGCCCAAGCTCAGCTCCGGGGGCCCTGGGGAATGTTCCTAGGAGAATGGGATGGACACACATACAAGGCACCTGGGAAGCTCTTCCTCCTGAACTCCAGCCCACATCCAAAGGATGAAGGATGAGGATCCTGTCCAGGCTGTCCCTTGTCTTTCCACCATCCCAGTTGACAGCTCCATTCTCAGTTACAGCAGGAACCAGCCCAGGACTTCAGGGACTCTCTCATTCCCTTCACCTTCCTCTCCAGGGCTCCCTTCCCAGGAGATCTGCACCCCTTGGAATGTGCCTGGCAGGAGGAAAGTGTCCCTACCCCAGTTTTAGTGACTGCATTGGTCCCTTCACTGGTGCTGCCAAACCCTTTCCCTGCTCCGAGGGTGATCCCTGACAGGGCTTCCAAGGAAAGCACCATCCAGGTTTCCACACTGGGGAAGAGGGAGGAAAACAACCCCAGGGATGGATTTGTCACCTGGACTGACAGATCTGGTGACACTCTGGGGAGCCCTTGGCCCCCTCAGGGCATTTCCCTGCCTTTGGGGGGCCCCTCATTCCTTCACCAAGGCTAAAATGCCTCTAAACTCTTCATTTCCATAATCCCTCCCTCTCTCCAGGCTCCACACAGCAGTTCCAGCTCCTAAAACTGGGGCATTGGTTCCTATTTAACTGCACTGGGAACAGCCCAGTTTGGATGGGAGGGACCTCAAAGCTCATCCCATTCCCACCCCTGCCATGGACAGGGACACCTTCCACTGTCCCAGGGTGCTCCAAGCTCCGTCCAGCCTGGCCTTGAGCACATCCAGGGGCAGTCACAGCTGCTCTGGGAAATCCGTTCCAGGGCCTCACCACCCTCATAGGAAAGAATTTCCTTCCTAAAATTGAATCCGAACCTTCCCTCTTTCAGCCTAAAGCTGGAAAACTCCCTGGCCTTTGTATTTATTGACCTCAGCTTGTACCTGCCCCAGCTGCCCCCAGTGGCTAATCCCAGCCCCGATGCTCCAGAGCTCCTGGAGCCAGCCCTGGAAGTGCCACATGGCTGCAGGTGGGGATGCTGTGGCCTTGGAACAGCCATCCCTGTGGGCTGTTCCCAACCTCGCCCAGAATCCTGCAGTATTTTCCTTCCTGGCTCTAGCCACTGCCACTCAGCCCTCCTGAATTCCCAGATTCTGGGTCCCCGTTCCCACATTCCCATAGGATAGGAAGCACAGCTCTGGCTCGTGGGGTTTGGCTGTTACAATAAAGTTCTGTCACTCAAAATCCATACTGTCCTTGGTTTTTGCCCAACTTCCCATCACAGGCACCTGGAGCAGCAGCTCCTTCCCAGCAGGACTCACCTGGGGGCTCTGGCTGAGTTGTGGCAGCCAGGCCAGGCTGGAATTGCTTCCCAGGGATTGGCTTGGGCACATCCCTGGGATGAAGGGCACGGGGCCAGAGGGGCACACACAATGCAGGATCCAAGGCCTTGGGGATCGATTTTGGGAATGAGAGGAACACACTCAGCACTGCTCAGCTTCCCCTTCCCAAACTTCTGCCCCTCTCCAAAGGGGAAATTCTTGCACACCTGGGCCAGGTCCATCCTGGACACCCACATTTCCCTGCAGCCCTTCATTCCAGAGGTTCCCCTTTGGATCACTGATTCTCCCTGTTCCCGTGGGGGACTTCCCTGGGAGTTCCAGAGCAGCCCAGGGGCCCCAAGGTGCTGGAGGACCCGAATTTGGGAGCAGCTCTCCGGGTCCAGGCAAGGGGATGGGAAACACAGGATGGGAAGGACATTCCAGATCAGAGGAAAAAGTTAAATCCAGTTTCCCAACCTGGCAGAGGGAACAGGGGGCTCTGAGCAGTTCCCAGTTGCTCCCAGTTTAGGCAGGGTTAGTGTAGGGCTGCCTCTGGAGCCAGGAGCCCACAGAGCCCTTGGGAAAAGCCCTTGGAAAAAGCCTTTCCCAGACAGAGGAACAAAGTGGGGTCTGTGCTCAGAGCAGCCCCATTCCCAGAGCAGGAACAAGGCTTGTGTTGTCCAGGATGAGGCTGGAATGGGAGCCTGGGACACTCAGACTGGGGGATCTGGGGGAACTCAGGGAGGGCTGGGGCTTATCTGAGACTTTCCTGCTGCTTTTCCTACCTGACACTGGATTTTGGGGATCTTTTTGCTGTTTCTGAGCCTTCACCACCCATGGGATTGGGAGAGATCCCTGAGGCCACAGCAGGGGATTAAAGGGTTCGTTTGAGACTTGGGATTTTGGCCACATTCCTGGACTTAGGTCCCCGTTCTGGGACACAGGAGGGACAGACCCAAGCCACCATTCCCCTGTCCCACTGCTCCCAGCCTCAATTCCCACTGACCAGTTCCTGCGGGCACCAGGGAATGGGTCCATCCAGCAGAATTCCTGCCCTCCATTAACGGGAGCTGAGCTCTGCCTGGGATGATCCATGGCTTTGAGACACCCATCCTGGCCCCTCCACCATCCCTCCCTCATTAGGGCCCAGCCTCTTCCTCAGGGCAAATTCCCATTGCTGTTCTTATCCCAGAGTCAGAGCCAGCCCCAATATCAGCTGTAAATTCCCCAGAGAATTGCAGCAGGTTCCAGGCAGCACCATCAGCTCAGGACCCTCCCAAAAAATCCCTATCCCAGCCCTTCAAGAAAGGTCCTGGCTGCACCCTCTGTGTTGTCCAGAGCAGTACTGTCAATCCACAATAATATACACTGGATTTACCTTTTCTGAGGAATAGAATATTAAAAAAAGGGAGAAACAGAGAAGGATGCAGTGGTGAAGGGCAGCCCCAGAAAGTTCCAGGATCGTCACGTCCCTTGTTTTGGTTCAAAACACCACAAAATCCCACCTGGCTGCTTCCTAAAATTTCCTAAGAGCTCAAAGGATCCTGAATTTGGGCGAGGGGGTGAGGAGGTTGATGGCAAAACTCGGGTTTTATGGCAAAAGGGATGGTTTGTGTGTGGTTTGAGGGTGCTTGGGGGAGGTTGAGGCATCACTCACCTTCTCAGATCCATGTAAAAAATGGATCAGGGCCTGAGGATTGCTGAGAAAATCAGGGTTAGGGAGGGTAATTAACTAATAAATGGGAAAAAATGGGATAATTAACAGCACTCCCCCATTTATGGCTCAATAATGGTGTTTTATGGCTGATTCCAGTGATCCCCTTCAATCAGTCTCCCCTGGGGTGCCAGGGCACATTCCCCACAGGGATTTGGGAGCTGCTGAGGGGATCTGTGGGATCAAGGGATATTTATCCCTCTTATCTGCCAGGCCACTCAGGAATCCACGGCACAGGCTCCTCCAGGCGACGCCGTATCAGCTCCAGCCGCTCCCAAGGATGACCCCATCCCTGCCTGGAGCCTCTCCAGGGCTGGACATGTCAGATGTCCTGGAGGTCTTGGACGTGAGGCATCCCAGGGGCAAATCCCGGGGCGCTGGGAGCAGGGGCTGCGGCGATTTCGGGAAGAGCAGCAGGGAATCAGTGCCGGCTGCACGGGGCTGGAGGCCGGAGCACGGAGGGAGGCGGCTCCCAGGACGCATCCCGGGATCCGCACACCTGGAGCGGCCAGGAACGAGCTCCGGGCTCCCTCTGCCGGGCAGGTGACGCCGCTGCGGCGCCTCCCCAAATCCCGAACAATTCCCGGCTTCTTTCCACAGGCCCGGCCTGCGGAGAAAGGGAAACAGCTCCCAAGGAGCGAGGCACGGAGGGGATCCTACAGGGGATCTTACAGGGGATCCTACAGGGCATCCTACAGGGGATCCTAAAGGGGATCCTAAAGGGGATCCTACAGGGGGTTCTAAAGGGGATCCTACAGGGGATCCTACAGGGGATCCTACAGGGGGTTCTAGAGGGGATCCTACAGGGGATCCTACAGGGGATCCTGCTGCCCAGAGCAGCCGTGGCTGCCCCATCCCTGGCCAGGCTGGTGCACCCTGCCATGGTGGGCTTTAAGGACTCTTCCCACCTGAACTACTCCACGATTCTGTGATCCAAAAGAGTATTTGTCCTCCACCAGGAACTCCCATGCAGGTGGGAATGGCTCCTGGGATCCAGCCTGGCTGCTCCACTGCTCTCAGACTCGTTCCACACCCCTCTGCCCCTCCACACCTGGAGTAACTCTGGGAAGGTGAAACAGCTCCCAAGATGAGGAACTCATCCCTCTGTCTGATCCCGCCTGCACCAGCCGTGGATCTGTCACCTTCCCCTCGCTGGGCTCGGGTAACTCCAGTCTCTGGGTACTGGTGCTGCCAGTCCCTCTCTGAGATATCCCTGGATCCCTTTCTGACTCCACTTTTTTATCCTCTAAGGGCCAAATCCTTCAGGAACACACCCAAAACATCTTTCTCAGGGGACAAACCCTTTTCCCATCTGGAATCTCGGCTCTCAGCCCCTCTGCTCCCCAAGAAACAGCCTCAGGTGGGAACATTCCTGATTCTTCTTCCACCTCTCCTTCCTTCCCCGGTGGATTTAGGGATGCACCCTCGGTCTGGAAGCAGCCAGGCCTTTTCCCAGTCCTTCCCAGTGCACAGAGCCTGGAGAAATCCAACACCAGCTGAGTTTCTGCTCAGCACCCAGAAGGGAGCCAAAATCCCCCCACGTGTGCTGTGGGGTTGAATGTGTGGGAAGGGAGATGGAAATACCCTGAGATGGGGAACTGATGGCCTGGGGCTCCCACTCCAGTTCCAAACCCAGTTTAATCCTCCCACAGCTGCTCCCCCAGTTCCAGCCAACACCTGGAGTGACTCCAGAAGGAGGAAGATGAATGCTGCAGGCCCTTTCCTGGCCTGGCACAACCATTTGCAGGAATGGAAGTGGCTCACCCCCAGAAATCAGCCATTGGCAAAAGGAGCTCCCCCACTTTGGGGAAAAGACAAGGCTTGGATTTCCTTTTCCAGCACCATCCTGGCCCAATCGGTGCCTCAATTTCCCAGCTTTTTTCACCTGCAGCCTCGGACAGGATGGAATTGAGGGGGTGTAATTTTGTTTTCCTAATGAAATTCTCCAGGACAGAGCAGGGAAGGGCTCAGCAGGGATTTGTCCCTGTCCCTCTCCCCAGGCTCGAGGGGATCTCCAGCCCCACCCTGAGTGCCCCCATGGCCTGGGGGGCCCAAACTCTTACGAGAGCCCCAAATCCTCAGGCTGGCTGCAAACCAACCCCTGGATTGTGTCCAGGCGGGGCGGAGGGGGGGGGGAGCCCGGCCCCATCGGCCCATCCCGGGGGGAGCGGCCGGCGCCGCTCCGTGCCCGTATAAGGGCAGGTCGGGCTCTCCCGGCCCAATCCCCGCAGGAATGGGAACACCTGAGCCGGGCCCCGCCCCGGGAGCTCAGCCTGCCCAGGGGAGCGCGGCTCGCCCTGCTCGGGCCGGGGGGGCAGCGGCCGCAGCCTCTCCCCACCTGGCACAGAACGGGAGTTGTGTCCGGTGGGAATTCCGCCCTGGGAACAGTGGCCCCAAAGTGCCCATGTCTGCTCAGCTCTAAGGCGGAGTGGCACCTTTCCCTCCCCCGCTCCCAGCCATTCTCCACACGGGAGGTGGAACAGCTCTCCCTGTATCCTGCGGCCAGCCCTGCTGGGATTCATCCCCCTAAACCCTCCTGGGATGGGGAGTCCCCAGTGTCCCCAGTCCCACTCTGTGTGATCCTGGCAGGATGCAGGAGCTCCGGGACTGGGAATACCGGGGGTAGAGGGATGTGCCAGGACCAGCTGGCCCCGGCCCCGAGCCTCCCAGTGCTGGCACCGGGATCTGGTGCCCCTGGCCGGGCAGGGCCTTGGATCTCCAGAGGTCCCTTCCAACCCCAGGTGTTCTGGGATCCGGGGACCTCACCTGGATCCCACCCCAAGGTTGCCCTGGGACCAGTGAAAAGGGAGCCCTAAGGTGCCACCAGGCCGGGGGGACACGGGAGGGACCCCGCGGTGCGGGCACAGCCGGGCGCTGTCCCCGTCCCTGTCCCCGTCCCTGTCCCCGTCCCTGTCCCCGTCCCTGTTCCCGTCCCTGTCCCTGTCCCTGTCCCTGTCCCCGTCCCTGTCCCTGTCCCCGTCCCTGTCCCTGTCAGCCGCCGCTTCGCACGGCCCGGCGCAGCCAGCCCCGGAATTCGGGAGAAAGCAGAATTCCCTTGTTGTGCTGCCAGGGCCGGGCCGTGCCCGGAGCTCCGCGGGAGCGGTGCCAGCCCGGCCGCGGGGCTGGGAGTGCCCCACGGGACGGGGGACTCGCACACGCAGCAGCTGCCGCTGCCCGGCCCCACCCTGCCCCAATTCCTGCCCCAATTCCTGCCCCAAATGCAGCCAGGGAAGCACCACCTGGGACACAGAGGGAATTGGGGGGTTGTCCGAACTCACACCTGCACAGACCCCCGTGCCCAGGGTGGGGCAGGAACGCAGAGGAGCAGCCTGCCCTTGGACACTTGGAGGAACCATTTCCAGCTCCCCCGTGCTCCCCCTCTGCTCTGCAGGCTCGGAGGGTACGGCTGAGCTCCTGCTCCAGGGCCTTCCCTTCCCACACATCCAAACCTGGGGCTCAGCCGGAGAAAAGGAGGCTCAGGAGGGACCTTCTCCCTCTCACAACACCCTGACAGGACCGTGGGGGTCGGGATCTGCTGCCAGGGAACAAGTGAAAACAGCCTCAAGACGCATTAGGGAAGATTTAAGTTGCATTTAGAAAAAATTTATCACTGAAAAGGTTGTAAAGCACTGGAAGGGGCTGTCCAGGGCAGGGGCAGAGTCCCCATCCGTGTAAGTGTGGCTGTGGCACCTGGGGACACGGTCGAGGTGACCAGAGTGGTGCTGGGTTGATGGTTGGACCTGATGCTGTCTGAGGGCTTTCCTAACCTGAGCAGTTCCATGGTTTGTGGACTGCAGTGACCAGACATGGTTCCTGGGGCTTGGACCAGGCTCAGCTCGTCCTCCCCACTCCCTCCAGGCACTGAACACCATCCCAGAGTTTCCTCTCCAGGATCAGCTGGAGCCTGTGGGGTTGGAGGAGGAGGAAGAGCCCAGATCACAGCACACGTTCCCCTTGGGACACGGGCATGGCTTGGGCCTGGACGTCCTGGAATCATGGAATGGTCTGGGCTGAGGGACCCCAAAGCTCATCCCATTCCCAACCCCCCCATAGGCAGGGACACCTCCCACTGTGCCAGGCTGCTCCAAGCCCCGTCAGCCTGGCCTTGGACACTTCCAGGGATCCAGGGGCATCCTCTGGGAAATCCATTCCAGGGCCTCACCAGCCTCACAGGGAGGAATTCCTTCCCAATATCCCATGTATCCCTGCCCTATGGCAGTGAGAAGCCATTCCCTGTGTCCTGGCACTCCAGGCCCTTGTCCCAAGTCCCTCTCCAGCTCATCTGAAGCCCCTTTAGGCACTGGAAAGGGCTCCAAGGTGACTCCAGAGCCTTCCCTTCTCCAGGCTCTGCTCCCTCCCAGCCCCACAGATCTCTCTGATGCACAAATTCACCAGGAACTCTCCAAATCTCAGTCAGGACGCACAGAGGGATCTGGGGGATCTGGGACAGTGCCCTGTGCCTGTGGAGGGATCTGGGGCATCCAGGGCTGTGTCCTATGTCCATGCAGGGACTCAGAGGGAGCAGAAAAGCCCCAGCTCAGCAGAGAAAGGAGCTCACAGGGGCTGCTCCTGGCACAGCCCCTGGAACCAAGCCAGGAATTCACAATGGGAGCGGAGCTCAACCGCTCCTGCCCAGACCTGCCGTGTTTGCGAGGCTCCGGGCACACCCAGAAATTCAGGGCCTCGGAAAAAAAGCCCTCAGTACCTGGGCAGGGGAGGGAGAGGAGCAACCACTTCAGAGCTGAGGAATCCCAGGGTGACTCAGGCTCTGACGCAGGAAGCAAACAGGGCTGGGAATGGTGAGCAGAGGGTCGGGCAGCCCTGGGAGGGGATTCTGGGGGCCAGGCAGCCCCTGGGGCCAGGGAGACTTGGACCATCAGAGTTCATGGAATGTTTTTAGCTGCAGCAAAGCTGCTCCAGGCATTTCCCAACATCCACCTTTACCTGCCTCACAACTCACTCCAAGAGTTCCAAAATCTGCTTTGTCCCAGTGCTTCTCAGGCTAGTGAAATCCCAGTGCAGCACCATGAGCTGCCCCCTGCCCACAGAGAGACAATTCACCCTTGAAAAAAGGGGATATAAAACATCTGGAGTTTCACTTTCAATGCTTCCAGAGCCTCGTCATGGAGCCAAAGGGATCTGTTACTTCCCCTGGGCAGAAGGGATGTAGGGATGAAAACCCCACCACCAACATGAGACTTGGAGCCTTTGGGGGCTTGGAATTGCAAGGAGAGGAGTAAAACAGCCCCAGTTCAGTGCCTTGGCTGTGGATCCACTCTGGATTTACACCCCCTGCCCTCCACAGTGGGTAAATCCAGTATTCCCTCAGCATTCCCTGGGTAAGTCAACAGAATGACCAATCTGCACCAGTTCATCTTCCAGCATTCCCAGTGGTGGCACCAGTTTAAGTCCCAGTTCTCAAAGTGAGGACCTCATGGAATCCCAGCTGCTCTCTTGGTTCAAACCAACAACAGAAAACCCTCAAAAACTGGGGCCCTAAACCAGGGGGCAATAAATCCAGATATCTGGATCACAAGACACTCAAAAAGTCCCGGAGTTCATCTAGCCTTGGATTTGCCATGGGGAATCTGAAATTCAGGCGCATGAAATGTTTCCCCTCTTTCAGATCTCCCAAGGATCTGCCCTGTCCGAGTTCCCCCAGCCTGCTTTTGGGGAGCACAAGAGGAGCCTCTGGATGAAGGGCTGGAGTCCCACCATCCCTGCTCCTGGCAGTTCCCGACAGCAGCTCCTGCCATGGCCCACAGCCACGGGACACGCTCCGACCTGAGCCGGGATTTGGGATCGGCCCTCCCGGACGGATCTGCCCACGCCCGGCCCTGGCGGCAGCTCTGCACTTACACAACCCAGGGAAAAGCTTGGGCTGGATCGTGGGGATCCCACCTGGACCACGGGAGGGGATCCAGGGGTTGGCAGGACTGAATTCCAACACAAACTCCATGTGTCCCCCAGGAACAGCAACTCCCATCTTGCTGGAAGCTCCTCAGCCCACCTTGAGTGGAGGACAGAGCAACTCAGGGCCTTATGTTTGGCTTTATGAAACAGGCTTCGAGTGGCTCCAGCCCCTGCTCTGGATAAAATCCCAGTCCACAATTGGGGATTGCCTCTGGACTGCTCACCCTATTCCTCACTTCATCCTGGGAAGGGGCAGCATTCCCACTTCTTCCCAAAGAGCCTCAGCTGTTCCAACCAGGAACGACCCTGAATTCTCCACTCAGGCAAAGAACCTCCCCAGCTCGGCCATCCTGGTGCCCCAGCTGCATGTGGAAAAGGCAGGGTCAGCACAGACATACTCATGGTGCTCCCAAGGCCCCCAGAATCCTGCTGCCCCATCCCAAGGCCAGGCTGGTCGGGGCTTGGAACAACCTGGGCTATGGAAGGTGTCAGGAAAGGGATGGACTTTGAGTTTTCTCACCCAAACCATCCTGGGATTCTGGGACTAATCCAGGTGTACCTGAAGGAGGCATTAACAGAGCTGCCCTTCCCTGCCAGTTTAAACCCAGAATTCCAGCTCCAGCACTAATGGGATGAATCCCTGTGGATTTTGTGGGAGCTGGGCCCTTTCGACAGTTCCTTTGTGCCAATTCCTGTGCGTTTTACTCTGAACTAGAGTTTTTTACCAACCATCTCAAACATGCCAGGAATGGGGTGGGGATGTTTTGACAGGGAGGCCTGGATCACGTCCAGATCCCACCCAGCTCCCTCCTCTCACCTCTTGCTGCTCCCGACGTGCTCGACTCTGAGTGTCAAGAGACTGGAATTTGAGACAAAACAGACTCAGAGAGCAAACACTGCCCAGAGCAGGGGGAAATCCAGGGATATCAGGCCCAGGATCACACACACGGATCCCTGAGTGTGGGCATGGAACATTTGGGGCTAAACCTGCATCTGTAAAACACACCTTGGGGAGCACGTCTGATTCCCACCCGTGGGGGAGCATCCCTGAAAATCCGGGTGCACATCCCTGTTTTCAGCGAGGATCCTCGTTCTTCCTCAGCTGCTGCTGCACCTGGCTGGGAAAGGCGCTGGGGCGGCTCCGCCCAGCCCCGGGGCAGCTTTGGGAGCCGCTGTGGGTGCGTCCCCGGACCCTCCCGAGCCGCGATCCCTCTGATCCTCCCGCGTCCCTGCCCTGGGCTGGGAACGCCGCGGCTCCGGCTCCAACCCACTTTCGCTGGGTTTTGCACAGGAGGCAAATCTCGGTGGTGCAAAGCTCCCACATCAGCACATTGGCAGGAGTGGAGCCGTCCCGGCCATGCGGGCACAGAAATGCCAAGGCCAGGGAAGGGGGGCTCCTGGAGCCTGTGGAGGTGCCCAGCTCCTGCTCCAGCCTTCCCGAGGTCCCTTTGGGGGTGCTGCTGGGGCTGGACTCGATGATCTGCCTTCTAACCTTGGTGATTCTGTGATTCCACCATCTCCCGCCTCTTCCCTCTGACCCAGCCACCTCCAATCCCCCCAGTCCACCTGGTCTTCCACCCTGGAACCACAGTTCAGATGCCCTGAAAGCAGCTCCTGTCATGGGGAAAGCAGGACCTTTCCCTGTTCTGTCACCAACCAAACCTGGATTTCTGTGACGACACAGCACAGAGAGGGGTTTGGATCAGCCACTCTCTGGGACCTCCAAGGGATCCCATGGCCTCCTCTGGGCTTCCCAAAGCCTTGTGGACCCTTGGGATGCTCCTGCACAAGGTGTTCCCCCAGGGATCAGTGGATTCAGTGCCCACCCCCACCCTGCACCCAAAATCAGAGTCCAAAGAAAAGTCCAAAGGAACCAAGTTCTGCATCAATCAACTGGGGCCATCCTCAGGGTATTTCCCAGGGAATAGGGGGAGAATCATGGAATCCCAGAAGGGGTTGGATTGGGAGGGACCTGGAAGCTTCCAGTGCTCTCTGGGACCTCTGGGTGCCCTGTCCCATTCTCTGCTCCTGTGTCCACACCCCCCACTGCATCAGAAGCTTTATGGGCATTTCCACTCTCACTAAAACATTCCTTCACCTTCCAACTCTCTAAATCCTTAAAAATCCTTACAACTCTTCCTTTGGAGCCTGAAGGGGAACCAGCCCAGCTCCACCATGGAGTCCAGATCCTACAACTCCTTACAAAGCCTTTCCTGGCTGAGCCTGTCCCACGTGAGTCAGCTCAGCACAACGCCCGAGTCAGCACTTCCCACCAACCAGCTGGAGCTGGGCCTGGAAAAACGCAGCCACATCCCCGTGGAGGGGACCCGCCGGGACCTGCCGGGCTGGCACAGAGCACAGGGAATGTGCTGGTGACAGCACCCGGGAGAAACGCGGAGCAGGAGAGAACAGGGAGCAGCTCTGCCTCCCCTCCAGGCACAGGGCCCTGTTTGGGACATGTCGGAGGCTCCTGGGAAAGCTGGAGCCAGCCCACAGCCCAGGGAAAGCTCCTTTGGCCATGGGAATCCCCCCAGGTCAGGTCTGCACTGAGGTTACCCACGCCAGGTCAGATCCCACCCCCAGCACCCACAGCACGACCCTCAGGAGAAGGGAGCTCAGGAAGGCACGGCCAGCAGAACCCCAAGGATTCCTGGGTCCATTCCCAAGCCTCACCTAGGGTTAGCCAAGCTCAGGTGAAATTCCCATGTCCAGCCTCAATCTTCAGGAGAATGGAGCTCATGACCACAAAGCCCAGGAGGTATTGCAGGAATACTTGATTCCCAAACACTCAAAGCTCAGGAGATACTCCAGTTTGATTCCCCATTCTCATCCTCCTTTCCTCCCTCCCCTCCTCTCCCAAGCAGCTCCCAGGCTCACAAATCCCATGGGATCCCTGTTCCCTCTCACTGAGCCTTCTACATGGCACCTTTTCCACTCAGACCTTTCCTGCACCTTCCTGTGCTCCCCTGTGCAACTCCTCTGCTCTCTCCTGGCTTTTCCATGGAAATCTGGACATCTCTCCCTGCCCTGAGCCCTGAACAAGCTGTCCTGAAAGAAGCCAAACCAGAAGTCCCCCAGGTGGGTTGAGGCTAAGTGGAAAAGGGGCCTTCCCACATCCCTGTGGTTGCCCAGATCCAAGGACAAGGCTGCCAACAGTTGGGATCCACAATGGGATTGGGGCAAACCAATCAGGGATTCATCCTAAGGGAATTCTGAGGAAAAGGTCTGAGCCCCACCTGTGTCAGCAATGGGGCAGGTGTGGAGGTAAAGCCCCACCTGAGGAAGGTCCTGCTTCAGGGGCTAGGGGACAGGAAATCCTTGGGGAGCTGCCCCAGTTATCCCCCAGGAGCTGGCATGGGTCAGGCTGAGAATATCCAGGCAGACAACACAGCAGTGACTCCCACAAATCATTCCTAGGAGATCCACGAGCCCTGGACAGAAGGCACCACACATTCCAAAGGAGACCTCACAACTTCCAAATGCCCTTGTGTTCATGCACTGGTCACCCTTGGAGACACCTACAGAGGATGTTCCTGCCCAAGGGGATGGATCTTCTCCAGGTGGACACGAGCAGCTCTCTGGGGCCTTTGGGAGAGATATTCCATATTTGCATATATTCGTTAGAGATTTGGGAAGGATCCTTCATAGAAGGGTTGTCCAGCCCTAAAAGGCTGCCCCAGAACAGGGCAGAGTCCCCATCCCAGAAAGTGTCCAAGAAATGTGTGGATGTGGCAGGGCTGACCTTGGCACTGGGTTGGACTTGATGATCTCCAAGGGCTTTTCCAACATGAACAATTCCGTGATTCCTGGCTCAGGCTGTCACCTGCTCTGAGGGGACACCAAGACTGGCTGGATTAGAGGAGTTTTTCCCATAAAACCTTCACCCTCCTGCCTGTTTTCCTCACACAGGGAGTGGGAGTTCTGCCCAAAATGCCAGCAAGGATCTCTTCCCTCACAGCAGTCCCTTCAGTGAGCTTTTCCCAGCACCATCTCACACAGATCCATGGAATGGTTTGGGTGGGAAGGGACATTAATGCCCATCAAGTGCCACCCCTGCCATGGGCAGGGACACCTCCCACTGTCCCAGGCTGCTCCAAGCCCCATCCAACCTGGCCTTGGACACTCCCAGGGATGGGGCAGCCACAGCTGCTCTGGGAAATCCATTCCAGGGCCTCCCCAACCTCACAGGGAACAATTCCTTCCCAATATCCCATCTATCCCTGCCTTCTGGCAGTGGGAAGCCATTTCCCCTTGTCCTGCCACTCCAGCCGTTGTCCCAAATCCCTCTGCAGTTCTCCTGGCGCCCCTCTGGGCCCTGGAAGGGGCTCCAGGGTCTCTCTAGAGCCTTCTCCTCTCCAGGTGAACACCCTCAGCCCTCCCAGCCTGGCTCCAGAGGGGCTCCAGCCTTTGAATTCAAGCTGAGAGTGCCTGGAGCAGGGGTGTCCAGCAGGGATGTTCCCAGAGTTAATGGAGATGCAGAGACAGAGCTGAGCCATCCCAGGGCTGGCAGGTTTGGGAGCCTCCCTGTTCCCTCCCTGTTCCCTCCGTTTGATCCATGGAGGATCCCAGGGAGCTGCTTTGATGTGTCAGCCTGGCAGCAGGGCCTGTTCCAGCACGACTGCTCCCGGATTCCTGCGGGAACAAAGCTGCACCTCAGCAGCTTCCAGAGGCTGAGACTGACCCCAGGGCAGTGCAGGGACACCAAGTGACACAGAGGGACCCCCTCAGCATCAGCACCCCTGTCCTTCCCAGGAATTACAACCCAACAATCCAGCAGAATGGGTTATCCTGGGATCCTGGAGCACCCCATCCCACAGGATCAGACCTCCACAGGGCCAGGTCTGATCCCTGACATGACGGGGGTTTAATCAATTATCCAATGTGTGTCCTGCCCTGGAAACATGGATCAGATCCCTCCTGAGCTCCCATGCTCCACAGCAGGGTCCCTGCACGAGTTTAGGCAGCTCTGGCCTCAGAACTTTCTCACTCCCAATAAAACCGGCACCGTCATTCCAGGGATGATCCAAGGATGGAGCAGCTTTGTTAAACATCAGAACGAAATTCCAGGGGGCTGACAAGAAACATTTTATGATCCTGACTGAACTGGGATTGTCAGGGCAGAAAAGATAAGGTCTGAGATTATTTTCTAGTGCCTGGAAGCAGATCCCCACCCTAGATCATGACTCCAGCCCCTTCCAGTGGGCCCAGCTCCATGGGAACAGGGATACTCCAAATTAACTCATTCTACAGAACTTGAGCCTGAGCTAAGAAATGGTGGCAAAGATTATGTCTATAATGATCTGTGCCAAGGGGAAAACAAACCTGCCTCAGTTTGTTCCACAAGTGACTAAAATGGGAAACCTGAGGTGTTGAGATGAAATCCCAGAGAGGGATTGAAGAGCTCAATGAGAAGCTTCCACAATGGGCCAGTTTTCCACCATGACCAGGGAGGATAAAGCCTTGGAGACTCCAAGGAACCCTTCCCACCTGGAAATCAAACCCAAGGGTTCATGGCCAAGGCACTTCCATTTCCAGAACTGGCAGCCTGAGGAAGGGAACAGCCAAATTCTCCCTATTTATAACCCAGTGGAGCAGGGCCTGCCTGCAGCACATCAGGGAATCCTGGAATGGTTTGGGTGGGAAAGGACCTTAAAATCCATCCCATCCCACCCTTGCTATGGGCAGAGACACCTCCCACTATCCCAGGCTGCTCCAAGCCCCATCCAGTCTGGCCTTGGACACTTCCAGGGATCCAGGGGCAGCCACAGCTGCTCTGGACAAACATCCAGAGTGACCCCAGCCTCACCCTTGGATTTGTGGTTGGTTTTCCCACCAAGATCCCACCAGGGCTCTGCTCCCTCTCCAGTTCACCTCCCCAGTCCAACCTTTGCCCCAGAACTGGTGACACTGGGAGGGAAAAGCCAAACTCCCAAAGTGTGTCTGGGACTGCTCTTTTCCCAGCTCTCCAGTATCAGATTCCCAGATTTCCACAAGTTGCCACCTCTCCCTTTTCTTCTGTAATTCCAAAGTGACAGGAGGAGCAAGAAGGAACCTGCCCTGAGCTGAGCCAAGGAAATTCAAACCTCTGCCCTGGGACCTGCAGGGACAAGTTCCTGGGCCCAGGAAGCTGCTGCCAACTCCCAGCTCCCAACGTGGTTCCCTCCACTCCTGGACTGCTTGGATTAAACTGGAAGTTGAACTAATCCATTTTTTGCCATGCCCCCAGTTAGAAATCATGGGATGGCCTGTGTGGGAAGGGATGTTAAAGCCCATGCAGTCTCACCCCGGAGGGACAGGGCAGGGACACCTTCCACTGTCCCAGGGTGCTCCAAGCCCCGTCCAACTTGGCCTTGGACACTGCCAGGGATGGGGCAGCCATGACTGAACATTGACAGAACTGCCATTCATTTTCCCAGCCAGGAATTCCATGGGGTGGGAGCTGCCCACACCTCAGCATCAAAGCCAAACACAGCTGAACAAACTCTTTGAGAAAGCCTTTTATGGATATGATCCAGCTCTGGCTTGGAGATTCCCTTTGAGGAAATGCAATTGCATTTGCTGAAGTCCAGCCCAATTCTAGGAAGGGGGAGCTCATAGAAACTTCTAAATGTAGTAAATTCGAAAAGTAGAGAATGAAAACCTGGATGAGCTCTGGGAAAGGTGCTGCTGGGGGGACTCATCCCTTCCAGAGCCAGGGGTGCGGGAATGGGAAGGAATCACAGCTGAGGAGTCTGAAGAATTCCTTCTGCTCCAAGGGCTCAGGAAAAGCAGCCATGCAAACGGCACAATGACCACAGAACCATGGACTGGCTTGGGTTGGAAAAGCCCTCTGAGATCATGGAGTCCAAACAACCCTCAGCACGACCAAGGCCACCCCTGACCACGTCCTCAAGTGCCACATCCATACAGCTGTGAAATCCCTCCACGAGTGGGGACTCCCTCTCCAGCTGTGTCAAGAAATTCTGGATGTGGAAGGGAGCAGCCCCAGGACATTTGGTGCCCTCAGGTTGTTTCCTCTGGCCACTCTCCAGGTCCTGCTTGGGCTCTAGAGTTCCACGCTCCATTTTTCCCTGGGAATGTGTCCTTTGTACTCCCCCAGCATGGGAATCTGGGAGACAGCAAAGTGTCCCTTAGAGAAAGTGACATTTGAGTGTCACAGGAGTGACAGTAGAGAGAAATCCAAAATAAAAATAAAAAAGGATCTCATCGACTCCAACCCAATCCCGCTTCCTCCAAGGGCTGGAAGCACCTGCAGAACCACCTGGGACGTGGAAGCTCCACTGTCTGAAGCGTGATGTTTCACCATCCCTGCCTCAATTCTTCCGTGCAAGGAAGGGGAGAGTGACCACCCCACAGCATGGGGGAGGCTTAATGAGTCCCAGCACTTGCCAGGGGACTAATTAATCCCTGCAGGGATTATTGGGAACAGGGCACAGCTCTGAGCCCAGGCTCCAGCTCAGCACCTCAGGTTTTCCATCCCAAAAGTGCTGTGCAATCACACAGCCAAGATTCCCCATCAGGGAATCAAACCCATTCTGGGAATGCAAAAACTGAGGCAAACTGGACTGGAGGCTGAGAACAATCCCAAAGCTCAGAGCTCAGGAGCTTCCCAAGGCACAGCCAGATGCTCCAGGAGAGCTCTGCACTGCCAGGGGAGCTCCAGCTCCCTCAGCAGCAGCAACAACCCCTGGCAGGCCCATCCTGGGATCAGGGACATCCCTCTCCTGTCCTACTCCAGATATCCTGAATCCGACCAGGGTGACCAAGCCCTCAACTGTGTCAGGCTGTCCAGAGCAGCTGTGGCTGCCCCATCCCTGCAAGTGTCCAGGGCCGGGCTGGACAGGGCTTGGAGCAGCCTGGGATAGTGGGAGATGTCCCTGCCCATGGCAGGGGTGGGATGGAAAAATATTTGGAGTCCCTTCCCACCCAAACCATTCCCTGACCCCAGGATCTCCATTTCCCCATGATCATTCCTTTTCCATGAGGAATGGCAGCAGAGCTTCACCCCTGTCCCAGAAGCAGATGTGGGTTTAACCCCCGGCTGGAATTTCCCTCTGTCCCACTCTCAGGAAAACTGGGAACACATTTTAGCCATATGGGAAATGCAGAGTGTCAACAACAGACAGAATTTTCCAGATCCTTACTGCAGCTGGGATCCATGGGATCTCCTCCAGGCTCTCCCATCGCTGTATCCCAGAGCTCTTCCCACCTCTCCAGTCCCAACACCTTCCTGGACAGCAGGAGCATGGAGCTGAAAGGAAAATGAAAGTGTTCTTTCCTTCTCTTTGCTGAAGGACTGACTCCATCTTGAGCTCTGCCGTATCCCAGGATCATGGAACCATGGAATTGTTCAGGCTCAAGCCCTCAGAGATTATTAAGTCCAACCATCAACAGAGCACCGCCCTGGTCATCCCTGACCGTGTCCCCAAGAGCCACATCCACACTTTTCTTGGACATTCCCAGGGATGGGGATTCCCTCACTGCCCTCTTCCAGCACTTGACAACCTTTCCATGAAGGAATTTTCTCAACATCCAACCCAAATTTCCCCATGTGCAATTAGAGGCCGTTTTTCCCTTGTTCCCAGGTAGCAGATCCCAAATCCCCCCAGCTCCACCGTGCTGTCAGGGAATTCAGGAGAGGGAGAGGGGAGGGGTACCCCTCAAGCCTCCTTTTCTCCAGGCTGAGCACAGGGACTTGTTTTGACCATTCTGAGCTGTATTTGTGGCAAAACCCAAAGGATTTGGCTGTGCCAAAGCCAGGCAGAGGGAATTCTGGAGCTGGGCCATTCCTGAGCCACTGGGACAGAGCCATATCAGCAATTCCAAAGTCCAGGAATGAGAGATAAGGAGCCATCACGCAGTTACAGACACACTAGGCATGTGTGTCCAGCATGGACCTGCATGGACAGCATGGAAAAGCTGGAAAAATAGGAACTATCAACTCCAAGCCACTGTTCCCTCAAGCAGCAGCCCAGGAGAATTCCCCAGGCACATCCTGGGGGGATTCCCAGTAACTAAGGAACATGAACCAGGGTCTCTCTGAAGGAAAAGATTCCTCCAGCCAGGGGCAGGAACAACAATTTTGGGTGCACTTTCCTGGCAACTCTTCCTAGAATTTTCCACAGGGAAGAATGAAAATCCCCAAAGGAAAAAAAAAGGCAGAAATTCTTTCCCCCTTTAACTGGGAGCAGGGACGGGGCCAGGCTTAGCTCAGAAACATTTCAAAGGTGAAATAAAACAGCACCAAATATTGACACAAGGGAAGGAAAACATTCCAGGGGGGAAGGGTGTGGGATGCACGATCCTCCAGTGCCCCCAGCAGCACGACTGGGAAAGAGCAGCTGAGCAGGAGGAAAGGGAGGAAAACACAGGATGAGTGACGCCCCTGGAGTCAGCAGAGCCTCCCCAGAGCTCTTGGAATGTCAGGGAGCTGCTGGAGGAGCTGCAGGATCCCTGGAGAAGTTTCATTTATGGGAAGGGCCTCAAAAGTTTTCCTGCAACCCTGCTCGACATCCTGAAATACCCAGAATCATGGAATGGTTTGGGTGGGAAGGAACCTTAAAATCCATCACATCCTGTCCCATGCCATGGGCAGGGACAGCCTCCACTGTCCCAGGCTGCTCCAAGCCCTGTCCAACCTGCCCTTGGGCACTTTCAGGGATCCAGGGGCAGCCACAGCTCCTCTGGGAAATCCATCCCAGGGCCTTACCACCCTCCCAGTCAGGAATTCCTTCCCAAGATCCCAATATTCCCTGCCCTCTGGCACTGGGAAGCCATTCTCTGTGTCCCGTTGCCCCATCCCTTGTCCCAGGCCCCTCTCCAGCTCTCCTGGAGCCCCTTCAGGCACCAGAAGGAGCTCCAAGGTTTCCCTTCCCTGACAAATCCATCCAGGTTTTCCCATGTCCCTGCTCACCTGGGCAGGAGCAGCGACACAAGAGCACCACCTCCTGGAGGTGACACCTACTGTGCCTCTGGAATGGAGAAGGAAAAAGGTTCGGGACACCCCTGGGCTTCCCTCGCTCCCACTGGAGCAAGGAAAAGTGGAAGGACAACAGAATTACCAGCTCAGTTCCCTGGCACCCCTCAGAAAGAAATGGGAATAAAAACAGGACTAAAAACCCCAACACGGAATTTAGGATAAAATCCAGTGATTTTTATTCCAAGGATATTATTTCCAAAGGCACTCACCGTTACGGATGAACCCCTGTCCTGGGAAGTTGAGGTAGGGGTGCCAGGTCCAGGGAGGAGACTGTGCTGCAGGTGCCTCACCTGAGTCCAGGGGGGAGTTTTGGGTGGATTTTGGGAAACAGTTCTTCATCCAGAGGGTGTTGGGCACTGGAACAGCTCCCCAGGGAATGGTGACAGCCCCAAGAAGCCAGAGCTCAGGGTGCTGGGATTTTAGTGTCAGTGGGATTTTTGTGTTGTCCTGAGCCAGGAGTTGTAGTTGATGATCCTGGGGGGTCCCTTCCAACTCAGGGTACTCCATGATTCTGTGATCCCTGTGGGTGCCTTTCAACTCTGATTGTTCCATAATTCTGGAGGTCAGAGACTGCACTCTCAGGCACTGGGTGGGATTTTGGGATGTCCTGTGCAGGGCCAGGAGTTGGACTCGATGATCCAGGTGGGTCCCTTCCAACTTCAGATGCTCCATTACCCTGTGATCCTCATAGCTCCCTTTCAGCTCTGGATATTCCATGATTCTGGAGGTCTGGGAATGTCTGGACAAGTTGGGCATCAGGATTTTTGGATTAGTGGGATTTTTTGGGGATATCCTGGCAAGGCCAGGAGCTGGACTCGAGGATCCTTGTGAGGCCATTCCAATCAGGACATTCTACATTCCCTTAGGCATATTCCCTATTATTGCAGGGAATATTCTTGATACACATGGAAAGCACATGTAGGAACTTGGGATTCCAGAAGCACTTCCTTGAACAAATTTCCACCCCACAAAATCAGTTAAAACTGTCCCAAAAAACCAGTCACAGACATTCCTTGCCTTGGATTCCCACGGGAAGTCACGGCCTGGTCCTAACAGGGATTTAGGAATTCCCAGATCTGCCTCCACGAGTCCACGGATGTGGGAGGCCGTTCCTCAGTCCGAGCCCTCGGCACGGGCGCTGGTGGATTTGAAGAGCAGCAGGCTCCTATCCCAGCTGGTGCTCCCGAAGGAGCAGACGAGCTCCATGGCACACTCCTGCGTCAGGATGCGGGTGATGCTCTGGGCCATGTCCCCGTTGATCCGTAGGGAGCGGAAGTGCTCGAAGTCGTGGCGGCCCAGCCTGCGGAGGCGGCGCGCGGCCGCCCGGTAACACCGCCACGGCTGCGGCTCCACCAGCAGGAAGGTGCACAGCGAGGCCAGCAGCGCCAGGAACTCCAGCAGGCCCCTGTCCCCGTGGTTCAGGTGGATCCACATGGTCACGGACATGCAGAAGCCGATGTCGAAGGAGGAGCGGCCGAAGCTCTCCAGGTAGGAGCTCAGGAAGGGCTCCCTGGCCCCGGGATCCATGATGTCCAGGCTGGCAAAGGAGATGGAGGCAGGGAAGGGGCTGCTCTGCTGAGCCCTGCGGATCAGCTCGGGGTCGATGTCACAGCACAGCAGCTTCAGCTCCTTCCCGGCTTCCGGAGGCTCCGGGCTGGAATTGCTGTCCTGGAGCCCCAGGAGGTGTTGGTACAGAGCCACACTGAGCTCCTGTGGGAGGAAAACAGGGAATCAGGGAGACTCTCCAGAGCGTCCTCTCCGTGGGTGTCCAAAGGAAAATCTGACCAAGATCAGCAAAAGACCTGTCCCAGGAGCCCTGAGCGCCTGGAGAGCAGCCTGGATGCCCCACGCCAAGAGCCTGCTCCAAAAACCAGGGAATCATGGAATGCTCTGGGCTGGAGGAACTCAGCTTCCTGCTCCTGCCCAGGTGAGCAGGGACATGGGAAAACCTGGATGCATTTGTCTTTGTCTTTACTGGGAATTCGGTGTTTCCTCCCATGAGGAGAGTGTAGGGGGAAAAGCAAATCTGTGGATCGGGAAGGGAAGGGAAGGGAAGGGAAGGGAAGGGAAGGGAAGGGAAGGGAAGGGAAGGGAAGGGAAGGGAAGGGGAAGCTTGGAGCCTCTTCCACCTCTGCCATGGGACACTTCCACCCAACCAGCTGGCTCAAAGCCTGTGGAATTCCAGGGTCCCTGGCCTGGAATCTCTTTCCACAGTTCATACTGATGGAAAGTGAATTAATTAATTAATCCTTAATTAAAGGAGTTTCCATGGAGCTCCTGGAGCCACAGGCACAGGGCAGGCTGGGAATGTCCAGGTAACAGGTGCCTCCCACTGACTTGCTCCACAGGGTCACCTGGAATGGGATCTGGAATTGTCCTTTAGGTAAAGCCTCAGGGGAATTCCAAACCCCTGGAACCGAAGGATTGTCCCAGCCAGGGCAGGGGTGGAGGTGGGATCAACAATTCACCTGTGCTGAGCCAGGTGAGGCCACACCTGGATCCAGGGCAGGCCTCTGAGGGGCTGGAATGTGTCTGGAGCTGCGAATGGAGCTGGAGGTCTCATGTGGGACCTCCTTGTTCTCCAACAGGACAGGAGGTGCAGCCAGGAGGGGTCAGGATCTGCTCCCAGGAACAGAATGAGGGGAAGCAGATTCCAGGGGAGGTTTGGGTTCGATTTTAGGGGAAATTCCTCATGGAAAGGACTGTCTAGGGCAGGGGGAATCCCTATTCCCGGAGGAATGTAACAGATCCAGAACTTCCTTCCTCCCAGCATCCCATGGGAGCGGCTGTCCCACTGCTCCCAGTCCTGCCTCCAACACCCTTGGCACTGCCTGCCTCAGTCCTCCCCATCTCTCCAGGGCTCCCAGCACTCACCACCAGTGTCCCCCATCTGCCTCCCTCGGCTCCTCCATCCCTGCCTTTCCCAATATTCCCAGTTTGTCCCATTGCCCTCCTCCTTCGTTCCCCACCAGTGTTCCCAGTCTGCACCACCCCACACCGGTGCCTCATCCCGAGCCTTTTCCATGGGCTGGATTGTCCCCCAGTTACCCCCCAGTCTGCCCCAGTGCCCCCAGTAGCAGGGCACTGCCAATCTGCCCCGGTGTCCCCAGTGCCCCGGAGTATTCCCCAGTACCCCACACCAGCGTCCTCCAGCCTGTACCAGCATCTCCCAGTAACCCACACCAGGGATTCCCAGTCAGCCCCAGTACCCCCAATACCCCAAACTGGTGCCTCCCCAGTTGTCCCACCCCGTCCCCCCAAGGCGCTCCAAACCCGCCCGCGTGCCGCCCCCTCACCCCGGAGTTGCAGCCCACATCGAGCCCGAGGAGCGGGCGGGTGGCCGCGGGGAAGAGGCTGCTCAGGAGCCCTTGGGGCAGGAGGCTGACGCGCCCCTCGGGGGGATGGAACCGGGAATAATTCGGGAAATTCCCGTAGGGAGCCGCGCCGGGCTCGGGGCCGCGGCTCCCCCGGCTCACGGGCGCCGCCATTTTCCCACGGCTCCACTCGCCGGGCGGGAACCGCAACTGAAGAGAAACGTTCCGAGGCAGAAATATTCCGAGAGGCGACGCGAGGCAAGCATCGGGACAAGGGACAGCGCCACCAGGGCAGCCACAGTCCCTTTGGGGTTAAAAGAAGAGATTTTGGAGATTTTTTGTAAAAAAAAAAAAACCTGTCTGAGCCCTGCCAGGCTGCAGAGGGACGGCGCCGACCACCCGTGTGTCCTCTTTGAACGCTTCCCCCCGCGCTGCCATGGCGACGCCGCGGCCCAGGCGGGACCTCAGGCCTTGGCGGGGTTCGGGTGTTTAAAAAGCATCTACATGTTAATTAAGTACTATTAAAACCTTATGTTATCATATAAACCATGTTCAATTTGTTCAAATAAGCAGCATATAAATGCTACTTATATCAACGTTACTGAAGGCATAATGGAATAATATAAACCAATGTTATAAACTAAATAACATACAAATGTTACATAAATAAATAACAAATAAACGTTATTCAAATCATATTTAAACGCATGATTGCGCTGGGGGTGCCCAGGACCCCACAGGCTGCAGCTAAGAGAAATTTTGAAGGAGAAGAAAATGAAGTTCCCTGTCAAAAGGGGTTTAAGAGGAGAGGGACGTTCAGGGTTAAGGGCCCTGGCACAGGTTTAGGGTTAAGCTGGCACAGGAAGCTGGATTTCATTTTGAAGAGCAGAGGGCGCCTGGAGCTCACAAATGCAGGTGAAAGCTTCCTACTCCCTCGATCCGTCCTTCTGTGTTTTCATGGAATCAGGATTTGGGTGGGAAGGGACCTTAAAATCCATCCCGTCCCATCCCACCCCTGCCACTGTCCCAGGCTGCTCCAAGCTCCAGTGTCCAGCCTGGCCTTGGACACTCCCAGGGATCCAGGGGCAGCCACAGCTGCTCTGGGAAATCCATACAGGGAGGAATTCCTTCCCCATACCCCATCCATCCCTGCCCTCTGGCACTGGGGAGCCATTCCCTGTGTCCTGTCCCTCCATCCCTTGTCCCCAATCCCTCTCCAGCTCTCCTGGAGCCCCTTTAGGCCCTGGAAGGGGCTCCAAGGTCTCCTTTCCCTTCTCCTCTCAGGTGAACACCCTCAGCTCTCCCAGCCTGGCTCCAGAGGGGTTCCAGCCCTCGGAGCAGCTCCATAGCCTCCTCTGGACTCACTCCAGCACCTCCTCATCCTCCCTGTGCTGGCACCTCTGGCCACAAAAGAAAGGCAGAAAAAGGTGCAAACTCCCCCTTCTCCAGGCAATGGAATTCAGGGGTTTGAGGTCTCCTCCAACTCTCTCTGGCTGGATTTAGGACCTCCAAATTCCTGTTTTCAACAGGCATGGGAAGCAGCTCAATCCCTTCCTCTTTCCAGCTCCAGCATCCCTCACGCCCTGACAAATCTCCCCCCTTATCCTACATCTCTCCATCCTTCCTTTCATGGTCCCAGTTTGATTAATCCGAATTTTTGCCCCAGTATCCAAAAGCCAAGTGCTGAAATTTGATGGATTCATCAGCCTTTTATGAGTTCTGCGGTAATTTCAGGGAACACTGGTGATGCCTCATCCAACTGCTCTTGGACACCTCATTGTTTGTGTGGGAATGTTCCACTTCTGTCCTTTTTTTTTTTCTCTAGAAAATGCAGGAAAATCCCTTCTGGCTGCACAGGCTGTTCAGCATCACTTCCCAGGAACCAAATTTCCCACATTTTGGGTTTGACTCCTTCCCAAAAGCGCAGACCTGCTGCATCAGGATTTCTGTCTTGGACAATCATCCCTTCAGAGTTGCTGGAGTGAGGTGGGAGTTCACCTCTCCCAGTGCAGGTTCTCATTTCAGGTGGTGAATTGTCCCTGGAGGAATTTTTTTCCTCCATTTACTCTTGAGAAAGCTCCAGCTGCTCTCCAGCATTGCAGAAAATTCCCTTAGTGCTGCAGCCCTCTCACAACTTATCCCCACTCACTGGTTTTTGAATCCTGTGGTCACATAAACCAAATGGGAAAGGGAGAAAATCCCTCATTCCAGGAGCCCTTTGGCCCTCAGTTCTCAGATACTGCTCATCCATGACACCTGTTCCAGATCCATGTGCTTTTTATTGCTCTGTGGGGGATGTTTTCCTTACTCATACCAGGGAAGAGGTGACTTGGGCTCCGTTAAACCTCCGAGCCGTGCCAGGATCTTGTTTATATTTTCAGGGATGAAGCAGCACCTGCACAACCAGAGCAGGAACAGGCACAGGAACAGTTTTGCAATCATTTATTAGCAATAGTCAGAGAAGATACAAAATCCTATTTACAGTGAAATCACAGGAACGACAGCTCCAAAGGGTTGGGATACAGAGCTGGGTGAGGACTTTGGGAGGAGGACACGAGGGAGCAGCTCTCCATATCCCACCCCAAATCCTGCATTCCTCAGCCTCCCAAGGAACTCCAGCTCCCCGAGCGAGACAGTGCTCAGTATCCATCAGGGCTGGCTGGGATGGGATCAGTGTGGAAAAAGGGACCAGGACACATGCAGGGGACACAGGAGGGCAGCAAGTCCCCCCTCACCTAGGTGCCTGGAGCGGGGTCATGCCAGGTGTTCTCAACAGGAGCAGAAAAGCCAGGATGCAGGGGCAGAAAAGCTGGGGCATGTCAGCAGAAAGCCAGGATGCAGCAGCAGAAAAGCCAGGATGCAGAAGCAGCAGCAAAGTTACTCCACACCAGAAGGAAAAAGAACAATTCCAGAGGGGGCTGCAGATCCATGTGTTCCTCCCCAGCTCCCAGCACGGCATTTTGGAGGAGTTTTGGGATTATTTCAGAGCCAGAGCTCATCATGGGGCTCCACACTCCTCCCTCCAAGCCTGGAAAGCACAAATCCCTACAGGAAAGAGCTGTGAGCCAGGAAAGGCTGCCCAGTCAGTCTGCTGAGGGCCAGGAAATTCCCTCTTGAAACTCTCTCTTTCTTCCACTTTTAGGGTGCCTGCTGCACCATTCCCAGTCCTGCCTGCTCAGCAATCCAAGGGTTTGGTTCTCCTCAGCAGGAACCAGCAGGGCATGAACTTCCTGCTGGCATCACCTCATGGTGATGGTGTCCTTCATCCCTACAAAGAATTTGAGTTTGGTTGGGGTGTTTTGGTCTGGTTGGGGGTTTTGTGCCTGATTGGGATGCTTTTGTCTGGTTGGGCTTTTTTGGTCTGCTTGGGGGTCTTTGATCTCGTGTTTTCTTGGGGTTTTTTTTAATCTGGTTGGGGGTTTTTTGGTCTGGTTGGGGTTTTTAGTGTCTGACTGGGGATTTTTTTTGCTTTGGTTTGGGTTTTTGGGGGGGTGTTTTGGGGAGGAAGGTAAGAGGAAAGCATCTCTTGTGCTCATCAGCGCAGCCGTGGAGGGGCCGGAGCATTTCTATTCTGTGCACAGTAACTTTCCCTGGACAGTGGACACGTGTGGCAGGAGGACAGGACATGTGTGGGGTAAAAGCCAGGGCAGAAGGAGCAGGAATGTGCCGTCCCAGCGTTCTGGCAGAGCCTCTCTCCAGCAGGGACTGCTGGAGGCAGCTCCGTGACGCACTCGCCCAGCATTCCCAGCAAGATGGGAGATACCAGGTCCTATCTGCAGGAAAGATCACTCTTGGAATGAGAGCAAAAGGCCCCTTATCTCCCTGAGGAGCTTTACAGTCCAAGATCAGCCAGCTGAGCCCCAAAGAGGGAATGTGAGCATGGCCACAGTGGAAAGTTACCTAAGCACATCCAGAGCCCATGCTGACATCCCCGTTTGGGAGAGGAGAAGTGGAAAACAGACAGGCAGAGGGAACACTGGTGTTCCAATGGCCTCAGTCTCTGGGATTAACCCCTTAGGAACGCTAATTTGGAGGAATCAAGACAATTCTGTGAAGGCGTCAGATCCTTAGGGTGGGTCACAGGATCGCAGCCCATTTCCCACATGGAATGGCATTTCCCAGCATGGAAACTCAGCCTCCTCCATCTCTTCTCTGCTATTTCCTGGCAATATTCCTTCTCTGGGACCCCAACCCCTCCAGTGAGGAGCTACACTCCAATGAGAACGAGCACACTCCCCTGGGTGGACCCATGGATCCGGAGGGAAGGGAAGGGAAGGGAAGGGAAGGGAAGGGAAGGGAAGGGAAGGGAAGGGAAGGGAAGGGAAGGGAAGGGAAGGGAAGGGAAGGGAAGGGAAGGGAAGGGAAGGGAAGGGAAGGGAAGGGAAGGGAAGGGAAGGGAAGGGAAGGGAAGGGAAGGGAAGGGAAGGGAAGGGAAGGGAAGGGAAGGGAAGGGAAGGGAAGGGAAGGGAAGGGAAGGGAAGGGAAGGGAAGGGAAGGGAAGGGAAGGGAAGGGACTCAGCCTCACAGCTGAATGCAAGGGATCCAGGGGAATTCTTCCTGCAGTGGCACCAGGGATGACCTCAGGGAGCTGCACGTCCTGAACAAACAGGTTCCTTGTGCCTGGAGGACTGAAAACCAGCTGTGTGATCCCACACTCCACGTTTCCAACAGCAGAGGCCACCAGGAATAGCGCAGAGGCCACCAAGCCCCAAAGGAATGTGAGGAACAGGGCAATGCAAGGATTCCCCAAGGCTTTTCCCTGGGCTCAGCTGCTTTTCCTGCCAGGATCTGACCAAATTCCCTGCTCTGCTGCCCTCACTGTTGTTTTGTGGCAGCCCTTTCACCCCATGACGGGCAGGACTCAGAGGACACCTCCAGCAGACCCTGGGGCCGGGAGGGCCCGAGTCTCCTGCCCCCAGTCTCCAGTTTGGGCTGGGCGGGAGTGGGGGGAGCAGAAGGGACACGACACTGAAGCCCTGCTTTGCTCTCTGGGTCACAAAGGCCTGACAGCAAATGTACAAAGCTGCGGGAGGGGCCCGGGGCTCCTCAGCGCATTGGATGGACCAGAAAGGGAGGGATTGGGTCAGGTTGGTGGTTTTGAACCCTTTCACCTCTGCTTTTCAATTTAACCCCTCACATCTGCCAGCACAGGGAGGATCCTGCCCTGCTACCCTCACTCCTGGCTGGAGCCAAAAAACTGCAGGAAGAAAGAGAAGATGTAGATGATGTCCAGGTAGATATTGAGGGCTCCAAAGATGTATTCCTCGGGGCTCAGTGAGTACCGGCGGTTCCCCATCAGCATCTGCGTGTCCAGGGCCAGGAACTGGAAGGGAAAGGAGAAAAACCCGGGACAGTGACAGGGAGGTTTAGCCCAGAGCAGCAAGAAGGGCTCTAATGACAGGAAAGTTTCCAGCGCCTCCCTGGACCCAGGACAAAAGTGCAGCCCCTTTTTTACGGGCTGTAACCACAATTTAAGAGCTCAGAACAAGGCACTGAACAAGCTGCAACTTTCCACTTCCCTCATTTCCCTCCTGACAATCAAATCCCGAGTGTAACTCCCACTCCAGGCCCTGTTCCCTCAGGCTTCCTCCGTCCCAGGGCCAGCTCTGGAGCCACCCTCCGTCCTCCTCATCTCCCAGAGCCCACAGCTTGTTATTCCCACACTTCCCCCGGGTGGGAAACACCTGCCAGGGAGCGAGGTGGTCACAGGGTGACCTGGCCCCAACAGGACATGGAGCAGCACCACCAGAAATGCCAGGCATGGCTGCAACCCACCATTTTCTCCTCCTGCCATCCTGCTGCCCCCGTGGGCCTAGAGCTCTCCAGGGCTGCACCATCCTCCAGAAGATGCTGTTTTATCCCCCCAGAACAAATCCCAGCTGAGCTGCCCTGGCAGGGCCAGGCCGAGGCTCTGACTGATGTTTATGGGGTAATTATCAGATGTTGAAGCCTCCTTGTATTTTACAGAGGGATCTTGAGCCGTGAATCAGCGCCGAGCTCCCTGCGCTCCCTTGGAGTGACTTTTATGGGTGCTAAAGGCAATTGCTCAACTGCTCCGGTTCCCAACGTGCCCAGTGGGCACTGCCTCGGAGCACGGGCAGCCTCGGGCTGAGCCCCGGCTCCCGGGAGCACCTCTGCAGACACCTGCCCGGAGCTGCTCTGGGGAGGGACCACCAGGAACAAGCTGAGCCTTTCCTTGGAGGAGCTGCCCAGCTCCAGGGATTTTCCCGCCTGTGTAAACCCTCCTAATGCCTCTTAATCCCCAGTCTCAACCTTCCCTGTCTTTCTGCACCTCTGTGAGCCAAACTCATCCCAATCCTTGGCTCACTCTCACCCAACCAGCCCCGACTCCACCATGCAGCCTCATCCCTGGATTCCCGTCACTCCCAGGGCTGTGCCGAGCTCAGCTCCTCCTGCTCCTCTCCAGAGGCACCTTTGGCCTGTCCCCAGGATCCCTGCAGAGCCATCCAGCCGGGATTGCTCACCCCACACAGCGTGGCACTCACACCATGCCCTGCACCAGCAGCGGCACGTCTGCGGCACCTCCTGTGCCGGGGATCGCTGCTCCAGGCCCCCCGAGCTCTGCAATCCCTGCCCCGGCTCCCAGACCCCTTCCCAATTGTCTGTTCTCCCTGCCGGGTCCCAGGGGCAGCCACTCACCATGGTGAAGATCCCAGCCCCGAGCAGAGCGTAGATCGCGTGGAGCCATGGGACCTGAAGGACACGGGCACAGGGACAGGGACACACACAGGGACACAGGGACACGGACACAGACAGGGACATATGGACACAGATAGGGACACATGGACACGGACAGGGACACGGACACAGGGACACATGGACACGGACACAGACAGGGACATATGGACACAGATAGGGACACATGGACACGGACACAGGGACAGGGACACACACAGGGACACATGGACAGGGACACAGGGACACAGGGACACACACAGGGACACATGGACACGGACACAGGGACACATGGACACGAACACAGGGACAGGGACACACACAGGGACACATGGACACGGACACAGGGACACAGGGACACGGACACGGACACAGACAGGGACATATGGACACAGATAGGGACACATGGACACGGACACAGGGACAGGGACACACACAGGGACACATGGACACAGATAGGGACACATGGACACGGACAGGAACACGGACACATGGACATGGACACAGGGACAGGGACACACACAGGGACACATGGACACGGACACAGGAACACAGGGACACGGACACGGACACAGAAAGGGACATATGGACACAGATAGGGACACATGGACACGGACACAGGGACAGGGACACAGATAGGGACACATGGACACGGACACAGGGACACATGGACACGGACAGGGACATGGACACATGGACACGGACACAGGGACAAGGACATGGACACAGACACAGAGACAGGGACACACAGACAGGGACACACGGACACAGACACAGCCGTCAGAGCTGGACACTTCACTCCCAAGGTATTTGGTTCCCAGGTGGAGGGGGAAGGTTGGGAAAGTGCTCTAAAAGCCCAGACTGGATTTGCCCCACTTCCAGCTTCAACAGTTTCTTTGGGAATGTTTCTATGGCACAGAACAGGACATGGGGCTCAGTTCCTCCCTCTCTGAGGCTTTTGTATCCATTTGGCTCCTAAACTCCATCAGCTGTTTGTTATTCCAAACAGCATTTGCCCCAGTGACTGTCCTGTGGAAATCATGGAATGGTTTGGGTTGGAAGGGATCTTAAAGCCCATCCAATCCCATCCCTGCCATGAGCAGGAACACCTCCCCCTATCCCAGGTTGCTCCAAGCCTTGTCCAACCTGGCCTTGGACACTTGGGGGGCAGCCACATGTCCCAGTCTCGGCATTCTCCTGATGGGAACATTTTGGAGCACCCCCAGAATGGACTTATTTACCCAAACACTGCTGATCCCAGTGGAAGAAACACCAAATATTCCAGGAGCTGGACCCAGCTTTAATTTGCCTGAGGGAACTGCTGGATCTGTGTCAGGGGAGCTTTGGGTTAGATATTGGGAAAAAGTTCTTCCTCCACTGGAGCAGCTCCCCAGGGCTGCCAGAGCTCCAGGAGCATTTGGACAACGCCCAGGTACAAGGTGGGATTGTTGGGATGTCTGGGCAGGGCCAGGAGAGCATGACCCTGGTGGGTCCCTTCCCCCTTAGGATATTCCATGATTCTGTGATTAATTAACAAGAGGGAATCCGTGGTAATCACAGGCGGAATTTCACTGGAACTGGGACCAAAGCTCAGCCCCTGCTGTGGCCCAGAGGAACCAGGAGAAGGTGCTGGTTCAACCCAAGATGTGTTCAGTGAAGGCAGGGCTGTCCCTGCCTCTCTAGGGATCTCTGCTCCCTCTCAGAGTCACCTCCTGCCTCCCGGGCTCATTCCTGCCTGCCTCCGACTGCGCTTATCTCACCACGTGTCACATGAGGAGGAGATGTCTCTCCAGTTTCATGGCTGTGCTTTGGCACTGGAAGCAGCTCCAGCCTCACCTTCTCACTGGGAAAAGGAGAAGCTCAAGCCCAGACAGCCCAAATCCAACCCTTTGGAATCCCCAGGCTGGATTTGTCCAGTACCAGGTCCAGGGCTGGGACCAGTGGGAATGTGCTGGAGGTCTGCCTTAGGGAATGACTCAGGGCAGAGGAGCTGGCTGGGACGGGGAGGGATTTGGGATCTCAGGAGCCTCTCAGGTGATTTATGGCACCTGCCTGCTCCCACCCCTTCCCCTCATCCATCTCCTGTCCCCAGGGCTGCCAGGCACCTGCCAGGATGAGACACCCTTGGATGCAGCCTGGCCCTGCTCCAGTGTGCTTGGTAGCTGCTCCAAGATTTCCCCTGGGCACAGCTGGGGCCAGGAGTGGCTCAAGAGGCCAAAAGAAGTGGCTGGAGCTGTTGGTAGGCCCCAGGGACACACAGGGGTGTCACTGTCCCCTTAGACTTGGCCCCTGAGGGTCACTCAGACCTCAGGGTCACTGGGGCCTCAAGATTTTAACTCTGCAGGTGCTGGGTGTTAGTCCTGAGTCCAAGTCCTGCCCTGGACTTGGGACAGTTTAATGTGCTCATTTCCCAGGTTTTACTGAGGGGAAACTGAGGCCTGAGCAGAGACACCTGTGCTCAGGTGAGACCCTATCTGCATCCAGGGGGGCCCCAGCACAGGAAGGGCAAAGATGCATTGGAAGGAGTCCAAAGGGAGCCATGGAGCTGATCCGGGGGCTGGGGCCAGGCTGGGAGAGCTGGGGAATGCTCACCTGGAGAGGAGAGGGATCCAGAGAGACCCTGGAGTCCCTTCCAGGGCCCAGAGGGACTCCAGGAGAGCTGCAGAGGGACTGGGGACAAGGGATGGAGGGACAGGACACAGGGAATGGCTTCCCACTGCCAGCAGGCAGGGATGGATGGGATCTTGGGCAGGAATTGTCCCCTGTGAGTTTGGGGAGGCCCTGGAATGGATTTCCCAGAGCAGCTGTGGCTGCCCATGGATCCCTGGGAGTGTCCAAGGCCAGGCTGGAGCACCCTGGGATAGTGGGAGGCATCCCTGCCCATGGCAGGGGTGGGATTGTACGGGCTTTGAGATCCCTCGTGACCAAAATCATTCCATGATTCCACACCAGGAACAGCAGGAAACATCCTCAACCCTGGGCAAGTTCCATCCTTGAGCCGTATCTCGTGGTCCATCCCAGAGAATGACGCCCCTCCAGGGGGGTTTCCACCTGTTTTCAGGGAGCTGAGCCCCCCTCCCAGCGCCCAGTTTGGCCCAGTTTGGCCCAGTTGGTCACTCACGTATTGGTAGGGCAGGATGACAGCCAGGACAAGTCCCCCCAGGAACAGCACCATGAGCAGCACGAAGAGAACGCCCTGGTACGACGTGAAGTCGAACTGCGGAAGGAAGGGAAGGAATGTCCCATTCCAGGAGCAATGTCCCGTTCCAGGAGCCACATCTGGGGGCAGCCAGAGCTCCCAAGTCCCCCTACAACTCACCCAGAGCTGGTTCTGCCTCTCCACCTCAGCAGCCACCCCCTGGCACAGAGCCAACACTTCCCAAATCCCCATCAGTGCCACAGGGAAGGGCTCAGGTCCCGTGATGCACCAGGAATCCCAAATCCATCACACACCTTTGTGTCCCTCTGTATCTCACAGCCCAACCCTCCAGAATTCCCAGTTTACCACCATACAGCCTCTTCCAGCCCCACTGACATCCTTGACACACCCCAGTCCTCTGAAAATCCTGCATTATTCCCACGTGTCAGCATCTTCCAGTCTCATTTACACCTATGGCACATCCCAATCCACAAAAAAAAAAAATCTCATTCCCATATATCAACATCTTCCAGCCCCATTTACATCCTGGCCACATCCCTCCCTACCATGTCCTGATCTGCTCCAACCTTCTCGTGACATTCCCCACGTCCCTGGGGTTGGTCCTGCATCCAGAGCCTTCCAGACACCCTCAGCTCCCCTCAGCTCCCCGCCCTGCCCTAGAGCTGCTCCTTCCCGGGGGAGGCTCCCACAGTCCCACCTTGCTCTGGAAGCTGAAGATGGTGACGGACAGACAGACCAGGGCCGTGATCCCGAGGCACAGCAGCACCGACTTGGTGTTGTAGTAACTGCAAAATTACCAGGGAAAGCACATTTGGATCATTCCCACGGGGATGGGAAGGGGGGATTGACACAGGCAGGAGCTTGGCAAGGAAAGCATGAATCCTATGGGCACAAACAGTGCTGGAACTATCAATATTTCACATTAATGTTAAAAAAGGAAGGACAGAAATAAGCCTGGATGGGTTTTCTGCTGTTTGGATGGATGGAGGGAAGGCAGGAGGGTCCATCTGGGCCTCCCAGAGCTCTGGAGCAGCCGGTGGGCTCCAAGTCCACCAATCCCACTGTCCATGGACAGAGAGCGAATGGGGAAGATCCTGACTGGGAGGTAACAAAACCAGGATGAGAAAACTCAGGCAGCAAGAGAGGAAACCAAAGGAGCAGCCCCTGGGCTCCTGCCCACTCTGGCTTTTGGAAAAGGACAGGAAGGAGGGATTGGAGCACGGACAGAGGCTGCAGACTCAGGCTGGAATGGTTTCCAGGCTGGATCAGGATTTTGGCTGCAGTGCCAGGCTCAGCCCTTGGAAAAGCCAGTCCTGCTCTCCCTGAGGGGATTTGTGCAGAGTCACTGGAGTTTTCCCCCTGGAGCTGCTGAGGCCGCAGGTTTCTTTGTCCCGATGCATCCATCACCCACCCTGGATCATGTCCCTCTCTCCAGGCTCCCACGTGAGCCAGGAGCAGATTTCCCACTGCAAATGAGCAGAAGGCAACAGGCTGTGGCATACAAATTCCTGAAACTGCTGGAAAAAGTTCCTTGGCTCACTGCAGCCCCACCTGCCTGGGACCTGCCCAGTGAGAAATGTGGGACCACTGTGGTCACCTCCAGCCCAGCCAGGTGCTGCCCTGTCCCAGCCCTCCAGGGCTCTCCTGCAGGATTTGGGATGTGGGAATCCCCCACTGCTGCCTTCCTTGGGACAGGAGCAGGCCTTGGGAATGTTCCTTAGAAAGTGCTTTTGCTGGGAAGCTCCAGCTCTGTGTGGCTACTGGGAGCCCCAGACAGCTCAGGTGGCCCAGGTACCTCAGGAATAGGGAATTTTTTCAGGAAGAGACAGGACACAGGACAGTGCCCAACCCACCTGGAGAGCATGGCAGTGAGATAGGCCATGGACAGGGTCTGGGGAGAAACAGAGCCAGGTTAGTGCCCTCATGTCCCCAGAGGAGACACCACGGGGAATCCCTCAATCCCAGAGAAAAGGGCAGGGAAGCCTCTCAGACTCTTAGGAAAAGGAACCCTGGCAGCATTCAGAACCCTCCACAGGAGAGAACAGAGGGAGGGCAAAGGGCATGGGAGCATCCCCTACTCCTGCATCCCTCCTGCACAGGACCCAACTCCCATCCCACATTCCAGCTGCCATCCCTGCTCCCATCCCTGCTCATCTCAGCTCCTACCCCTGTTCCCACCCCAGCTCCAATCCCAGTTCCCACCAGACTCCACAGATATTTTTTTTTTGCAATTTTTTAACAAACAGAGGCTCCCTTTTTTCCCCCCAGTTTCTCCCATCCCAGTGCAACCACAGCTCCTCAGCCCAAGCACAGGACAAGACGATGAAATTCCCACTTTTCCCCAGGAATGCCAGCCCTGTGCATGTCCTTGGAGCCACTCTGATCACAGGGCATGTGTTGGCCAGATGTGCTACTCACAAAGATGCTGAGCAGGATCAGATTCCATGGGAAGTATCTCCTGCAAAGGAAACAGGGGCCAGTCAGCAGGAGCTGTGCCAGGGAATCAGTGGCCATGAGGGTAAATAGTGACTGTGAGGGTAATTAATGACTCTGCTGGGTAATTAATGCCCATGCTGGTAATTCGTGCCCTGTGCACAAGTGCCAGGGGCGGTGCAGGGCTCAGTCACCCTGCTGGGAGCCACAGGGCACTTGGGGTCCTCCTGGGCCAGCAGGACAAAAGTCCCCGGGATATGCCTGCCCCACTGGGAGCGGCCAGGAGCATCCTCTGGAATGTTTCATTCCCAGAATCCAGAGCTGCAAACGGGGAGCTGCAAACTTCTGCTGCAAAGTCACAGCTGCAATTGGACTCCTGAGCTGCAGCAACCCAAGGCTGCAGCAGGCCTGGAACAGCTGTTTCCAGCATCTGGAACTGGTTTCCCAGGACAGCTGCGGCTGCCCCTGGATCCCTGGAAGTATCCAGGGCCAGGTTGGATGGGACCTGGAGCTCTGTGGGATAGTGAAAGTGTCCCTGCCCATGGCAGGGGTGGCACCGGATGGGCTTTAAGATCCTTTCCAACCCAAACCATTCCACAATCCCATGGAAACACAGCAGCTGCATCCCAGTGCTGGCACAGCTCCATCCCTGCCCCATAACAGGGCTGGAAAACACTGCTGCTGCATTCCCCAGGCTGTCCCAGATCCCAAAGCAATCCCTTTACCTGGGCCCGGAGCAGCAGGCGAGGATCAGGTAGGTGACGAAGAAAACGGCACTGCAAGGAGAGAGGGAGAGTTCAGGGGGGAAAAGCAGCCTGGGCTGGTGGGACATGGGTAATTCCCATGGGATGGGGATGTTCAGGGTGGTTCCCACCCCTGGTCCCTATCACTAAGCTCCTTCCTGCCCTCAGGGTTTCCCCCCTGCATGTGCCCATCCCCAGGGTGGGACAAAATGTCCCTGGAAAAGCCGAGGGATGGATTTAGAGCAGAGCCAAGGTTGGGTTCAGACCCCAGAGAACATCCAAATGTGTTAATGACAAACAGGGCAGGAACTGGATTTTTGTTGGCTCTCAGGAAACCATTCCTAATTCCTTCCATTCCTTCATGGAAAGGGAGGTCAGGCATTGGAAGTGGCTGCCCAGGCAGTGGTGGAATCCCATCCTTGGAAGTGTCCAAAAGCCTGTGGATGTGGCACTGGGGCACATGGTCAGTGCTGAGTGGAGGGCTGATGTTTGACTCAGTGATCTCCAGGGGCTTTTCCAACCTTCATGATTCCAAAAGTCCATGATTCTGTGAGTTTCTCACATGGAGGTGCCAGGCTTTGCCCCTTGTTTCCAAACCCTTTCTGACTTGGTGGTGTCAAGGCTGGAGGTTCTCAAACCGAGGGCTGGAATAGTGACCAGGCTCAGGCAGGGCTGGAAGGGCTGTGCTGGAGCACAGAGCTGCTCCCATGGTACCTCCCTCCAGGAATGGGAAGTTTTGGACTTTCCATCCCTGGAAGTGTCCAAGGCCAGGCTGGACAGGGCTTGGAGTAAACTGGGATAGTGGAAGGTGTTCCTGCCCATGGCAGAGGTGGCACTGGGTGGACTTTAAGGTCCCTCCAACCCAACCCATTCCAGGATTCTGCTGCAGGAGTGCCTGAGGAAGAGCCCAGGGCAGGAGGATCCTCCCAGTGCAGCGGAGCCCAACATGCCGTGGCTGCCCAGCTCCGCCCAGGTCCTGGCAGCTTTTATCACCCCGGATTTGACCCCTCTCAAAGCCCAGCAGCCCCAGAGCTGAGGGAGGCTCTCCTGCCCACAGCTGGGTGTTTTTCCAGGCTCTGGGAGCTGCTCCCCTGCTTTCCCCAGGCAGCAGTTCCGGACGTGCCGATGGCTCCCGATAGCCACTGACCCTCGGCCAAGGCCGGGAGGTGACGGCAGAGCCCAAGGCCACGAGCAGGGCACAGAGATAAACCCAGAACCAGCTCTCCCACTGGGAAACCAGGAAAGCCAGGCTGGACACGGCTGAGCAGCTGGGAAGAGACTGCTGGGAGCACAGAGCCAGCAGGGTTGTCCATCCCCTGTCTGCTCTGGATTTATTCCCACTGAGGTGCCACCCCAGCAGTGGGAAAACATCCTGGGGCTCCCAGAGGTCTCGTTTTACAGAGGTCTCTGGTTAGGAAGGAGATCCAGGCATGGAGCAGGAAAAGGATTTGGAGACATTGGAATGGAGGAAAGGACTTGGCTCACTGGGCAGTGAAAAAACAGACAAAGTTATGGAATGGCCTGGGTGGGAAGGGACCTTAAAATCCATCCCATTCCACCCCCTGACATGGGCAGAGACACCTCCCACTATCCCAGGCTGCTCCAAGCCCCATCCAGCCTGGCCTTGGACACTTCCAGGGATGGGGCAGCCACAGCTGCTCTGGGAAATCCATTCCAGGGCCTCCCCAACCTCACAGGGAGGAATTCCTTCCCAATATCCCATCTAACCCTGCCCTCTGGCAGGGGGAAGCCATTCCATGTCCTGTTCCTCCATCCTTTGTCCCCAGTCCCTCTCCAGCTCTCCTGGAGCCCCTTTAGGCCCTGGAAGGGGCTCCAAGGTCTCTCTGGAGTGAGGTGAGCACCCTCAGCTCTCCCAGCCTGGCTCCAGAGGGGCTCCAGCCCTTGGAGCAGCTCCATGGCCTCCTCTGGACTGGCTCTAGGAGTTCCTCATCCTCCCTGTGCTGGACCCCAGGGCTGGAGCAGCTCTGCAGGTGGGGTCTCACCTGGGCACAGGGGGACAATGACCAGGGGCAAAATTCCTCCAGGACAGACCCTCCCCAGCTGTCCCAAGGGCGTTCCTACAGAAAATAGATGGGAATAAACTCCATCTGGGCAGGGAGCTGGAAGAGGTGACCCCAGAGGCCAAAGTGGGGACCTGAGCATGGCTGGGCTTCCTGTCCCTGCCCCCTGTGAGGTGACACTGCCTCTCCAACCCCAGCTGCCCTCTGGAGCACCTTTGGTTCCCTCCTGGTGCCACAGAGCTGCCAGAAGCTCCATTTCTGCCCTTTGGAGGGTTTCCCTTTCCCCAGGTTACATAAGCCAGTGTCTCATCTCCTGATTTGGGTGTGAACTGATTAAAGCTGAGTTCACCTCACACTTAATGAGCAGCACTGACCCTGCCAGCAGCCCGGAAACCACGGAGCCAGGAGATCCCAGTGCTTGGAAGCTCTGATCTGGAGGACCAGGGAATGGCATCCCAACTTCAGGGCTCTGGGATGGAGCCCCAGGAGCCCCACTCAGACATGGCCAGGAACATCCCAACACCTCCAAATCCATCCCCCCATATCCACTGGGGATTATGTAATGGAAACCCTGGCAACCACCTGACTTCCAAGAGGAAAACCCCAAAATTCAGCCTCCACAGCACCCTGAACATCCTTCCAGCTGTCACATGTGGGGTTCTGCAGTGTTTTCCTGGATGCTCTGCAAGAAGGTCTTTAGAGCTTCCCAGGGCATATTCCCAAAATCAAGCCTCTAAGGCACCCTGAACATCCTTCCAGGTCTAATGTAGGAGTTTCTACACTGTTTCCCTGGAAACTCCCCAGTTTGCTCCTGGTTTTCTGCAGGAAATACTCAGGTATTTACTTTAATACTGGTTCCTAGAGCCATTTTTGAGGGAGTGTTTGGAGTTCATCTCTCTCATGTCTCTTGCTCATTCAGGTGAGATTTTCCACCTGCTCACCTCAGGCTCAGCCAGGGGTTGGTTGCGCAGAGCAGCTGTGGCTCCCCTGAATCCCTGGAAGTGCCCAAGGCCGGGTTGGACAGGGCTTGGAGCAGCCTGGGACAGTGGGAAGTGTCACGGCAGCGGAGGCACTGGGGGAGCTTTAAGGTCCCTCCCAGCCCAACCCACTCCATGATTCCACGACCTTCCCCAGCTGCCCCTGGACACTTGGAGTGATTCTTCACATGCAGGACAGGGAAGTGTTTGGGAAGCATTGGAGGCTGCCTGGAGCACACAAGGCTGCAGGAAAAGCCAGAGATACTCACTAGGAAGCCCAGTACCAGGCAGAGTGGGTCTGGATGTAGCCCTTGACCGGTTCACTGCAAGATAGAAGGAAAGATCCTGAGCAGGAAAAATCCAATCCCTCCCAGCTCCCTGTTCAGTGAACCCCGGGAACAGCCCTAGTGTGGGGATTAAAAACCCAGCCCAGGTGAATCCCCTCAGCAGCCTGAGCCCGTGGAGAGGAATTCCAGCTGCCAGGCTGGAAGGGCAGCACTGCTCCCCCAATTCCACACCGGAGCTGGCCAGGAACGGCTCCCACAGGGGATTAGGGAGCCCAAATCCTCAGGCTGGCAGTGATCCATTATTTATTCTGGAGGCAACACGAGCCACACACACCCGGAGCGCTCAGTCATCCGAGCTGGAGAGGGGGATGAGCAGGGCAGGGAACCCAGCCCCTGGAGCTGGGATCCGGTAACTCCCACAGGGAAAACCCAGCAGTTACTGCCCAGGGGCAGCAGCCCAGGGGACTGCCCAGGATGGAGGATCCAATCCCGACTCTGGGTGGGAATGGGAGCAAAAGGACTGAGGGACCTCTGAGTGTTCCCTCAGCTTTGCTTTTCTATTGGAACGCTCAGAAAAAAATCCAGGTGTGGCACAACCCCAGGAACCTGCCCAGGGCCCGGGTCCCAGCTGGCTGGGGACACACCCAGCACCTACCAGAAGGTGAAGAAAGCCACGATGACAACGGTGACCAGGAGCTGGACCATCAGGATGGCGTAAACCTGCAGGGAGAGATGAGCCATGGATCCCAGAATCCAGCACAGCCAGGCCCCTCCAAGGGCTGGGGGCTCCAGCTCTGCCAGCCCAAAGGACAAGGGACACATCCCTCCCTCACCTTCCTGATGAACACCCTGCGCACGTTGCGGTCATCCCAGCTGAAGGTCGTGAGCAGCTCCGTGTCCCCCGGGTACCCCCCGTAGCTGGGGCTGGTGCCTGCAGAGAGGCCAAACAGAGCAGCTCCCACCCCAATTCCACCCCACTGCTGGAACCTGACCCCAGGGAGCAACCAGGGCTCAGGTGCCCCAAATTCCCAGGTGTTCCTCTGCTCCCCTCCCACTCCTGCAGCTCTTAGGACCATCCCTGGGAACAGAATGGGGAACACCAACCATCCCAATGCCAGGCTTAATCCCTGTCTGAGGAAACACCAAACCTTCCACAGCAACTGGAAGGCTGGGATCATCCCTTGCCCTTCTTTCATTGGCATTAAAGCAGCCTCAGAGCAGCTGTGACTCAGCATCCCCAGTGGGAGCAGGAGGATTCCCTCGCTGCTCTCCTGAGCTGTGTTTGCATCCTGGCTTTTGTCAACAATGTCCCTGCTCTGAGAGCAGCTCCTGGCAGCTCCCTGAGGTCCATCCCTGAATCCCATTTCCATGCAGAGACTCAGGGAATCAAGTCTGAAAAAGGAGGAAACAGCTCTGATGCCACCAGTGAGAAAAATCTTCCCCCAAATCCTCAAATCACTGCACCAGTGTCTGTTTTTCCAAAATAGGAACAGAAGCTCCTGTTCCTGGTTTTCCCTCCCCCATCCCTGGAAGTGTCCAAGGCCAGGTTGGACGGGGCTTGGAGCGACCCAGGACAGTGGAAGCCCAAGGCAGGGGGTGGGACTGGATGAGCTTTAAGGTCCCATCCCACCCAAACCATTCCATGATTCCAGGATAATTCTGTGCCCTCTTTGCTTCCCTTGCTGATGCCCCCTCCTGTGTCACCAAAGTCCCTCCTGTTGGGTTTCCACTGAAGGACTTCTGTGTGATTTTCCTGCTTTACTTTCCTATCCCTGCCTGGTCCACAGATGCCTCCCCTCCTCCTAAAGCTCAGGGATACCCAAATCCTTCAGGAAGATGGAGTAAAGACCCTCTCGATCTCAGAGCAGACACCAGGAAAGCCAGACTCAAGGTCCTGATCCTGAATTTCTCCTGTTCTCCTGGTCAAAAGTTGCTAATTCAAAATGCAAGAGCCTCACTTAGGTGACTCCAGCAGGAAAAAACTCCCTGGTGTTGTTCTGTTGTCAATAAATCCCTTGGTCCTTCCTTCCTGTCCCCCTGGAGCTGAACCTCCTGTGTTCTCCTGGATTCCTCACCGAGCCTGGGGCCCGAAGAATCCCTGGGACACTTCCAGCCTCAAAGCAATCCCATCCCCTAAACACCCAATTGGCACCTCAGTGCCCTGGAGGAACTGAAGGGTTTTACCCTCCTCCCTCCCTCCCTGGCGGTCCCCAGCATCCAGAGGAGTTTATCCTCTTCCCTCCTGGTGTCCTCACATCCATCCCCCTATCCAGAGACTCCCTCCTGGTGTCCCCATAGCAGGACAGTGTGTCCTCAGTTCATTGTCACAGAAACAACCCCAAATCCACATCCCTTCTCTCCAGGTGCTCCCAGTAAAGTGTGAAACATCCCAAAGAGTGAATTTCCCACCTGGAGACCCAAAATACCCCATCCCATGCCCTAAACCCAAAATATCCCATCCCGCCCCATTTGGGTCTCACCCACCCTCATTGTGACAGCAGAAAAATCCAGATGGTCCCCAGAGCCACCTGGGGGGGATTTATCCCCTCTGATCCTCAGGGAAAAGGCTGAGAAACCACTGGAATATGTCAGCACAGACACAATGGGGGGAAGTTTTCACTCCTTCCCCTTCCCCAGGCATCCCATCCCTGCAGCTGGATGGAACAGGCAGCAAAGGAAGGAGCAGGGCAAGGGCTCAGGGGTCCCTAAATCCCATCCTTCCAGCGTTTTCTCTGGCTGGAACTGTGCTGAGCAAGCACTTAGCCACCCCCAGGGTCACTTCCCGGCCCCCCCATCCCGATCCAGCCCCATTTGCAAACCTGCAGCCATTCCCTGGGCACAGCAGAAGCTCCAGGGAGCTTCTGGGTATTGGAAAAACTGTTTGTTTGCCCTGGAACGGCCACAAGGATGCTGGAACAATCCAGCCTTCAGCTCCAGCTGTGTCCCAGCCTCCCTGGCTCTGCCACCAGCTGCCAACAGCCACACTCAGGGCTGTGACACCAATTGTGCCACCTCAGCTGCTCTGAGAGCTGGGGCTGAGCAGGAGCTGCAGGAGGGGGTGGGGGGATCCCTGCAGCTGCTCCAGGACTTTCCATCCAGCCCCACGAGCTGGGATCACCCAGGGCAGCGAGCTGGGAATGCAGATTTCCTCCCACCATGGGACTGGGAAGGAGTTTCCTCCCAGGTGTGGAAGGGGGTGAGCTCTCTGCGATGGCTGGAATGGCTTTTATTTACAGATACAGGCTTTTATCTGCAGATGGAGATTTTATGTGTAGATGGAGACGCTCGTGGGGAGATGGAGAATTTTATACATTGACAGAGGCTCAGGGCTGCAGCTCTGCCCTGGGCCAAACTGGGCACCACATCCTGGTCCTCCTCTTATCCCTGGTCCTCCTCTTATCCCTGGTCCTCCTCTAATCCCGCTTCCCCCTCTCCTCTCCAAGCCTGGGGGGATCTCTGCCCTGTCCCGGGGGCTCACCCTGGCACAGCCATGGAAGGACTTACTGGGATCCACGTAAGCCCAGCTGGGGTGGAGCGGGGCGGCCGGCGGGGCCGGGAACCGCCCGGATTTCATCCCTTCTCCCGCCGTCGCCTCCTCGTAGGACGGAGGGGCTGGGGGGGCTGTGGCATTGTCCTTCTTGTCTGCCTGCCCCTCAGAGCTGGGGGGTTTGCTGTTCACGGAGAGCTGCACAGAAAGGGGCAAAGAGAGAGAGGGATCTGAGTAAAAGCATCGCAGAAACCACCCTGAACGAGAACCTGGCACGGACAGGAACTGGGAAAGGCGTCAGGAACTGGGAGACACCTGGCCATTTTGGGGGCCTGGACACAGGCCCATCCTTGTGCCCCGGGACTGAGGGGAGAGTGGAAAGCCCCTGCGGCGTTCATGGGGATGAGAAGTTCCAGGCAGGGAAGTCTGAGAGGAAACAGGGAGCCTCCGCAGTGCCTCGGGCCCAACGTGACACCAAAACCATCCAAGGAATTCTCTGCTTCTCATCAAATTTCCTACATTGCTCCATAAAAAGAGCTTTTAGTTCCTGGGCAGAAAATCCTGCACTCCTCATTCCCATCTACACCCATTTTGGGGAGTTGCTCCCAGGAATGATCTGGTTTGGCCCTCCAGAATTTTCTCCTGGCTCCTTCCCCTCCGTCCCTGTGGAAGCTCAGCTGTGCTGCTTCCCAGCATTCGAAGGACTTGGGATGGCAGCAAGGAGCCAACCTTGGGCCACCTGAGCACCGGCCTCTCCTTGGGAACATGATCCCTTTAACCTTCCAGGCCAGCCTGGGATAAGCTGTCAGCCTGGGCTCCTCTGCTGCCCACAGAGAGCCAGCTCAGTCCTGGGAATGGCACCCATAGATCCTCAGGATGTGGAGCTGGGATTGCAGAGACCCCCAGAGCAGGCAGGCATTAACAGACAGAGGGAGAAGGGCTGCAATGGAACGGGTCACAGGCCCTGAAAACACAGCAGGGGCCAGGCTGGGATGTGTCCCATGGGCAGATGCAGCTGTGCCACCTCCCCTGCCAGCCCCCAGGGACTGCCCTTCCCTGTCCTTCCCTGTTCTTCCCTGTCCTTCCCTGTCCCTTGGGTTTAGGGGCCGAGACCATGCAAGCCCCTCTCCCCTTCCCACCCCCCAGATATCCAAGGAGATCCAGAGGGATGGAGCTGCATCCAGAGCGTTGCCATGGTGATGGTGCATGAGCTGGCAGAGGATGCAGAACCCCCCCTCCCCGGTTTTGGAGCGTTAGAGAACCCCAAAATCCCGAGCCCTGGGCCGGGCAGGAGGTGCTCAGGGTGCTGCCGGGTGGGGACAGGGATGGGATAGCACAAACACCTCAGGGAGCCCCCGGCACCTGGGATGGGGGACGGGAGGGGAGAAACAGCCACAGGTCCAACAGGGCTTGAGCTGGGCATCCATCACCCCTGAACCAGCCCCCAATCCCCAAATCACCCCTAAACCAGCCTCCAACCCCGAAACCAGCCCCCCAGTCCCTTCCACCCCCCCAGCCCCTTCCGCCCCCACGGCAGGGTCGGTGCACAGGTACCCAGCTCCCCTCTCCATCCATCGTTTTATTCCTCAAATCCCTTCCCTCCGCCTCCCCTTTCCTCCTCCAAACGCGCCGTTATGCAACAGGGACGGACTCATCCTGCCCGCTCCGGCCTCCCTCCTACCTTCCCCTGGGTCATGGCTCCCGCCTGGACCGCGGCGGGGATGGGGACGGAGCTGGCCGCGGGATCCTCCCAGCCCTTCTCCCGGGAAGTGTCGGCGCTGGATGCGGCCGCCGCAGCCCCCGCAGCCGCTGCCTTCACCTTCCAGCGGCGTCCCCGGAGCGCTGCGGGCAGGGCTGTACCATTCCCAGCGCCAGGCACAGGGGAGCCGGGAAGGCGGCCAGGGACGGGGGCGGCCAGGGACGGGGGCAGCGGCGGCGCTGGGGATGGGGAGGATGGAGAGAGCTTCGGGGGGACGCGGGGATGGGCTCAGGGATGGGGAGGATACAGGGATGTGGTGAGGAGGAGGATGCGGGGATGGGATGGGGAGGATGTGGGGATTCAGGGAAAGGGATAATCCAGGCTTAAGGAGGATGTGGGGATCCAGGAACAGGGATGATCCCGGGATGGGGAGGATACGGGGATAGAGAAGGTGCAAGGATGCAGAGCCTGGAAGGATGATGGGATGGGATGGGATGGGATGGGCTGGGATGGGATGGGCTGGGATGGGATGGGATGGGATGGGATGGGATGGGATGGGATGGGATGGGGAGGATGGACAGACGCGGCCCCCAGGAGGGTGATGGGTTTAGGGTCAGGAATGGGGAGGGTTCAGGGATGGGGATTCAGGGAAAGGGATAATCCAGGCTTCGGGAGGATGTGGGGATCCAGGAACAGGGATGATCCCGGGATGGGGAGGATGCAGGGATAGGGTCCCACCCCATGGCTGGGAAGCAGCTGCCCCAGAGCTGCTGAACCTCAGGACTGGGACTTGCAAAGGGAGGGAGACTTTGGGGAGCCTTTGCTGCTGCCTCTGCTGCTGCCTCAGAGCCGACCGTGGGATCAGCTCCCAGATATCCTGGGGGGGCTGTGGGGGGCTAGAGGCTCCAACGGGACAAGAGGGGACAGGGAGCAGGAGGGAGGAGTCCCACACTGGACGGGCATGGAGAGAACACGGCTCCTGTGTCCCAGCCTGGTCCCCTCGGGGCCGGTGCAGCCCCGGGGGGCACAGCGAGGGTCTGGAGGTGCCCTGGGCAGCCCCATGCCCACAGCAGGTTATTGATCAATGTTATTGATCCATGGGAAAATGGGGATCTCCCAGCCCAGGGCACACCTGGGGAAAGGGGCACTGAGGGAATTGACGTTTTCACTGCTGTGACAGGACCTGGGGTGGAAATACAACCTCAGGGCACAGGGAGATGGGGACATCTGCTCTTGTGCCATAGGCAGCTGGACATGGGAAAAAATTGTCCCTTTTGAGGGGTGAATTGGTTCCTATGGGCCCAGGACAGAGGAAGGGACAGTGGAGACACTGCCCAGGCTCCACCTGGACCCCAGGAGAGGGGCTGGAGAGGAATGAGAGCACTCAGCAGAGCAGCCACGCTCTCTGTTCCCTCAAAATGGGATAATTGGAGCTGACACCCTCCATCCCCCCTCCCGTCCCTCCCCAGCGCCTTCCAGTCACTCCTGAGTTTGCCAGGTCGATAACAGAGGTACAAACAATAAATCAGCTGTTGTGAGCACTCTGCCGGGGGGTGGGGAAAGAACGAGATAAAACTCCAGACTCCCCAGGCCCGGCCAGAGAAGGTGAGGGATCTTTGCAGGGAAGCTGAGTGGAAAACCCATCCCCATTCCTGGATTCTGCGGAGAAGCCAGGAGAGGAAGGGTTAAAAGGAAAGCACGAGCTGCAAGGGCAGGAATGCAGCCAAGCAAAGCAGCGTTGGCATCCACACAGACCCAGCCCCAGCCATTCAGTTGGAAAGGGGCGATTCCGCAGGACCTGTCAGGATTATTCCGAATCAATTAAGAGCCACTTAACCACCGGCTGCTCAAGGGCTTCATTCTCCTGGGGCTGGGCAGGGGCTGAGAAACATGGGCAGGTCCCAAGGGAGGGAGAGAAACTGAGCCCAGCGCTGGTTCCTGGGTTCCTGCTGCTCTGCGAGGGTGAGGATGGACAAATAACCAAGAACAAGGAGGATCAATAGCCATGGATAAATAACTGAGCACAAGATGGAGAAAGAACCTCCAACACACTCAGCCGGTGACCCCCTTCAAGTAGGGGCCTGGCCAAGGGGTCAAGGGCTTAGGAACAGAAACTCCGGCTGCTTTGTGACACCAAATTCCTCAGGAACCCCCAGGGCTCTGCTGCCCAGCCAAGCCAGATTCCTTGGAGCACTAACTCCAGATCCCACCTGCTCCATCCTGGGCTAGAAAGGCTTGAAGAGGTGCAACGTTTGGCCTGGGAGAGGAAAAACTCCCAGCAAAGCAGCAACCACAGCAGCTCCTCTTGGGTAAAAACAGCAGAGAAGAGATCTGCTCTGTTCAGGGAACATCCTCAGTGGGAAGGGACCCCAAGGATCATCCAGTCCAACCCCTGGCCCTGCACAGACACCCCAAAATCCCACCCTATGCCTGAGAGTGTTGTCCAAAGGCTCCTGGAGCTCTGGCAGCCTTGGGGCCTGTGACCAATCCCTGGGAAACCTGTTGAGTGCCCCAGCACCCTCTGGGGGAAGAATCTTCCTTGAGATCCAACCTGACACCCCTGGACCAGCTCCAGCCAGTGTCCAGGGGTCCATCCCCACCCCTGAGCTCCCAGGGGATCGTGTTCTCCCCTCCTGGCCCAGCCTGGCACCAAATCCAGCACCAACAGGCACCACGTCCTTCCTGAGCCAGGAAAACCATCTGGGAGAGCCCTCAAGGCTCTGCTTGGTCCTGGAGAAGACAAGGATGACTCCGTCCAGCTCACAGCGATGGAGAGCAGATCCCTCAGGCTTGCAGGGACCATCCCTCTCCCTAAAAATCTGCTCCAAGCCTGGATCCTCGTTCTCCTGTTTGAGCTGGACGTTCCCAAATGTGCCGCAGTCCTCCCAAGGTGTCAGTTGTCTCTAGGTCCCAGTGCCACAGGGAAAAGGTCCCAGGTGTCTGGAATCCCCATCCAGCTCCAGCCCAGACCCAACTCTGGCCATTCCCCTCCTCACTCTTCCCTTTAACACTCAGACGGAGAAATAATGGCAATAAAAAATCTCTGTCCAGGCCACACCCGGCCAAATCCACCAGGGATTTTGCAGGATTAAAACAACTTTGCTGAGCACTCAATCACATCAAAAACAAAGGAAAGGGAACCTGATGGGATAATTAAGGGATTTGCCGCACCAACATCCACAGTGGCACACCCAGAAGCCCTCAGTAAATACCCTCTCCCCATCCCAAGAGGGAAAAAAAACCCCATGGCAGTGAAAGCTGTGCTGTGGACTTCAAAATAAAACGTTAAAAATTCAGGAATTTACTCCAGGCTGCTGAATTATCCATGGATTATTAATGCTAAATCCCTGGTCCCTGGATGGGGGATTAACACGGAGGCTAGGAACATCAGAGAACGCACAGAGAGGGGTTTGCAGGATAAAAGAAATGAAAACCTCCTTGTCCTTGAGGGGCAGAACCCTGCCAACATCCCAGGGAGATTCCCAGGGCTGTCAGCCTTGGAGTTCATCTCCATGAGAGATGAAACCTGCATAGGAGAAGGGAGGATGGTTTGAAACTAAACCAGGAAAGATTTCGATTGGATGTGAGGAAGGAATTCCTCCCTGTGAGGCTGGGGAGGCCCTGGAATGGATTTCCCAGAGCAGCTGTGGCTGCCCCTGGATCCCTGGAAATGCCCAAGGCCAGGCTGGATGGGGCTTGGAGCAGCCTGGGACAGTGGGAGGTGTCCCTGCCTTGGGACTGGACGGGCTTTAAGGTCCTTTCCCTCCCAACCATTCCAGGATTCCCTGCTCCCATCTCCCTTCCCAGCAGCTCCTGCCTCTTGGCTCTCACCAGGCACCCTCCAGCTGAAATGTCCCCTCCTTCCTCCCCAGGATGTTCCTGAAGGATGGGACAACACCCCCTAAACACACGGGAGAAGGAGCTAGATGAGCCTGGGCCCTTTGGGATGGGAATGTTCTCCCAGGTTTCTGCACCCAGCCCTGGAGAGCTCCTGCTGGTGCCAGCGCTGAAATGAAACCCCACTTCCAGCACCCCCTCAATGCCTCCAGTTTTCCATTGCTTGGAAACTGAGCTGTCCCCCTGATCCTGGGCTCCCAGCTGCCAGGGAACATTAATTAAAACCCTAAGCAGACCGCTTTAATTAACGAGGGCTTGGCCTGCCGTGGTGGGCAGGACCTGCAAGGAGCAGCAGCTGAGGAAGCTCCTGGTTTATCCCTGCATTTTGCCAGTGCCTTAGGATCAAGGCAATGGCAGGATTTAGGTGTTTGGAGAAATTTGGGCCTGGTTTATTTCTTTAAACACCTCCAGAGCTGCGGTGTGAGATTTCCAAGGACCACAGGGGACGGCGGGGACGCGAAAGAACAAACGGAAGCAAAATCCGTGATCACACGTCAGAGCGGAGCAGCTCCACGCACTCCCGGGGCCCGAGCAAACACTGAAATCCAGCCCGGCTCTGCCCAGGATTAAATTGTGCAGCTCTCAGGCCTTGGCAGCCATTCCCTGCCCGCTGCCAGCAGAGCCTGTCCTGCCCCCGGGTGCAGCTGCTGGAGGGCAGGAATTGCACAAGAACTCCGAGTCCTGGCTGAGAGGGGGAGCAGAACAGGTTTGGGGACACTCAAGCGACACCTTCGCACCACCGAGCAGCTCTTGCTCTGAACTGCTGGGAAGGGACTTTATATAACACAGCCCGGGGATGGCCACAGGAATGTTTGACATTCTTCCTGCTCCAGCAGTGACTGTGGTGCTGCCATGGCTGCGTCATGGCCAGCAGAGGAGATGGAGGAAGGACTTGCATGATCCTTGTGGGTCCTTTCCAACTCAAGATATTCCAGGTTCTATGGTTTCAGAGCCCAAATTTCCAGCAATTGGCTCAAAATCCAGGTTTGCTGGTGTTTTCCTGGAAGGATCCTCTGTCTTTGCCCTGGAAACCCAAATTCAGAAGTGAGGGCATTTCCCACCGGGCCTAAGGATGTCCCAGGAATGGAACCGTGGAATCAGGGAATCCTGGAATGGTTGGAAAAGACCTGGGCAGGGACACCTCCCACTATCCCAGGCTGCTCCAAGCCCTGTCCAACCTTGGGCACTGCCAGGGATGGGGCAGCCACAGCTCCTCTGTGAAATCCATCCCAGGGCCTCCTCACCCTCACAGGGAGGAATTCCTTCCCAATATCTGAACTACACCTCTCCAGGTTTTTGCAGCAGCTTGTAAACCCAGCCTGTGGCTGATGCCTCCCTGACCTTCGTCCCCAGGACGAAAAGACCTCGCTTTCCTCCTTTGTGTGGCTCCAGACATCCCAAAAGCCACTTCCTCCTTCTCTTTCCTTCCTAAACCTCACCTTTCCCATGACATCCCTGCACTCAGGTCCTTGCTGGGTTGGGAATCTCTGCCTGGAAAGCACCCTGAGCTCCTAAAAGGGGGCAGATTCCTCTCCCTCTGTTCCACCATGAGGGAACTGCTCCATATCTCCCAGGATGGACCTGGGACTGTCCCCAGGTCTCCCTGTCTCACGTTGGGACCTTTACCCCCCACACCTCCAGGCAGAATATTTTTAGTCTTAGTTTGTGCTCTTTGGGTGCATTTTCCCAGTTTTTGGGGTACAGCAAAGCTCCTCCACCCCAGCGAGACCCAGCCCCTCTTGGATTCCCCAGCAGCAGATTCATGAGCTCCACTGGAGTAGCAAAAATGAAATTCTGAGTTCTCTGTCCCCACCCAGGAGAGGATTTCAGAGCTTTCCTCACGCTGGACTGGCTGGCACAGCCTGGAGGAGCTGCCAGGGCTCCCCAAGCCTCAGCACAGCTCAGAGGGGCAAAGCAAATCACGGTGACAGCAGGGCCAAATCCCATCAGCACGGGCACGGGAGGCAATCAGAGCCACAGCCCAGATTTAAAAACAAAACTCCTCCAAAAGTCTCTGTACCATGCCAGGAGGGCAAATCCCAACCCAGGCCTGACCACGCCCAAACCCCACTGAAATCCACGAACAAAAACATCCCACCCTGAACCTTCACCCTCCCCTTTCTCCTCCACAGTGGGAAGGAGACAGAGGTTTTACAACCCACTTTGGTGTTCTCTCCATTTCAGCCTCGGTGTTGAGGACGGGTCTGAGAAGCAGGAGATGGAGGGACATGGAGGAAGGTGAAAGAGGTCCTGAAAAGAGATGGAAGGAGGGAAAATAAATGGCCCTTCCACTGAAAATTGAAAAGCAAGAGGTTGGATCTCCTGTCTGCGCCTCCTGAGTAAAAACAGAAGTTTTGGGAGCAGTTTTGGAGCCTGTCCCAGCCCTTTTCCAGCTGTTGATCCACAGAAACCATCCCTGTCCTCCTGGCTCTGGGCCAGCCCTGGCCCAGCTGCTGCACTGCGACTTCCCTGGATCCCATCCTGGGTGGGATCAACCTCCAGCGATCAGCTGGTCCTGCACAAACCCCACTGGACTCGGGAACCCAGCACTGGGACTGCTGGGGCTGTCAGAGGCCTGCTCCACAGCCCTGATTCCAACTCCAGATCCAGATCCCAGCTCCATACCCCGATTCCAGCCCCAAATCCATGCCCAGATCTCAACTGCAACATCTAGATTCCAACTCTACACCCAGATCCCAACTCTACACCCACATTCCAGCTCCACGCTCCCCCAAAGCAGAGGCAGAAGCAGCTTCTTACTGAGAAATTGATTTGAAAATGTTCCATGTAAAGGCCAGGAGGAATTTGGTGCAATCCAACATTTTCTCCAGCTTCCTCTAACTGCTGCATTTCAGCCTGAAAATTATCCTGTTTTTTTTTCCCCTGTGGATCCCAAAGTTCCCTGCACTGCCTCTGCTGTGTCTGGCCCACGAGGGCCATGGAGTGACACTGGACTCAGGTAAAAGAAGCCAAATCCCTTTTTCTTTCTCCCTCAATCCCAGCTGCTTTTTAGAGATTTTTGGAAATGACTCTCTTCTTTCCCTGCCCATCCCTGCACCTCCTCACCAAGAACAGCTCCCCAGGAAAGGTGCTGGCACAGGGATAATGTGCAGAGGACAGGACAGGAGGGGATAGGGAATGAGAACAAGAATCTTGGATTCCCGGGGCTGGAGGGGACAGGGAACAAAGGGCTGCAGGTACCAGGTGAGGAGAGACAGGACATCATTCCTAGAGCCACCACCAGGACCAACTCCCAGCAGCATCCAACACTGTTTTTAATTTTCATTTTTAACTCTGAAGTCACCTGGAGCTGGCATCTCCCCAGAGCTCATTCCCTTCCAGCCCATGGCCCTGGATTACTGAGATTTACATAAAATGAGGAAATCCGAGCTCAGCTCGGCACTGCCCCGTGTCACTGCCCATCACTGCTCGGTGTCACTGCTCGGTGTCACTGCTCGGTGTCACCACATGATGTCACAGCCACTCCCCAGTCCCACCCGCAGCACTGGGGCTCTTTGAAGCGTTTGGTTCTGCAAACAAATCCAGCTGGAGCCAAGCTGAGCTCTTGTGCCCAGCTCTGTCAGCAGGGTCGTGTCCCACCCTCCCTGCTCCTCACTGATGTCACATTCCTGCCCTGGCACAGATGTCACCACCTGGCCAGGCCATGGGGGCTCCATCACTCGGGAATCTGCTGGTTTCTGGATGTCCTGGATGGAGTCTGGCTGGAGTTGTTTCATGGACTTCAGTGAAAAGCATTCATTATTTTCCTTAAATGCTTATAAGCCCTGGCTTGAACTTCAGCTCCAAAACATGGGAAGAATGTTCTCCTTTCTGGCCTCTCTTAGGTAAGATTGAAGAGAGGTCTCAACTTCCATCTCTGATGTCACAGGATGTTGGGAATGGTCAAATCCCAGAGAAGCTGTGGCTGTCTCATTCCTGGGAGTGCCCAAGGCCAGGTTGGACAGGGCTTGGAGCAACCTGGGATAGCAGAAGGTGTCCCTGCCCATGGCAGGGGTGGGACAGGATGGCTTTAAGGTCCCTTCCCACCCAAACTATTCCATGACTTCTCTTGGGCCAAAAGGCTCCGTGGTCTCCACAGCCATGGGAATGTTCTAATCCCAGCAGGATCTACGGCCTGGCCCTGGCAGCACCAGTCTTGTTGCACTAATGCCCAGGCAAACATTCAGGACTCAACCTGCAAGTCCTTGAGATGGGATAAAGAAACCAAGCAAAGCCTCTCAGGTGGGTTCTGCTCCTGGCCCACGCCCAAGGTCCCTTTGGGAGGCACTGAAGGGAATCGGGGCTGCAAGAAATCCGTGTGACTCCCTAAGGAACAACAAACACAGCCAGAGCCAATGGAAGCTTTGTGTGAAAAGGGATTTAGGACTTGGCCTGAAAGGCAGAAGAGGTGGGGATTCTTTCCCTGCTTGGCTCTCCTGGGTGAGTGTTCTTTGGATGGAATTGAGCAGCAGGAGAAAATCCCTTCTCCTGACGGTCACCACAATGGACCTTAACCCTCCCTTCACTGTGCCACAGCTCCTTGCTGGAGAGGGGCTTGGGACAAGGAATGGAGGGACAGGACACAGGAGAATGGCTTCCCACAGCCAGAGGGCAGGGTTAAGTGGGATGTTGGGATGGAATTCTCCTTGTGAGAGTGGGGAGGCCCTGGAATGGATTTCCCAGAGAAGCTGTGGCTGCCCATGGATCCCTGGGAGTGTCCAAGGCCAGGCTGGATGGGGCTTGGAGCAGCCTGGGACAGTGGGAGGTGTCCCTGCCCATGGCAGGGGGTCTGAATTCAGTGGTCTTTAATATCCTTTCCAACCCAAACCAGTCTGGAATTGGGCAGCAGGAGCCGAATCCTGGGAAAGCCCAGCTCAGGGGACAGTGAGGGACCTGTGTGTGGTCCTGTCCCTGCTGAGGGACCCCCACTCACAGCCCCTCCTGTCTGGGAATTGCCCACCAGGATCAGGATATCCAGGGTGCAAAGGTCCCTGGAGCCAAGCTGCTGCTGCTGCTGCAGTTCCAATTCCCAAATGGAAGCCAGGCCGAGGGGGTTCTGCCCCTGCTGATCCCAACACAACTGAGTCCATCCTTTCATTCCCATCTGCTTCCCAAGCCCACGGCTGCCATTCCCCACACTTTGCTGGGGAACAGGATGGAACCAAAGGCTCCAGCACATCCATTTTTCCAGGCAGCCAACAGAGAACCTCAACAAGAAGAGAATTTGTCACAATACAAGAATTTAATTTTTTTTTTCTTTTAAGGCCTGCTCCTGGAGAAGTATCTAAGAGAGGATTTCAGTTTTACCCACTCCGGTTTTACACATTCCACTTTTACACATTCCAGTTTTCCCCTCCTTTCTGGGACAGAAATCTTGCATTTTAAGGAACAGCAGAAACAAAACCATCCAAGTTTGTACAAAATTTTCTCCTAAGCCTTATTCCAGTGGTGGATTCTCCAGTGTCCAATGAAAAGGGCGTTTGTTGCCATGGGAAGCAGCAGTTCAGGTTGTCCTTTAGGCTGTTTTAGAGGAGGGGGAGTTGCCTGCAGGTGCTCCCTGCTCCCAGAAAAGAGCAAAAAATGGGATTTCCAGTGGGGTCTGAGCAGCACGTGGGACTCCTGTGACAGATCGGATGCAAGCAGGAAACCTGCACATTGTTTATGCAATAAGTGTATTTGTGGCTCCAAGGTATTTCAGATGGAATGGAGATACCTCGGGATGTTTATACTTTCCTGGAAGCCAGGGGAGCAGAGATATCAGAGCCATCTAAAGCACTGGAGGAGCTCTTGGTTGTGCAAGAACCGTTCCCTGCCTTACAAAATGTTCCTCAAAATATGGCACCTGAAAAACATTCTTCGAAACGTGGCACCAGGACCTTTTCTGCTGCACCAGCTCGGGGTTCCAAACACAAGGCACCAAGACAGGGTTCAAACATGGACACCAACACCAGATTCCAAACACAGGGAACCCACACAGGGCACTAACACAGGGCTCCAAACACGGGGTTCCAAAACACAGGGCTCCAAACACGGGGTTCCAAACATGGACACCAGCACAGGGTTCAGACATGGTGTACCAACACCAGATTCGAATCACAGGGAACCCACACAGGACTCCAAACACAGGGTTCCAAACACAAGGCACCAACACAAGGCTCAAACATGGGCAACCACACCAGATTCCAAACCCAGGGAACCCACACAGAGCACCAACACAGGGCTCCAAACACGGGGTTCAAACATGGGGCACCAACACAGGGCTCCAAACACAGGATTCCAAAACACGGGGTTCCAAGCACGGGGTTCCAAAACACAGGGCTCCAAACACGGGGTTCCAAACACGAGGCACCAACATGGGGCTCAAATATGAAGCACCAACACAGGGCTCCAAACACGGGGTTCAAACATGGGGCACCAACATGGGCTCCAAACACTGGACCAGGATGGAGCACCAATATGAGGCACCAGCACGGAGTTTCAAACACGGCCCTGCAACATGGGACACCAACACAGAGTTCTAATCATGGTGTTCCAACACAGGGCACCAAAATGGGGTTCCAAATATGGGGAGCCCACATGGGGTTCCAAACACGGGGCTCCAACATGAGACACCAAAATGGGGCTCCAAACATGAGGCACCAACACAGGCACCAACATGGGGTTCAAACACTGGGCACCAACACACCTTTACAAAGACAGAGTTCTGAACATGGGCACCAACACACAGCTCCAAGCACTGGACACCAGCACAGGGCTCCAAACACAGGGTTCCAACATGAAGCACCAACACGGGCACCAACATGGGGCACTAGCTCAGGGAATCCACACAGGGCACCATCAAGGGGTTCCAAACATGAGGTTCCAACATGGGACATAAACACAGGGAATCTACAGGGGCTCAAACACTGGGCTCCCACATGGGGCTCAAAGCTGAGGCACCCACATGAGCACCAACACAAGGTTCTGAACATGGACACCAACACGAGGCACCAACACAGGGCACAAATACAGGGTTCTAAACATGGGGTTCCAACACCAGAATGGGGGTCCAAACACAGGACACAAAGGTGAGACACCAATACGGGGTTCAAACACGAGGCAGGGCATCCACATGGTGTTCCAAACATGAGGCTCCAAACATGAGACATCAACGTGGGGCTCCAACACAGAGCACCAGCATGGGGCACCAACAGAGCCTCCAACATGAGGCACCCACATGGATTCCAACTTTCTGCAGATGCCAACCCACTCCTCAAGATCATTAAATTTGCAGTTGATCCCAGGGAGGGCTGATAACACCATCACACTACAGGTGCTGCGCTTAACAGGTAAAATAATGCACTTTCCCAAACTCGTTTGATTCCCTGCAGGGCTGGAATGCTCCTGGCTTCTCCCAAAGCAGCAGCACACCTGGGGTGAGGTGGGAATCCACATTTCCATCACTCCAGCAGCTCCAGGAACCCCCTCATTGACACAAGCACAGATTCAACAGCCCATTTCCAACCCTTCAGCTTGTGGGGTCTCCCATTTTTCCCAGACACGGGAGCCCAGCTGTGGTACTGCCAGGAAACCTTGGCTCTGCCACTGGCACAGTGCCTGGAGTCAGCAGGGTCTGGTTTTGTGCCATGGATGAATTCCTCTGTAAAACCAGTGGAATTACAGTACTGGGAGTCTGAGGAAAGCTGGGATGGGCTGTTCTTGCTGGAAAACACCATCTCCCAGCAAATGCCGTGAACACCAAAACAGCTGGTCTCAAAGTGCAGCTCTGACCCTTTGCCCACAGTCCATCACCACAGGATCCTCCCAGCCATGGCACAGACTGCTCCAAGCTCGAAACAAGCATCTCCAATTTCAGCACCAACATCTCCAAGCTCATTACAAATGAGCTGCAATGAGTTTTGCATCTCCAGACAAAGGTCAGGACCATGAGGCTGGACTTTTAAGTTGCTCAGAACTAATCCTGCTGACTTCTCCTTCCTTTTAATTAGTCCTGAGCACTGAGACATCACCACACTCCCCACAGGTAACCACTAATCAGGCAGGGTATGAGCTCCAGTAATTACCCGGATTTGCTCTCCATCCTCCCTGCAGTAATTGCAGCCCTGAGTGACTCCTGCCCTGAGCAGGGCTGAGCCCTGTGCCAGGCGTGTGGAGCACGAGCCTGGCCAGGACCACGATCCGGAGCCTCAGCAGCACCCAAATCCCTTTAGCCTCCAAACCTGTTTTACGGGAGTGACTCCACTGATGGAAAAGCTCCAGATGCAGAGATGCTGGGGCAAGACCAAATTCAGGGGGAGGATTTTCAGAGCAAAAGGTTTTTTTGGGACCACAGTCCCACCTTGTTCAGACTCAGCTGTGGGCTGGACTTGTTTTTTTCCACAATCCCTCACTTGTTAAGAGCAATATTCCCAAAAACCTATTTGTAGAGGGAAGAAAAGGGAGAGGAGAGGAGAGGAGAGGAGAGGAGAGGAGAGGAGAGGAGAGGAGAGGAGAGGAGAGGAGAGGAGAGGAGAGGAGAGGAGAGGAGAGGAGAGGAGAGGAGAGGAGAGGAGAGGAGAGGAGAGGAGAGGAGAGGAGAGGAGAGGAGAGGAGAGGAGAGGAGAGGAGAGGAGAGGAGAGGAGAGGAGAGGAGAGGAGAGGAGAGGAGAGGAGAGGAGAGGAGGAAGGGTGAAAAGGGAAGACAAAAAAGAAGAGAGAAGGAGAAATAAAAGAGGAAGGGGAAAGAGGAGGAAGAAGGAAGGGAGACAAGAAGGGAGAAGGGGGAAAACAAGAAGAATGGTTCCGTTGGAAGGGACCTACATCCATCCTCTGCTCCACCTGGGAGCTCTGTTCTCCATCTGTCATGGAGAAAAGAACCTTCCCATATCCCTGTGGGTCCCTTCCAACCTGGGATACCCCATCATTCCATGATACAATTCCAGCAATATGGAACCATCCCATGGCACTTGCACAGCTCCTCTGGAAGGGAAAAATACTCAGTTTATTGTAGAACAAGAGCTTTTGTTAGAGTCCAAAAGTGGACACTTGGTCCTGGTGCTTTGCATCCCTCTGGGATGAAATGGTCCTTCCAGCTACAGCTGGGGGAGTGATCCCACCACGGGATCATGGGCTCTGGAGAGGAAAAACCAGCTCCTTAATTTCCAGTAAAGCCACCAACCCCAATGACAAGGTGAGGAAATGGTTTTCCAGATATCCCTCAGGAATGGGAAATGGAGAAAAGGGAAAAGAAACTTTCTGGGCAAGGAGCAGATGGAAAGAACCAAATCCCAGAGAAAAAATTCTGACTCTGGGATTGACACCAAGAACTAAAAGGACATTTCTGAAGAGCTGAATTGACCAAAATGGCCATAATTAGGGCACAGTTCGTGCTCCAGCCCTGGGCTCACACTTTCACATGGGAATTTCTGACAGTCTTTGCTTTGGGGTTGGTTCCCAATTTTTTGGATAGGAAATCTGTGACCAGGCTGCAAAATTCTGCTACTCTGAGGAGCTGAGCTGTAGTGAATCACTTTTGTGCCTTCCTCACACTCATTTTCATGGAATATCCTCTGTTGAAAGAGACCCTCAAAGATCATTGAATCCAGCTCCTGGCCCTGCACAGGACACCCCCAGGAATGCCTCCATGTTCCTGGATTATTCGGGCTGTTAAATCACAGCCCACGGCCTGATTTTCAACACAACCCCACCTCAGCTCCAGCTCCACAGACCCCCCGTTTCTTCCTGCCCTTTCCATGCTCCCAGGGTCCAGCTGCCACAGCAGCTCTGGGGATAGGTTCTGGGTAAGGAAGCCCAGGAGAAAGGGAGCAGTCCTTCCCAGCCCTGCTGGAGGCTGGTCCATAACCTCCCAAGGGTGGTGAGCACCACATTCCCCGGCTTTAATAGAAGGGGCAGGATCTGATGTTCCCTCAACTGGAACACGGAAGGAAAAAAGCATCAGATTTCCTGGGACCACGATCCCATCCCCTTCAGCAGCTGATCCCGTGGCCCCCCCGCCTCCAGATATATAAATGTTGTCCCAGGCCGTCCTCAGGGACACAGTGAGAGGTGGGCACCGAGGGCACTCCGGGCGGGATCATGTTGTGGGAACTGCGCTCCATCGCCTTCACCAGGGCCGTCCTTGCGGAATTCCTGGCCACTTTGGTCTTCGTCCTCTTCGGCCTCGGCTCTGCCCTGAACTGGCCGTCGGCGCCAGCGCCCAGCACGCTGCAGATCGCGCTGGCCTTCGGGCTGGCCATCGGCACCCTGGTGCAGGCCCTGGGCCACGTCAGCGGCGCCCACATCAACCCCGCCGTCACCCTGGGCTGCCTGCTGGGCTCGCAGCTCTCCCTGCTCCGGGCGCTCTTCTACGTGGTGGCACAGCTGCTGGGCGGCATGGTGGGCGCTGCCATCCTGCACCAGGTCACCCCGGCAGACTCCCGGCAGGGCCTGGCCCTCAACAAGGTGAGGCTTCAGCACGGGGCGGGCGTGGGACGCTGTGGGGAGGCCGGGCAGGGTCTCTGGGAAGGCTGAGGAAGGGGCTTGTGGCCAGCAAAGATCCTCTGGGGTCGGCGAGGAAGCCTCTGAATGCCGCAGCCCAGCACCAGGACCCCGCTGCTCCAAGGGTCCTGCCAGGAGCGGGGATGAAGGCAGGACTCGTCTTCCTCCTCTGGTTTTAGGACTAAAATTTCCTGAGGTCGATCAAGTTTTTCCCATTGAGCCACTTCTTCCACCTGGGAAATTTTTCCTCTTTTCGTATTTGGTGACAAAAAAGTCCCCTGTTCTTAGGGCGAAAGGCAGAGAAAGGATCCAGCTGGCCACAGATACCTCCCTTGGAGTCACAACCATCTCATTTTTCCCTGGGACTGTACTGGGGGACACTTGGATTCTGAGGGTCCCAGGGGATTAAGGAAGGACACATCCAAAATACCACCTCTGCATTGTCCCAGCTCATCCCAATCTCCCCTGTCCTGTGGGTGCAGGCAGCCTCTTCCTGGCTCTGCTTTGGCAAAGCCACAATTTCCAGGTTGCTGAGGTGGTGGGGAGAGGAGAGATTTGGGTCTAAATCCCAGATTTTCATTAGATTCAGCTCATTGTTTCCCATTGTCATGGGATGGTCACACCAGATTCAGCTGGTTCATCCCAAAACCCAACATGTGGATTCCCTTCAAAGATCTCAAGCTGGTTTCAGACAGGGAAAAAAATAAAGCCAGGGACGTTTAGGAAGCCATGGGGGATTCTCCAATGGTATCCCAGTCTGCACTGCTGCACATAACATCAGGAGGGGAAAAGGATTTGAAACTCAGGGATTCACTGCCCCCTCTCCATGCCCACCATCCCAGGTGGGCACAGGCACCTGCCGGGATCAGCATCACCCAACCCCAAGGGAGCGAGGGAGCAGCAGGGAGCTGGGTTGGGAAGCAGCACATGGAAATGGCCTTTCCCACAGGAGGGAGGCACTGCCAGGACTCAGCTGCACTGCCAGAGTGATTAAGAGGGTTAAAAAGAGGGATTGTGGTTTAATCTGAACAAGGGGATTTAGGCTGGTAATGACCGAGGGTAATAAAAGCGGGAGGTTTAAGGGAGACTCAGACTGCTCCAGCTTTGTTGCTTTACACCTTAAACCACCGAAAAGTGAGAACTGGGGATTTCGAGAAGATTTTTTCCCCTGTGGGCAGTTCATCATGTGGCTACCTGCACAGATTATACCTATAAAAAGGGAGAGGAATACTGGGGAGGAGAATGAGGGAGATCTGACTCTGGAGCTCAGGCAGGAGGGCAGTTGGGACCTTCCTGGGATCACCGAGCAATGGGATTAGATTTGTGGGGACACAGGGAAAGAAGGGATTGAGTTGGAGGAGAGGGGGTGCAGCTAGGAACAGCTCCAGATCAGACCTGACAAATTCCCTGAGTCAAATAAGTGGGAAAGAGAATTATTTTCTTTTTTCATGCCAAAATATTTCTTTTCGATGTCTTCAAAGCGCAACTTGTAAAGTTTTCCAAAAGGCATTTTGAGTATGAGGAGAAAAAAAATGGAAAAATACCCAAAAGTGCCAATAAAATTTCCTGACAGGTCAATCAAGCATTTCCCATTGAGCCACTTCTTCTTACCTGGGAAGTTTTTTCTTACTGGTGCCAAAAATCTCCCATCTCCTTTGGCTCCCCCTGATTCTGGATTTGTACTCCATATTTCCCATCTGCTCATGGAACTCAGCCCTGGAACTTGTTTTTCCTCCTGTTCCAGCTGCACAATGAGACCACAACGGGGCAGGCGGTGACAGTGGAGCTGTTCCTCACCTTCCAGCTGGTCCTGTGTGTCTTTGCTTCCACAGACGAGAGGCGTGAGGACAACCTGGGCTCCCCTGCCCTCTCCATTGGCCTCTCCGTGGCTGTGGGGCACCTCCTCGGGGTGAGTGGATGGGCCAAACTTAGCATTTTGAGGGTTCTTTTTTTGTTTATGTCCAAAGTTGGTTTGGCTGCATCTCCAGGCTTGACGGGGGATTTGTAACCTGTGGTTTTCCAGTAGAGAGAGGGAAAAATCCCACCAAAGCCATGGGAGAGCTGTGGCCTGAGCTCAGCTTTTATTTGGCATCTCTGCCTCTCCTTGAGTCCCACAGGGTGTTCCAGGGCTCTGTGGGATCTCTCCTGGAGCGAATGTGTTGGCACAATGAGCTTGGGAAGTGTCTGGGATTTGGGATGGACACTCAGGGAAATCCCACCTGGGTGATGGTCCAAAGCAGCCGCCACTCCCAGTGCACACAGGAAAACGCTGCTGGTCACACCACACCTTCCATCCCTATGGACATCCCTGTGTCCATGGGACCATTCCTCTCCTGTCCTCAGAGGCAGGAGAGGGAATTTTCTGCAGGACTGAGAGCTCATCCCTGCAGTCCTTGCAGCACAGCAGCACCACAGTCGAGACACACGAGCTCAGACACCTCACAGTGTTGACTCAGGTGGTGGCAGCTCCTGGAATCCCTTTCCCTGGAACAGGAATGCTGGAAGATGAAGCAGCAGCTCAGGGGATGAATCACCCTGATGGCACCCCAACATTTTTTAAAGAAGTGGTAAAAAGGGTTAATGCTGACGCTGGCCGTGGTGTTCCTGGCAGATCCGTTACACTGGCTGCTCCATGAACCCTGCCAGGTCCTTCGCCCCCGCTGTCGTCGTCGGAGACTTCAGCGACCACTGGGTGAGAACTTGGCTCTGGGGCTTGGGTTGGATGAGGCCCCCAAACTGCCAATATTCCTCGAAACTCACCAAGCCAGATGAATTCCCAGCCTTTCCACAGCAGCTCCCAGCTGGAGGAAAGATGGAGAGATTAGGAGCGGGAGGAGGGGCTGCTGGGTGCTTAATTGGCTTTTCCAAACTCCAAACTGGGAGCATTGCAACAGGATCAGGGTGTGAGGTCTGTTGACGTGACTTAGCACAGGGAACAAAACCAGTGGAATGTGGAGCTGTTGCCAGTCCTGGGGAACTTTCCTGGTTCCTGGATCTAGGTATAGCTTTGGGAACACTCCCTGGCTCCCCTGGGAATGCCCATGGCTCTGAGCCTGCCAGGCCTCCAGGAGCATTTCAGCAATGCTCTCAGGCACAGGATGGGACTGGTGGCAGTTGTCCTGAGCACGGCCAGAAGCAGGATTTGGAGGATCCTTGTGGGTCCTTTCCAGCTCAGGAGATCCCATGATTTTATTGTTTTCACCTGCAAAGAGCCCAGCTGGAGGCAGAGCTGTGGTGGTTCCTGGTGTGTTCCAAGGTGTCTGGCCCAGGCTGGTGCCACTGCCACCTCCTCCTCCTCCTCCTTTTCCTCCTCCTCCCACAGCAATCCAAGAGAGGGTAGGAAAATGCTCCTCCAGATGATGCCACATCACTCAGCACATTCCCAGTGGGCCTGTCATTAACGCAGAGTCTGAGCAGAGGGAGAATGGTGGAAGAGGATGGTTGGGAATATCCAGGCACTGGAGGGGAGCTCAGATCCCCAGCGATGGCCAAAGCAGAGCTGACTCCGTGTTTTGTTCCCAGGAAGGAACCCAAGCCCCTGGAATGCCCCTCAGAGATCCCAGTTCCTCCCCACCCTCCAAAGCCAGGCTGAGTTTTGCTCACCCCACTCTCCTCTCCTCCCCAGGTGTTCTGGGTGGGCCCCCTGATCGGGGCTGCAGCAGCTTCGATCCTCTACAACTACATCCTGTTCCCCCAGGCCAAAACCTTCTCGGAGCGCTTGGCCATCCTCAAGGGCTGCGAGCCCGAACCGGACTGGGCTGAGCGCGAGGCCCGGCGGCGCCAGTCCGTGGAGCTGCACTCCCCCCAGACCCTGCCCAGGGGCATGTCTGAGAAGGTGTAGCCGAACCTCTCCCTGGGCCGAGAGAGGAGCTGGAAACCTCTGGCATGGTTTTAGTGCTCGTCCAGAGGAGCATCTCACCTCGCCCTTCTCTCCCCTCATTCCTCCTGGGGCGCTGAAGGTGACTCCTCTCCCGGGGAGATGCTGTGCTGGTCCCACACGCCTCCTGTCCCCAGCTCTCCCCGTGCCCGGGTGGATTCTGATCTGGGGGAGAGCCAGTGAATCCCAACCCCGCAGGAACAAGGGATCTCCCCAGGATGCCCTCTTCCACGTCCCCCTCGCAGGACACGGAGCTTGGCTGAGGTTGTTCCCTCCCGGAGAGCTCCGAGGAGCCTGAAGAGTGTTCATTACCCTGGGTGTGGAGGTTGCCACCCGATGCCTCATTGCTGCTGAACTCTGCTCCCGTCTCCGGTCCCTGCTGGGCTCTTGGCTCACACTCGGGAGCAGGAGCAGGAGCGCTCACTCTGAGCCACAAGCGTCACACACGAACGGTTCTGCTGTGAAAGGGACCAAAGTGCCACTTCCCACCCGCCACGAGACACAGAGGTGTTCCCACAGGGGCTGTCCTGGGAAGATGGGACTGGGAGCGTGGCCATGAGTCCCTGCAGGCCACTGGGGCACTTGCAAATCCTCTCTCCTGTGAAACAACACAGCCCAAACTCAAACCCACCTTATTATTGAGCCAGGGTTGTCTTTCCTCTTTCTCCCTAGTTTTCCTTTTTTTCATCTTATCCTGTTCCCCTCGAATGCTCAAATCACCTGGAACACACAAAGGAGAGATTTCACACCCAACGTGTTTCAGGCATGAAGATGAGAATAATGCAGAGGGATGGATGGGAAGGGACCTCAGACCCCACCCATCCCACCCCTGCCACGGGCAGGGACACCTCCCACTGTCCCAGGCTGCTCCAAGCCCCATCCAGCCTGGCCTTGGGCACTTCCAGGGATCCAGGGGTGGCCACAGCTGCTCTGGGAAATCCATTCCAGAGCCTCCTCACCCTCACAGGGAGGAATTCCTTCTCATCTCCATCACTTGCTTCTTACACCCCTTTGTCATGGCTGCATCACTCCAAACCCTTCAAACCCCTTCCACCCCTTCCCTCTGCCCATTCAGAACCTGGCCAAGGAATTTGGGTTGGTCTTTGGATGAACTTTGCTCTTTCAGCCATTGAATTCTGCCCCAAGTTCTCCATGCCCAGGTGAATCCCAGCAGTGCCTCCAGCATTGCCCCACCAGGATTTCTCTGGAAAGGCTGCTAATGGGAATATTCAATGAGACTGGGCCAAATTCTGAATCATAAGGGATAATTTATGGATCATTATGGATCATTTCCCTCCCCCTGTTCTGACAGGACACCCCCCACCAAAGGATGCTCTTCACTCTGCTCTGCTGGCACCATCCCCTCCAGATCCATCCTTGCCTTTCTCCCCGTGCTCTTCCCCAGATGTTGGAGTGGCTGTTGCTGGAGGGGTGAGGAGGGAGCCCAGCTTTGATCTGGCCCAGACCAGGTGTTTATCCACAGCCAATCCATGCAAATACCCCCAGAGGGCTTTGCCAAGGCAGCACTTCCAGCCCTGGTTTGATCCACCCCAAAACAGGGATTCTGCTTCCCTTTGCTCCTTGATGGTGAATTTGAATTTTAGATCAGAAGAGCCTTCTCAAAAATTCCCTCTGTTCTCAGCAATGGCAATAAAATCATGTTTTAAATCAATCCCAGTGTCAAATTGTATTTCTGTTATCAAATGCTCACTTTTAAAAGTCGTATGGGGTTTTTGATGCTTTTTAATGGAAAATGAATGCATGTATGTGTGCAGGAAACTCCCAGCAGACTTTTCCAGAAGTCACCCTGGGCATGTTCTGCTGTAGAAAAAGCCACAGCTGAATTCAATTATTTATTTAAATTAATGTTGGTATGCTTAATGTCTCCTCTCCCGATTGAAGCATTTCATTTATTATTTACCCTGACAGTGTTTAAGTCTCACAGGGCTTGAATCTGAGGTTTAATGTCTGATAATGGCTCTCCTCTTTCACATGAAGGGCTTTAAATTCCCTTTTACCTTCTGAATGTGGGCACAGGGATCAAATACTGACACATTTATGGTAAATAATAGATAAAAAGTCCCATGAAGTCACCTCCTAGACCCCAAACCCCTCAGCCAGGTGGCTGAGGCAGCTCCAGTCTTCCTGGGAATACAAATTTACCCTCTCTGTGGAGCTGTGTCACTTCCCAAACTTGTCCTGCCAGGAAACCACCCAGACATTCCAGATGGCACTGGGGGAGCTGGAATTGGAGGGCAGGATCAGGAACACGGAGCTGCCACGGACCAACCATAATCCTCCCTCAACTGGCAACCCTTGGGATGTCAGATCCCAGGTGAATGATTTCAGCCTGGATTTGAAGCATTCCCATGTCCCTCCATCCCCAAGACCACGAGCTTTTCCCCTTCTCCCACCTTGGGGTCAGGGATGGCCTCAGCTTTGGGCTGATCCTTCTGCAAAGCTGCAAAAATTCCAGAGCCTTTTGCACACACCCACATCCCCTTCCTTGTCCTTGCTGCTTGGCTGCCATATTCCTGGAACCACGGAATTGTTTAGGGTGGAAAATGCCCTGGAGACCGTCCAGTGCAAGCGTTTCCCCAGCACTGCCAAGGCCACCCCTGACTGTGTCCCCAAGTGTCACAGCTTTGAAATCCCCCCAGTGATGGGAGCCCAGCCCTGCCATGAGCAGCTGTGCCTGGTCTGGAAAACCCTTTCCATTGAGGAAATGTTTCCCAATATCCAACTGAACCTCCCCTGGCACAGCCTGAGGCTATTTCCTGTCCCTGCTATTGAGGGAGCAGAGCCTGACCCGCTCTGCTGTCCTCTCTGGTCAAGGAGTTGTGCAGAGCCAGATTTTCCCCCCAGAGCCTCCTTTTCTCCAGGCTGAGCCCCTCAGGTCCCCCAGGAGTTCTCCAGACCCTCCTCCTGGTGCTCCAGCCCCTTCCCAGCTCCATTCCCATCCCTGGACATACTCCAGCCCCTCAGGGTCTCTCTTGGCAGCTCTCTTGAGCAGGGAGAATCCCAGAGGGACCCCAGGATTGGAGGGGCCTCAGCAGAGCCGAGCACAGGGGCCCTGCCCTGGTCCTGGTGCTCCCAACTTTTGAAACAATTCGTATTTTATCCCAAGGAATTCCCTCCTTTCCCCATGGCACCTCCAGGAAGGAGCATTGCCACACCCACCCACTGATCCCTTGTCTGTTGTAGGGACCCGAGAGCATCCAAATTCCTGCTCAAGGAATCTGGGAGAACGTGGGAACACCAACCTGGATCCCAGAAACCCTGAAGGGTTTCTGCATCACATGAGAAAATGAGGAAACCACTTGTAGAACATGGAATTAAAATCATGGCCTGGAGAAGCCCAAACCCACCTGTACCTTGGAAATCCCAGCACAGAACAAACCCCTTCAGCCGCTGGTCACACCTGTGGGACAGAGAGGACAGAGATCAGCCCAGGGTCACCTCTGCTCAGTGGGGGGCAGAGCTGAGTTCTCTGCTTGGGATTTCTTGGCCTGACCTTTCCAAATTCTCCCGATCCCAATCCCAGAGGCCTCCAGCGGCCACTTCCCTGCAATGCCATGACCTACCTGGGATCAGGTACATCATCCTTTTACATCATTGCTTTTATGCATCTATTTATAGATGGAGAAATACTTCCTGAGCATATTTTCCTTGAGGAGCCAGGAGGGCAAGAGGAGGAGGCAGGGCCAGGTGTAGGAAATGACCACACACCATCCCAGAAGGTGCTCGTGCTCCAGGGGAAAGACAAACATCCCAAAATTCTTCTATTCCCAGGGCTCTGCCAAAGCATCTGCTAGAGAGAATGGAGGCTCTGCTTCAAGTTTTGTCCAAACTTCCCAGGAATCCAAACAATTGAAAGAAAAATCCCACATTTCCAGACACCACTCAGGGCAAGGATCTTCAGCTCCGGATCTGATGGCAAAAGAGATGTTTGCAGCATGGGTCTCTTTAACTCCCCAGTGAACATTTTTAAAGCTGAGAAATTCCTTGGTACATTTGCTCTGAGTTTCAGAGCCAGAACAGGGGGAATATGGATTTTCCCATTCTCCAGCTGTCCATGTATTGTCCCCAATGTCCTGCTGTGAAACCTCGGGCACTTGGAGCCAGGGGATTGTGTGAAAACTTTTCATAGAACCATGGGAGGGTTTGAGTGGGAAGAGACTGTAAAGCTCATCCTGTCCCTGGGCTCACCCCTGCCATGGGCAGGAGCATCTCCACTGTCCCAGGCTGCTCCAAGCCCCATCCAGCCTGGCCTTGGACACTGCCAGGGATCCAGGGGTGGCCACAGCTTCTCTGGGAAATCCATTCCAGGGCCTCCCCAGCCTCTCAGGGAGGAATTCCCTCCCAATATCCCACCTAACCCTGCCCTCTGGCAGTGGGAAGCCATTTCCCCTTGTCCTGGCACTCCAAGAAATTATGTCCTTTCCTCTTTCCTGCAGCTCCTTCAAGCACTGGAAGGCCACAGTCAGGTGAGCCCAGAGCCTTCTCTTCTCCAGGCTAGACAATCCCAATTCTCATGGCCTTTCCTCACAGCAGCTGCTCCATCCCTCTGACCATTCCGGTGCCTCCTCCAGACTGGCTCCAGCAGCTCCCTGTACAGGACTCCAGGTGGGACCTCACCTGGGCACAGGGGCAGAACCTCCCCTCTGGGGGGCTCAGCCCAGGCTCGGGGGCCTCTGGGTCCTGTCCAGCTCTCACTCCCCAGCACCCCCAGAATGTTTCTAGGACTCTCCAGATTCCTGCAATGATATTGAGAACTCGTTGATTTATTTATGGTGCTTTTCAGGTGATTCAGAGCCTGGTTGTGATTGCAGGCCCCTCTGCCTTGGTGCAGCTGCAGCTCCTCCAGCACAGGTAGGATGCCAAGGGGAGGGGGAAAATCACCTTCCCAGGGGCTTCCTCACAGCCTTTCAGCTTCTTCCCGGGTGGGCTCCTTGTAAACCAAGGGAGAACTGCACAGGAGAAGACATTTCCACAGCAAACATCTTTCAAGAGGACAAACACCACTGCCTCCAACTCTGTGTGAATCCTGAGGACACAACAAGCAGCCCAGAAGAATTCCAGGTGAGCAGAAAGGGGGCCTTGGGATGTCTCTGGTGCCAGTGGCTTTGCTGGAAGGGGCTGGACTTGAAAATCAGGAAACCGGGGGTTCATCCCACCTTTCCCTCTGTGTGATCTGGTTTTCCAACCGGGCCTTTGCTTTCCCTGACACTCATTATCCCATGGGACAATTTAACGATGATTTATATGCAAATGAACTCTTGAGGAGGTAGTGCAGCCCCAGAGCTGCCTTGGGACCCCCAGGAATTACTGAGCAGAGAGCAGAGCAGTGCTGTCATTAAGCTTTGTCAGCAGTACAGAGCACAGGTCACTGTGAGCCCACCACTGCGGGCTGGAGCAGCGGGGACAGCAGCAGGGGACGTGAGGACAGCCCCAGCACTCAATGTCACATCGTTCTGGCTCTGAAGCCTGGACTAAAGAAAGCCAAAGCCTCGTTGCTGCAGGGCAGGAGAAAGTGAAAACGCCACCAGCCCCAGGCCAGCAGTGTCATCCCTCAGCTTCAAAGGGAGGGCAGCAGATGGAGGTCAGATAAAAGGGATCCTTGAAAGGCCCGTCTGAAACACCTGCACAGGTGCATCCCAAAGCAGCAGCAAACCCTTCCCTGCAGCCCCTGAACTCAGGATAACCAGGGCAAAGTTTGCTGCTTCTGCTCTGGGAAGTCTATTTCAGTTTTTCCTTATCAATTTTCCTTATCGATTGTCCCCATTGCAAAATCCTGGAGCTGAGGCTGCAAGAAACACCTTTTCTCTTGAAAAACTAAACCAAACTTTCTCCTCTGATGTCATCCCAACCAAGGTCATTGGGTCATCTAATCCCACTTCAGGCAATGAGTTGGACTCGAAATGCTCAGAGATCTTTTCCAGCTCAATTGATTCTGTGTTTCTGATCGCAGTTCCAGCAGAATTGGTGTCTCCTGTTCGGGACACCCTGTCACTGTTACCGTTCCTGCCTCTATTACTGGGCCAGTTTTAAGGTCCTTGGCTGAGGTACAGAGCCAGGTGAGGAGGAAATCCCAAACCCTGGCTCAGCAGTGTTTGTAACCTGAATTTGGAGCAGGCCAGGCCCCGAGGTGCAGCATGGAGCTCAACTCACCAGAAACAGCAAGGAAGTGCAAATTAACAATGGCAAATTAACAACAGCCCCGCACAGGCTCCGACTACGAGTTGGGTGACAGCAGGGACTGACAGGGACTGGCACAGGGTGGCCTCAATGACACACGTGCCTCCCTGGGCGAGGCAGAGCCCGGAACGACCCAGGTGAGGATGAGGCAGCAGCTGCCTTCCTCCCACATCCTCCCCACTTTGGGGTCCTTCTCCTGAGTGATAGGCTGGGGCAGGTTTAGGTTGTGTTTTTTGTCTGCTGGTGCCAGCGAGGAGGAAGAAGAAGAGGAGGAGGAGAAGAAGGAGGAAGAGGAATAGGAGGAGGATGAGGAGGAGGAGGAGGAGGAGGAAGGAGGCAGCCAAACCTGCCTGTGCTGCCAAAAGCCTCCTCATGTTCTCTCCTGCCATGCGGGCGAGGCGTGTGTGACCCCTCCACGTAGGTGTCCGTCTGTCAGCACCTTGCCCAATTCCCTTAAACCTGACACATCAAAGCACTTTCAGTTCAGCCAAGCTCCTCGGGTGGCATGGAGCCACGGAGAGGACAGGGAGCCTTCCAAATGCCAGGGCTGGCATCGGAGGAGCCAAGCAGGAATGCCCCAGTGCACAAAACTGCCTCGGGAAAAGAGGCTTTGTGTGGTGTGTTTGGGAGAGAAGGGTCTTGTTTCCCTTCAGAAGTTTCCCTGTCTTTCCCAGGGATTATATTATTATATTATATTATATTTGATTATATCCCCTAGTCAGCTGCAGGATTTTGTAGCTCATTTATCCACACTTGGGAAGGTGGAAGAGCTTTTTTTTTTCTTTTCAGCCAAAGCGAGGAGTATGCTGGAGGAGCAAAATGCAGGCACCACCAAGGCAGATCCAGGATGGGCACACTGAGGAAGGGTTTGAAGGATGGGAACAGAGAGCATTTTATCCAGCTGGAGCCACAGACAGGGCTGAAGGGAAGTGGCAAGTAATTATGGCAGCTGGAATCCGGCCAGGGTGTCTTGAAATACCAGCTTGCAAAACTTTCACCAAAACACGCCAACAGACCAGGTGTTTCGAGGATAACAGATCTGGGCTTTGACTCTGCAATCAGCCTCGGGATCTGCAGATCCAGGAGAAAACCATTATCAGGAATTAAGACTGTAACATATCTTCAGTCCCTCGGGCCCTCCAGGTCTGTTTTGCTCAGGATTTGGGGTACAAAGGAAGAGAAAAGCTCATTTATTTCCAGTCCTGGACAAGAAGTTCCCTCTCCTTGCTCTGGACAGGAATCCTCCTGGTGTTTGACCCCCCCAGGCCTGACAGCCTCCTCAGAAGGAAGCAGTGAATCCAACTTTTTGGATTTAGGGAGGATTTTACCGATGTCCTGGCTGCCGAGATTTGCTCCCTGAGTGCTGGAGCATGGCTGCCCCTGCAGAGGGACCTGGCAGCCAGGGATGAACCCAGCCTGAGCATCACTTGGGAAAGGAAACATGGATCAACCAAGCAAGGAGGGCAGATCTGGCACCCAAACCCAACTTAAAAAAAAATATCATGGCACAAGGCTGCGAGGGCTATGAGAGAATCAAGAATTCTTTGTTAAGTGTCAGCCGAGACCTTTTGACCCCAAAGCCTCCATCCTCAACAGCTCCATGTGCACAGCCCCGGGAGCCTCCCCCGCCACTCCCTGCCAGCCAAGCATCGGCAGAAGGATGAGTTTGGGACGGAGGGCAGCAGCCCAAGAACATGAAAGGAGATGTGTAAACACAGCCCGTGTCCGTGCAGAGCCTGTGGCTTGGTGCTGGCATTCCCAGGAGCAAAATCATTGCTCGTTGAGCAAGAGCTGGACAGGCAGAAAGAAAAGGAAAGGGCGCAGGGTGGCAGGGGAGGAGACGCTGCAGGCTGGGAGCAGCCCCCAATCCCAGCGCTTGTTCCAGTGCTCTGGAAGGAGCAGCAGAAAGGAAAGGAAGCAGAGATTCTCCTCCAGGCTCTCCATCTCATTTCTCCATCCACGCACCTCCAGGAGGCTCCAGCTCATCTACAGCTCCCCAGAAGGACAAAGCTTCCCCCAAAGCCTCCCCTGCTCCCTGGACAACTGCAAACCACTTGTTTCCTGGAGCTGAGCTCTCTTGACTGCCTGGGAGAAGCTCCAGGTGTTTGATTTCCCTTTACATTTCAAGGTCACATAGAAGTGGAATGCACCCAGGGCCCAGTCCCAGGAGCGCTCCTCCAGCCCAACAAGGATTTTCCAACAGGAGCAGTGTGCGACACAGGGCAGGAAGGGAGGGAGCGAATATTAGCTACACCTGTGCTAATGAAACACCCAGGACCTGGCGAGAGGCAGTAAAAGAGAAAAGCAGAGGAGGGAGCTCAGCCTCGTTATGCAACCCGGTTATTTAACGACCACAAGACACCCTATAGGGGCTCTTTGTTTGCCGAGGGAAAGGAGAGAAATGCCACCAATATCTGAGTCACTAGTTCACCAAGAGGCTCCAAAGACATTTTCAGGTGGAAACTTTTCCAGGTTCACATGGTAATTTGGGAGGACTGGCTAATTCCCTAGCTCCACCCACCGCCCTGTAACACAGCTCCTGCTGCTCTTGCATATATAGATAGGTATGGCCCTACACCTGGCTGCACACACCAGAGCCCGGACACAGAGCAATCCTAAACTTTCTCCCTCCCTGGCTGCCCTCCACGTGCTCCCACCATGAAGAAGGAAATACTAACCCTGGCCTTTGCTCGAGCCGTCTTTGTGGAGTTCCTCTGCACGCTCATCTTCGTCTTCATTGGGCTGGGCTCGGCGCTGAAGTGGCCGTCGGCCCTGCCCAGCATCCTGCAGATCGCGCTGGCCTTCGGGCTGGCCATCGGCACCCTGGTGCAGGCCTTCGGCCACATCAGCGGCGCCCACATCAACCCCGCCGTGACCATCGCCTTCTTCGTGGGCAACCAGATCTCCCTGCTGCGCACGCTGCTCTACGTCGTGGCCCAGCTGGTGGGGGCCATCGCCGGCGCCGGGATCCTCTACGGCGTCACCCCTGCCAACACCCGCGGCAACCTGGCCATCAACGAAGTGAGTCCCTGCCCAAGGCGCTCCCCTCTGCCTTCCCTTGCCTTTCCCTCGGCGCCGGCTCGGGGAGGAGAGTCCGCCGGGATGGATCCTCGGTGCTCTGTCCCACACGCACGGCGGGCTGGGAATGGGACGGGAGTGGAGCCCAGCTCTGACATGACAGCTTTATTGTGCGGGTGATGAGTGGGATGTTTTTCCCTCCTTTAATGAGGGCTTCCTCTATCCTGAGGGCCCCGTGAGTCACCCGCACCACTGAGATCTTCCCGAGTGCAGCCTCTCCACCTGGAGATTAGTGCGGGATAGGAACCGTGCCAGCAGCAAGGGGGAGGGAGAGGAGCCCAGTCCGACCAGTATGGGCAGGGGGAGCAGGAGCCCACTGGAACCAGTGTGCTGCGGCAGCTGGGAATGGAGAGGGATGGGGAGAGTGCTGGGGAGGACCTGGAGAAGGAGCGAGGGGCAGGACAGTGTTGAGGAGCTGCTCCCAGGGGAGGAGGGGGGACAGCAGGACCCTCTGAGATAAGCGGGAGTGAGGCACAGCCTGAAACCCCTGGGGCAGTGCTGGGAAAACACCTGGAGTGGGAGAGGTGGAGCTGCTGCTCCAACCACGGACAGGTCCGGACCCCTGGGAGCAGCACAGGTGTTGCAGAGGGCTCGGTCACTGGGATGAGGAGCTCCAATGCCTCTCATTCCACAGGTTCCACATCCCAAACAAGCCAGATTTAGATAAAAAATGAGCTGTGATGGGTTGGGTCACATTGTCCTTCCCATGCCCAGTGAGGTCGAGTACTCCTGAGAGTCCCCAGGGTTTTGTGCAGAGTCACTGGGACACAGCAGCCCATCCCACCCCATGACCTTCATCCCAACCCTCACCCTCCATCCCATCCCAGCTGCTCCTCATCCTCCAGATGCTGCATAAAGTGCAGAGCAGAAGTCAAACAGCCTGCAAGGATCAAAGAAATGCAGGAAAAAAGGGATTTGGTGGGAAGCATTCAGTGTTGTGGAGACAGGGAAGTGAAGAGATGTGGAGAGGCCAGGGAAGGGACAGGCTCGGGGATGAGACAGATTTTGGAGAATTGTAAAGAAAGAAAGATCATTTCTTCCCTTTCAGAGAAGGAGCAGGGAGCTCAAGTAGGCACTGGGAAGGGGCTCTGAGGGGCTGCTCATCCAACTTCACCCTTCCAAATCTACCAGCAAAGCGCCCAGGAGCCCTCCTGGTGAAGCCAAGCCCCAGAGAGGTTTAATTATTGTCGTTCTCCTGGTTCCAGCTCAACTACCATGTAACCCCAGGCCAAGCCCTGGTGGTGGAGATCATCCTCACCTTCCAGCTGGCCGCCTGCATCTTCGCATCCACGGACAACCGGCGCAGCGGCGTCGGCTCCCCGGCACTGTCCATCGGCCTCTCCGTCACCCTGGGCCACCTGGTGGGGGTGAGTCCAGGTCCTGTGGGCACAGAACTCCCCCAAATGCCCCCATGCAGTTGGTCCCGTGGGAGCTGCCCTGGAGGTGAAAACATGGGAGATCTTGGGGCTCTTTCGTGGTGAGAGGTCATCTCCAGCTCTCTGGAACAGAGGCACCATCGGGGGCCACTTCAGTCCCTGCTCCCAAACAGTGGCTCCGATCTGCTCCTTAACCCAGGGTTCTTTCCACACTTCCAGATTTACTTCACCGGCTGCTCCATGAACCCTGCCCGCTCCTTTGGGCCCGCGGTTGTCACCAGGAGGTTCAGCTCTGTGCACTGGGTGAGTGTCGGTGGGACAGGGACAGGTGGGGGCCATGTGGGGACAGGGCAGGGACTGCCTTGGAAATGACAGGGGTGGTGTTCCAGAGCCCACCCCAGGCAGGAAGGATTAAAAGGGGCTGGAGAACAGTGGAGGTTTTGCCCCTTGACGCATCGGGAACAGTTAATCCCCTGGCACAGAGCCAGCCAGGGGACAGAAGTGAACCCATCCCAGGGTAGGCTGGGGTGGGAACCACCTAAAAACTCATCCACTACCAGCCCATGCCGTGGGCAGGGACACCTTCCACCAGCCCGGGTTTCTTCAAGACCCATCCAACCCAGCTTTGGACACTTCCAGGCACATGGAAGTCAGCCGTGGTGTCCTCTGAGCACCATCAGGGCATCATCTGAGGGGAAGGAAGCCCACAGAGAAGCCCAGCTTGGTCTTTCCTCTCACCCAGCAAGCTTTCCTGCAAGCTCAGCCCCAGACTTACAGAGCAGGTTTGGCCCTCAGTGAGCACGGGCTGAGGGGGTTTCAGCCCAGAAAGTCTCTGGAGTGGGTATTTTCCACTCTCTGTGTGGCAGGAGACATGGCGCAGGGATGGATGGATGGATGGATGGATGGATGGATGGATGGATGGATGGTGGTGCCGTGAGCAGAGCTGGAGCGCCAGCCCCAGGAGTAGCTCTCACCGTGTCCCTGTTGCTTTCCAGGTGTTCTGGGTCGGGCCCATCCTTGGGGCTTGCTTGGCCTCCCTGCTCTACTTCTACATCCTGGTGCCCTACTGCATGAACATGTCTGACAGGGTGGCCATCATCAAGGGCACCTACGAGTCCGAGGAGGAGTGGGAAGAGCAGCGGGAGGAGAGGAAGAAGTCCATGGAGCTGACCCCGCCGTAAGAGCAGCTGGAAGAGCCGAGCCGAGGGAGCGGAGGAAGCCCCACACATGGGCTCATGTGTGCCCCAAAGCCAGGCAACGACCACACCCAGCTGCAGCTGCAGCCTCTTGATCCAAAGCCTTCCCATGCCGGCCCCGTGGGATGCAGGAAGGCCAGGGGCTCTGTGTGTGTGTATGAACCCCTGTATGAACTCTAGAACCTCTCCAGCTTCCCCGCAGCCACAAAGCCCCTCAGCCAGGCCCTGGCACTCTCAGCTCCATCCCTGCACTATGGCAGGGCCCCAGACCCCACAACTGGGCCACCTGCAGGACCTCACCTGGCCCAGGTATGGGAACACCTGGGGGGAAGGGATCAACTGCTTAGGGCAGGGGGTGCAGCTACCCCCCAGCCCAGGGGCTGCTCGTAGATGCTCTTTCACCTTTCCTGGTGCTGGGAGTCCTTTTTATTCTCAAAGAACGAGACTTTTTGGATTCTGTGTTGAGGTCTTTGTATTATACTTTATTATTTATTGCAAATAAAGGAAACTTTAAAAAAAAAATCCTGATTGCAAATCAGCTCAAATCTCAAAGTTTAGGTGGGAAAACAGATCGAGCTGGATGCAAACTCATCCCAAAGGGTCAGGGAAGCAGCAAGGGCTCAGACCCTGAATCCTGTGGGAGCTTGTGGGTTGAGAGGGCAAAACATTAATCCTGGGAAGGGTAAGTGGGTGCTCATGATGGAGTGGGGAAGAGCAGCAGGTGCAGGGCAGCTGGGAGTCCATCCCAGGGCTGGAAGGGGCAGGAGGGATCCTTCCAATGCTTCCAGCCCTTCCCACACAGCCGGTTTGACTCCAGCTGTACCAGTTCTCCCAGACGGCTCCTCGGGTGCCCTCGAAAAGCGACCCACAACTCCCCAGCCCCTCACCTGTGCCAAACCCACACCTTCACCTGACCTTCTGCTCTGGCCCTGCTCTTCCAGTTCTACCACAACCCTCTGCCAGAGCAGCTCCTGGCCAAGGCACTGGCACAGGGACACTGGCACAGGGACACCCACCCTGGCCCAGCTCCCTCCCAGCCCCTCCTCCTGCTGCCAAGGGGAGGGTCCCACCACGGACCCCCAGGGAGGTGGGAGACTCTTCCCTGGGAGCTGCCTATTCCGAGGTTCAGCTCGATCCCATCCATGAGGGTCCCGCAGCCTTGGCCAGGGGCGATGGGCAGCCTCCCCTGGATTTTGGCACCCCTGCACCTGCAGTCCTGGCTGAGCCTGAGGAGCAGCACCTTCACTCCCTCAGTTGTCCCCAGCAGGGGTTGGGGACATGCAGGAGGAGGAAAGGAGAGCCCTTTGAGACAGCAGCAGGGTCAGGAAATTAAACCCTGCAACACCCCCAGCCATCCTCAAGGATGGGCTGAAGTCCCCCATGCCTCAGTTTCCCCTTTGGAAGGACACTCAGCCCCCTTTCTATATGGAGATTAAAGCATGTCCAGACCCCAGAAACCCCCTCTCAGGGGCTGGGGCAGGGCAACTCCCCCCAAAAACCTGCACCCCCCCAGTGTGCTCCCCTGGCACCCAGGACCCCGAGGAAGCACCCGAGGGTGCAATCAGCCCCCCAAATTGGGAATCTTGGCCATCCCCTGATTTTGGAGCTCTGAACCCATCCATCCCCACACCGGAGCAGGGATGGGGGAGTCTCAGCAGGAACTGGAGATTGCCACGGCCCCCCCAAAATGTGCCCAGCCCCCCCCATCCCGTGCCTCCAGGTGATCAACACCAAGGGAAGGAGCTGGGGCTGGGTGTGAGCCCTCCCGGGATGAATCAGAGGCTCCTGCAGCTCCAGCTCTGTGTCAGCACAAAAACCATCCAGGGCCAGCCCAGCCCTGAGCCCAGCTCAGGCAGCCCAGGGGGATTTGGGGTCAGTGGGAGCCCAGAGCAGGGCAGGTGCAGCTGAGCCCAGCAGGACCCCTCAGGAGCACAGAGCTCCTTCCCCACCCAGCTTCCCTGGGCCCTGAGGATTTGATCCAGGCAAGGAGGTGAATTTAATCCAGGCTGAATTTTGGCACCCAGCAAACCCCGTGACCTCACCTGGCCAGGGCAGGGCCCAGGTCAGGGCTGGGAAAGACTGAGGTCCTCCCACCTGTCCTCACCTGTCCAGGAATGGGAACAGCAGTGCTTAAAAACAAATGGAGAATTTATTATTACTACTTGTTTAACATTCCAGCTTCTTCAGACCAATTTTTAGTGAGATTGGAAGGCTGGGAGGCAGCAGTGCCCCACTCAGTCCCTGAGCAGAAATTGGCTTTTCAAAGAAAAATCCACCTTTATTTCAGCAGAAACAGCAAGGCCAGGTACAAACCTGTGTACTGCAGTGCTGCACTGGTTCTCCTGTTCCCCTCAAAAAACAGGAGTTTCTATTGCAGCAGCAGCATCACATCCCATCCCACACGCTGCCCTAAGCCCCACAGCTCCACCATCGTCTGGGGTATAAAAAGGTGAAATACACTTCATTACCAGCTTTTTCTACCCTAATTTAAATGTTTCTCACCAGGTGAAACCACTCCAAAGGCACCTCATTACCATTCCTGGGTGGTTTTGCTCTAATTAAGGGTTATTCCCTGAGTATGCCCACAAGCAGCTGCTCTGCTCTAAGAAGATTTCACAGATAATTCCTCACTCCTGAGTACCTTTTCCATCCTCGAGTAATCACTGCTCAGCTTTAAAAATTGTTGGGTTTTTTTTTTCCTGGAGGGAGGACAAGTTGCAACAGTCTGGAATCTCATATTTTTTAATCATCAAAGGGCTTTCAGGTCTATTTAAGTCTAACTAAGGAAAATCTCTACCAGATAATTTAAATTCCATGAACCCCAAGTTTTCTGGACAGGGGAAGGAACCAGGGGCATGAGAAGAAGAAAAATTCAGTGGAAATGGCCCTGTCAAGGATTTTCCTGTGGGATGCAGGAGCTTCTTTGTTTCTGTTCCTTGAAGAGATTGAGGCCCAGCTCTATCCAGGAGGGAGCAGGGACAGAGCTCCACACCTGGGGTGCATCCCTTCCACCCTGCTCCCAGCGCAAACTATTTTGCATTCCTGAATGCTTTGCTTGAATCCTCAGGTCCTGGAGAGCAGAGCCTGTTTTCACCTGGAAGCTCAGCCCAGCTTGCTGGAAAGATGAGGAGAAAACAACCCAGGAATTCCCAGAGAGGGAGAAAGAATCACAGAAGTGCTTGAATCCCACCTGGGAAGTCCGAGCAGCCCAGGAAGCATGTCTCTGCTTCCATGGAGGAATTCCAGGGCTGTTCTGGAGAGCCCTGAGCAGGCAGAGAGCAGCTCAGGAGCACCACAAAGGAGCTGACCCAGAAGAGAGAACACAGAACAGAGAACAGAATACAAAACAGAACCCAGAACTCAGAATAAAGAACACAGAACACAGAACAGAGCTTGAGGTTCCACAGCATGAAACTCTTCCTGCAAATACTGACATTTCCAGAGCATTTCCAAAACATTTCCAGAGCGTTTCCAGGGTTGAAATGCTGCTGGAGAGGAGCGAGCTGTGCCCCAGGAGGAGCCTGGCCTGGGTGTTGGCATTAGTCATGGCACAGCCTGTGCCAGCACCCACCTCCTCCAAAGCCTTCCTCCTCCTACTCAGCCTCTGCCCAGCCTGTTGTGCCATGAGATCCCTCATTAGGAGCTGGGAAACAGCTCCCAGGCCACCAAGGGCCAACAGCCACCCTTCCTGTTGTCACCCCGGCCAGGAACACAGCCTCCACCTGAGCAGCAGCTCCTGCAATTTGTGTTTGGCTCCCTGGCCCAGCTGATGGGGATTTGGGGGTCTGAGCAATCCTGGGTCAGATTGGGCACCCCCCCAGTGCCACCAGTGCCCTGCCTGGTCCCCTCAGTGCACTGAGACCCCAGTGTGTGCATGGGAGGGGCAGCACCAGCATTCATGGGAAGGTGAGAGTTGCCCAAAAAAACACCCAGGGCATTGAGAAGGCGAAGGGCCAGAGATGTCCAGAGAGCAGGGAGGGCAAGAGGAGATCCAAAGGTGCTTCTGTTCCCACCAAACACCTCCCACAGCCCCCAAAATGCCTCTTTAATAACTCCCAACTTTAATAGCTCACAACTCCTACAGCCGAAAAATGCCTCTTTAATAAATCCCAACAACTTTAATGAGTCCAAACTTAGCTTTTAATAAGTCCCAACTCAACTGTAATAAGTTCCATCTCCTTCAGCCCCAAAAGCACCTCTCTCAAGGCAGAGCAGTTGGGAGTTTTTAGCAGATGTCCCAAGGTGGGCACCAGGAGGGGACAGGTGCCCCCCTGCCCTGGCCCAAGCCACGGGTATCTCCTGTGCTGGGATTGTCCACGGGGAAAGGAGAGGTGGCCAACAAAACCCTCCCCAAAACAGCTCCAGCTGAGGGAAAAGCCCCTTTTGTTCCCACCCACCCTCCCCAAAGCCTCCGTGGCAGTGGAGGATCCCTCTGTGCCTCCCTGGCCTCTGGGGACTCAGCTCAGCGCTGGCGGGATCACGCTGCCAACCTTCCTCTTGCTCAAGGTTTTGCCTTGGCTTTCCAGGATCTGTTTGTTCTTAATCACCTTCCAAACAAAGTCCAACGGCGGCTCCTCTGAGGGCTCCTGGTGGTGGCATCAATAAAAATCAAGCGTAATAAGACGGGAAGATGAAGGCGCCCGCACGCCTGAGCTCGGCCTGACAAAGAGGCTTTGTTGGGAAAGGTCAGCTCCGGAGCTGGGAGGATTTCCCAGGCTGGAGAAGGCAAAAACCCAGCAGGCAAGGAGGGGATTAAACCCGGCTTTGTTAAACCACAGCCCTGGGGTGAGGCCTCTGAGCTGCCCCAGCTCCTCCAGCCAGGCTTTGGGCTGGGTTCCTCCAAAACAAGAGTTCTTCACGCTCTTCCATCCAGCCCCAGGATGGGCAGGAAAAGGAGGACAAGACCTCGAGAGCCCTCTCCATGCACACAACCACTCAGAAGAACTGGGACCTGATCCACAGCAGAAACCACCCCTGAAAAATCACCACGAAGCAGCAAAACAAACCAAATAAATCCCCTGGCACGAGGCCTCCAGGATCCAGGCCCGGCTCTGCCACTTGACATTAATCCTGCTTGGCAAAGGCCATGAGAGCTCCTGTGCCCACGAGCAAGGTGCAGCTGCAGGTTGGGATAAAGCCCTCTTGTGCAGCCAGGATTAAAAATGGAGAGGAAAACAAACTTATATATCCAGCACAATCAGCCTTTTCTAAAAAGTCAGAAAGAAAAAAAATTAAATCAATTCCTCTTCCCCAACAAATCTTTCAGCTTTTTTCCAGCGGGGATTTCTCCCTCCTTCCCAGGACCTGGTTTCTCTGGGGACAGGGCAGTTGGTTTCTTGCCAAGCAGCCAAAGAAAATTAAGCCCTTTCTCCATTCTTTTTTTAAAAATTCCTTATTTTTTAAGCTACTTATCCCGACAGCCAATTGTTTCCTCACCGAGAGCCCCCCACTCAGAGATCAGAGTCCACAGAAATTCTGAAAGCTGTTATCACCCTTACAGGGAAAGGATATAAAACCGAGCTTGTTTTCTTATCTCTTGGAACAGAAAACCCTCATGTGTTTCGCAAAAGAGCCCTGTATGAACAGTTAATCAGTGCATAAAAGCGTGTTGGGTGTGGAAACACAACCTTATCCCACCGCTGACATCAGGACTTGCATCTCCACGGCTTTGTCCTGGATTTTTGCCACGTTGTGTTTGGATTTTGAGCTCAACTACAGAGCTGGGCTCAGCTTTCCCTCTCTGCAGCAGCATCCCTGCAGCAACCAGAGCTGTGCTGGAGTTTGCTCATCCCTCCTGCACCATCCAACCCCCAAACGCTCCTGTTTTTCCATGGAAAGAGCAGCGTACCTGAGAACTCCCCTCTGTGCCAGCAGCCACCCCAATCCTCCAGGCTTTGCAGCAAAACCACATCTGGGTGTCGTTAACCTGAGCCTCCCCAGGGCAGGGAACAGCCACCCACCCGCCCTGGCCATGACCCCAGAGCATCCAGGGATGAGGCATCCTGCAGCGCCGGGAGCAGCAGGAGCAAGATCCGGCAGCAAATCCAGCACTGGGCTCCTTCAGCTCACTGATATTCAGTTCTAAGCCTCAAAACCAGCCCAAAGGGGCCAAATCGGGCACTGCCAGGGGTGTCCCGGGTGGAGGCAGCTCCTTCCCCAGCTGGGGGGCCCAAATCCTCCTGCCCCAGCTCTGAGGATGCTCAGGATAAATCCTGTGCTGGGCCACGTCTGAATCCTGGGCTCAGGCTCACAACAAGAGAGACTCTGGAGTGAGTCCTGAGCCAGGAATGGAGCTGAGGAAGAGCTGGAGATCCAGGGAAGGGTCTGGAGAACTCCTGAGGGGGCTCAGCGTGGAGAAAAGGGGCTCAGGAGGGACCTTGTGGCTCTGCACAACTCCTGGACAGGAGGGGACAGCCGGGGAAGGGTCAGACTGTTCCCGGGAAACAGGGACAAGAACAAAGTGCCTGGGGAGGTTTAGGTTGGATATTGGGAAATTTCCTCAATGGAAAGAGTTGTCCAGCCCTGGGATGAGGGGAGTGGTGGAGTCACCGCCCCTGAAGTGTCCAAAACCCACGGGCATGTGGCCCCTGGGGACCTGCATTAATGCTGCCCGTGGTGGGGCACCGATGATCTTGGAGGGGTTTTTTCCCCAGCCTTGGTGATTCCAGGATTCTACGACCTTGGGAAAAGGAGGGCTCAGACAATCCAACGCGGCCAAAAAGCCGAATTTCTCAGCTCCAGGTGAAGGAGCTGAGGCCAAAGGATCCTCCTGGTGCAGCTGCAGCTCCCGGGGCTCATCCTTCCCGTCCCCGGGGGAAGAGCAGGAGCCGCGGCCAAGCCTCGGCGGCTGAGCAAACACGGGCGGCTTCTGTCCAAGCAGGCAAGTGAATCTGGAGGCACAATTTGTCATCTAATTGCAGCCACACCCCCCCGGATTAATTGCTGCATTTGAATGCAAAGCAGGGCAGATTTATGGCCCCATCAGGTTTCATCAGCCGTTACCGGTGATTGATGCCCAGCTAAAAGCACTGCAAACAGACAAAAAGGGCCCTAATAGGGATTTTTTTTTTTTTTTTTCAGATTTAGGAGTATTTGGGTTGTTTAATCATCCCCAAGCCTGCAAGAAGGGGAAATGAAAACCTTGGCCACATTTGCTTTAGACTCCACTGAAGATTTTTGGCTTATGCACAGGAGGAAATTGCCTCGGGAGGGTGTCTAAGATTTCCACAGAATATGGGCAGGAAGAAGAGTCAGGGCAGCAAAACCCTGATGGTTTCCCACATCCAAAGCCAGAGGGACATTTAGCAGAAATAAACGTTTAACCAGGAGAAACCACTAACCACCATCTGCCCCTGTCTCAGATAAAGAGGGGAAAATAACCCCACCCTGCCCCGAGATCAGCAGTTGTGGGGTTGCAGGAGTGTAACCACGAGGTGCTGGGCCAAAACCATTCCACAACTACCCAAAAACATCCCACAGCCTCCCCAAACCATCCACAGCCACTCAAAACCATCTCACAGCTTCCCAAACCATGCCACAGTTTCCCAAACCCTCCCTCAGCCACCCAAAACCAGTGCTCCCAGCAGGTGATGCCCAGAGCTGCCCCAGTTCAGCTCCTGTAGGGTCCCAGTATGAACCAGTAATCACTGGTGCTGGGCCCCCCTGAGGGCCTGAGGCTGCTCAGAGCACCCAAGGGTTGCCCAAAAACATCTGATAGTAGCCAAAAAAGTCTTTCCTCCCTAAAGGAAAGGGAAGCCACCTTTCGCTGTAAGGAATCGTGCTGGGAGCACACGGGGAGTGAAGGAGCACCCAGGAGGGGTAGAGAGCAGGAGGGAGCACCAAGGAGGACCAGGAGGAAGAGCCAAGGAGAGCCAGGGAGAAATAGGGATCACCAGGGAGATCCAGGGAGCAGGAGAAACCACCAGGGATCAGGAGGAACAGCCAAGGAGGGCCAGGGCTGGAGACCACGGAGGGCTTGGAGGCCGGGTTTTTTAGGCTGTGGGGGCTCAGGCGGGTGTGTCCCATGCCCTGCTCTACCCACCAAGGCCGAGGAGTGGTTCAGCCAGAAGAGGTGAAACGCTTCTGTTCACCCAGGTGAGAGGACTGAGCGTCCAGCCTGACCTGCAGGTGACCCCAAAGACCAGCTCCAGCGATGAGGAGGAGCAGGGACAGCCCTGGAGGGATCACTGCAGCCCAGATCCCGGGGTGAGAGCCCCACGCTCAACCCCAAAGAGCTTCACCTGCAAATCCCATTTTCTCACCCATCTCCCAGCCCAGCAGCGGGTTCAAACTGGTTTCTGTTCCAACCCCCACTGATAGAAGCACTGCCCCTCTCCAGGCTCACGTCCAAGTTTCCCATGGGGAAAGTCTCTTCTTGGCCCCCAATGGCTCCATGTCCAGGGATCATGGACATGCAGGGATCGTGGACATTCAGAGCTCAGGGAAGGTGCCTGAGGACAGAAGAGTGCTGTGAGCTGGGGACAAGAGGGACCTCACCCAGTTTGTCACCGGCAATGTGAGAAGAGTCATAAATCCATCAGAAATGGGGAGCCACCACAGGGATGAACCTGAGCTGGGTTTTGGGAAGGGCCCAATTTTTGACTTCTCACAGCTCAACCCATCAGGTCCCACTCTTGGCACCATCTCAGCTTCCCACCCCACTGCTCCTCCCTGGCACCAAGCCTGAGGGACATCAATCCGAGATCTTTTCTGCCTAAAAGCCAGGCACAAAGGGGAGAGGAAATAATCCCCAGCCCTTCAGAGCTGCCAAAATACCTGGTGAGAACGCAGAGTTTCGCTCTGCAATGGCCCCTCCCTTCAATACCTGCTCTTCAATACCTGCAAAGCAAAACAGAAAAAACCAGCCCAAAATATGCTGAGACCAAACCCAGGCAAGTCGGCGTCACCAGGGAGGTTCCAGGTGGAACCAGTGACCCAAGGAGGTTTTTCTTCACCAGTTTTGCCTTGGCCACTGTGGCACCTCCAGCTGTGGTGCGGAGGAGGAGGCCACAAACTCCTTCATGAGGAAAACAGGAGTGAAAAGCGCTGATCCCCGGGGCCGTGGGCTCAGAAGCACAGCTGTGGGACAGACGGAGGCTTTTTCCAGTACCTGCCTTGGGTTGGACCCTGGGCTGGGCTCTGTGGGCAGCAAAGGTCTCTCAGAGGAGCCAAGGTGAAGCGAAAGCCTTCATTTCTCCCTGTTAGCTGTAAATCCCCTCAAAATTAAGCATCCCCTAGTTTGACCCCACTTCAGCAATCTGGGTTAAATTTAAGAGCAGGTTTAAGCATAAACTTCCCTGCCCATTTCAGGGACATAGAACTGGATTTAAGGTCCCTTCTAACCCAAATCATCTGTGATTCCATGACAAACTCATCATGTTCCCAGCCTGATTTTAGACAATCCCAGCAGAACCATGTCCCACTGTCCCCATGGGAGCAGCCTCGGCTCCTCCTGCCTCTCCCCACTCCTGGAGATCAGTTCGTCCTCATGAGAGCTCCTGGGGGAAGAAAGGAAAAGGGCTGGGTGAGGAATGGATGAGCTTCTCTGGAGCTGATGGACGTGGAGTCTGGACACACTCCAGGAGTTTTCCCTCCTCAGTTGTTTTGGTCCCTGTTCCACCAGCACAGGATGCTCTGGTAGCCTCAGAGCTGCTTCTCCAGGGATGCTCCCAGAGCCAGTTTGACCCCAAACTATCCCAATTCGGCTGTGATGTCACTGTGATGTCACTGTGATGTCACCAACAGCACCCCCAGCCTGGGGCCCCCCACCCCCAAGAAGAGGGAATCGCCGCGGTCCTTGGAGGGGCAGGATGGGAGTTCTGGGAGAAGGGAGGAGAGGGCGAGGATGGTGAAGGGCCGGGGAGGAAGGATGGGCAGAGGACAGGCAGACAAACGCTGCCACCTGCTGTCCATAAAAACCTCTCCAAGTCCTGAACTGGGATGGATTCGGCTCTGCAGGATCCCAAAGCTCAGGGTCTTGCCCGCTGTGCTCCTGCAGCCTGCGAGAGCCAGCGGCAGCCCCATGCAGCTGGAAAAGGGCAGACTGGGTTTGCTGGGGGTGAGGACAGCACCACGTCCCAAAGGGCTGCAGAACATCCCCCGGGGCTTTGGAGAAAGGATCTCATGGGACGTTTCCTGGGGCCGCTCCAGCGCTGGGAGCCACGGTGAGAAAACCGAGGAGCCACATGAGGAGCGCCGGCTGAGCTCCATGTCCCCTCCCTGGGCTGCCACCTCCGCAGGCAGCGCCGTGGGCCCCCGGCCTGGGGGGACATCGCGAACGGTGACATCGTGAGCTAATTTGGTGGCGTTAATACCAAACATCCCACCCGAGTGACGGGCAGGAGAGCTGGCCCTCTCCTCCCCACATTCTGCTAATGAATGTCCCTCTCCCTCGGGGGATGTCAGGCTTCCTCGAGGGGCCCTGGGTGGCCTCATTAAAGGCTCCTCAGGATGAGTGTCCTCCCAACACTGACCTTATTTTGACAGTGGCAGTAATTACAGAACTCTCAGCGGTGAAATGACAATAATTAGCCAGGCACGAGCAGAAAGGTGCTGGGGGGGAGAGCACAGAAAGCGGCGGAGAAATACAGACCTGGAGCCTCGTGTGTCCTGGTGGGAGAGACAAGGCCCAGCTCCCCGGGACTGCCTGGGAGAAAAGGCACGTCCAGACCCCCAAACACCAAACCCTGAACGTTCTTCCTTGGCTGGAAACTCCCCAGAGATCTCAAAGCTGCCCTGGGAACACCTCCTGCCGTCCACACCGGGAGTGCAGAGCCCTCAGGAGCCCACCTGAGCCCCCGGTGGGTGGCAGCTCTTCAGGGAGCTGAGGGCTCTGCCCTGGGCCCACCTGGGAGCCCCCACCCTCCTCCAGACCCAGATCCGGCTCTTTCAGTTTTCCTTTTCTTCTTTTTCCTTTTTCCTTCCCAAGATTCAAGGATTTGAAACCAACGAACCCAGTTCTTGTGGGACACCCTGGAAAACTATGAACCAACGAGTTCCAGGTGTTCCCAGGGCTCCTGGGCTCAGCCTGGATGTCCCACGGGGATCCAGAACTGCAGCCCCTCGTGGGGCCTCATTCCACCCCCAAATCCCATAAATCACAGGGAACATCCCCACTTTCAGGTCTGGGCTTGGGGAACCACACCAGGCTTGGATCACAGGTGGGATCTGCCTGGCTCAGGAGCTGCACCAGGAATTTCACACAGCACGAAGCAGCAGGAAGTGTGCGGAGACACAAATCCTTGTTTTATGCCTTTTTTCCTTCTTGTTTCTTAGCTCTAGTGAAGGTGCTGGAAAGGGGAGCCCGTGGGCAGAGGAATCCGTGCAGAACACACTGTGCCAGCAAGAGGCCACCTCACCTGAGAGGAGGAAACCCACAGGTCACTGCTTTGGTCCAAAAAGTGGGGGAAAAAAAAAAACAAATATCAGAGAAACAGCAACAACAATTAAAAAAAAAAGCTTAATTGAAGGCGTCAGTTGGAAAATCCACCAGTAATGCTATTTTCTGCAGCAGCCCCACTCCAGAAAAGCTGTAATGATTCACAGTGACCCATCCAAGGAAAAACAGGATACCCGTGACCCACCTGTCAGCTCTGGGCATCCTCCAGACGAGCTTAAAAGCACCAGGAAGGAGAAGAGTTCAGGCAGAACCGGCTCAAAGGAAGAAAATCGGGTCTGGCGTGGAGGGAGCAGCTTTTTGCCCAAGGTAGGTGCCTCTTCCTCCCTTCCTTCTCCCAGTCTCCCAAGGAGTCAAACCAGATGAGGGAAGCATTTGATGATGGGCAACAGAAGTCTGAATTTTTGGCAAATAAAGGCTGGGAGGTGGCTTTTTATTCCCATTGACTTTCTGAGGTATCCGCAAAAATAAGGAATGTAAAATACGAATAGACCTGCTCCTCTGGAAGGTGCTTTTCTGAGCAGTGGGAAAGTTCTCCAGCACCGTGGTGATAATTCCAGGAGAGAAATATCACCCTTAGATGGAAAAGAGAGGTTTGGGCTAAAGTTCATTGCAATTAATTTTCTCTTTGGTGTCATTCCGTGTGCCCGCGCTGAAGCACCAGGAACGTGTGGACAGGGAATGGCGAGGATGGGATTTTTCACACACGCCCATCCCAATCCTGTCCACACACCTGGGAAGGGGTTCTCCCACGTGGATCAGTCCCGGGCTGTGCTGCCAGGGCTTCCTGCAGGGCTTGGCAGCTCGGTGGGAATTGCAGCCCCGAAATTTCCCGGCGTTTCTGCCTCCCCAGGAGCTGCGATGGTGCGGTGGCTGTACCTGTCCGTGGTGTTTGCCGTGCTCATCCCGGCCGCATGGCAGGTGGCTCCCAAGGACTTGGAGGACCTGTCCAGGTATGGGGCTGGGTGGAGCAGGGCAGTGGGAGCAGCTTATCCATCTCCGTTCCTGTTGCTATCCCAGCTCTCCCTATTCCAGTGTTCCTGTTTATTTTGTATGGATCCAAACTCCTTCCTGGCTCTCCAGAGGGGACTCTGTCCTGCTCTCCAGGCAGGGACATTCCCTCGTAGGGTATCCCGGGATTTCCTGGCTGGGTCAGAGCAGGGCCACCTTGCCCAGGGCCAGCCAGGCTGAGCTGAGCCCCCCCTGGGCTGGTGCTCCCATGGCACAAAGTCCTTTGGGAACCCTCTGTGGTGACTCCCAAAATCATCCTGGAGCTGCAGGAGGGTGATCCAAACCTCGGAGCAGTTCCTGCTCTGATGTGGGAAACAGGGACTGGGGTGGAGGTTGGGATCCCCTGAGCAGGACAGAGGGGAATGGTTTGGGACAGGACACTGGATATATTGGATGCCAGGAAAACCCAAGCCAGGCCGGGCAAACCTCCAGGAACTGAAACAAGAATTGTGTGTTTGATTTGCAGAAATCATATCAAATATTCCAGATTTATTTCTCTGCACTATTCCATCTTTTCTGGGGGATGCTCTGCACAGGGACAGGGCTTGGGGGGCACAGCCCTGCCCTGGGCATCTCCTCTGGAAGGATCCTGCCAGGGTGCCCATTAAACCCCATTTTCCTCCCTTCTCCTCCCACCCCTGGCAGATGGAAGTTGTTTGGACCCCAGAACTCCCAGAGCTTCTTGTCCCACATCAAGAGACACTCAGAGGGGACCTTCACGAGCGACTTCACGCGGTACCTGGACAGGATGAAGGCCAAGGACTTCGTGCATTGGCTCATCAACACAAAGAGGTGCTGGGAACAGGGAGAGGGGCAGGATTGTGCTGGGAGACAACTGCCCACCACCCCTATCCCAACTGAGAGCTGGAGAGGGACCTGGAACTGTGCCAGGACAGGGGAAATGGCTTCCCACTGCCAGAGGGCAGGGATAGATGGGAGATTAGGAAGGAATTGTCCCCTGTGAGGTTGGGGAGGCCCTGGAATGGACTGCCCAGAGAAGCTGTGGCTGCCCCATCCCTGGAAGTGTCCGGGGCCAGGTTGGAGCACCCTGGGATAATGGACGGTGTCCTCCCACAGCAATGGGTGGAACGAGGTGAGCTTTGAGGTCCCTCCCAACCCAGACCATTCTGTGATTCCATGAAATCCATGGATTTGGTGCCAAGGCAGGGTTGTACTCCCTTTTCCTGATGCCCAATGGCTCCTGGGGATCCTCTGCTCCCTTGTAATAAAGGTCAGGGAAATGGCGGCATTTGGGGTGGGATTGGAGTTTTGGGATGGGAAGGGGCTGTTTCATCCTCTCCGTGACTTGTCCTCACATTTTCCTCCCCATTCAGCATTTACCTTGCCGGGTTTGTTGGCACTTTGGGGGGTTTTTCCTGTTTCAGCCGTTCCAAAGGGGCAGGTCCTCTCTGAGTGAAGGAACCCTCAGTACCCTTTCCCAGCTCCTGATTTTAGCAGGAGTTTCCATCCCCTGAAGCTCTTTGGGGTTTGTTTTTAAGGTACAATTAAGGGAGAATCCCGGCAGCAGCTTTCCAGCCGCATCCCCGCGGGAATGTTGGACCTGTCCCTCTCCGGCCGGGATCAGGAGCTCCCCGGGAAGGATTCATCCATCACACACAGCTCCTGGACCCTGCCCGTGCTCCCCAGGCACCTCCTCCTGACATCCGCCCCCGACGATCCCTTTTCCCTGCCCTTTTCCCGAAATGCCAATAAAAGCTTTGCTCAGTGCTGCAGCTGGTTCCTGACGTCCCCAACTTTTCCAAGCGTCCCACTGGGATCCCGCAGAGTCCCGGGGGATTTCGAGCCTCTGACTCCCCACTTGGTGCCTCATTTTCCCCTCAATTCCTCAAGTTTCACATAAAAGGGATAACAAGGTTGTGTCCACCTGACTTCACAGACCAGGGCCAAAAGAAATTGGAGAGAAATTTAGGAAAAACCCTACGGTTATTCCCTTTTTGGTGTTAAATTATTTCAATTTAACCAGAATCCAAAGAACTTCTTTGGAGTTAATTTAGTTCTAATTAATTAGAGGGCAAGTGGGCCCAAAAAAAGCCCGGAAAGGAAACAGAGGGAACAGCTCTGGGTGGGGAATTTCACCTCTCTAGGGCATTCTTGGAGTCCCAGCACAGCCAGGGCTGGCACAGGGGACACATGTGACACAGCTACGCCCACTGAGAAATAAATTTAATTAAAATTTATATAATTAAAAAATAAAATAGAATCATTTTAAGATAAAGTTATTTAGAAAAAATAAAAATAGAATTTGAAAATACTTTTAAAATAGAGTAGTTTAAAAATTAAATAAATTTCCTTAAATGCAAAAATAGAATAATTTTAAAATAAAATACTTTTTAAATTAAAATATATTAATACAAAATTCTAAAAATAAAATAAATTTAAAATGAAAAATATATTTTTAATTAAAATTCTCCCCCCCTTGGTTTTATTTCCAGCCCAGAGCGTTCCCAAACTCCCTTGGAATAAATAAAATTATTTCAGCCTCTCAGAAAGAGAAATAACTCCAGAATTTTCACAGAGAGCACAAAAACAACACAAAGGATGTGTCAGCACCTTGTTTATTCCCTGTTTGATTTATTCCCTGTTTACAGCCTTTGTCATCCCTATTCCCATGGATTTCCTTTTGGGAATCGTCTGGAAGGGCCCAGGGGGGAAGTGGGAGGGGATTGATTTCAGATTTCACTTTCTGGGTCAATCCAAAGATATTTTGGGTTTAGCCCGAAAGCAGCTCCAGGAACCATTTGTGGAAGGTTTTCCCTCTGTGTTGTTTTCCCCTGCACAAGGAAATATTAAATCCTCCCAAAATAAGGAGCTGTCCATGCTTTCCTTCCTTCCTTGCTTCCTTCCTTCCTTCCCCTGGAAGTTGAGCCCAGCCCTGTCTCTCTGCTTCCAGAGAGGAAGAGAAAACAGGAAAACCAAAACTGTCCAAGCACAGGATCCCACTGATCCAAACTTTCCCTTTCTCCAGAATTTATTTTGTTTTTCAGCCTCCTCTCCTTCCTGAAGGGCCAAGGCAGTTTTTCCCTCTCTGCCACTGCCCATCCCAGTCAAACTCCACTTTGCAAATCTCCATCCACCAAATCTGATGGAGTTTGGCCCTGCCTGAGGAGGTGGCACTTCCATCCTTACGGAGCAATTCCATATCTTCTTTTCCCCAACCACTGTCCTTTTGAGGTGGTTCCATGCAGGAAAAGGATCCTGGCTGGGTGGGATGAGCTGATGGCAGCAGTGACAGGTCATGGCCCCATTACAGCAGCAGATTCCAAGGGGCTGGAGCGTGTTCCAAACCTCCCAAGAGCTGTGGGAGCACCTTTTTCCTCTGGAATGTCCTCCCTTCCCTGGTCCACGGCTCCCAGACTCAGCCACACATTCCAGGGGGACACCAGAGCCCCCCGTGCCCCCAAAGTGTGGGGAGAGCTTCAGGACCTTCACCTCTTCCCAGCCTCTCCCTGCCAAGCAGCAGGGAAAAGCAGGAGGAAAAGGCACTTCCCAATTCCCTGCCGGCTCCAAAGAGGCTTTGCAAGGACAGGGGGGAAGGAAAAACCAGAGTCCAGGGATGACAGGAAGGGAAATGGAGGAACAAGGGCAGGGGTGCAGAGCTCCACCTCTCACCTGGCTGCTCACACCACCAAAGCCCAGGGACTGTATTTTTAAGCTTCCCTTATGGTCATTTTAGAGCTGACTACAAAGGGACATTTTTTGGTTTTACCACATTCAGGCTGGTGGCAGAGCCCAAAAAGAACCCTCAGAAAAGATGGGGAAATGGAGCTTAGGGAGCAAATGCTTTTCCTTTGTTTATCCCGAGTGTTCAGGGGTGGCTCATCCCAATTTATGCGATGCTCCCAATGCTGTCCCACTATGGAGAGCATCCCTCTTGTACCAGTAAGAGACAGAAGGAGGATCCCAAACCAGACCAAAACCCCAACTGTGAGGAAGGAGAAGGCGCCAGATAGAGCAGGGAATGGTTTTGTACATTCAGAGTTTATATTTGGAAAAAAAGAAAAAAAAAAAAAAAAAAAAAAAACGAAAAAGAAAAAAAAAGAGGACGGAGAGGAAGAATTTGGGACTAAAAAAATAGAACTGATGGGAAGCGGTAGCGGAGCCTCCACCACTGCACAACACACACACGGACACACGAGGCTGGACAACACGGACCCCCCGGGGGGCAGCACCCCCGGGGAACGGGAAACTGCATGGCTTTATGGGACCCCTCGGGTGGAAACGAGCCGCTCCTCCGTGTCTGCCTTGGCACATCCCTGAGTCATGCTCCTGCTCCTCGACAGCGGCATCGAGGCACCTACATGTGAGAATGGGGGGAAAAAGAGGGAAAGAGGGAGAGAATCATCAGTGGAAGAACCCAGCATCAGAGATCTGTGGGGTTGTTCAGGTTGGAAAAGGTGTTTAAGGTCACCAAATCCAACCATTGACCACCACGTTCACCACGGGCCATGTCCCCAGATGCCATATCCAAGTTTTTGGAACTCTTCCTCTTCCAGGATGATGATCCACCCCTGCCCTGGGCAGCTGTGCCAGGGCTTGGACAACCTTTCCATGAAGGAATTTTCCCCAGTATCCAGCCTGAACCTTCCCTGGTCAATCTGAGGCTGTTCCCTCCTCCTGTCCCTGTTCCCTGTTCCCCAGATCCCACCCTCCCTGGCTGTCCCCTCCTGTCAGGGAGTTGTGCAGAGCCACAAGGTCCCCCCTAAACCTCCTTCTCTCCAGGCTGAGCCCCCTCAGGAGTTCTCCAGCCCTCCTGCTGCTCCAGCCCTCCTCCAGCTCCATTCCTGGCTCTGGAGATGCCCCAGCCCCTCAATGCCCCTCTGGGTGCAGGGTCCCAGTCTGATCCCAGGATTCCAGGCTCCCACCCTGTCCTGCAGAGAGGAGCTGGTGTTGTGCAAACGCAGTTGAGTTGAGGTGCCCTCTCCTCTCCTCCTGCTGCCTCTTCCCAGGAATGTGCCCTCTGCTCGCAGCCCTGGCCAAGGCTCAGGGAGGCTGTGGGGATGTGCTGTCCCTCCAGGGTCACACCACAACTGAGCCTTTACCTCTTTCCTCCCAGATTCAGAGCGTTTCTGTGTTCATGGTCAGAGCCTTCCACACCGTGGTCTTGGACATCTCATCCGAAATGTTGATCTCAGAAGGATCAGCCCTGCAAGGAATATTCCACAGGGTATTCCATGAGGATGGGTCTGATCCCACCGGGAGCACTGGCAGCAGCCAGAGGAACAGGACAGCCTGGAAAACCAGAGCTCAGCTGGTGAGGATGGTTTGGCTGGATGAGGAATTTTGGGAATCAAGCCCCAGAGCTGCAGACTGTCATAGTCGAGACGGTGCTGCACTCAGAGTGCTTCAATAAACACTTCAAAAGGCTTCAAGCGTCAGCACCACGTTATCTAGACATCTTTAATATCTCTTCTGTGTAGCAATCCTATGGGCAGCTCCCCACAGCTCTGGCTCTTTCCCTCTGCAGTTTCAGCTCGCTGCTTCCTGTCCCCAGCCTGCCTAACCCTGTGTGTCCCCCACCTTATCTGTCCCTCACACGGCCTCCTGTCCCTTCCTCCTCACAGCAGGCCAGCAGACTCCAACTGACTCCACCAACTCACTCACTCTTTTATCACACCCAGCTGTGAGGGCACGGCTGTTCCCTTTTAATTAGCTTTGGTAATTAACACAGCTGCAATATATGGGAGGCAGGATTGCCTTTAGCATTATCTCTGTATGTCTTCCCACAGCAGACCCACAGCTGGTGTTTCCCCCTGTGACCTCCCAGGTGGGAGCAGGAGGGTCTCCAGATCCCAGAAAGCCACTGGTGATGTAGTTTTGGGATAAAACAAGAATTATGCAGCCACTGTGTGGGGTCAGAGCTCTGCCTATGACCTCCTAAATTTCCAGTAAATTGGGATTCTCCCACTAAGATGACTGGGGATAAATGTGCAAGTGCAGAAACCTTAGCTAGAAACTTCCCACTCATCCTGTCCAGGGTTCTGACCTGGGGGTGCTTTACCTGTCACTGCTGGGCTTTGGGGTGTCCACCCTGCTGGTCTTGCCCAACTTCAGCTGAACAGAATTTGCAGCAGCTGCTTCCATCATTTTCTGAGACTCCTGAAAAGAGACGAGTCAAGTTCTCACTCCCTGATCCAAGAGGGGATAAAGGAAATTCCAGTAAAAACCTAGCATGCTGCCCTCTCCTCTGACCCCCAGCATCTTTAGCAGCAGGTAAAGACCTTCCCCTGTGGGGGAGCTTGGGGTTAGTGACACAGCTGGGAGCACACCCTCACAGAAATGCAATCATTATTATTATAAGGCTCATTTAAAAATGATAACGAGGCCTCTGTCCAAGTGTGAAACTCTGAGAATTTAGGAAAAAAAGTTCAGAATGTGGGATCCAGGCTGTGAGATCTGTTTGATTCAGTTCTGGTGTTCCCCCAAGAGCTGTTGCCCAGAGAAGTTGTGGATTCCCCATCCCTTCCTCCAGCCTGGAAGTGCCCAAGGCCAGGTTGGATGAGATTGGAGCACCCTGGGGTAGTGGGAGGTGTCCCTGCCCACAGCACAGGTGGCACTGGATGGGCTTTAATGTCCCTTCCCACCCAACCCATTCTATGATCCTACAATTCCATGATTTAAGAATGAGCTGTGACAGGAATAGGGAATCTCACAGCCCAGAGGACGTTCCCAGCTCCTGGCATTACCTCCTCTTCTTTGGCTTCATTTTTGGCATCGTCCAACTTCTTCTTCTTGCTTTCTGGCATAAGGTCATCCAGGAAGCTGAGCTCCCGCTTGGAGAAGCAGAAATCCATCACTTTCCGCACGAAAACAAGAGCCAAAACCTTCAGGAAGAAAAGGAAAAATGGGTGAGGCCAGAAATGGCGAGATCCCTTCAGGGCTGAGAGCACCAGGAGCACTGAGGGGCACTGGGAGCATCAGAAATACTGGAAACACCAGGGACACCTGTCTTGGGCTGCAATGCAAGATGTATTCTATTCCCACCTGTTGAAACCATTTGAGGAGGTGTTTTATCTTTATCTCATAACTCTGGTGGGAAGGGAGCGGGTGCCTTCTGTTCATGGGCAGCTGCTAAAAACAGCTGGGGCACTGTTTCTTTATCTCTTCCAGGACCCCTCCTCCCTCCAGGGGTATCTGCTGTTCATGGGCCATCCAGGCTCACTGCAGGGCTGAGACAATTACATCATCCCGTGGGGAGATGCTCCACCCAGGGGGAGGAGCCCAGCATTCCCACCCGGATCTATTCTGGAAATTCAGAACACCAGGACGACCTGTTTGCACTGGATTCCCAGAGAAAGACCAGACACATCTCACCACCACTGGACGCTTCTACAGGATCATTGCTCCAACAGAACCACATCTGTCACTGCAGGAGGGCTGGACTGGGCTACACCAACACTGACCAACAGGGCGTCAGGTCGTGTTCTGACTCTGTCAGTGTTTTCTTTTTTTTGTTTGTTTGTTTGCCCTTTTCGTACTGCTACATTTTTAATATTCCTGGTAAAGAACTGTTATTCCTATTCCCATATCTTTGCCTGAAAGCCCCTTGACTTAAAAATTATAATAATTTCAAGGAAGGGAGTTTACATTCTGCATTCCAAGGGGAGCTCCAGTTTTTCCCTGGCAGACACCTGTCTTTCCAAACCAAGACAGCACCGTATCTCACCATCATGGGGAAGATGATGGCAGCACGGGAAGCTTTGATGGCCCAGAGCAGAACGAGGCAGAGCAGCTGGATGAGGGTGAAGAGGTGCACCTTGCGCAGGGGCACGTGGCGCAGGTAGATGAAATCCGGCTGGTGCTTGGCTGGCATCCAGAACAGCTTCAGGCGGTCAAAGAACTGCAGGGAAAGGGGAGACATCATCACCTGGGCACTGCCAAAGCTCCTGGAGCTGTTGGGATGTGGAGATTTTAGGAGCAAGGAGAAATCCAGGATCCCATTCTGTTCCGCCTGGTAGCAGCACCTGTTTCCCCTTTGCTCCATCCAAAAACCACCTAGCTTTGCCCACTAAATTCTAAATTATTCCAAGGTTTTCTCTTGTCTTTCTCAGCATCTCTTGGCCCAGGGCATCCCCCAGCAAGAATTCCTACCAGTGGAATTTCCTTTCCTTCACACTGAATTCTGCCTATTTCCCATCAACAACCACTGTCCTAAAGCCTGAAACAGAGCGCTGAGCTGGATCCTCCCAGCGCTGAACTGGATCCTCCCGGTGCTGAACTGGGGCATGCCAGCACTGAACTGGACCCTCCCAGTGCTGAACTGGACCCTCCCAGTGCTGAACTGGATCCTCCCGGTGCTGAACTGGGCCCTCCCAGTGCTGAACTGGGCCCTCCCGGTGCTGAACTGGGCCCTCCCGGCGCTGAACTGGATCCTCCCAGTGCTGAACTGGGCCCTCCCGGTGCTGAACTGGACCCTCCCAGTGCTGAACTGGGCCCTCCCGGTGCTGAACTGGGCCCTCTCGGTGCTGAACTGGGCCCTCCCGGTGCTGAATTGGACCCTCTCAGTGCTGAACTGGGCCCTTTCGGTGCTGAACTGGACCCTCCCAGTGCTGAACTGGGCCCTCTCGGTGCTGAACTGGACCCTCCCAGTGCTGAACTGGACCCTCCCAGTGCTGAACTGGGCCCTTTCGGTGCTGAACTGGGCCCTCCCGGTGCTGAACTGGGGCATCCCAGCCTGAAAAACTTCCTGAGCCTCCACCCATCACTCCCTGACACAAAACATTTGAAGTTCCTCCTCTCAGAGATATTTTTTCCCATCCCAAGACCTTCAGGGAGAGGAAATCCCCTGGGACAGCCGTACCTGGATTCCTCTGAGTGATGAGACCCCCATGTACAGAAAGACCCCGTAAAGCACTGGCATCGGGATAAACTGGGGAAAAATGTAATAATTAATGGCTTTAAATTTCATTTGCAGTATTGCCACTCTCTTTCACCACTCCTTTCTCAGGCACTGCCTGAAGATTCCCAGCTTTCCCATGTTGGATTTTATCCAGCACACATTTTGTTCTCTGTGTCAGGCTGAGCTTTTGAGTAACATTTCATCAGAATAATCCTCTTTTCCAGAAAGGTTGGAAACAAAAAGGGGATTTCATCCATTAGGCCACATTTCATCTATCTAAGACCTCCTGTGGGAGTGAAAAATTATCTCGAAAATCTCTTGTGGGAATGCATGGAGGTGACATCTCCTTTGAGCCTGGAGATGGGAATGGATCTGCTTTGAGCCTGGAGTTAGGATTGCTTGGTGGGAAGAACAGGCAGGGAAGCTTGAGGAGGGAACTCTGAGAGTTCAGCTCCTGGGAGTGGCTCTTACGAGGTAAGTGAATTGCAGCCAATAAAGTCCCGCTTGTCTGAAAATGTTGAATTCCAACCCAAAACAGAAGTGGGTCTGTTGGTTTTGTGTGGCCATGTTTGGAGAGGGAGAGAGGGTGTTTTTAATGTCTGTTTTTACTTCTCATGATTGTGCTGTGATTTTGTCAGCAATAAATTCAATTAATATCCCTAATTCCAGCCTGTTTTCCTGTGATCATGACCGGTGAGGGATCTGTAGCTGTCCTTATCTCAAGCCATGATCCTTTGCTCTATTTTCCCTCCAATCCAGGTGAGAAGGGCAGGGATATACCAGCTCTGGTGGGATCCAGCCAGGATCGCTCTTACTACAGAGAGTGTTGAGGACACCTGGGAATTAAGGGATTTGTCTTGTTTGCTTGGCTTGAGCGCCCTGTACCGGATCTGAAGGGCTGGGAAGTCACCTCAGCTCGTTCCCATCCTGGCTTTGGCATCACCTCCTTGGGGAGAGAGGCCCTAATTTTGCATTCCCTCCCAAACTCCCATGGGTCACCAGGTGTTTTCCATCCTGTCTTGGGTTGCAATGCAAGATGTATTCTATTCCCAGTCTGTGGAAACCGTTTGAAGAGGTGTTTTATCTTTATCCCATAACTCTGGTGGGAAGGGAGCGGGTGCCTTCTGTTCATGGGCAGCTGCTAAAACCAGCTGGGCACTGTTTCTTTATCTCTTCCAGGACCCCTCCTCCCTCCGGGGATATCTGCTGTTCATGGGCCATCCAGGCTCACTGCAGGGCTGAGACAATTACATCATCCTGTGGGGAGATGCTCCATCCAGGGGGAGGAGCCCAGCATTCCTACCTGGATCTATTCTGGAAATTCAGAACACCAGCACAGACTGTTTGCACTGGATTCCCAGAGAAAGACCAGACACCTCTCACCACCACTGGACCCTTCTACAGGATCATTGCTCCAACAGAACCACATCTGTCACTGCAGGAGGGCTGGATTGGGCTGACACCAACACTGACCAACAGGGCGTCAGGTCGTGTTCTGACTCTGTCAGTGTTTTCTTTTTTTTGTTTGTTTGTTTGCCTGTTTCTGTACTGCTACATTTTTAATATTCCTGATAAAGAACTGTTATTCCTATTCCCATATCTTTGCCTGAAAGCCTCTTAATTTCAAAATTATAATAATTGCAAGGGAGGGAGTTTACATTCTGCATTCCAAGGGTAGCTCCAGCTTTTCCCTGGCAGACACCTGTCTTTCCAAACCGAGACACCTCGTCCTGTGCTTACCTTGAGCACGGAAGTGAAGAAGACGGAGCAGCCCATGAGCACGAAGATCATCAGGCCAGTGACCCTCTGCTCCCGGATCCCCAAGAACTTGGGCTGCTCGCCCGGCGCGGAGCAGTCGGACTCCACTTTGAGGCTGTTCACGTGGGTGATGGACAGGACAGTGGCAGCCACGAACCAGGGCAGCCCCATCACCGAGCACACCCCCAGCATCACAGCCACCATGAACAGGTCCAGGTGGTACCCACAGCCTTTCTGGGGAGCAAAAATGGAACAGGAGCATCCCTCAGGGACCAGGACAACACCACGGGTGGGACTCAAACCCAGTTGAAAACCCAAAGCACAGGTCAGCTTCTGGGAAATTTAAATGAGATTTGAAGGAAGGACTGGAATCAAACACGGATTTCATGTCTTGCATGAAAATCTGGCAGGCTCAGACAGAGTGTGTCTGGAGGGTTTGTACCATCTCTGCTTCTCAAAAATAATTTCAAAATTGATTATTTTTTTCATTCATAAAGAAATTCCCACCACTTGCAGGTAGAACGTGGCTCTGAGTGATCCCCAGAGCCCACTGAGATTCCTTCCCCAGCTGCCACTGATATTTGAAAAAACCCCACCCTTCTACATTACTCCAACATTCATTTGCTGCTCCCAAAAGTTGTCATCCCCTCCCTGTATCCAGGAGAGTTTCAGCCTGGTGTTACCCCAAACCTTCCCAAAGCATTTGGGACAGGAGCTTGTCCCAGCCCCACAGCCAGGGTGGGGATGGGGTGACCCCTGCAGCCCCTCACCTTGAGCCTGTGCTCCTTCCTGTTGACGATGACGGCCGTGATCTGCTGGTCCATGAAGATGAGGATGGTGCAGAGCAGGGCCGGGATGAGCGCAGCCAACACTGTCCACCACGGGTTGGGCCCGATGGGGTTGATGAGCCACCCACGGTCGTCCCTGGTGGGCTGCAACACACGGCGGGATCAGCCCAAACCCTTCCCTGGCCTCCATTCCCCTCGATCCCTGTGTCCAAGCATTGCCCAGCCCTGACTTTGTGTCACTCTCTCCCAGGGGGCTCTGCTGTGCCAGTGTCCTCTGTCCCAGAGACCCCTCTCCCCTTGGGGCTGTCTTCCCAGAAGACAGGAACCAATCCACACCCTTGGATGTGGCAGAAGAGATGCTCACACCACCAGCACCTCCTTCAACCCAGCCTTGTCCTGGAGCTGGAGATGGTTCTCTTATTCAGTGTCTGGTTTTGGGGCTGTCCCCTGATTTCCAGGGGAATTGATGCTCTTGGATGTCAAAGAGGAGATGGTTCCACCACCAGCACCTCCTCCAGCCCATCCCTGACCTGTCTGGACATCACCTGGTGGCACCTGAGGTGCCAAAAGCCTTCTCCACCAATCCCCAACCCCGTTACCTTGAACACGTGGGGGACATGGAGCTTGGGGGACGGGATCCCGATCCCAAGGTCGATGAGCACCATGATGACAATGGTGAGGAACACAGCAAAGTCACTCACTGTGGATCGGACCTGGGGCGAGAAACCAGGGCTGAGAGGGGTCAGAACACAAGATGGGAAACCTGGGGCCACCCACAACGTTTGGACTGGTTAATCCCTAAAATCCCACCACTCCAAGGACATGCAGCCAATTCCCTTGGGTGGATATTGCTCCCGTGTTGGAGATCTGGGGATCTGGCGTGGAACAGTAAAGAGTTTAATTTGGGGGAAAATTCAAATTTTAATTCAGACATAACAACAATACAAAAAGGGGGAAAGGTGCCACACTTCTGGGTAAAATGGGAATAAGGCACTGAGGCATCATTTGTTCCTGTTTTTCCATGGCAACTCCTCATTTGAATGCCGTTTCGATAAATGATGCTCAGAAGGGGAAAAGAAATAAATAACTTTGGATGAGCCGATTTCCCACTGCCTGAGCCAAAAAACATCACTCTGGAACAGGTGGTGAGGCAGGTGGGGAATGCTACAACCTCTCTGCACTCATGGAAACGAGGGAAGGACATTCAAGGTCAGCGTTTCCCAGCCTGACTGAGCAGTGGTGAATCCTTCGGTGCTCCAGGAATGGCATTTTGGAAAAGGAGCATGGAGTCTGTCATGGGCCACCACCTTCTACCTACTCTGGTTGGGAAGTAACGGCTGGTTTTAAACTTCTTCAACAAACTCGACAGGACAAAGGTGGAGAAGAAGAGGATGCAGCACCAGAAGAGGACATTGGGCGCGTAGGGGCCGTTGTGTCCACAGGCAGGTCCATGGAACTCCCCATGCAAAGAGCGACATTCCTGGAGAAACAGAGCATCAGGACACGAGGGAAAACCAGGATAATGGGGGGGGATTGAAGGTCTGGGTGCAAGATCCTTGACCCTGCAGCTGCCATAGGAGTTAATCAATATATAATATATCAATATATCAATAAATATCAATAGATCAATATATTATAAATATACCAGTATATTATAGAAGTTAATCAATATATAATATATCAATATATCAATATATTATAAATATATCAGTATATTGTAAATATGTCAATATATTTAAGGGGCAGCAGCAGCTGAACAAGTGACCCACGGAGCTGGAATTACACAGAGGGGAGCATGGTGGGACACCATGGACCCATGGCACGTCCTCTGCCCCACCATGGCTGAGGAAAACCTGAGAGGAAGGAAATGTTGGAAATTTGTGGATAAAGAGAGAACAGGGAATGAGGGCTGGGACAACCATGGGACAGAAAAAGAGACAAATCATCCCTTTGCAGTTGGGGTTCTCAGGACGAGGCCAAAAGGGGCTGGAGATGTCCCAAAGAGCTCCTGTCCCACACCTGGGCTCTGTTTCAGGGACTATCCCTGTGGGCTGCTCCGACATGCAAATTTATGCAAAACCCTACAGACAGCAGGGCCTGGAGTCATTAGGAACCAATTAAGGGGGCCAATCACAGCCTTCAGGCAGGAACTTCAGTCCTCCAAATGTTCCAAGAAGCAAAGAACTCCCTGGACCTTCGTGGAGGTCCCACAGCTCGGCTGAGAGGGACAGTTCTTATCCTGAGGTTGGGGACAAAGTGAGCTGGGCAAGGTGGGCTCTCCTTCCCAGGACCAAGCAGGTTAAAAGTACTCCTGAGATGTAAGCAGGGACTTCTCAGAGCACTTTGAAGCCCAAAGTCACCTGAAGATGGTGGCTCTGGCACCTGTGAACGCCCCTGGCCCCCCTGAGGAAGGGGTGGCCCTGGGCACTTACGGACACTGTGAGGTTTCCCCAGGCGATTCCCAGCACGTTGATCCCGTTGCTCTGCCAGAACCGCAGGGTCCCGTTGCTGGGATGAGCCGGGGGCTCACACTTACAGCTGGAGGAGGGAAACCAGGACAGGGCTGAGGGAGCAGTGCCAGGACAAGCCCAGAGGCACCTGCCGAGGGGTGAGGAGGAGAACACCCACTAATAGATGGTGAGGAGGTCGAGCTTGCTGTGCATGTGCACGGGGAAGGTCTCCCGCAGGTGGCTCAGCTTCTCCAGGGCCTCGTAGATGAAGATGATGCAGATGAGGGAGGCGAAGGCCTCCTCGGTGAAGCGGGTGATGTAGCACACCAGGCAGCTGGCGTCTGTGGCCACCAGCACCACGCAGAAGAACGCGGTCCAGAGCCCAATGCACGTCCGCAGGGACAGATAGGAGAGCGTGTATTCCCTGGAAAACCACAGAGACTCCTGGGGGAAAGGCCAGCACGGGCCTCGGAGCCTTTTTCCAGAGAAAATCAGCAGCAGTGTGGGAGTGTGGGGAGGTTGCAGGTGGTAGTTGAGGTTTCCATGTCCTTGAGGTTGCAGGGTGTGGGTGGAGAAGCCAAGTGTTTAATTAGCATTAATTAATGTTGTCATAGCGCCTTAAAGGCTCATTGAGGTTGTGGAAGGTTCTCCCATGTCCCCCAGAGCCCCGATACCAAAACCAGCTGGGTTTGCCCCAGTCATCCACAGCCAGCTTGGGGCTGAATGAGAAGTTTAGTTCTAGTGAGGGGATTTCATCTCACACCAAAGGGACCAAGGATGAAAGGACTGTCATAGAAAAGAGCCGTTTCCCGGGAAAAGCTCCTACAATAAAATCCCCCAAACTCAAAATATTCCAATTAAAAACTACATGGATATTTTGGCAAAATCTATTTCCTCTTCCAGCAAAAATCAGGTTTAAAAGTTTTGTATTCAGTGGAAAATAAACCCTCCCTCATTCCCAATCCAGAGTGATTTGTATCACCTTCCTTGGGCATCCATCCAGAGCCTCTGGTTCCTCCTGCTCCCACTGCTTCATTTTAACCCTAAAACCCTGAAATGACCCCAAGCCAAAAACCCCAAACAACCCAAGCCCAAGGGCTCTCACCCTTCCTGTGCAACAGCAGCAGCAGGAGACCTCTGTGACCCAGCAAACAACTTAAATCTGACAACGCCCACCCAGAAAATGAGAAGAAAAACTTCTCATTTTGGAACCCTGGATGCTGAAAATATCAGGTTTTCTGTTCTGACAGGTGATGACCCTCAGGAGGGCACTGCCTTTGACCTGAGGCCGTGGGATGGCTTCCAGAGCTGAGTGATGGCGCTGGGAGTGTTTGTGTGGTTTGTATGGAGCTGTGAAGTGTCGCAGGGTTTGGGGATATAGAGTATAGTAATACATATAAGGGACAATATGGAGGGACTTGGGCATTGCCTGAGGCCTTCTCCTTGACTGTCATCTTCCTCCTTCTTCTTGGGTTTGGGTGATCTTTTCTAATTGGTTAGTGAAAGCCTACATTGCAGACGTTGAGTGATCTTTAATCGGGTTATAAATGAAAATAACTTAGGTGTCATGTTTTAATTGGTTTTGCTTATTGTTTAAAAGTCCTTGAAATTAGTTAGAAGGGACCATTTTCTTGCCTTGTTAGAGCTCACACCTCATGAGACTTAGATAAGAAAATAAACAACCAAGTCCAAACACAAGCACAACGTGTCTATCATCTTCTGTCCAGACCTGGTTAGAGCTAACACCACCACATTCTCCCTGCCCAAAAACGAAAAAAAAAAAAATTTCCCCAAAAAATAGAAGACAAAGATCTCACTTGCAGAATTTGTAGAGAATCTTCTCAAATACCAGGACGGGTCCAGTGCTGCCGAGGATGGTGAGGGGTTGGCCAGCAAAGAGAGAATAAACCACGCCTGTCATGGATGCTCCCAGCAGCGACTCCATGGCACTCTGACAGGGAAGAGAGGGAGCAGGGAGTGAATAAATCATCAGGCTTAAAACCCCCCAAAAAAACCCAAAGGAAGTTCAAAGCAGCCAAGAGGTTTTGAAGATTATGGAGCGGGTTGTGTTGGAAGGGACTGACGGGTTGGGTTGGCAGGGGCTGGTTTGGGCTCCAAACACTCCCCATGGGCAGGGACACTTCCCCCCAGTTCAGAGGGGTCCGTTTGGGGCATTTCCCCCTGCCCACGCTCCCGGCAGAGAGAGGAGCTCACAATGTGGCCGTGGGTTGCCTCCCCCAGCAGTCCCCCGAAGGTGATGACGGGGGACATGCAGGCACAGTAAAGGAACAGGAAGGACGCCAGGCACTGCAGGCTCAGACCGTCCCGAAAGTCACTCCAGAACCACGGGGCCTTGCGCTTCACGTCCAGGACCAGACCTCCAAAGAGCCTGCAGGGAGGGAGAACCAGGCTGTTCTCGTGGGAGAGCACCTTTGGTTCCCTTTGGGCAGAAAATGCCTTCACCTGGAGGTGTTTCCAGACCTCCCCCCGCCCCAAAGCCAGGAAACCCAAGTGTGCTGATGCTGGGGCTGGGCCCACCTGCCCAGGTGTCCCCCCTGCCCAGACCTTCCACCTGCCCAGGTGTCCCCCCTGCCCTGACCTTCCACCTGCCCAGGTGTCACCCCTGCCCTGACCTTCCACCTGTCCAGGTGTCCCCCCTGCTCAGATCTTCCACCTGCCCAGGTGTCCCCCCTGCCCTGACCTTCCACCTGCCCAGGTGTCCCCCTTGCCCAGACCTTCCACTTGCCCAGGTGTCCTCACTTCCCAGATCTTCCCCCTGCCCAGCCCAGGAGACCAAGGTGGCAACACGGAGCCCTTTCACTCAACCATGTGACCCCAAAAGCTTCTGCAAGGGGAGGTGCCTGCTCAGATTTTGGGGGCAAAACAGAGGGCCCAAACCAGGAGAGCTCCCACCTCCCAGTTCGCTCCAGTTCAGGACCGCTGTGTTTCTCTGGCTTGCTGTGGGAAGAACTCTCATCCAGAGCTCCTGGCATCTTCCTCTTTTCCTGTGAACATGGAATTCAGCTCAAAACAGGAATTTTTCAGGTATATTATCAACTGCCCGCTTGTTTTGCTCCTGGCCTGGGTGAGCAAAACACCTGGCCGTGGCTGTGCCAAACTGGGAATTCCAAGTTTACCAGTATCTGGGTTGTTGTGCTGCCATCCCCCTCGCAGCACCCACCTGGGAGGGGACGTTTTTGGGGGGCTCAATTCGGATGGATGGGTCCCACTCTCCCGGCGGCAACACCGTGACCTGATCCAGGAACTCGTCAATGCCAGCCACGAGGTCAGCCCGATCCTTGGCTTTGTAGGCAACATCATGGAAAACCTGCCCAGAGCAGACCCAGGTGAGAGCACAACCCACCCCAGACGCCCTCACCAGGGCAGCCCGCCTTTGGCTACAGCAGGATCATCTTCCCCAAATCTCCTGCTGGAAATGGCAGCTGGAAATGTTCCCCCAGCAGGAAAAATCTGGACACTGTGATGCTTGATCCCCTCTGTGAGGTCCCCATCCCTCATGGCTTTGAGGAGAAGTTCTGACACCCTGGCAATGCCACCACTGGGATGGTGCCAGCCCTGGATGTGGGAAGAATGAGGTGCAGGATGAACCCCGGGTGGGATTTCAGCCCTACCCCCCGTGGCCACACTGGAGGCATTGGCAAAAAGGGAGAAATTCTTCTTCCCCGGGCAGTGCCACCACTGGGGCCAATGTCCCGGGTACCCTGTAGGGAAGGATGGGGTGTAGGATGCACCCAGGGGGGATTTAAGCCCTCAGGATTGGGGGTGATGTAAATCTGCCTGGTTTGGGGTGGGAATGAAGGACTGGGACAGCAATTCCTCTTCCTCCCTGCTCCAGGGACAGAGAAGAGTGAAGAACCTCAAAAGTGGCCCCTAGATCCCCCTAATCTCATCACACCTCGTCCGTCATGGTGGTGGCCATGGACCTGCCGATCTCGTGGTACTGATGGGCTTTTCCTCCTGGCCCCAGCAGAACAAACAGGAACCTGGGCAAGGAAAACCACACTGAGAGAGGGGAACGTGGCTTCACTCCAAGGGCACCCAGGGAAATCCCTGGGGCCTCAAGGGAGAACATGTTGGTTCTTTGTCTCATCCATGGGCTGAACTGTTCACCAAAACCAATCACAAATCTCATTTTGGGGCCAATTTCATGAAAATTGGTCCGTAAGTTTCAAAGATCCAGCAGGGAAGGGAGAAAGGTGAGGAGCAGCATGGGAGAAACATGCAGCTCCCACTTGTTCCCTTGGGCCCCAAATCGTGGGGCAATTTCAAGTGGGTTTGGGGTTGTTTTAAATAAAAACTTTTTGCTTCTCCTTCAGACCTTGTTGGGATGGGAACTTCCGTCATTCCCGACAGGAGCACAGCCGGGGTCAGGCGGACAAAGGCCACGAGGGGCTGGTGGAGGAAATCCAGCTCTCCCACCAGCACGTTGGATGCCTCTGCTCCGCTGGGAATCTTCTTCATGAAGTGCAGCTCCGCCTGGACAGGACCAGCCATTCTCAGGGAATCCCCCGAGAAAAAAATCCTCAGGGCCTCCCAGGGTCTCTCTCACCCCCCTGGAGGTGTGGGAGAGGTGCAGGGGTCTCACCTTGCTCAGGTCCATGGCACTGGTCTCAGGGGTCACCCCGTTTTTAGCTTCTGCAGTGGTGGGAGAAGGGTGAGGGGTGAGGGTTTGGGCTAGGAGGGAAGAGAAAAAGACACTCAGAAAGGGAGGAAAGGAGTTGGGGCGTTTGTTATTTACCAGAACAAGTCTAATGGGCACAAATCGCCCAGAAACCCCCATCTGGTGCCAAAGCCTGGGGAAACCCTCACCTGGTGTCAAACCCCTGGAGAAACCTTCACCTCAGGCTAAAGACAGGCCAAAGACCTCACCTGGTGCTAAAGCCGTGGGAGAGAACTTCACCCAGTGCAAATTCCTGGAGAAAACTTCACTTGGTGACCAATCCTAATAGAAACCTTCACCCAGTGAAGGTTTCCTCCAGAAACCCTCACCTGGTGCTAAAAACTGGCAGGAATGCTCAGCTGGCGCCAAATCCCTGAAGAAACCTTCACCTTGTGGTAAAGCCTGGCAGAAACCTCACCTGTCTCCATACCCCACAGAACCTCACCTGGGTCCAGACCCTGCAGAGCCTCACCTGGGTCCAAATCCTGCAGGACCTCACCTGGGTCCAAACCCTGCAGAACCTCACCTGCCTCCAAGCCCCACAGAACCTCACCTGGTTTCTCAAGCAGGTGCAGGTCCTGTTTCTTGCTGACATCAGCGAAGGAGCGCACGATGGGCAGGAGGTTGTTCCTTTTCCTCTCGTTCTGGTGGTGGTGCTTCTTCAGCAGCACCTCCCGCACCTTGGCCCGCGTGCGCTCATCGAACTCCGGCGACGGCTCCTGCTGGGCCAGGATCAGGTCTGGGTGGGACAGGGACACAAGGTCAGAGCATGAACCTGCCCTGCCAGAGCCACCCTGCCTTTAAAGCCCTGAACCCTGCATGTGGAGGGAAAATGGAATCAATGTAATGTGAAGAAATGGCTTGGAATGAGTCATTATTGAACAAGGGTCAGCTCGTGGGAGACCTGAAGAGCCAGGTCCTGAAATACTCAAAAATGTGCAGGACATTCTTCCTTTTACTGCAAAACGTTCTCCCCCTTTTGCTGCAGAACGTTCTCCCTTTTGCTGCAGAACATTCTCCCTTTTGCTGCAGAACATTCTCCCTTTTGCTGCAGAACTTTGTCCAGTCGCTCTCTAACCCAAAAATTGCTTTCCAATGGACCCCACATTGCCAGCAAGAGCTGCACACCCAAACCCCCCTGGCATCCTGGGAACCCCACCGGGACAGATGGAGCCCCTGACCCCGGGGAGGGTCTCCCAGGAGCGATGTCCCCACGGTACCGGCGATGTCCTCGACGCTGGTGGCGCGCACGTCCAGCAGCACCGTCCCGTTGATGATGCAGCTGCGCAGCTCGAAGAGGCTGTGCAGGGACAGTGTGGCCACGTAGGGCTTGCTCCAGCGCTCGCCCCCGTCCTCCACGTCCTCCTCAAACTTCAGCCACCTGTGGATTTGGGGTGGGATCAGCCAGAAAAAAAAAACCAAACTGCAACCCCTCGAATAAAACCCTGCAACCCCTCGAATAAAACCATGGAGGAGGTTCCTGCAGCTGGGAAAGTTCCAGATCCCAGAGAACAGGGACTCCTCTGCCACTGCAGCTGGCAGCAGGGATCATGGAATATCCACAGCTGGAAGGGACCCACAAGGATCACAGAGTGCAACCTCTGGCCCTGTGCAGGACACCCCAACAACCCCACTGAGTGCAGTGACCCTGACCTCTGGAATCATGGAATATCCAGAGATGGCAGGCACCTATGAGGATCACAGGATCGTGGAAATTCTGGAATTGGAAGTGACCCACAAAGACCATCAAGTCCAACCTCTGCCCCAGGATAAACCTTGAAAATCCCACAAATCCCCAAACTCCAATGTCCAAGCATTCCCTAAACTCTAGAACCATGGAATCTCCTGAGTGGGAAGGGACCCACAAGGCCAATCCCTGGCCCTGCCCAGACACCCCAAAACCCCACTCTGTCCCAGAGAGCTTTGTCCAGATGCTCCTGGAGCTCCGGCAGCCTTGGCGCTGTGACCATTCACCAGGAAGCTGTTCCAGTAGGGGATGAACCTTTTCCCAATATCCAACCTAAACCCCTCCTGACACAGCTTCCTGCCATTCCCAAATCCCAGGGATTTACCTGGCCGTCTCCTTCCACTCGGCATCTTCCCCCTCCTTCACACAGATCTCATCCAGCTCCGTGAACAAGTCATGGGGAACGTGCTGCTCGTCCTCCTCCGTGCCCAGGATGAACTGGACCCGCTGGGATGGGGTGTCTGGGGACAGGAGGGGATTCCCCATCCCATTACTGAGCCTGGATCATGTTCCAGTGCCATCACACTGGGACAGTCCAGCCATAAATGCTGGGCTGGCCCCTCTCCCACAGCTCTCTCTGGGCTCTCACAGAGCCAGGGGAAGGTGAAACCTTGATCCCATGCTCCATAAGGATGGGCTGCTTTCCTTCCCTTCCCTTCCCCACACCTCCACCTTTACACCAGGATCCCCAAATCCACTATGAATTTAACTCCAAAGCCAGAGAAAAGTTTGGGAAAAGAGGAGTCTCGCTTAAAAAAAAACCAAACACTTTTCCCTGCTAAAACAGCCATACAAAGCATCTACCGAGGCCTGGTTGTGCAGTCCCCTGGTGGCCACCCCAGCAGGACTTACAGTGGTATCCCTGCTCCACAGGCACCGTGTCCTTCTCCCGTTCCCGTTTCCGGTGTTTCTGGCCGTGGGCGCGGTGGTGCCGGTGGCCCTGGCGCACCAGCGGCATCCGCACGCCCACGTACAGGGTCCGGTGGCCTGGGAAAACGGGAACATTGGCAATGATCAGTGGCTCAGCCAGGGCAGACGCCCCAGGAGGAAACCACAGAGTCACGGGAGCTCCTCAGTGGGAAGGGACCTGCAAGGATCGTCCAGACGCCACACAGGACACGCCAAAAATCCCACACCAACTTCCCTTGATGTAAACGTCAGTGGATCCCTGACTTGCCCAGACCTGTCCTTTTCTAAATCCATTTTACTCAAGCTTCAAACCAAGGGATGCTTTGGGGTCATTCAAACACGCCTTGAAAGCGCCAAAACCCTTCTCAAATTCCAGCTTGGGCTGGACAACAACAGCACCGCCATCAACCCTCAGATTTGATCATTAAGCAGGAGATAATACAATAATTACAGTTTTGAAATCTTTTTATGGCAGAAGGAGTCCCATGACGATGAACTCCAGGAGGAGAACAGGGAATCTGCACCACATCGAATGATTTTCCTGCCCTCTCCAAGTGGGAAAAGCAGATGGGAATTATCCAACCCCATGGACACAATTCACACCGGGATCTCCACCAGGGCTTTAAAAGCCATCACATTAAAAATAAATCTATAATTTGTTGTTTGATCAAGAACCATGACAGGGTTTGATGCTCTTGATGCGACTCCGGGCAAGGGACATTGCAGGGACTTTTTCCCAGGGCGTGGTGGGCCCCCCAGCAGGACCCCAGCAGGATCTCACCTTCCAGCTCCTCCTTCTCATAGTGGATGTTGACTACATTGCTCGTCCTGCCCTGGTCAATCACAGCCTCCTCATCATGTCTCTAACGAGCAGAAGAAGAGACAATTTGGGGATGGGTCTGTGGAGCTCCCGTCACCCACCCTGTCCATAAACCATTCCATGAGTATCACAGCTTTTTCTCCAGGAACAGCAAAAAAAACAAGGACTTGTGGGAGGTTCTTTTCCCCTTCCCAAATAAACCCATCAGGCTGTACACAATGGGAGTCTACGAGGGTTACTACGGGGGGAGAGAGAATTCAGACCCAAATTTGGGCATTTCAGACCTAAAAATACCCAACCACCTGTTTTGATTTTGTGGTTCCTTCCTTTAAAAAGGAAAAATACAGAGGGATTTCCAAGCTGGGGAAAAAGAGTCACTTTTGATCTCAGGGTGGCTCCTGCAGGACTCCCTGGGTGGCTCCTGGCCACAGGACGTGGCCCTCAGTGACCTCCAGAAGCCCTCAAGGTCCTGCAGAGGTGACTTCATCCCAGCAAGGCTCAGGCTCCTCTCAGTGTGAGTTCTCCATGGAAAACAGCCTTTTCCATCTTTTAATTGAGATTTCTGTGCAACCTGGGCTCATGGGAAGGATTCCTGTCCATGGCAGAGGGGCTGAGCCGAGTGTCCAATGGTTTTCCAACCTGAACCATTCCATGGTTCTTTTATGCCTCAAATACTAAAGGAAAGACATCACCACTGCTCACCTGCCCCTTCCTTGTCCCCCTGGACAATCTGAGAGAACCAAAATTCCATCATCGGTGCAAAGGAAAACCCTGCAATGCCCAACCCCCCACATTTTCTGTCTGTTTCCCAATTATTTCTCATTTAAAGGCTCAAAGGGAAGGCTTGGGGTGATTGAGTGGATGAGATTCATCCTCACATCGACACCGTTGCGGCAATGAAAATGATTCGAACAACAAAAATCACACCCAGATTTTGATTCCTGAAACTCCAGGTGGAAAAGGAGCAAAATCCTGCAGGAACTGGGAGAACTGGCAAAGCTGCTGGATGAAATTCCAGGAGCAGGAGCTCCCCCGTGCCCTGGGAACCAGCTCAGAGCAACCACAGCTGGAATTTGTAAGGAACATTTCCAACGCCATCGGGCAGATGCTGCCCTTGTCCTGATAATGATGCCATGAGGTTATTGGAAAATGGAGAATAAATAATGGGTTCTGATTTCAGCTAGGAAAACCGACAGAGAACTTGCTGCCCCAAATCCCTGCTTCAACCAACAGGTGGAAAACCTTCGTGTCCCGGTCACTGGTGAGTGTGATGAGGAAGAGGAGCAAACGTTCCCCTTGGGAATGAGTTGCTGGTCTCTGAGTACCAATTCCAGGGTTCACTGTTGCTCTCTCCCTGCCTTGCCCACGTTGCCCAGCAGCCGGATTTTCCTGCGCCAGTGGCTTTTCCATCCTCGCTCCAGTGACATCCATCACCCCTCTCCTGGCTTTCCTAGCACCCTGATCCCTCCAGAGCTGCCCAAACTCCAACCTTGGAAAAGGCACGGGGTGAAAGGGCTCAATAAACTGCAATTAAGAATGGGAATTATAACAAAATGGTGAATTTGAGCACACCCGTGGCAGTGGGAATAAACAGGGATTTGAGAGTGGCAGATTCAAACCTCCCGTGGGTGACACAGGCAGTCTCTGTCTCTCCCAAAAAACATTTTGCCAAACCTCCCCTCCAGTGAAACTCCAGCAGGATTTGGGGGACTTTTCCCTCCATGCAGAGCCCCAGCCGTGCTCCCTGGGATTGTCCCAGAAAGGGTCACTTTGTCGCTGCCTCGGGGACCCTTGTGGGTCCCTCCCCATTCAGGACATTCCATTCCCCTTCATCCTCGTGGCAGTCCCTGGTTTTGGGGGACTCCAGATGGATCAGGGGGTCAGATTCCCCCGGGACAAGGTGGCACCTTGTGTCCCTCAGCCCCAAAAAGGGACAGAATCAGAATGCACAGTGCCAGCCCCGGGATTCTTTACAGCCACACTCCCCAAAACTGCCCCCTCGGAAAACACAGCGGAGGGGAAGAACCCAGCTCTGTTTTATGGAAAACTCTGTGGAATGGGGTGAAAACACCACGTCCTGCCGGGGGAAGGACAATCAGCGTTTGGGTGGGTCTTCAACCCAAATTCCCAAAGAAAAAGTGAGGTACAAATTATCAGGAAAAGAAAACATCATGGGCAGGGCTGATTTCCATCCAAATTTCCTGCAGAAAGTCAAGGAATTCCAGGAAGGTCTCGCTTTGGCACAAGCCTCATCCCTTGGGGGACCCTCATCAGCCACAGCCAGTCCTGCCACAGGACGGATCAGCCCCATTTTTCCTCTTCTCGCTCTCCAGCCCCTCCTGACTTCCCGAGCTGAGCTAATCCGGCATCTCCATCCTCCAGAGTCGTTTTAATGAGCGCCCTCCCCGGCGCCGCCAGACTCAGAGGTCACCTGCCCGGAAAGGTGACCCGGGTGTAAAATGACCCGGCCGGGGAAAGCGACACCGAGAGCTGAGCAGGGAAAATCCCACCGGGATCCAAGCTCGGAGCCCCACTGCCGGGTTATTAACCAGGATTGAAGCTCCAGCAGCTTAAGGAGGGGCAGGTGGGCACCTGTGGGTCCATGGATGCTCCGACATCCCATCGCCCTTCCCTGGACACAACAGAGTCCCCCAAATCACCCGGAGGTGACACCGAAGGAAAAGGTCCCACTTCAAACTGTCCCAGCCGGGCCACTCAGATGGACCGGGAGGACTGCTTCTCCTGAGGAAATTCGGGGCGATTTAAGGACTTTGTGGCTGTGGAGCCCTGGGTTTGGGATGGAGCAGGAAGGAGAGACGGCTGCAAAGCACGAGTTAGCCCAAGATACCTGGATGGGTACCAGCCTTCCCTCCCCATCCTCCTCCACTGCCAACAGCCTGGGAACCATCAAATCATCCAGACTGGGCTGGAAAGGGGATGCCGAGCTTGGCATTGCTCACTCTGGAGTTTCAGAGCAGCCAGGGTTGTTTTAATTTGCTGTTTACCAAGGAAAGAACTCAAATTGGCTGCCTGGAAGTTGTTTTTTGGGGAGACTGAAAGGAATTGCTTCTAGGAATGAAATCAGGGATGGCTGGAGCAAAGCAGGAAAACCCATTTCAATCACCTTCTATGTAATGTGTCCTGTCCCCCTCTCCAAATTCATATTTTGTTGGCATTTTGTGTCCCCCAGAGGGATTTGGGGGGGGGTTCTGCCTCAATTTCCCTGACTCTCTGCAACTCCTCAGGTTAGGAAAGAAAAACTCCTGCTCTGGGGATGTTTTTGGGAAATTGAAGATGAGGAAAAGCTCCAGGCAGAACCTCAGGACCAGCCTCGAGCCCTCTTGGTCCCCAGCCCAGGGCACGCCAGCAGCGCCGGGAGGATTGATGTCACTCACCTCGCCCAAGGTGCAGTTAATAATTAATTAACAACGGACCCACTGTTCTTACGGCACCCGGGTACCCGGGGGCTGCTGAGGTGACAGAGCAGAGAGACCCCCCCTCACCCCTCTCCATCTCCCTCCTGCTGGACAAAGCATCGTCCCTGGGGTCCCCTGGACCGTGTCACCCCAGGGACCCCTCGGGCTCCTGGGCCAGGATCTGCACTGGGATTGGGACTGGACCCAGCTGGAAATGGGGGAGGGGACAGGTTTCCGGAGCCCCAAAATGGGGCTGGGGAGGGACACGCCGGTCACAACCGAGCATCACCAGGACACGACGGTCACCAGTGCAGGGCCGACAGAAACTCCCTTCACGCCGTAATTTCCGGGCAGATTAATTCATTCCCAACCTCTCATTAATTAATTCCCCGCCTGTTGTGGTCACCCAGAGCAGCTCCGGCCGGTCCCATGGGCGCGGGGCAGGAGGGGACAGGGACAAGGACACGCTGCAAGGGGAGGGGACAACTCAGCTGTCTCCTGCGCCCCTCCCGCCCCGGGCACGGGCTGGGGACACAACACCTGAGCCCCTCGGACTGCGGGGCTCTGCCGGGGTGACAGTGCCGGGGACAGCGGTCCTTTGTCCCCTCTCCAAAGGGCCTTTGGCGGGGGAACATCCAGATTCAGAGGAGGACACGGGGGGCACCCAGTGGGGACCCCCCAGCAGGCACCACGCAGGTGCCCTTCCCCCCTCTTCCCCTCCTTCCTGCGCCCACCTGGAGCGCCTGTCGCCCCCCATTTGCCCCCCCATTTCCGAGGCCGGGCTCCCCCTCCCACAGCCCCGGCACCCCAATCCACGGGCACCTCCCAGGGCGCCGCTGCCCCTCGCCCCAGCCCGCAGCCCCCGGCAGATCGCTCCCTTCCCCCCCTCGCTCGGAAATGCCGCAGTGAAGCCGCGGAGCATCCTCCGGCCGCACCGGGGGCTTCGGGCATCCCCCCCCCCGGGGCGGCCCCCACCTGGTAACTGAGGATCCCGTCGGGCTCGTTGCTGCCGGCGGGCATGGCTGCGCCGGGGCCCGGCACCCCCCCGGGGCGGGGGCCAGGGCGGGGGCCGCCGGCTGCAGCCCCGGTGCCGCTCACACCGGCTCCAGCATCGCCCGGCGCCGGGGCCAAACCCCGCCCAGGGCCGGGGGGGGAGGAGGAGGAGGAGGAGGAGGAGGAGGAGGAGGAGGAGGAGGAGGAGGAGGAGGCCGATGCCCGGCGGGTTTCCTGCGGCCGCGCTTGGGCAGCGCCCCCCCGCCCCGATTCCCTCCAGCATCGCGCGGAGCCCCTCCGCCTTCGAAACCGCCCCGGGGATCGCCCTGCTGCCCCCCCGCAACGCCCCCATCTGCCCTGCAGCACCTGCCCTCGGCTGACCCCCGGCCCCTCCTGATTCCCCGCAGCATTTCGGTGCCCCCCGCCTCCGGAATTACCCCCAGGATCCTCCTGATCCCCTCCAGTGGCACCCCGATTCCCCTCTCACCCAATCCCCCCCCCCAGCATCCCCCCCGTCCCCTCTGGCATTTCAGTGTCCCCTCTCCAGAGCCATCGCCCACCCTCAGGCCGCCTCAGCACCATCCTGCCCCCCTCAGCATCCCCCCACTCTGCTTCAGCTCCATCCCTTCACCCCCTCGAGCGTCCCCCTCAGTGTCACCCCCAAATCCCCTCAGACCCCCCCAGCCCCTCTCCAGCAGCACTCTCACTTCCCCTCCACCAGCCTCACCTTCAACACGATCCTGACCCCCCCAGACCCATCTTGTTCCTCCCCGACACCATCCTGACCCCCCGCCAGCTCACCCTCAGCCTCTGAAGAATCCCCCAAACCCCATAACCCCCCCCCAGCACCCCCATGGCCCCTCCTGGCCTCCTCCACCATCTCCCTCTCCCCTTTTCGCCCCAGCTGAGGCCAAACCCGGCCCTCTGCTCCCCAAAAATCCCCTTGTCCCGGCAGGAAAGACTCAGAAATTAGGGAGGGTTGAGCTGTCACCTAAAACTCTTCCAAAAATTACATTTGGAAGTCAGTGAATTGCTCGGAAATGCACTTTTTTTTTTTTTTTTTTTAATCCCGTTTTCCAGTCTCTGCCTCCTCGAGCTCGTGTCCAAACACAACAGGATCACGGAACATTTCCCATTCCTTAATGAGGGATGAAAATCGAGGGTCAGTTATTAATTAACAGAGGCATTAATGACTTCCCATCCTCACTGGTGGCACAGATGGGCTCCTGCTGCAGTTGAGGGGAGAGATTGTCCCCCCATCCCTCATTTCCGATGACAGTTCCCAGGAGATTCGGGACAAGTCAGAGAGTTTCTCCTTAGAGAATTGCAATTCCTGGGCAGGAGATTTCCCTTTTTCCTCACTCTCCCATTAGAGGCATGAAATCCTGCCCTGCCCCACCCTCATTTCTTTTGTCTCCTCTGAAAATGCGGCCTCAAAGGAGCTGGATGTTGGACTTTGGGGGTGTTTGGGCACAGATTAGTGCCCAGAGCTCGGTGTCAGGACACCCCCAGCACCTGGGCAGCCCCTTCCCCCTCCCTCAGCCCAGACCTTGAATTGGAAACCCTTGAAAATGAACATTTTCCACCCAAAATCCCGTTTCCAGCTGCATTTTTGCTGCCGTGGTTTCCCCAGGAGTGTCATCACCAGCTCCATCCCCGCTTGGGAAACAAGAGTGGGGCACCCTCATTGCCCAGCCTGGCACTGGCTTCACCCAATCCTGATTTCCCAACTTCTCCTGCCTTTCCCAAAACGCCTCCCACCCACCTGGAGCCCAACCTGGCCCCACCAACCGCAGCCCACCCACGGGCCCCAGCAGCACCCTGCAATTAAAGTTATTTCGGAGCCAGAGTCACCTTCCTGCCCTGGAAAGGGCTGGATCCAAAAGGGGAGCTCCGTGTCCCTGGGGACGATCTGGGAGGGGGGCATTAATCACCCAACAGCTAAAAATGTCCTCGAGAGAGGGCAGGTTTGTGGACCTGCCGTCGCAGTCCCTCCGGGCTCACCGGGGATGGGAGATCGGCACAAAATCCCCTCGTGGCTCACCCCAAACTCTCCCAGGGGGATTTTCCAGGGTATTTTGAGGCATTGCAGAGCTGCACCAGCCCCACGCCAGGGCTCAGCTCATTTTGACTCCTGACAAAAACCATCTGTGCTCCTGCTTTGGGAATTCAATTTCCCAGGCGAGGAGAGCCCGGCTGGATTTCTCCCTCCGGCCAACTCTGGGCAGCTGCAGAGATTTGGTGCCAGTCAATGGGAATAAATTGATGGGGTCCTCGCTCCAGCTTTGGGTCTGCAGCTCCCAGGGATTCGCCTGGGAAATGAGGGTTTCTCCCCTAAGAAGAGCATAAAACCCTGACAAATAATCCCAGTTAATTTGAGGAGCCACAGGAAGAATCTTGGAGCAGGAGATGGCGGTGGGAAAGTTTGTTGTGATGTGGAGAAAACCTGGAGAAAATCCCAAGAAAATCCATTTTCAGTTCAATAAAGGCCCGGTTCTACCCAGGGCTGGAAGCAGCTCAATATCCACACGGATGGAGAACCCAAGGCCAAAGCTGCTGACCCTCAGAAAGAAGTTGCAGGATTTGTCTTGGGACTCTGAGGACATGCAGAGGTCTGTCATAAATAAATCCATTAATGTGGTTCTGTTTGGGGCAAGAAACTTCACTCCTGACTTATCTGTGCTGCCAAAGAGGAGATGTTGGAGCAATTATTCCCCATCCCTGGGATTAGAGGAGAGCCTGGCTCTCCATTTCAACACGAGTTTTCTCAAACACGAGATGCCAAATCCACTTTGGGAGAAACTTGCAAAACAGAAAAGCCTGAGATGAGATTTTTCTCATGAGAAAAAAGGGATTTGGAGCTGAGGCTTTGTGCCTCAGTTTCCCCACTGCTGCAGTGAATTCCTTTGGGAAACACATTGGATACCACTGATGGAAGTGCAATAAGACACTCAAATCACTGTTAATGAATTAAAATAATTTTTAGTGACCCCCAAAACATTGAGATTCTCCCACTCAACCTTCCAAACTCCCAGAAAAAGCCAATCTGCCTTCCCAAACATCCCCAACTATTTATGGAAGATTCATTTCCACTCAGTCAAAGGCAAACTGTGAGGAATTCCCTTTTCCCAGGAGTTGCATCTCCCCATCACAATCCAGACCCCAGGATTGGATCAGCTTTGATATCCATGGAGATCAATAACCCAAAACACACCCAGGGTGATCCAAATCGGGGAGCTCATTCCGCATGGAGAAGGATGAGAAACGTGGAAACTGCTCCCAGGCCAAAGCAGCAGCAGGATCCCAGAATCCACAGCAGCCACGGAATCCCAGGGCTGGAGGAGTCCTTCGAGGCCATCAGCTCCAATTTGAGAATGTCCAGAGTCTGCCCCGTGGGTCAAGGTGCAAATCCAGGGATTTGTCTAAGTGCTACTCCAGATGGGCCAGAAGGTGGTTCAAATATCCCGCGTGTCCTGCTGCACCCGAGGGGAAACTCTCCTGGCACAGGTCACAGGGCGGAGCAGCCCCACGGGTGGGGCCAGTCCCGAGGGTCTCCTCCTCCAGTGCCCAGCCCGGAGTCCAGCACGTCTGCCAGGAAGAGAGGGATGTGGGGACACAGAGACCCGCAGGAGTGCCCTGGGCCAGCCCCCAAAACGTGACTCCACCTCTTTGTGCCCAAAAATGGGCTGGGCTGGATTTTTGGGGAGCTCGAGCTGCCCCTCACTTCATCCTCCATAAATCCCACTGGACAATCCCATGTCTGTGTGGCTCCCGAGACTCCCCCAGTGTTTCCCACGAGCCAAACCAGGAGGAAAATTGGCTTTGAGCAGCAAACGGGAGCAGATTTGTCACCTGTCCCTGTGCCATTGTCATTGGAGTGCTGATAGGGCCCCAAGGGGACCATGACACAGCCCCACTTCCCCCTTCTCCTTTAAAAACTCCCTCCCAAATACAGCCCAACATCAGGAGTTATCCCCGGGAATACCCAGCCCCTGAAGCCGTGAAAGAATTTTAAAGGGTTTCATTTAGGAAAAGGAGTGAAAGCAAATGGGTTTGGCACCCAGGGCCCTGGGTGGGAGGGGCAGGACCGAGGTGAAGGTTCTCCAGGAGGACTGAGGGGCCAGAGCTCTTCAGGAATCCTTTCAGAATGATGGGAATCATGTGGAAATATGTTTCAGGGTGTGGAGATCAGAGAAAATGAGGGAAATACTTCAGAGCTGTTTAATTGGAAGATTCAAAGGAGGTTGAGAGAACTTTTCCCCCACCTGACTCCTCCGAGGGAGGAGCCTCCATGAGGATCAGGGGAGGGATGTCCTGGCTGCACAGACAGACCTCAGGGGCTTCCCTGTACCCAGTTCTCTGGCAACCAGAAAAATCGAGTGCCCGGGGGCTTTTTAATGAAGTAACCCCACTCAGGCACACTCCCGCGTGTCCAGGGCTGATGGGAAGGAAGGTGAAGTGTCCCTGATGCGTGTCCCTGATGCATGTCCCTGGCATGGCCCAAATGCCCTGCCCACCTCCCAAATTACCTTCACAGGCCCTCGGATCTCCACCAGAGCCTCCCCAGGCACAGCCACGTCCCTGGGAGCATCTTCCTTCTCAAGGCCTTCCGAGGCTTCGTAGAGATCCAGAGGATTTGGGAAGGAGCCCCCAGCCCCCGGGTTTAGTGTCTCCAGCTCCTGAGGGCTGCAGGGAGCTCTTCCTCCTTCCCAGGGGACAGGGAGGATCCACGTTCTCATCCAGGTGGGCACAGCCTCCTTCTCCCCCTCGGGGCTGCCCAAAGCTGCGGCTCCTCCTATTCCAGCGCCACTCCCAGGGCTCGGGGGGATGCTGGTGGTGGCCTGGAGCTGTTCCATGCGCTCTTCCAGGTGGGATGTGGAGGATGTCAGAGCCCCTGGGTGCCTTTGGTGGCTCTCAGGTGACTTTTGCCCGTCTCCTGTCACCACATCCTCTGTGCACTGGATGGGCAGCAGCTCTGGGATGTCTTTGGGAGAGAGCAGAGGGGTCATCCCTGGGAATTCCAAAGGGGGTTGTGCCTTTCCGTTGCTCCGTTTTCCTGTTGGGCTTGGGGAGCCCCTGGGCGGGCAGAGCTCCCCTGTCCCCTGTGCAGCCTGGGCCAGCACAGAAAGGACACTGAGGACAGCCAGGGAGCGCTGAGGGTTGGGGGAGCTCAACTCCCTCAGGAGACTGGGACACCCCTGTGTCCCCAGACTCCAGATCCATCCCAGGAAAGGCTTTGATTTAAGCCCTGGAAGGACACGGGTGGAAAGGAGGGAGCCCCAGGGCTGGGAGGCTGCACTTTCCCAGCACAGCTTTGTCCAAACCTATCCCTCCTGGCCGTAAAATTCCCATTTTAGGGTTGAGAAAATGGTGCCAGACCCCGTGGGAGTGATGTGAGTGTTTGTGGGGGAGAGAAGAGCACAGAGAGGGGGAACCCTTGGAAAACCAGAGGGTTTCTGAGTGTTTCCTGGGCTGTAGATCCTCCCCCGCCCTCTCCAGGTGACGCTCCCAGGACCAGCAGTGTCCCTGAGCAGCAACACCCAAAACCCACGATGGGCTCAGGGCTCGAAGCCCTTTCACCTCACCCGAGGAACTTCCTGAGGGCACCGGGATGAAGGTGGGGATGACCCAAATGTGCACTCTGGGGACCCCGCGGGCCCCACTCACCCAGGACTGCTCCCTTCCTGTGTCTCAGCCTCTGGAGGAGCCTCCCCTGCTCCGAGCACAGCTCCTGCAGCCTGGCCACCTCCCCCCAGAGCTGCAGGAACACCTCCTCCATCTGTGTCCCACCTGGGCAGGGCAGAGGACAGGGAACGAGCACCTGGTAACAGTAATAATAATGGTATTAATGATCACCCGCTGATAACTGGGGTTATCCAGGGGCAGGAAGGAGCTGCCAGGGTCACCCCGAGCTGGTGGGATGGGGAGGATCCAGTGCTGCAGCTGTGTGGGGTCGCACAGAGAGAAGCATTCCCAGTTCTCTCATAATTTATACCAAAAAAAAAAAAAAAAAAAAAAAAAAAAAAGAGCGAGAGAAAAGGGAAGAGGTTCTTCCTCAAAGGAGCCAAGCCGGGCTTCTCCACCTCTCCCCCACAGCTTCCACAAGCTCCAAACAACCCCAAAATCTCATTTAGTAAAAGAAAAATCTACCTGGGAAAAAATGTGGTTTTAACTCAGTACCAAAGGATTGAATTTTCTGAGCATGAGAGCAAAAACCTCCCTACTACAAACCCATCCAAGGAATGATGTCCATGGGTGGGGACACAATTCCCTTTTTTTGAGCTGCTCAGCCCCTTCTCCTCCCAAAAATACCCTAAGAAGCACCACCCAGCTCAGGGCCACTCAGCATCAATTAACCAAACGTTGGCATTCTGGAGGGAAATTGTGTTGCCCGCATTTGTCCCCTCTCTAACAGCTGTATTATGGATTAAACGTCCCAGTTTTCCCATCTTGCACCGATTATTACCAGGCGAAAAGATAATAAATAAACGCAAAGCTGGGCACGAATCTACAAACCATCTGCAAAGGGGATCCGAAAGGTTCGTGCGATCTTAATTAGCATAAATATGCAAATCAGCCTGGCTTCCTGTCAGCTCCTGAAACCTGCCGCTCAGTGCTGAAAGTTTCAGCTCAGCGTTAAATTTAAGCTCTGGCTCAAAGTAGGGGTTTGGCTGGAGGGTTGGATGGAGCCGCCTCCGACGCTGTAGATTCCCGGGGAGGGATGAAGGGCAGAAATCCCCAAGGAAATGCACGTGGAGCGAGGAAAACCTCCGAGGCAATGGTAAGGTTCGCTCCCAGGGCAGGGAATTGCGGGGCTCGCCCCACACCCGGGGTAACTTCACCCCAATTTTGGCTCTTTGCTCCTTCACACCTTATAAGTAAACATTTTTCACGCGCCTCCAGGCAACCAACTCCACTTCTTATTCAAGTTTTGTTTTGCCTGAGAGTTGTCTGTAAAGACGCTAATTAATTATTAATGGGAGTGTGACACGGAGCCGGCACTCCCTAACAAGCCTGGAAAGATTTTTTTATGGTTTTCATCCCATCCCTGCTGGGGTTTTTCGGGTCTCAGCTTCTTCTCATTTCCCCCAGATTCGGTGTCACTGGGACGAAGCTGCGGGAGATATTTTATGTCCCAAAAAAAAAGCCTCTCCCCAAGTGCAATTAAAAGCAGCAATTTGAGAACACAAAACTCCCGTTTTCGGGCTTGGCAGAACCCAGCGCGGGGAACGCGGCGGGTTCAGGACACCCCAAAATCCCATCCTCACGCCCCAGCCTGGCGTAGACCCCAAAACCCTCGTGTTTCCCCCAAAGTGACCTACCGTGGTGGGGACCGTGCTGGCCCTGCCCGGTGGCCGCGGTGACGTCGGGATGAGAGTGGCGGCTGCCTGAGAGTGGAGCAGCAGCACATTTGGGGGAGGGAATTTCCCCTCCGGGTTTGGGGCGAAGAGCGAAACCTCCGACGCAGGAAACGAAACGAATGAAAGCGGCGGCTTCGAGGTGAGCTCGGAAAAGCCGCGAGGAGAGAGATGGAGGCCCCGTGGGGCTCGTGGGGGCTGAGGATTGGCTCCAATCGGTGCCTCGGTTTCCCCTCATTACCTCATTCCAGCTCATTAGCGCTTTAACTTGGGGCTGATGGATGTTCGTGCCCCGGAGACTTGATCCTCTGTAAACCAGTTAATATTCCAGCTAATATCCCAATAATCCCCATTAATCCTCGCTCTACTCCAGCTCAAATCTCCCAAACCCTCCGCGCAGCGCCGGAGCCAAAGGAAAATCCTCGGCTGGGTGATGGAGCCGCCCGGGCGCGTCCACCCGGAGGTTTTCCCGTGGCCATCCTGCTTCTCCCAGCACGCCCAGGTGCCAGGCAGGTCCCAGCACACCTGGGGTCGTGACTTTGGATCTCCACAAATCCCTGCGGCTCCCAGTGTCCCCAGTGGCAGTCCTTTACTGGTTCCAGCACACGTGGGGTCCCACTGTCCCCAGTGCCGGTCCTTTACTGGTCCCGGTGTCCCCAGTGCCGGTCCCTTACTGCACCCAGTGTCCCTAGTGCCGGTCCTTTACTGGTCCCAGTGTCCCCAGTGCCGGTCCCTTACTGGTCCCGGTGTCCCCAGTGCCGGTCCCTTACTGGTCCCAGTGTCCCCAGTGCCGGTCCTTTACTGGTCCCAGTGTCCCCAGTGCCGGTCCTTTACTGGTCCCGGTGTCCCCAGTGCCGGTCCTTTACTGGTCCCAGTGTCCCCAGTGCCGACCCCCTACTGGTCCCAGTGTCCCCAGTGGCGGTCCTTTACTGGTCCCAGTGTCCCCAGTGCCGGTCCCAGTGTCCCCAGTGCCGGTCCCAGCACCTCAGGCGGGGGCGGGCGGGTGGCTCCAGCGCCGGGCGTTATTCCGGGACGGGCGGGCGGTTCCAGGCCGCGGAGTTTTCCCCTGGCAGGTCCCTCTAGGACCCGGCGTTTGTCCCGGCCCAGGCGGGTTTAGGAGCGCGGCCCCGCCCCGTGCACCTGCCCCGGGGGGCGGGGAGCAGGGAACAGGTAGCGCCGGTGGCCCCGCCCCAGGAGGACACACACCTGCGGCCCCGCAGGTGAGACCGGTGAGACCAGAGGTGACGGGGGTCCCGCTGCTGAGCCCCCCTCTGCTGTAAACGCGTCTGGGGGTCCCAGTGCCGACCTCTTGCCGGGGAAAGGGCGCCCCGGGGTCCCGGTGCGCAGCCCTCGGCCGGGGAAAGGGGGGCCCGTGGTTCCGGGGTCACGGTGCGGCGCTCCCCTCTGCGGTAAGGGGGGCCGGGGGTCCCGGTGGGAATCCTTGCCTCAGGGGAGGTGGTCCCGGGATGCCGGTGGTCCCAGCGCTGAGCCCCCACCGCGGTAAGGAGCTCTGGAGGTCCTGGTGTGGACCCCCCCAGGGCAAGGGAGACAGGAGGTTCCCGGCGAGGAGCCTCGGCCCGGGGGAAGGGGCAGCAGGGTGCTCCTGGCGAGGGGCTCTCCTGGGGTGGGTCTCTTGGGGGTCCCATGCAGAGGCCCTTCCGTGGAAGGGGGTTGGGCTGGAGCCCCCCGGGGCGGCGGGGTCCGGATGGAGCCCCCGGAGCAGCCCAGCGGCTGTGGCAATTCCGGGCAGGGCAGTGGCAGGACCCGGCCCCCGTCACCCCCACGGGTCACCCCAGGGCCCCCGGCGGGGCAGGGACCCTCAGACCCCCCCCCAGCTCCGCCCCTTCCCATCCCGCGCCGCCGGGAGCGCGCCCAGGACCCGCTGGGCTCCTCTCGAGCGATGCGGGGAGCCCCCGGCCGGGGGGAGCCCGACAAGATCCATTTCCTGTGAGCTCCCATGCCTCGCACTCCTCAGCACATCCAGCTCCTCCTCCTGGACCTGAATCCCAGCGGGAGTAACCCCGCTGCACCCCGCTGCACCCCGCTTTCCCCCGCTGCACCCCGCTTCCTGCTCTCGGCTTCTCCCGGCCCCTCCCGGTGTTATCGAGCCTCGCTGCCACGTGGAGCCGGTTGCCACCTCACCCGCGGCACTATCGCTGTCGATTCACTCGTATTTTATTTGTTTTCTTTTTTTCCCTCCACGGCTACATCTCTGTTTCTGCCTCTTCCCGCCCACGTCACGGGCGATGCGCCTCGAATTCCCACCGAGCCCCTTCTCCCTTTTTTCTGACCGCAGCAGGCTCCACTCGCCTGTTTTCCCGGGGTGCAGGGCCAGCCCCGTCGCCACACGGGATTTTTGGGATGGAGCAGAATCCACCCGGGAGTTTGCAGGGTGATGAGAGCGCAGCGCATCAGGAGCTGAGGCTGGCGCTCTGTGCGAAACCCACCCCAGGCTTTCGGGGGATATTTTTATTTGTATTTGGCTTTTTGGCCCTTTTGGAGGAGGAATTGAGGAGAGGGTTGCGGTTGGGGCCCCCCGGAGCGGCAGCTCTTGTGCACAACCTGTGTCCGCCCTGCACACCCGAGTGTCCCTCCGGGCTTAATTAGCACCGACACCTAGCGAGCTTCGTTAGTAACGTGGCAGGAAGGAAGCTCAGGGAGTTGTGAGGTTGATGGAAACGGATTATTTTTTTTTTCCCAAAAAATCCTTTGCTTTTCCCTCCCCCTCCTTGTACAGCAGCGCCGTGCAATGAAAACCTCGGTGCTCGGGGGGCTCAGCTCAGCTTCGGGCAGGAATCCCGAGGAAATGGCAGGAAACACGAGGGGATTGATGGTTTGGGTTTTTTTCCCCGATTCTGCTTTTCCGTGCTGGATGGGGCCGGGCGCCCTTGGCAGTGAAGCGTGGTCCAGCTTTGATCCCCCGCTCAAAGGGGGACCCCGGGACCCTCCTCCTCCTCCCCAGCCCAAACTTCCTCGCCCTTGAAGTTGTGGCAGGTGCCCTTCCCCGCCCCATTTCCAAGAGAATGAAAAGAAAAGGGGAAAAAGGAATCAAGGGAAGGGGAGGGGGACCCCGAAGTGGAGGAGGAGGAGGAGATGGCGGTGAATGGATCCCGCCGGGCTCGTCCATGCTCCGGCGGCCGCGCCTTACAAAGAGGAGCCGCGGGAAGTTGGAGGGTGGTGGGGAGCTCAGAGCCCCCGACGGACCCCGGGGCAAGTTCGGGAGCTGACGCCGAGCTCCCGGTGACCGCGGACACCGAACGTGCTGCTCCCACTCAGCCGAAGCCGGAGCACTGCAGGGTCTGTTCGAGTTTCCCTTCGCAGGCAGGAAAACGCCAAGGAAAAGGCTTTTTTTGTTTTTTTCTCCCCAGCGGCCAAAAATACTTCGGCAAATTTTTGGCTCTATTTTAATTTCAGCGTGCAAGGGGCAGTGGCGGGGGGAGGCTGCAGCCTCCGGATCAGTCCCAGAAGAAATTTTGGGGAAGTGCCGTTTGTGGTGGCGGGGGGTGACACATCCTCCGGCATTTATTAACCCGCACTTCTCCTGGTGTTTTAATTTTGGGATGGATTGAAGGGCGGGGGGGGGGAATGAATTTTACAGGTGTCGTTTGTACCAAACTTTATATTAATACACTGCTAATATTATATTTCTCTATTAATATATTGCTAACATTGTATTGCAATATTTATTAGTATGTTACTAACATTCCTTTATTTTGTCAATATATTAATGTGTTATATTGCTATTGTATTATTACGTTATTAATTGATATTAACCTGGTCTAGTGGGAGGTTCCCTGCCCGTGGCAGGGGGTTGGACTGGATGATCTTTAAGCTCCTTAAGAAAAGTATTCAATGACTTGATTATATTTATATGTTCTGGTTTAGGTACAATATAATTTGTTTTAAATACGACACATTATATCTTCAGTACAGTGTTTCTGTTTTGCCATCAAGGGGATGCCACCAGGGCGCGTCCAGCCTGGGGATTAACTGCAGGTGTTTCTCCTTCCCCCAGGTCACTGGAGCAAAGCAGGACATCGTGATGCACCCTGAGCCCCCACACTCCTGAATCCCCCAGCCCAGCCCGGAACCCTCCAAACCCCTCCCCAAATCCCCAAAATGAGGCTGTTCCGCCGCCGCTACAGCCCCTTGAAGGTGGCTTTGGCGGGCGCCGTCTTCGTCCTCTTCCTCTTCATCCTCCAGAAGGACGTGGGCAGCAAAGAGCCGGGCGAAGAGCCTTGGCTGCGGAACATCGTGCAGGGCAAGGGCCAAGTGCTGGACCTGATGCTGGGCGCCGTGCGGGACCTGCGGGACTCGATGCCGCGGCTGCAGATCGGAGCCCCGGAGCCGCCGCCGGAGCCGCTGCCCAGCGGCCGCTCCTGTCTGCCCGGCGCCTACACCGCGGCCGAGCTGCGGCCGCTGATGGAGAGGCCCCCGCAGGACCCCGCCAGCCCCGGCGCCGACGGAAAAGCCTTCAAGAAGGATCGCTGGACGCCCGAGGAGACGAAGGAGAAGGAGCGGGGCTATGAGAAGCATTGCTTCAACGCCTTCGCCAGCGACCGCATCTCCCTGCAGCGGGCGCTGGGCCCCGACAGCCGCCCCCCGGAGTGAGAGCCCGGCCCCCCACCCACCGCTCAGTGCCTTCGGAATGGCCACTCACTGCCCTAGGAATGGTCATTCCTTTAGAAATGGCCACTCACTGCCCTAGAAATGGTCATTCCTTTAAAAATGGCCACTCACTGCCCTAGAAATGGTCATTCCTTTAGAAATGGCCACTCACTGCCCTAGAAATGGCCACCCATTCCCTTAAATGTCAGAGGAAATTAAAGCAGATTGAGGCCAGGGTGTCACCCACACTGGCAAGAGATTGAATGGAGACAGAGCTAAAAAAAAAAAAGAAAAGAATTTTTTAATTAATATTTCTCCCTAATTTTGGCCCCTTGGGGGCGGGTTTAATAGCAACAGGCTCTTTGTGTCTCCCTGAACCTGCTCCATGGCTCCGGCCCGTCCCCGCCTTTCCCTCCTCTCCCTCCTTCATTCCGGCGGCTCCAGCGGTCAGACTTTTTCTTTTCTTAGCCGAGTGGAACAGCCTCGGACCCCGCTGGGGTTGCGGGGGAGGGAAACGGGGAAACTCCAGAGATTTCCCCGCCTGCCCTCGGCCAGGGGCTGCCGGATTAAAGCGGGGCCCCCAGCCCTGCCCGCGCCGGGGGTGGGATGGGGGAGACATGGCGGGAATTCGGGATGGAAAAAGCCTTGAAAGGGATGGAGGAATCCAGCCCCCCGCGCTGGCAGGCGATTATCCGTGCTTAGCAGGTGTAGCAGTGACAAAGGGGGGACACGGAGGCTGGGAACGGGACTCACTCAACCAAAATCAATGGGAATCAAAGCAGGGATGAGTCCAGAGGGGCCAGAGCTGCTCCCCTGCTGTGGGGTTTGGGGGGGCAGATATCGGGGGGGTCACTCCAGTTGTGCCTCCCCCTTCACCTCCCCCCCGTTCTGTCCCCCAGGTGCATCGACCAGAAGTTCAAGCGCTGCCCTCCCCTCCCCACCACCAGCGTGGTGATCGTGTTCCACAACGAGGCCTGGTCCACGCTGCTCCGGACAGTCTACAGCGTCCTGCACTCGTCCCCGGCCCGGCTGCTGCGGGAGGTCATCCTGGTGGACGATGCCAGCACGGACGGTGCGTGGGGGACACGGGGACACGGGGATGCAGGGCCCATGGTGGGATGTGGGGCCAGAGGGACGCAGGGTGAGAGAGATGCTGGAGCCATGTGGGATGTGGGTGCCAGAGGGGGGTAGAACAAGCTGTGGTGGGATGGAGGAGCCACAGGGAGCTGTGAGGGAGTGGTGCGGGGATTCGGGGACTAGAGGGAGGCAGGATCCATGGCAGCATGTGGGATCAGGAGGATACAGGAGCCCTGGCAGGATGCAGGGGATGCCACAGCCCCTTTCCAAGCCTGGAGGCAGCAGCTCTGAGCCCCTGGGAGAAGCGGCTGATGCTCCCAGCAGCCACATCCCGTTTCACACCCACCCCACAGCACCCCTGGGATTTTCCCTTCCCAAGCACCACTGTTAACCCAGCCCTGGGGACAAACTGGGTGCCCCACAAACCTCCACCCTCAGCCAGCTGCAACCCTGGTTAATTAGCACCCACAGCTAATTAATGCGGGGTTCAGTGTCAGGGCGCTGGGAGGAGTGGACTCTGCCCTTGCCCCAGATAAATTCTCCCTTTCCACCCACGGGCTCCCGAGGAGCGGGAACTTCCCAGTGCCCCAGGGCTTCATTGCCCCAGAACTTGACTCCCACTGTGGCTGAACATGGCTTGGACTCGAGTCCCCTTCCCAGGATGGTTTCCTGGGGCTCCCAGCTCTCACTTGGCCATTCCCAGCTCCTGACTTGGCTGCGTCTGCCAAGAACTCCCGGGTTCCTCTGGTGACCCCGTGTCTGCTCTCCCTTCCCTCAGTAACAACTTGGTCAGGGTGGCACTTCAAGTGCAGCGATGTGACCTCCTCACCGTGCCACTCTCCAGTCCCTCTCCGGAGAGGGATCAGCTGAGAGGAGGCTTAGACCCTTATAAAACTCATTTTCTTTAGCTGAAGATACACTTGGGTTTGGGGCAAAGGCTCAGGTGTTCCTAAACCCAAACCCGAGCAGCAGGGGGTGGGATGGGGATGGGGATGAGATGGGATGGGGTGGGATGGGATGGGTCGGTGGGATGCAGGGACCAGCCTCCCTGCTGGATCCAGACGCTTTTCCCACCCGCAGAGTACCTGAAGGAGGAGCTGGATCGCTACGTGGAGCAGCTGCAGATCGTGCGCGTGGTGCGGCAGCGGGAGCGCAAGGGGCTCATCACGGCGCGGCTGCTGGGCGCCAGCGTGGCCAGCGGGGAGGTGCTGACCTTCCTGGATGCCCACTGTGAGTGTCCCCCCCGTGACACCCGCGTGTGCCCCCGGTGCTGGGAGCGGCGCTGGCCCCACCCCAACCCTGCCCCGTGTCCCAGGCGAGTGTTTCCATGGATGGCTGGAGCCGCTCCTGTCCCGCATCGCTGAGGAGCCCACGGCTGTGGTGAGCCCCGACATCGCCACCATCGACCTCAACACCTTCGAGTTCTCCAAGCCCGTCCAGAACGGGAAGCAGCACAGCCGCGGCAACTTCGACTGGAGCCTGACTTTCGGCTGGGAGGTCATTCCCGCCCGGGAGAGGCAGCGCAGGAAGGATGAGACCTTCCCCATCAAGTAAGCCCAGCACGGGGCTCTTCGTCCAGCTGAATTTGTTCTTTTTTTCCATCACACTGATGTTCTCCTTGGGTTTGGTGCCTCCGGGCGGGCGGTGCTGCCCCTTCCCGGCGTGGGGGATCTCCGGGGGCTTGTGCCCAGCCATGGGCAGAGCTGTGGAGCTGGTGGAGGACAAACCTCACCTGGGGCTCGGGCAACGCGAGGCCACAACGGTTCTTGGAATGGCCTCCGGCTGCCTCTCGCTCTGGCGGTCACCCATTAATTAAGGATTTAATTGCTGTCTGTACCTTCTCACTCCCGGATGCCCAGGTGCCCCCGCACAGAACGAGTCACCCGTGGATCAGGCTGCACCAAAATCCCTCTCTTTATCCCTCTGTTTTACACACACACACAGAGCCTCAGTGGCTTTCCCAGCTGTCCTCCGGTGCCCCGGGATAAGCCGGGTGCTCCCACTGGGAGACACCGGACACCCCGCCGGGCCCGGGCCCAGCCCTGCCGCGGGGCTGCCTTTGTGCACGGGTCACCTGGGAGACGCTCCTGTCCCAAGAAAGGCCCCTTTCACCTCCAGCCGGGCACTTGGCTCCCGGCCGTGCCTCGTCTCCAGCAGCTCAGCGAATCCTTGGGGTTTATTATTTTTCCTGAATAAAAGCGAGGTTCTGTTCCAGCCTCAGATAGAAAAGATTAGGGGAGAGGGAGGAGGGGTTGGGGCACCAAGCTCCGACCTCCCTCTCTTTTTGGCGACAGGTTTTTGGTAACAATGTCCTCTTTTCACTTGGAATCCAGCCAGCAGCGAGGCCCCTCCGTGTCACGCTGTCACCTCTGTCCCTCCCAGCGGCCGAGCCCAGCCTGTCCACCAAAGCCACCACAGCTGGATGCGGGAGGACTCTGATTTTGGGGCTGTGATGTTCCAAACCTCAGATTTCTGCTCTTTTTATTTGCGTTTCACCCCTCCTTTGCCCCCCCACAGGTCCCCGACCTTTGCAGGTGGCCTCTTTGCCATCTCCAGGTCCTACTTCGAGCACATCGGCTCCTACGACGACCAGATGGAGATTTGGGGGGGTGAGAACGTGGAGATGTCCTTCAGGGTAAGGACGGGGCATCACCTTCAAAGGGCACCTCCAGGGAGCTCCCTGTTGGGGGGCCCGGGGGCTGGACCCCCCCACCTCAGGCGTGGCTTCCCCACAGGTGTGGCAGTGCGGGGGACAGGTCGAGATCATCCCCTGCTCCGTCGTGGGCCACGTGTTCCGCTCCAAGAGCCCGCACACCTTCCCCAAGGGCACCCAGGTGATCTCCCGGAACCAGGTGCGCCTGGCCGAGGTCTGGATGGACGATTACAAGGAGATCTTCTACCGCCGGAACCAGCAAGCCTCTCAGATGGCCAGAGAGGTACTGGGAGTGCCGGGGGGAGCTGCTGCTTCTGCTGGGGGAGCGAGTCCTGCCGGGAGCTCCGCCTGGGCAGGGGCTGCGGAACCACACACAGGCGGACAGAAGTAACCAAACACCTTTTGTTTTTCTTTCCCCCTCTGGCCGGAATAGTTCCTAGCAGGAAAACATCGGGTTTCATGAATTTTAATTTTGCTTGTTTGTTGGATGGGTTTGGGGTTTTTTTTTTCTACGACTTTGTGCCAAAATATCTCCGAGCTCTTGGTGGAGCCTGTGGGTACCTGCCAGGTGTCCCCCGCAATTGTCTCGGTGCTGGTCACACCGTGAGGGACGATGACAAAGCTGGGGTGACTCCCAGCTCCGAAAGGGTTTTTTGGGGATTTTCCCTACTGTTTTCTGAAGTGAGTTTCATTTTCTGCCATTTTCTTCTTCGTCGATAGAAGACGTTTGGTGACATCACGGAGCGGCGCAGGCTGCGGGAGCGGCTGCACTGCAGGAACTTCACCTGGTACCTGCAGAACGTCTACCCCGAGATGTTCGTGCCCGACCTGACCCCGACGTTCTATGGAGCAGTGAGTGTGGGATGGCCGGAGCGCCCACGGGGCTCGGCCCTGGGCTGGGAACAGCAAACAGGGAACGCCCCAAGCCTGGGGTTGGGGGGTTTGCACCAAACCAGGGGGAGAGGGGTTGGTGCTGCCACATCTGTCACCGTGTCTGTCACCTCACCTGCTCACTGTGTCTGCCTGTCACCTCCTCTGTCACCGTGTCTGTCACCTCCTCTGTGGCCGGCTGGCGGGGCCGGTTTGGGCTCCAGCTAAGCTGGGATCCAGCAGAGCTGATTTGGGATGATTTGGGATGAGTTCCAGGGTGGGGAAGCCACAGGGATGGGGATTTGGGTTAAACTCGAGGGAAGAGCTGAAAACCTCCTTGAGCCCCAAACACCGTCCTGGCGCAGGGAGGGCTGGAAAAACTGAGCTGGGGATGGGATGTGGAGCTCCAGCTCCATCCCCAAGGAATCTGGGGACAGGCGGGAGGCACGACCTCATCTCCAGCCACCCATCCACAGCGTGTGGAGACAGGCAGGATGCGGAGGGCTGTGTCCCTGAGGGAGCTGGGGACAGAAGGACACGGAGCTCTGGCTGCATCCCTAAGGAGCTGAGGATAGGCAGCATGAGGGGCTCCAGCTCCATGTCTAAGGATGGAGCTGCCAGAAAAGTCTTCTCCCTCCAACTGGGTGTTGGATCCTGAGTCTGCCCCTGCTCAGCCAGGGCAATGTGACAGCAGCTGGCACGGCCAGGTGACAGTCCAGTGACAGCCAGTGACACCCGGGCCGGGTGCTGGCTCCCATCCAGCTTTCAATTCACCTTTAATTCCTGAAACGTCATCCCGGGCGCCTTCCCTTCGCTCCGCGTGCCGGAGGCGATGGCTCGGCCATTCCTCATGTCCGGGAAAGGACACGGGACCCGGACTCGCTGCTCTGTGCCAGGATCCTGTTTGCACAGCGATAACCCAGAGCCCCGCACGGCCAAACCCGCGGCGGGTCCTACCCCGGCTCCTGCGAGCCCTTCTTTGCTCTGCTCTCCCCACCTTTTTTCCTCACTCCTGCCCCGTCTTTTTTCCCCTCTTTTTCCCCCTCTCCTCACCCCTGCTCCCTTTGCCTTTCCCCATCCTATTCCCCCCACCTCTTTTTTCCCTCTCCTTTCTCTCATTCTTCTCTCCGCTCTTTTTCCCACCACCGCCTCTTTTCCCCTCCCAACACCTCTCTTCCCCCACGCCGCAGATAAAAAACGAGGGCACCAAGAGCTGCCTGGACGTTGGAGAGAACAACCACGGTGGGAAACCTCTGATCATGTACCCCTGCCACGGGCTGGGGGGCAACCAGGTGCGCCCCCCAAACTACCCCGGTCATTTCCCCTTGTGCCTCGCGCGGTTTTGCCCCGGGGCTGAGCTCCCGGGGCGCGGCAGTGACGCCCCGCGGGGCTCTTCCCGCAGTACTTTGAGTACACGAGCCAGCGGGAGCTGCGCCACAACATCGGCAAGGAGCTGTGCCTGCGGGCGGGCGCGGGCGCCGCCGAGCTGGGCGAGTGCCAGTTCCGAGGGAAGCCCGGCCGGGTCCCTGCCAGCGAGGAGTGGGACCTGGCGCAGGTGAGGAGACCCGGGGATCGCCCTGGGCACGGCGGCATCGTGCCCGCCAGGGTGCCGCTGCTCGGGTGCCGTTTGCCCTCGCTCACACCCCCCGCTCGCCCCGCGGTCGCTCGTTTGATGGCTTGGGTTGTTTCTCGGCAGAACCGGCTGATCAAGAACTTGGCCTCGGGGATGTGTCTGACGGCCCGGGGGAAGCACCCGGCGCTGGTTCCCTGCGACCCCACGGACCCGCACCAGCTCTGGTCCTTCACCTAAAAGGGAGCGGAGCCCCCGGCCGGGCCCGGCCACGCTCAGGGAACCAGGATCCAAAAACCTTCCTTGTTCGCTTTAATTTAAGAAGTGAAAGCCTTAAATATGCTGCATTTCGTGGTTGCCTTGAACTGAATGCCGAACCTCTGAGGGCCGGGCTCTGCCGGGGGCAGACCCCGAAACGCAGCGGTGGTGGCGGGGACGGTCCTGCCGGGGCTCCTCGGAAGCCGCTGCTCGTCCTCCCCATCCCGGCTCAGCCAGAGACTCTTCCGTTCGTATCGAGCATTAAAAACGTGGACGCGGCTCCCCAGATGTGGGATCCGGGCGGGAAAATCCGGCGAGGAGGAGGATGGTGACCGTGGGGCTCCTCCTGTCGAGGGGGATCGTGGCTTGCGGTGGCCCCTGGCGGGCAACGGGAGAAGCTGGGATCTGTGCCTTGGGAATGACGTTGTATTTGGAGCCGGGAGGAAGTTAGATTTTTGGTTTTACTATGGTTGTTATTAAATGATGATGATTCCCGGGTGCATTTTGCCTGTGCTGAGCAGGAGGAGTTTTCCCTGGGTGGCATCACAGAATCCTTCTGAAGGGAATCTCGGGTGCCACATCTCCTCTGTCCTGGATGTTTTGTCTGTCCAAACTCCTGTAGCTGCCACTTTTGTTGCCATTTCATTTGTAGTGGGGGAAAATCCTCCTGGACATGACAGAAGAGGGGAGAGCCTGTTCTAGACACACAACCTCAAATAAAGAGATGATTTATTTTACACAAATACTGTCTCTGGCACTTCTGAGCTCCCCACACTCCTCTCACTTTATAGCCCTCCGTTTTCTTGTTCTACAAACTCCCTATTTAGCTCAAAATGAGTTGCCAGCTCTTTGTGCCACAGCGGGGGGCTCAGCTGTGGATTGGGGTGTCCCTGGCCGGGGTGGAGCCGTTGCTGCTGTCCCTCGCCGCGTGCCCTTGGTGCTGATACAACAAACATGGGATTAGTGGGACGCTGTGTTCCCGTGAAATCTTGGGCTTCCCTTGGAGATAAGGGCAGAACTGCACCAGGTGCTTTTTCCTGCCTTCATTCCGCTTGACCTGGGTGACCCCATGAGCCCCGGGATCCCAAATGCTCTTTGCCAGCGCCTGTGCTTCGAGGGCCAAGGTTCCCCCCCAAAACAGCCTCAGCAGATTGGAGTTCAAGGGGTAAAAAATGACACCGCTCGGCCCAAAACTCCGGGGTTTATTTCAAACCATTTCGCTGCTTCGTTTACCCCAGGCTCCGGCCCCGGCTGGGGCTCGGGGAGGGGGCCAAGGTCGTGCCCTGGTGCTGCCTCCATTTCCCCAGGCCAGCGCCCCGCGGCTCCGCTCAGGTGTGGGATCAGCCTCGGGGAGCCATCCCACAAAGCAAGGCCCTGGAGAGCTGCAGCCGAGGCCTCCTCGGGCCGACACCGGGACAAGCCCGTGACACCGGGACAAGCCCGTGACACCGCTCGGGGACACGGCGACAGGAGGTGGCAGCGCAGGGCAGCGTCTCCCCGGGACGCGGAGGCTCGGGGCGCTCGGGGCGTCCCTCGGGTGCCTCGGGGCCGTGTGTGCTTTGGCACAGGGGCCAAGGCCACCGACGGGGCCGCGGCAGCTGCTGCCCTTCCCGCGCCTCCTCCCGCGGCCCCGTTAAAGCGCCCGCGGGGCAGCGCCTCGGCCCCACCGCGGACACCGGCGCTCCACGATGATGCTGCAGCTCGTGCTCCTCGCCGCCCTCGCCCTGTGCGGTGAGTCCCGCCCGGAGCCTTCGGCCTCCGCACCTCCTCAATTCCCCGTCGCCCCGCGCCCCGGCGGGGCCTGACGCCGTCCCCGTGTCCCCAGGGCGCTGCTCCGAGCTGGATGTCGAGGACATGCAGCGGGTGGTCGGCGGCACCGAGGCGCGCTCGCACGCCTGGCCCTACCAGGTGAGTCCTGCCGGAGCCCCGCGGCCACTGCCGGGGCTCTGCGGGCGCCGGGAGCCCGCGCTCAGCCCCGGCCCGTGTCTCGCCCCCTGCCCAGATCTCCCTCCAGTATTACTCCGGCGGCGGCTGGTACCACACCTGCGGAGGCTCCCTCATCCAGAGGAACTGGGTGATGACCGCCGCCCACTGCGTCAACAAGTGAGCGAGTCAGCAAGTGCCCCCCCCCTTCCTCTCGCCAAACCTCCTTGCCCCCAGAAGCCTTCCCGAGGAGAAAAGCTGCCTGCCCCGAGCCGCAGAGCAGCCGCCCTCGCAGGCCTTTGGGGCTCCGCGGGCCAAAAGCCCCACGGGGTTTGTCTGGGAGCGTCTTGTCCCTGCTCCGACCCTCCCGGAGCAGCCCACGCTTCCAGTGAGCGCGATTCGGGGCTGACGGCGGCTTTTTGCACCTCGCCGCCAGTAACCTGCAGTACCGTGTGGTGGCCGGCGAGCACAACCTCAACACCAACGACGGCAGCGAGCAGGTCTTCAGCGTCAGCAAGATCATCGTCCACCCCTACTGGAACAGCAACAACGTGGCCGGCGGGTAACGCCTGCGGGAGGGGCACCCGGGGGGAGCCCGCACGGCCTTTGGGCCCGGGGGTCCTTAGAACATCCTCTCCGTGCCCCCGGCAGCTACGACATCGCCCTGTTCCGCCTGAGCGGCTACGCCACCCTGAACAACGCCGTGCAGCTGGCCGTGCTGCCCCAGGAGGGCACCATCCTGCCCAACAACTACCCCTGCTACATCACGGGCTGGGGCCTGACCCGCAGTGAGTGACCTCGGGCTCTCCCCGCCCCAAGCCGCCCCCAGAGCGCGCCGGCCAAGGCCGGCAGCCGCGGCAGCTCCCGGAGCCCCGGGCGGCCCCAGGACGCTTGGCTCGGGCCTTTGCCGGGGCCGTGCCCGGCGTTGGGGCGCCGGGCGGGGCCGGAGGGGCTCGGCGGGGGCCGCGGGCTCCGCTTCGGCCGGGCCCTTGCGGCGTCCGGCGGGCGCTGACCGGGCCCGGCTCCGCGCAGGCAACGGGCAGCTGTCCAGCGTCCTGCTGCAGGCCTACCTGCCCGTCGTGGACTACCAGACCTGCTCCACCTCGTCCTACTGGGGCTCCACCGTCAAGAACACCATGGTGTGCGCCGGCGGCGACGGCGTGCGCTCCGGCTGCCAGGTGCGCCCGCGGCCCCGGCGCTGCCCCCGCCCGCGGCCAGGTGCCCCCGCAGCCCCGGCTCACGCCGCTCGTCGCTCCGCAGGGCGATTCCGGCGGTCCCCTGCACTGCGCCGTCAACGGGCAGTACCAGGTGCACGGCGTCACCAGCTTCGTGTCCAGCCAGGGCTGCAACGTCTACCACAAGCCCACCGTGTTCACCCGCGTCTCCGCCTACGTCTCCTGGATCAACAGCGTAAGGCGGCCGTGCCGGGCCGGCCCCGGCCCCCGCGGCGCTCCCGGGCCACCGCTGCGCCCGCCCCGGCGCCCCGCGCCTCAGCCCGGCCCCTTCTCCCTTCCAGGTCATCGCCCAGAACTGAGCGCAGCGGGACAAGCGCTCGCTGCCCCTCGGCCCTGGACATCCCCCGACTGTCCCCCGCCGCCCTCCGGGCTGCTCGCACCCGAGCCGCCCTCAATAAAATCTCTCCTCCCGTCTCTGTGCCTCCGTGCTGCCTCGGCCCGCGCCCGCCGATCCTTCCTCCTCCGCCTCCACCTCCTCTTCCCCTCTCAGCTCCCGCACCAACCCTTCCCCGCCTCCTCCTCCTCGCTCCTCACGGAACGGTCCTGGCCAGCAGGAGCCGGCTCCGAGCTGCCGGGGCGGCCCCAATCCCTGTTGGGGGATGCTGGAAAAGGGGCAAATGCCGCAAATCCCCTTCCCGGGCCGCAGGTGGCTGTGCCCGGCACTGCTGAAGCCGCTCGAGCCCTGTGCCCACTTCTGCCCCTCGCATCGAGGAAAGCACGGACGGGCTGGGCCGCGTCCTGAGAAGGGAACAGAGCTGGGCCAGGGGCTGGAGCAGCCGAGGGAGCTGGGGAAGGGGCTCGGCCCGGAGAAAAGGAGGCTCGGGGGGCACCCTGTGGCTCTCCACAACTCCCTGACAGGAGGGGACAGCCAGGGGAGGTCGGGCTCTGCTCCCAGGGCACAGGGACAGGAGGTGAGGGGACGGCCCCAGGCTGGGCCAGGGGAGGGGCAGCTTGGACATCAGCAGGGATTTCCCCGTGGGAAGGGTGGATGGGGATTGGCAGGGGCTGCCCGGGGAGGTGACAGAGTCCCCATCCACGGAGGTGTCCAAGGAAGGCCTGGATGTGGCACTCGGTGCTCTGGGCCGGGGACAAGGCAGGGATCAGGCACAGCTTGGAGTCCATGCTCTGGGAGGGCTTCTCCCACCTCAGGGATTCTGGAATTCTGTGCTCGGTGTGCTGAGGAACACAGCTGGTGCAGCAGCTCAGTTGGTGGTTGAGATGAAAGTTGAGCTCTGGGTGGTACAAGAGGCCGTGAACTGTGGGGAGACATTGTGGGGACACAGATGGAGATAGTGCTGAGAGGACAAGAGGTGAGAGAAGAGTCTCAAGCTGCGCCAGAGGAGGGGCAGGTTGGACATCAGGATGTAAAAAACGAGTTCCACTCTCTTTTAAAATTTTATAAGTTTAACAAAAAATTAAATAGACAATTAGGAGACACAAGAGCGAACGTTCCAGCCGGGGTGCCTCACCAGAAAGCACACCCTTCTCTCTCAATTACTGTGTTTTAAGGGTTTGCTCTTTTACATATTCAATAGATATTAAAACATTCTTTTCTCTTTCAAGTTTCCCCCATCATCTTATTTGATAGAGTTATTTGTGGGTGGCTCCACTTTGTCTGGTAACATGGGTCTTGGCTGGTTTTATTTTGATAAAAACCCCAGAAACCCAGCAGCCTTCCCGCAGGGCAATAAGGGGACGACCCTTCCCCATAATTCTTGGCCTGGTTGGTTTCAGATGTCCCAAAGAAGAAACCCAGTCTTTCCACTATTCACACTGTCGCAATCAGAAAATACGTTCATCATCTTTCTGAACTCATTAGCAAAACTCAAAACAGTACAATTATACAGACACTATTCACTCCGATATTTGCCAAAAGCCAACTTACGATACGTATTTATAACAAGGAGATTGTCGCAATCACGGTGCCAGGCCTGGTGCCCTCGTTGATGGAACTTCCCAGTCGGACCATTCCCAAGGTTCCCTGGCCATTACACTCCCACCTCCGGAGACTTCCACTGCAGGGACTGGAGCCCCTTCACAGCAGTGGCTCCAGGGATCCGACAAGCCCCACGGGAGTCCCCACGGCCCCTCTCCCACAGTCAGGCCCCGTTTCCCCAGCCCTTCCAGCCCTGGTTTCCCGCAGCAGTCTCAGCTGTCCTGTCCCACAAAGGCATCGATTCCTGTGACACGGGCACAGCCTGAACTGCTGCCTCTGAGAAGGAGCCTGAGGAGGGAACGCCTCAGATTCGTCCCCTTACAGTCCAAGAGGGCAAGTTTTGCTCTTCCTCCCAGATCTTTGGCTCCTCCTGTCTCTCCCAGTGTCCACCCCACTAGCTGTGCCACTGCCCTCCAAAGGGTCAGCAAACGGTCAGCAAAAGGTCAGCAGTTCACTGTGGAAGGCGAGACAGACACTGCACTCAGAGTGCTTCTTTATAAACTTCAGGGGGCTCCAAGCACCGGCACCTCGTTATTTAGAAGTCTCTCATACCTTTTCTCTATAGCTTTTTATGGGCAGCTCCACACAGCTCTCAGAGTTTGTCCGTTTATAGCAGCAGCTAGGCTGTAGACTCAATGCCTCAGCTCTTCTTCTACTCTTTCTTCTCCTGTTCCAGCTCGCTCCTTCCTGTCCCTGGCACAGCTGCCTCTCCCTGTCTGTCCCTCGTACAGTACCTTAGCCCATTTGTCCCTTGCCCGACCTCCTGTCCCTTCCTCCTCACAGCACAGCCAGCACACTCCAACTGATTCCAACAGATCCCATCCCAACTAAATCACTCTTTATCACACCCAGAGATGGGGAAAACACGCTGTTCCCACTCTTGGATAATTAACACTGCTGCAACAAATCGAAGTCAGGACTGCCCTCAGCACTATCTCCATCTGTGTCCCCACAATGTCTCCCCACAGTTCACAGCCTCTTGTACCACCCAGAGCTCAACTTTCATCTCAACCACCAACTGAGCTGCTGCACCAGCTGTGTTCCTCAGCACACCGAGCACAGAATTCCAGAATCCCTGAGGTGGGAGAAGCCCTCCCAGAGCAGGGACTCCAAGCTGTGCCTGATCCCCGCCTTGTCCCCGGCCCAGAGCACTGAGTGCCACATCCAGGCCTTCCTTGGACACCTCCGTGGATGGGGACTCCGCCACCTCCCCGGGCAGCCCCTGCCAATGCCCATCCACCCTTCCCATGGGGAAATCCCTGCTGATGTCCAAGCTGCCCCTCCCCTGGCCCAGCCTGGGGCCGTCCCCTCACCTCCTGTCCCTGTGCCCTGGGAGCAGAGCCCGACCTCCCCTGGCTGTCCCCTCCTGTCAGGGAGTCGTGCAGAGCCACAGGGTGCCCCCCGAGCCTCCTTTTCTCCGGGCCGAGCCCCTTCCCCAGCTCCCTCGGCTGCTCCAGCCCCTGGCCCAGCTCTGTTCCCTTCTCAGGACGCGGCCCAGCCCGTCCGTGCTTTCCTCGATGCGAGGGGCAGAAGTGGGCACAGGGCTCGAGCGGCTTCAGCAGTGCCGGGCACAGCCACCTGCGGCCCGGGGAGGGGATTTGCGGCATTTGCCCCTTTTCCAGCATCCCCCAACAGCGATTGGGGCCGCCCCGGCAGCTCGGAGCCGGCTCCTGCTGGCCAGGACCGTTCCGTGAGGAGCGAGGAGGAGGAGGCGGGGAAGGGTTGGTGCGGGAGCTGAGAGGGGAAGAGGAGGTGGAGGCGGAGGAGGAAGGATCGGCGGGCGCGGGCCGAGGCAGCACGGAGGCACAGAGACGGGAGGAGAGATTTTATTGAGGGCGGCTCGGGTGCGAGCAGCCCGGAGGGCGGCGGGGGACAGTCGGGGGATGTCCAGGGCCGAGGGGCAGCGAGCGCTTGTCCCGCTGCGCTCAGTTCTGGGCGATGACCTGGAAGGGAGAAGGGGCCGGGCTGAGGCGCGGGGCGCCGGGGCGGGCGCAGCGGTGGCCCGGGAGCGCCGCGGGGGCCGGGGCCGGCCCGGCACGGCCGCCTTACGCTGTTGATCCAGGAGACGTAGGCGGAGACGCGGGTGAACACGGTGGGCTTGTGGTAGACGTTGCAGCCCTGGCTGGACACGAAGCTGGTGACGCCGTGCACCTGGTACTGCCCGTTGACGGCGCAGTGCAGGGGACCGCCGGAATCGCCCTGCGGAGCGACGAGCGGCGTGAGCCGGGGCTGCGGGGGCACCTGGCCGCTGGCGGGGGCAGCGCCGGGGCCGCGGGCGCACCTGGCAGCCGGAGCGCACGCCGTCGCCGCCGGCGCACACCATGGTGTTCTTGACGGTGGAGCCCCAGTAGGACGAGGTGGAGCAGGTCTGGTAGTCCACGACGGGCAGGTAGGCCTGCAGCAGGACGCTGGACAGCTGCCCGTTGCCTGCGCGGAGCCGGGCCCGGTCAGCGCCCGCCGGACGCCGCAAGGGCCCGGCCGAAGCGGAGCCCGCGGCCCCCGCCGAGCCCCTCCGGCCCCGCCCGGCGCCCCAAAGCCGGGCACGGCCCCGGCAAAGGCCCGAGCCAAGCGTCCTGGGGCCGCCCGGGGCTCCGGGAGCTGCCGCGGCTGCCGGCCTTGGCCGGCGCGCTCTGGGGGCAGTTTGGGGCGGGGAGAGCCCGAGGTCACTCACTGCGGGTCAGGCCCCAGCCCGTGATGTAGCAGGGGTAGTTGTTGGGCAGGATGGTGCCCTCCTGGGGCAGCACGGCCAGCTGCACGGCGTTGTTCAGGGTGGCGTAGCCGCTCAGGCGGAACAGGGCGATGTCGTAGCTGCCGGGGGCACGGAGAGGATGTTCTAAGGACCCCCGGGCCCAAAGGCCGTGCGGGCTCCCCCCGGGTGCCCCTCCCGCAGGCGTTACCCGCCGGCCACGTTGTTGCTGTTCCAGTAGGGGTGGACGATGATCTTGCTGACGCTGAAGACCTGCTCGCTGCCGTCGTTGGTGTTGAGGTTGTGCTCGCCGGCCACCACACGGTACTGCAGGTTACTGGCGGCGAGGTGCAAAAAGCCGCCGTCAGCCCCGAATCGCGCTCACTGGAAGCGTGGGCTGCTCCGGGAGGCTCAGAGCAGGGACAAGACGCTCCCAGACAAACCCCGTGGGGCTTTTGGCCCGCGGAGCCCCAAAGGCCTGCGAGGGCGGCTGCTCTGCGGCTCGGGGCAGGCAGCTTTTCTCCTCGGGAAGGCTTCTGGGGGCAAGGAGGTTTGGCGAGAGGAAGGGGGGGGCACTTGCTGACTCGCTCACTTGTTGACGCAGTGGGCGGCGGTCATCACCCAGTTCCTCTGGATGAGGGAGCCTCCGCAGGTGTGGTACCAGCCGCCGCCGGAGTAATACTGGAGGGAGATCTGGGCAGGGGGCGAGACACGGGCCGGGGCTGAGCGCGGGCTCCCGGCGCCCGCAGAGCCCCGGCAGTGGCCGCGGGGCTCCGGCAGGACTCACCTGGTAGGGCCAGGCGTGCGAGCGCGCCTCGGTGCCGCCGACCACCCGCTGCATGTCCTCGACATCCAGCTCGGAGCAGCGCCCTGGGGACACGGGGACGGCGTCAGGCCCCGCCGGGGCGACGGGGAATTGAGGAGGTGCGGAGGCCGAAGGCTCCGGGCGGGACTCACCGCACAGGGCGAGGGCGGCGAGGAGCACGAGCTGCAGCATCATCGTGGAGCGCCGGTGTCCGCGGTGGGGCCGAGGCGCTGCCCCGCGGGCGCTTTAACGGGGCCGCGGGAGGAGGCGCGGGAAGGGCAGCAGCTGCCGCGGCCCCGTCGGTGGCCTTGGCCCCTGTGCCAAAGCACACACGGCCCCGAGGCACCCGAGGGACGCCCCGAGCGCCCCGAGCCTCCGCGTCCCGGGGAGACGCTGCCCTGCGCTGCCACCTCCTGTCGCCGTGTCCCCGAGCGGTGTCACGGGCTTGTCCCGGTGTCACGGGCTTGTCCCGGTGTCGGCCCGAGGAGGCCTCGGCTGCAGCTCCCCAGGGCCTTGCTTTGTGGGATGGCTCCCCGAGGCTGATCCCACACCTGAGCGGAGCCGCGGGGCGCTGGCCTGGCGAAATGGAGGCAGCACCAGGGCACGACCTTGGCCCCTCCCCGAGCCCCAGCCGGGGCCGGAGCCTGGGGTAAACGAAGCAGCGAAATGGTTTGAAATAAACCCCGGAGTTTTGGGCCGAGTGGTGTCATTTTTTACCCCTTGAACTCCAATCTGCTGAGGCTGTTTGGGGGGGAACCTTGGCCCTCGAGGCACAGGCGCTGGCGCAGAGCATTTGGGATCCCGGGGCTCATGGGGTCACCCAGGTCAAGCGGAATGAAGGCAGGAGAAAGCACCTGGTGCAGTTCTGCCCTTATCTCCAAGGGAAGCACAAGATTTCACAGGAACACAGCGTCCCACTAATCCCATGTTTGTTGTATCAGCACCAAGGGCACGCGGCGAGGGACAGCAGCAACGGCTCCACCCCGGCCAGGGACACCCCAATCCACAGCTGAGCCCCCCGCTGTGGCACAAAGAGCTGGCAACTCATTTTGAGCTACAAAGTTGGGATTAGTGGATTAATGAGAGTTTTGGGGTCGTCCTGTGCAGGGCCAAGGGCTGGACACAACGTGTGTCCCCTTCAACTCCAGATGTTCCACAATTCTTTGGTCCCAGTGGGTCCTTTCCAACTCAGGATATCCATGATTCCGTGAGTCTGGACATCAAAGAGGACTTGGGCAACATTCTTGGATTTTGGGGGTCTTTGGGGTTGTCCCAGAACCAATAGGTGATCCTTATCATCCCTGCAGCTCCTTTCCACCTCTGGTTATTCCATGACCTGAGCGGTCTGGGACCTTTTGGACAATCTTGAATTTTGGGATTTTGCAACCAGTGGATTTTTGGGGTTGTCCTGTGCAGGGCCAGGAGCTGCCTGGATGATCCTTGTGGGTCCCTCCCAGCGCTGGATCCCCCATGGCCCCCCCAGGCCTGTGGCCCAGCCCTGTTCTAGGTGCCAGGGGAGCCTTTTGGGGGTTCTGGGGTTCCGGGGCGCGCAGCGGATGCTGCCTGGCCTCGCCTCCCACTTCCTTCAGCAAAACCCTCCAACGGCAGCTGCGGGGCCACGGGCGGGGCCGGGCCGGGGCCATGGCCGAGGGCAGGAGCGGCAGCGCCGGGCTCTTCGCCAGGCAGGTCCAGAAACGCTTCAGCCGCGCCCAGGAGAAGGTATGGAGGTGCCACCCACACCCAGACCCCAGCTGTGCCTGAGGTTGTCCTTCTTCCCCACCACAGTGCTCTCGGCGTGGCCCAAAGGGAGCAGCTCAGCTCCTTTGGGTGCTCAGAGGGTGGGAATTTGGGAGTTTCTGGGTCAACATCATCGTTGCTCCAAGGCTTTGGAGGATGGCATCTCCCAAAGCTCCCCAAGAGCCTTTGGCTTCTCTAATGGGGGGCGGTTTTCCACCCAAAACGCCCTGCAGGGGTTATGGGGGGGCTGTGGGGTGGTGGCAGGGGGTCCCTGGGCTGGCTGGCGCTGAGGGTCCCCAGCAGGGCCCGGCTGGGCGGGTGGTCCCAGGAATGTCGGTGAGATCGGCAGCAGCCCCACAGGAAGCGAGGGGGAAGGGCTGCGGAAGCGGCACGAGCAGGGCAAATCCTCAGCTGCTTTGGGGTTACTTTGGGGGGAGCTTCTTTCCTTTCCTGTCCCCAAAAACGTGCCATGACTCCCCTTTTGGGGGTGACACAAAGACCCCCCTCAAACCCTCACCCTCCCAGGTTTCCTGGCCGGCGCTTGGTGCTAAATTTGGCTTTCCCACGGCTCAATCATCCCGGGCCAGGCTCCGGCCGCTTCCTGCACACAGCAAATCTCCCTCCCGGCCGCTCCCAGCTCTTCCCGGGGGCCCAACCTCTTCCTGGACATCCCAAATCTCCCTCTGACCCAGCCAAAAGCTCTTCCTGGACACTCCAAAGCTCCCCGCTCCCAGCCCTGGCCTCTTCCTCTGGGGGTCAAGCTGTTCGTGGACACCCCAAAAGTCCCTCCTGCCCGGCGCCAGCCTCTTCCTGGGGGGCTCAGCCTTTCCCTGGACACCTTGAACTTCCCTCCATCTGGCTTCAGTCATTTTCCAGAGGGTCGCCCTCTTCCTGGGCACCCCAAAACTCCTTCACGCCCAGCCCCAGACTTTCCCAGGGGAGTTCTCTTCCTGGACACTCCAAATCCCCCCCACCTGGCCCAGCCTCTCCTCTCCTTCAGCCTCAGACGCTCCTCATCCTCCTCACGGTGCCCTCAGTACCCCACAGTCGGGGCCCGCGGTGTTTTGGGGTGCACAGCACTGCACCCACAGGGTTTAAGGTGGGAGGTGGGTTGGCACCCAAAAATTCACTGTTTTCCTGAAAATAATAAAAGCGGTGAGATTTTGCATTTCCACATAAATCGCGCCCTGCCGGAGCCTCGGCAGCCCCTCAGGGGGTTTGGGGGGCCCGGGGGGCACAGCCCGGTGACATCGGGGGGGGTGTGGGCTCCTCCCCTCTCTCTCCATCACAGGTTTTGCAAAAATTGGGCAAAACTGTGGAAACCAAAGATGAGCAGTTCGAGCAGAGCGCCTACAACTTCCAGCTGCAGCAGGTGACAGGGGCACCCCGGGGACATCGGGGACATGGGGGACACCCCGAGCCACCCTGGGGGTCCCTGACCCCCCCAGACCCGCGGACAGCCCTGACCCCCGCTCGCCGCCGTGTTTTGCAGAACGAGGGTCACAAACTCTACAAGGACCTCAAGGGGTTCGTGGGAGCCGTGAGAGGTGTGGAACCGACCCAGGAAATCCTGGGAACAGGGAGCGACTCGGGGCCGAGCCAGGATAAGAAATAAGGAATAGCAGAGGAAATAAATCATGCTTATAATAAATAGATTATTAATTTAAAAATCAGCATTAAATCAAAATAAAGACTAAATAAAAATAAATCTTGAAGATAAATAGATTGTAAGCTACAAATGGATAATAAAATGAGAAAATAGATAGTAAAAATACTCTACGTGGGATAATAGATAATATATAATGTATGAGATATATATTATATATCTTACATATATGATATATGCAATATATTTTTTATATCTCATTATGTATTAAAAACATATGGGATAATAAGGAGAAAAAAATAGAGAGATAATGAAGACATAAAAATAATAGATATAAAAAGTAAAGATATATTAAAGATCAAATAATAACCAACCTACTGTATGTGGGATGATAGATAATGAATATATATGGGATATCATAAAGAAAAACAGCTAATGCATATCTATCAGACATATATGCTATACATGGGATAATAGAGACAATAGATCATTTCAAATAAGGCGCCCAGGCCGATAAACAACCGCAGACAGCGGCGAATAAATCCATAAGCTGAGGGATGGATGGGAGCGGCGCTGACGGCGCCTGTGCCCCGCAGTGATGCACGAGAGCTCCCGCAGAGTGGCCGAGACGCTGCAGGAGATTTACAGCCCCGAGTGGGACGGGTACCAGGAGCTCCGAGCCATCGCCGACGTGAGTCCTGGCTGTCCCCAGGGGTCCCCTTGAAGCCTAGGGGGGTGGCGGGGTCCCGGGTGTCACCGCTGTCCCTGTCCCTGTCCCCCCAGAGCAATGACCTCCTGTGGGAAGACTACGAGGCGAAGTTGGCCGACCAAGCCCTGAGGCTCATGGACAATTACCTGGCTCAGTTCGGGGATTTCAAGGTGCCCCCTGCGCGGTCGGGCGGGGTTGGGGACAGGGGGAACGCGGCGGGGTGTGGCTCACCTGTCCCCCCCGCCCAGGAGCGCATCGCCAAGCGGGGCCGAAAGCTCGTGGACTACGACAGCGCCCGGCATCACCTAGAGGCTCTGCAGAGCGCCAAGAAAAAGGATGAGGCCAAAATCGCCAAGGTTGGGACCCCTCGAGACGCCCCCGGCACAGCCCCCCCGTGGGGACAGTCCCCTGGCCTTGGGGACAAAGCCACGGCCCCCCCGTGTCCCCCCCCCCAGGCTGAGGAGGAGTTCAACAAAGCCCAGGCGGTGTTTGAGGACCTGAACAGCGAGCTGCGGGAGGAGCTGCCGGTCCTGTACGGCAGGTACGGGGCTGTCACAGCGCCTGGGGACAGCGCGGGGCCGCGGGGACATGAGGGGACGCTGCAGGGATTTGGGGACATCACGGGGCTGGAGGTCGCTGTAGGGGTTGTCAGGCTGGGGAACCATGGGACTGGGAGACGTCACAAGGGCTTGGGGACATCACGGGCCAGGGGGTTGAGGGACATTGTGGGGCTTGGGGACATCGCGGGGCTGGGTGACACAGCAGGGACGGGTGGATGTTGTGGGTCTGGGGGACACGGGTGGGCACGGGTGCCACTGGGTGGGTGAGGTCCCCCATGGCAGGGAAAAACTTGCGTGGGTCTCTCCTCAAAGCCCACCCTGGGGACACATCGGGGGTCCTGGGGGACATCGGCCACGGCGCCTGTGACAGTGAGAGGTGGCAATTCCACAGCATCCATGGGGTGGCCCTGAGGGGCCATTCCCCTTCCCTGCAGGGTCCACGGAGTTGGGGACTCAGCGGGTGGGTTGGGCGGTACACGGCTGAGCACCCCCAGACCCCTCCAGTGTCCCCTCCGTGGGACATCGTGGGGCAGCCCCAGAGCCCTCCAGTGTCCCCTCCGTGGGACATCGTGGGGCAGCCCCAGACCCCTCCGGTGTCCCCCGCAGCCGCATCGCCTGTTACGTCACCATTTTCCAGAACATCTCCAACCTCCGTGACGTCTTCTACAAGGAGATGAGCAAGGTGATGAACACGTCCTCCGCGCCCCCAGCAGCACCAGGTGTCCCCAGGTCCCCCCAGGTGTCCCCAGGTCCCCCCAGGTGTCCCCCGGTGTCCCCAGGTGTCCCTAGGTGTCCCCAAGAGGTTACACCGGTGCTGCCCCCACGCCTCCAGAGTCCCTGCTCTTCGTTTAATTCATTCAGAGCAGCCCGAGGGTGTTCGGGGTGTCCCCAAGTGTTGGGGACCCTGCTGAGCCCCCGGGTGATGGGGGCACCTGGGGACCCCCTGGAATGTTTCTGTGTCTCCACTCCCCAGCTCAACCGGGACCTGTACGAGGTGATGAGCAAACTGGAGAAGCAGCACTCGAGCAAGGTGTTCATCATCAAAGGTGTCCCCAGGTAACACCGGGGGGCGATGAGGGGACAGCGGAGGTTAAGGGGACAATTTTCCCCGCACCCCCCACAGATGCGATGCAGGCTGCGGCCCCAGAGTCCTGCGGTGGGCGGGCACCTGCCAAAGATGGGCTGAAGGAGCTTTTTGGTGGCCCGGGGGAGTTAATCGGGGTCCTGCTGGATGGGGAAGCGTCACCTGCAAGCTGGGACGGTGACACCCCAAGGTGACACCCCAAGGATGCTTGGGGACACCCCGAGTGAACCGCTCTGTCCCGCCCTCCCAGCAACCGCCGCTCGCTGGTCATCTCGGCGCCCGTGAGCCCCCCGGCCATGTTCCCCTGCCCGGACAAGGCGCCCGCGGTGGGCGCGGAGGTGACACCGGCGTCCCCCGGCGGGGCCAGCGCTGCCACCGACGCCGCCGCCAACGGGGAGCTGGGCGCTGTTTCCCCCGGGCCCCCCCCGGCCTCCCCCGCCGGCGGAGGGTCCCTGGACACGGCGTCGGTGTCCAGCGAGGAGAGCCCGGAGCCCGACCACGCGGCCCCGGAGCAGGCGACAGCGGTGACAGTGTCGGTGTCCGGCGAGGAGCGCCCGGAGCCCGGCCCCGACGCCGACTCTCTGTCCCCTGGTCAGGAGACATCGGCGACAGCCGCCGAGCCGGGGGGTGACAGCGGCGCGCGGGGGGACCCCGAGGGCATCGCCACCTCCCTGGCCTCACTGATTTTATCCGAGGCCATTGCCCAGGCCACCGGTACCTTGTCACCAGAGCCGGGCAAAGCCGCGGACGCGGCAGGGGACAGCGGGGCCACCAGCGCTGAGGGTGGGGCAGGTCCCGCTGTGCCGCCGTCCCCCACCGCAGCTGTCCCCTGCCGTGTCCTCGGCCCCGCGGCTGCGGCACCGCCGTGTCCTGGGGAGCCGTGCCAGCTCGGCGGTGAGCGAGGACAGAGCGGTGACGTCGAGGACAGCGCGGAGGTGACAGATGTGGAGCCAGAGGTGCGCAGAACTCGGGTGGGAACGGTCGGGGAGACGGCAGGGGAGGGAGCGGGGAGCACACACAGGGCGATTTCCCGGCTCGGGGGGCACCGGGGCGGGATGTGGGGACACGAGGGGGACAAACCCAGCCCGTGGGACACCTCCTGGGGCAGGTGGGGCTGGACCTGCCCCTCCCCGGGCCCCGGGATCAGCCGGTCCCCCCCTGGACCCCCAACACAGGCGGGTGCAGGGGGCGTGGGGCTCGGCCCCTTTGGGATGGGGTTTAACGGGATCACGAGGTGCCGGTGTCACCCCCGTGTCTCTCCCAGGGCCCTTCCGGGACACCGGAGCAGGACACGAGCCAGGACACAAGCCGGGACCCCTCAGGTGCTGCAGCGCCCCCCCAGGATCCCCCCGAGTCCTTCAGCACCCTGTGATCCCACAGGAAACGCGGCGTCTTCCCCAAATTCATTCCCCAGGATGCATTTCCCAGCCCCTCAACCCGTCCGAAATAAAGATGGAAAAGTGGCGAAGTCCCGAATCTGGAATGACGGAGGGGTCCGGGGGGATGCTCACCGGTGGATTTGGGGGGGCTGAGGAGTAGGGGGGAGGTTGGGGGTTGTCACTCTCTCCCTCCTCCAACACCCGTGACCCAGGGAAAAGGCGTCGAGCCCGTTCCACCGGTTCCTGGAAAATGCGCTGTCACGCCAAAAAAATCCCCCCAACACCGTAATTTTCTCCTCCCGTGATCCAGAATTCCGCCATTCCCGCACAAAACCCCATTCCCGATGTCCAGGGCCATGGGTCGGCCCCGCAGCCAGCGAGGGGTTAACGGGGGAGGAATCCTCAGGGTTGTTCCTCATTCCGGCCGAACTGGAAAGGTGAGGTAGAAAAAGGGCAACGCCTTCACCTGGGCAACGCCTTCACCTGGAGCCGCACATGGTGCCGGCAGGTAAGAGCTGCAGGAGCGGGACCCGGACCCCGGGATGTCCCCCCGGAATTCCCATTCCCTGGGGGGCTCCAGGGGGTGGCTGCCCCAGGCACAGGGAGGCACCGGAGGCCTGAAGTGAGGCACAGGGCGTGCAGCCGGTCTGGGGCTCGGCCGGGCGTTTTCCAGCTGGATTTGGGGTGGAAGGCGAGGGAAAGGGCCGGATCCTGCCACAGGGAGAGGCTGAAAGCAGGAAATCCGGCAGGAAAGCTGAGGGGGAAACAGGGGAAGCAAAGTGCTGATCCCAGGGGCTCATCCCAAGGTGACGGAGCAGACACGAGGGTGAGCAGCACATCCCGCCCTCCACCGCTGGGGACGGGAAGGGGGGGCTGGGAAGGGGCTGCTGAGCACCCCCAAAAGCCTGTGGGGGTGGTTTGGTGATCCCATCCTCCATCCGCCGGGAATGGGAATGGAAGTGGGATGGGACTGGGGGGACTGCGAAGGCACTGCTAAAAATCCCTGAGGGGATGGTTTGGTCCTCCCGGCACCGGGAATGGGCACGGCAATGGGGTGGCTGCATCCCCAGCGCTCCCCGAAGGAGTTTTTGGGACCGGAGCAGTGAGGTGGGGTGGGGTTTCCCTTGGGAACGGCTCTGGAGCCGCTCAGCCGGAGCGCAGGAATGAGGAAGATGAGGGTTTTTCACAACCCTGCTTTGAAAACACATGGAAATCCATCGGGATGCAGCGTGCCGGGAATGATTCAGTCCCGCTGCCAGCCCCCCTCTTCTGGGCTGGATCCCGGCCTGGCACTGCCAAAAATACCGTGGGTTTCCGTACTGGGAGCACCGGCTCCTTCCCGCTCGGTTTGCACGAGTCCTTCCCACGATCCCAAGGCGGGAGCAGTGAGGGGGATGCACAGGGAGCATCCCTGCCCCGGGACAGAGCACGAGGAGCTCCACTTCCATGAACATGCGTTGTTTGATGGAAAGCAAACCTTTCCCTCAGATAAAACTCACTTTAAACCTTCGGTGAGTCCCAGGATTCCGTTGTTCAGGTGCTGTGGGTCCTAGGAATCAATTTTTTGGGTACTGGTACATCCTTCCCCCTGGCAGTGCCAGACTTCCCAAGAAACCCTCCCTAAGGCTCAGACCAGCTCTCGTCCCACCCAGCAGCATCTTGTCCTCCTCTTAAACCTCAGCCTCTTTGGGGGAAATTAGACCCAGTTTTTGCTCCAAAGCCACCCGGGGGCAGCAGCTGCTCCATGGGAAGGTGGTGGTTGGCTTTGGGAAAGGCCCAGAGCCCGGAGAGCTCTGCTGGGGGGGCTTCACAGCAAAGCTGGCCTTAGTGAAGGGTTGGCTTAAAGCAAAACCGGATTGAAAGCAAAACTGGATTTAAAATGAAACTGTTTAAAGTAAAACTTGGTTTAATTCAAAGTTGGGTTTAAAGAAAACCCGGGTTTAAAACGAAGCTGGGATTAAAGCAACTCTGAATTTAATGCAAAACTGTGTTTAAAGCAAAATCATGTCTAAATCAAACTGGGTTTAAAGGCAAAATCAGGTTTAATTCAAAGCTGGGTTTAATGAAAAGCTTAAAGTGAAGCTGGGTTTAAAGCAAAATGAGTTTAGAGCAAAACCAAGCTTAAAGAAAAGCTAGGTGTAACATAAAACTGGACCAAAGTAAAACCAACATTAAAGCAAAGTCGTGCTGGAAATAAAGCTGAGTTTAATGCAAAGCTGAGTTTAAAGCAAAGCTGGGTTTAAAGCAAAACAAAGTCTAAAGTGAAACTGGACTAAAACAAAGCCAGGTTTAATGCCGGAGTAGTTTTAAAGCAGAACTGGTCTTACAGCAAAACCAGATTTAAAGCAAAGCTGGGTTTAAATTAAAACTAGGTTTAAAGCAGAGCTGATTTTAGGTAAAACTGAGTTTAATGAGCGGGTGGCTGCTGCCAGCCCGAGCCCGAACCCAACCCGGGCATCGCCTGCTCGGGGTCCCCTCCGTGTCCTGCTGCGGGGAAGGAACCGATCACTCCCCGAATTCCTGGGCTCTCCCCGGCCCCTATTCTCGGGGTCCCCCGACCCCAATTCCCGGCTCCCAGCCCCAAATCCCACCTTCCCAGCTCCAATTCCCGGCTCCCGGCCCCAAATTCCACCTTCCCAGCCCCAATTCCCGGCTCCCGGCCCCAAATTCCACCTTCCCAGCCCCAATTCCCGACTCCCGGCCCCAAATTCCACCTTCCCAGCCCAAATTCCCGGCTCCCGGCCCGCCGGAGCCACGCCTCGCTCCTGCCCCGCTCCCGCCGCTCGATTTCCTCTTTTTTTAAAAAACCCCAAACGAATGAGATTTGATTCGCTCCCGGCCGCGCTGAGTCACGGAATCCCCGAGCGCCGGAGCCGCCGCCGGGACACTCTGGGGGCTCAGCCCAAGGTGGGTCCGGCAATTCCGCGGCATCGACCTCCGCCAACGGATTTAGGGCATTTTCAAGGACTTTTAAAGACTTGGAAGCTCACAAGATTTGGAAGTATATCCAGTCAGGGGCTGGTTCTTCCCAGCTCCAGCAATACCAGTGCGTTACTGGGGCTGCAGCACCCCCCTCGCGAGGAGCCTTTCGGGGCGATTTGTAGGAAATCACCACTTTTATCCCTATTTTTGGCACTTCCGAAGGAACCCGGAGCCTCACCTGGAAGGAGCCACTGGAAGGAGGGATCTCACCCTACCTGAGCACAGGTGATGGGGCACTGAGTGGGAATTTACCGCTCTTATCGCTATTTTTGGCAGCTCTGAAGGACCCCAAACATCCACGAGAAAGGAGCCGATGCGATGGAGGGAGATCAGCCCCACCTGAGCTCAGGTGAGCACCTGGAGCCGCTTTTCGGGGCTTTTCCCACCTTCTCCGGCTCCCCCTCACCTCCCTCTCTGTCCTGTCCCGAGGAAGACCTGACGACCCCGTACCTGAGGAAGGCTCCCACGCCCCCGGGCCATGAGGACGTTGACACCGCGGTCATCGCAGGTGAGTGAGGCCGCGGCTCCTGCTCCTCCCCGGGACCGGAGACACCGCTCCGGGCTGAGCCCCGCTCCGGGCTGAGCCCCGCTCCCGGCTGAGCCCCGGGCTGAGCCCCGCTCCGCTCTGCTTCCCCCCGCAGTGGTGATCGCCCTGGTGTTCCTCACCCTGCTCACCGTGCTGGTGGTGATCGGGATTTACCTGTACCGCAACCAGGGCTCCTACCGCACCTACGAGCAGCCGGAGCCGGACGCGGCCCCGCGGGAGGAGGCGCCCTCCAAGGAGAAGGAGGAATATTTTATCTAAGGACGCGCCTGGGATCCACACAGGTCCCGAAGTTCTCTGGAGTTGGGCGTCTACATAAATTTTCAGGAGTTGGGATGCGACCTGAATTCCCTGGCATCGGGGATCTGCCCGAATTCCCTGGAGTTGGGGTCCAGCTAAATATTCCGGAGTTGAGGATCCGCCGAAATTTCTTGGAAGGGGAGGATCTTCCTAAGCTGGGAATCTGCCTAAATTCCCTGGAGTAAACTCCCTGGACTTGGGGATCCACCTAAATTGGAAACCTGCCTAAATTCCCTGGGGTTGAGGTTCTGCCTAAATATCCTGGAGCAAGGATCTGCCTGAATCTCCTGGAGCTTGTGATCTACCTGAACTCCCCGGAGCTGGGGTTCTGCCCAAAGCTGAGGATCCACAGGCTGATTTTGTTTGATTTAGTTGTGGTTTTTTCCCTTAATTTATGAAGCAAACCATGGAAGGAATATGTGGGTGCCCGAGGGCAGGAAAAACCCTAATTACCCCCCAAAAAATAACAGTCCCAAAAGAGGAAGTCCCCAACCCAGCAGGAAAAGGGAAAGAAGTGAGAAAAGCCCCGGTTGGCAGCAGCCAAAGGGGTTCTCAGAGATCCAACAGAAATTTGTTACTTCACTTAAATTTTCAAAATAATCTTTATTTTATTTTTTGGGTTTTAGTATAAAAACTCCACAAGTTCAGTGCAGCACAGAGAGTCCGAGAGCCGAGCTCAGGAACAGTCAGGGACGGTCACACACACACAGGACACGGATTCAGATTAAAGTGAAATATTAAGATAAAATGGAGTCGAATCTGAGCTCTTTCTTCATCGAATAACAGCGAAAAAGAAAAAATAACACCCGATTGAGGATCCCTGAAACGTTCCTCCCAAGCTTGTGGAGGTTTGGTTATCAACGCAGGCGTGAGTCACTGATAAACACTTCGATAAATCCATTCACAACCCATTTACGAGCTCCTCAGTCCATAAAAATCCGCCCACAAACATCCCGTTCATAAAACTCATTCACAAACCTACCGATAAACAACTCATTGATAAACCCATTGATAACCCCCCAAACCCTCCGCTGCTGAAGAGCCCAAGGGATCCGTGTGTTCCCTGACAGTCCCCCACAGCCGGGACAGATGGAAACCAGCCTCTCGGATTTAAGGAATTTGGGTGCAAAAACCACCAGGTCTGAGTTAAAATCAAGCGTTTGCTAATTAAGCATCGGTTAAACCTGGTTGTAGCTGGAATGGGAGGATCCCACGGGAGCTGCAGCACGGCCCTGGCACCGGTCATGGCTTTGATTAGAGCTGAAGTGCAAACAATCCAAGATTACTCGGAGTGGGTTAAAACAATCCCAGGACAGACATTTCTGGAGGAGAAAGGTGGGAGAGGGTGAGGGGGACCTCTGGAGTAAGGCCGGGAAGGGCTCAGGTGTCCTTCCCGCTTCTGGGAAGGAGAGTTTTGCCTCTGGGAAGGGAATTTTTCACCTCTGGGGAGGAGATTTTGCCTGTTTTCTACCCAAAATCCACCTTTCCTAAAAGGAAGAAAAATCTGGATGGGTCCATCAGAGGGATCAAGGCAGTGGAAGGGGAAACCCTTCCCCAGAGCATAATTAGGCCATAATCAATTAGAGCTGAATATAAATGAGGAAGAGGCGGGGCTGAGCTCACCCCTATTTATGAATTACCCCCCCCAGGACCCCCTAATTGACCAACCCCTCCCCTGTCACCCACTGGTGTCACCTGCAGGAAGGTGGGGGGTCCCTCCCCGGCCTTTGGGGGTCCCCAGGCGCGGTGCAGGTACCTGGGGGGAGGCGCTGACGGGCGGGGGTCCCCAAACGCGGCCCCCCCTCACCAGAGGCTGAAGCCGCCCCCGGCGCCCCCCAGGAAGCCCCCCTTGCGCGGGGGCAGCAGGACGGTGGCTCCGGGCGGGACGGGCACCGGGGGGGCACCCGGGGGGCACCCGGTGGGCGGCGGCTGCAAGACACAAAGGGAGGGACAGGTCACTGTCACGACAAGGGGACAGCCGAGGTCACTGTCACGACAGGACGGGTCAGCCGATGTCAGTGTCGTGACAGGAGTGGGGGACAATGTCACGTGACAGGAGGGGACAGCTGAGGTCAGTGTCACACCTGGGGCAGGCACAAAGCCCCCGTGGGCTGTGGGGACACAGCAATGTCCCCACCCCCTGCTGAGGGACAGCACCCGGGGGTGGGACACGTTGGGCCCTCAGCCCTGACCCATCTCTGAGGCCTGTGGCACCTGGGCCAGGTGAGGGACACCTGTCACCTGTGCCAACACCTGTGGGACACACTGTCCACCTGTCAACGAGCCGCAGGTGGGAATTCCAGGGGAGCAGGAACCTCTCAGGTTCCAGGGAAGGGGAGCCAAAGGAGTCTGGGGAAGCACGGACCAGGTGAGCAGGACCCTCCCCCAGCTCACAGGAAGTGCCACGCCCAGGTGTGGGGACAGGTGAGGTTCAGGTGGCCAAGGCCCCCCTTGCCCTGCTCCCCCCAGCCCAGATTTGGGCAGCACCAGCCAGGCTGTGAACCAGAGCCACCTGCAACCCCTGAGCACACCTGGGATCAGGTGGGATGGGGCTGGGACCCACTTGGGCCAAGGACAGGTGATCTTCTGGTCCCTCCCCACCCAAATCCCCCGATTCCGTGCATCCACCTGCACTCCCCAGGATGCTGCCAGTGACACCTGTCCCAAACCTTCCCACCCAACCCCCAACCCCACAGATCCACCTGTCCCAAACCTTCCCACCCAACCCCCAACCCCACAGATCCACCTGTGCCACCTGTCCTAAACCTTCCCTCCCAATCCCAAACCCCACAGATCCACCTGTGCCACCTGTCCCAAACCTTCCCACCCAACCCCCAACCCCACAGATCCACCTGTCCCAAACCTTCCCACCCAACCCCCAACCCCACAGATCCACCTGTGCCACCTGTCCCAAACCTTCCCTCCCAATCCCAAACCCCACAGATCCACCTGTGCCACCTGACCCAAACCTTCCCACCCAACCCCCAACCCCACAGACCCACCTGTGCCACCTGTCCTAAACCTTCCCTCCCAATCCCCAACCTCACAGATACACCTGTGCCACCTGTCCTAAACCTTCCCTCCCAATCCCAAACCCCACAGATCCACCTGTGCCACCTGTCCCAAACCTTCCCCCCCAATCCCGAAGCCCACCTGCACTCACCGGGATGCTGGTGGTGCCAGCTGTCCCCAGCCTGGCTCCGGGGTCAAACCCCCCTTCCAGCAGCACTGTGGATCCCGGTGGATACACCTGTCCCAGTGGGAAATAGGCCACGGGGGAGCCCAGAGCCCCCACGGGCAGCGGCGGGGCCAGGGGCAGGTACAGGGACGCACCTGGGTACGCTGGGGACACCGGGGGGATGCCAGCAGCACCCAGGGGGACGAAGCTCAGACGGTAGAGCTGGAAAAACACCGAGTCAGCAAGGTCAGACAGGCGTTATCCCAAATCCAGGTGTGCAGCCAGCACCCAGGGGGCTTTCACCTGCCTGCGGGAGCAGGGAATCACCTGGAATTCACCCCCGGGCTTTAATGTGCGGTTTGGGTCACTTGGGTGATGGAAAGGAGGGGTCCCTGTCCAAGGTGAGCTCGAGGGTTCCCCCAGGGCTATGGACACGAGGGGTCCCGGGTAAACGCCCCTCTGCAGAGGTGTTCCACCTACCTCGGGGTACGCAGCTGCAGGGTCAAGGTATGGGGGCGGCTGCGGCACGGGCAGGGTCTGCGGGTACCCGGGGGGCGCCGGGCCGGGGAACGACGGCTGGCCTGGGAACGGCCCTGCGGGAGAGAAACGGGTCAGGAGAGCCGGGAGCGAGGAGCTCGGGATGGAGCTGGAAATTGCCCTGCCGGGGAAAGGCATCGCCCCGTGCCCTGAGCCCCCCGGAGGGATCAACCCCCGCCCCGTTCACCCCGGGATCACTCCCCCGCCCGGGCCCCCGCCATGGCATCGGCCCGGTCTGTGTCCCCCAGCGCTGTCACCCCTGCCCCCGCCATGGCATCGGCCCGGCCTCAGTGTCCCCCCAGCGCCACCACCCCTGTCCCCGCCATGGCATCGGCCCGGCCTCAGTGTCCCCCAGCGCCGCCACCCCCTGCCCCCGCCATGGCATCGGCCCGGCCTCAGTGTCCCCCAGCGCTGTCACCCCCTGCCCCCGCCATGGCATCGGCCCGGCCTCAGTGTCCCCCAGCGCTGTCACCCCCTGCCCCCGCCATGGCATCGGCCCAGCCTCAGTGTCCCCCAGCGCTGTCACCCCCTGCCCCCGCCATGGCATCGGCCCGGCCTCAGTGTCCCCCAGCGCTGTCACCCCCTGCCCCCGCCATGGCATCGGCCCGGCCTCAGTGTCCCCTCAAACGCCGTCACCCCCTGCCCCCGCCATGGCACGTACCCCCCAGCCCCAGACCCCCCCCGCGCCCCCTCCCATGGTATCGCCCCCAAAGCCTCAGGACCCCCCCGCGCCCCCTCCCATGGTATCTCCCCCACCCCCGCCCCGCCCCCTGGGCCAAAGCGAGGCTGAGCACGCTTCTCCATGGCAACCCTGGCCCCGCCCCCTCGGCCGCGCGGCCCCGCCCAGCCCGTGCCCTCACACGCCCTTAAAGGCGCCGCGCGCCCATGGCGGCGCTCCCGGCAGGGGGCGGGGGGCTCCGGTAAAAGGGCCCGAGGGGCCCCGCCCCGGCCTTGCCTTTGCCGTTCATGGCGGCGGCGGCTCCCGCAGGCGCGGCGGGGGGAGGAGGAGGACGAGGAGGAGGCGGGGGCGGCCCGTGGGGGAGGGTGAGGGACGGGGCAGGAAGCGGGGCAGGAAGCGGGCGTTGTGACGTCATCGCGCTCGGGGCGGGGCCGCGCGCTCTTAAAGGGGCCGCGGGTAACGGGGGGAGTGGAGGAGGGCGGGGCCCGATGGGGGCGGGGTCACAGCGGGGGGCTGCAGGGGAAGGGGGTCCCCGGGGTGAGGGTCGGGGGTCTCAGAGGGAGGGGGTTCCTAAGCCGGGTCTGGGGGCGCCCTACGCGGGTTTGGAGGTGAGCGGGGGTCGCTAAGCGGTTCCCCTGAACCCCTCCTGGGAGGGGCGAACACCTGGCCCAGGTGGGACTCCGGAGGACTCACCGGGTCCCGCTGCTGGCCACCGAGCGGGGCTCGAAAATATTGTTTAAAATTTGATCTCAAATGTAGAGAATAATAGAAAACGCTGGTTATAAAATCACAACGTTCTGTATTTGCGCATTAATACGTAAGAATTAAATATAAAACACAGTTAAAATAAATATTTATAAAGTATTTCTAAACTACGTATAAAGCTCATAGAGGTATATAATACATACTATAACAACATATCAAAATAGTAAATAATAAATATTTTTAAATATAGTAGTGTAATCTATAATATATAGGGATAAATATTAATAAGGACTAATAAATAAAACATATTAATTAATATGATGATATATTGGTACAAAAGTCATATAATTATTCATAAATCTATAAATATGTTATAATATATAATATAATATGAATATTTGCTAGTAAATATTTTTATAAATACACAATATATAGCATAATAGTATAACATATTAAAAAATCAACAAATACTGATAAAAGAAGAGAATATATAGTACATAAAATATATATAACGAGTATCACATATATAAAGCTATACATAAATAATCCATATATCTCTATATCATAAAGAGCCTCCTTAGGTCGTAAAATGTCCCTTGGAAGTCTAAAATTCCCATTTTTGGGGGTGGGAATCTCCCTTCATTTCGCCCATGCTTTCAGGACTCAAACCTCTCCTTTTCCGCCTCATTTTCCTCCAGCTCCATCCCCAAACCCGAGCAAGCCGCTCATGAATAATGTAGCAGCTGCTGCATGAATATGCAAATGAGCCTCGCGGTGCTGGGGTGTGGTCATGAATAATCCATGAGGGGGAATATGCCTCACCCTCAAAATGCAGCGAAATGGAAAAAGATAATATTGACCTTCCGAGTGGGAGCAGATCCCGCTTAGGCACCCCCAGACCTTCCCTTAGGGGCTCCCGAGCCCAGCCCCGACCCCGCTCAGGGAGCGCAGAACCACTTCGGGACCCCCCCTCTCCCCTCCAGACCCCCCCTTGGGACCCTCAGACCCTCTTTAGGGACCCCCCCCTTCTCCCCAGACCCCCCTTAGGCACCCCCAGACCCGCTTAACGACCTCCGTCTTCCCCCAGATCCCGCTGAGGGACCCCTCTTCCCCCCGACACCCCCAGACCCATTTAGGGCCCCCCAGACCCCGCGTAGGGACCCTCCCGTCCAGCCCCCCCTCAGTGCCCCCCGCCCCCCAGCTGAGTCTTTGTTAATTAAAATCCGCCCCCTCACCCGAGCTGTTTTCCTTTCCCCGTACGCAATCTATTAGCGCTATGCAAATGTATGCAAATGACCCCGGGATTTAACTAGCTGTAGGTATTTAACTATTCGTATTAAATATTCATAATCGCGGCAGCGCATATGCAAATGAACCCGGCAGAACTGGGCCGTGGCCGCCAATAACAGGTGCACCTGGGCTAATTAGAATATTAATGAATATTAATGATTATTAATGAGTAGGGGTCGGTCTGGCTGTGGGGTTATTAATATTTGGCCTTGTCCCCCCCTTTCCCCCCCAACACCATCCCTTGTCCCCTTTGTCCCCTCTCGTCTGGGGGGATCCTGACGCTGCGGGGGGTTGGGGGTTGGAGGGATCCCGGATTGGGGGTCCGGGGTTTTGGGGGTCCAGCGTTTGGGGGGGCTGGGATTGGGGGGGTCCTGGATAAGGGATCTGGGGTTTTGGGGGGTCCTGACACTTCGAGTCTGGGGTTTTGGGGGTTTTGGGGCTGGGAACCGCTGATTTGGGGGTCTTGCGGCTGGAGGGGGCTCTGGTTCAGGTGTCGGGGAGGGTCTCTGGATTTGGGGTCCCAGGGCTCAGGAGGCCTCTCTGGTTTCAGGGAATTTCTGGTTCTGGGGCTTCCCTGGTGTCTCAGACCCTGGAGGGGCTCTGAGGGGTCCCTCTGCTCTGGTGGGGGTCTCCGGCCCGGGAGGTCTTTTGGCCCTGCGGCATCTGGGAGCCTCCGCCTCTGAGGGGGTTTCTGGAGGGGTCTCTGTGCCCCCAAAGGGTGTCTGGGTCGGGGGTTTCTAGCGGGTGTCCAGGGGAGTCTCGGGGGTCTCTGTCCTAGTGGGGGGTCTCTGGAAGGTCTCCAAGATCTCTGTTCCGGGATCTCTGTCCTGGGGGGTCCCTGTCCCGGGGGTCTCCGACCCGGTGGTCCCTGTCCGGGGGTCCCTGTCTCGGAGTCTTTGTCCGGGGGTCCCTGTCCGGGGGTCCCGGGGTTCCTGTCCCGGGGTCTCTGTCCCGGTGGTCCCTGTCCCGGAGTCTCTGTCCGGGAGTCTCTGTCCGGAGGTCCCGGAGTGTCTGTCCGGGGGTCCCGGGGTCCCGAGGTCTCTGTCCCGAGGTCCCTGTCCCGGTGTCCCTGTCCCGGTGTCCCTGTCCGGGGGTCCCTGTCCGGGGGTCCCGGGGTCCCTGTCCGGGGGTCCCTGTCCGGGGGTCCCTGTCCGGGGGTCCCAGGGTCCCTGTCCAGGGGTCCCTGTCCCGGGGTCTCTGTCCCAGGGTCCCTGTCCGGGGGTCCCGGGGGTCCCTGTCCGCGGATCCCTGTCCCGGGGTCCCTGTCCGGGGGTCCCGGGGGTCCCAGGGTCCCTGTCCGGCGGTCCCGGGGTCTCTGTCCGGGGGTCCCGGGGGTCCCGGTGTCCCTGTCCCGGGCTCTCTGTCCCGGGGTCTCTGTCCGGGGGTCCCGAGGTCCCTGTCCCGGGGTCCCTGTCCGGGGGTCCCAGGGTCCCTGTCCGGGGGTCTCTGTCCGGGGGTCCCGAGGTCCCTGTCCCGAGGTCCCTGTCCCGGGGTCCCTGTCCGGGGGTCCCGGGGTCTCTCTCCCAGGGTCCCTGTCCGGGGGTCCCGGGGTCCCTGTCCCAGGGTCCCTGTCCCGGTGTCCCTGTCCGGGGGTCCCGGGGGTCCCGGGGTCTCTGCGGCGGCGCTCGCAGCGCCCCCAGCGGCGGCGGGCGGGAGCGCCCCTGCGGCAGCGGCCTGCGCATAAATTATGTTCATGACGCAGCAGCCCCAAAACCCCGGGAAGAGGCAAAAATCCCCTCCCGGGACCCCCGCGGCACCGAGCCCCCCATAACCCGCCCGCGCCGCTCCCGCCGGGGGCCCGGCCCGTGGTCCCGGGGCCGCTCCGCCGCCGCCCCCCGCCCCTTTGTGCCGCCGCCGCCGTCGCCACCGCAGCGATCGCGGGAGCGGCGCGAGCGGCGGGGACCCCCCGGGCCCCCCCCGGCCCCCCCGGGGCCCCCCCGGAGCCCCGACCCCCGGCTCGGTGAGTGCGGGCCCGGGGCGGGCGGGGGGCGGCGGGCCCGGCGCGGTGAATATGCAATGGCGTAATTAGCATAATTTATATATTTATGATAAAGAGCGGTGGGGGGGGCGGGGAGGGGAGAAAACGGCGGAAAACGGGGGACAGCGGGGGGACAGCGGGGTCTGGGGGGGAAAGGGGGGTCAGGGGAGGCGTGGGGGGCAGAGGGGCGCCGAGGGCGGCGGTGGGGAACTGGGGAGAACTGGGGAGAACTGGGGAGAAACGCGGGGGGGCAGAGGGGAGGATGAGGACGGGGGGGGAATTGGGGGGTGCCGGGGGGGCTTTGGGGACATCCTTGGGGGAACCCCGGAATTGGGGGAGCAGAGAAGGGGGAAGAGGGGCTGGAGAGCCCCGGGTCGGGGAAAAGGGGGGGAAACTGTCCGGGGGTTAGACGGGGGGCAGGAGGATTTGGGGGTGCTGAAAGTGCAGCCGAGGAGACACGGGGCGGGGGCTGGGGACAGTTTTGGGGTCCTGCCCGGGGAGGGCAAAGAGACCCCAGGGGTGGGAGGCGAGGGGGACAGGGGGATTTGGGGGGCAGGGGGATTTGGGGGGCAGCGGGATTTGGGGGACAGCGGATTTGGGGGGCAGCGGATTTGGGGGGCAGAGGGGCTCGGGGTGGGGGAAATTGGGGAGCACTGGGGGAACACGGGCGCTCTGAGTGGGGGCAGCGGGGAGCAGGGGGCACCAGAAAGGGAGCTGAGGGTTGGCGGGTGCCGCGGGGACCTGGCACAGGTGGGGTCCCTGGGGACACGGCGGAATTGGGGGGGTCCGCGAAGGGGGGGCTGGAGAGCTGCGGGGCAGGGAACGGAGGTGCCTCCCCTGGGGGGGCGCATTTTGGGGAATTTGGGGGGGGCGGGAAATGGATTTTGGGGTGTAGGAGAGGAGAAACAGCGCTGAGGGGCGCAGGACGGTGTTGGGGTCCTGCCGGGGGGAGCCGAAGGAGGGAAGGGGGGATTTAGGGGGGAAGGACAGATTTGGGGGGCTGTGGGGCTTGGAGAGGGGCGCTGGGTTTGTGGGGGAAACTGGGGGTACACCACGTGTTGGGGGACACAGAAATGGGGGCTGAGGGGTGCCAGGGGGACCTCGGCTTAGTGAGGGTCCCCGGGGACACCCCTCAATATCGGGGTTCAGGGAAGGGGAAAGAGGAGCTGAGGATCCCCGGGGCAGGGGAAGGAGGAACTGCCCAGGGAGGATCGGCGGGCAGGAGGAATTGGGGTGCGGGAGGTGCGGTTCGGGGTGCAGCAGAGGAGACACAGGGCGGGGGGGGGGGACAGTTTTGGGGTCCTGCCCGGGGAGGGCAAAGAGAGCCCGGGGACCCACCGGGATTTGGGGGGCAAAGGCAGTTCAGGGGAGGGCAGGGGAGTGAGAGAGGCGTGGAAGGTCCGGGGAGGAGCTGGGGGGACACGAACGCACTGAGTGGGGTCAGATGGGGCTGCTGAGGATTCGGGGGTGCCAGGGGGGACTTCAGCTAAGTGGGTGTCCCTGGGGGCACCCCGGAATTGAGGGGGTCAGGGGAATGGGAGGAGGGAGCTGGAGAGTCCTGGGGCAGGGAAAGGGGGGTGACTGCCCCGGGGGGAGAGCAGGAGGAATTCGGGGATGAGTTTTGGGGTGCAGGACGTTATTGGGGTCCTGTTGGGACCCCCAGAGAGGAGGCAGTGGGATTTGGGGGGGGGGGGGGGGGAAAGGCAGGGCAGGGGAATTTCAGTGGGGTACCGGGGTTTGAGGGCAAAGGAAGGTGGGGGGGATCCAAGGACATTTTGGGGTGCTGCAGAACAGCGAGGGGGGGCTGTGAGGGTTTGGGGGGCACTCAGCATCCATTAGAGGGGGGCAGTATCCCGGGGCTTCCCCCACAGCCACTCCGAGCCCCTCGTTTGGTGGTTTTGGGGTGAGGAGTCCCCTGGGTGCTGCATAGGGATGGGGGGCACGGGGGGTCCTCGCCTTTGGGAGGGAGGAAGGGGTGGGGCTGCGTTGTCCCGTGTCCCCCCCAAACCTGTCCTCAGCACCTCCATCTCTGGCCATCTTGGGGTGACTCTTGTCCTTCAATCCCTGCACCCCACGTGAACCTCCCAAAGGAGCAGTGGGGGTACAGCATTGCCCCCCATCCCATCGGTCCTGTCGATCCTATTGATCCCATCCCATTGATCCCATTGATAACATAGATACCACTAATCCCATCCCACTGATCTCATCTCATCCCATTGATCCTACTGATATTGATCCCATTGATAACATTGATACCACTAATCCCATCCCACTGATCTCATCTCATCCCATCTCATTGATCTCGTTGATACTACTGATATTGATCCCATCCCATCGATCCCACTGATCCCGCTGATGCCATCCTATTGGTCCCATTGGTAGCATTGATCCCATCCCATCGATCCCACTGATACTGTTGATCCCATTCCATTCATCCCACTGATCTCATTGATACCATTGATTTTATTTACATTGATCCCACTGATCCCATTGATCCCATCCCATAGGATGCAGGTCCAGGGGATCCTGTGCCCCCCAAGCCCCCCGTGCTGCCCCTCCAGGCTGTCCTGTGCCCTCGGGGGCACTTCAGGACACGGGGTCGATGCTCCAGGTTCTATTTTTGGGGGGGCCAAACTCTGCTTCTGGCCTTGGCAGGAGATTGTAATCCCGGGAATAAAAATTCCTGGGAAGTCACTGCAGGCTGATTCCGCTGCTCCCGGTGCCAGGGGTTCACATTCCCAACAGGCAGCAGGGCCAGGGGCACCCCAACACCGCCAGAAATGCTGGAGGCTTGATTTGGGATCGGGGTTTTGCCCCCAAAGAATCCCTGTGAAAGGGGGAAGGAGATCAGGGATTGAGGAATTCCACATGGCCCAGAGCAACGTGTTGGTCCCCGCATCTTTTTTTGGGAAAAACATGGCAAAACCAGGGGAAAATTGTTCCTTTTTAATGGTGCAAAAAGGATTTTTGGAACATTTGAGTTAAACTGGCAGGAAACCTTTGGCCAACTGCTTTGGGGTTTTCACTGTTTTCCAGCAGTTTTGGAGCCCCTCCGCGGGGCATTTCTTCTCTGGTGGAGTGATAGTATTATTATTATTAATATTAATATTATTGTCATTATTATCCCCTGGATTTTGGGGGGTCGGGCTGCTGGCACCCCAAGGCTCAACAATTTTGCTTAATTATGTGTGTGCCCCCTGCCTTTTTCTGGGCTGCCCCTTTTCCCTGGATTTGGAACTTTTAGGGGGCAGTAAATGACTTTTCCCAGATTTTCCTTTGGAATTTGGCTGCCCCAGCCCCAAAATGGGACTTTCCAGATGTGAATCTTGTTGGAGGTGGATGGATTTGGGGTGTTCTGGGAGTGACATCTCATCCCCTGCCTCAGCTTCTTCATAGATGCCATAAAACCCTAAAAGACATCGACTTTAGAGGGAAGGAAGGATTTGAGGGGGAATTATTCCCTCCAGGAATGGATCCAGGATAACAACAGGAGGAGTCTGTGGGTCCAAAGTCTCCCCTACTCAGGTTTCTCACCTGGACAAACTCAGTTTTCCACCCATTTTGGATCCATCTCTGCCTCATCAATAACTAATTAACATGGGAATGAAATCCACATGGAGACTGGGAGCATCCTAAATATCCTTCTCTCACCTTTGTCTCCTCTTTATTTTTGAATATTTTTATTATGATTTTAAGCCTTTCCTTGCCTTCCTCCATCTGTTGCTCCGTGGCTGCTCCTCCCTGCCTGCCCTCGCCACCATCTGGATAAATTATTTGTCGCATTAAATGCCAAAGAATCCCCCAAAAAGTGTGAAAAACGGGATGTGCAATAGGGAAAGGATCCCGCTCCCAGATCTGGAGCTGGATGCCCACCTGCATCCAGCCTGGAATTACAAATGCATGATTAATTGTCTCCTTAATTAGTCCTTCCCCGCCCCCCCTCCCCTTCGCTCCCAGGTTGGGGCTCCTCCCACCAGCAGCAGGGCGAGAAATCCAAGGATTTCGGGGAACTTGTGCCCTGCTCAGCCTTTTGCTGCTCCGGTGGAGCTGGGATAAATCCACTTTGGCTGCTTGACTCGGGCTGGGATGGAGAACGGGGCGGGTTTGTGTTCCTTGTGTGGCCAGAGAAAACCCCACACACCCCTGACCATCCCTGTTTCTCCTGAGTTGCCTTTTCCCAAAACGCCTCCATCCTCTGGGAGTGGGACGGGTGGAAGGGGGGGTTCCTGGGGCTCCTGGTGTTTTTGGGGAGCACAGGAGCAGCCAGAGCTCAGCATGGGAACAGCTCCGGGTTTTGTGTCCCTCCAGGCCAAATCCAGGGACCCCAAAACTCAGAGGAGCCCAGGGAGCCTCAAAACCAGGAGAGGCCAGAGCCCAGACACCCCAAAAGCTGCAGAGCCAGAGCCCAGACACCCCGAAACCCGGAGAGGCAGAGCCCAGAATTCCCGAGAGCTGCACCAGGACACCAGAGACCCAGAGCCCTGACATCCCGGGAGCCCCCAGCCCCATCGGCCCGTCGCAGGGGGCAGGACCCACATCCAGCCCCGTGTCCAGCCGGGAGGGTCCCTCACCCCAGAGCAGACAGTGGGTGAGTACTGGGACCCCCAAAAGCCCGTGGGATCCCCTTCCTTTCCCCCTTCCCGTTCCTCCTTTTCCCTTCCCATTTGGGGTCCAGTTTGGCCTCAGCCATTGAGGCCCCCATCTGAAGATGTGGGGGAGGTGGGAGGGGATGGAAATCCCACCTGGAAGAGGGAGGAGCAGAAGCTTTCCCACCTTTTCCAGCCTCAGGTGTGGGAAAAAGCTGTCCCAGGGTTTTGGGGTGTCACTCAGGGGCTCCCCCGGATCCCTGGGGCAGGTGAATCCCACCTGGGGGGTGAATCCAGAGCCCTCCCTCCCCGTGACTCCTGTCACCTGCTGTGTCCCCAACAATTTGGGCACCCATAGGAAACAGCAGGGACTTGGGAGGGCAGCCAGGTGTCACCTGGAGATTTGGGGACCCACTTTGGGCTCTAGAGAGGTGGTCTCACCTCACCCATCCCTGGTTTTGAGGGGCTGAGAAGATCCCACAGGTGGTGACAGCCCTTCCTTGTCCCCTCTTGCAGCATGTGGCAGGTGTGACCCTGCCCACCTGTGCCAGGTCACCATGGAGCCGTGTCCGGGGCAGCCCCAGGAGGCTCTGCTGACGGTCAACGAGCAGGTACAGCCCCCCTGGGCCCCAAACGGGCCTAGACACAGCCACCCTGTGCCCTGGGGTCACCTGCTGGGCTGGGTCACCTGGCGCCGTGCCACACCTGTGGGGATGGAGGGACACTGGTACTGCAGTGTGGGGTGGTGGCTCTGCTCTGGGGTGCGGGGGATGTGGGCATGAGGCAGGTTCCTGCTGTGTTTTGGGGTGCTGCAGGTGTGGGAGGGCCAGCTCCATGGGTTAATGCAGGCTCAGGTGGAACGGGCAGGTTTAATTAATCATTAATTAATCCCCCCTGGGGGGAGTTGTTCCCTCTCTGAGGTAACACTGGGGTCACCCCCAGGCCTGAGGGAGGGCCCAGAAATGGGTCTGGGGGCGCTTTGGGGTCTCTGGGGGTTTGTGGCCCTGCTGGGACCCCACGGTCCCTGAGCCAGCCCTGCCCCACAGGACAGGGAACGGCCCCCCCGGACCCCATTTACTCTTCCATGACCCCCTGTTCCATTTCGTGGCCCCTTTTACCCCTCAGGACGTCGTTGGCCATTTCAGAACCCCATTTTCCCTTTTAGGGCCGCATTTACGCTTCAGGAGCCCATTTACCCTTCCAGGACCCTATTCACCCTTAGAAACCCCTTTACCCTTCCAGGACCCTATTCACCCTTTAGAAACCCCTTTACCCTTCCAGGACCCTATTTACTCCCTGAGGATCCTCTTTCTCTTTCCAGACCCCATTTACCCCTTCAGGGTGTGAAAAACAAGGTTCACTTTCTTAGTAAAATTTAGAACTTCAATAATTATTTTTTTTAAAGAGACAATTAAGAGACAGAGAAGCAAAAATAGTAAATGGCTGGGTGCCTGGAGTTCAGCCAAAAGCAGCCCCTAGCTCAGAAAACGCTGCTTTGAATGTACCAGTTTGATACATATTCAAAAGAGCCTAATGCATTATTCAGACATTCCTTTAAGTTTAGATATTCTCTGGGTTTAACTCCCCCAACCTGCCCCTTTTCACCTAGTTAACGTTTTATTACTCCTGGTAGATAAATCTCTTGGTGGCGCCTCTTGGTCATCTCATGGCCCACTCCCTGCTAACGGAGGATCAATAAATTCCTCCTTTGGAGCTTTGGGGTCTGTCCTCGTTATCTTCACCCGGATAATCCAAGAGTGTGGGGAGATTCCCGGTTATCTTCCCTATTCTTCTGATTAGCTACAAAAAGCATCTTACATCACAATAGTTTCCATTTTGATGTTATGCTACAACCTAAAATGTTTATATACATTAATCACACCACGCTTTCTGAGCCCTGTTAATAGCAGAAAACAAGAGAAACGATGATACGAGGTGTACAGAGAGTATGATGGGATACAATATGACACATAGAGTATTCACTTTAATATTTGTGAAGAGCCCGACTTTATAAGATGTATTTATAACAACGTGGACGGGAAGATGCCCCGGAGCCACGGCAGTCTTTAAAAAACACAAAAGCAGGAAGCAATGACAATTCCATTCCCACTCACCAGGGAGGCCCCAGGACGGGAAAACCGAGAGCCTGGGCTCCACTGTGTGAGCCTTGCTTTGCCTGGGACCTTCTGTGGTGTGCTCAGGGACCTCCTGCTCCTCCTGCGGGGCTGGTGGCCTTTCCCTGCTGCACAGCCCTGCCCTGCAGGCTCATCCAGCTCCCCACGCTCTCCAGGCTCTTTGGGCTGCAGCTCCAGAGCAAACTGGTTTTGTAGGGGCAGATTTGGGAGCTGCTGGACCTGGGGTTTAATTCCCCCCAGGCACAGGCAGTTCAGTGTTTTGAGACTGGGTCAGACCAAGAGATGTTCTCCAGAATCAATCAGCGTCTCCTGAGGGTCAGTGTGTTCTCTGCCATTGGGAGGCACTTCCAGGTCTCACCTGTCAGGATTCCTTGGACTCCAGGCACAGGCCATTGGGATCCATCTCTTTCCCTGCACCTCATGTCCTGTGCTGAGGTAAAACAGTCACAAACTCTGCAGGACACCTGGTGGGAGCCTCAGCGTTCCCTTGGATCCAGCCCCGTCCCGTGTGGACATTTTCCCATCCCGACACACCCAAACTGTTCCTCGTGGAATATTTGGCTGGTGAGGGATCCAGGTCACCTCAGGGAGCTTCCTGTGCCTTCTCCCTGGAATTCCAGCCCCTGGGTGATGGGAATGGCACAGGACAGCCCCCTCCATCTCTGGGACCCATCAGGTGTCACCTCTGGAGACATCCCCAGCTGGGAAAACCCAGCGTGTCCTGGATAAAAGTTCTTGGTTTGGGATGATCCAATGTGTCCTGGAGAACGGTTTCCAGCTCCAGGATATTCCAGGTTTCTGTGGGCTCAGCTCACCTTCCCCTACTGCCAAAAAAGTGGGAGAAATCAAACTCTGACACTATTTTTAGTGCTAGAAAACAGCACTGCTTTATTCACTCCCCAGACTCACCCCACCACACACTTCCAGAACTTTTCACTATTTCTACATTTTGGCAAAGAAATTCCTGCCCATTAGCTATAAATCAATTAATTGTCATTAATTAGCAGTTTATCCTCTATTGGTTCTTGATTTCTCATGCTGATTAGTTCCCATTTTCAGTCTCTTTCTTGCCTTTTTCCCAGCTCGGGAGTTTCAGTTCAGCTGTGGGCTGTCTGTGTCTCTTCTTTATCTCTGGGCTCTGCAGAATGTCCTTGTGCTCTGTAAATCCTGCATTCCTCACGTCCAGCTCCAGCAAAAACATCTCCCTCTCCCCTGCTTTGTTTATTGAAGAGCAGCAAGGTTAGTTCAGCAAAACTCAAGAAGTTTCAGCGATTTTCCCAAAGAGCAGCTCCTGACAAACCTTGCTGAGTGCTGGCTGCAGTGGAATGTGCCACTGCTTGTGATTAATGAAAGCCATTAATTAGAAAAGTTCATGAAAACAATTAATTAGGAAAGTTATTGGGAAAGTTTATCCTTTCCAGCGCAGGCACAGTTTGTAGATGGTTCAGGAAGGGTTGGGTGGGAGCTGGGAAGAGATTTCCTTGTGTCTGATCCCTGTTCCCTTTGCAGTCCTGTCCCTCCTCCTGCTCTGGGATGGGCCTCGGGGACATTTTCATGTGTTTTGTCAAGGTTATTTCATTCCCTTGTTCATATCTCTGAAAGATTCAGTCAGATCATCACAAATCTAAAGCCATCCAAGGCAAAACTGATAAAAATTCCTGCAATTGGGTGACTCCAAATATTCATTAATGATTGTACCAACTCCGAGGCTTAATTTGGTTCAATCCCCTGACCTTCAATTAGTTGAGACAAATTTATACATAAGAAAAATGTACATTTAATCTAAGAGAAAAAATAAAAGCTTTTCTGACACCATTTTTTCCAGTAAAAAAAAAAGACAAAATCTTTTAGCAAAAAAGCAAACTGCCAGCACATAAAATAGCCCGATTTAGATAATCCCAGTAATATTTAGTTGCCCAACAAGCAGCTCACAATAAAAACAAATCAACAGTTATTATTAAATTGATAATACAGGTGGTTATTTTGAGGACTGTTAAAAGTCTCGTTGGTCCCACACAGCTTGATCAGGTCCTATAAAAAGGGAAATTCCTTGATCAGGCCCTATAAAAAGGGAAATTCCTTGATCAGGCCCTATAAAAAGGGAAAATTCCTTGATCAGGTCCTATAAAAAGGGAAAATTCCTTGATCAGGCCCTATAAAAAGGGGAAATTCCTTGATCAGGTGCTATAAAAAGGGAAATTCCTTGATCAGGTGCTATAAAAAGGGAAATTCCTTGATCAGGTCCTATAAAAAGAGAAAATTCCTTGATCAGGTCCTATAAAAAGGGAAATTCCTTGATCAGGTCCTATAAAAAGAGAAAATTCCTTGATCAGGTCCTATAAAAAGGGAAAATTCCTTGATCAGGTCCTATAAAAAGGGAAAATTCATCCCAGGATGGACCAGTAATTAAAAAGCAGCAGAAGTCCATCGAGTGTGGATTCAATTCCCAGCTCCTTTTCTCCTCTGGAGCTCCAGGGTGAACTGTGGCATTGGTGACTCGGGTAAGAGTGAAAGGGGCAGAGTGACCACCCCAAAGCCTGGGATCATCCCAGTGAACCCAGTGCACTCCCCTCTGGGCACTGGTCAGCCCAGGCTCCTGCTGGGGCTGGGGAGGGGCGTGTCACACCCCCCCAGTGCCCAAGGACCTTGTGGAAATCTCATCCTTTTGCCCCAGGGATTCGGATTTTCCCTGTTTTCCTGCTGCTCTGAGGGCAGCACCACCCCGCCATGGCCCTGCCCTGCCTCTGCCAGGTTCATGTCCTGCAGGAATTGCAACCCCACCTCCCCTGGGGTGGGGCAGGGACTGCCAGAGCCCAGCTCAGCTGGCGGGAGAATGACCACTGGGGACAGGGGACAGTGACCACTGAGTGACCCTCAAAGGTGCCGCCCTCACTGAGGGTCACTCAGTGTCCTCCCTGAGGGTCAGCTGGACTCTGTGCCAGAGGACACCTCACAGGACATCTGGGTCACACCAGGAACCCCAACGCCAGCACTGCACCTCACTGACCACTGCACCCCACCCGAGGGACCCTCACTGACCACTGACCACTGCACCCCACCCGAGGGACCCTGACTGACCACTGCACCCCACCCGAGGGACCCTGACTGACCACTGACCACTGCACCCCACCCGAGGGACCCTGACTGACCACTGACCACTGCACCCCACCCGAGGGACCCTGACTGACCACTGACCACTGCACCCCACCCGAGGGACCCTCACTGACCACTGACCACTGCACCCCACCCGAGGGACCCTGACTGACCACTGACCACTGCACTCCACCCGAGGGACCCTCACTGACCACTGCACCCCACCCGAGGGACCCTGACTGACCACTGCACCCCACCCGAGGGACCCTGACTGACCACTGCACCCCACCCAAGGGACCCTCACTGACCACTGCACCCCACCCAAGGGACCCTCACTGACCACTGACCGATGACCACTGCACCCCACCCGAGGGACCCTCACTGACCACTGCACCCCACCCGAGGGACCCTCACTGACCATTGACCACTGCACCCCACCCGAGGGACCCTCACTGACCACTGACCACTGCACCCCACCCGAGGGACCCTCACTGACCACTGCACCCCACCCGAGGGACCTTCACTGACCACTGCACCCCACCCGAGGGACCCTGACTGACCACTGCACCCGAGGGACCCTCACTGACCACTGCAGTGGTCACTGCTTGACCAATTAATTACAAGGCTTTGGCTTTGTATTTATTTACAGAAGTCTTACGTGCTCAAAATGTTTATACATTTGCATAATCCCAGCGCCTCCCATTCCGTGGTGTGTGTTATAATGAGGCCAGTGTCCTTCCCACCTGCACAGTTCTTCTCTTGAATTGGGTTGGTGGTCTTTAAAATGGGTCAGTGGTCTTAGAGGATGAAGTCAGAGACATCTCCCTCCCCATGACCTTTTTACCTCTTTACTGCTGGCGGGTTCTCATGTCCTGGCACACTTCAGTCTCTCCTCTTGGCTTCCAGTGAGTTTCTGGGTCCAGGTGCTGTCACGGTTCCACTGGTTTTCATTTGTTCTCCTGGTGGTCCGTTTGTCTCATTTCCTTCTACAAACACAGCTAAGACAGGCACGTAACAGCAAGGAATACATCACCTGGGCTCTAGCTTGAGCAGCTAATAATTATTAACTCATCTTTATTTTTCCAACTTTTATCCTAATCGATATAAATTGCTTCTGCAAATTCCTTGGCTAAAACCTTAATTCTTTACAACCTTGACTCACCACTGCACTCACAAGGGACCCTCACTGACCACTGACCCCGCCCAAAGGACCCTCTCTGACCACTGACCACTGCACCCCACCCAAGGGACCCTCACTGACCACTGCACCCCACCCAAGGGACCCTCACTGACCACTGACCACTGACCACTGACCCCGCCCAAAGGACCCTCACTGACCACTGACCCCACCCAAGGGACCCTCACTGACCACTGACCATTGCACCCCACCCGAGGGACCCTCACTGACCACTGACACTACACCCCACCCAAGGGACCCTCACTGGCCACTGCCAAGCGATCCTGGCATTGCCTGGCCAGCTCAGGGAGTTTAGGAGAGAGTTGGATTTGCTTTGGTTTAGGGGAGGAGTGGGGTTTGCTCTGGGTTTAGGGAAGGGCTGGTTTTACTGTGGGTTTAGGGGAAGAGTTTAGTTGACTCTGAGTTGAGAGGAAGAGCTGGATTTGCTCTGGGTTTAGGGAGAGCTGGATTTGCCCTGGGCCTTGCAGAGGAACAACCACGATTCTCAGGAGGTTCAGGAACAGGGTCAGTGCTTTTCTCCCCATTAACCCTCCCTGAGGGTCACATGGGCTTTCTCAGGGACAAAACGTCACGAAACTCTGGGGCACTCCAGAGAACCTCCCACAGCAGAGAACCTCCCACACCAGAGAACCTCCCACAGCACAGAACCTCTCACACCAGAGAACCTCCCACAGCAGAGAACCTCCCACAGCAGAGAACCTCCCACACCAGAGAATCTCTCACAGCAGAGAACCTCCCACAGCACAGAACCTCTCACACCAGAGAACCTCCCACACCAGAGAATCTCTCACAGCAGAGAACTTCCCACAGCAGAGAACCTCTCTGTGGGTGTGCAGTGCCCAGGTCGTACAGAGAGGACAGAAATCAGAGCAGTGGGGAGCGCTGAAGGTCAAGCACCTCCCCAGCTGCCAGGACCTCCTGCTGGAGATTTCTGTCACTTCCCCCCTGTCCAACCTCCTGGCTGCTGTCACCCCTTGGGAAAACCTCTGGATTCTGAGTGATCCTGTCCCTGGCACCAGTAAAATGTGGCAGCCACCCTTGAAGCAAAGGTAACCCAGGGCGGTGTTAGTGGAGCCCTCGGGGTGAATTAGAGTGAAATGACATTGAGTGATCTGGGTATGTAAATATATGAATATCAACTTATATGTAGGATGGGGTTTAGAACAATTTGTTGGCAATGGGGAACAAGTTTGGAGCTGTTTGTGTGGTTCTCATCTACGGTGATATGGAAACAAAACCAAATATAACACAGGAAAATGTACAAGGGGGAAGGAAGGAAGGAAGGAAGGAAGGAAGGAAGGAAGGAAGGAAGGAAGGAAGGAAGGAAGGAAGGAAGGAAGGAAAGGAAGGAAAGGAAGGAAGGATTATAAATACATGTTATAAACTTGGCTTTTTGCAAATATTAAGACGAATGCTCTGTGTATCATGTTAAAATAACTTTGCTTTTATTTCTTTTATTGACAAAACTTGGAAATAGTAACGTGATAAATACAAACCTGTCACAGGTTAACACAGTTTGGGTTTTGGGTTAATGGAATGTTAGACCTTAGCATGATATTAAAATGGAGACTGTGGGATGTTAAAATGCTTTTTTTCATGTAACTAACTCAAAGAATGGTGAAGGTAAATAGGTGATCCCTCACATTTGTGGATTATCCTATCTGGATGAAGATAACCATGACAGAAACCAGAAGCCCAAAGGAAGAATTTATTGACTCTCCATTATCAGGGAGGGTAAAAAAACAACAGAATGGAATCATAAGGAGCAATAAAACATATTGATTTAATCTACAAGATGGCATGAAGACAAGTCAAAGGTTAAAACCAAGCAAAAGAACATCTAAACTCAAAGGAATGTATGAATAATACATAATAGTCTGTGAATATGCAACAGGCTGATTGAAAAAATATTAAAAGGGTGTTTCCAAGGTAGTAAGTGCTGAATGCCAAGCAGCTGGCCATCTTTGTTGTTGTTGTTGTTTAACCCTTTGCTTTATTTGTGTCTCTTATTGTCTTTTGATTAAACTTTTAAAGTTTTGCCAAGAAAGTGAACCTCGTTTGTCACAGGTGAACACTCCTGGGGGAGTCGTGCCCTCTCTGCTGTAACACTGGGGTCACCCCCCCTCCTCCAGGGGAGAGCCCAGAAATGGGTCTGGGGGCTCCTGGCCCTGCTGGGACCCCTCCAGGGGCTGAGGCGGCCGTGCCCCAGCAGGACAGGGAACACTCCTCAGGAATGGGAAGTCTGAAAAACGACGTTCACTCTTCTGGTAAAATTGACAAGTTTAATAAAGGACAAGAGGAGACAAAGATAATAAAGCAAATTTTAAAGGCTGGGTGCCTGGCGTTCAGCCAGGAGCACACCTGCTGTTTCAGAAACACCCTTTGCAAACCTTTCCTATTTCATCAGCCTATTCATAAACAATTTTACATATTTGCATTTCTTATCTTTCATATTTAAATTTCATATTTTCCTATCTTTTTACATCTTTAAATATTCCTAAACAATTACACATATTTAAATTTTCCCCCAAACTAGTGCACATGTTCCAGGAACTGTTTAGCTCCTCCTCGGCTCTGCCTCTAAAGCTGCTCATTCCTTGGCTGTGGTTTCAGTCCGTTCTCTTTATCACCTCCAGTCGGGGTCTCGCTCCACACTTTGTGCAGATGGCAGGTGCTGATAGTTGGGGTATCAGCAGCAGGGTCTTCATCATCCGTTCATTGGATGTTATCCCAGCCGAGCAGGCGGGTCAGCTCCAGCCAGAGCTGCACCAGCTGCTTCTCTACAACGTCTAAGTTTCGTTAATAACACAAATAAAAACCGTATCTTTGTAGCAAAGTTACTTTGACATTAGACATATAGCATCCATTTTAATATTCGCGAAAAGCCAATGCTATAATATGGATTTAGAACAGGAATAGTTCAACAGTCCACTCCAAGGGTCCCCTCCCTTGGCGAGTGGGAATGTCCCGGCACCTCCGGGGGTGGGTCTGGGGCTGTAAAAGGCTGGAGCTGCCTGATAAAGCGCTCTGTCCGGGAGGATGAGAAGCGCAGTCCCGCCCCCGCAGGGGCTGCTGCTCACAGCCTTGTCCGTGCTGAGGCTCACAGCCCCCGGGAACCCCCCGGGAACCCCTCGGGAACCCCTCGGCTGGGCAGGGGCTGCACCATGGCCGCGGGCCTCGGCTCCTTCACCGTGTACGTGCCGGTCCCCGCCACGCTCCAGGTACGGGGCGCCTCTGGGGGGCTGCAGGTGTGCAGGGTGCTGTAGGGTTGGCGGTGCTTTAGGTGTGGAGGTGCTGTAAATTTGGGGGTGCTGCGACCGCTGGCAGCGTTTCACCTGCCCGGGGTGTGACCCGCTGGAGTTGGGGTGCTGACAGCGAGGCACTGGGGTGTTGGGATCCGTCCAGGGTCCAGGTGGGCTCCGCACCCCAGGAACAACCCCCCGTGAGGCAAGGGGAGCCCCCGGGGGACACGGCGGCGGGGTGACATCCCTTCAGCTGATCTTGGGGTTCGTTTGCAGGTTATTGTCATGTCCAGCCACGAGACCATCCGCGTGCTGGAGGTGGGGGTGGATGGGGACCCCAAAACGGCCGGGGAGGGAGCGGGGGGGTCCCCGGCACCGCGGGGCCCCCCAGGTGTGGAGGACGCTCCCTCCGGCACCCCGACCTCGTCCTGCGGGGAGGCGGCAGGTGAGAGACCTTCCCCCTTCCCGGCGCTTCTCCCGCGTCCCTCCTTCCCGGGATCATTCCCCGTCCTTCTCCCGGGTCCCTCCTTCCCGGGATCGTTCTCGTCCTTCTCCCGGGTCCCTCCTTCCCGGGATCGTTCTCGTCCTTCTCCCGCGTCCCTCCTTCCCGGGATCGTTCTCGTCCTTCTCCCGGGTCCCTCCTTCCCGGGATCGTTCCCCGTCCTTCTCCCGCGTCCCTCCTTCCCGGGATCGTTCTCGTCCTTCTCCCGGGTCCCTCCTTCCCGGGATCGTTCCCCGTCCTTCTCCCGCGTCCCTCCTTCCCGGGATCGTTCTCGTCCTTCTCCCGGGTCCCTCCTTCCCGGGATCGTTCCCCGTCCTTCTCCCGCGTCCCTCCTTCCCGGGATCGTTCCCCGTCCTTCTCCCGCGTCCCTCCTTCCCGGGATCATTCCCCGTCCTTCTCCCGGGTCCCTCCTTCCCGGGATCGTTCCAGGTCCCCCCTTGGGAGCAGAGGAGGTGTCTGGGTTGTGTCACCTGTGTCACCTGGGCTGCTCCGCGGTCCTGCTGCAGGTCCTCCCCCAGCCCCTCCCCGGTCACTCACGTTTTGGGGAGATCCCGTTTGGTTCCTCGCTGGTTTCTGGCCAGCGCCCCAAATCCTGCCGCAGGTGTATCTCAACCCCACCCACCCCTGTCGCCTGTCCCATGTCCCATCGTCGCTCCTGCCGGGGGATGGTCACCGCACTGGTCACACTGGGGCTGACCCAAATCACTGCCCCTCGTGCGTCCCCTCCCCGGGCACGGACCTCCCCTGGGCACACCTGTGGGAAGGTGTTCACTCCCTGCGGGTGTGGAGTTTGGGTGCCCCCCTCTCACCCTCGCCTGTTTCTCCCGCAGATAAAGCCAAAGCAGCGTCGCCCACTCCCGTCCCCTCGAGCCACGCCCCGAGCCAGCCCAGCGTGACCCACCTGGCCGTGCAGGCCACCCCGCAGGTAACTGTCCGCCGGGACTGGGGGGCCAGCGGGGACCCCGAGGGAGGTGTCCGCAGAGAGGGGGTGGCCAGGTGAGGGGACCCCTGTTGTGCCCCCACAGAGGGGTCTCCACAGAGCTAGGGGGCGGGGGGAAGGGAGGCCCCAGGTGACCCTCGTGGCTCCATGGAGAAGGGGTTCTCTAGAAGGGGGGGCCCCAAGGTAAAGGGGATCCCCTCTGTGCCCCCTATCCCTCACAGAGCAGTAAGGGGGGACCCGCTTTATGCCCTCCAGCGGGGGGGCGTCTCCACAGCCCCCGCAGTGCTCCCCACTTAGCAGAGCTCCCCCCCATCTCCCCACGGAGAGGGGTGCACAGGTGAGGGGGGCTCTCTCTTTGCCTTCCCCTCCCCCAGAGGTTCACCAGAGAGCCCCCCTGAATGGCCCTTCCCCCAGGGGTTCCCCAGGCTGGGGGGCTCCTCCTTTGCCCACCCCCCCAAGAGGGATTCACCGGGGAGCTCCCCCTTTGCCCCTCCCCACAGAGGGGTGTCCCAGGCCGGGCGGGGGGATCCTCTGGGGGTTTCCCTGATGCTGAGCAGGGCGTTGATTTGTGTTTCTCTTTCAAATCTCATTTATCTCCGCAGGTGTTGGCTCAGGAAAGCTTAGCCACAGGTGTGACAGGAGTAATGGTTCCAGCAGGGACAGTTACTCAACCTCTTCTTATCCCCATCAGTATTGCAGGTCAGGTGACAGGCCAGCAGGCGCTGGCCCTGGTGACAATTCCCACAGCAACGCTCGCCGCGCTCCCGGGACTGACGCCGGCGGCACCCGCGGGGGCGATTTTCAAACCGCCCGTAGCCAATCTGACAGGTAACCGCAGGTAACCGCGCCCCTGCCCCGCCCGCCCGGACACCGGGAGCGGAAACGGGCTGCCGCCGGGCACTTCGAGTGGAAAAGGTGCAGATTTGGGGCTCTGGCTGCAGGAGGGCTCTGAAATGGGCTTGAATTTGAGGGTTGAGTATAAAAGGTCTAGATTTGGGGAGCTGGTGTAGATTTGGGGCTCCAGGTGAGGTACCTGGTGTAGATTTGGGGCTCCAGGTGAGGCACCTGCCGCAGATTTGGGGCTCCAGGTGAGGCACCTGGTGTAGATTTGGGGCTCCAGGTGTAGTCCCTGCCGCAGATTTGGGGCTCCAGGTGTTGGCACCTGGCTGAAACTGTGGAGGTTGGAGCTCCCTTTGCCCCGTCCCCAGCTCATCCTCAGCCCAAATCTAATCGGCCCCATCCGTGGGCTTCAAGGTGAGGAGTTTCAGTATAAAAGGTGTAGATGTCGGGATTTCAGTGTAAAAGGTGTAGATTTGGGGGTTTCAGTGTAAAAGGTGTAGATTTTGGGGTTTCAGTGTAAAAGGTGTAGACTTAGGATTGCAGGTGCAGCACCTGATGCAGAAGGGTTCTGAAATGGGCTTGAATTTGGCAGATTTGAGACTAAAAGGTGCAAATTCGGAGCTCCAGGTGTGGTACCTGGCTGAAATAGGTGACCTTGGGGCTCTCTTTGTCCCCTCCTTGATTCATCCTGCCCCAGCTCAGCCACAGCCCAGGTTGTGTTCACCTGCAGGGGTCTGAATTTGGGGAATCAGAGTATGAAAGGTGCAGATTTGAGGCTCCAGGTGCGGCTCCAGGTGCCGATTTGGGGCTCCAGGTGCAGATTTGGGGCTCCAGGTGCGGCACCAGGTGTAGATTTGGGGCACCAGGTGCAGATTTGGGGCTCCAGGTGCGGCACCAGGTGCAGATTTGGGGCTCCAGGTGCGGCACCAGGTGCAGATTTGGGGCTCCAGGTGTGGCACCCCCTGCAGCAGGCGAGGGGGGAGCCCTGCAGGTGGGACATTGGGGGGATCGACGCCAACTCGTCGAGGCTCTTACGGCCCCTGCACCTGTGCCAGGTGTGTCCGGGGAGATTTTGGGTTCCCCCAGGCGCCCCCCAGCTCTGTGCTGCTGCAGCACCTGGTTTAGGTGAGGCCCCGCCCGTGGTGACGGGAGGGGACAGGGCGGGGCGGGGGAGGGGACACGGGCGCGGTGTCCCCGGTGCCACCCCACTGACGGTGTCTCCGTCTCTCCGCAGCCGCCGCCGTGCTCAGCCCCGCCATCCCGGCCATCCCGGCGGTCCCGGCGCCGCGGCCGCCCCCGCCGCCCCCGGGGCAGCCCCCGCTGCTGCCGCAGCCCCCCGCGGCGCCAACCCCCCCAAAGGAGCCCCCGATGTCCGTGCAGCCCCAGATCACCGGACTGGCCTTTAACCCCGGCATAGTAAGGACTGAGCCCGCCCCGTCCCGGGCTCCAGCGGTCGCGGGGAGCCCCGGCAATTCCAGGGCCACGTCCCTGCCTCAGTTTCCCCAGGCGGGTTCCCACGCACAGTTTCCACATGGGAGCTCGGGACCTCAGTGTCCCTGGAGAGGATCACTCCCAGGACAAGAGCCCAGTCTGTTACCCGGGTGGGAGCCCTGCCTCAGTTTCCCTGTGCAGGATCCCTGCCTCAGTTTCCCCAGGCAGCGTTCCATCCTCACACTCCTTGTGCACAACCCCGGCCTGTTTTTACGTGCAGGATCCTGGCCTCAGTTTCCTCACACACACTCCCAGCCTCAGTTTCTCCAGTGCAGGGCTCTGGCCTCAGTTCCCTGGGGCAAGATCCCTGCCTCAGTTTCCCCGAACACAATCCCTGCCTCAGTTTCCCCGAACACAATCCCTGCCTCAGTTTCCCCGAACACAATCCCTGCCTCACTTTCCCCAAACACAATCCCTGCCTCAGTTTCCCCGAACACAATCCCTGCCTCAGTTTCCCCGAACACAATCCCTGCCTCAGTTTCCCCGTGCAGGATTCAAGTCTCAGTATTGCTGAATGTAATCCCGGCCTCAGTTTCCCCATCCCAAGTTGCAGCTCTGCTTTGGGCGGCTCCCAGGGCATGGATTTATGGATTTAGGGACCCCCAGGGACTCCAGTGGCCACTGGGGGGATGGGGGGACAATCCGGGGGGGGTCCCGGTGGCCGTCACTGTCCCGGCTCTGACCCCGTTTCCGTCCCACAGCTCACGGCGGCTCTGGGGGTGCAGCCACAGATCCTGGGCTCCCTCAGTGCCCCCCCCGTGATCGCCAACCCCCTCCCCAGCGTGCAGGGGATCCCGGGGCAGCTCCTGACCAACACGCAGGGCCAGGTACCGCGGAGGGTCCCTTGTCCCCCGCCCCGGGCTTGTGTCACCTGGGGACGGGGTCCGGGATGCTCCCACTGTTGTCCCCACCCCAGGATGGGCGTTTTCAGGTCCCCCAGCGCTGTGTCCCCCCGCAGGTGATCGGGACCCTGCCGTGGGTCGTGGCTCCCCCCGGGGTGGCCGCGGCCGCCCCCGCGCCGGCCCCGCCCAGCCTGCAGGTGACACCGGTGACACCGCAGCTGCTGCTCAACGCGCAGGGCCAGGTCATCGCCACGCTGGCCACGGGGGCCACGCTGGCCACGGGGGCCACGCTGACCACTGCCCCCCCCGCACCTGCCCCCGGCAAGAAAAACGGGCCCACCGAGCCCCCTGTCAAGAGTGAGGTGAGCCCACAGCCCTGAGCCCCCCTCGGTCACCCTGAGTCCCCACCAAGAGTGACCCCCACCCCCTGAGCCCCCCACAAGGACAAGGGGAGCCTCTGCACCCCGAGACCCCTGAGCCCCCCAGGCTCCGGCCCCAGCAGCGAGGTGGGTCACGGCTGGGGGCCGTGCTGGGGCCAAGGGGCTTTGGGAGCAGGGGAGCAGCTTTGGGACCCTCCATGTGCCTTTGGGACCCAGCCACACAACCTTGGGGGAGGCAGAAGCACCTTTGGGATGTGGCCAGGTGACTTTGGGACGCCATGAGCATTCCTGGGACCCAGCCACGCTGTTTTGGGGACGTGTGAGCCCCTTTGGGACCTGGCCATGTTGTTTTGGGAGGACACTCAGGCCCCTTTGGGACCTGGCTGTGTGGCTCTGGGAACCCGTGAGCACCTTTGGGCTGTGGCCACGTGGCATAGGAGCCCCTGAGCACCTTGGGGACCCGGCTGCGTGGCTGTGGGGACACATGAGCACCTTTGGGTCCTGGCCATGTGGCTTTGGGACCTCAGGAGCACCCCCAGGCCGTGCCCCCTCCTGCCCCAGCACTGTCCCATGGCCACCCTGTCCCCATCCTGGTGCCACCAGCTCTCCCAGCGGGATGTGCCCCACAAGGAGCAGAGCTGCTGGTGCCCCCGGGTCACCCCCAGGTCCCCCCCAGGTCCAGCCCATCCAGCCGGCCCCAGCTGGGGTGGGGACAAGCCCCACACCCATGGCCAAGGTGTCACCGTCCCCGGTGCCCATCACGTGCTCCGAGCCCCCCACCGTGAGCCAGCTGGTGTCCAGTGAGTCACTGGGAGCACTGGGAGAGGGATAAGGGGCTGTGGGGTCCCTGGGAATAGTCGGGAGTCCACGGGGAGGAGGGATGGCAGGAACTGGGATCCTGTGGGAGGAGAGGTAATGAGGGTTTGGGACTCCTGGGAACAGAGATAACAGGGACTGGGGTGTCCTGGTAATAATGGGGTCTGGGAAAGGTTGGGAGGAGAGATATTGGAGTCTGGGATCCCTGGGAAGAGAGATAAGAGGGACTGCGGGCAAAGGGATAACGGGGGATCTAGAGTCCCTGGGCAGAGAAATAATGGGAAGTGGGATAACAAGGCCTGAGATCTTCTGGGATCAACAGTGTCAGGGAAGCACTGGGAGGAGGGAACACTGTCTCTGGGGTCCTTGGGAAAAGGGAAATCAGAGTCTGGGGTCCCCTGGGAAGAGGGATATCAGGGTCTGGGGTTGCTGGGAGAGAGATATCAGGGGCTGTGGTCCCTGGGAACAGCAGGCTCTGGGCTCCCTGGGCACGGGGATAACGGGGCTCACAGCCCCCCGTGTCCCCCCAGAGCCCCCTGCCCCGCCCAGCACGGAGGAGGACGGGATCAACCTGGAAGAAATCCGGGAATTCGCAAAGAACTTCAAACTGCGGCGCCTCTCGCTGGGGCTGACCCAGACCCAGGTGGGGCAGGCCCTGACCGCCACCGAGGGCCCCGCCTACAGCCAGTCGGCCATCTGCAGGTAATGTCACCTGTGGGGACAGCGACAGTGCCACCTGCAGGTATTGTCATCTCTGGGGACAGGGACAGGGCCATCTGCGGGTAATGTCACCTGTGGGGACAGGCAGAGGGACAGAGCCATCTGCTGGTATTGTCACCTGTGGGGACAGGGACAGTGCCACCTGCAGGGTATTGTCATCTCTGGGGACAGGGCCATCTGCAGGTAATATCACCTGTGGGGACAGTGTCACCTGCAGATAATGTCACCTGTGGGGACAGGCAGAGGGACAGAGCCACCTGCAGGTGTAAACAGGTACATCTGCCAGGTAGAGGGGAGGACAGGGCCAGGGGCAGGTACAGGAGGAGGAAAGGGGAAGGAGTGGAAAAGATGGGAAATTGGGGGAAAGGAGAATTGGAGAACGGGAGGAAAACGGGAGGAAAGGAAAGAAGTGGGAGAGAAGGGGGAAAATTGTGGGAAAGGAGGAAAAGCAGAGAATGGGAGGAAAGTGGAGAAAAGGAGGAAAATGGGGAAATGGGAAGCTGGGGGAAGGGAGGAGAGGTGGAGAAGGGGGGAACTGGAGAAAAAGAAGAGAAAAATGGGGCAAAGGAGGAAACTGAGAAAAGGAAGAAAGTGGGGCAAAGGAGGGAGTTGGGCGTTGCTGCCCTGTCACATCTCCAGTCCCAGCCTGCTGTCCCCCTGTCCCCCATCCCTGAGGGTCTCCCATGTCCCCACATCCCCTCAGCTTTGAGAAGCTGGACATCACCCCTGAATGTCCCCTGAGTGTCCCCTGTGTCCCCACTAAGTGTCCCGTGTGCCCCCTGAGTGTCCTCGTGTCCCCGCAGGTTCGAGAAGCTGGACATCCTCCCTAGTGTCCCCTGTGTCCCCATGTCCCCACAGATTCGAGAAGCTGGATATCCGCCCTGAGTGTCCCCTGTGTCCTTCCAGAGTGTCCCCCCTGAGTGTCCCCGTGTCCCCGCAGGTTCGAGAAGGTGGACATAACCCCTGAGCGTCCCCCCCGAGTGTCCCCTGTGTCCCTCCAGAGTGTGTCCCCTGAGTGTCCCCCGAGTGTCCCCTGTGTCCTCCTTGAGTGTCCCCATGTCCCCGCAGGTTCGAGAAGCTGGACATCCCCCTGAGTGTCCCGTGTCCCCCCTGAGTGTCCCCGTGTCCCCGCAGGTTCGAGAAGCTGGACATCACGCCCAAGAGCGCTCAGAAGCTGAAGCCGGTGCTGGAGAAGTGGCTGCGGGAGGCGGAGCAGCGGCAGCGCGAAGGGCAGCAGCACCTGCTGGAGTTCGTGGGAGGCGAGCCGGGCAAGAAGCGCAAGCGGCGCACGTCCTTCACTCCGCAGGCGCTGGAGGCGCTGAACGCGCACTTCGAGCGCAACGCGCTGCCCACGGGCGCCGAGATCACCCGCATCGCGCAGGAGCTGCGCTACGAGCGGGAGGTGGTGCGCGTCTGGTTCTGCAACCGCCGCCAGACCCTCAAGAACACCAGCAAGCTCAACGTCTTCCACGTGCCCTGAGCCACCCCCCGGCCTCCTGCCATCAGCACTTTGGCCGCTGGTGCTGTCCCTCCGCCGCCACGCCCGCACCTGTGTCCACCTCCGGCGTCTCCCAGTGCGCTAAACTGGGAGTGCTGGGAGCGCCCCCGTGTCCCACCGACCTCCAGCCATCAGCACTTTGGCCACTGGTTTTGTCCCTCTGCCACCATGCGGTAACTGTGTCCAGGCCCTCACCTGTGTCCGCCCCCACCCTGCCCCTCAGCGACTCCCACGTGCCCTAAACTGGGAGCGCTGGGAGCTCCCCTGTGTCCTCCCAACCTCCTGCCATCAGCCATTGGTTCTGTCCCTGTGCCACCTGGTTCCTGGCACCACCCCCAGACCTGTGTCCATCACAGCTGTACCTGTGTCCACCACCCCCAGACCTGTGTCCATCACAGCTGTACCTGTGTCCAGCACCCCCACACCTGTGTCCACCACAGCTGTACCTGTGTCCAGCACCCCCAGACCTGTGTCCACCACAGCTGTACCTGTGTCCAGCACCCCCAGACCTGTGTCCATCACAGCTGTACCTGTGTCCAGCACCCCCACACCTGTGTCCGATACTCAATGTCTTCCACACACTCTGAACTAGGAACACTGGGGACATCCGGGTTCCCAGTCACAGTTCCCCCCGACCACCCGCCATCAGCACTTTGGCCATTGATTTGTCCCTTTGGCCACCTCTTTGTCGCTCTGCCCCGTGCCTGTACCTGTGCCCACCTGTGCCCACCTGTGCCTGTGCGTGTCTTCCCGTTCCCTCCTTATCACACGCGACCCGAGCGTGTTGCTGTGGCACCTTCCCCCACCTGTGACACGCGTGGTGACAGACCCCCGCCGCCCCCCCTCCAAGTGTCACATGCCCACCCAAAATCAGTGATTTCCATTTTTCTGGGTTTTGCCCTTTTTCCCGTGTTCCTGAGGTGATGTCACGGCTCACCAGGGGTGACCCCAAATTTATGTCACCCCCACGCTGGTTTTGCGGGTCCCCCACCTCGTGAGGGGCTTCTGGGGGTGATCCCCCACCTTGGGGACGTCCCGTGGGTGGATTTTGGGGACATCACCCCCGGGTTTGGGGGGCGTGAACCCCAAAACAGAGGCAGCGCCCCTTCCCCACCTCCCCCTGCCCTGAGCCTGGGGGCTTCCAGCGCCCCCGGGGAGCGATGGGAGGGGCGGTTTGGGGGTACGGGGTTCACCGGGGCGCCTGCGGGGGCCGCGGCAGACTGATGCACTTGATGTAGTGGTGTGAAATAAACAGTATTTTTCTTTTTTCTTTTCCTTTCCCCTTTTTTCAAGATTTGTGGGGCTGGGGGGCTCCTTCCTCCTCCTCGGCACGCCCGTCTGAGGCCGGCGCAGCTCAGCGCACGCCTGAGGCGGGAGCGGGACTCGAACCCGCGGCTCCGCAGGAGGCGCCGCACGGAGCGGAGCGCCGCTCGCCGCCAATCCCCGAGCAGCCTGCCTGGCGTGGAGCTGTCTATTGGCTATTGTGGCCGCCCGTCACGCCGCGAGGCGCGGTCCCATTGGCTGAGCACGGTAGAGGGGCGGGGCCATCCTCCCATCGGCGGGGGCTGGGCCACCGCCTCCATCTTGGCGGAGCGGCGCGTTTGGGGGTCCCGGCCCGGAGCGGGGGGGGCCGGGCCCGGACTGGGGCGGACGGGCTCCGATCAGGGGGCCCAGCCGGAACTGGGGGGTCCCGGCCTCGACTGGGGGGTCCCAGCTCGGATTGGGGGGTCCCAGCCAGGATTGGGGCGTTCCAGCGCGGAGCGCGGGTCCCAGCCGGAGGCAGCGCCCGCGGTGCTGGAGGGTTTTGGGGTGCAGCCCTTGGGGTCGGTCCGTAGAACTCGAGGCTCTCAGGGGTCCTGGGGTTCGGGAGACTTCCGAGGTGTTGCCTTTGAGGCGCCCCAAGGGCGGGGGTGCAGCCTCGGGGCTGTAGCGGGGTTTTGGCGTTCGCTCCCCCGTGGTAGCGGGTTTTGGGGGTCCCCAAATAAGTCACGGCAGGAGAGGGTCCTCAGGAGGTTTGGGGGGCTTCGGTACCCCCAGAAAACGGGGAGGCGTTGGGGTACCCCCAGGAGCCTCTGGGTTGGGGGTGACCCTGAGGAACCCCATTTTTGGGGTGACACTGAAGGCCCTGTTTTGGGGTGACCCCGAGGCCCATCGGTTTGGAGGTGTGACCCCCAAGGCTCCCTCACGCTTGAGGTGCCCCAAAGCCCCCTGGTTTTGGGGGGACCCCTGCAAGCCCGTTTTTGGGGTGACCGCAAGGACCCCCGTGTTTGGGCGTGCCCCAGCCCCAGCTTTTGACGTATCCCCCCATTTTTAAGTAACCCCTGACCCCCCATTTTTGGGGTGTCCCCAAGGCCGCCCGTTTCTGGAGTGACCACGGGAACCCCCTTTTTCTTGGGGGCGATCCTGACGACCCCCCGTATTTGGGGGTGAGCCGGCAGCCGTTTTGGGGGTACCCTGCGGGCCATGGCGTGGGCGCTGAAGCTGCCGCTGGCGGATGAGGTGATCGAGTCGGGGCTGGTGCAAGATTTCGACGCCAGCCTCTCGGGGATCGGGCAGGAGCTCGGCGCCGGCGCCTACAGCATGAGGTACCGGGGACCCCAAAACAGACAGGGCACCCCAAAACAGACAGGGCACCGCAAAACACCGCGGGGAAGGCAGGGGCCGTGTGGGGAGTGGGGAGTCCCAAAATGAGCTGGAGGTTGAAGGTGCTGGGCAGCGCCTCAGTACCTGCAGCAGCAGGGGAACCCAGAATGTCCAGAGGCACCCCAAAATCTCCATGGGTCCCCAAAATTCCCAAGCGAAACTCCAAAATCTCCAGGGGTCCCCAAAAGGAAAACCCCAAAATCTCCAGGGGTCCCCTGAATCCTGGGGGCTCCCCAGGATCTCCAGAAGGGATCTCAAATCCCCAGTGGAGGCTTCAGAATCTCTGGGGAACCCCAAAATCTTGTGAGGTCCCTGAATCTCCAGAGGGATCCCAAAGTCTCTGGGGGTCCCCAGAATGGCAGGGGATGCCAGGAGCATCGGGAACCCCAAAAAGTGCCAAAGTTGGGGCACCAAGGGGGGCATGGGGTCAGATTGAGAGGGAAATGGGGGCGTTGGGGTGGAGTTGGAGCTGGGATGGAGTAGGGATGGAGTTGGGAAGAAGTAGGGAGATAGTAACTGTTGGAATTATGGCTGAAGTAATGCACAGAACTGTGTTTGGAGCTGGGATGGATTCAGGATGGATTTGGCATGCCATAGGAATGGATTTGGGATGCAGTAGGGATGGATTTGGCATGCCATGGGAATGGATTTGGGCTGGATTCAGGATGCAGTTGGGCTGGAGCTGTGGTTGGAGTAGGGAAGGAGCAGGGGTGGAATTACAGTGGGAATTGTGGTTGTTGGAGTGGTTGCAGCCAGGATTAGGAGTGCTTACAGGTGCACCCCTGGTGCTCACAGGTGTGTTCAGATGGCCACAGGTGTATTTAGGTGAGCAGGTGGCACCTGAGGACAGATGTTCGGGGCACACCTGCAGTGCTGGGCTCAGGCAGGGTCCAGAGGCAGAGCCGGGTTTCAGGGGCGGCTCTTCCCGCAGGTACCAAGGCCCAGGTTGGATTGAGGGGGTCCCTGACCCTGCCCCCCCAGCTCACCTGTCTCAGGTGACTCCCTGTCTCCACAGCGACGTCCTGGCTCTGCCCATCTTCAAGCAGGAGGAGTCCAGCCTGCCCCCGGAGAACCAGGACAAGCTGCTGCCCTTCCAGTACGTCCTGTGCGCCGCCACCTCCCCCGCCGTCAAACTGCACGACGAGACCCTCACCTACCTCAACCAAGGTGAGGCCACACCTGTGCTGCACAGGTACCCCTGGGAACCACCCCCAGGGGAATATTCTGCCTGTGGAAGTTGTTGTTTCCCAGGGGAAATTGCCGATTTCTGGGTTGTGCCTGTTGGGAAATGGGAACTTCACCTGGCGTGTGGTTTACACACCACCTGTGTGGCGGTGCCTTTACCTGGCTGTGCTCTGCCAGGTGGAGCATGAGTCACCTGGGGGGTCTCACCTGGTTGAAGTGTGGGTACTGGAAGGTGGTAACAGGTGTGTGCAGGGTGGATACAGGTGTGTGTAAGGTGTACCTGTACAGGTGTGTGGAGAGGATTGCAGTTGTGTGTAAGGTATATCTGGACAGGTGTATGCAGGGTGGATACAGGTGTGCGTAAGGTGTATCTGTACAGGTGTGTCTCTACAGGTGTACAAGGTTACAGGTGTGTGTAAGATGTATCTGGACAGGTGTGTATAAGGTGTATCTGTACAGGTGTGTGCAGGGTGGTTACAGGTGTGTATAAGGTGTATCTGTACAGGTGTGTGCAGGGTGGTTACAGGTGTGTGTAAGCTGTACCTGTACAGGTCAATGCTGGGCAGCTCTGTAGGATGGGAGTTACAAGTTCAGGCTGTACCTGCTGCGTTCAGGTACACCTGGAAGCTCTGGGTTGGTGGGACCCCAAATGACCGAGGAGCTCAGGTGACAGGTACAGGTAACAGAAAAGCCTCAGGTGCCCTCCTGCCCCCAGGTCAATCCTACGAGATCCGGATGTTGGACAACAGGAAGCTTGGGGAGCTGCCTGAGATCAACGGGAAGCTGGTGAAGGTGAGCAGAGAGCACAGGTGCCCCTGGCCAGGTGTGCCCATCCCGGCCAGGTGCTCTCCAGGGCCCTGTACCTGGTTCTGGGGGGAGGGTGGTTCCCTTTGCCCCTTTGTGGCACAGGGAAGGGCCGCACATCTGGCCAGGTGTGCCAGGGCAGCTCCAGGTGAGATGTTTCCCCCTTCCCCAGAGCATCTTCCGGGTGGTTTTCCATGACCGGCGGCTGCAGTACACGGAGCACCAGCAGCTGGAGGGCTGGAGGTGGAACAGACCTGGCGACAGGATCCTGGACATAGGTGAGTCTCACCTGGCTGGGGCAGGTGGGGGGTCCCAGGTGGGCCTCACCTGTTCCCCCCACAGATATCCCAATGTCCGTGGGGATCATCGACCCCCGCGCGAACCCGACACAGCTCAACACCGTGGAGTTCCTGTGGGATCCAGCCAAGAGGACCTCAGTCTTCATCCAGGTAAGGGCAGGTGGGCTCTGTCCCACACCCAGGTGAGGAACAGGTGGGCTCTGTCCCACACCCAGGTGAGGCACAGGTGGGCTCTGCCTCACATCCAGGTGAGGCACAGGTGGGCTCTGTCCCACACCCAGGTGAGGCACAGGTGGGCTCTGTCCCACATCTGTGTAAGGCACAGGTGGGCTCTGCCTCACACCCAGGTCAGGTACAGGTGGGCTCTGCCTCACATCCAGGTCAGGTACAGGTGGGCTCTGTCCCACATCCAGGTGAGGTACAGGTGGGCTCTGTCCCACACCCAGGTGAGGCACAGGTGGGCTCTGCCCCGCAGCAGTGTTCCCACAGGGAGCTCACCTGTCCGCAGGTGCACTGCATCAGCACGGAGTTCACGCTGCGCAAGCATGGCGGCGAGAAGGGCGTTCCCTTCCGCGTGCAGATCGACACCTTCAGGGAGAACGAGAGCGGCGAGTACACGGAGCACCTGCACTCTGCCAGCTGCCAGATCAAGGTGTTCAAGGTACCTGCAGGCCCCTCCCACCTGGACTTACCTGTCCCAGTTTGTGCTGGGGGCTGCTGGTGCTTCTTAAACCTCCCACCTTTGGGAACAGCAGCAGGTGATGGGAGGGGTCATTCCTGCTATGGTCACACCTCGGGGTACCTGTGACTCCATCCCACCTGTGACACCCCCAGAATCTCACCTTGGCTCCTCTTTTCTCACCTGTTTACCTCAGGGGGTCAGTGGGGTTTGGGTCCTGCTCTGCGCTCCCCTGGTCCACCTGGGCCAAATTCCTTCACCTGTGAGTGCAGGTACAGCCAAGTTTAAGGGAATTTCCTCAGAGGTCTGCCAAGAGGAACACCTGGATACCTGTGAATGTTCCACATCTGTGCTTCCCTTGGGATTTGAGTGAGATCCCCCTGATTTTGGGTGGAGGAGGGGCCCAGGTGTTCAAGGTGTGGCAAAGTCAAGGCCAACCCTGTGAGCTCATGTCCAGGTGCAGTTTGTCCCCCCAAAATGCCATCTCCTGCCTGGGTGATGTAGATGTGGAAGACACAGCCCAGGTGTATTCAGGTGGTTACAGGTGTCTGCAGAGAGGTTACAGGTGTGCACAGGGGGTTGTAGGTGTGCACCAAGTGCATACAGGTGTATTCAGATGGTTACAGGTATCCTCAGGTGATTACAGGTGTATTCACGTTGTCACACCCCCACTCCTGCAGAGGCCGTCGGGACAAGCTTTTCCCAAAACTGCTCTATTTCCCTCTGTTGAGCACCAAGAAGGCTGAGTCACCTGTGTCACCTGTGAGTTTCCCACACACCTGTCCTGGCCTGTCCCTTTTCCAGCCCAAGGGAGCCGACCGGAAGCAGAAGACGGATCGGGAGAAGATGGAGAAGAGAACGCCCCACGAGAAGGAGAAGTACCAACCCTCCTATGAGACCACCATCCTCACCGAGGTGAGCTCACCTGCCTCACCTGGTTGCCAGGGAGCAGGTGCTGCTGCGAGAGCTTTGCTCAAGGTGTTCATACCTGCCAGGCAAAACTGGGGACAGAGAAGGTGCTTTTGTATCTGAAAAAGGGATTTGGGGACATTCTTCACCTGAGCTGGGCAGATGTGTGCAGGGCCAGGTGTGTGGATGGTTCCAGGTGTGTGCAGGTGTGTATGTGCAGTGCAGGTGTGTGCAGGAGCAGCCCAGGTGTGAGTAGGGCTAGGTGTGTGCATGGTTCCAGGTGTGTGCAGATGTCTGTGTGCAGTGCAGGTGTGTGCAGGTGCAGTCTCAGGTGTATCCAGGGGTGCAAAAGTCCCAGGTGCACAAGTCCTAGGTGTGTGCAGTTGTGTATGTGCAGATATGTGCAGGTACAATCCCGGGTGTGTGTGTGGAGTGCAGGTGTGCACAGGTGTGTGCAGGTGTAGTCCCAGGTGTATGCAAGTGTGTGTGTGTGCAGTGCAGGTATGTCCAGGTGCAGTCCAGGTGTATGCAGGCACAGTCCCAGGTGTGTGCAAGTGTGTGTGTGTGTGTGCAGTGCAAGTGTGCACAGGTGTGTGCAGGAGCAGCCCAGCTGTGTGCAGGCATGTGTGCGCAGCCCAGGTGTGTGCAGGTGTGTGTGCGCAGCCCAGGTGTGTGCAGGTGTGTGTGTGCAGCCCAGGTGTGTGCATGTGCAGCCCAGGTGTGTGCAGTGCAGGTGTGCACAGGAGTGTCAGGTGCAGTCCAGGTGTATGCAGGCACAGTCTCAGGAGTGTGCACGGTTCCAGGTGTGTGCAGGTGTGTGTGTGCAGGCATGTGTGTGCAGCCCAGGTGTGTGCAGGAGCAGCCCAGGTGTGTGCAGTGCAGGTGTGCACAGGAGTGTCAGGTGCAGTCCAGGTGTATGCAGGCACAGTCTCAGGAGTGTGCATGGTTCCAGCTGTGTGCAGGTGTGTGTGTGCAGTGCAGGTGTGTGCAGGAGCAGCCCAGCTGTGTGCAGGTGTGTGTGTGCAGCCCAGGTGTGCAGGAGCAGCCAGGCACACCTGTGCTCACCTGCCGTGTCCGCAGTGCTCGCCCTGGCCCGAGGTCACCTACGTCCCCAACACGCCGTCCCCCGGCTTCAACAGCTCCCACAGCAGCTTCTCCATCGGGGACGGGTGAGTGGGTGGACACTGGGGACGGGGTGGGCAGTGACCCCAGTGACCTCAGCGACATCCCAGTGACCCCAGTGACCCCAGTGCCATCCCAGTGCCATCCCAGTGACCCCAGTGATCCCAGTGACCCCAGTGCCATCCCAGTGACCCCAGTGCCATCCCAGTGACCCCAGTGATCCCAGTGACCCCAGTGCCATCCCAGTGACCCCAATGCCACCAATGACCCCAGTGATCCCAGTGACTCCAGTGACATTCCAGTGAACCCAGTGACATCCCAGTGACCCCAGTGATCTCAGTGACCCCAGTGACCCCAGTGACATCCCAGTGACCCCAGTGATCCCAGTGCCATCCCAGTGACCCCAATGATTCCCAGTGCCATCCTAGTGATCCAAGTGACCCCAGTGACACCAGTGCCATCCTAATGACCCCAGTAACCCCAGTGACACCAGTGACCCCAGTGCCAGCCCAGTGACCCCAGTGACACCAGTGCTGTCCCAGTGACAACAGTGACATCCCAGTGACCCCAGTGACACCAGTGCCATCCCAGCAACCTCAGTATCACCCCAGTGTCATCACAGTGCCATCCCGGTGACCACCCCAGTGCCATCCAGTGACAGTGACCCCAGTGTCCCACTGGGACAGTGACCCCAGTATCCCAGTGCCAGGACCCCCAGTATTGTCCCAGTGACCCCAGTACGCTTTGGGACAGGTATCCCAGTATGATCCTGTGTCGAGTTCTCGTGTCCCAGTGTCCCCAGTATCCCAGTGACCCGTGTCCCTCTGTCCCCAGCAGTGGGTCCCCGAGCCACCAGCCTGACCCCCCCGCACCCCTGGCTGACGTAAGTACCTGCCCAGGTACCTGCCCAGGTACCCCTGGGGGGCTCCCCAGGGAAACACCTCCGGTCACCTGCAAACACCTGGGAGGCCACGGCCCTCCTGTGCCCACCTGGGGGGTGGAATTCACACCTGAGCTCACCTGTGCCTCAGGGGAAACACTTCCACATCACCTGGAAACATTCCCAGGTCACCTCTGAGCTCATCACCTCATCCCACCTGCTCGGGGGGGTCATTTCACACCTGTACTGGCCCAGCCTGAGCTCACCTGTGCCCCTGGCTGAGAGCAAACACTTGACCTGGTCACCCAGGTCACCTGGCAGCACCTGTGTCCCCCCCTGTCCCCCCAGACGCTGCTGCCCACCTGGACCCCGCAGGAGGCACAGCAGTGGCTGCACCGCAACCGCTTCTCCACCTTCTCACGGCTCTTCAGGAACTTCTCAGGTGAGTCCCGCCCCTCACCTGGGCTGGGTCACCTTCCCTTACCTGGGCTGGGTCACCTCCACACACCTGAGCCAGGTCACGTTCCCTCACCTGGGCTGGGTCACCTCATCTGGGCTGGGTCACCTCACCTGGGCTGGGTCACCTCCGCACACCTGAGCCAGGTCACCTTCCCTCACCTGGGCTGGGTCACCTCCCCTGGGCTGGGTCACCTCACCTGAGCCAGGTCACCTTCCCTCACCTGGGCTGGGTCACCTCACCTGGGCCAGGTCACCTCACCTGGGCTGGGTCACCTCCACACACCTGAGCCAGGTCACCTTCCCTCACCTGGGCTGGGTCACCTCCCCTGGGCTGGGTCACCTCACCTGAGCCAGGTCACCTTCCCTCACCTGGGCTGGGTCACCTCACCTGGGCCAGGTCACCTCTCCTCACCTGGGCTGGGTCACCTCCACCCCCTCACCTGGGCCAGGTGAGATTGGCCAAATCCCTGTTTTTATAACCCAGTCTAATGTCTCACCTGGCCCCGTCTCCCCCAGCTCACCTGGCACAGGTAACACAAGAGGGGCTGATTTTGGGGAAAATGGAGCTGGAAAATGGCAATTTGGGGAAAAGGAGGTGAAAATGGATGATGTGGGGACAATGAAGCTGAAAAATGGATGTTTGGGGATAAAAGGCTGGTTTTGGGGAAAACCAGCTGAAAATGCCAGTTTTGGGGAAAACAGAGGAGGAGAATCTTGAATTCAGGCAAAGATGATGGGCTGGAAAATGCTGATTTTAATGAAAGTGAAACTGGAAAATGACAATTTTGGGAGGAAACAAAAGGTGAAGAATGTTGATTTTGAGGAAAACTGAGATGAAAAATGCCAATTATGGACAAAATTAAGGTGAAAACCTGACTCTGGTGAATTTGGGCTAAAGCAAACTTGGAAAATGGCAGTTTGGGGGAAGACTGAGCTGAAAAATGCCAAGTTGGGGAAAAATAGGGCAAAAAATAGCTGATCTGGGGAAAACAAAGCTGGGAAATGCCGAGTTTGAGATAACCAAGCTGAAAACTGCTGATGTGGGGGAAAACAGATGGAAAATGTAGAATTTGGGGCAAATCAGGCTGCAAATTGCTGATTTGGGGGAAAATGAAGCTGAAAAAGTGGTGATTTGGGGGGAGGAAAGGCTGAAAGTGATGATTTTGAGGGAAACTGAGCTGGAAAATAAGAACTGGAGAAAAGAGAGGTGGAAAATGCAGATTTTAGGAAATTTGAAGTTGAATAAATGCTGGTTTGGAGATAACAAAAAATGGTAATTTGAGGGAAAGCAAAGCAAAGCTGGGAAAGGCTGATTTGGAGGAAAAGCAGGTGAGAAATCCTAATTCTGGGCAAGCAGAGGAGAACTTGGGGTGAGTTTGGGGTGAGTTGGGGTGAGTTGGGGTGAATTCAGGTGAGTTGGGGTGAATTTGGGATGAATTTGGGGTGAGTTTGGGTGAATTTGGGGTGAGTTTGGGTGAATTTAGGTGGGTTGGGGTGAATTTGGGGTGAGTTTGGGTGAATTCAGGTGAGTTGGGGTGAATTTGGGATGAATTTGGGGTGAGTTTGGGTGAGTTTGGGGTGAGTTGGGGTGACTTTGGGGTGAGTTTGGCCCGTGGGGGTTTGACAGGGGCAGATCTGCTGAAGCTGACGCGGGAGGACGTGATCCAGATCTGCGGCCCCGCCGACGGCATCCGGCTCTTCAACGCCCTCAAGGGCAGGTGAGGGGCTGGGGCTCACCTGGGGGGGCTGGGGCACACCTGGGGAACTAGGATTCACCTGGAGGGGCTGGGACACACCTGGCCCAGTCTTTTCCCATCCAAGTCAGGAATTGAGGGGAACTTTGGGAGTGGAAGTTCAGGTGGGAGAGAGGAGTTGGGAATTAGGAATTATTTTACTTTGGGAGTCCAGGAATGGGGCAGAAGCCAGGAATTCCTGTTGATCCAGGTGCAGTTACCTGCCCAGAAAGTTCCCAAAAAGGGGATGGTGCTCACGGCTTCCCCTCAAAAGCAGGGCCTTGCCCCAGGGCTTTGACACACCTGGAGCATTTTGGAAGGCTGAGAGGGACAGAGTGTCCAGGTGGGAATGTCTGGGAAGCACCATCCAAGATACTGGGATAGGGGAGGGCATTCCAGGTGGGAATTCCAGGTGGGAATTCCAGGTGGGAATTCCTGCCCCATGGCACCATGGAATGCGGACCCAGGGTCACCCTGAGGGGACACCTTGGGATTGGCCAGGTGGAGACAGCCAGAAGAGTTTCCTTGTGGGAGGAGCTTGTCCAGCTCCTCCTGAGGACACCTGGCAGGGGCAGGGGCTGGGGAGGGGGAGCCCAGGTGACCCTCACCTGTCGCAGGATGGTGCGGCCCCGCCTGACCATCTACGTGTGCCAGGAGTCCCAGCAGGTGAGGGACCCCCAGCACGAGCACGAGGACGGCGACGGCAGCGCCGGCACCTTCTTTGGTGAGGGGGACAGGGGTCACACCTGAGGGGGTGGGGATCACACCTGGGGTCACACCTGGGGCAGCAGGGATCACAGCTGGGGGGGTGGGGATCACACCTGGGGGGGATTGGGGGGGTCTGGGTCACACCTGGGGGGGATTGGGGTGTTTGGGTCACACCTAGGGGAGCAGGGATCACACCTGGGAGAGCAGAGATCACACTTGGGGAGGGATTGGGGAGCAGGGATCACACCTGGGGGGGGATTGAGGGTCTGGGATCACACCTTGGGGGGATTGGGAATCTGGAATCACACCTGGGGGCTCAGGAAACAGGGATGTGCTGGCAGCTGTTTCCAGCAGAGCACCTGCCCACAGGTGCTCAGCACCCAATGGCCCCACCCCCTCGTGAGCTCTGACATGAGCCCTCACCTGTGCTCTGACATGGGCCCCTTCCCCACCTGACCCCTGCTCACCTGTACCCTTGCCTCTGTCCCCACCTGTGAGCACAGAGCTCACCTGGGCTCTCTGTACACCTGGGGGACCTGCCCACTCCCCTCAGGCCAAGGTGCCAAAAATGCCACCCCCGACCCCAGATTTCCCTCTGTGCCACCACACAGGTGTTGACATCTCACCTGTGGCGAGCCAGGTCTGGGGACACCTGTGAGAACCCAGGTGCTTCCCCCAGTACCTGGGGAGGGCTGGGGAGGGGCTGATTTTCCAGCATTCTCACCTGCTGAGAATAAAACCCACCTGGAGCAGGCCAGGTGAGGCTGAGAGGTTTTTGGGGCCAGGTGTGTAAATCCCGCACAGGACACAGGTGATAGGTAGGTCCCTGTTCTGAGGCACAGCTGAGCCCAGCTGTGGAAGGCACACGTGGGCAGGTGTGAGCACACCTGAGCTCTCCCTGCAGTGTACCACTCTGTGTACCTGGTGTGAGCACACACCTGAGCTCTCCCTGCAGTGTCCCTGGTGTGAGCACACACCTGAGCTCTCCCTGCAGTGTACCTGGTGTGAGCACACACCTGAGCTCTCCCTGCAGTGTCCCTGGTGTGAGCACACACCTGAGCTCTCCCTGCAGTGTCCCTGGTGTGAGCACACACCTGAGCTCTCCCTGCAGTGTACCACGCCGTGTACCTGGAGGAGCTGACGGCGGCTGAGCTGACGGAGAAGCTGGCGCAGCTGTTCCGTGTCCCCGCCCAGCACATCCAGCACATCTACAAACAGGGGCCCACGGGCATCCACGTGCTGGTCAGCGACGAGGTAACGCCCACCTGCCCCAGAGGTACACCTGGGGAGGCAGGAAGGAGCCCCTGGAGGCTCAGGTCAGGAAATGGGATCACCAGGGATCACCTGCGCAGGTGTTGGGAAGGGAGCGAGGAAGGAGTGAAATAAAACCAACTGGTGCTTCCAAAGCTCCCACCTGAGCTCCCACCTGATTCCCACCTGGGCTCCCACCTGAGCTCCCACCTGAGCTCCCACCTGGGCTCCCACCTGAGCTCTCACCTGAGCTTCCACCTGAGCTCCCACCTGGGCTCCCACCTGAGCTTCCACCTGAGTTCCCACCTGGGCACCTCCACCCCTTTAGAGCCCAAACCCCTCCCAACAACCCCTGATTTGGTGGTGTTTTGGGGTTTTTTTTTCAGATGATCCAGAACTTCCAGGATGAGTCCTGCTTCGTCCTGGACACCATGAAAGGTGTGTGAGTACCTGGGGCCGTGTTTGGGCCACACCTGTGTCAGATGTCCTCACCTTCCCTCACCTGCTGTGGAGTGACCTTGGCTTCCTTTGCAGCCGAAACCAGCGACAGCTACCACATCATCCTGAAATAGGGGGCCAGGTGAGGGACAGCTGAGGAGCACCTGCAGCCTCCCAGCACACCTGGAGACCCTCCACTCCCGGCAAGAGGACACAAGCAGCCATCTGGGAACCCCCAGGTGTTGTCACTTGGCCACCCTCCTCAGAGGGAACACCTGGAAACCCTCTGGAGAGCCCCCAGGTGTGGTTACCTGGCAGCCCTTCCCACAGGTGACTCCTGGCATGGACAGGATGCTCCATCGCTGGAGCTCTGAGGCACCAAGTGTTCACCCACCTGGGACAGGTGTTGCCTCCAGGTGTGTGCAGGTGTGAAGTGACCTCAGAAGGTCATCAAGAATTCCAGATGCAGATTTAATTATGGAAAATTGGAGGATAAAGGAATAACTCTCAGGGGGGTGGGGAGGGGAACGGACATTGCTGCGTGTTTTGGGGAGAAAAGCAAAGATTTCGCTATTTCTGCTGAATATGTGAAGTGATTGAAGTGGCTCCTGGCAGGTGTCCAGGTGAGGGATCTGCCCAGGTGAGGGAGATCCATCCCCAGATCCCTCATCCCTGGATGCTCCAGGTAATACTGGCCTCAGCCATTTCCAGGCAAAAAAATCAAGAAAAAAGACAACATAAACCAAGGCTTTGATTTGAATAAAGCCAGGGTGGGATCCAGGTGAGGCAAGTCCTGGCTCAGGTGACAATCGTGACAATCTGGCCAGTGCAGGGGGTCACCTCACGACTTCCCCAGGGCTGAGCAGCACCTCAAATCACCCCAAACATCTCCCCAAATCATCCCCAAGACCACACAAAAATCACTCAAAACCACCCCCAAGTAATCCCCCAAATCACTCCAAACTACCCCAAAGTCACCTCCAAAAATCTGCCAAATCACCCCAAGATGGCCCCAAAATCACCTTGACATATTCCTGAATCTTACCCAAATTACCCCGTCACCCCCCAAAGTTACCTCAGAATCATCCACTAATTACCTAAATCACTTAAAATCCATCCACAAATCACCCCAAATCAACCCCAAATCCCCCATGCCCCAGGGAGTGTCAAAGGTGGAGCACCCCAGGGTGGGGACACACCTGGAGGAGGGCCTTTATTTGCAGGTTTTAGCTGGGATTTCGCCTGGAAAAGGCAAGGCTGGGGGCGCTGAGGGACCTTTAATTTCCCTTTCATCAGTCAGTAACTCTGAGATGTGACCTCAATTCCGTGCCCTCCTCCCCCACACTCCACACCACACCCAGGCCCCGCCGGGGGCACAAAAGGCAGCAGTGAAGAAAGGTGAAAAAAGGGAAAAAAAAAAAAAAAAAAAAAAAAAAAGGGAGGAAAGAAGAATTTACTGGAAACAGCAAGGAGATAAATAAACAGAACAGCAACCCTGGGGGTCCTGGCCACAACCAGGACACTGCCCACCCCTCACTGCACACCATCCGTGTCACTCCTGACTCCACACCTTCCGCTTGTCCTTCATTCTGCACCATCCAGCTCACACCGGGGTTCCCACGTGTTCCCGCCGTACCCACATTTATACACACAGGAGTGTACACACGTGTTTACACCAGCAGAGTTTCGTCCCCACGGTCCCTGGCTGGCCCAGGGGTCTGTTGAGGTCGGTCAGTGCTGGCTGTCCGTGTGTCCACCCTGGATCTCTCCCAGGACACCAGGGCTGCTGTGTGTCAGCTGGTGGCTGCATCCAGAGCTCCCAGCTGAAGCGGCCCATCCTCATCATCCACGGCAAACGCTGCCAGTGTGATCCACAGCCAACGTGTCACAGTTCCACATTCCGGACTGTTCTCACCCCAAAATCAAAGCCCCTCAAGGGACATTTGTGTTTCCCTGTCCTCTGCATCTCCCACCAGGTGCACCCAGGTCCACCCAGTCCCAAAGGATGGGTTTGCCTTTTGTCTGGGTTTGAAAGACAGGTATCTGCTAGGGAGGGGCAGGGCCTCCCTTCGGAATGGGGAATTCAAATCCCGTCCCTCCAAATTATGATAATATAGAAAATTAAAAGCGCTTTCAGGCAGTATGGGGATAGGAATAACAATTCTTTACTAGTACATATAACAAAGCAAACGAAAACAACTACAGCATTAATAACAAAAAGAGTACCAAGAGCCTTGAGGGCTGTGCTTCACAAAAACCCAGGGCAGTTTGGTCTCGGTGCCTTTGTAGGATCCTCAGAGCACCGAGCTGGAGCAGTGAAGGCCCGGGCTGGTGGCTGGGATGGCAGGATGTCCCTGCAGGCAGGGGCAGGGTGTCCCGGCAGGGCAGGGGGGTACAGGGTCATGCTGTAGCAAGAGCAGCAGCCTGAAGAAGCCGTGATGGGCAGGGCAGGGCTGGCTCAGCTCCAGCAGGGCGGCAGAGGAGCTCAGAATTCCTGAGGACACGAGCAGGTGATGGTAGATTTCCAGGGCCGAACTTTCTGGTGACAGTGAACTCGTCCCGCAGCAAGCAGCAGCGTGGCCGTGTCCTCTCCGATGTGATACCGAGAGCAAAAGCACAAAACTTCCTCCAGCTCTGTCCTTTACCTGCTCCAAAACTCACCTTATCTCCCCTCCGAACTTTCAGTTGCCTCCTTCTTTTTGGCCAAGCACACTTAACCATCCAGTACTTAATCTCCTAGTAACTTATGGGGAAAAAATTCTTTAGAGTGAAAGAAGAACAAACCTAACCCTAAACACCTTTGCTCGAGGCAGGACTGATTCAAACTCTTCCCTGACACATTCCTCATGTGCACCACAGGGACTTTGTTCCCTTCTGTGGCACCTGGGGCTCGCACTGCACAGGGCTGGTTCCACTGGTGCAGCCTCGGCTGTTCCCTGACCAGGTGACCTTCCCTAACTGCACATCCCGAGGTGTGAGGGTCCCACCTGCACCGCCTTCAGTGGTTTTAACAGCCCATGGCACCGTTCCAGTCTCCCAGGGCTGGTGGCTGACAGGACTGTGACTCCCCAGCCCATCCTGAGCTCTCTGGCCCAGGTGTCCATGGGGCCATTCTTGGAATGAGTCCCCTTGTCCAACTCTGTTCTTCCAACCCTCCCGTGCTGCCATGGGACTCGTTTTCCGAGGCCCAGGATACTGGGCTGGTGTTCCAGGCAGTGGTGAGATGCTCAGGCTCCATCCCCAGCCATCCCCTGGAGCCTCCTGCCATTCCCAGCCCATGGTGCTGGCCTTGGTGGCTCTGAGGTGCTGTGGTGCCATCGGTGTGCCAGGCCCCACACTGAGATTGGGGTGGCTGCCCCCAGACCACGGGGGCTTCACCCGCTTGGCCCTGCTCAACCACAGCTCCCTTTTCCCAGCTGTGGATCACCACGGATGCAGCAGCCATGGCTAATTCCATCCTTCCCTCACAAGCCCCTCAGGATGGGGCATTTCTTCCCCGATGACCTGAGGCATCACGGGGACGCCAAGCTGGAAATGACTGTCCTTTGTGCTGCCAGTCCAGATGTCCCTGTCACACCCATATCTCAGCCCCCATGCACCTGGCCGTCGTGCTGCTCCCCATCAGTGTGGCTCTCAGGCACACGGTGGCTTTTCATGGTCACCTCCTCCACCTGGGCAGCGATGTCCTGCCATCTTGGGCAGCCCAGATGAGCTTCCCTCTGGGCTACCAGCTGACCTTTGACCTTTTCTCATCGTGCCAGCCACTCCCACAGAGCGTTTGTTACCATCCACAATTCTCTTCTCTCGCTCAGCAATATCCAAAGACAGCTGGATGGCTTCCAGCTCTGCAACCTTGACTCGATCCCCCGTGTCCCTCAGCAGCTTTCCCAGCTCACTGCACGGGGCTCTGTACAGCAGCTTTCCATCTCCTGCTGGTCCCTGCGGGATCTAGCAGTGAGGAGTGCATCGTGTCTCGCTCCCCAGTAGCTGGTTATATGGTGGGACCTCCTCAGCACCTTCTCTGATGAAAATATTTTGAAATTTTCACCTTCAGGCCAGTTTGTGATGATTCCCTGGATTAGGATTTCCTGTCTGAGCTCGCTGTGTAATCAGTGCAATCCACTTGCTCCACTTGGCATCAGCTGCATGGTTTGTGAGAAGCGCTTTCCCTGTGAACATCCAGCCCAGCACTGGCAGTTGGGTGCCACAAGCAGCAAAACTTCAGTGCCCATCATGTCTGAGGCAGCTCAAACACCTTCATAGGTTGCTCAGATCCCTCTCTGGAGTGCAGCAGGCCTTGGGTCCTCTGTATCCCCAAATCCAGAACTCCAGATGTCTCCCTTGGGTGTCCCCAAATCCCCCCTGCCAGAGGCTCCAGGCAGGACCATTCTCCTTGGCCCTGGGGTAGGGCACATTCTTCACGTCCTGACTGGCCCAAGAGCTCCTGCAGAGCAATCTGTTTGATCTGACCAAATGTTTGTTGTTGTTGTTCAGGGCCCACGGGAAATCCTGCTTCTTTTCTGTCACAAGGCTGACAGCCTGGGTGTAATCTGGGATGCGCATCCTCCAAAGCCCCACAGGGCCAGAAAAGCCTCTGTTTCTTCCTTGCTGCTCAGTGGGAACACAGCAGTTTATCTTATTAACACCTCTCTTGGAATCATGTCACCACTTCACCCCCAGGAACTGAACTTCCTGAGCAGGCCCTTGACTTTACTTTGTACAGAGGCAAAACCTGCTTTCAGGAGGAGGTGGATGATCTCCCTTTTCCCAAAAACTTCCTCTGCTGTGTTCCCCCACAGTGTCATCGATGTACTGCAGATGTCCTGGAGCCTCACCCTTCTCCAGTGCAGCCTGGATCAGTCCATGGCAGATGGTGGGGCTGTTTCCACCCCTGGGGCAGTCGGTGCCAGGGGTACTGCACGCCCCTCCGGGTGAAAGCAAACCTTGGCCTCAGAGGAATGGGGAAAAATGCGTTGGCAATGCCTGTGGTGACACCACTTTGCTGCCTTAGACTGTGTCTTGGTTTGGAAAGACAGGCGTCTGCCAGGGAAAGCTGGAGTTTCCCTTGTAATGGAGAATGTAAATCCCTCCCTCTTCCAAATTATTATTATAATTTTGCAATTAAAGGCTTTTCAGGCAAAACTTTGGGAATAGGAATAACAGTTCTTTACTAAAAATACTAAGAATACAAATGTAGTAGTACAAAAAACAAGGAAACAAACAAACAAAAAAAAAAATCCTAGAAACCCTGCCAGAGTCAGAAATCCAAGCTGACACCCTGTTGGTCAGGGTGCTGGAAGTGGTCCAAAGCGAGGCCTCCTGGAGTGGCAGATGTGGTTCTCTTGGAGTAGGGATGGTCCTGAAGGAAAGGGTCCAGTAATGGCAATATGAGTCCAGTCTTCCTCTGGGAATCCAGTGGAAAACCAGAGCACCTGGTGTTCCTTCACCTCAGGTTGTATCTGGGTAGGAACAGTTTGGCTCCCTCCATTGGGTGGAGCACCTCACAATGGGATGATGTAATGTGTGATGTCATTGGTGAGCCTTGATGGCCCAGTAACAGAAGATATCCCCACAGAGGAGATACGGAACACTGAGATGATGTAATGTGTGATGTCATTGATGAGCCTTTACAGCCCATTACCAAAAGATATTCCCCAGAGGGTGGAAAGAGATAAGGAACAATCCCCCACCCGGTTTTAACAGCTCCCATTATCAGAAGGCAGCCGCCCCCTCCCCCTGGAGATACAAGAGAGAAAGAAAACCCTTCCCCAGCCAGATTCAACAGATGGAATAGAATAAGCATCTTTCGGTTAGACAGACCACCCTGGAGCGGCAGCTCGTCCAGCACAGCAGGTGTCAGTGGTGGTGTGACCTCATTCAGGCCACTCCACTGTCGGTGTCCATCTCCACTGGACACTCCCAGGCCGTGTGGGTCTCCCGAAGGGTGAGCGAGCCTTGCTGAGCTCTCCCTGGCTCTCCCGTTCATGGATCTTCCAGGGGTGGGGATCCTGCAGCCGTGGTGGGTGTGGGGCTGCCAAGGTGAGGATGGTGGTGGTTGGTACCTGCTCTTCTTCAGCCCTCATCAGCCCCAAGGCCAGGAGGGTCCTCTGAGAGACAGGCAAGGTGTTCAGTTTGTAATGATGCCTTCTGTCCCCACAGCAGCTGGCCCCAAAGGCCACCCACGTCCCCTGTGATGCCTTGGAGTGGTTACCTAGAACAGAGGCCAGACAAGGTTAAGAGAATAAAAGTGGGTATTTATTAAAGGCCTTCAGTGGCTGCACCTTGGGCAGTCAAAAGCCTCCAAGAGCGGTTACACCCAAGATGGACCATGGTCACGAGTTTTTCACACTTTTATAAGTTTGGTCCATTTGCATATTGGGAATTAATTTTCCGATTACAGCTTCAGGTAACGAAATCATCTACCCCAAGTTTGCTCCTCCCCAACTCACTTTTGTTTGTACTTTCTGGAGCCTGAAACAGCGAGGTGTCCTTGAGGTGCAGGCTGTGAAAAACCAGGTTCACTTCCTTGCTAAAATTTTAAAAGTTTAATAAAAAGATAATTAGGAGACAGAATAAAGCAAAATGGTTAAATGGCCAGGTGCCTGGCATTCAGCCAAAAAACATGATTTGCTAACAAAGGCTCATTCCTTAAAAGCATTAACTTGTTACATATTCATAAATTCTCATACATGATTCAAACGTTCCTCTCGAGTTTGCATGTTTCTGCTTAATTTCAACTTCCCCCCTCCCCAACCATTCCGTCCTGCAAATTGATTCTCCAGCTCCACGAAGTTTCACACTCCCAGATAACAGAGGTTCAAAAAATTCTTCCCCTGGAGCTCTGCTCAGTGTCATCTTCATCTGGATAAGATAACCCAGGAATGTGGGGTGGGAGTTTCTGATTATCTTTGCATTCCTTGGGTTATATTTACTAAAGCAGTCTTTATTTTAGTACCATGCTATAGCCCAAGAAATACATTTCTCATACTACTCTTTCTAAGTTTTGTTAATAAAAAAACCTGTATTAATACAATGAAGTTTTCCAGCATAATATATATTATTCATTTTAATATTTGCATAAAGCCAATAATGGAATATGTACTTAGAACACAGGCCTAGTGAAGAGTTGTTTTGTCTGAATAAAATGGGAGAACAGCTGACAGGCTGTGGAGTTTGGGAGTTACACACCAAAGCAGTACAGGATCTGAAAAATATAAAAGTTAAATCCTAAGGCATCGTTTTGGGTTTTTGAAATGCCCTCTCCTGAGGAAATCCAAGGATCCCCGTGGCCTCTGCACCAGTCCCAGGGCTGGGTTTGCAGTCGGGGTCACTTCAGCTTCCAGCACAATCCCTGCTGGGGTCCCCTGTCACCCCAGAACAGAGATGGATTCTGCCCCCACAGATCCTCATGGCATCAGGGTGTGAAAAACAGAGTTCAGTTCCTGGTAAATTTTAAGAAACAGGTTTAATAATTAAAAAAAATAAGACAATTAGGAAACATATTAAGTAAAAGGAGGTGCAGCTGGCGGGGTGACTTAGCATTCAACCAAGTCCACAACCTGCTGTTTCAGAGGCCCTTTCTATTGCATCAGTGTGTTGAATAGTCATATTTTCCCATAAACTAATTTCCATATTCCAGGGACTGTTTTGCATGGCCCCTCCTTGGGTCCACCTTTTTAGAGCTGCGTGTTTCTGGGCTGTGTCTTCATTATCACCTCCAGCTTGGGCCTTGGTCCGTGCTTTCTTCAGATGGGAGATGCTGACAGCTGGTGTATCAATAGCAGAGTCTTCTTTACATGTTCACTGGATGTTATCCCGGCCAAACAGACAGTTTTAGCACACACTGTATTAATGCAACATAACTTTCTAATATAACACATAGAGTATTTATTTCAATATTTGTGAAAAGCCAATCATAGAATATATTTATAACAAGGTGACGCTGTGTGACAGCGGCAGCCAAAGCCACCTACTGCTTCAGATGGCTTGGAGCTGCAGATCATGGAGCTGCACAGTCTGGGGACCCCACTGTCCCTTTCCCCTCCTGGCTGGGGGAGTGAGCTCAGGGCTGGTCATGGTCACTGCTCATCTCTGCAAACACCAACCAGAGGTCCCAGCCCCTCGGGTCCCCTCTGTGTCATGCAGGTAAAACCACAGGTGACCTCGTGGGGTGTCCCCTGTGTAAACCATAGGTGACCTCTTGGGGTGTCCCCTCTGTAAAACCACAGGTGACCTCGTGGGGTGTCCCCTCTCTCTCGAGCAGGAGGCAGTCAGTGTTGTAATGCATTTCCACATCCTTGCAAATTATCCTGTATATGGAAAAGAGTTTCAGTTTACCTCTAAACGTGTAAGGAAGTTAACTAGAACTTTCCCAAGCTGCTGCAGTGTAACTGGTGCCAGCAGAGGGACACCGATTGGGTTTTAGAGGTTTACCTCAAAGCCTGTTGCAAATTTCCTTGGGCAAGGTGTCAAAGAGCCCACCTGGACCATCGGGTACTAACAAGACTGCACAAAAGAGCTCAATTGCTTTTTTGGTCTGCCTTTATCAGTGTCAGAGTCTTCTCTGCACTGCGTTTGACTCGTGTTTCTTTCTTCTAGAATGTTTATTATTTTTGTCATTATTAAAACCTTCTCTTTTACAAAGCATGTCCAGTGAAGTTGTCTCACTATTATTAAGCCACTCTGAGAAGTGCAGGACACCCTCGGAGACTTGATAAATCTTCATGTAGCTTGTTCCATTCTGGCCATGGGCAAGACTTAATTTTCTCCCAGTAGCAGAGACTGGGCCGTACTGGTGGGGCTGTGGGGAGCCAGGCTGATACAGCACAACAGTGGCCAGAGCGTTTTGGGTGTTCATGTATCAACCTCTCAGGGTCCAGCCCCTACAGAGCGACTTAAAATAATCCTGGCCAGACTGCTCTTCAAAGGTGTTTTGTAAAGTAAAAGGTTTAATAAGTGAAAAGTAACAAATGTTACAGAAAGCAAAAAATAAAACAACCCGTGCACAGGTGTCTGAGGAAACCTCTGACACCCTGCTAGAAACGTTCTCAGAAGCCCCTTGGTTCCTTTGTCCTTCCTAAGTATTTCACGTTTTAGGAGGGATAATTTGGCTCGCTGCCAGAAGGGAGAGGTGCAGGATTTGAAGAACAGTGACAAGGTCTCCACCAGCTGCTCTGAGCAAGTCCCAGTGAGAAGGGCACAGAACTTTCTCATTAAACCCCCGAAAATGTCTAAAGGTAAACTGAAGCTCTGTCCTTTTACAGAGATGCCCACTCGGGGGTGGGAGATACTTTACCACACCAGGGTGTCACCTCTGAGTGACCCAGAGTCACCTCGGGGGTTGGGCAGCAGCCCCAGAAAGGCTTAAAAAATTACCGAGACGCCATCAGTGGAGGTGTGCTTTGAAAAGCAAAAATGTTTTAATTAAGATGAAAATAACAAACCATAGAGAACAAAGGAGAACAGCCGCGCCAGGCACAAGGCGGATCCTTGCACCTGCCACAACACCCCAAAAATGCATCGAGGGCCTTTGTGCTCTCTTTTAAATATGTAACGACTGAGGTGGATTTCTTGGCATCAGGTTTTGAGGTGCAGCTCTCTAAAGAGTCAACCAGGTGTCTCTGTGCTGCCACACGGCCAAATAAGGTACTTATTGGTATTTTCTTACCCAAATAAGGTAAGGAAAGTGTCAAAGTCTTTGGGTTTTTACCTTATGAGACAAAGAGTGAAACCCTGTAGAAGATGCCTCCAGGAAGGATGTTGGGACAAGAGGCAGCTCTTCAAAGTGCTGTTTATTGTGTCAAGGATGTTACAGCAGTCCTGGGTGGTGGGTGACAGAGCTGCCAGCCACAGCTTGGGCATGCCTGAAGCCCAGGTAGCTCTGGTGATGATGCATTCTATAGTTTCTTTGCTGAACATCTTAATACATAAAAGCCAATCAGCACCACACACAACACCTTTACCATTACCTGTAGCCTATCAGAGCTACTATCATTACCATTTTATGTTACAGTTAAAGCTTAAAGTTGTTTTTCAGTGTTCTTGCAGTGGAAAATTCTTAGACATTTTTTTCTACTTGGTAAAAACATGATTTTTGTTTGCTTACAGTATCTTCTGCTTTCCTTAAGACCTAATTCTGCTTGGTAAAATCACCTCGGTTTGTGGTCAATGAATCCTTTGCTCCAGCCATAAAACCTCCTTCCAACTCAACTCAACCTGTGCTTTCTTAATTGTCCAGTGACAACTGGCTCAGCAATTCTAACTTTAGACATCCTTTATTCTTCCATATCGAAACTTGCTTTCACTTCTATTTCACTTACAGGTTTTACATTCAGAGCGCCTTCTGCTCAGCATTCATATCTTTAAAGCTTTCCTGTTAAACTTCCATCTTTCCCAACAAACCCCAAATCCTTGCCTGAAATGGAAACCTCTGCTACTGCGAGGTGCATTCCCACAGGACAGGGGACATTTCCTGATTTGCCCGAGCCTTTCAACTCTGCCCAAGGTCCTGGACTGTCCTTCCACACCCATCAGCAGGGAGGAACAAGGATGATCCCCGTCGTGCTGGAGCTGGGGGCTCAGGTGAAGCAATGAGTGTTCTGCTGCTTCCATTGGCATCACTGCTGGGAGCTGGGGCACAGCATTCCAAAAAACATCCAGCCTTGGATTGTGTGTGCTGGGCTTCACTTGGACCCACAGGCAACTGCTCACTGCTGCAACCCCCTGAAGCAAAGCCGGCTCCCTCGGGCCCTGGATACCTTTCTCCAGGGTTCCAGCTGCCTGGAGGCACTCTCAGATCATCCTTGAGGAGTCACCTTTCCCTCACGCTTGATGGGAGTGTCCTCCAGGGGCTGGGGGCCTCTGTCCTCTTCCCAAGCCCCTTGTCAGTGCTCACACCCCGGGACAGGATCCCAGTGGCTTCCCTCCCGTCCAGTCCCATATCCACAATATCCCAGCGCTGGAGCAGCCGGGCCACGAGGGCTCGAAATCTTCTCCTGATCCCACAGGACTCCCGGGAACAGGGGGAATTCTCTCTGGCTCTGCCTCTTCCTTGGGTTGGGAGGGCCCTGCTTCTTCTTCATCCCTCCCTAAGTCAACTGGTCTGGTCTGGGATTTCTCCTTCAGCTTCAGAAATCCTTCAGATTTCTCCACTGGGGTGGCTGCTCCTGGCACGGGTTGTTCCTTGGGCTCAGCTGTACTTGGAGTGACCACGGTGCCACCTCCTCCTCCTCTTCCTCCTCCTCCTCCTCTTCCTCCTCCTCCTCCTCTTCTTCTTCTTCTTCTTCTTCTTCTTTGGGTGAACTTCCAAACCACTGGAGCAGAGAATTCCCCCAAATCCTGGCCAATTTTGTCCTGCATTCCACAACTCTCCACCCTTGCGCCTGTCACTTTAGGACACAAAAGAAAGATGAGAGGCTCCAAATATTTCAGAAGGCAAAGAGCGTAGAAAAAAGCCTTTATTGTCTAATTCTTAGTACCTTTTATAAGGTGTTCTGATACAGACTGGACGTGATTGGTGTGAATAGGAACGACACCTCTCTAATCCCCTTGGTTAAACTAGAGAAACAGCAAAACACCACCTGGAGAAAGATTGTTTGGAGAAAGGAGAGTTATTTGCCAAGGTGGTTCTGAGAAGACGCTTTCTTGAGAAATCTTTCCTTGGGAAAAAGTTCGCAGCTGCTAGCAGGCTGAAATCTCTCAGGCCCACATTGGACCTCCCTGGAAATCTCCTTCTTGACTCCAAATGTGCTGTGAGCTGGCAGAACCAGAACCAGGAACAGGCCTTCCCTGACACCCAAAGGCAATTCTGGATTCTCCAAAGCTGCTGTAAGAGGCCTGAAGGAGCTAAAGGGGGTGAAAGTCTGGGGAGAATCCTCCTCCCATCTCTCCCCCTTAGATGGGCATGATTATCAAGGGATTCCCAGGGTGGAACCCGAGGCCAGAGGAAGGGAGCAGCGCTGAACTCTCACCCCAAGTGCCCCTGACTGTGCTGGATGTTCTCACGTCATGAGCTCAAATCCCACAGAGCAGCAAGAGAGCGACCCTGACCCCTGTCCCTGCTCTGAAAAGGAGTGTGGAAACATGTCCAGGCTTGGACACACACCCACGTGAGCACAGCCAGCCCTGTGCCCAGGGCTCTGGACCAAGCACACAGACCCCAGGTCAGGGCTGTTTCCAGCCTGCTCTGGGCAGATCTGTGGCTGTCTCAACCCTTTGTGTCCTACTTTGGGCTGTTCTGGTTTGGGGATGGTGTTCCCCAACTTGGAGACTCCAAACCAGGACACCGCTCCTCCTCCTTCTCTGTGAAAAATGAGGGTCACTTTCTTGGTAAAATTTAAATAGTTTAATGAAAAGACAACTAGGAGACAGAATAAAACAAAGGTTTACCCCAGCTGGGTGCCTGGCATTCAGCCAAGAGCACACTAACTCCGAAACTCTTCTTTACATGCACCATCCTGTTGCATATTCATAGTCTCCCATGCATTATTCAAACTTTTTTTTGCTTTGTTTCAACCCCCAGCCTGTCCCCATTCCATTTCTCCTTGTGCCTCCTCTCTGTCCCCAACTCCCTGATAATGGAGAGACAATAAATTCTTCTTTTGGGGTTCTGGTGTCTGTCGCTGTTATCTTCATCTAGATAGGATAATCCAAGAATGTGAAGAATTTCCTGATTATCTTTATGATTCTCTGAGTTAGCTACGAAAAGCATTTTACATCACATAGTTTCTATATTAATATTATGCTATAGCCTAAGAAATACATATATTTATCACACTACTATTTCTATAGATACATATAGATATAGATATAGATATAGATATAGATATATAGATATATAGATATATAGATATATAGATATATAGATATATAGATATATTTATCACACTACTATTTCTAATTCTGATAATAGCAGAAATAAACTATATTAATACAGCAAAGCTTTCCAACATTATACACGTAGCATTCATTTTAATATTTGCAAAAAGCCAATAATACAATATGTACTTATAACACTCTCCAGCTGGAGGCACAAAAAGCAAAGATCCCAGGGGGAGATAAAAACGATTTACTGGAAACAGCAATGGGATAAGAGAAGGAACAGGAACAGCACCAATATTGATAACCAAAGGTATAAGAAAAGAAATTATTTACATGGACAAACATCCCTGATAACAAAAAACTCGTGACTGTTCCCTCATGCCATCACTTGAGGGAAGGAGCCCCTTGTCCCTGGAAGAGAATCCCGGCCCCTGTGGTGGGACAGAAGCACCCCGGTCCCAGCCAGTCCCCTCCCAACGCTGCCAACCCCAGCCCTGTCCCGGCAGAACCAGGAGCGGCTGATCCATTGATCCGTGACCCCGCGGGATGTCCATGGCCAGGAGCCAGGTGAGCCCAGGGGGATTTGGGGGGCTCTGAGAGAAGGGGGAATCCGCTGGGGGCTGTACCAGGGCTCGGCTGCTCCGGGGCTCTTCCCACAGCCTTGAGTCCAGCCCAGCTCCGGCCCAGCCACGCTCCCTGCTGGGTTCTGCAGGAACGGGGCTGGGCTGGGGAACGCCCCGGATCCCACATCCCCTATAGACCCCCATATTCCCTATGGCCACACCTGAATCCCCTATAACCTTCCCATATCCCCTACAACCCCCCCATATCCCCTATAACCCCCATATCCCCTAAACTCCCCCATATCCCCTATAGCCACACCCGTACCCCCTAAAGCCCATCCTTATCCTCTATAATTCCCCCATACCCCCAATAGCTGCCCGTATCTGCTATAGCCCCCCCATATCCCCTATAGTCCCCCCATATCCCCTATAATGCCCCATATCCCTTATAGAGCCTCCCCATCCCCTATGGCCCTGAGGAAATTGAGGACTCCTGGCAGGCACGTGAAATTCCAGTTGACTGAAAAAGGGAAAAGTTGTCCCCATTTCTGGGGAGGATGGAGAGGAGGGTCCTGGGAGGTCTTGGGCTGGATCCTCCTGGGACGGTTCTGCTGAGGCACAGAGGGAACAGAGAGGGGATTTGGGATTTGGGATTTGGGAACCCCAGCTTGGCCCAACCAAGGCCAGGTCCTGCCCAGTAGCCTCTGAGGGAGTGACTCCATCAGGACAGCGAAGGGGCACGGATTTCATTAATTTGGAATTCCCAAAACCTTTGGCAGGATTCCCCAGCATCCCCCCGGGGAGGTGGATTCCAGGGCTGGATGTTTGGGGGACGTGGAATTAGCTGCAGTCACATCCCAAGGGTGGTGGGCTCAGAGTCCCCATGGACATCAGGGGTGGTGCTGCCCTCGGGGGTCCACACTGGGACCAGTGTCACTGAACACCTTCAGCCGTGACAGAGGGACCCAGGGGACCTTGGCAGTGACACTGAGCTGAGGGACAGTGACACCCCTGAAGGACAGGGCCACCCCGAGGGACCTGGACAAGCTGGAGCAGCGTCCTGTGGGAATCTCCTGAGGTTTGACAAGGCCAAGGGCAGGTGCTGCCCCTCGGTCAGGCCAGCCCCGGGATGGATCCAGGGGGATGAGCAGAGGGAGCAGCCCTGGGAGAAGGACCTGGGGGTGCCGGGGGCCGAGAGCTGGACAGGACCCAGAGACCCCCGAGCCTGGGCTGAGCCCCAGCATGGGCAGAGGGGAGGGAGGTTCTGCCCCTCTGCCCTGCCCAGGTGAGACCCCACCTGCAGAGCTGCTCCAGCCCTGGGGTCCTGCACAGGGAGGACGTGGAGCTGCTGGAGAGAGTCCAGAGGAGGCCACGGAGCTGCTCCAAGGGCTGGAACCCCTCTGGAGCCAGGCTGGGAGAGCTGAGGGTGTTCACCTCACTCCAGAGAGACCTTGGAGCCCCTTCCAGGGCCTAAAGGGGCTCCAGGAGAGCTGGAGAGGGACTGGGGACAAGGGATAGAGGGACAGGACACAGGGAATGGCTTCCACTGCCAGAGGGCAGGGTTAGATGGGATATTGGGAAGAAATTCCTCCCTGTGAGGGTGGAGAGGCCCTGCAATGGATTTCCCAGAGCAGCTGTGGCTGCCCCATCCCTGGAAGTGTCCAAGGCCAGGCTGGACAAGGCTTGGAGCAGCCTGGGACAGTGGGAGGTGTCTCTGCCTATGGCAGGGGTGGGACCAGATGGGTTTTAGGGTCCCCCCAGCCCAGTCCACTCCATGACTCTGTATTGTCCCACCCCAATACCCCCCTGATCTCAGGGCCCAGCCCAGTGCCCACATCCCAAAATTCCAATGTCCCATTTCAGTGTCGCACCCCAGTGTTTTCATCCTGGTTTCCCAGCCCAGTGTCCCCGCCTGGGGTCTCATGCCACTGTCCCCAGCTCAGGTCCCAGCCCCATGCCCCAGTCACACATTCCCATCCCAGTGTCCCAACATCTTATCCAGGTGTCCCATCCCAAACTCCCATCCACGCAGCCCCAGGCCAGTGTGCCATCACTGCTGTCCCATGCCCATGTTCCTATGTCCCCATGTCCATCCCAATGCCCCGACACCCCCATCCCAACGCCCTCACCCCCAAATTCCACCTCCATATCCCACCCCAAAATCCCATCTCTTGTCCCCGTGCCAGAGTCCCCAGCCCTGTCCCCCCACGTCCCCCCCACCCAAAACACCTCCCCCCTGTGCCTCCTGGAGCTCCTGGTGCCACCCCCCCATTGTCCCTGGGGTGGAGGGAGCCCCCCACCCTCCCCCAGCCCCCTCAGCACCCCTCAATCCATTGCATATTTTTATTGGATCAAAGTTACAGACCTGGGGGGGAAATAAAAAATAAATAACCCCCCCGAGGGTGGGACCCCCCCGGGGCTGGGGGGGCAGGGGGCAGGGATCCCCCCGTGTGTCCTGGGGGTCAGGGCTATGTACAGGGGTCTGTCTGTCCGTGCTGCGGGGGCCGTGTGGCACCAGCCCCCTCGGGGGGGCCAGGCCCCCTCCTTGTGCCCCCCACTGCCAGCCAGGGGGGCCGGGGGGCTCCCCCTGCTCAGGGGTGGTCCTGTTGAGTGGGAGGATCCCTCTGCCCAGGGGGGTGCTCCTCCTGCCCCGGGGGGTCCCCGTGTATGGGGGGATCCCCCTGCCTGGGGGTCCTGCTGTCTGGGGAGGCCCCGCTGCCCAGGGAGGCTCCGGGGGGGTACTCGCTGCCCGGGGTGATCCTGGGGGGGTCCCGATGCATGGGGGGATCCCCCTGCCCGGGAGGGGGCCCTGCCCCCCCACTCAGTCCTCGGTGATGCCCTTGGCCCGCAGCTCCTCCTGCACCCGGGCGAGGTACGTGGGGTCGGGGTACCCAAACCTGGGGGCAAAGGGGGGGTAAGTCAGGCCGCGCCCCCCCGCGGTGGGCTCCCCCCTCAGCCATTCTCCTGCCCCCCACACCCCGGGTCCCCCACCCAGCCCCCCGTCCCCCCTCCCCGCACAGCTGCTGCCATTGGCCTCGTGGTGGATGTTATTCCCCGACCCCTCAGGTGCCCTCCCAGGTGTCCTCCCACGCCCCCAGGTGCCTATCAGCCTCCCCAGGAGCCCCCACATCCCCCCTTGCCCAGCGGGGTGCCGGCAGTCTCGTGGTGGATGTTGTTCCCCAACCCCTCAGGTGCCCCCCAGGTGTCCCCAGGTACCCCCCAGGTGCCCCCCCGCCCCCCCAGGTGCCCCCCGCACAGCTGGGGCCCGCCGGTGCAGTTGGTCTTGTGGTGGATGTCGTTCCAGGTGATGACGTTGGCACGGCCGGTGGTCAGCGAGGTGCCCACGGTGAAGGTGAGGCGCTGGGCGAAGGCCTTGCGGAACAGCCCCAGCACCTTGTTCCCCTCGGGGCAGTCGGGCAGGTACGCCACGCGCGTGGTGCCCGGGTAGCGCACCCCCGGGTTCGGGTGCTCCACCTGCGCAGGGTTCAGTGGCAGGGAAGGGCACAGGACACAGGTGTCAGTGCCCAGGGGGTGCCCGGGTTCTGCAGCCCCAGGTTCAGGGGCTCCAGCGCCGCGGGGGCCACGGGAATGGGGGAGAAGTGATGGGAGCACAGGGGACAGGTGCCACCTGTGGTGCCCAGGTGCTGCACCCCCAAGTTCAGGTGCTCCACCTGCACAGGGGATGGAGGGGACACACACCAGGTAAGGGACAAGGGGACAGGAGAACAGGGACACTTCACCTGACTGGAGGGTGGTGGGCAAGGGATGGGGGGACAGGAGGGATGGGGGGATGAGGATCAGGGCTGGGGGCACAGGATGGGGGCACCCAGCAGGGTTTTGGGGCACCCAGCAGTGTTGGGAGCACCCAGGGGTGTTTGGAGCACCCAGGGGTATTAGGGACACAGGGCTGTGTCAGGGGCATTTGAGGGCACCAGGCATGCCAGCAACACCCAAAAGGAATTGGGGACACCTGGGGACACCTATCAGGATGTGTGGATAGCCCAGGGATGCTGGGCACACCCAGCAGGGTTTGGGGGCACCCAGGGGCATTGGGGCCACAGAGCTGGACCAGGGCTCCTTGAGGACACCCAGGGCATCAGGACTGTGTTGGGACACAGTACTGTGCCAAGCCACCCAAAAAGATTTGGTGACACCCAGGGGTGCCAGGGCCATGGACCACAGACAGGTGCACTCATCAGGACTTGGGGGCACCCAGGGGTGTTGGGGCACAGAGCTGGACCAGGAGCACTTGGGGCAACCAGGGCTATAGGACTGGTTTGGGACACCATCACAGTCTTGGGACACCCAGGGATGCTGGGGACACTCAGCAGGATTTGGGGGCACCCAGGGGCATTGGGGGCACACCTGGGACGTTCAGGGTACCCACTGGAGCACCGTGGGCACAGGGCTGGGTCAGGGCCATCCACCCAACGGGATTTGGGATCACCCGGCACGATTTGAGGCCACCCCCGTGCCCCGCCGTGGCCGCACTCACCCCCTGCACGCCGGGCGGGAAGACGTACTGGATGATGATGGTGCCGAAGGCCTCGTAGCCGGGCAGGGGCAGCGCGGCGTCGCGGGTGACCAGCATGCGGCCGTCGGGGGGCTGGTTGCCCACCAGCTGCCCGTAGAAGCGGCCGCAGACGGGGCAGGCGGAGCGCACCTGCAGCGCCCGCGCGATGCACTCCCCGCAGAAGGAGTGCCGGCAGCGCTCCAGCGTGCGCGGCCCGCGCATCTCGCCCAGGCAGATCGGGCACTGCCGCTCCGGCTCCTCGTCCCGAGCCGGGCCGGCGCCGGGAGGGCCGGCGGCACCCGCGGGGGGCTCCGGCCGGGCCCCCAACACCTCCCCGTGCCGCTGGCTGCGCTTCTTCAGCTCCTTCTCCGTCTCCTTGAGCAGCGCCTTGAGCGCCTTGCGGGCCGGGCAGAGCCCCGCGCCGCCGGGGGGGCCCGGGGGGGTCGCGCAGAGCTGCAGCACGTACAGCTCGGGGGTCTCGCCGTCCACCAGGATCCGCACCCGCGCCTCCTGCGCCAGCAGCGCCAGGCGCGCAGCGCGCTCCCGCGTCACGAACTCCCACACGCGCTTGGGCACCGTCACCCGGCTCTTGGCGGGGCCCCCGCACCCCGACATCCTCGACAGCACGAACGACACTGCGGGGACACCGGCGGCGTCAGGGGCTGCGCACCGAGCAGCCAGCGACCCGCACGGACCCCCCAAAGCACCCCGAGATCGGGCACGGAGTGTTTAGTCCCCTAAACACCCAGGGACTGAGCATGGACACCCCAAAACACCCAGGGACTGAGCATGGACACCCCAAAATACCCCGAGATTGGGCATGGACACCCCAAAATACCCCGAGATTGGGCATGGATACCCCAAAACACCCCGAGATTGGGCAGGGACACCCCAAAACATCCCGAGACTGAGGATGGACACCCCAAACACACAGGGACTGAGCATGGACACCCCAAAACACCCCGAGACTGAGGATGGACACCTTAAACACCCAGGGACTGAGCATGGACACCCCAAAATACCCCGAGATTGGGCATGGATACCCCGAAACACCCCGAGACTGAGGATGGACACCCCAAACACACGGGGACTGAGCATGGACACCCCAAAACACTCAGAGATTTGGCACAGACCCCAAAACACCCATGGACACCCCAAAACATCAGGGGCTGGACACGGACTCTCACATCCCCAGAAACTGGACCCTGCTGGCACCTTCACCCAACTCCTGGTGGCACCCCCAGACTCCAACACCCCCTACAGCATGAATGACACTGCGGGGACACCCCAAAACCGTCAGGCTGATCATGGGCACCTCAAACTCCCAGGGACTGGGTACGAGCCTCCTGAAAACCCCAAACTATCAGGGGATGGAGATGGATCCCCCAAAACCTTCTGAGCCTGAGCCCCACCGTCACCATCACCTGGGTCTTGCAGGCCCCTCTGCACTCCAACACCCTTGACAGCACAAACGACACTGGGGGACCCCAAAACTGCCAGGGGCTGGGCATGGGACCCTCAAAACCCCCAGAGACTGGCCCCATTGGCACCATCACCTGGTGGCCCCCACACATCCCGACATCCTTGACAGGACAAAGAACTTGGCAGGGGGACACCCCAAAACCATCAAGGGCTGCCCATGGGAACCCCAAAATCTGAGCATGGAATCTTCAAAGCCTGAGACTGGGCATGGACCCCCAAAATCCTCTGACACTGGGGATGGAACCCCCAAACCTCTCAGAGCCTGGACATGGGCCCCCCAAATCCTGACACTGGGGATAGAGCCCACAAAACCCCAGAGCCTGTCGAATCTGGGTCATCCCCCAAAACCATCAGAGCCGAAACATGACCCTCACAAAACCCTCTGAGTTTGGGCACTTAAGGGAACCCCCAGAATGCCCAGAGCCAGGACACAGCACCTTGGGGGGTTTCTGAGGGGGCCACAGTGTCCCCTGCCTGCCTCGAGGGATGTTTACCCACCCAAGGTGCCACCTTAAGAGCTAAACCTGCCCCCGTCCCCCAAATCTGGGACAGCCTGGGGGTGTCACCACACTCTGACCCCTGGGGGCCTCCCCAGAACCACCCCCCCCCATCCCGCGGGGTCCCACAGCCGGGGGGTGCCCAAGGGGGGTCCCCAGAACTCGAGGGGTCTTCCAGGGCCGGGGGGGTCCCACAGATGAAGGGGGAGATGTTCCACGGGGGTCTCCAGAGCCAGGGGGTCCCATAGGTGTGGGGTGGGCAAGGCGGTCCCCACAGCCCTGGGGGAGGGTCCAAAGGGGGTCCCCAGAGCCAGGGGTCGTGCACGAGAGGGGGTCCCACGGCCCGGGGGGTCCCCAGAGCGGGGTGTTCCCCACACCCACCTGGTGAGCCCATGGGGGACACGAGCCGAAGCGCGGTGGATCAGCAGAGCCACGAGCCCGAGGCTGGGGGGACACGAGAGGGGGTCACAGGTGGCCCCCACAACCCCCCAGACCCAGTTTGGGAGCTTGTCAACCCCCCAAACCTCCCCCCGCCCAGGTGACCCTACAATAACAACAGCAGCATCACCCCCTCCGTGTCCCCAGGGGACCCCACAACACCCACAGTCCCAGCACCCCGCCAGCACTTCTGGGGGGCGGTCACGAGCTCCGGGGGGTCCCCAGCGCCCCCGGCTCCCCCACACCCATTCCGCAGCCCCGGACGGGGGGTCGAGGGCTGTTTTCCCAGCCATCGGTCTCGGGGGGGGTCCCGGCGGATCGGGGGGGCTGAACACGCCGCTGCCCCCCGGGTGTCCCCTCGGGTGTCCCCCCGGGTGTCCCCCTGGGTGTCCCCTCGGGTGTCCCCCAGCCCCCCGAGGCTCCCGAGGGGCTCCCGCGGGGGGCCAGGGCGGGGGATGGGGGATGCGGCCCGGAATGGGGGCGCTGAACAGGCCCGGGGGGGTCCCGCTGAGGCCCGGGGGGTCAGGACAGGCCCGGGGGGGTCCCGATGAGGCCCGGGGGGGTCAGGACAGGCCCGGGGGGGTCGCGATGAGGCCCGGGGGAGTCGCGATGAGGCCCGGGGGGGTCGCGATGAGGCCCCGGCGCACGGACGGGCCCGGGCGGTGACAGGACAGACCCGGAGGACCATGAGAGGTCCCGCTGAGGCCCGGAGCACAGGCCCGGGGAAGGGCCCGGGGGTCCCGATGAGACCCGAGGGGGGGGTCGGTGAGTCCCGCTAAGGCCCGGGGGGTTCGGGGGCTCCCGCTGAGGCCCGAGGGGAACGGACAGACCCGGGGAGGGGCCGGGGGCTCGCTGCGGTGGAGGCAGAAGCAGGCCCGGGGCGGAGGGCGGGGGCAGAGCGGGTGCCGGGGGCCAGGCCGGGGCGGGGGGCGGGCGGGGCGGTGCCGGGGCTCCCGGGGGTCTCGGGGGTCCCGCACCCACCGGGCCCGGGCGGGCGCAGCATCGCGGGCACGTCCGGCGGCGGGGGGCGCCCTGCGCGCGGCCGCGTCACGTGACGGCGCGGGGCGGGGCCGCCATGGCAACGGGGGAGGGGCGGGGCCATGGCAACGGCGCGCGGGGCCGACAGTGGAGGGCGTCGCCATGGTAACGCGCCTGGGGGCGTGGCGAAGGCGTGGCCACAACGACGGGGCGGGGCTCTGACGGCGGGAATTGACCCCGGCCGGGGGCGGGGCCAAGAGAGGGGCGGGGCCTGGGGCGGGGGCGTTGTGTCCGGAACTCGGGGGTCCCGCGGCGCTTGAGGGGCGCAGGAGGGTCCCAGGGGACCAGGGAACGGGGCAGACTCAGGGCCGGTTCAATAATTTATTTCTCGGGGAATGGAGCAGGGGAAGAAGCCCCACAAAATGGGGGGGGAGGGGGACACGACACACGACAATCCCACAAATGGGGGGCAGGGGTGTCAGCCCAGCAGGGCCCCGCCCGCCCGGGGGTCACACCAGGCCGCCGTCCTCCCCTGACCCCCGGGAGCCGCAGTAAAGGGGAGGAGCTGTGGAGCCCCCCCAGGTCCCACATGGAGGGGAGCAGGTGTGTCCCCCCAGCCTCATTTGAGAGAGGGGTGGGGGCTGCACCCCTGAGAGGTCATGAGCGGGGGCCCCTTTCACCCCCCTTCCCTGGGGCAAGTAGTGTTTGACCCCCTCCCAGCTTTGGGAGGGACAGAAGGGTCACAGAGCCCCTTGTGCAGGGGGGGGCCACCCCAGATCTCCCCAGTGCCGGGGCCAGAGCCCCCCAGCCCCCCCTTACATAAAGTTAAGGCACTTAAGTAGTGAAATCCCACTGGGGAAGGAGGGCTGCTGTGGGGGCCCCGGGCGTTTGTGGGGGACAGCACACCCTGGGGGGGGTTTGGTCCCATGGGGAGGGGCCGGGAGCCACCCCTCAGGCGAAGATGTTGGTGATGAAGTCGAGGAAGCGCTTGGCGTATTGCTCGGGGTGCACCGTGGAGATCTCGGCTCCGGCCTGGGGGGCACCGGCTCAGAGCCCAGGAACACCCCAGGAACAGAGCCCTGCCCCAGATACCCTGGAAACCGCCCCCAGCCCAAAATGACCCCCCCACACCACCCCTGCGAACTGACTCCCCCACAAATGACCACCCAAAACACCCCTCTGAACTGACTTCCCCCAAATGACCCCCCCCACAACATCCCTGGGAACTGAACCCCCCCAAATGACCCCCCCCAAAACACCTCTGGGAACTGACTTCCCCCAAATGACCCCCCCAAAACACCTCTGGGAACTGACTCCCCCCAAATGACCCCCCTAAAACACCCTGGGAACTGAACCCCCCCAAATGACCCCCCTAAAACACCCTGGAAACCACCCCCAGCCCAAAATGACCCCCCCACAACACCCCTGGGAACTGACTTCCCCCAAATGACCCCCCCAAAACACCCCTGGGAACTAAACCCCCCCAAATGACCCCCCTAAAACACCCTGGGAACTGACTCCCCCCAAATGACCCTCTGATAATACCCCTGGGAACTGACCAGCCCCCAGCCCCTCCTGAGCCCCCCAACTCCCCCACAATACTCCTGGGAACTTAACCCCTCCCCTAAACTCCACCACAGGAACCAACACCTGCCTGGGCACCCCCTAGAGCTTCACCTGAACCCCCCACAGCCACCCCCAGCCCCAACGTCCCCACACTCCCCACCCCTCCTGCCCCCCAGACCCTGCAAGGGGCTTAACCCCCCCCAAAGCCTCCCTGGAAGGGTTGCCCCAAGTGCCCCAACCCCTTCCTCTGCCCGCCCTCAGCACTCCAACAACCCCACTCCCCAAAAACCCAACGGGGAGCCCTGCCACCCTCCATTTTGGGGGTGCTCCCCCCGGCCTGGGTGCCCCCTCACCCCGTGTTTGACAGTCTTGGCCGCGTGTGCCGCCTTCTTGCGGGCGTCGTACTGGGTGAGGACATCGATCAGCCCCATGAAATAAACCTCGCGCCGGGGGGCTCCTGGGGGGCACAGCAAGGGGGGCTCAGCGCCCCCTGCACCCCCAAACCGCTTCCCACGACCCCCCCACCCCAAACTCGCCCCCCCAGCTCACCCTCAGCCCCACGCAGGGCGTACACGTCCACGCATGGGTCGAACTCCCCAGGCCCCAGGGGCCGGTAGGAATTGAGGAGCCCCAGACCCTCCGGGGAGGTGCCATAGGGGTCCCCCAGCCCCCCCTCGTCACCCCCTCCAGGCTCCTCTTCCTCCAGCTCCTCCTCCTCCTCCTGCTCCCCCCGATCCACCTCGTGGATGCCCAGGAGTAGGCTGTAGTCCATCAGCTTCTGCTGCACCAGGAACTGGAGGGCAACAGCAGGAATTGGTGGGGGGCAATGCCAAAACCCTCAGGGGCTGCACCCCAAAACCCCAAGAGCCTGGGCCTGGCCCCCTCAAACCCCCAGAGCCTGGACACTGAGAAGAGAACCCCCACAACCATCAAATAGTGGACATGGTTCCCAAAACCCTTTGAACTCCCAGGGCTGGGGGGACAACCCAGGGGTCATTAGGGGTGGTGGCCACTCCCACAGCTGGTGGGGGGAGGCAGCCCCCCTCAACGGCTCCCTGGGGTGCAGCCCCCCAATTCCCACCTCCACATCTCGCTTGAGCTTGTCCATGAACTCGCGCTGCTGCTCCTCTTCCACAAACACCTTCTCGTTTTTGTTGAGGAAATCCACGTCCTTCAGCGTGGGTAGCTCCTTGCCCTGAGGAGAGAGTGGGAGGAAGCCCCACAGACACCCCTGAGCTGGAGGGGGCACCCCGGGGCTGTGGGACCCTCCCAGGCAGAGGCTGTGCCTGTGGGGGTCACAGACCAGCCCCTCCTCAGGGGAAGCAGCCCTTGTTGGGGGAGAGAGGGCAGATAATGAGCTGTCAGTAACGGGGGGAAGGGAAAATAAGATTTGGAGATACCCCCCACTAAATCTGGAGGCTTCACAGCATCCTCCTGCCTCGTCACTGTCACTGTACCTTCTCCTTGTCACTGGCCTCGCGGTCCACAAGGGAGCCCTGAAGAGAAGGGAACAGAGATGATGGGAGGGCTTTTGTGGGGAGACAGCCCCATAACAGGAGCCAAGGGGGCTCAGGGGGCACCCCAATACCTTCAGGTCGTACTTCCTGTGCACGGGCAGGCGGTGGCTGAACAGGTTCCTCATGACCAGCAGGTAGGTGTCCTCGCTGTCCACGCTCACCCGGTACATGCCCAGGAACCGCGGCAGCAGCGTCTGCCCGTGGCACTGCACCACGTACTGGGGGGGGACAGAGGTGACACAGCCGCGTTTTGGGGACCCCCTCGCGCCCCACGGGCCCCCCCATACCTGGTGGTAGTGGGACAGCAGCCCGTGGACGTCAGCTACGTCCTCACTGGACAGCTCCTTCAGCACCAGCGTCCGGTCGGCCGAGAGCAGCAGGCGGTGGCCGCTGCCCGCCCAGCGCGGGGGGCTCCGCGTCAGGGACACCTGGGGGGGCACACGGGGACCAGACGGGTGGCCAGGAGCCCCGGGAGGGCCCGGGGGTCACTCTCGAAGCGCCCTCTCGCCCACCTGGTAGTCCTGGTCGTCAACACCAAAGCGCTCGCGCAGGTTGCGGAACACCTGGGGACAGTATTCCTTGAACTTGAAGTGGCTGGGCAGGTTCTCCCTAAGTTTGGGGGGGTTCGTGGCATGACGTGAGTTTCTGGGTGTCCCCCGCTGCGTGACACTCCCCTCACGTCCCCCCCCCGTGCCGCTCACCTGTTGAACAGGTGGTTGTTGACCTTGATTTTGGAGCTGGCTTTGAAGTCGTCGGGCAGCAGCATCACGGGCAGCGGGACCTGGCTCAGCTCGTTGATCTGGGGAGGGCGCGTTGACACCCTCGGGAATCACCCCCGCGCCCTCAGGCACCCACCGGGGCCGGTGACAATCCCCAAGCCCCAGGAACCCCCCAAGTGTGGGGACAGGGGATGATGGGGATCCCGGGGTGATGCAGCCAAGGGACGGGGGATATGGGATCGCAGGTGAGGGGAGACGTGAGGGCTCCGGGGAAAATGACGGTCCCAGGGAAGGGACACGGTGGTTCCGAGTGGGCGATTGGGGAGATGCCGGGAAAAACACGCGGGAGTCTCGGAGGGAGGGGCACGGAGATCCCGGGTGAGGGCCTGGGACCAGGGATCCCGGGGCCCTTGGCCGGGGAGGGGACACGGGGGTACCAGGGGTGGGGCGAGGGTCTCGGGGTCCCGCGGGGGTCCCCGTGCCGGGTCCTGACCTGGTGCGTCACCCCCCAGCCGAGCACCGCCAGCAGCGGGTCCGCGGCCCGCGGCAGCTTCACGCGCTGCGGCACGAAGCGCTTCTGCTTCTTCTTGGTGCGGGCGGCGCCGGGGCCGGGGCCGGGGCCGGGACAGGGACCCGCCGCCGCCGCCATGGCCGCCGCTTCCGCCCCCGCCGCCGCTTCCGCCCGGCCCCGGCGCGGCCCCGGAACCCGGAAGTGGCGCCAGGAGCTGGGCGGGGCCCCGGAACCCGGAAGTGGCGCCAGGAGCTGGGCGGGGCCCCGGAACCCGGAAGTGGCGCCAGGAGCTGGGCGGGGCCGGGCCTGAGGGGCCGCGCGGCCGCTAGGGGGCGCCAGAGGCTGCGGGCTGCACGTGCGGAACGTGCAGGGGAGGGGGAAACCGATAGGGGGCGCCCGACGACCCAGGGACACGTGACCGGGGCACGTGACAGGGACACGTGATCCACAGGGATAGACAGGAACACGTGTGACACCTGCAGGGGACACGTGTCTGAGCCACGTGTGACACCTGCAGGGGACAGCTGCGGTATTGCCACAGGGGACACGTGTGACACCAACAGGACACGTGTGACACCTGCAGGATGCACGTGTGACACCTGCAGGGGACAGCTGTGGTATTGCCGCAGGGGACACGTGTGACACCAACAGGACACGTGTGACACCTGCAGGATGTACGTGTGACACCTGCAGGGGACAGCTGCGGTATTGCCACAGGGGACACGTGTGACACCAACAGGACACGTGTGACACCTGCAGGGGACAGCTGTGGTATTGCCACAGGGGACATGTGTGACACCAACAGGACACGTGTGACACCTGCAGGACATGCATGCGATCTCACAGAGAACATGTGTGACACTACTAGAGGACACATGATCTCCATAGAGGACATCTGTGATCCCTGCAGGAGACAGATGTGACCCCACAGGGACAGGTGTGACCCCACAGGGACAGGTGTGACCCCACAGGGACAGGTGTGATCCCACAGGTGTGACCCCACAGGTGTGACCCCACAGGGACAGGTGTGACCCCACAGGTGTGACCCCACAGGTGTGACCCCACAGGTGTGACCCCACAGGTGTGGGGCGCTGCCATGGTGGTCTCCAGGTGTGCCCTGATCGGCTCCAGGTGTGCCATGGGTGTGTCCAAACCCTTTACATGGGACAGGAGGAGCAGGAGAGGTGCCGAGGCAGTCCTGGGGACATCAGGGACATCTGATTGTGCTGACATGGGCAATGAGGAGAAAGACAGTGATGAAGGTGACAGCGAAGGTGACAATGAGAGTGACATTCAAGATCACAATTATGAAGGTGACAATGCTGATGGCAATCATGAAGGTAACAGTGAAGGTGACACTGGTGAAGACAATGGTTGAAGGTGACAATGAAGATGATGATGACGGTGCCCACGGGTGAAGGCCAGGGGAGGGTCAGCAGCCCTGTCACGGGGGGCCTGTTCTGGGCCCCCTCCAGGATGAGGGGTGGGACTGTCCTGCAGAACTCCCGTGGCCATCGGCCCTTGGGCACCTTGGCCAGGTGTCACCTGGACACTGACCCAGCCCAGGAGGGTCCCGAGTGTGTGAGACAGAACTGGCACACCTGGGACCTGAGGCAGCCTGAGGGGGGGCAGGGCTGGCTGACTGTGACTGGGGAAGAGCCACTGGGGACAGTGACACTTGGGCAGAGTGACCACGAGGTGCTGGAGATTTCCATTCCGTGAGAGGAAAGGAGGGACACCAGAACTGCTCCCTCAGATGTCACAGGCAGGTCCTGCTTCTCCAGCCTGGTGTCCTTCTGTCACCAAGTGACCGCTCAGCAGGTGGGGGAAGGCTGAGCCTGTGTCTCCCTGCACGCCAGGACAGCTCTGGATGTGTCCCACTGCAGCCAGGACAGCTCAGGATGTGTCCCTGCTCTTCTGCACTTCAGGAAAGTTCTGGATGTGTCCCTGGACTCAGGACACTCTGGATGTGTTTCCCCACACCTCAGGAAGGTGTCTGGCACTCTCTCCCTGTCAGCATCTCCTGCAGAAATGTCTGACCATGGGCTGGGTGGGGGGATCTCTCACGGGGACATTCCCAGCTGCTGGCCCAGGGACTGGTGGAGAACGGAACCAAGCCCAGGTGGGGCCAACACCAGTGGGGGTCCCCAGGGTGGGTGTTGGGGCTGCTGCTGTTTCACACCTTTACTGATGACCTGCACTGAGGGCACCCACAGTGACACCAAGCTGGGTGGCTTGTGGATCTGCTGGAGGGGTCAGGACAGGCTGGATCCATGGGCTGAGGATGGAGCCAGCAGGGTGAGGGTCACCCCGCAGGGTGAGGGTCACCGAGGGCCGGGTCCTGCCCCTGGGTCACCACATCCCCGTGGAATTCTCCAGGCTGGGGGAGGAGAGGCCGGAGAGCTGCTGGGGGCCAGGCTGGACACGAGCCCAGCATGGGCAATGTCACCTGGGCTGGGTCAGGGCTGGCCAGCAGGGCCAGGGCCGTGCCTGTCCCCTGTGCTGGGCACTGCTGAGGACACACCTCCAGGGCTGTGTCCCCTCATCTCAGCGCTTTGAGGAGCTGGTGTCCAGAGAAGGGAGCGAGGCTCAGGAAAGGTCTGGAAAAGGTCTGATGAAGAAGCTGGGTGTGTTCAGTCTGGAGAGGAGGGGGCTCGAGGGGGACCCCACGGCTCTCCACTGTCCCCGGGCGTGGCACTGAGGTGGGGCTGGTCCCTCCTGCCCTGTCCCAAGGAAACCGCCTTGAATTGAGCCGGGGAGGGCAGGATTAGAGACTAGAAAACGTTTGACTGCTGGAGTGGTTGGGCATGCGAAGGGGCTGCCCGGGGAGGTGGGGGAGGGTGGGGGGTGCGGGATGTCCCTGGGGGGTCCAAGAGGTGTGACACCTGCAAGGACATGTGTGTGACACCTGCAGGGAGATGTGTGACACCTTCAGGGACAGGTGTGATCACCACTGAGACAGGGGCGTGGGACACCAAAAGGGAGCGTCTGATCCCCGTAGGGGACAGGTGTGACCCCAGAGGGGACAGGTGTGTGACCCGTAGGGGAACATGTGATCCCGTGTAGGACAGGGACCCCAATGGGGGCCTCGGGTGTGTCCCCTGTAGGCGACACCGGCAGTCCCTGCTGGGGACGTGGGAACCCGATAGGGGGCGCCAGATCCCCATAGGGACAGGTGTGACACCTGCAGGGGACACGTGAGATCGCTGAGGGGACTCGTGTGACACCTGCAGGGGACAGGTGCGAGCCCTGCAGAGGGCGTGGGAAACCGACAGGGGGCGCCCCTTCCCTACAGAGACAGGTGTGACCCCACAGAGATAGGTGTGACCGCTGTGGGGACAGGTGTGACCCCACAGAGATAGGTGTGACCGTATGGGGACAGGTGTGATTGTTATAGGGACATGTGTGATTGCTATAGGGACAGGTGTGACCCCACAGAGATAGGTGTGACCGCTATGGGGACAGGTGTGACCCCACAGGGACAGATGTGACCGCTATGGGGACAGGTGTGACCGCTGTGGGGACAGGTGTGACCGCTATGGGGACAGGTGTGACCGCTGTGGGGACAGGTGTGACCGCTATGGGGACAGGTGTGATTGCTATGGGGACAGGTGTGACCCCACAGGGACAGGTGTGACCGCTATGGGGACAACTGTGAATGCTGTGGGGACAGGTGTGACCCCACAGGGACAGGTGTGGCCCTACAGGTGGGTGCCCCGTGCAGGTGGGGGTCCCACTCGCCCCTCCCCAGATCCCGTGTCCTCCCCGCTCCCCTGAATGCCTGGTGTGTCCCTCAAATGCCCCGTGTGCCCCCGCTCCCCCTGTGCTCCGCGAGCCCCCCGCAGCCCCCCGCAGCCCCCCCAGCCCCCCGCAGCCCCCCACAGCCCCCCACAGCCCCCCACAGCCCCCCGCAGCCCCCAGGCTCCTCTCAGCATCTCCAGCCTTTATTGAGCCTCCGGCTGCGCTGGGCGGGACATGCAGCGCTGGGGAGGGCGGGGGGCACCGGGAGCCCCCACGCCAGAACGGCCCGGGCGGTCCTGTGGGGGGTGAGGGGGGGGCACAGCCGAGATGCCAAGCGAGGGGACCCGGGGGGTGCGCGGGGGGGCTGCCCCCCACTTGTGGGGCCGGGCCGGGGGGGCGACATTCTCCAGGTCCGCGTTAAGGCAGCTCGGGCGGCCCCCGGCACCGCCCCCACACTGGTCGGGCCCCTCGGGATTGGGGGGTCCCGGGGGGGTCCTGGGGGAGGGGGGCGGCCCCCCCGGCACGGGCGAGCGTGGCACGAGCACAGGACACGGGTGACACCTGGACATGCGAGCGGAGCCGGGTCTGGCAGGACCTGGGGGGGACACGCGCGTTGGGGGGGCTGGAGCAATCCCGGGCGCCCCCCAAGAATGGGGGGGACCCCCAGAGCCTGCAGGGCTTGGACGAAAGACGGAGGGGTGTGGGGGGGGGGGGGATCTGGCAGTAGTGGGGTGTAGGGATTTGGGGACATCCAAGGGACGGCAAAGGCTGGGGGACACCCCAGCCATGGGGGGATGTGGGGGATGCAGGGCTTGGGGTCGCTCGAAGGACGATGAGGAAGAGGGTCCGGGGGTCCCCGGGGGTCCCCGGGGGTCTGTGAGGAATGAGGTGGGAGGGGGGTCCCGTACCTGGGGGGCATTAGCTGGCTGCCGTCTCCTGGCGCAGGGGGAAGAGTTTGGCCGCCTCCTCGGCCTCGCAGGCGCACGACAGGTCACTCCTGGGGGGCACGGGGTGTCAGCCGGGCCTTCCCCCCAACCCGAGACCCCCCAGCCGCCGCCCCCTCCTCACCTGTTGTCATTGATGTCTGTCACGTTCCCTGCAGGGAAGAGCAGCAGCTCCAGTGGCGGCGTTTGGGAACACCTCACCCCCATGACACCGCCCCAAAACTGGGGACACCCCCACGTCCCCAGGGCCCTGCCTCACCATTATCCACGTTGAGCTGCTGGTAGGAGTCCGGGGGGCTGCTGGAGAGCGTGGGGGGGGCCGCTGGCAAAGCTGGGAGGGGACACACAGAGACCTTGAGACCCCCTGGGCACTGCTGGCACGAGGGAGACGCCCCGTGCCCCCTCTCCAGCCCCTCAGAAACCTGTGCCTGTCCCTCCTGCTTCTCAAGGAATCTCTCCCTGCTCCTGCACCCCCGGACCCCACCAGCCCTCCCCCAGGACCCCCCCTGCCCCTGCACGCCCCTGTGCCTCCTTCCCCTTCCCCCAGGACCCCCCCCCCCGCCCCTGCACCTCCCTGTGCCTCCTTTCCCCAGGACCCCCCACCCCCTGCGCTCACTGTCCTCACTCTACCCCCCTGCTATTGGGACAGATGTGACCCCACAGGGACAGGTGTGGCACCTACAGAGCGCCCCGTGCAGGTGGGGGTCCCACTCTCCCCTCCCCAGATCCCGTGTCCTTCCCCCTCCCCCAAATGCCCGCTGTCCCCCCCCAAATGCCCCGTGTGACCTCGCTCCCTGAATGCGCCCCCCGCCCTCCCTGCACCCCCCTGTGCCCCCTCCTCTCTCCCCTCATGACCCCCCGCCCCGCCCGCACTCACAGGCCGTGGGGGCCGGGCAGGGGTCCCGCCCCGGGGTACCCCTGGAACAGGCTGTTGGTGTAGCTCAGCCCCGTGGGCGACGGCACCTGCCCCGGCCGCACCGGCTTGGCTGGGGGGCCACGGGGGGTCAGGGGCGCTGGCTGCCACCCGGCACCCCCAGGGAGCCCCCCCAGAGTCTGTGACACCCCCTGGGCCGGACCCTGTGCCCTTGCAGGGGGTGTCAGCCCCAGCACCCTCCGCGCACCCCAGATGAGCACCCACCCTGCCCCTCCCGTGCCCACCCCGCATCACCCGCGCCCCCCTGCCCGCCCGGCACCCTCTGTGCCCACCCTGCACCCCGGGACCCGCTTCCACTCCATGCTGTGCACCCCATGTGTTCATCCTGCACCCTGGGCACCCCCTTCCACCCCCCCCCCTGTGCCCCGCAGCCCCCCAGGCCCACCCTGCACCCCCCGTGCCCACCCTGCACCCCCCGTGCCCACCCTGCACCCCTGTAGCTGTGCCCAACCCCCCTCCCGGTGCCCGCCGCGTCTCCCCGTTACCGATGTGGGCTCCGGGCCCCCGCCGCGCCCCCCGGGCCCGCACGGCCTCGCGGATCCGCTCCACCTCCTGCTGGTACCGGCGTTTGTCCAGCCGCGCCCCCTCCTTGGCCGCCCTCAGCGCCCCTTCCAGGGCCTGCACACGCCCAGCCGTAGCGCGCAGCCGCTTCTCCAGCTTCGGAAGCTCACAACGCAGGTCTGCATTGTCACGGACCAGCTGTGCGACACGTCAGTACCGGCACCGGCCACCGGGACCCCCGCCGGGACCACCCCCGTGGCACCCGAACCTGCCCCTGCCCCGCACTCAGCTCACCCGCCCGGCCCGGGGCTCGCAGCGCGGGGCTGCACCGTCACCGACCCGCTGTGCCACACGGCAGTACCGGCACCGGGACCCGGGACTGCACCGGGACCGGGACCCACTGCCACCATCACTCGGCACCGGCACCGACCCGCACACACCGGGACCGGCACCAGCACCCACCCGCACACACCGGCACCGACACTGGCACCGGGACCGGCACCGGCACCCACCCGCACACACCGGCACCGGGCACCCACCCGCACACACCGGTACCGGCACCGGCACCGACCCGCCCTGGCTCCAACACCGGCACCGGGCACCCACGGGCGCAGCCGCTGCAGCCCCACAGCCCCGGGAGCTCCCAGCAGCGCCTCGGGGGGCTCCCGGCGCCCCCAGCCGTGCCTGGGTGGGGGTCCCGGTGCCCGTAGCGGTACGAGGGAGGTCCCGGCCCCCCCAGCACGTCCCGGGGTGTCCCGGCCCCCCAGCAGCGCCCCTGTGGCCGTGCAGCAGTGGGGCTGTGCTGGGGGGCAGTGAGGGGGGCTGCGGGGGCGCAGGGAGTGAGGGGGGCTCCACCGGCGGAGGGCAGGAAGGTGCCGGTCAGAGCGGTGCCCCCCACCCCGCAAAACCGGGGGCTTCCAGGGGGACAGAGGAGACTGGGGGGGTCTATTGCCCTCCCCGGGGCAGTGGGGAGGTTTCCCCGCGTGGGTGCCGGGGGGGCTCGGTACCTTGGACACCCAGAGCTCCAGCTGGGGAGGAGACGACGGGGGGCAACAGAGCCGGAGTCAGCGAGGGGCCCGGGGGTCACCCCGGGATGGGGGCGGGATGGGGTGGGGGGGCTGGATGGAGCAGGGTGGAGCACCCAGGGATGGGAACGCTGGGGAGAACACCGCAGGGGGCACCAGGAAAGCAAGGGGAGGCTGCAGAGCTGGAGGGACCCTGGGGTAAGGACCCCCTGTCCCCCCCTGTGCCCCCCCCGCGCACCTGTTTGTGAACCTTTGTAAGCTGCTCCAGGTTGTTCTCAAGAAAGGAAATCTTCTGCTTCTGGGAGTGGAGCCCCCCACTGTCCTCGGGTTCCAACTCTGCGCTCTGCGGGCACGGGGACCCTCGTCAGAATCAGATCCTCCCACTGAGAAACGCTTCCCTTCCCTTCCCTTCCCTTCCCTTCCCTTCCCTTCCCTTCCCTTCCCTTCCCTTCCCTTCCCTTCCCTTCCCTTCCCTTCCCTTCCCTTCCCTTCCCTTCCCTTCCCTTCCCTTCCCTTCCCTTCCCTTCCCTTCCCTTCCCTTCCTTCTCCATCTCTGACCCCGCACTCTCCCCGTACCCCACTTTCACTCCCCCATTTGTCCCCTCTTTTACCCCCCCTTATTCCGCCTTGTCCCCTTCTTTCCCCCCTTTTCCCCTTTTCCCCTTTTCCCCTTTTCCCCCTTTTCCCCCTTTTCCCCCCTCTCACTTTCTTGACTCGAGTCGTGACGTCTTGAACAAACAGCTTGCGCAAGTTGTGGAGGGTCTGGAGTTCACGGGCCTGGGGGGGGGCAGGGGGTGAGGGGGTGCACCGGGACCCCCAGACCCCCCCAGGCTCCCCTGAGCCCCCCAGGTCCCCCACCTACCACGGTCTCCTCCAGCCCCTTGAGGTCCTGCTTGGACTGTTCGTGGCGCTCGTAGAGGAGTCTGGGGGACAGGGACCCCAAAGTTAGGGGGGCTCAATCCAAGGGGGGACACCCCTGGGTTTGGGGGGGCAACCCAAGATTGGAGGGGGTCCATACAAGGAGGAGAGGGCTTCCCGAAGGTTGGAGGGTCACTTCAAGTTTGAGGGGGGCACCCAGAAAACAGAGAGGTCCTTCCAATGTTAGAGGGGTCACCCCAAGGTTGGGGAGCACCCCAAAGTTGTGAGGGTCACTTGAAGGTTCAGGGATGTCAGGGGGTCCCGGCGGGCTCTGGGGGTCGGGTTTAGGGTGCCAAGGATGGGTCCTGGGGGCCCTGGGCTTTGGGGTTCCTGGCATGTCAGCAGGGTTGTGGGGGATGGGGCTGGGGTCCTGTGGTGGATCCCTGATGGGTTCTGGGAGTTGGGGTCCCCAGAGTTGGGTTGGGGTCCCGAGGGGAGCCCCAGAGGCCCCAGGGTTGGGGTCCTGGGGGTCTCACGTGAGCTCCTGCAGCCGCGCAGCCTTGGCCCGCTCCTCTGCCCGCAGCGCCTCGTGCTCCGCCCGCAGCCGCTCCAGCTCCAGCTCCAGCTTCTGGTTCTGGCTGTGACGGACACACGGACACGGGTCAGGCATGGACGGACACGGGGACACGGATGGATGAACCGATGGACACGGGACTGATGGACAGATGGGTGAGGGAAGGATGGATGGACAAGTCAGGGGGTCAGGGCTGGATGGAGGGGTGGACATATGGATGGGGAGAACAGGGGGCCGTGGATGGACAGACACGGGGTCAAGGGATGGACAAACTGATGGACATGAGGTTAAGAGGACTGAGGATGCAGGGACAGCATTCAGGGGATGGAGGGATGGAGGGATGGATGGATGGAGGATGGAGGATGGATGGATGGAGGGATGGAGGATGGATGGATGGATGGATGGATGGATGGAGGATGGAGGGATGGAGGGATGGAGGATGGATGGATGGATGGATGGATGGAGGATGGAGGGATGGAGGGATGGAGGGATGGAGGGATGGAGGGATGGATGGATGGATGGAGGGATGGAGGATGGAGGATGGATGGATGGATGGAGGGATGGATGGATGGATGGATGGATGGAGGGATGGATGGATGGAGGGATGGATGGAGGGATGGATGGAGGATGGATGGATGATGGAGGATGGATGGATGGAGGGATGGAGGATGGATGGAGGGATGGAGGGATGGATGGATGGATGGAGGGATGGATGGAGGGATGGATGGAGGATGGAGGATGGATGGATGGGGGATGGATGATGGAGGATGGATGGATGGATGGATGGATGGATGGATGGATGGATGGAGGGATGGATGGAGACAGATCCACGAGGGGATGGTCCTTGCCTGCCCCCACTGTCCATCCCTTCACAGATGAGTCAGGGAAGGGACAGGGAGGGGTTGGCGACAGACTGGACAAGGCTGAGGTCAGCATCAGAGGCAGGGCCAGGTCATGGCTGGACCAGGGATGGGTAAGGGGGTCAGGGCCAAGGTCAGGGCCAGGGTCAGGGTCAGGGTCTTGGCCTGGGTTGGGAGGGGTTGGGTTTTGGGGTCAGGGGCCGGGGTCAGGGGCCGGGGTCGGGGTCCAGCCAGGGTCACTCACTCCCGCAGCTCATCGATGGTTTTCTGCCGCTCGTTGACCTCGTCCCGCAGCCGCGCCAGCTGTTTGTGCTGGGCCTCACGCTGGCTCTCGAGCTGCAGCTCCAGCGCCGCCTGTGCCCATGGGGAGCCTCAGTTCGGGGCACCCTGGGCACCCCCAGGGACCCCAATATTTCCTGAGCACCTCACATCTCCCACCACAGCACCTCCCAGGGACCCACACACCCCAACACCCCCGGGGACCCCACAGCCCAGAACCTCCTGGGACCCTCAGCACACCGACATTCCCAGCAAGTCCTTGGACCCGACATCTCTCAGGGTCCCCCACACCCCCACACCCAGCCTCGAGGAGATCCCAACACAGCCCAACCTCCTCAGCAACCCCCAACACCCCACAGACACCCAGCGTCACCCAGAACCTCCCAGCACCCTAGGGATCCTCACCCACATTGAGCACACCTCACACACCCTAAGAACCCCCAGCTGCCCCTCACCCCCACCAAATCCCTACACCCTTCAGGGACCCTGAACCCCAGAGGGTTGCTGTGCCCCCCTGCACCCCTCACCTTGACCTCGTCTGTGTCCTGGCTCTCATCCTGCTCCCGCTGCTTCCGAGCTGCCCCCTGTGCAGCCTCTGCAGGACCCAGCAGGACAGGGACCCCTCAGCCCCCGAGTCCCCCTGTGCACCCTCCAACCCCCAATCCCCTCCATGCCCCAAAAACACCCATACTCCACCCAAACCCCCTGAGCCCCCCATCCCCCTGAGCCCCCTGTACTACCCCATATACCCCCAGCCCCCCGTGTCCCCATCCTCCTGAGCCCCCCATACTCCCCAAACCCCCGTGTCCCCCCGTGCCACCCATTTTCCCCCCATTCCCTTTAGCCCCCTGTGCCCCCAGCCCCCTCATACTCCTCCAATGTCCCTGAGCCCCCGTCCTCCCGCGGCCCCCCACCCCTGCTCCTGCAGCCCCGCCACTCCCCCGGACACCCCCCGACTCCCGAGCCCACCGTGTCCCCAAGCCCCCCGTGCTCCCTGTCCCCCGCCCCAAGCCCCCCGCGCCCCCACCCTGCGCCTGCAGCCGCGCCAGCTCCTCCCCGAGCGCGTCGTGCGCCTCCTCCAGGTGCCGCTTGCGCAGCTCCAGACTCTGCGCGTACTCGGTCAGCGAGCGGATCTTGGCCTCGTGCTGCACCGGCACCGGCACCGGCCTCAGCCTCCGCCCGGGGGCACCGGCACCCCCCGGCACCCCCCGGCACCCCCCGGCACCCCCCGGTACCCCCCGGTACCCCCCGGCACCTCCCGGCACCCCCCGGCACCCCCCGGCACCTCCCGGCACCCCCCGGCACCCCCGGCACCCCCCGGCACCCCCCGGTACCCCCCGGCACCTCCCGGCACCCCCCGGCACCTCCCGGCACCCCCCGGCACCCCCCGGCACCCCCCGGCACCCCCCGGCACCTCCCGGCACCTCCCGGCACCCCCCGGTACCCCCCGGCACCCCCCGGCACCCACCGCGCACCAGTCCCCCAACACCCGCGGGGGCTCCACCCTGGCAACCCCCAACGCCAGGACCACCCCCAGGTACCCCCTGACACTCCCAGGGACACTCCCACTGGCCCAGCCAGAGCCAGCAAGCCCTCGCCGCAGCGGAGTCAAACTCCCACGTCATCAATCCCAGGGTCACCTGACCCTTGAAGCCACCAAACTGTGGGGCCCCTGAACCCTGGGGTCACCAAATGCAGGGCCACCAAACCCCCGGACCAATAAACTCTGGTGCCACCAAACCCAGGGCAGAGAAATCCCGGGTCACCAAATCCCAGGTCGACAAACCCCAGGGAAACCAAACCCTGGGGCCACAGAACCCTCATGCCACCAAACTCTGGGGACACCAAACCCTGATTCAGCTGCCAAACCCTGGTGTCGCCAAATCCCAGGGGCACAAAATTCTGAGCCACCAGACCCTGGAGCCACTAACCCTTGTGCCACCAAAGCACAAGTCCCCATGGCAGTGGCACTGCCCCCGCCCCCGGCGCACCTGGGAGATGAGGAGCTGGCAGGAGGACAATTCGCGCCCTGTCACCTCCAGCTTGCGGTGACACTCGACCTGCAGGTTCTCCAGCTGCCGGCAGCGCTTCACCACCGACTTCACCTCTGACTTGATCTTGCTGATGTAGAGCCGGGCAACGGCGAACTCCTCCTCGATGGCGCCGCTCACCTCCACCGGCTGGGCAGGGCAGGGGGCACAGGGATGGCACAGCGTGGGTATGGCATGGCACGGCACGGCACAGGTGTGTACCACACACAGGTATGGCACAGCAGGGCACAGGTGTGTACCACACACAGGTATGGCACAGCACAGGTGTGTACCACACACAGGTATGGCACAGCAGGGCACAGGTGTGTACCACACACAGGTATGGCATGGCACAGCACAGGTCTGTACCACAGGTGTGGTATGGCACAGCACAGGTGTGTACCGCACACAGGTATGGCGTGGTGTGGGCACAGCACAGATGTGTATCACACACAGGTATGGCGTGGTGTGGGCACGGCATGGCACGGCACAGGTCTGTACCACAGGTATGGTATGGCACGGCACAGGTGTGTACCACACACAGGTATGGCGTGGTGTGGGCACGGCATGGCACAGCACAGGTCTGTACCACAGGTATGGCGTGGCACGGCACAGGTGTGTACCGCACACAGGTATGGTGTGGTGTGGGCACGGCGTGGCACAGCACAGGTGTGTACCGCATACAGGTATGGCGTGGTGTGGGCACAGCGTGGCACAGCCAGCAGACGGGTGTGGCTCAGCATGGCGTTGAATGGTGTGGGCATGGCACGGGCACAGTGTGACACAGGCATGTCCCCCACCCGGGTGTGGCACATGGGGGTGACCACATGGGGGTGGCATGGCGTGGGCACTGCGGAGGCGTGCAGGGGACATTGTATAGGCGTGGCATGGTCACTTCACGCACCTGGGAATGGTGTGGGCAGTGCAGGGGGATGGCGTGGACATGGCACGGACATGGTGTGGGCATGGTGTGGGCATGGTGTGGGCATGGCGTGGGCATGGCGTGGGCATGGTGTGGGCATGGTGTGGCACAGGCAGCACAGCCTGGCACGGGGTGGATGTGACACTCACAGGGATGTTGGTGGCAGAGGCATCACGGGGACATGGAATGGGCATGGAATGAGCATGGAATGGGCACGGGATGGGCACAGGATGGGCACGGGATGGGCACGGCGCAGGAAGAGAACACAGCTGGGTGTGACATGTCACGGCTCTGCTATGGGCACTGCATGGCACGGGCACATCAGGCACAGCGCGGGCACAGCGTGGCACAGGCACGGCAGGGACACACCAACGCGGGGATGGCACGGCAGGGGCACGTCCCACAGCGCACAGACCCCCCCGGCCCGTGTCCCCCGTGTCCCCCGTGTCCCCCGTGCCCCTCACCAGTTTGATGTCCCCGCTGCCCACCAGGGCGCTGAGCTCGCTGAGGTCCCGCAGGAGCCCGTTGAGCACCTCGGCGGCGCGGCGCCGCTGCTGCCCCCCGAGCTCCCGGGCCCGCGACAGCTCCGACTCCAGCGACAGAGTGGTGGCCTGCGACACCGACAGGGCCGGGCTGGCACCGGAGACAGAGGCACCCGGCACCCCCCGGGGACCCCTGGGCCACCAGGGGACAGTGGCACCCAGAACATCGCGCAGACCCAGGCACAGGAGCAGCTCCCGGGCACCCACACCTCCCACACCCGAGAACCCCAAAACTCGCAGACCCCCCCTGTGCTCCCACCCCTCCTGTGCCCCCCATACCCCTGGCACCCCCATGTCCCCTCACACCAGCACACCCTGCCCAGCAGCCCAGCACCTCCAGCTCCCCCTGCCTTAACCCCCACTGCCCAGGGTCCACACAGGCACTCCCAGCACCCCCTGGCACGGCACCAGCACCCCAGTGCCCAGTACCACCCAGTACCATCCATTACCACCCAGTACCGCCCATCTTGGCACCCCCAGCACCCCTCAGTAACCCTGGAACCACCACTGTAGCAGGACCTCCAGCACCCCAAGATTCCCCCCCCATGGGGTGCCTCAGGAGCACCCCATCTGGCATCCCAGTTTAAGGGCAGGGTTCCCCAGTTTGGGTGCTGGTTTGAGGCAGGGGGGAATCCCCTCCTCTGGTCGAGGGGGTTTCTCTTTTTTGGGCTGTGACTTGATGGGAGGGGGAGTCCCATCTTTGGGGTCTAGTTTGGGGTTTAAGGGGCTCCCAAGTCTGAAGCTCCTGTTTTGGGGTTTCCCTGGCTCACAGCATCCCAGCTTGGGATTGGGAGTCCCAGTTTGGGCCTGGGGGAGGAGGCTTTGGGAGTTGGTGTGCCAGACAATGGGGGTCCCAATGGGTTTTCCAGCGGGGTTGAGGAGCCAATTTGGGGTTACCAGTGGAGTCTAGGAGGGATCTCAGCAGGGATCCCAAGTGGGTTCTCAGTAGGAGCACACTGGGGAGCCTGGTCGGACACCTATGGGGGCTCCCAGTGTGACTTTGTGGAGCCCTCAGCAGGAATCCCCACTGGATGGCCATGGGTGTTCCCAGTAGGATCCTGCTGGGAATCCCTGTTGGGTGTCCATGGGGGCTCCCCATAGGTTTCCCAGTGGATTCACAGTTGATGATCCACTTTGGGGTTCCCAGTGGGGGAGTCTCAGCAGGGATCCCTAAGTCTCAGCTCAGTCCCCATGGAGGCTCCCACTAGGATCCCACTGGATTTCCTGTTGGGTTCCCAGCAGGACCCACTGGAATTTCCAATGAAGAGTCTCAGCAGGGTTCCCAGTTGGATTCCCAGTAGGATCCTGTTGGAAATCCCCATTGGGTTCCTGTCGGAATTCCCAGCAAAATCCCATTGTGAGTCTCTGCAGGGCACCCATGGAGGTTCCCAGCAGGACCCTGCTGGGTTTTGCCATGGTGTTTCCCTGTTGGGTTCCCAGTAGGAACCCACTGGTTTCCCAGTTGTGTTCCCTGTTGAGTTCCCCATTGATTTCCCCATTGGGTTTCCTGGTTGAGTTCCCTGCTGGGTTCCCATTGGCTCCCTGTTGATTTCCCCATTGGGTGCCCAGTTGGGTTTCCAAGTTGGTCTTCCTGCTGGTTTTCCCATTGGTTTCCCCACTGGGTTCCCTGTTGGGTTCCCCATTGGTTCCCAGCTGGGTTCCCAGTCAGCTTCCCTGTTGGGTTCCCAGTTGGGTTCCCAGTTGGATTCCCTGTTGGGTACCCCATTGATTTCCCTGTTGATTTCCCCATTGGTTCTCTGCTGGGTTCTCTGTTTGGTTCCCAGTTGGATTCCCAGGAGGGTTCCCTGTTGGGTTCCCGGCTAGGTTCCCAGTTGGTTTCCTCATTGGTTCCCAGTTGGGTTCCCTGCTGGGTTCCCTCTTGGGTTCCCCGTTGGGTTCCCCACTGATTTCCCCATCGGTTCCCCATTGATTACCCCATTGATTGGTTACAGGTTGGTTACCCTGTTGGGTTTCCCATTGGTTCTCAGTTGGGTTTTCCAGTTGGGTTCCCCATTGATTACCCCACTGATTTCCCCATTGGTTCCCCTGTTATTTCCCCATTGGTTCCCCTGTTATTTCCCCATTGGTTCCCTGTTAGTTTCCCCATTGGTTCCCTGTTAGTTTCCCCATTGATTCCCATTGGTTACCCTGTTGGGTTCCCGATGGGTTTCCCCATTGAGTTCCCTATTGGTTCCCCTGTTGAGTTTCCAATTGGTTCCTCATTGATTACCCCACTGATTTCCCCATTGGTTCCCAGTTGGGTTCCGCATGGGGTTGCCCATTGATTCCCCCATTGGTTACCCTATTGGGTTCCCCATTGGTTACCCTATTGGGTTCCCCATTGATTCCCCCATTGGATACCCTATTGGGTTCCCCATTGGTTACCCTATTGGGTTCCCCACTGGTTTCCCCACTCGGCCCCACCGAGCCCCCATGGGTGTCCCGGGTGTCCCAGTGGTTTCCCCACCTCGGTGCGGGCCAGCTCGTCGGCCAGCCGGCGGTTGTGGCGCCCGGTGTCCTCGGCCTCCTGGGCCTTGCGGTCGTAGCTCCGTGCCAGCTCCTCCAGCGCCGCCAGCACCTCGGTGACCTCGGCCCGCGCCGCGCCGTGCTCGGCCCGCAGCGCCGCCAGCTCCCGGCGCGCCGCCTCGCCCCCGCCCCGCGCCGCTGCCAGCACCTGCCAGGGGCACGGGGGCCACAGTGGTCACAGGGGGGCACACAGAGGGGTCCAGGGGTCAGAGGGGGGCACACAGAGGGGTCCAGGGGTCATGGTGGACATCCTGAAAATCTGAGTGGGTGTCCAGGGGTCATGGTGGGCATCCCAGGGGGCAGAGTGGGGGTCCCAGCGGACATGGTGGTCATTGCAGGGATCAGAGTGGGGGTCCCAGGGGTGGTGATGGGCATCCTGGGATCAGAATGGAGGTCCAGGGGTCATGGTGGGCATTGCAGGGATCAGAGTGGGGTCCCAGGGGTCGTGGTGGGCATCCCAAAGGAGACCCAGAGGTCGAGGGGGAGGCTCAGGCTGAGAGGTCCTGGGGGGGTCCCAGGGACCAGTCCCAAAATTGTTCTGGCAGAGTCAGCCACAGGTCACAACTGGGGGTCCCAGAAGGGTCCTGGAGGGTCCCCAGGCCGGAGTCCCAAAGGAGACCTGGGGGGTTCCCAGTGAGGTCACATTGGGGTCCCAGGGGTCAGATTTTGGAGGGTCCCAGACACTCCAGGTGAAGGGGTCCAGGGGCTCTGGGTTGGGGTCCCAGAGGGGTCCAAGTGGGTCCCAGGGTTCTGGGTGGAGTCCAGGGGGGTCAGTCGGACAGAGGGGGTGTCACAGGCTGGGGGGCAGGGCCCTCACCTCCTCCTGGTCCAGCATCTGCTGCTTGAGCTTCTCCATGATCTGGCTCTGCTGGTTGATCTCGTCATCCTGGGGGGCACAGGAGGGTCCACAGTGCTCACCCCAGGGGCTGCAGGGGTGGGCCAGGGGACCCGGGGGGTCCCAGCAGTCCTGAGCTGCTGAGGGTCCTGGGGGCTGCTGGGCACACTGGGAGGTCCCCAAGTGTCCTGGGGAGCTCAGGGGTGCTGGGGGTTCCCTGGCAGGTCTGGGGGGGGTCTCGGGGATCCCCACCTGGCCAGAGGTCCCCACCTTGTCATCCAGCTGCTTGTAGAGCTTGCGGATCTCCTCCTCGTACTTGTGGCGCTCCTCGTCCGAGATGTGGATGACGATGGAGGAGCTGTTGTCGTTCAGGGGGGGCTCCTCGGGGGCCCCCCCTTGGCCCTCACCTGGCCCCTCGCCCGGCCCCGTTTCGGCCTCGGCCTCGTTCAGCTGCTCCGTCTCGGGCACGGCCTCCCCTGTGGGGGGACACGGCCTCAGTGTCCCCAGCGAGGGCTGGGGGGTCCCCCCGGATCTCGGGGTGCCCCCCAGATGTGGGGGTCCCCTCGCTGCTCTGCCAGTGGCTCAGCTCAGCCTCCCCCGGTGAAGGACATGGCCTCGGGGGCTCCATTGGGGGCTGGGGGCTGTTGGGGTGGGATGGGGTCCCCTCCCCACAGTTGGGGTTCCCCTCCAGGTCTCCGGGTGCCCCTCCCGGTGCCGGGGTGCCCCTCCCGGCTCCACCAGTGGCTCAGCCTGGCCCCCCAGGGGACACACTGTGCCTCAGTGTCCCCACCGGGGCTGGACAGGATGGTGGGGTGTGGCGGGGTCCCCCCCAGATCTCGGGGTGCCCCTCACCGCTCCTCCAGCGGCTCAGCTCAGCCTCCAGCCGCGCCAGCGTTTCCCTCAGGGCTTTGTTCTTCTCCTTCTCCTTCTCGAACTTCTTCTTCCACTGCTCGGCCGTGAGCTCCAGGTTCACCGACGCTGTGTTCTTGATTGTCTTGGCCCTGGGAGGGGGACACCCCAAAACTGGGACTGCCTCACCTGGCCACCACGGCCACTCCAGGGGTCACCTGCCTCCCACTCCCCTCCCGCATCTGGGGACCCCAATGCAGCCGCCGTGGGGGGCAGAGGACACTTGAGGTGCGCTGGTTGCTGTTGGGGTGTGGTGGGTGCTCTTGGGGAGAAGTTGGGGTACAGCAGGTGCTGTTGGGGTGCAGCGGGGCTGGAACAGCTCCGTGGCTGCAGTGGGGGGTCGTGGCTACATGGGGGTACTCGGGGTGGAGTCGGGGGGCAATGAATCCATGGGGGCACTTGGGGCACAGCAGATTCGGGGGAGGGGTCCCAGTTGGGTCCCCCCAGCCCCCAGCCCGGCCCGGACATCAGTGTTGGGGCTCAGGGGGGTGCAGGGAGGGGCGGGACCCCCCCGATCCCCCACCTCTGCCCGAACATGAGCGTGGATTTGGTCTCGGCGTCGTTGTAGCTGGACGGGGAGCAGCAGATGAACATGGTGGTGCGGCAGTTCCCGCCCAGAGAGTCCTGCAGGATCCGCGTCATTTTGCTGTCGCGATAGGGCACGTACGCCTTCTGCGGGGGGAGGGGCGGCGTTAGCGGGGGGACCCCCACAGGACCCCCGGGGGGTGCACGGGAGTGGGGACACATGGGGACACACACGGGGGGCGGGGAGCTCGGGTTGGGGACACACGGGGGACAGAGCGACACGCGGGGGTCAGGGCTCCCCCTTCTCGGCACGGCGTGGGCAGGGGGCTCAGTGAGGGTGGGAGACATGCGGGGGGGCTCAGGGCCGTGTGCCCCACCCCAGGACCCCCGGGGGAGACACTGAGGGGCTCAGCAGGAGGGTCCCTTCCCCTGGACCCTGGGGGGGACACGGGGAAAAGGGTGGGGGGGCTGGACGGGGGGCACCCAGGAACGCCGGACTGGGGGACACCTGGGGGGGACACCTGGAGGGGACACCTGGGGGGCTCCGGGGGACCGCAGGGGTCTCACCGTGCCCTCGGCCAGTGCAGAGATGACGTTGCCCAGCGCCGACAGCGACTTGTTGATGTTTTTGGCCTCGTCCAAAACGGCTCCCTCAGCGCCCGTCTTGCTCACCTGGGGGGCAGCGGCGGCTCAGGGACCCCCCGTGTGCTCCCCTGCCCCAGGGACCCCTCCCAGGGGTGGTCCCAGACTCCAGCACAAGGATTCCATCAGCCAGGAGACCCCCAGTCCCGGCATGTTCCACCCTGACATCTCCACCCCAGCCTGAGGATCCTGAAAGCTGATGGCCCCCAAACCCCAATGGCCCCAAAACTCCCCCCCAAGACCCCCCCATCCTCCCAGTGTCCGACAAAGCACCAATGTCCCCCCAAAACCCCACAAACTGCCCCAGGCCCCCATTCTCCAAATGCCCCTCAAAACCCCAATATCCCACAAACCCCATGGACTCTCCCCAAAGGCCCCCACCCTCCCAGAGCCCCCCCAAACCGCATGAACACCTCCAGGGACACCCCCCCAGCCCCTCTCCCCTGACCCCCTGGACCCTCTGGCTCTGCTCTCTCACAGCTCCGAGGTCCCCCCACCTTTGGGGTCCCCCCACCTTCGGGGTCCCCCCACCTTTGGGGTCCCCCCACCTTCTCGCTGCCCGCCAGGTCCACCAGGTAGAGTTTCCCACTGAGCTTCTGCTCCGTCTCCACGTTCTCCTGCTTGATGTGGATGAGGAAGATGCTGTGGCTGCGGGAGCTGTGCTCGTTCATGTCTGCGGGCAAGGGCACACGTTGGGGGGCACCCCAAAACGGGCAACACCCCACAGTGCCCCCACTGCGCCCCAAAATGGCTCACAGAACCCACGGTGTCCCCCAAGAGTGCTCAAGGACCCCCTGATTCCCCAGGACCCTGAGTCAGCCCAATGGGTCCTACAGCACCCTGTGGACCCCTGGAAAGCCCCAGGGACCCCCATAACTGCCACACGGTGCCCCATGGCACCCCAGAGCCCTCTGGCACCCCAGGGACCCCCAGCAATCTATCCTCAACCCCCATCACCCCCCAGCCCCTCGTGTCCCCTCGTGTCCCTCACTGGTGACAGTCATGCACCAGTTGGATGTCCCAGCTCCACCCCTGTGTCCCCCGTGTCCCCCCTGTCCCCCCGTGTCCCTCACTGGCTGGTGACAGCCATGCCAGCTGGATGTCCCAGCTCCACCCCACGTCCCCTGTGTCCCCTGTGTCCCCTCGTGTCCCTCACTGGTGACAGCCACGTGCCGGTTGGATTTCCCCTCGTCGATGACATCCAGGATCTCCTCGGGGCTGGACACGAAGCGCTCGGTGCAGCCCTGGCAGGGAATGGCCAGGGGGGCTCAGGGGGAGCCCGAGCCCACCCCTCCAGGAGCGCTTCCCCCCGGGACCCTCCCCTGCCCCTCACCTTGACATAGGGGACGCGGTTCTTGTCCTCGTGCACCGACAGGTTGGTCTTGGTCACTGGGGGGGGGACAGGAGGGTGGGGGCTGTGGCCTCCCAAAATGTCCAAGGAGCTCCCAGTGCTTCCCAGTGCTCCACTGTACCCTGCCACTGACCCCCAGTGCCTCCCAGTAACCATCCAGTGCCTCCCAGTCACCACCCAGTGCCTCCCAGTAACCATCTACTCCTTCCCAGTAACCATCCAGTGCTTCCCAGTCACCATCCAGTGCTTCCCAGTAACCATCCAGTGCCTCCCAGTCACCATCCAGTGCTTCCCAGTAACCATTCAGTGCTTCCCAGTAACCATCCAGTGCCTCCCAGTAACCATCCAGTGCTTCCCAGTAACCATCCAGTGCCTCCCAGTAACCATCCAGTGCTTCCCAGTAACCATCCAGTGCTTCCCAGTAACCATCCAGTGCTTCCCAGTAACCATCCAGTGCTTCCCAGTAACCATCCAGTGCCTCCCAGTAACCATCCAGTGCCTCCCAGTAACCATCCAGCTCCTCCCAGCACTCGCCCATCCTCTTCCATTGACTTCCAGTTTTTCCCAGTCACCATCCAGTAATTCCCAGGACCCACCCAGTGCTCCTCAGTTTGCCCCTCAAAAGCTTCCCAGTGACCCCCCAGTGCTCCCCAGTGCTTCCCAGTGCTTCCCAGTGCTCCCCAGTGCCCCCATCCGTGTCCCCAGCAGTCACCCCCTGTGCCTCCCCACTCACTGTCCAGCAGGTCCCGGATCTTGTCCAGGTAAATCTCGAAGTAAGACACCTGTGGGGAGGGGATGGGGGTGTCAGAGGGTTTGGGTGTCAGCCCAGGCCCTCCCAGTGCTGCCCCGGAGCTCCTCCCAGTGCTCCCAGTGCTGCCCCGGAGCTCCTCCCAGTGCTCCCAGTGCTCCCAGTGCTGCCCTGGAGCTCCTCCCAGTGCTCCCAGTGCTCCCAGTGCCCACCTTGATGTGGAACTCCAGGTTCTCGTCCATGGAGTAGATGTGGTTGAAGATGTCGCGGGCGATGCGGGGGATGATGCCCATCTGCTGGGGGTCGTGCAGCTTCCCCTGCAAAGGGAGGGGGCAGTAAACACCCAGGGCACCCCCATTTCCTCCCCCTCAGCCCCCTCAAAGCCCCCAGAGCCCCCTCACCTCCATGGTGTGGGTCTTGCCCGATGACGTCTGCCCGTAGGCGAAGATGGTCCCATTGTACCCAGCCAGCACATCTGGAGGGGGGGGGGGAAGATGAGTATGGGACCCCCCCCAGGACCCCCAAACACCCCCCAGGACCCCCAGGGACATCACAGACCGCCCCAAACCCCAAGTGAACCTTCTAGGAATCTTAAGTGTTCCTGCCCCTCCCAGGTACACGAGATCCCCTCTGAGCCCCTCCGGGATTCCTGAGGCCCCCAAGACACCCCAAAGGACCTCCCGGACACCCCAAAAACCCCGGGGACTGCAGCGACCCTCCAAAGGACACCCCAGAGCCCTGTGGATTTCGGTGAGCCCCCTCAAAGTCCTGCAGAGCCCCCAAGGCCTTCTGGACATTCCCAAGATCCCCCTGCCCAGTGGTGCCTGGTGTCCCTGGGCTGTCCCCACGCTGTCCCCACGCTGTCCCCACGCTGTCCCCGGGGGTCCCTCACCCTTGACGATCTGCATGGCACAGGCGTGGTACACCTGCTCCTGCGTGGTGTTCGGGGGGAACACGCGGTCGAAGACATAGGGCTTGCCCTGGGGGGGAACACAAGGGGACACACACAGGGGGTCACTGGCCAGGAAGACCCCTGCAAGGTGCTGAGGGGCTGTGACAGGCTCAGGGCTCCACTGGCAGGGTCCAGTCAGGTCCAATGAGTCCCAGTAAGGGAGGTGGGAGGTTATAGGGCCTCTCACACTCTGTGTCCCTTATACTCACCCTGAATCCCTCTTACACCCCCCATTCACGGACCCAGCCCCCACACACCCCAGGCCCCCCAATATCCGCACAGACTCCACTCTCCACAGCGTGTCACAGACCCCCAGAACTCTTCAGTCGTCCCCGTGGATCCCCAGAGCTCCCTGAGACCCCCATAGCCCCATGAGCCCCCAAGGACCCCTCAGCCTCCTCAGAGACCCTCCAGCCCTCCGTACACCACCACAGAACACTCAGCCCCCCCAAAGACCCCCATAGGCACCCCATCCCCCATAGACCCCCACAGACCCCTCAGCCTCCATTCAGACAACCATAGCCCCCAGCTCTCCATAAGACCCCCATAGACCCCCATAGGCACCTCAGCCACCCTACAGACCCCCAGAGACGCCTCAAGCCTCCCACAGAGTCCTACAGAGTCCCACAGAGCCCTCAGCTGCCCCACAGACCCCTCCAGCCTCCTGTGGACTCTTAGAGCCCCCATAAAACCTGTAGTTGAGAAGACCCCTCAGCTCCCTGTAGACCCCCATGCGCCCCCACAGACCCCCCAGTCCCCGTGTGGAACCCACAAACCACAGATTTGTGGCGTCCATAATCTGTGGGGTCTGACCCCTACGGATCCCTCGGCCCTTCCCCCGCCAGACCTCATCCATCCCCACAGAGCCCTCATCCCCCTACAGACTCCCGTAGACCCCCATAGATCCCCAAGAACCACCTCCCCCATAGATCCCATAGCCCCCCCATGAACAGTCAGACACCCCCAGATCCCGCTACAGGCCCAGAGACCCCCAGAGACTCCCCCAGCCCCTCCGCGCCCCCAGCCCGCGCCGGGAGCTGTCCAGGCCCCGGTGCTGAGCCGGGGACACGGGGACACACGGACACGGGGACACGCGGACATGGGGACACACGGGCTCGGGGACACACGGGCTCGGGGACACGGGGACAGCCGGGGACAACAGCCCGCGCCCCCGCTCTCCCGGCCCCCCCCCCGCGCCCCGCAGCCGCCGCAGCCCCGCGGCCCCGCCCGCCGCCGGTCACGCAACCTGTCCGCTCCCCCCGCACCCCCATCCTCCCATCGTCCACTGCCCCCGCATCGCCGCCATCCCAGCGCCCCCCAGCCCCAACCCGCACCCTCAACCCGCAACGCCTCCCCTGCAATTCCCCCCGCAGTTCCCCCCGCAATTCCCCCCGCAATTCCCCCCGCACCCGCAACCCTCCTTCCCCCCGCATTGCGCCGGCACCGCCGCACCGCCACAGCCCCCGGCCAGAGAGCCCCCAGCATCCACGGACACCCCACATCTACAGAACCCCCCACATCTACAGAACCCCCCAGCATCCACGGGCCCCCCACATCTACAGACCCCCCACATCTACAGACCCCCCCACATCTACAGAACCCCCACATCTACAGAACCCCCCACATCTACAGAACCCCCCAGCATCCACGGAACCCTCATTCATGGAGCCCCCATCACAGACCCTCCTAAGCATCTACTGACCCCCTCATCCAGGGACCCTCCACATCCACGGACTCTCGCCTGCATCCACGCACCCCCCAGCACCCACCGACTCCCCCCCCCCATCCACAGACCCCCACCATCCATTGCCCCCCCCATCCACAGACCCCCCCTTCATCCACGGACTCCTCCCCAGTCCACGGACACCCCCGGACTCCCCCCGCACCCACCCCCGTTGTCCCCCCGGGGACCGTCGCTCCCCCCCCCGACAGCCCCACGGACAAGGGGGGCCGCTATGGAGGGGCGATATTTTGGGGGTCTCCGCCGTGCCCCGGACGAGCCTCACAACAAAGGGCAGGGCGGCAGCGTGAGGGGGAGGGGGCGATCTGCGGCACCCCCCCGCCGCTGCCTTGGGGGCCGATGGTGCCCCCCCCCCCGGGGGTCAGGGCGTTTCCGCTCATTGTAAACACACCCCACCCCCCCTTGGGAACTGGGCAAACTGGGAGTGCCGGCAGCCTCGGAAATGGGGGTGGGGGGGCATGGGGAGAGTCCCGGGGGGGCAGCGGCCACACCCAGGACCTCTTCCTCCCCACAAAAAACAGGTTCTGCCCCCCAAGTGACAGCGACCCCGCTGCGGACAGTTGCCCCCCAAATTGGGGATACCGGCCACCCCCCGCCCTCGCGCATCTCGGGGGTCCCCGCGCCCCCCGCGCTGACTCACCCCGACCACGACGCTGTCATCCCCCTGGAACACGGGCAGGAACTTGTCCCCCCGCAGGATCTCGGCCTGGTTGAGGGGCCGGAACCGGCACAGGACCTTGATGCTGCACTCGGAGCTGGGCTCGGCCATGGCGGGGGGCGGGGGGCTTCGAGAGTGGGGGCCAAGGGGGCGGCTGGTGCTGGGGGGCGGGGATGTCACCCGGGGTGCTGCTCACAGCCTAAGGGTCAGGTGGCACCGGGGTGCAGGGCGGTACCGAGCCGGGATGCCGAGCGGTACCCGAGGGCGCAGGATGCTGCTCAAGGATGCAGGATGCTGCCCAAGGATGCAGGATGCTGCCCGGGTGGTGCCCAGGGGTGCAGGATGTTGCTCAGAGATGCTGGGTGGTACCCAAGGACTCGGGCTGCTGCCCGGGATGCAGGATGCTGCTCAGCACTGCAGGGTGGTACCCAGCGATGCAGGGTGGTGCCCAGCGATGCAGGATGCTGCCCGCGCTGCGGGACGCAGGATGCTGCTCAGGGATGCAGGTTGCGGGCTGCAGGATGCGGGAGGCGGCGCCGGGCGGGGCTGACGCTCCGCAGCTGCCGCTGTCGCCGCTCCTGTGACCGCTGCTGTCGCCACTGCAGCCCCGGGACCGGGGGGTGGGGGGGCCGCCCCCCCGCGCCCCCTCCCCCGCCTTAAGGTGGAGCCGCCGGCGGCTCTTAAGGTGGACGGAACTGGAGGGGGGGGGGAAGCAGCCCTGAGAATAGACCCCCCCAAAGTGCTGATTCACGGCGGGGAGAGCAGGACGGGGTGGGAGGACGGGACCCTGGCGCGGCTGGGGAGGGGGACGGTGCAGGGCCAGCCTGCCCCTGGCCTCCCTGATCAGATTCCGCCCCCCCCCCCCCCGCGGGAAGGCAGCGGTCCTGACTCATCCCCGTCCCGGCACCCTGGGGACTTGGCCCGGCCCTGAGGTCCCCCATCCCTCCCTGTGACCCCCCAAACACGCCGGAGGGCGGTCCGGAGCTGACCCCGAGGGTCTCCCGCGGGTGGGAAGTGCAGCCCCACCGTGGGACGCAGCTCGGGACAACCCCCATGGGTGCCCACCACCTGGGTGCCCCCTAGTGCCACCCAGCCTGGACGTGATCCGTGTGCCCCCACCTGTGAGCCCGTCCCGGGTGTCCCCGTGTCCCCGCCGTGTCTCCCATCCCTGTGCCCTCCCGTGTGTCCCCCGGCGTGCCCTCACTGTGTGCCCCTGTGCCTCCCTTGTGTTTCCCCCTGTGCGTCCCCCGTGTGCCCCCATGTGTCCCGCCGTGTCCCCTCGTGTGTCCCCATGTGTTCCCACATCTCAACCCCGTGTCCCCCCGTGTGCTCCCTGTGTGACCCTCCGAGTGTGTCCTCGTGTTCACGTCCCGCGTGTCCCCCTCGTGTGCCCCCCATGTGTGCTCCCGTGCGTGTCCCCATGTGCCCCCACCCGTGTGTCCCCCTCGGTGTCGCCTGCCTCTCGGTGTCGCCCGCTCCCTGTGTGTTCCCCCGTTCCCCCCCGCGTGTATCCCCGTGTTTACTCCCGGTATATCCCCCTTGTACCCTCCGTGACCCCGCCGTGTCCCTGTGTCCCCTGTCCCCCATTGTCCCCCCCAGTGCCGCCCCCCCATCGTCTGCCCGCTCAGGCCCCGCCCCCGCCCCGCCAGGCCCCGCCCCCGCCCCGCCAGGCCCCGCCCTCAGCCCCGCCCCTGCGCCGTCGCCTCTCGCCCCGCCCCGCCCCGCTCTCGCGAGATCCGCCCCGCCCCGGCCCTGCGCGGCCATTCCGGGACCCCCCGGCACCGACCCCCCTCATTACCGACCCCCCTCATTACCGACCCCCCTCATTACCGACCCCCCTCATTACCGACCCCCCCGGTACCGCCCCCCGCCATGGCCGACCCCAAGTACGCCGACCTGCCCGGCATCGTGAGTGAGGGGCCTGGCCGGGGAGGAGCCGGGGATCTGAGGGGCTGTAGGAGGCTTCGGGGGGTCTGAGGGCATCAGGGCCCTGGGAGTCCTGAGGGGTCTGAGGGGGTCGGGAGGGCCGGGGGGATCAGGGAGGGTCGGGGAGGTCCTGAGGGGTCCGAGGGGATCTGGAGGGCCGGGGGGATCAGGAAGCACTGCGGGCGGGGTCTGAGGGATCCGAGGGGATCGGGAGGGCCGGGGGGATCAGGGAACATTGGAGGGGTCTGAGGGGCTCAGAGGCCTGGGGGTCCTGAGGGGTCTGAGGAGATCGGGAGAGCTGGGGGGATCAGGGAGCATTGGGGGGATCTGAGGAGGTGCTGAGGGGTCCGAGGGGATCAGGGGAGTCAAGCGGGATAAGGGCCCTGGGAGAGAGTGAGGGAACTGCGGGGATTTGGGGTGTCTGAGGGGGCCGAGGGGTCCCAGAACAGTGAGGGGCACCAGCGGCATGTGGAGGGGCTCAGGAGGTAGGAGAAGGGCAGCTCTGAGAGGGTCCGAGGAGTCAGAGCGGGTCAGGGGGATCTGAGGGTGCTGCAGGGCTGTCTCAGGATGGTGAGAGGATCCGGGGGGAATCTGTAGGAATTTAGGGATCTGTGAGCACTGGCGGGCGCTGAGGGGTGGGTACGAAGAGTTTGGGGAGGTCTGAGGGGATCGGGGGGGATCTGAGGGGCTTGGGAGCCTGGGGGGAGTGTTACGGAAGTTGGGGGAGTCCGGGGTCCCGAGGTGGAGGAAGCTGAGGGGAGGTCTGAGGGCATTGGGAGGTTCTGAGGGGGTCAGGGTGGCGGAGGGGCTGGGGGGATCGAGTGAATTCTGAGGGGTCTGAGGTTGGGATGACTGACAGGGTCTGGGAACCAGGGGGATTTGGAGGCTCTGAGGGGTTGTAGGCCTGTGAGAAAATCTGTGGGTGAGCTGAGGCATCTGAGGGGTCAGGGGGGTGTGGAGCTGGCAGCATTTGGGGTGTCTGTAGGAATGGGAGAGAGCTGGGGCTGGGAAGGTGGCTTGGGATGCCAAGGAGCTCTGGGTGAGGGAGGTGCCAGGGAGGGCCTGTCTGTGGGTCTGTCTGTGGGGAGAACACGGATCCTTGGGGGCGTGGGAGCACCCCGGGATCTTTGGGGTGACTGTGGGAACTGGGACACAGAGCTGAGAGGTCAGGGGACAGGGGCAGTGAGTCAGGGTGTTGGGGGGACATTGGGGTGTTTGAAAGGCTGTTAGGGGAGTGAGGGCAGTCATCAAGGGGTGTGGAGACATTGAGATGTCCAGAGAGAGAGGTGGCACATCGGAGATGTCCATGGGGATGAGCTGTGGGGGGCAGGGAGCTCCTGGGGGGGTCAGGGCTGGGTGGGGGTCTCAGCATAGCCCCTGGTGCCACAGGCCCGCAACGAGCCCGACGTGTACGAGACCAGTGACCTGCCTGAGGATGACCAGGCCGAGTTTGAGGCGGTAAGGCCAGGCTGGTGGGGGGAGCAGCAGCTGGACCGGACCCCCGGGACCCCCCGGGACCCCCCAGAACCGGCACCATGGGAACCAGCTCCCACCCCCCACGCACCCAGCAGCGCCACATCCCGCACAGTGACACATCACACCCACGGGGACAATGTCCCCCCTCAGTGACCGTCCCCACACAGTCCCAGTGTGCCCCACGGTGACAGTGTCCCCCCACAGTGACAGTCCCCACACAGTCCCAGTGTGCCTCACGGTGACAATGTCCCCACACAGTCCCAGTGTGCCCCACGGTGACAGTGTCCCCCCACAGTGACAGTGTTCCCCTACAGTCCCAGTGTGCCCCACGGTGACAGTGTCCCCCCACAGTGACAGTGTTCCCCTACAGTCCCAGTGTGCCCCACGGTGACACGTACCCCACCCCCACGATGACAATGTCCCCTACAGTGGCATGTAGCCCCCTCTGTGACACCCTGCCTGTGCTTTGGGAGGCAGGAAGGGGAGAGTCAGACATAGCCTCCCCCACACAGGCTGGGTGTCCCTGTCTTTGCTGACCTTGTTCCCAAGAGGAAGGGGGCTGTCACTTCCCCAACCCCACCCCCAGGGGAACAAGGGGGACCCCCTAAACCTGCTCTGAATAGTGGGGGGTCCCCAGGCCTGGGCTAAGGCCATTCTTGGGGGTGGTTGCGCAGGGACTTGAGTGTGGAATCGTGGGGGATCCATCCTTGTGGGGCTCAGGTGACCCCCAGATGTGGAGTGAGACACATCCATCATCGAGGGATCTGAAGGACTCCCAGGGCCCGGGGGGTGACACTGGATTCTGTCCTCAAGGGGCATGAGGGACCCCCAGTGTTGGGGGCACACGGGGGTCTGTCCTTGAGGCCACACAGCAGAAAGGACTCCCAGGGGTGTGGGGTGACCCCCAGATGTGCTGGGGAGGATGATGGGAGTTCAGAGGTCACAGCCCAAGGGGTGATTTGGTGCCCCCCATGCCAGTGAGGGGGTGCCAGGCCTTGGGGGTACAGGGGGTGCAGCCACCCTCTACCATCAGTGCTGTTGGTGTTTATGGGGTCGGGGAGATTGGCACAGGTTCCTGCCATGGAGCAGGGGCCCACCGGGTACCCCCAAATCCTGAGAGGGCAAAAAGACCCACCCCTGTGAGGGCCAGGGCTGCAAGAACAGCTGAAACAGGGGTTTGAGCCTAAAGTGGCCCCAAACTCATGGGGTGACCTGTGGCTCCTGCTGTGGCGGGAGGTGAGGGATGAGGAGGTCCTAAGCCCCCCCCTGCCTCGGGGAGCCCTTCACCAGCTCTGGGGTGTTGAGGGGTCCTTCCTGCCCCTCGGGGAGCCCCCCGAACTGACCAGGGCTCCCCCCGCTTCCCCCCCGCTCCCGCCTGGCCTGGACTCAGTTTGCACAAGTAAGCGTGGCCCTGCTTTGGGGTGCATGGGGGGGCACTGCTGCATGTGCATGGGGGTCCCAGTGCTGTCCCCTCAGGGGTCCCCTGCTGTGCTGGGGCTTTTGGGGTACCCTGTGCTGCCCCCCCCACTCTGCCTTGCCATCTGCATCCTCTGCCTGCTCCCCGCACTGCCCACCTGGCCTCGGGACCCCTGGGACCCCCCAGGACCCCCCGGGCTGGGTCTCATTGCCCTGGGGACTCTGCCTGGGCATGGGGGGGCCGTGCTGAGCCCCCTCCCCACTGCCAGCATTGCATGGGGCGGAGGCTGGGCTGGGGCAGCTCGTGGCCATTCAGAGCCCCCCCAGGCTCTCCGGGGGCCCTGGGGTCCCACCGAGTGTGGGGGTCCTGTGGGGGAGCCCCTGACTCCACTCACATTTCCCCCGGGGAGGAGCTGGAGCTCCTGGAGGGAGTTATGGGGTGATCCCCAAAACTCTGGCCGCATCCTGCTCCTCTCCAGGGCACAGCCCTGCTGCCCCCGTCCCCAGGGGTGTGTCCCACTGCCCCTCATCCTGCAGAGGTCCCCAGCCCTGGGGGTCCCCATCCCATGGGGTTCCCTGTCCCACGGGGGTCCCCAGCCCTCGGGGGGCGGCAGGCGCGGGCCGGACCTTCTAACGCGGATTTTGTCTCTCTCTCCCCTCTCTAACCTTGCTCTGACTTTCTTACCTCTGGGAAACGCCAGGAGCTGGTAAGCGCCCGTCTCCCGGCCGCTGTCACTGTCCCTCAGCCACTGTCACCCGCTGCCACCCACCGCAGCCCCCTAACGCTGCCAGCGCTGCTCCCGCCGCTCTCACTCCCCGCAGCAAACCAGGGCTCCCTGAAACCACCCCGGCCAGAGCCGGGAGAGGCTGGAGAGGGCCCACATGGGGGTCCTTTGGGTCCCTCCCAGAGCCCTGCTGAGTTGGGGACCCCCTTGATGGCAGCAGGGACAAGGGGACCCCAGACACACCGGCTGTGCCCACCCTGCCTGGCACAGGGCACGGCCCTTTGGTCTGGGGGTCTGGGGGCCTACGGCCACCACTGCCCCCCTGGAGGGGATCAGCCTGAAAGGCAGCCAGAGGGCAGTGACAACCCCAGAGGGCCAGAGGTCACCCTGGGGAAGACACAGCTGGGGGACAGTGACAGTCCCACGGGGACGGGTCACGCTGGAGGGACCAGCGATGCTCCTGGCCAGGGGCTGCTGGAATGTTCCACAGTTTGGGGTAGGCTGAACCTTGGGGGTCCCTGAGCTGGGCCAGGCCGGGGGTCCAAAGTCCCGACGTGGCCCTTGGGCATCCCTGCCTGCTGGGCTGGGCCAGACCAGGGTCCAGTGTCACCACACTGGGCCAAGCCAGGGTCTGCTGTCCCCACACTGGGCCAGGGGTCCAGTGTCCCCACTCTGAGTTCTTGAGGGTACCTCCCCACTAGGCCAGGCCAGTCTGGGGGTGTGATGTCCCTACCCTGGGCCCTTGGGGGTGTGCCACATCACTACTGGGTGCCGTACTGGGGGCCTGTGCCTGTGTCCTGGGGAGGAACATGCCAGTGCCCCCCATCCCCACCCACGCCGTGTGCTGGGGGTGGTGGCAGCCCAAGGGCCCCCTCATGCCCATCCCTGTCCGTGCCGGGGGCGGTGGTGGCAGGCTGGGGAGTGCCATGTCTGTGTCCCTATCCCTGTCCCTGTCCCTGACGTGGCTCCGTGTGCAGGAGGAGCTGAGCAGCACCAGCGTGGAGCACCTGATCATCAACCCCAACGCTGCCTACGAGAAGTTCCGGGACAAGCGCCTGGGCACCGAGGGTGTGGGTGAGCTGGGGGGCTCAGGGGGGCTCAGGAGGGGCTGGGCGGGCTGGGGAGGGGCCAGGGGCACCCTGGGGGGCTGAGCCCCCCGTGCTTTGCTGGGTCACACCCGGCTCTGCCTCTTGCAGATTTCTCTGACCGCATTGGCCGGACACGGACAACGGGTTACGAGGCTGGAGAGTATGAGATGGTGAGTGGGCAAGGGACACCCCCACCTCCCCACACACCACTTGGGACACCCCTGTGTGCCACAGGTCCTGTGGGACCCCCGGGGTCATCTGCTGCAGCCCCTGGCCATGCCTCACAGGAGCCATGTGCCAGCTCCAGCAGTGCCATGGCAGCACCATGCTGGGCTCTGCCCAGTCCATCCCAGTCTGCCATGCTGGGAACCCCTGTCCTGACCACAGACCCCTGGGGGTGCCCAGGACAGCGCTGATGACCACGTCCTGGATGGAGCTGAGGGTCCCAGGATGGAGCTGGGGATGGACCTGAGGGTCCCAGCATAATCCTGGCTGGCGGATGTTCAGCTGGGTGTCCCCCAGGATCCCCAGGCCTTTCCTAGGTGTCCCCTGACTGACTCTGTGACATTCTGTCACCCTAATTGCCCAGGCTGTCCTGGTTCCTCTGGTCCCTCAGGGCCCTCACAGGGGCTCAGGGTGGGCTGCAGTCCTTGTCACCCAGGGTCAAAGGGGAGAAGGTGACTCAGGGTCACTTGGCTCCTTGGCCTGCATGGAGGGGAGTGACATCTGTGTCCCCTGGCCTGGTCACTGTGGCCCCTCAGGCCTCTCCATCGCCCCCAATGCTGTCTCAGCTCAGGTTTGTTCTGGAAACAGCTGGATTTGGGCAAAGACCAGGAAACCCCCACATTCCATGGGGAGTGTGAGACCACCCATAACCACCCCATAGCTTTAGAGCTCCGGGTCAGGAAGAGGAGCTCTGTGGGCACCGGGATGGGGAGATCCATGGGGGTAGTGGTGAGGAACTTCATGTGGGTGAGGATGAAGAGCTCCATGGGGATGAAAATGAGTTTCATGAGGATGAAGATGAGGAGCTCCATGAGGATGAAGATGAGCTCCAGAGCAGCCCCTCTCTGTGGGTTCAGGACTCTCCTGGGCTGCTCCTGCCCTGCCCCACTGACCCCATCAGGTTCCCTTTAGGTGCCACCTGAGGCTCTGTCACCTGAGGCTGCTCTGACCTGTCCCTGCTGGCCACACCTGCTCCTTCTGCTTGGTGCCAGGTGCTGCCAGCCCCTGTGAACCCCCTGAGCCCCTGTGAGACCCCTGAACCAGCATGACTCCTCCAGCATCCCATGAGCCCCCCTGACCCAGTGTGAGCCCCCTGACCCATTTCTCCCACAGCTGGGTGAGGGTCTTGGTGCCAAGGAGACACCGCAGCAGCGATTCCAGCGGTTGCAGCACGAGGTGCAGGAGCTGCTCCGGGATGTGGAGCAGATCCAGGTGAGCTCCCACTGGTCCTGGGGCACAGCTTGGGGGTGATGTAGCACCTGTGTGCGCAGGTGAGCAGCCACCTGCCCCAGGTGAGATGCCACCTGCCCCAAGGTGTGTCCCAGGAGTGACATGGTCCTTGTGTGTCCCCCACAGAGCTCGGTGAAGGAGTCGGGGGCTGAGGAGGAGCTCACGCCCATGGCCCTGGCCAGGCAGGTGGAGGTGCTGAAGCAGCAGCTGCTCAGCTCCCACCTGGAGAAGGTGCTGGGCCCTGGTGCCGCCGTCGACTTTGCTGACCCCGAGGGTGCCCTGGCAAAGTGAGTGGGAGACAGGACCCCGGGGGGACATGGCAATGTCCCCATGGGGCTGGGGTGAGCACCCTGCCCACCTTGTCCCCTGCCTGCTGTGTCCCTGTGCCCACCTTGTCCCCTCCTGCCTGTCCCCAGGCGGCTGCTGCAGCAGCTGGAGGTGGCCAAGTGCAGCAAAGCCACACCGGGGAAGGGCCCCGCGCGGGACCCCGCCCCTGCCGGCGATGCTGTCACCTTCGAGCTCTACTGGAGGCCGGAGCAGGACCAGTTTGCCCAGTCTGCCAAGGTGAGCAGGGGCTGCTGGCCCCACACGGGGGTCCTGTGGGGGGGCACTGCAGTCCCAGCACCTCACCCCAAACCTCACAGGTGTCGGAGCTGGAGAAGCGTCTGGCACAGCTGGAGGCAGCCATGAGGTGTGAGCCCGACAGCCAGGTGAGTGCCCAGGTGAGGGGGGCTGCCCTGCCTCCCTCCCAGCCCTCTCCTAACCCCTTCCTTTATCTGCCCCCTCCTGCGACTGACATTGTTTCCCCCCACAGAACCCACTGCTGGTGGGGCTCAAGGGCTCCAGCCTCATGGTGAGTGGGGTAAAGTGGGGTTTGGGGTGATCCCTGTCCCCGCCCTCCCCGCCTGCCCTCAGCGCTTTGGGGGGTGGCTGTACCCCCCCTCACCTACGTCCCCTCCCCAGGACACGGTGCAGGTGCTGCAGGCCAAGGTGAATGTTCTGGACATGGCTGTGCTGGACCAGGTGGAGGCTCGGCTGCAGGTGAGGGGAGCTGGGGGACATTGCTAAAATTGGGAGGCACTACTGAAAGTGGGAGACATTACTGGATTTGGGGACTCACTGCTGGATTTGGGGTCTCTTTCTCCCCCTACACCAGAGCGTCTTGGGGAAAGTGAACGAGATCGCCAAGCACAAGGCCACAGTGCAGGATGCTGACACTCAGAGCAAGGTATGGGCTGTGGGGCCCAGAGGCCACGGGGGGATCCAGAAAAGCCCCTCTGGGCTCTACTGACCCCCCCAGGCTGTGCTGACCCCCCCAACTGCTGCCCCCCAGATCCACCAGCTGTACGAGACGCTGCAGAGCTGGGACGCGGTGGCCAGTGCCCTGCCCGACGTGGTGCAGCGCCTGGTGACCCTGCGGGACCTGCACGAGCAAGGTGAGGGCCGGGGGGGCTCAGGGACACCGTGGGGGGGTGTCTGCCGACCCCAGCACTCAGGTGTGTCCCTCTCCAGCCACCCAGTTCGGGCAGGTGCTGGTGCACCTGGACACGACGCAGCAGGAGATTGCGGGGGCTCTCAAGGACAATGCAGTGCTCTTGGCAGAGGTGGGTGCCCCTGGCCCCCCACTCACGCCCAGCCCAGGGGTCCTCACCTGCCCCCCCATCACCCCATCCCCACCTGCCCCCCCAGGTGCAGAAGACGATGAAGGACAACCTGGCCATTGTCGAGGACAACTTTGCCAACATCGATGCCCGCATCAAGCGGCTGCAGAAGTGACAAGAGCCCAGGACACCCCCTGGGGCTCCCCTGAGGACTTCACGGGGCCCCTCCCGTGACCCCCTGGGCTCTGTGACCCCCCCACGCAGGTCCCAGCTGCTGCTTGTAAATACCCTGGCTTGGCCCCCCCGGCACATCCTCCGTCCTCATCCCCACAGGGGTCTGTGCACCCCTCAGTCCCCACGGGGGGTCATCCCTGTCCCCCCTGCTCCGTCCCCATGTGTGGGTCTCTGGTTCCCCCCGTACCCCAATAAAACAGCTCAGCTCCGGATGTGTGTGTCAGCATCTCTGGTGGGGGGGCAGGAGCAGGGCCCCCCAAACCGGGGGTGGGGAGTGCTGGGGTTGGGGTGGGCACGGGGGGAATCTCTTGGAGCCAGGACCCCCACAAGGGTGACGGGCTGGGGGGCAGCTGGACCCCAAAGATGGGGGCGGTGTCCCAGGTGTGTCCCCAGCCCTGCTCCCTCCCGGCCCCTCACACTGCTTCTGCGGCCCCCCACCGCCCCACCTCCATGTCACCACGTCACAAGTGCCACCAGCTCCCCCCAGGTCCCTCATCCCTCCCAGCTCCAGTGCCCCCGGTCATCCCATCCCAGGACCCCCAGTTCCACCCCTCGCCCCAGTGCCTCCCAGTTACACTGCGAGGGACCCTTGAGGTGGGGGTGAGGGGATGGGGGGGCTGAGACCCTCCTGCCGGCCGCCTTCCCGTTAATCCCGGAAGGAGCAACGCGAGCCGCTGGCAGCGAAGCCCCGCCCACTCCGCAATCCCCGCCCATTCCCGGCAAATCCCACCCCTCGCCCCGTGCCCGCTGGGGGGCGTGGCTCATTTCCCGCCATTGCATCATCCCCTCGTGACCCTCCCACGCGCCGGGCGGTGCCGCTCGTCCCGCCCCTGGAGCACCTCCATTGGTTGGCGCTTCCCTGCCAATCACGGCCTTCGTGCGCCCATTGGCTGTCGCCGCACGAGCGTTGCGTCAGGCTGCTCTTAAAGCGGCGCGGCGGGGGGCAGGGCGCAGCGCGGGACGATGCGGACGAGGATGAGCCGGGGGCAGCGACCGGAGCGGGGCCGGGGGGAGCCGGGACCACCCAGAAAGGTGCGGGGAGGCCGCGGGGCAACCCGGGGACCGGCCCCGGGGGACGCCCGGGGGACGCTGGCGGAGGGTTTCCGCTCGGTCCCGGGAGGGGAACCGGAGCCCCCGCAGCCGCCTTCGCGGGACAGTGACCCTGGGGGTGGGGCGGGGGCCCTGACCCCAGGCGACCCTCCCACTCGGGGGTCACCGATCCTAACAGCACCGCTTCCTCCTTCCCCAGGCATCCAGGAGAAAGTGCGTTCTTGCCGACCACCATACCTGAGAGCAGGTAAGGGACATTCCCCGCCATACACACACCCTTTTGGGTCCCGGGGCCGGCCCGGGTCACCCCCTCCCGTTCTTCTCTCCCTCCCGCAGCCCGCGCCGGGCCCGAGGTGACAATGGCGGCCGAAGGGCTGTGGGGGCCGGGCGGCCCCCCCGGCTGGGAGCTGGAGGGGTGGTACCAGGACCTGCAGGAGGTGTTGGCGGCGGAGCCCCCCGGAACCGCCCCCACCTGGGGGGCTGAGCAGGTGAGCGCGGGGCCGGCAGCGCCTCCAGGGCCGGGGGGCGCGGTCCCTGCTCCATCACCGTTCCTGGTTCCCGCTCTCTCCGCAGGCGGAGCCGGGCACGGGGGCCTTCGGGCTGGACCTGGCTCTGGCCGAGGAGTTGCTGGAGCTGCTGGGACCGGAGGGAGCGGCTCCAGTGGAGCCCCCGGGCGCGGCCCCCGGCGGGAGTGACCCGGCCCGGCCGGGCCCCGCCGAGGAGGAGGAAGAGGAGGAGGTGCGGGGGGCGCGGAGGAAGCGGCGCGGCGGCGCCGGAGATCCGCGGGAGCGGGACGGGGAGCGGCGGGTGCGGGAGCTGACGGCGCAGAACGAGCGGCTCCGCGCGGAGATCCAGCGGCTCAGCGCCGAGGTGCAGCGCACCCGGGCCGCGCTCATCGACCGCATCGTCAACCTGCGCAAGGTGTAGGGGCTGGCCCGGGGCAGGGCCGGGACACGGATGGACATCGTCAGGCTGCACCGGGGGACGGTGTCAGCGCTGCCTCACAGCTGGGGACAAGGACTTTGCTGCCCCACGGACTGATGGGGGCAGCCACATGGAGAGATGGACTCTGCGGACAGACAAATGCATGCAGCTTTTCCATGCCATTGTACAGCTCTTGTCATTTATTACACTCATGTAACCACGACCAGCACAGCCCAGTCTGCTTCCTGGGGCTACTTCTTCCTCTTGCCCTTGGGGACCTCGGGGCTCCGGCCTTCGGCCAGCGCCAGCTGCTGCTTCAGCTCCAGCAGTTTGGCCACCTGGGTGTCCACCTGGGCCTTCTCCACCTGGGCAGCCTTCAGCTGCCTCACCAGGTTGCCCTGGACAGGTGGCAGGATTTGAAGGTGTGATGAGAATTTGTGGGGGGTTTAATGGCATGCCAGACAGAGCCTGTGTCCCATGCCCTGTCCCCCCTCACCTGCTTGGCGACCTGCTCTGTCAGCTCCTGGATCAGTTTGGGGTCACCTGGAGCTGCAGCAGTGTTGGGGGCTGGAGGGGGGGCTGAGGCTGGGGGGGTCTGTTTGGCCTGTAAGAGGCAGAGATGGGGATAAGCCCCCCTCACTCCTGTTCTGGGCAGGTGCAGCTCACCTGGGGCAGCACCAGGAGTTACCTGGGGCTCTACAGCAACACTTCTGAGCTGGGAATGGGGAGGGGCGGGGGGGGGGGGCCGCAGGTGCCCAAGGTGGGGAAGTTGTTGGGGGGGGCACCTGAGCCCCCACTCACCTGAGCCCCCACTCACCTGCCCTCCCCCAAAGCGCTGGCGCAGGGCTTCCACCTGCTCGGGCTCCAGCTTCTGGAACAGGGGGCTCACCTGGCAGCAGCAGGGACAGAGGGGTCACCCCTGTGGGGTCAGGACCTGCGGATCCCCCTGAGGCAGAGCCTGGGGGGACACCTGCCCGTGACCCAGCCCCGGGACAGCAGCCCCTGCCCTCCCGGGTCCCCGCAGGCCGTACCGTGCCGACGCGGTGCCCGGCGGGCAGGGTGCAGCTGAGGCCCGGCCCGAGCCCGCAGCGCTCCGGGGGGATGCGGAGCTGGCCCTGGATGGCGGCGCTGACCCCGGGCACGAAGGGCTGCAGCAGAGCGGCCAGGGCGGCCGCCACGTTCACTGCGACACCCGTCACTGTCCCTGCGCGCTGCCTGCGGTGGGGACACGCCCGGTGACACATCTGTCACCCCCTCCCTGATCAGTGACACCCCCCCATCGATGAACTCTGTGTCCCTCTTGCCATGTTCACTGCCAGGCCGTGTGCTGTGGGGACAACACCTCAGTGTCCCTTGTGACCCTGTGCCTCATGCCCCTCCCCGGTCAGTGTCTATGGGAGGGGCCATCAGGGACCCACCCCCTTGCCCCGCCACTATCTGCCTGTGGACAGGGACCTCTCAGTGTCCCCCCAGCTCCTGGCTTTGCTCCCCTTCTGCCCTGTGCCCCCCATCAGTGCCCCATCCTGACAACTCAACAGTGGGGATCCCTCCATGGCACCCCTGTGCCCCCCAGTCCCCCCATGCCCCCCTCATCCCTACCTGTCCTTCTCGTCGCCCTTGATGCGTTTCCAAGGCTCGTTCACCTGGATGTACTGGTTGCCATGACGGGAGATGCTGAGCACACACCTGAGCGCGTCACGGATGCTGAGGGGGCAGAGGCGGGTCTGAGCACCTGCAGGGCAGGTTCTGCCCCCCCTCCCTGGGTTTTGGGACCCCCAGGACCCACCGGACTTTCTCCATCAGCTGGTGGTACTGGCGCATCTCCAGGGTGACCCTGGCCAGGAGCCGCTGGTCCTCAGCCGTGAGCACCATGTCGGGCACCACACCTGCAAAGAACTTGCACACGAACATGCCAGCCCTGGGGACAGGGGGACAGGTGTGAGCACAACCTGGGGACAGGTGTGACCGAAGCCTTGGGGACAGGTGTGGGATGGGGGATGGGTATGAGCAAAGCCATGGAAATAGGGGTGAGCACAACCTGCAGACAGGTGTGGCATGGGGTACAGGTGTGGGATAGGGGACAGGTGTGAGCAAAGCCTTGGGGACAGATGTGAGCACAGCTATGGACCAGCCCTCCTCCCCAGAGTGTCCCTGCACCTGTTAATGAAGTTGCCCAGGTTGTTGAGCAGCTCTGAGTTGTTCTTGAGCAGGAGGTCGGCCCAGGAGAAGGCGCTGTCCTGGCCCTCGGGCCGCAGGTACAGCAGGTAGAAGCGCCAGACGTCGGCAGGGATCCCGGTGTCCTTGGCCATGTCCCCGAACACGCCCACGCCCCGGCTCTTGGAGAACTTCCCATCCTCATAGTTCAGGTACTCTGGGGACAGGTGAGTGCCCACCGTGGGGAGCTGGCCCCTCCCAGGCAGGTAACAGCACCAGGCACAGAGCAGGGAGAGCATGGAGTCCCCACACCTAGAGACCCCTCCCAGCTGGGGCTCCCCACCCCTGGGCCCGTACCTGTGGCGATGAGGTGGTTCACCAGGGTGTAGTTGTCCTCAGCACCTAGCAGCGAGCAGGGGAACACAACGCTGTGGAAGGGGACGTTGTCCTTGGCCATGAAGTTGTAGAGCTCCACCTGGCAGGTAACAGGACAGATGGAGATGTCAGTGGAGCGCTCTGCTCTGTCCCTACCTGTAACACCACCTGGCTCCTCCTACCTGCTGGGGGTTCTTCCACCACCGCTCCCACTGGTCAGTGTAGTTGGCCGTGATGGACAGGTACCCGATGGGAGCGTCGAACCACACATAAAACACCTGGGGGAGGGCGATACCTGAGCAGGTGAGGCCAGCAGGGAGGGCCCAGCAGAGCCCCCCCAGGCAGCACACCTGGGGCCAGGGGGGACCCACCTTGTCCCGGAAGCCGTCGAGGGGCACCGGGGTGCCCCAGGTGAGGTCGCGGGTGATGCAGCGCGGCTTGAGCCCGTCCCGCAGCCAGGTGCGCGTGATGTGCCGCGCGTTGGCCGTCCAGTCACCTGCGGCCCAGGTGCGCTCCAGCCACGCCTCCAGCCGCCCCTCCAGCTGCGGGGGACACAGGTGGGACACCTGGGGTACCTGCGGGTCCCTATCCCCACCTCACCGCTCCCCCAGGGGTGCAGCTCACCTTGGGCAGGTCCAGGAAGAGGTGCTGGGTGGGCGTCACCACCGGGGTACCGCGGCAGAGCTTGCACTGGGGGTTCTGAGGGAAAACGGGGACCCCAGTGGTGGGGGGAGATCCCCAAAGGTGAGACAAGGAGCGTTACCAGAAGTGTGAGGGGCAGGCCCTGGGCGAGTTAGGGAGGCCCCTAAAGGTGGAGCTGCTGCCCCACCTTGAGCTCCACGGCGTTGATGAGCTTCCCACACTTTTCACACTGGTCCCCGCGGGCCTCGGCGTAGCCACAGAAGGGGCAGGTGCCCTCCACGAAGCGGTCGGCCAGGTACCGCCCGCAGCTCTCACACCTGAGCTGCTCCAGTGTGTCCTGCAGCAGGAAGCCCCGTGCCAGCAGCCGCTGGAAGATGTCCTGGGCGATCCTGGGAAGGAAGGGGAGGTCGTGTTAGCCACAGGTACCCCCCAGAGCAGGTGGGGCTCACCTGGCCTGCAGTGAAACGCTTTCTAGAGAAATGCTTTCGAGCAAGTTTCTAGGGAAATGGCTTTCTAGAGAAATGAAGTGAATGGATTTGTCTCGTGTGAAGGGTGAAAAGATACACGTCTTGTAATTCATATCATCACAATCAAAACCCAACCATTCCTTAATTACATTATAAACGTTTCCTGGTCTATCAGATTTTACCACACAACGCTGTAAATGCCTTAAAGCCAATCACCTAAAATTACCCCTCGTGGGTCCTACTACAGTGCACCTTTCACAGTTTTATTTCTCTAAAGTATCAGGTCTTATTTGCAAGGCCATCCTTTGAAACTTGTTTCCAGTTCCATTTCTCTCTCAACAATGTCCTATTCCACAGAATTTCTAAGCCAGCATTTTTTGTCTCAAAGTCTGCACACAGATACAGACTATGTGAGCCTTCTGTCGGCCTTTGAGAATTCTCTACAAATCCACTTCCCACACAGGGACTCACCTGGCCCTCAGAGGCTCACCTGCTCTGCTGGGGCTCACCTGGCCCTCAGAGGCTCACCTGCTCTGCTGGGGCTCACCTGGCCCGCAGGAGCTCACCTGGTCCACAGGCACTCCCTTGGCCTTCAGGGGCTCACCTCACCTGGCCCTCAGGAGTTCACCTGGCCCTGAGGAGCTCACCTGGTCTGCTGGGGCGTGGTGGTGCGGCCGAAGTGGTCGAAGGAGATGAGGAACCAGCTGTAGATGTCGGCGTGCAGGGCGTGGTAGCGGTCGCAGAGCTCCTGAGGGCTCAGCCCCTCCTCCAGCGCCCGCGTCTCCGTGGCCGTGCCGTACTCGTCCGTGCCGCACACGAACAGCGTGTTCCAGCCCCGCAGCCGGCAGTACCTGCGGGCACACCTGCTGTGGGCACCTGGCACGCCTGCTGTGGGCACCTGGCACACCTGCTGTGGGCACCTGGCACGCCTGCTGTGGGCACCTGGCACACCTGCTACGGGCACCTGGCACACCTGCTGTAGGCACCTGGCACACCTGTGAAGGCATCTGTAACACCTCAGAGGGGCATCAGCAACACCTGGTGTGGGCACCTGTCACACCTGTGTATGGACATCTGTCACACATGGAGGCACCTGTCACACCTGGCAGTGGGCAACTGTCACACCTGGGCATAGGCACCTATCACACCTGTGAAGCACATGTGTAACACCAGGGGTGGGCACCTGTCACATCTGTGTGTGTGGACATCTGTCACACATGGGGGGACACCTGTCACACCTGTGTGTGGGCACACCTGGGCATGGGCACCTGTAGCACCTGCAAGGGCACATCTGTCAAACCTATGGGGGCACACCTGTAAGACCTGCAAGGCACAACTCTCACACTTGGGTATTGACACCTGTCACACCTGTATGTGGGCATTTATCACAGCTGTGGGGGCACCCATCACACCTGGGCACGAGCATCTGTCACACCTGTGTGGACACCTGTCACCCCCACAGGGGTACATTTGCCATACCTGCAGGGGCACCTGCCACACCTGCAGGGGACACACCTGTCACATTTACACAGGTGAGCAGACAGTGCAACATCCCTCCCAACAATCCCCCAGTCACCCCTCTGTCATCATCCCATCCCCCCACTACCCACTGCTCCTGGGGAGGTTTCCCACAGCTGGCACCACCTGCAGGTGCACACCTGTAACACCTGTGCAGGTCTACACACAGTACAATCCCCACATGCACACTTGTAACACCTGTGCAGGTGTGCACACAGCAAAATCCCCCCACATGCACACCTGTAACACCTGTGCAGGTATGCACACAGCACAACCCCCACATGCACACCTGTAACACCTGTGCAGGTCTACACACACACAGCCCCCCACAGGCACACCTGTAACACCTGTGCAGGTGTGCACACAGCACAACCCTCCACATGCACACCTATAACACCTGTGCAGGTGTGCACACAGCACAGCCCCTACATGCACACCTGTAACACCTGTGCAGGTCTACACACAGCACAACCCCCACATGCACACCTGTAACACCTGTGCAGGTGTGCACACAGCACAGCCCCTACATGCACACCTGTAACACCTGTGCAGGTGTGCACACAGCACAACCCCCACATGCACACCTGTAACACCTGTGCAGGTGTGCACACAGCACAGCCCCCCACAGGCACACCTGTAACACCTGTGCAAGTGTGCACACAGCACAACCCCCACATGCACACCTGTAACACCTGTGCAGGTGTGCACACAGCACAACCCCCACATGCACACCTGTAACACCTGTGCAGGTGTGCACACAGATCAGCCCACAGCCCCGGGGAGGTTCCCCACAGCCTCACCTGGCAAAAGTGTCGGCGCTGAGGACGCAGCCAATGATGTTGCCCAGGTGAGGGACGTTGTTGACGTAGGGCAGCGCGCTGGTGATCAGGACGTTCCTCTCGCCCTCCACAGGTAACCTGGTGGGGAGGGGGGGTCAGAGCAGTGTCCCCCCGCTGCCCAGAGCCCTCGGTGTCACCTGGGCACTCACACAGGTGTCCGTGGCTGCCGGGGCGGGGGCAGCGCCGCGGGGCCCCGGGCCCAGATGTCCACAGCCGCCGCGATGTCGTCGTCGGTCAGCATCCGCTCGGGGCTCTCCTCATCCTGCGGGCACCAGGTGAGGGGGGCTGCGCCCACCTGCCCCCCCGACCTCCCCCCCGGGGCCGGGTCGCACCTGGGGCTCGTGGCGGGGGGCCAGGAGGGGCGGGGGGTGCTGGGCCAGGTGTGTGCGGAGCTCCCGCAGCGCCTCCGGCAGCAGCGCGGCCGCGTCCCGGCACGGCTCCCACAGCGACATGGCCCGGAACCAGGAGCGCAGCACCTGCAGCTCACCTGGGCACGACAGAGCGGGGTGAGCCCTGGCACACCTGGCACCTCCCCCCTGCCCCCCCCGGCCCGCTCTTACTGGGAAGACTGGTCTCGTCCTGGAGCACTGGGAAGAGGCTGCCCCACACCACCACATCAGCGACCGAAACAGCATCCTGGGGGGACAGGCACAGACTGGGCAAACTGGGAACACTGGGAGGGACTGGGAGTGTGCCCTGGGGGCACTGGGGGTACCATGGAGGAGGAATAGAGACACACTGGGACAAACTGGGGACACTGGGAATGTGCCCTGGGGGCACTGGGGGTACCATGGAGGAGGAATAGAGACACACTGGGACAAACTGGGGACACTGGGAATGTGCTCTGGGGGCACCATGGAGGAGGAATAGAGACACACTGGGACAAACTGGGGACACTGGGAATGTGCTCTGGGGGCACTGGGGGTACCATGGAGGAGGAACAAACAAACTGGGGAAGGCACTGGGTGGTGGTGCCAGGTGAAGCCTGGACTGGGAGCTGCAGGGTGGCACTGGGTGGACTGGCAGGCACCGGGGGACCATACCGGGGTCAGTAGTGTCCCACCCCTCATCAGGGCACACCGTGGAGACAGGACTGGGGACACACCTGTCAGGCAGGTAACCACAAGCTCATCCCCCCTCGCCCAGGGCCCCTCACTCACCCCGGCCAGGTGGGTGGTGCCGCTCCGGGCCAGGTGCTGCTCCAGGTGAGTCAAGAGGTGCTGCAGGACCGCGATGGCCTCGGGCCCCGCCCGGCCCTGCACCAGCCGCAGGTACAGAGCGGCGGCCACCGCCGGCTGCGGACACAGCGGGGGTCACATCGGGACACGGGGGGACAGGGGGGCACAAAGCGCCTCGGGGGGCACAAGGAGAGGGGCGTCACTCACCTGCAGCTCCGTGGCCTCCCATTCCAGCCACTGGGTGGTGAGGTCGGTGGGCTCCTCCCCACGGCACAGGTAAAAATACCTGCGAGGGGGGTTAAGGGGAGTCGGGGGGTTTCGTGCTATGAAAGGGCGGTCGGGGGACACGGGGCGTGTTGGAGGAGGCTCTGAGGGGCTTGAGGGGAGGTTTTGGGGCATGGCTTTGGGGCAGGGCTTGGGGCGGGTGTTGGGGGAGGCTCTGAGGGGCTTGAGGGGAGGTTTTTGGGGATGGCTTTGGGGCAGGGCTTGGGGCGGGTGTTGGGGTTCCCCCACGCCGCCCGTACTCACTGGCAGATGGCGTTGGCAGAGAAGAGGACGGTGCCGTTGTCCAGCTCCAGCTCCAGCCCAGGGGCCCACGGGAGGCTCGGGAGGGCGCGCGGCCCTTCTGTGAGGAGGGAGAGGCTCAGGCCCGGGCGGGGGTCCCGGGCCCGGACGGGGCTCAGGCCGGGGACTCGCGGGGCCGGGGGGGTTGTGAGGGTGGCGGTCTCACCTTCGGGGCCGCCCAGGTGCGGCCGCACGGGCTCGGGGGCGGCGCCCGCGGCCGCCAGCACCTTGAGGGCAGCGGGAGCGCCCGGCGGGACCCGGAGCCGCATGGCGGGAAGGGGGCGGGGCCGCGCGGGGCACGGCGGGAGTGGCCGAGGGACGGAAGGGGGCGGGGCCAACACCGTTCGCTCCGCCCCGGCACCGCCCCTCTCGCGCTGCCCCAAGTCTCGCGAGAGCGCGGAGGGGAGGTTACCATAGCAACAGAGACGCTGCTGGCGCGGCCACCACGGCCGGGATGGGAATAGAGACGGGATAATGGGATCCATGGGATAATGGGATAATGGGATCCATGGGATAATGGGATAATGGGATCCATGGGATAATGGGATAATGGGATCCATGGGATAACGGGATCCATGGGATAATGGGATAATGGGATCCATGGGATAATGGGATGGGATCCATGGGATGGGGTAATGGGATAACAGGATGGGATGGGATAATGGGATGCATGGGATGGGACAGGATAATGGGGTGGGGTGGGATCCATGGGATGGGATAATGCGGCGGGATGGGATAATGGGATGGGGTCCATGGGACAATGGGATGGGATAATGGGATAATGGGATAATGGGATGCATGGGATGGGACAGGATAATGGGATGGGGTGGGATCCATGGGATGAGATGGGAACTGGGATGGGATAATGGGATAACGGGAAGGGATGGGGTACAATCCATGGGACCCATGGGATGGGGTCCAGGGGGCTCCAGGTGACCCCAAGCCTGTTCTGGATTGAATCTGATCCTGGGGTCTGAAGGCATCCAAGGGGAAGGTTGGGATTTTACCCCAAATTTTGTGAATTTAACCCAAACATGGTGGACTTCACCCAAATCCCAGCGGATTTAACCCAAATTTTGTTATATTTAGCCCAGATTTCAGTAGTTTTAACCTAAATTTTATTAATTTACCCAGATTTAAGCCACAACTCCCCATCAAGTTTAACCACTTTTTATTTTTCCACTTAAATATTCTCTTTAAATACAGCATTGTCCTGGGAAACTGCAGAAAAGCGGGAAAAATTAATAATAGTGGGAAGAAGCTTTGGATTCACTTGGGGGCATTAAATGTGGAATTAAAACAGAATTTAAAAACTGAAAAATGAAATTAAAAATGGAATAGAAAAAAGGAAAGAAACAGAAAAAAGGAAATTAAAAAGGAAATAAGGCAAATAAACGGAATTTAAAAAGAAGTGCAAGTAAAAATTAAATAAAGAAATAAAAAGTCAATAAAAAATGAGAAAGGGAATAAAAACAAAATGCAAAAAGAAATAAAAATTTTAAAAAATTAAAGGAGCAAAAAAGAAGTAGAAAAAAGTGAATAAAAAATAAAGAAGGAAATCAAAATGACATTAAAAGTTCTGAAGCCGTTTTGGGGGCCCTGGGGGGGGAAGTCTGGGGATCCCCAGGGAGTTTTTTGGGGGGGAGTAGCACCAGCGAGGGGCCAGATCCATGAAATCCAGTGGATCAAATCCAACCGAGATGAAAAGGCCAAATCCCACCTGGATCACAGCAAACCTGGCAGGATTTGGGTAAAACTGGGATAAAAGCAGGAATTCTGCAGTTTGGGAAGCACCAACTCGGGAGATCCAGCCCAGAGAGGGGGCGGGGCAGGATTTGGGGTCACCTCCCCCAGACCACGGGGGGCAAAAGTCAGGGTTTGGGGCCATTTCTGTGGGATTTGGGCACCCCCACGGGGAGAATCCCGGTGCTCCCCCGAGACTGAGCCCCTGGGGAGGTTTGGGGGTCACCGAGGCCCTGGATTGGGAACTGGCCCCTCCCCAAGCCCCTTTCAGAGCCTTGGGAAATCCTCTTCTGACTCACTTTAAGCCACTCCAGACTCCCTTAAACCCCCCAAAGCCTTGGAACCCCCTCCTAAAGCCCCCTGAGGCCCTTTAACACCCCCTTAAGTGCCCTTTAAATCTTTTTAAATCTTTTGAACCCTCTTAAACACCAAAAATAACCCTTTGAATCCCCCTAAACCCCTCTGACTCTGCCCAACATTTAGAAATCTTGGTTGAAGCCCTAAAAAAACCTCTGAGCACCATTAAATCCCTCCCTGAATCCCTAAAAAACACCCTCTGGATTCCCTTTTTAACCCCTTTTGGAACCTCTTACACCCCTCCTTTGAACTCCCCTAAAAACCTCAAACCCCTTTGAACCCATTTAAGGCCCCTGAACATCTTTTTTAACCCCCCTTAAATCTTTTGAACTCACCTAAACCCTAAAAAAGCCCTTCAAACCACCTTAAACCTCACCTGAGCCCCTTTAAATTCCTCTGAACCCCCTAAAGCCTTTCTTAAACACCCCTTAAACCTCCCTTCCAATGCCTAAAAAAGTCCCTTTGACACCCTTAAACCCTGTTGAGCTCCCTTGAACTCATTTTAAATCCCCTTAAGCCCCTCTGAACCCCTTTGATCTCCTAAAAGACCCTTTAATTCCCTTTATAAACGCCTTTAGATCCAACTGAACCCCTTTCAGCCCCCCTTAAACCTCTCTGAGCCCCTAAAACCCCCTCTGAAACCCCTTTCAACCCAAAAATCCCCCCTCTGAGCCCCCTTAAACTCTCAACCCCTCCTGAACCCCTAAACCCTATGAAAACCCCTCTGAACCCCTTTCAACCCCCAAAAAACCCTCAACACCCCCATAACTCCTAAAAACCCCACTTTGAGCCCCTTTAAACCCCTTTTAAACCCTCACCCCCTCCTGAACCCCCTTTTTAACCCCCCCCTCCCACGGGGTGACCCCCAGGAGCACCAGGGGACCCTCAACCCCCAAAAGTGGGGGAGCAGGTGAGACCTCAGTGTGGGAAAACTGCTGGAAAAGCTGACGGTGAAATCAAAAAGTCGGGGAAATAAAAGGGTGGCACCAGCTGGATCAGGGGATTTGGGTCCCTGTGACCCCGGGGTCTGGGAGCATCCAGGTGAGCAGATCCAGGTGAGCAGATCCAGGTGAGCAGATCCAGGTGAGCAGATCCAGGTGAGCAGATCCAGGTGAGCAGATCCCACAGTCTGTAGGGTCCACGGGAGCAGAATGAAGGATTTGGGGCACAGACCAAGCAGCTGAGCAGATCCCAGAATCGGAGAGCGTCCAGGTGAGCAAATCCCGAGGGCACAGACAAACAGGCAGCTCCACCCCACATCCCAATTTTCCCCCACTCCTGCCTCCTCCCAGGCTGGAATTGCTCCTGGCTGGAGCTAAAAAAGAGGGAAAAGCCCCAGAAATGAGAAGTTTCACCCCAAGACAGATCCCAGAGCCTCAGGAAGGTCCGGAGCACAGGTGGGTTTTCCATGAATCCCAGTCCAAGGAAGGGCTGGAAGGATCAGGTGAGTCTGGAGGATCCACACCTGGAGAACCTGAATCCATCCCAGTGTGACCAGTCTGAAGCCAGTAGAGATGCCTGGAGCACCGGTGAGCAGGAAGCACCTGAGGAGCAGCACAGGGAATTCCAGGTGCTCCAGGAAGTTGGGTTCACCAGGAACAGCAGATCCAGGGGACACCAGGAGCTGGACACCTGTGCACACCTGCAGGGCTCTGCTGGGGGGATGGATCCTGAGTGCAGGAGTGGCAGGAACTGATTCTTTGGGAAACACAGCCAGGTGAGACTCACCTGCATGGATGGAGCTCACCTGGGACGGACAAGGAGCCAACTGAGAGCTTGGGGATCAGGCAGGGCAGGGCCAGGTGATGCTGCATCCATGGGATAACCTGTCACACCTGCAGGGCTCTGATCCTGCTGGGATTGGTCCCAGCCCACCTGGATGCACAGAGCCCACCAGCAATGGGCCAGGATGACAGCTAGGGGCAGGGACAGGGACATTCCTGCACCTCCACATTCCCAAATCCTGGTCCTTGGAAGGGCAGCTCCAACAGCTGCTGGAAAGTCCTCCCAGCAAGTGAATGAACATTTCAGAAGATTCCAACAGGTAGAGGTGATCAATGCCAGGTGATGGAGGAGCCAACAAGGAGGTGAAGTTGGTTCAACCCCCCCCCAAATTTTCCAGGTGAGTTTGCTGATCCAGTCTTGAGTCTCTTGTGCCCGTTCCAGGTGTTTCCCAATAATCCATCCCAGCTGCAGGGTGAGTGGGAGCATCACCTGGATGAGGTGGGATGGGACGTGGCCCAGGTGAAACATTCATTGAACAAACAGGAATTAGGGAAAAAGGGCTTTTTCCCCTTAAGAACAAGGACAGTGGAGGCAGCCAGGGGGACAGAGCTGCCATGGGATCCAGGAGGCTCCAGCTCAGGTCAGTCTTGGCACAGGTGATCTCTGCCAGGTGGGATGGAGAACAGGAAGGATCCGGGAGGCTGCAGCTCAGGTGAGTCCCAGCACAGGTGACCCCTGCCAGGTGAGTGAAGGACTCTTGGCCTGGGCCAGGTAAATCCTCTGTCCAGAGAAGCCCCCACCAATTAAATAATCTATCCATGGAATAAATAATGGAGCCAGAGGGCATGAGGCCACTCATATGGGCAGGTGAGGGTGCTCCAGGTGCTCTGGGAGATTTTGGGATGCTCCTCCCTTGCTCACAGCAGGGACAGGTGGGACCCCCAGCTCCTTCCCAGGGGGGCTGGAGGCTGGAGCTGGATGCTCCACGTGGCCACTCCCACCCTTGGCACCTGCCCGTGGCTCCACCTGGCAGTAGAGCCCAGGTGCATCGGCCAGGTAAGGCTGGGAGCCCACCTGGGCTGGCTGCCCCGGAGGATAGCACAGGACAGAAGATTCCAGCGGGAACTGGGCTGGGATGAGGATGGTGGAGGCGAGCCCGGGGCACTGGGGAGGTTTCACCTGCCAGGTGTCATCCAGGTGCTCCCCCAGGACGCAGACCCCGCCCCCCTCTCCCCCAGAACCGCTTCCAGAGTCTTCCTCAGCCTTCAGCCTCTCCAGCTCCTCGGCCGTCTGCAGGTGCAGCACCGCCCGCTCGTTCTCCGCCAGGTATTCCTGGAAGTCCTGAGTCTCGGGGGGCTGTGGGGGCGGCCAGGTGGGGCCAGGGAGGGCCGGTGCTCCCTCCTCTTCCTCCTCCTCCCGCCGGTTCTCCAGCTCCAGCTTCATCAGGGTGTGCAGGAAGTGTGTGCGGACTCGCAGCGGGTTGAACTCGATCCGCCCGGCCACGTTCCCGCAGCCGTCCCGGGAGCAGCCGCAGGGGAACGACGTGCGGTCCACCTGGGGCACAGGGGACAGCTGTGGGAGCCCGCAGCACCCGAATCCCACCCCCAACACCCTGGTGGGGCTTGACCTCAGCCAGGTGTCTCCACTGGGAAGAGATGTGGACAGGGGGAGGATCCCATAGGATCCCTCCCAGAGCTTGAATCCCACCCCAGAGTGATCCCAGATGCCACCTGGACAGCAGGAATTTGGCTCTGGGGTGGGGAGAGGAGTTTACACATTCCAGGTATGCCCAAAACACACCTGGAGCTGCTCCTGCTCCTTGAAGGAACAAAAGCATTCCAGTACCTGGTTGGGGCACAAATACCAGCTGCCTCCCCTGGTATTCTGCTCCCTCAAGGAGCAAGGACATGGGCACAGTGGCTGACCTCGGGTCCCACCTGTCCCCCCTTCTCCCAGGTCACCTGGCACTGGATGCTCTCATCTGGTGTGGGCCTGATTTTCTGAGTCTGAAAGATTTCTAGCCTGCTAGCAGCTGCTAACTTTTTCCCAAGGAAAGATTTCTCAAGAAAGCGTCTTCTCAGAACCACCTCGGCAAATAACTCTCCTTTCTGCAAACTATCTTTCTCCAGGTGGTGTTTTGCTGTTTCTCTAGTTTAACCAAGGGGATTAGAGAGGTGTCGTTCCTATTCACACCAATCACGTCCAGCCTGTAGCAGAACACCTTATAAAAGGCACTAAGAATTAGACAATAAAGGCTTTTTTCTACGCTCTTTGCCTTCTGAAATATTTGGAGCCTCTCATCTTTCTTTTGTGTCCCACTCCTCAAGGAGTGAGAGCACAGAACAAAACCCACAGGTAGAGGCAGGAGGAGGGAGCAGCCTGGCCCTCCCCCTAGCCCAAAGCCCACAGCCTGCAGCTCACCTGGCACTGGATGCCGGCCTGGCTGCAGGCGCAGGTGCGCGGCTCGCAGGTGAGGCGGCAGAGGCAGCCGCACTGCTCGCGGGACAGGCGCAGCGCCCGCAGCTCCTGCCGCTCCTCGGCGTCGATCCGGCGCACGCCCGAGGCGCGCAGCAGCGCCCGGCGCCGCTTGGTGGGCAGAGGCTGCAGGTAGAAATAATCGCCCACCTCCACCTGCCCCACGTCCAGGTCGTCGTCAGACACGTCGGCCAAGGTGAGCCCCGCGGCCTCGGCTGATGGCACCGTGCCGTTCTGGGTCAGCTGGGGATGGAGGGACACACGTGGGGATACAGCAGTGCCAGGTGTCCTTCCCTCTGCCCAAACTGAGCCTCTCCTTGTCCCTCCCAAGACCTGTCACCCCCAGATACCACCCACATTTTTCCCTGTACCTGCTAAAATCACCCCCAAAGTGTTTCCCACCTGGACTCCCCTCAGTTTGCCCCTCTTCCAACCTCACCCAGGCATTTTTCACTTCCCTCCCCCAAAACCCCTCCCAAAAAGGATTTCCCACCTGCCCACCACTACCCTTCCAGCTATTTCCCACCTGGATTCCCCCCTCCCAGCCCCAATACCTGGTTCCCCCAAATACCACACCCCTGCCAGATATTCCCCACTGCTATCCCTCCAGCTACTTCCCACCTGGATTCTCCCCTCCCAGCCCCAATACCTGGCCCCCCCAAATCTCCCCCTCCAAGTACTCCCCACCTAGATTCCTCTCTCCCAGCCCCAGTACCTGTCTTCCCTAATCCCCCTCCTGGATCCCCCCCTCCCAGCCCCAATACCTGGTTCCCCCAAATACCACACCCCTCCCAGATATTCCCCACCTGGATTCCCCCCTCCCTCCCCAGCCATCCCCTGCCCATCCCTCCCCTCCCCGTTCTCCCCCTCACCTCCCTCCTCCTGGCGCGCAGTTTCTCCCTGCGGAGGTGCTGCCGCAGGTGCTGCCGGTGGCTCACCTGGCGCAGGTGAGCGAACTGGCTGAGGCTGTACCTGCGGGCGCGGTGGTGCCGCGGGGCCATGCCCAGGGAGCTGCCGCCGGCGCTGGGCACGCAGGTGAAGCCCTGGCGCCGGGCGAAGTAGTAGACGGTGACCTGGGCGAAGCGCACGCGTTTCCCGCCCCGGCGCGCCCGGGAGCGCCGCAGGATGGACGGAGCTGCGGGCACAGCACGGCTCAGCCCGAAGGTCCCCCCCGTTTCCTCCCGAAATTATGTAATGTTCATCAGTTTTCCCCGTTTTTCCCTCCGAAATTTAAAAATATCTGTTAATTCACCGTAATTTCCCCATCTCGAAATGCTGCCAGTTCCCCTCCAAACTCAACTCCCCCAAAATCTCTGAAGTTCTCCAACTCCTCCAAAATTTCTCCGAAATTCAAAGGGAATTCAAGCCCCACGAAGTCGCCAAATAATTCCCCAGGAATGCCCCAATTCCTGCAAACTTTTAAAAAAATCCCAGAAATTTCCTCAGTGCCCCAAAAAATAAAAAATTCCTCTGAATTCCCCCTAATTAAAAAAAAAATCTCGATTAGCCCTCAAACTCTAAAAACTCACCAAAAAAAACCCAAACCCAAAATTCACCAAAATGAAAAGAATTTCCAAATCCCCCCAAATTCAAAATCCCAAAACCCAATTTAAACAATCCCCAAACCCCCAAATGACTACTTTATAAAATCCCCCCTGAAAACCCAAAAATCCCTCCCCTCCAAAAAAAAAAAAAAAAACATTGCTACAAAAATTCCCTCGCCACCCCCAAAAAAACTCCACAGCATTCCCTCCAAATTCCCTAATACTTCCCCCTTAAAAAAAACCCCACCGCGACTGAAATTCCATCCATTTAAAAATCCAGAAGAATTCTCCAAAAGAAAAAAAAAAGAAAACCAAATCCCTCCCAACCCCGCCCAGCCCCGGCCCCGGCTCACGCCCGGCGCTGCCGGAGCTGCCGCTGTCGCAGCTGTCGCCGCTGTCGCTGGTGGCGATCTCATCGTCCGAGGCGGCGCCGCTGGACGCGGCCGATCCCGATCCCACATCCTCCGGTTTGCGTTTGATCCCGGCGCTCGGGACCGCGGCCATCGGGGCTCGGCTCGCATGGAGAGCCCGGCGGGGACGGCGCCGACCCTGCGGAGAGCACCGAGATCCCCGGGATCCCCGCGGCAACGGCGTTCCCGGGGTTTTGTCCCGGAGAAATGCCCCGATCCCAACGGATGGTGTTGGTGCCGGCTCATCCCGGCGCTGGGTGTTAATATTTCATGAGTCATGGTTCCTCGAGATGGCCAGGAGAAGATTCCCTGGATTTTCTAACAATCCTGCCCTTCCTGTCCCAGATAAATCCCGATCCCAAAGGGAGTTCCCTGTGCCAGCCCATCATCCAGGCACCAGGGATCTCCAAACATTTACCTTTAAACTTGCTCCAGCTTCCTCTATCCCAACTTCTCCATTCGGGATTGATTTGGGATGGAATTCATCCAAAATCAAAGGAAAAGCACTTCTTTTTGTTGGGGTTTGGTTTGGTTTTGGTTTTTTAGGGTTTTTTTGGAAAGGCACTGCCAGATTAACCCCTGACACATCCTGCTCCCCCCTCTAAAATTCCCTCCAGCTCCACGTTGGGCAAGGGAAGTTTTAGACCTGATTCCCATTGGGAAACTTACAGGATGAATTTGGGAGTCCCCCTGGAGCCTTTGGGGGGGATTTGCTGGAGCAGGAGGGAATGACAGATCTGGATCCAGCCCAGGGATCCTTCCTCATCCCCTCCAGAAGGGAATGTTTGGGTCCCAAAAAGCAGGATGGGAATTTCCAACCCATGTGCCAGTTTGGGGTGAAATCCAGGTTTTGGGGGTGTTTTTTTTTTTGGGGGGGGGGGGAAATCAGGGAATCCTGGTGGTAGAGGGAGGAAACAGCAGGAAGGAAGGAATTGATCCAGTCCCAGGAGGAGTGAAGGTGGAAGATGCACTTCCAACCTTTCCAGCTTTCTATAATTGCCAAAAATCCTCAAATTATTCTCTAAAACTGCATTTCCATGGAAAATTAGAGATGGAGTCTGGGTGGATCCCACCACCTGCACGAGGATCCTTCACCTCACCAAAAAACCATTAAACCTCACCAAAAGGAGTTAACATAAAAATATATTTTTTCCCCATGTTCTGGAACCACTTTTGGAGCAGGGAAGAGATCAGGAGAGTTTGGGACTTCTGGAAGCACAGGAGCTGATCTAGAGAACCTCCTGGCTGAAAGGTGACCCGAGGAGGGTGGACAAGTTGGGATCATGTGGAATCACCAGGAATTGTCCATCCCACCTGCTCAAGGTGACTGCTACACCCTGGAGTGATGAACCCTTTTACTTCCAGCTATTCCAAGAAAGAAGAAATGATTTTCTAATTTTCCAATCCTCCGAGCATCCTGTGGATGCTGAGATGGCTCCCAAAATCCCACCTAGATCAAGGGCTCAAGGGATTGGAGGATCCTCCAGAATTCCTGCTTGCATTCCCTAGCTTTGAACACCGATTTTTTTTTTTTAACATAATAAAACATTCCCATTAAAACCGAGAGCCAAAAATGGACTCTCTTGATGGTTTTGAGGGTTTGGAAGTGTCAAAAGCAGGGATCCAGTTTATTTCAGGATGAGAGGAGAGTGGGAATGATCCATGAGCAGTTCTGGTGGAACCCACCCAGAAAGGGTTTGGGAACATCAGTGAATCCAGGTGTTATTCCAAGGCAGGAATTAGCCAAAAAATGGGATTTTGGGATGATCACTGGGAAGATTTTGGCAGTCTGGATCCTTAAGGAATGGGTCAATGAGTCAAAACATTTTCCAACGTTTTCCCCAAGGATTTGGCTCAGCAACTGAAAGGTGGAATACAGATCCCACAGAGCTTCCAGCATTTCTGCAAGAGGCATCCCAAGGAGGATCTGTCCATTGGAGATGAGGAGGAAAAACAGTTTCAAATGCTGAGGGAGGGGCCATGGGAACTGAGGAATTTCAAGAATTAAACTGCACCAAAAATAGTTAAACTAAAACCATAAAGTTGGCTCCATGGAACACCCAGATCCATCGGCCCAGGAGGTGAGGGGGACCCTGGGAAGGGAGGGCAGGATCCCCCCCAAGTACCTGCAGAGGGTCAGGTACGGGGGCATGGAAAAGGTGATCCCACAAAACTCCCTGGGGCTGCAATCAAGGGGTAAGGGTGGAACAGAACACACAACACCTGGATGCAGAGAGGAGCCCAGGACAGGTGAGGGTGTGGCAGCACGAGCCCTTCCCAGCGTGTCTCACCTGTCCCATTCCCAAAGGTGAGAGGCGAGTTCAGGTGCTGCACCCCTCCCCCCAGAGAGGTGCCCCCACACCTCACCTGAGCTCAGAGTCACCTGGGACCCCCAGAATCACTTTGGGGGACTGAGACCCTCCCCCACCTTTGGGGACACCTGACCCCCCAGGTGTGACCTCCTCCTCATCATCATCATCATCACCAGCAGCTTCTCAGAGACCCCTCAACACAACCAGCCCTGTGCCCCCCATGAAGTCCCCAAGGCCACCAAAAGGTGCCAAGGCCACTCTAAGGACCTCCAGTGCCCCCTCAAAGTACAGGAGAGGGGGCCCCCAGTAGCCCCTCCCCAAATAAAAAGGGAGGCCCTACACAGCCCCTACAAGCCCCCAACATCCTCCATAGGACCCCATCCCCTATGTCCTCCCATATGTTTCCAGTGGGGCAGGCCCATATTTCACACAGCCCCCCCATTTCCCATAGAATCACAGTTACAGGGACCCTCATCCCCTACAGCCTCCCCCCTGGTCTACAGCCGCCCATCTCCTACAGACTCTTAGCTATGAGGTGCACCCATATCCCCTCCAGCCCCATCACCATCCTCTACAAGCCCTCCAGCCACAGGGCAGCCCCTCGCCCTAGAAGCCCCCCCACATCTCCTGCAGCTCCCCCGGCTGTGAAGCCCCCCCAGACCCCCTCACGCCCCATCTCCCACAGGCGCCGCCGCTGCTCCCCCCCGTCCCTCAGAGCCCCTCCCCACCGCAGTCCCCCCGCAGGCGGAGGCCGCCCCCCCCACGCCCTCCTTCCAGCCCCCGAGGACACCGAGGCCGGGCGCTCCCGCCCTGCCCTGGCCACTCACCGGTGCCCGGGGAGGTTCGGTGGGCCCGGTGGGGCGGGCTGAGGGCGGGGGGCGTTGGGGGGGGCCCCTGGGCCGCTCCCGCCCCGCCGCGCGCGCCGACAACAATGGGGCCGCGGCCGCTGCGCCGCCGCTTTTATACCGCCCCGCGTCACGTGACCCCGGCGCTGACACAGCTCCGCCGCGGGGCACCATGGGAAACCGAGTCCCCTGGGGACAGAGGGCGGTGCTGGCGTGGGGTGTGATGGGAAACGTAGTCCGGAACTGCGGAATACGGAGGACTCTAGATCATGGACTCGCAGAATGGTTTGGGTTAGAAATTACCTTAAAGATCATCCACTTCCACCCCCTGCCAGGGGCAGAGACACCTCCCACTGTCCCAGGTTCCTTCAAGCCTTGTCCAGCATGGCCTCGCACACTCCCAGGGATGGGGCAGCCACAGCTGCTCTGGGAAATCCATTGCAGGGCCTCTCCACCCTCACAGGGAGGAATTTCTTCCCAATATCCCATCTAACCCTGCCCTCTGGCAGGGGGAAACCATTCCCTGTGTCCTGTCCCTCCATCCCTTGTCCCCAGTCCCTCTCCAGCTCTCCTGGAGCCCCTTTAGGCCCTGGAAGGGGTTCCAAGGTCTCTCTGGAGTGAGGTGAACACCCTCAGCTCTCCCAGCCTGGCTCCAGAGGGGTTCCAGCCCTCGGAGCAGCTCCGTGGCCTCCTCTGGACTCTCTCCAGCAGCTTCACGTTCTCTCTCTGTGAGACCCCAGGGCTGGAGCAGCTCTGCAGGTGGGGTCTCACCTGAGGGGAGCATGGGAGCATCACCCCATGTCCTCTGCCCACGCTGGTGGTTCAGCCCAGCATAGGGGATACCTGGGTACCCATGGATGTGGCCACAATGTGTCCAACACACTCAAATCCTTCTCCATGGGGTCACCCATCCCCTCAAGCCCTTCTCCCAGGGTGCTCCCAGTCCCTTCCCTACCCAGCAGGATTTTCGCCCAAGGTCGCCCTGGCCCATGTGCAAAACCCGCACTGGGTTGTGTTGAACTTCCTGAGGTTTCATGGTCCCACCTCTCCAGCCTGTGCAGGGCTCTTGGCATGGCAAAAACGTGATGGAACCCTGGCCTGGGACACCTGGCTGGGGACATCAGGGTGGGGACATTGGGATGGAACACAGAGACGTGGCATTGGAATGAGGCTGAGGACACCAAAATGGGGCATTGGGGTGGGGATACTGCCCTGGGAAACCAGGATGAAGACATCGGGATGGGACACCAGGAGAGAGGCACTGGGATGGTCAGGACCAGGGTGGGTCACTGGGATTGGGACACTGGGCTGGGACACTGGGCTGGGACACTGGGCTGGAGAACAGATTTGGGACATTGGGCATGGACAGTGAACTGAGACACTGGGGTTGGGGCACTGGGCTGGGCCACTGAAATGGGCCACCTGGATGGGACATAATGGGGACACTACGACAGCCTACTTGGATGGGACATAAGGAAGGGGACACAGAATGATGTCCCAGGACCTCCAGGGCAAGTTTGGGAGGGGGGACAGTGACCTCCTGGTGGTCCCATGGGGTCACTCAGGAGTGGCTGCAGAGTGGCCCCAGGTGTCACTCGAGGGTGTCACGGGACTCTTGGGGGGTTGCTGTGTAGGGTCCCCCAGGGTGGGCACCCTGGTCACATTGTCACTGCACTGGCAGGAGCCACCCAGGGGGTGGGACAGGGATCTCTGGCAACCTGCAATGGGACCCACCTGCCATTTGTCCCCCCAACGTGGCTCTTGTCCCCCCAAGAAGCTGGGGGACCCCAACACCAGCCCTGCCATGGCCTTGGCCCCTCAGGGTCTGTGGCCTTGTCCCTGTGTGTCCTTGTCCCTTTGTGTCCAGCCTCATGTCCATTGTGGGCCCATGTCCTTGTGTGTCCTTGTCCATCACGCATCTGTGTCCCTGTCCCTGGCATGTCCTTGTCCTTCACATGTCCCCTGTGTGTCCCAACCCCTGCATGTCCACACCCGTGTTCCTGCCATGCCATTGTCCCCAGTGTGTCCATGCCCACATCCTGGAGCGTCCCTGGCATGTCCGTGTCCTTGTCCCTGCTGTGTCCTTGTCCCTGCTGTGTCCTTGTCCACCACGTCTCTGTGTCCCTGTCCCTGGTGGGTCTGTGTCCTTGTCCCTGCTGTGTCCCTGACGACCACATGTCTGTCTCCATGTCCCTGGAGTGTCTGTCCCTGTCACTACTTTGTCTACCGTGCCCATGTCTGTCAGTGGTATTTCCTTGTCCCCAGGGTGTCCCATTCTCCTGGTCCGGCCTTGTCCTTGTCCTGTCCATGACCCGGGCGTGTCCCTTCCCATGTCCTGTTCCATGTCCCATCAGTCCCCATGTCCCCCGTGTGTACCTGGTGTGTCCCTGCCCCTGTCCCTGTCCCTGTCCCTGTCTCTGCAGTGTCCTGCTGGGGCAGGATGGACCCTGGAGGGTGTTGGGTGGGGGAGAGGGGTTCAGGGGCGTTCCTGTGGAAAATCTTCCCCCTTCACCAAAGGCCACGCCCAGGAGGAGCCACACCCACTGGCCACGCCCAATGGCCACACCAATTTATCACACCCACTGACCACACCCCATTGACCACGCCCATTGGCCACACCAATTTATCACACCCACCGACCACACCCTGGCCATACCCACTGACCGTGCCCCACAGACCCTATGGGCCTGCCATCCTCAAAGCCCCTCCCACCCCCTATAGCCCCCCTACACCCTATAGCCCCTCCCACTCTCAAAGCCCCTCCCACCCCTATAGTCCCACCCCATATCACTGACCACACCCCATTGACCACGCCCATTGGCCACACCAATTTATCACACCCACCGACCACACCCTGGCCATACCCACTGACCGTGCCCCACAGACCCTATGGGCCTGCCATCCTCAAAGCCCCTCCCACCCCCTATAGCCCCCCTACACCCTATAGCCCCTCCCACTCTCAAAGCCCCTCCCACCCCTATAGTCCCACCCCATATCCCCTCCCAGTGGGTGTGGCCTGGGCCTCTTCTTCCCTCCCCTCCAGTTTTTGGAAGAAAGAAGCCGATTTCGGGCTGGTTAAAATCTCACCATCCATTGGGTAGAAAAGGGTGGGGGTCAGCCCCTCCCCCAGCCCCTCCCCCCCACCCCGGGGGCTCCGGGGGTCCTGGGGGCGAGGGGCCGAGACTTGGCACAAAAATCCTGGCGGCAGCGCGGGGGAGGGGCTGTACAATAGAAAACTGAGTCGGGAGACAACAGGGACCCGATGCCCGGGGGGGACCCGACCACCACCCCACCCCCAAAGTACAAAAGAGCTAAAAACACCGCGGGGGAGTGGGGGGGCTCCAGGGACCCCGCGGGGCCGTGGTGGCCCTGGGTGGTGGCACTGGGTGGTAGCCCATGGCAGTGGCCCTCGGCAGTGGCCCTGGGGATGGCCCTCAGTGGTGGCCCATGGGATGGCCCTGGGGGTGGCCACAAGGGATGGTCCTGCGGGTGGCCTGCAGGTGGCCCACGGGCCACCCCCGGGAGCACCCCTGGGGTGGTGGTGGCACATGGGCTGGCCCGTGGGAGGGGTGGCCACGGTAGTGATGACCCTCGAGTGGGACCACAGTGACAGTGGCCCTGGAGCTGGCCACCCTGGGGGTGGCCCTGTGTCATGCCAGTGTCAGTGGCCCTGTGGGCACCCTGGGGGCAGCCAGCGGTGGTGGCCCATAGGGTGGCCCACAAGGGGTGGCCATCCCAGGGGTGCCCCAGGGTTGGTAACCCTGGTGGTGCCCTGAGGTGGCCAATAATGGTGGCCCTGGGGGTGGCCCAAAGGAGATGGCCCATCGGGGTGTCCTGGGGTGCCCCAGATGTGGCCGGTGGTCCATGGAGCAGCTCATGGTTGTGGTGGCTCTGGGGACACCATCGGGGTGGCTGGCAGCAGTGGCCCTTGAGGTGGCCCGTGCTGCTGGCCTGGGGTCAGCAGCCCTGTGAACAATGTCCTCGGGGTGTCAGTGACCCTGGGGGTGGTGGCGCTGCGTCACCTCTGTGTCAGTGGCCCCGTGAGCACTCTGGGGGTGGCCAGCGCTGGCGGCCCACGGGGTGCCCCGGTGTCACCCCTGTGTCACCCCGGTGTCAGCAGCCCCGTGGCTCCCCAGGGCTGGCCGGGGCTGGTGGCCGGAGCTGGTGGCCCCACCTAGTCACCAGCCATGCATTTGAAGCGGTTCTTGAAGAAGAAGAGGCGCTGCTTGAGGCGCAGGCTGTCGTCCCGTGCCGACGGGTACCGGTACCGGTTGTACTGGCGCTCGCCCTCCGAGCGCCGCCACGGCAGCGCCAGCTTGGATGCGTGGTCCACCACCACGTCCTCGCATGAGCCCACGTGCAGCACCCCCAGCCCGTCGATGAAGAACTCTGGGGGGGAGAAGGGTGCCCCAAAATGGGCTCAGAGCTGCCCTGGGGTCTCTCACCCTGACTCTGATCCCGTGGGCCCACGGTGGGGGAACCCTGGGAACCCCCCTTATCTCTGACCCTCGACCCCATTGTGGGGGACCCTGGTATCCTCCTTATCTCTGACCCCCTGAATTGTGGGGAACCCCAGCATCCCCCATTATCTCTGACCCCCTGACCCCATTGTGGGGGTCCACAGCATCCCCCGTTATCTCTGACCCCCTGAATTGTGGGGAACCCCAGCATCCCCCGTTATCTCTGACCCCCTGACCCCATTGTGGGGAACCCCAGCATCCCCCGTTATCTCTGACCCCCTGACCCCATTGTGGGGGACCCCAGCATCCCCCATATCTCTGACCCCCTGACCCCATTGTGGGGGTCCCCAGCATCTCCTCTACTCCCTCTGCTGCCCCAGGGCTCTCCCTGAGTTCTCCACCAGAGACATTCCAGCCCCCACCCCAGGACTTGCCTCGTGATGATCCCCAGGTCTCCCATCAGGACCCCAAGGTCCTCCAAGAACCTCCCAGCCCCTCCAGCCCCCCCGGGTCCCCTGCACTGCCCCTCCCCCACCCTTAGCCACCCCTGCTCCCCTTTGAGACCCCTGGATGCTCCCAGGACTCCTTGATGCCTCCCGAGGCCCCCTCACCCCCCACTCTGCTCTCAGGACCCCCCACCTCCCCTTCCTGGGAACCCCCGACACCCCCAGGTGCTCCTACTCCTCCTGTGTGTCCTCCTGGGGCTCCCTGCAGCTCCTCCCAACCCCTCACAAACCCCTCTTTGGGCCCCTCTGCCCCCTTTTCAGGACCTCAAAACACCCCAGGCACCCCCAGGCCTCCCTTCTCCCCCTCCTTGGAACCCTCAGCATGGCCCCCAGCGCCCCCATCCTCCCGTGGGGCTCCCCAGATCCCCTCCAAGGACACCTCCAGATTCCCCCTCCACAGGGCTCCCTGCCCCCTCCCCTGGGACTCCCACAGATCCTTCCAGTCCTTCTTCCCCTCCCCCCGGGAGCCCCCAAATCCTGCCCCCCAGACCCCTCAAGACCCCCAGGGGGACCTGGGGACCACCAGGACTCTCATCCACCCCTCACGCCCGGGATCCCCTCATCCCACAGATCCCTCAAGACCCTGGGAACCCGCAGGACCCTCCTCCTCTGGGACCCCCTTAGACACCCCCCACCCCCTCCCCAGATCCCTCAGGACCCTCCCACTTTTTTCCAGCCCTCCCGTCCCTCCCCCGAGCCCCCTGCCCCTCACCGAGATGTGCCACGCGGCGCAGGCGGGGGTCGAAGCCCACCTGCCGCACCTTATCGGTGCGGGCCAGGAAGAAGTTGACCACGCCGTCGGTGACGACGCAGGCCGGGAAGCCGGCGAGGCGGTGGTGGAAGCCGGGCCGGGTCCGCAGGCAGTCGCCCCCCGCGCCGCCCCCGCGCACGCTCAGCCGCTGCCGGTACGTGGTGGTGTAGCCCGTGATCTCCCGCACCGCGCCGCCCACCTGCGGGGCACAGCGGGGCGCTGGGGACACGGCACCGGGACCCCCGGAGCCCCCGGCATCGCCCACCCGTGGGAAGGGATGGCACGGGACGGGGCCACTGAGCTGGGGCTGTGTCAGCACTTGGGCGTCCCCTGAACCCCCAGCTGGGGACCGGCACCCCCTGAGCCCCCCGACACCCCCGCACCATCGTCCCGGCTGCACCGGGACCCTCAGGACCCTTCCGGCATCACCCACCCGGGCACAGGAGCTGCCGCAGTGGGGCTGCACCGAGACCAGGAACGTCCCCAGGGAACCCCGGTGTCACCCACCCGCGGCCCCTGGGACACCCGGCACCGCCCACCGGGGGACACTGCAGGCCGTGGGGGACACCGGGACAGCCCCAGGCCCCGGGCACTGCGACACGAGGCACCGGGAGCACCATGCCCAGACCATGGGGACCCTCTGGCCACCCCCTGGCCGCCCGTGCCCTGTGCCGGGGCCAGGCTGGTTCTGTCCAGCACTGGGACCAGGCATGGCAGTGAGGCCACCATCCATGCACTGGCCATCCCCTGCCCCTCTGTGTGCCCCAAGGTCCCCCCAGTCCCGGTCTGAGCTGGTTCTGTCCAGCACTGGACATGGGAACCAGAACCACCCCCCTGACCACAGGGCCCTGCTGGCCGTGCCCCCCACCCCCTGTGCCCCCTGCAGCCCCCCGAGCCCCGCACCAGGTCCAGGCTGGTTCTCTCCAGCACATCCACCAGCTTCTCCAGCCGCGTGCGGGGCGTGAAGATGAAGTCATCGTCCACCCACAGCACGTACTTGGTTGTCACCTGCGACACCGCCAGGTTCCTCCCGGCGAACCAGCCCTGTGGGGGCAGGTGACACCTCAAACACCACAACCACACCCCACAGGTCCCCATGGATGCCTCCCCTGGGCCCCGTGGTCCTGACGAGGGCCCCATGTCCCCCATCCCTGGATCCAGACCTCGTGGCCCCCTTCTCCAGGATGCCACAGCCCTGACAGAACCCCCCGTGTCCCACATCCCCCAGACACCTCAAGCCCTGCCAACCCCCCATGAGCCCCCCAGTTCCTGCCACTTTGTCAGATCCTCATGTGCCCCTTCTCTCTGGGGTCCCACTGCTCTGACACAGTTCTCATGTCCCCCTTCCCCACTGTCCCCATCCCCAGGGACCCTCACCCTGCCCATGGCCCCCATCCCTGGGGGTCTCCACCCCTGCCAGCCCCCCTCCCACACCAGGGAACCCCAGCCTTATCAGAACCCTAATGTCCCTTGTCTCTGGTGTCCCACCATGCTGCCAGACCTCCATGTCCCCGCCCTTTTTGGGCAGCTGTCAGCCCCTCTCATGTCCCCCATGTCTCTCCCCGTGTCCCCTCTCTGGGGACCCACAGCCCTGACACCATCCCGTGGCAGCCTCACCTTGCCGAAGGGCATGAGGTAGTGCTCCAGGTGGGGCCCGGACAGGGGCTCGGGGCGCTGGCTGTCATCGGCCACCACGATGGTGACAGAGGGGTAGAAGCGGCGGATGCTGGCGATGAGCCCCCGCAGTTTGTCATAGCGCAGGAACGTCTTGGTGGCCACTGTCACCAGTGCCGAGATGTTGTACCCTGTGGGGGGGTGGGTGGAGGCACTGGGAACCTGCACTGGGAGTGCTGAGAGCACTGGGAGTGCTGGGAGGGCACCCATCCATACTGGGAGTACTGGGAACCCCTGCTGGAAGGCCGCTCTAGGAGTGCTGGACACTTCAGGACTGGTCACCTGAGCACTGGGAGCAGCAGTCACCCCAGTACTGGGAGGATTGGGCACCTGCACTGGGAGCACTGGGACACTCACTGGGAGCACTGAGCACTCACATTGGGAGGATTGGGCTTCCACAGTGGAGAGACTGGGACTGTCACAGGGACCACTGGGGTCCCTGGTACTAGCAGAACCAGCAGTGTCCAGCACTGGGAGCACTGGGAGCCTGGCACTGAGGACACTGGGATTCTGGCACTGAGGGCATTGGGGACACTGGGGACACTGGGAGCACTGGGAGTCAGGCACTGGGGACACTGGGAGCACTGGGAGTCAGGCACTGGGGGCACTGAGGACACTGGGAGCACTGGGATTCTAACACTGGAAGCACTGGGATTCTAACACTGGGGACACTGGAAGTCTGGCACTGGGGGCACTGGGGCCACTGGGATTCTGGCACTGAGGGTACTGGGATTCTGGCACTGGGGGCACTGGGGACACTGAGAGTCTGGCACTGGGGACACTGGGAGCACTGGGAGCACCGGGAGCACTGAACACCCACACGGGGAGCACTGGGACTCTGTCCCAAGGAGCAGGGATGGGAACACTGGGGACACTGGGAGCACCGCGACTGCTGGGGGCATGGGCAGGGCTGGTTTCAGGGTGTAGTGCCCGGTGCTCACCCCTGTCCCCGCTGCTGTCGCTGTCACCGTCGCCGTCCCCGTCGCCGTCGCCGTCGCTGGGGGTTCCCGGGCCGTAGAGGCGGGGTGTGGGCGGATGCCGGATGCGGATGGCGAAGGCGGCGGAGTGGCCGTCGGTGGAGAACTGCACTGCAGGGCGAGGGGGGGCTGGGGGCGCGGGGGGACACAGGGGGCACGGGGAGGGGCAACGGGGGGCCGGGGGAAGGCTGGAATTCCCGGGGGGAAGGGGTCACTGGAGGACACCGGGAAGAACGGGGGCATTGGGGATACCACGAGTGTCCCTGTGGGATCCGGGGGTGTGGGGGTCCCAAGGGGAACTGGGGATCCAGGGCAATCAGAGGGGTTTTGGGGGGCCGGGGAGACGCTGGGGCTCCCAGGGGTGCTGGAGTTCACATGGATCAGCCGCGGTCCGGGGGGCACTGGGGTTCCCAGGGAGTCTGGGGGTTCCAGGGCTCTGGGGGTGCCGGGGGTCCCGGAATCAGCCGCCCCTCCCCCGATCCGCTGCTGGCAGCCGGCGCAGCTTCCCCCGTACCCACCGATGTCGGCGGTGTCGGGGTGGAACTGCGTGTTGGTGTAGGTGACGAACTGCAGCTGCCGGTTCAGGTGGTCCAGGTGGGCGGCGGCCAAGGACAGGTGCGGCTGCCCCTCCCCTCGCAGCGCCACGCCCTCCACCTCGGCCGCCACCGCCAGCGTTCCCAGCGAGGCCGTCAGGTTCACCTGGGGGCGGCACGTCACGGGGGGCCCGGGGGGGGCACGGCAGGGACCCCCCCAAACCGGGGGGGCTGCACACGGGGGTGGAGGGAACGCGCCGACCCCACCCCGGCCCCGCCCAGCCCCGCCCCGCCCACTCCACTGCCCCGCCCGCCCCCACTCGCCCCGCCCACAAACCGGATAAACCCCGCCCATGCCCAGCACACCCCGCCCATTCCAGTCAAGCCACGCCCCCATCCCTCGCTCCCTCCCCGGCCCCTCCCCCGTGCCCCGCCTCAGCCCTCACCTGGTACCTGTTCCTGGCCGGCGCCTGCAGGCTGAGCCCTGGGGGCCGCGACACGGGGGTGAGGCCCAGAGACCCCCGGAGGGACCCCCTGCCCCCCCCTCCCCCCTCAGAGACATCCGGGGATACCCCCTGCCCATGGACCCCCATCCCCGTGTCCCCCACAGGTGCCCCCCTTCGATCCCGAGCCTGTCCCCGGTGCCCCACACCCCCACGATTCCCCCGATCTCTGCCCTCCCCATTACCCCCCCCGTACCCCCCAAAAGCGCTCGTTCCCCTCCCACCCCCGTGTCCCGACCGTGCCCCCGGCCCCGCGCACCCCCCGCGCCCCCTCACCGGGCACCAGCACCGTCTGCAGCGGCCGCACCTCCACCCCCTGCGCCGGGTACTCCAGAGGGGAGTTGGCCGGGACGATGAGCAGGCGGTCGGCGGGGGTCTGCACCCTGCGGGGGGGAGGCACCGGGGGTTCAACCGAGGGTCCCTGGGGTGTCCCACCCTGTCCCGGGACTGAGCACTGTCCCAACCCTTTCCCAGTGCTGAGCCCGGGGTCCCATCCTGCCCCGAGCTGGGTGTCCGCGCTGAGCCCCGGGGGTCGCTCCCGGCCCCTGCACTCACCGGTTCCGGTAATTGCGGTACTCGCGCTCCCGCAGCCGCAGCTGCCGCGGCCGCTCCCCGGGGGCGAAGGCGCTGGCGAAGTCGAACCCCACCGGGCCGGGCCCGAAGATCCGCCGCCGTAGCGGCAGCGCCATCCCCGCCTCCGCCTCCACCTCGCACGAGCACCCGTTCCTGGGCAGCAGCCTGTCGCGACAGGGCCGCTGTCACCGACACCGGCGGCACCATAACGTGCCCCACGGCGGCCGGACACGGCGACCCGCCAGCGGCACCGCCACGGCACCACCCTGACACCTCCCGTCACTGCCTGTCCCCACGTGGCACCGCCCCGGCACCTGCTGCCACCTCCGAGACACCCCCACAGCCCTGACCCCACCCTGGATCACCTTTGTCACCCCTCTGCCACCACCTCATCGCCCCTCCCCAGGTGCCCCCAACACCCGACCCTGGGGTGTCCCCACCTTTGGGTGCCCCAACCGCTAGGTGCCCAAGCCTCAGGAGCCACAGCCCCACCCTGGGGTGCCCCCAGCCCTGAGTAACCGCATTCCAGGGTACTCCCACCCTGCCGTGCCCCACCCCGGCATTCCCAGACCCCAACCCATGGGTGCCCCCATGAAGTTACCCCCATCCCTGAGTACCCTCACCCCACAGGTGCCCCCCCCCCGGTACCCCCCACCCACCACCATCCCCCCAGGGTGCCCCCAGGCCCCAGCCTTACTCCATCACTTCCTCCTTGAGGCGGAAGGGCACGTGGGGGTAGGCGCGGGCAGAGGGGGGCAGAGGGGGCGGCAGCCGCTCGGGTGGGGGGCGACGCAGGTCCACAATGGGGGGGTCCTTGGGCGCCCACAGGTGCAGGTACAGCGCGGCCAGCGAGGCCGAGGCCACCAGCAGCAGGCACAGCGCCCGCTGCGCCCCCCGCATCCTGCCTGGATGGGGGACACCGTCACCCCCGTGCCCCTCGGTGTCCCCCAGCGACACCCACCACCTCCCAGTGGCCCCCAGTCCTCCCCAGCGAGGCCAAGGCCAAGGCCGAGGGCAGCAGCGCCCAGTGTAACCCAGTTTAACCCAGTGTCCCCAGCGCAACCCAGAGCCCCCAGTGTAACCCAGAGGCCCCAATGCCTCCTGCTGCCACCCAGCATCCCCAGTGCGAACCAGTGCCCGCAGCACCTCCCAGTGCACACCAGTGCCACCAGTGCAGAGCACCATCCCTTCATCCCCGCGCTGCCTTCCCAGCGCTCCCATCTCCCAGTTTCCCAGTTCAGCCCAGTGCCCTGTCCAGTGCCCCGCCCCAGTTCCCCCGTTCTGCTGCGCCCGAGTGGCGCCCCCTCCATCCCGCCCCCCAGCGCTCCCAGTGCTCCCAGTGCTCCCAGTGTCCTCACCTCGGGGTGGGCGCAGGTCCCGGCGAGGGGGGCTCAGCCCACACTCATGGCTCTGCCCCCCCACAGCACTGGCCTGGGGACACGGGGACAGTGTCAGGGGCGGGAGGCACCCGCACCCCCGGGATCCCCCGGGGATGTGGCTGCAGCCGGGGGACGCCCCAGACCTCCCCGGGGGCTCTCCCCGAGGATGAGGGGCTCAGGCAAAGGCAGGGCACGGGGGAGACGTCACGTCGGGAGGGGTTGGGGGCGCTTGGGGGCACGAGGGGGGGCAGGGAGGGGCCTGGGAGATGTTGTGGGGAGGGTCGGGGAGCTGGGAAGGGCGGGAGGCCCGGGGGATGCGCAGGAAGGGGGGCTGGGAGTGTCCGGGCGGCGGGGGGGCAGAGGGGATGGGGGATGCGGGGGATGCTGGGGGTGCCGGAGGCTTTCGGGGGGGGCCCGGCGGCCCGGGGGATGCCGCGGGGTGCGGGGAGTTGGGGATGTCTGGGGAGAGAGGCGGCGATGTCGCAGCCGCCGGGCAGTGGCAGGTGCCATTCCTCGTCGCGACAAGCCGCGACAAGAGCGGCCCCGGCCCTACCTGGCTCGGCTGGCGGGTCCCGGCGCTCCGCGGCCGCAAGCGGCACCGGCACCGGAGCGAGTGGGGAGGGCGCCCCCGGTGGCCCCGGTGTGGAACGGCACCGCCGCAGCCCCGGGAGGGGCGGGGCGAGGCTGCGGGGGGAAAGGCGAAGGGGGCGGGGGGGTGCAAAACGCGGGGAGGGGCGGGCGGCTGCACCCGCGGCCTCGGGGCTACCGGGGCTCGGGCCACTGACGGGGGGAACAGAATCAGCCCCCTCGGCCCGGCTGCCACAGGCCGCGCTTTGTGCCCACGCCTGGGGAACACAACGGCCCCATTGAGCGGGGGGGCGGGAGGGGCTCGGGCTGAGCTCGGCCTGACCGGGAGGGGGCGGGGGCTCGGAGCTGGGGGGGCTGGGGACGTTCGGGGGACTGGGTGTTGCCAGGCGGTTGAAGGGATGCTGAGGGGTCCGTGGGGGGACTGAGGGGTCCTGGGGAGCGCTGGGGGCGGTTGGGAGGGATCAGGAGGAGACTGGGGAGCAGAGGGGCACCAGGTGCGGTGGGGATGGGGGCAGAGAGGATGCTGGAGGCGGCCCCTCTCTCGGGGTCCCACGCACGCCCCTCACCGTGGGCCGGGGCCTCCCCCAGGAGCGGGGCCGGCTCCACCCTCCCGGCTCCGGTAATCACGTGACTCCCCCCGGGATGCTCTGTGCCCTCCACCAATCAGCGCGCGGGTATCGCCTGCATCCCGCTCGGCCAATGGGGAACCTCCAGGCGCTACGTCATCGCGGTCGGCCGCGCCCCGCCTCGCCATTGGCTGCCGCCCGCGCGGACTCTGGCCAATCGCCGCTGCCCTGAGCCTCGCAACCACCTCGCCCCCGCGGCCTCACAACCGGAGGCATCATCGCCGACCATCGACCAATCAGAGTCGCGCTCGCCGTTGACAGGCAGGCGTACAGACCAATCGCAATTTGGAGTAACGGGGCCGGGGCGGGCACGGAGAGGTGCGGGCGGAAGCGGAAGCGGCGGCGGCGGGGGAAGATGGCGGCGCGGCGGGGCCCGGGGCCGGTGGCGGTGCTGGCGCTGCTGGCGCTGCTTGGCCCGGGGTGGCCCCTCCGCGGAGCCCGAGCCGTGCTCAACCTGCAGGAGCTCAGCGAGCTCAAGTACGGCCTCGAGATCCTGGCCGAACCCGTGCTGGCCGGGCAGGTGCGCCGCGGCACCGGGGCCAACGGCAGGGCGGGGGTCTGGCGGGGGGCCAGGGGGCTTTACCGGGACTGGCGCACCGGCCATGGGGCCGCTGAGGAGGGGGGCACCGGCTGCGGGCCGGGAATGCCGCCTGGGGGCGTGCTAAGGGGACCGGGAGCACCTGTCCGAGGACGTTCGGGGGCGGGGCTCCGGTCAGGGGCTGTAACGCGCCCGGGACACCGGCCTCTGCTCCCTGCTGGGGCTCGTTCCGGGGCCGGGGGCAGCGGCTGGGGGCTACTGGGGAGCGGAACACGGCCAGGGGTCCCCAGGGGGGCGGGAGCGGCGCCGGAGGCACCGAGTCAGGGTCAGGGACTGACCCGCGGCCGGGGGCACCGGCCCGGGCGGGTTCTGGATGCCCCCGGCTCGGGACCCTGGCCGGGAGTCACCGGATCGGGGATGGGGAGAGAACTGGGCGGTCCGTACCTCTCCCGCTGAGCAGCTCCACGGGGACAGCCGCCCCGGGGGGCCCTGGGGTGACAGTGACCCCCGCACGCCCCCCTGGAGCTCGTGGGGCCGCGCTTCTGCTGCTGCCAGATGTTCCTGCGTGCCTCTCCCCGGATATGGGTCTGGCAGCGGCGGGGGAGGGGACCGTCCTCTCACTTCGTGTTTCAATTTCCCGTTATTGGTCGGGGAGGGGACGCCGCGGGCGGCTGCTGCCGCCTTTTTGTCCCTGGGCTTCCGCTGGAGCTCCTCTGGCCGTGGGACAGGAGCTGCCGCGCCACCCCCGGGGGGTTTTGGGGTGGTCCAGAGCCCGCTGCAGCTGCTGGGGGCAGTGACAGGCGTGTCCCCCCCCCGGGCCCGTGTTCCCTGGACTGTGCCCTGGGCTGTGACGGGGACGTGGGTGGAGGCTGTGCCGGGGCAGGGCTGCCGCTGGCCCCGGCCCCGTGGGGGGATGGGCTGTGGGGTCTGTCCCGTCCCGCCCGGGGGGGCTGTAGGGACATGGGGGCGGCTGTGGGGTCACCGGGGGAGACTGCAGGGTCTCTGGGGGGGCTGTGGGGTCCCGGGGGGGGCTGCGCTGGGCTCTGACAGTCCCGTGCCCCCCCAGCACCATGCTGAGGACGTGGTGACAGTGGCCTCGAGGTTCAAGCAGCGCTATGAGTGCCGCCTGCCCCCCGCGGCCGTGGGGCCGCCCCCCGGCCCCCCGCGGGACCCCCGGCTCTACAATGGCTCCGGCGTGGCCGAGCTGCTGCGGCCCATGGGGACAGCGCCCTGTCTGCTCAAGGTGGGCTCGGGGGGTGCCGGGGGGGTGGCAGGGGGTATCCCCCGCCCCCAGCCTCACCCCGGGGCTCTGCTCTTCCCAGACCAAGGACTGGTGGACGTACGAGTTCTGCTACGGGAGGCACATCCAGCAGTACCACCTGGAAGGTGACAGTGGGGACAGGGGCAGGGACAGAGTGGCACTATTGACCCCCGTCCCTCCCCCATAATCTGCCCTCTGTGTCCCCGTCCCCACAGAGTCTGAGATCAAGGGTGACATCCTTGTCCTCGGCTATTATCAGTCCGCCTTTGACTGGGACGACGAAACAGCCAAGGTCCGTGTCCCGGCCTCACCTTGGGGACAGCGGGCGGGTGGCAGGGACAGGGCTGTGCCCGTGCCCACGCCGCGGCCCTCCCCGTCCGCTCCAGGCCTCCAAGCAGCACCAGCTGAGGCGGTACCACAGCCAGAGCTACGTGAATGGCTCCCGCTGCGACCTCACCGGCCGCGCCCGCGAGGCCGAAGTCCGGGTAAGCAGAGGGGGACACGGCAGGGCACGGGTGACACCTGCAGGCACCTGCGGGGAGAGCCCGGTGTCACCCCGGGGCCGTGCCCGCAGTTCCTGTGCGAGGAGGGGGCCGGGGACTACATCGCCCGCGTGGACGAGCCGCAGTCGTGCTCCTACGTGCTGACGGTGCACACGACGCGCATCTGCCACCACCCGTTCCTGCGGCCCGCCCCGGGGCTGGCCCCGCAGCCCATCCGCTGCCAGCCCGCCCTCTCGCCCGCCCAGTACGTCCAGTATGTCCGCGCCCAAGTCTGTGAGTACTGGGGACCCGTGGCCTGGGCGTGGGGGCCGCGGGGTGGGGTTGGTGCTGCATCCCGTCCGTCCCGAGGCTGGCACTGAGCCCTGGGGAGGGGCTGCCACTGTCCCCTTCAGCCTGGGGCTGCCACTGTCCCCTTCAGCCTGGGGCTGGCACTGTCCTCTTCATCATGGCCCTGTCCCCTCTTTCTCAGGCTGCCACTGTCCCCTCTTATCTCAAGGCTGGCACTGTCTTCCCCCACCTGGCTCTGTCCCCTTGTCCCCCAGCTGGCCTTGACCCCCCGAGGGGGTACTCTCTTTCCATCCTGGGACTGGCACTGTGGCACTGTTGTCTGCAGCCTGCCCTTGTCCCCTCCATCCTGGGGCTGGCACTGTCACCTTCCTGGTCCTGTCCCCTCCATCCTGGGGCTGGCACTGTCACCTTCCTGGTCCTGTCCCCTCTGTCCTGGGGCTGGCACTGTCACCTTCCTGGTCCTGTCCCCTCTGTCCTGGGGCTGGCACTGCTCCCTTTGTGCCAGGGTTGGCCTTGTCCCCTCTAACACAGGACTGCCGTGGTCCCCTGCAGTGTGGAGCTGGGCCTGTTCCCCCACAGCTGTGTTGTCACTGTCCCTGTGCCCTGTGTCCCCAGCTGACACCAAGAGGAAGGTGGAGGAGATCTCGGAGGAGCTGCGGACGCTGGACACGCGGCTGTGGAGTGACAGGGACAGCGAGGCCCCCTCACAGAGCCCTGAGGGCACCCAGGATGGTATGGCCCCTGTCCCCACCTCACAGTGACAGCACAGCCAGTGTCCCCTCTCCTTCTGGGGCCCCTGGCCTGGCTGTGGGCTTGAAGCTCCCAGTGCCAGGCGTGTCCCCACTGTGGCAACTGTGTCCCCACCTGTGCCAGGGAACCAGCCAGACACAGCCAAGGATGTGGCAGCTGGGCACCAGGAGGAGACAGTCACAGCCACTGGCCAGCAGGACAGCACCAGGGTGAGGCCCAGTGACCCTGGGGACATTCTGGAGGTCTTGGGGTCACTTTGTGGGGGGTTTAGAGTCCTGCTCCATCCCCTGTCTCCTCCCTGCAGGAGCCAACCCCGAGGGCAGCTGGCGGTCGGGCAGCTGGTGAGTCCTGGGGTGTTGACCCCATGTCACCTCCATGCCCACCCTGTGTCCCCCATGTCCCCCCTGTGCTCCCCTGCCACTCCCAGTCCCCTATTCTGAGTTCCCTTGTAGATCCACGGAAGAAAATCCACTTCAAGGTGATCCGGAGCCCCAGTGATCTGCTGCAGTTCATCGAGGAGCTGAAGGAGACCACCAGGAAGGTGGGGACCTCCCCCTTGCCCCTCGGGCCTCCCGTGCCTCAGTTTCCTCCTGAGCCCCTTCCCTCTGCCTCAGGCCAAGGAGAAGGCGAGGGAGGAGGAGGAGGAGGCAGCAGCAAAAGCTCCCCCAGCCCCACCTGGCCCCGTGGAGCCCCCTAACCCTGAGGCCCTGCCTGCCTCTGAGGCCCCCACCGTGGGAGAAGAAGAGGAGGAGGAGGATGACGATGAGGAGGAAGAGGCAGGGCCACTGCTGGCAGGGCTGGAGCTGCTGCCACGGGAGCAGGTGGCGAGGCTGAAGGAGGAAGTGAAGAGCCAGATGGAGCAGGAGTTTGACAGCATTATCAGCGAGGTGGGGACCCTTGGCTGGGCTGGGACCCCTCTGGGTGGGCTGGGATCCCCACAGAGGCACTGGGACCCCTCTGGGTGGGCTGGGATCCCCACAAGGGGCACTGGGACCCCTCTGGGTGGGCTGGGATCCCCACAGGGGCACTGGGACCTCTCTGGGTGGGCTGGGATCCCCACAAAGGGGCACTGGGACCCCTCTGGGTGGGCTGGGATCCCCACAGAGGCACTGGGACCCCTCTGGGTGGACTCTGTAGTCACCCTTGGGGGTCTCTGGTGGGGATGGGACCCTCTGGCCAAGCTGGGGCTGCCCAGGCTGCAGTGGGGGACCCTCAGCCAGGTTGCACTGGGGGCTCCAGTTGGGTTGGCTGTCCCCCAGCAGCACTGGGGATCCCCTGGTTGCTGTGAGGACACCCTGTCCACCCTGCTGTGGGTACCCCGACCATACTGTCACCCTTCTGACCATGCTGGGGACCCCCTGACTGCACTGGAACTCTCCTGGCTGGGCTGGGGAGCCCCTGGGAGGGTTGGGACACTCTGGCTGAGCTGGGGACGCTGTGGCCGAGCCAGGGATGCTCAGCAGAGATGAAGACAGGCTGGGGACAACCTTTCTGGGCCGGGGAGCCTCCAGCTGCTCTCTGCCTGCTGGCCAGGCTGAGGAAGCTGCCTTTAACCCCTCCTGCAGGTGGAGGATGAGCTGGAGACCGAGGGGCTGAAGGGGGAGTTTGACCGGACCCGTGCAACTCGGACCCTGGCGTCCACCCTGACCCGGCTGATGGACCGGCTGGACAGGGCTGAGCCCCGCCGCGACCCCGCCGAGCCGCGCCCCGGCCCCGCGGGGCACAGAGGGGACAAGGGGGAGGAGGAGGAGGAGGAGGAGGAGGAAGGGGAAGCCGCCAGGAAGGGCAGCCCCAACGATGGGCGGGTGCGGGTGCGGATGAGCAGGGTCGGGAACCGCGACACGCCCCAGGGCCGGGAACCTTCCCAGGGGAAGCAGGAGCCTCTCCAGGGGGAGCAGGAGCCCCCCCGGGAGGATCAGGAGCCCCCCCGGGAGAACCAGAGCCCCTCGCAGCTGCCGCAGGTGGAGAACGAGGTGCGGGAGCTGCTGGCCAAGGAAGGGCTGCGGGCTGAAGGTAGGGAGGGCTCCGGCCAGGGGAGGCAGCAAGGGAGGAGCGCCCCTTCCCCCAAATCAACCCCCCGGGCTCCCCTCCCCAGGGAAAATCGAGATCAAGATCGTGACGGCGTCGTCGGGGAGCGAGGAGGAGGAGGCGGCGCAGTGGCTGTCAGAGGAAGATTCCCGGAGCCTGAAGGAGATTTTCCTCAGCATCCTGGTGCGGGGGAAGAGGCACCGAGGGACGGGGGAGGGGGATTCATGGTGGGGGAAACTGAGACACGGGCTGGAACGGAGGCGTGGCAGGGCTGGGGAATGCGGGGGACACTGAGGTGAGGGGACACTGAGGGTTGAAGGGGGACACTGATTTGTCCCCCCCAGGTGCAGGGCACAGAGGAGGCGCAGAAGGAGCGGCGGCGGCAGCAGGCACTGGAGGACAATTATCGCTTCGTTTGGGGGGGCCGCGACGAGCCCCCGCCGCCCGCTGACTCTGAGGACCAAGACTTCTGATCCCCCAAATTCTCATCCCTTAAATCTTGAACGTCCCCCCAGAACTGTGGCTGCCTCCCTGCTGTGGGACTGGGTGCAGGACACTCCCAAGACACTGGTGTCCCCCACCCATGAGGGTCCCTGCCCTCTTTGAGGAGAGGCCACTGTGTCCCCCCCGGGGTCCTCGCCCTGCTGGGGGTGGTCCCTGTGTCCCCCCCGGGGTCCCCGCCCTGCTGGGGGTGATCCCTGTGTCCCCCCTGAGGTCCCTGCCCTGCTGGGGGTGGTCCCTTGTGTCCCCCCTGAGGTCCCTGCCCTGCTGGGGGTGATCCCTGTGTCCCCCTCGGGGTCCCTGCCCTGCTGGGGGTGGTCCCTTGTGTCCCCCCTGGGGTCCCCGCCCTGCTGGGGGTGGTCCCTGTGTCCCCCCCGGGGTCCCCGCCCTGCTGGGGGAGGAATGGCCGTGATTTGGGGGGTGGGAGGGTTGCGGGGGGGTGCGATTGGGTGGGGGGGGTCCTGTTGCCACTGGAGCCGTTCGTGCTCGCCCCGTGCCGGGGGTTCGCTCTCTCATAATGAGATGTAACAAAGTCGTTCGGCCTCTTTGCCCCGCCGCCCCCTTTTTATCAATAAACCGAGGTCACCCCGGGCTGTGTCTGTGTCCCCCCTGTCCCGGGATTTTCACACCGCCCCGGTCACGCCCGCGAGGTCCTGGGGATCGCCCCCTCCTCAAAATGCGGGGAGGGGCGGGGTCGGGGCGCGGCAGCCAATCAGAATCAGGGCGGGGCCAGGGGCTCGCCCGGCCTCGGCCAATGGGAGCGCGAGGGGCGGGGAACTCGGAGCCCTCGGGACCCCCGAGCGGACCGGGACCACCGGGACCGCCAGAACCCTCGGGGACAGCGGCGCCACCGGTGTCCCCGGTACCGACAGGACCCACAGGAAGCCGCGGGGGCACCGGGACCCCCGGAGCCGCTGGTACCCACGGGACCCGGCAGCGCCCCCAGGGCGAGCAGAGCCACTGGGACCCCCAAACCAACCAGGGACCCCCGGAGTGAGTCAGGACCCCCAACTCTCGGCACCAGGTGAGGCTGCAGCCGGCACCCCACGTGCCACAGCTCCCCACCTGCCCCCACCCCGCCCCGCCCCCCCTTGTCCTCGCCCACCACAAGGGGCTGAGGATAATCCAGGGGTCAGGGAGGGGAAAGTCACCCCTGTCCCCGCTTTACTAAAAGCGGAGGGTCTGTGTTACCCGCCCTGAGCCCCCAGACACCCCCTGGGCCTGGGGCGCCCGGCGTGGGGTGCCATTACTGTCCCGTGGGTGTCACCCTCTCTCTGTGTCACTCCTTTCCCGTGGGTCCTGTCCCCCACCTTCCGTGGGCTTTACCCCAGGGCTACCCCAGCTGGTGGCAGTGGCAGATGGAGCTGCAGAGGCTGAGGGGTGACAGAGGGGAGTCCCCATTGACCCCCACATACACAAGCCAGGTGTCCCCATGCTGCTCCTGAGCCTGCAGAGCACGTGGCTGCCCTTCCATGGAGGCGTCCTGGTGGGCTTCCTCACCACCTTCCTCCTCCTCCACGGCCTCCTGCTGCCCCAGCCTGTGCCTGCCCCCAGCCGGGCCCCTCAGGTGGGCGATGACCCCCTCGGGTCCTCCTCATCGCCCGCGCTCTACGGCGTGGCCCCAGCGGACGCTGCAGGTGGGTGCTGCTGCCCTGGTGGGTGGCACCGGGTGGGGACCTGAGGGACTCTGCTGGGATGGGACTGGCAGGAGAATGCGGAGGGTCCTCACTCCCTCTGCTCCCTTTGTTGGGGGACGGTGACCACACCCTGATGGTGGCAGCGTGGGGACATCGGGGGCTCTGCTCCGTGGTCAGTGCAGCCCTTTCTCCGCCAGGCGAGGACGCGGGGGTGGCGCGGGGGCTGTTCCGGAGGGTCCGGGTGCTGTGCTGGGTGATGACGGCGCCGCAGAACCTGGAGACCAAGGCTCGGCACGTGCGGGACACTTGGGCTCGGCACTGCAACGTGGCCGTGTTCGTGAGCTCCGAGCCCGCCCCACGCTTCCCGGCCGTGGGGCTGGGGGTGGCCGAGGGCCGGGGGCAGCTCTACCGGAAAACCATGCGGGCTCTCCAGTACGTGCACCGGCACCACCGCGCCCACGCCGACTGGTTCCTCAAGGCCGACGACGACACCTTTGTGGTGCTGGACAACCTGCGCTGGCTGCTGGCCGCCCACCCGCCCCAGAGACCCCTCTACTTCGGGAAACGCTTCCGACCCTTCACTCGCCAGGGCTACATGAGCGGGGGCGCCGGCTACGTGCTCAGCCGGGGGGCCCTGGCCCGAGTGGCCGCCGCCTTCTCCCGCGGCACCTGCGGCCACAGCGGCCCCGAGGAGGACGTGGCGCTGGGGCAGTGCCTGGAGCGGCTGGGGGTGGCCGTGGGGGATTCACGGGACACGTGGGGCCGGGAGACTTTCCACCCCTTCCCGCCCGAGATTCACCTCACCCACCGCTTCGCCCGGGGCTTCTGGTACCAGCGTTACTGCTGGTACCCCGTCGTGGAGGTGGGTCACAGCTCGGGGCCACCAGCCAAGGGTCACCCTGTCACTGTCCAGCCCGGGTGGGGGCAGCTGGTGAGGTGGCTGAGGCCCCTCACAAGTGGCCTGTGCCCCCCCCCATGCATGGCCAGAGCCCCGCCATGTGTATCCTCAGTAGCCCTGCACATACATGGCCACTGTCTCCCTGTGAGTGGCCACAGCTCTCCTCGGGTGTCATCTGTCCCCACCATCTGTGGCTGTAACAAGTGACCATGGACCACTGGTGTGGCTGTGGTGTCCCCACCTTGCATGGCTGTGACACCCTCGAGGTGCAGCCACATGTCCCCCCCTGTCATGTCTGGTTGTCATGTCCTGCCAACACTGCCATGGCATCACCCCCAAATCCCCTGAGGTCCCCCGCCACGGCCAGGATCTTCTTACACCGTGTAGCTTCACACCCTCTGCGTGTGGCCAGCGTGTCCCCCACATGTCACCACCGTGTCCTCCCTCACACGTGGTCACAGGTCCCCCAGGTGTGACCACAGTGGCCTCAGTCTGCCATGCACAGCCATCACCCCATTCCCATGGCCATGGCCCCCAAGATGTTCCCCCCCATGCCCAAAATCCAGCCCTGGTGTCCCCTGCTGTCACCACGGTCCCCTCCAGGTGCCTGCAGTCTCTGGGCTGGTGGTGCCCCCGCCCCGCTCAGAGAGCCCTGTGGTGACAGGGACAGCCTCCAGCTCCCCGTCCCCATCCTGCTCAATGGGGCAGGGGGCACTGGGTGCCCAGTGCCACCCCCCAACCCCCCTCTCTGTCCCCCCAGGGTCCCCGGTGCTGCTCAGACCTGGCCGTGTCCTTCCACTACGTGGCGGGGGAGGAGATGTACACGCTGGAGTACCTGAGCCAGCGCCTGCGCCCCTACGGCTACAGGCCCCGCTACCGGCCCCCCCTGAGCCCCCCCGCGGCCCCCAACGCCACCCAGAGCCACCCGCGTCCCCAAACCCCCGAGCCCTGCCCCTCCCCTTCCTGGAGCCCCCCGCGATGACGGTGGTCCCGTATTTGGGGGTTTCCTAGAGTGGGGTGCACCCGGGGGAGGGGAGGCCCCATCGCCCCATTCCTGCCCTGGGACCCCAAACGCCCTGAGCCCTTCCCGTGTCCTGCGCCCACCCCTCCCGCGGCGGACCCGCGTGGCCTCAATTAGTGGCTGTTAATGAGCTTTGCGGGGATTGGATGGGCCTGATCCGGGGGGGCCGGGGGCTGGGGCACCGCGGGACGGGGCCTCAGGGCTCCGGGGGACGCCGGGGAGGGATCGGAGGTGTTGAAGCAGGACGCGGAGCTGCGGGAGGATGGGAATGGTCCCGAGGAGGCTCGAGGGGGGCTGTGGGTGACGGGACTCAGAAAGTCCCCGAGGTGGGGGACAGGGCAAAGCCTCTCTGTGGGGATCGTCCCTTCCTATCCCTTCCTGTCCCCTGTCCCCACCTCTGTGTCTGAGGTGACCCCACTCCCCGTGTGACCGTGCTGGCTCCCCACGGCCCTGCTCCCCCTCAGGGTGTCCTCCCACGGTGACAGTCCCCCCCAGGTCCGTGTTGTCCCCATGCCGCTCCCCAACCCGCGCTGAGCACAGCGCGTTCCCCCCGTGGCCGGGACCCTGTGGCACCACCTCCTACTCGGGTACGTCCCCCCCCGTTCCCTGGAGCCCCCCAAGTGATTGCCCCAATTCCTGGGGGCGATCAGCGGCCACAGAGGGGCAGTTTTGGGGGTCGGGAACAGTGGGGGGGGGGGATGGTGCCCTCCGAACTGGGGGGTGACGGAGGCTTCGTGTTTGGGGGTCCCCACAGCGGGGTGCACACGGTGGAAGGCGGCGCTGGGGGCAGGGCAGCCGCCCCTCATTCCTGCCGTGGGGACTCCAAATGCCCTGAAACTCCCCCCGTCTCCCCCTCGCCCCCCAGGCGGACCCTCGTGGCCTTAATTAGCGGCTATTAATGAGCTTTGCGGGGATATGATGGCCTTGATCCGGGGGGCGCGGGGGGGCAGACGGGGCTGAGGGCTTTGGGGAGGGCCTGGGGGTCCCAGCAAGACACAGAGCTGGAGGGCGGGTCCCACTGTCACCCTGGGGGGGTCTGTGGGGGGTGGGACCCCACGGTGGGGGAAGGCCAGGGACAGGGGGACACTGTCTGAGCTGGGGACAAGGACGGACCCCGCAGCTGTGGGGGCCTCTGAGGTGGTGGCAGTGGATGTGGCGGGGCTGGGGGGCTCGGCTGGGGACACCTCTGGGACCGTCCGGGTGGTGAGGTGGTGATGGGAGCACGGGGCTGGGAACGACGAGGGCGGGGGTTGCTCAGGACTGGGGACAGGTACAGGACGGGATGGCCGATTTTGGTCCCGCTGTGTCCCTGACCCGTTCCTTGTCCCCGCACAACCCCCCCGACCCCTCCCTCGGGTCCCCTCCGCATCTCCGGACATCGGACGTCGCTGCCCAGCGGCTGCCGCCGGGAGCTGTTGGCCCCTCCCAGTCCCTCTGGCCGCGCCCACTCAGCGACACACCCCACTAAGCCCCGCCCACACCGCGAACACCGCCCGATGCCCTCCCGGCTAAGCCACACCTACTTTATTTGCATATCAACCCCGCCCACCTGTCTAACCCGATCTTTTGTCACCTGTTTGATTAATCACGCCCCCTTATTTACATGCGAGCGAACTCACTGCGCCTCTCACACCCCGCCTATCTCATTACTATTCAAGTCCCACCCATCACCCGGCCCCACCCACTATGCTGCGGCCCCGCCCCCGGGCCCCGCCCCCGCCGGTCAGTGCTGGGAGCCGGGCACGAGCCGGAGCCCGGTGTCCCCCGGTGTCCCCCGGTGTCCCACCATGTCCCCCAGCGCCCTCCCGGCCGTGCACGCAGCCCGGACCCCGACCTTCGCTACCCTGTGACACCCCGCTGGTCACTCCTTGTCACCCATCTCCTCGTCCCCGTGTCACTGTGTGACCCTACCCCCCGCGATGCCCCTACCTCGTGACATTGACGCCGCCGTGTGCCACCCTGTGTCACCCACCCGCCGTGTCCCCGCCGCCCCCTCACCCAGTGCTCCGTGTGATTGTGTCCCTCACTCCGCCATGCCCTCAGCACCCCGTGTGACCCCCGTGTGACCCCCGTGTGACCCCCGTGTGACCCCCGTGTGACCCCCGTGTGACCGTGGTGGCTCCCCATTTGTGGCCATGGCAGCCCCCTCAGGGAGTCCCCCCATGGTGACAGTGTCCCCTCATGTCCGTGTTGTCCCCATGACCCCCCACGTTGTTCCCTCATCCCCCCTGACCACAGCACGTTCCCTCCGTGCCACGAACGCCCCGTGCCCCCTGCACCCCGCGTCCCCCGCGCTCTCGCTGTCCCCTGTGTCCCCTCCCCCGGGATTCCTGCCACCCCCGTGTCCCCAATGTCCCCCGCGGGAAAGACGAAGCGGGTCACAGCACCAGTGTCCGACATTGTCACGTACTTACAGTTACACCCGAGAGATGAAAACACTGTACAGGGCCCGGACCCCCCGGGCGGCCCCCGGGCCTCGGCCGCCCCCCGACCCCTCCCGGCGCCCGGGGTCCCTGGCTCAGCCCCGCCGGGGCGTGTCGGGGGCGTCACAGCTGGGGCGGCCCTACATTCATGGGGGGGCCCGGGAGGGGCACGGGGAGGCCCCCCCAGGCCGGCGGGAGGGGGTCGGGGGTCCCGCCGGCGGTGCCCCCCCGAGAGAGGAGGGGCTGGCTCTATCCTATCGCTAAACAAAGCAATAAATTAACGGGGAATCCCGAGGGGGCGCCGAGAAACGGGGGGCGAGGGGAGGTGGGGTCACGGGGGCGGGGGGTGTCAGGGCCACGGAAGGGGGCAGGGGGCGTACAAAAGGTTGTTGTAGAAAAGGAGGGGCGTCGGGGTCTGCTCTGCTCCTGCCACGGGGCCGGGGCTGTGCCAGGGCGTGGGGGGCACGGGGACGGGGACAGCGACAGGGACATGGCATGGGGGGCGCGGCCGGGGGGGACACGGGGACAGGGCCATGGGGGCGGGACAGAGGGCGTGGCAGGGGGCGCGGCTGGGGAGGTGACATGGGGAGGGGGACACAGCACGCGGGGACGGGGGTAGGACAGCGTGATGTGAGCGGGGGCGAAGGAGAGGGGAGAGGGTGACACCGGCAAGGGTGACAGGGACAGGGGTTACCCCGTCTTCAGTACCCCGACCCCAGCTGTGCCCACCCCACGCTGGGGCACAACACCCCGGGGAGGGGACAGGAAGGGAACCTGGGTGGCAGTGGCATCACTGTGACCCCTGACGTGGGGGTCCCTGGCACGGAGAGGGGGACAGGACCAGCGGAGAGCCCGACATGGAAAGGATAATAAATAGAGCATCAAAAGTACAAACCGTGGGCAAGGGGTGACCCCGGGGGTGGCACCGGGATGCTCCCGGCTGCGGGCACGCACAGCTCCCGGGGGGCTCCGGGCCCCTCAGGGCTATACGAGGGCGGACCGGGGCTCGCAGGGGCCCACGCTGGCGCAGCTGCTCCGGCGGCGGGGCCCGGGGGTCGGGGGGCCGCCGGGGGTCGGAGGGCCGGGGGTCGGGGGGCTGCCGGGGGTCGAGGGGCTGCCGGGCCCCTCTCCGGGGCAGCCGTGCTGCAGCAGGATGTCGGCGCACTCGCGGCTGCCGGCGCGGCGGGCGTAGAACAGCGCGGTGCGGCCGTGGCCGTCCCGTGCCCGCACATCAGCCCCGTACTGCGGGCACAGCCACGCGTCACCCGCGGGGCCACCGCGCCGTCCCCACGGCCGTGGCGTAGCCCCAGAGGCCATGCTGTGTCCCCCAGGCATGGGGCACATCCCCCGTGGTCCTGGCGTGTCCCCCCAGCGTTCCTCCCGTGGCCACCCCAGGATTCCCAGGGACACTTTACACTCCCCCATGGTCGTGCCATTGTCCCCAGGACTGCACCATATCCCCCATGACCGTGTCACCTGTCCTCTGCCATGCCACCGTCCCCAAGACCACCCCACAGCCCCATGGCAGCACCACATCCCCCACAGCCACACTATGGTCCCTACAACCCCATGATCTTCCCCCTTGCTGTGCCACGATCCCCAAGCCCACTCCAGGTGCCCCACGAACACCTCAAGGCCCCAAGACCACCCCACACCCCCCATAACGACAACATGTCCCCTAAAGCCACCCCATCGTCCCTATGGCCATGCCATTTGCCTCCTGGCCATGCCGTGGTCCCCAAGACCACATCCCATCCCTCCAGACCATACCACGTCCCCCATGACCACCCCATGGTCCCCATGACCGCACCACATCCCCCACAACCATGTCACAGTCCCCACACCCATGTCACAGTCCCCACACCCATGTCACAGTCCCCACACCCATGTCATGGTCCCCACACCCATGTCATGGTCCCCACAACCATGTCACCTCCCTTTGTGGCCATGTCAGTACCCATGACCACGCCACATCCCCCATAACCATGTCACAGTCCCCACACCCATGTCATGGTCCCCACAACCATGTCATGGTCCCCACAACCATGTCACCTCCCTTGTGGCCATGCCACAGTACCCATAACCCCACCACAGTACCCATAACCCCACCACAGTACCCATAACCCACAGCCACCCCAAAACCCTGCTCCTTCCCCCGGCCAGACAACACCCTCCACACCACACCCCGCCCCGGCCCCACGTACCCACACCAGCAGCTGGGTGACGACCACCTGGGCGGTGTCACAGGCCAGGTGCAGCGCCATGCGCCGGTCCGTGTCCGCCATGGCCACATTCAGCTGGTCCTTGTGGCTGTGGGCCAGCAGCAACAGCACAGAGGGCAGGTCCTGCTCACGCACGGCCCCCAGCAGCCGCTCGGCCAGTGACGCCTCGGCCGCGGGCAGCGGAGCCAGGAACAGCCTCTGCTCGTACTTGGCACGAATCCACGACTCCCTCTCCTCCCTGGGCACAGGGACATGGGGACACAGGGGCCATGGGGTGTCAGGGACACAGATCCACAGTTCCTGCTCCTCCCTGGGCATGGGATGGGAGGACACAGGGTGGTGTGGCGGGGGGACATGAAGGTGTCAGGAGTACATCATGGCATCACAGGGACGGGGAGAGTGAAAACAGTGGAGACACGTGAGGGTCAGACACACAGAGTGGCAGCAGGGTGGCACGGGAGGTGGGGACAGAGGTGTCAGGAACTGCAGAGTGGCATTGCTGGACTGGGGGGGGGTCACACAGCACCAGGGACAGGGGGGTGGAGACACGGGGCCATTGGGGACATGGGGTGGCACCGTGATGATGAGGGGAAAAGGGGCATCAGACTCCGTGGGATGGCACAGCAGTGACATGCAGCATGAGGACAACAGGGCATCAGGGACAGCAAGGTGGCATCATTGTGGCACATGGGGTGACACTGGGGGGACACAGGGGTGGCACCCACCGGGAGGACTCGTGGGTGGGCTTGCAGCGGCCGCGGGGGTTCTGCTCCCAGATGCTGTTGGCAGTGGTGTTGCCGATGGCTGTGAGCACCAGGGTCAGCTCCCGTGGCCAATCGTCCAGGTCCAGCGAGCGCACGCGTGACACGTGCGTGCCCAGGTTGCGGTGGATGCCCGAGCACTCGATGCAGATCAGGGCGCCCAGGTTCAGGCTGGCCCACGTGGGGTCTGTGGGATGAGCGGGGAAGGTGATTGGGGTGGTGGGAGAGCTGTGGCACCCCTGGGTGCAGTGCGAGGGGGCTGTGAGCTGCTCAGACGGGGTGGTGGCCACCATGGGGTCACATCTGGGTCAAGGGGAATGGTGGTCACATGGCACAGGGCCCTGTCTGGGTGAGGCAGGGACCGTGTGCAGGTGGGATGGAGACAGTGGACAGGGTACTGCAGGGACCATGGTGCAGGACACAGTGTGACCCACGGCGTGGCGTGGCATGTGCTCGCTGTGATCCATGGCACGGTGTGGCTCACGGCACCATGTGGCATGGTGTCACCCATTGCATCACGTGTCTCATGGCATTGTGTGACCCTGGCATGCTGTGACCCATGATGCCATGTGGCCTGTGCCATCCATTGTGTGACCCATGGCACCATGTGGCATATGGCAACACATGGCCCAGGACATTGTGTGACCATCGTGTCACACACAGCATCACGTGGCCCACAGCCCTCCCTCACCCTGGCTGCCAGGTGGCCAATGGCCCGTGGCACAACCACCTGGATTCAGGGCTCTGCAGGGCCCATGGCACCACTGCCCCCTGAACCAATGTCCCCCCATGTCCCGTGCCCACCCGTGTCCTCCCGGCTGTCCCCCGGTGCCCCCGGGGACTCACTGGGTGCCCCGCAGTCCACGCAGAGCGAGTTCCCGCGGGCGTTGCGGATGGCCTGGATGGCCACCGCCTCACTCTGGCTGTCCATGCGCGCCTGGAGGGACACGGGGGTGAGCGGGGCAGGGGGGTGACACGGGGACCCTGCCGGCCCCCCGCCAAGGTCCCACCTTGTTCTTGCTGCTCTCGCAGCACTGCAGGCTGGCCAGGATCTGGCTCTCGATGGCCTGCACCCACGCGTCACGCTCCTCGAAGCTGCCGGCCTCGAAGTGCCACGTCTGCCCCGTGCTTGACACGATCAGAAACTCAAAGTTCTCCTCCTCTGCGGGACCAGAGACCCCCGGGGGGGTGGTGGGATAGGTGGTCCTACACTCATGGGGGGCTGGACTGGCCCAGCACCCACTCCAGCCCCCCACATCCACCCCTGCCACCCAAAATCTGCCCAACCCCACCCCCCAGTCGTCCCCACCCCTCCTGGGGTGTGTGCTAGCAGCAGGCAAGGGGGGCACAGCCACATGCACGGGAGGCACCGCTCACGCCACGTTACCTGTTTTATAAATATTTCTTAAACTACCAAAACTTTTTAATTTCCACATTTTGCGCTTGGCTGCGGAGGGTCCGGGCAGCAGGAGTAGAGAGAGGAAACGGGGACAGAGTCAGGGGGGCCCGCGAAGCCCTGGGGACGGTGCAGAAGGTGGCAGGCAGTGGCAGAGCGAGGGGGGTGCGTGGACAGCGTGGCTGAGCATGGACAGGGGGTGAGGAGGGGCAGCAGAACCCCAGATCCCCCCGAGTTCTGAGGCGTCATTGCCGTGGAGGATGGTGGCCTTGTCCCCACAGCGCCATGGGTGACTGGGGCTGGGGACACGCCGCCGTGGCACCCACCTTCTGCCTGCCCACCCGAGCCCTCGGTCTTGGACGGCGTCATCAGCTTCTTCCGCCGGTGCTTCTTCCTGTCCACCAGCGGCGACGGCGGAGGGTCCCTGCCTGTGCTGCCAGGGCTGGACACGGCCTCGAAGGACAGCGGGGACTCTGCCAAGAGAGAGCACAGGTGGGGCACTGGGGTCACTGGGGCCACCAGGCTCACGAGGACCAGGGAGCTCACTGGGACCATTGAGGCCACCGAGGCCACCAAGGTCACCAAGTCCATCGGAACCACTCAGGTCAATAAGGGCTATCAGGGTCACCAAGTCCAGTGGGTTTAGCAGTGTCCCTTGGGCCACCAGGGCCACTGGATTCATTGGGGTCACCAGCATCACAAGTCCACCAGAGGCCCTGGGCACACTGGGGTCATCAGAGCTCACTGGGATCACTGATCTCACTGGGATCACCAGGACCCACCCCCAAGGCCACCAAATTCATTTGTCTTAACAAAATCCCTGGGGCCACCAGGGTCACAAGCGCCTCTTGGCTCACCAGAGTCACGAGGGTCACCAGGGCCACTGGGCTCACAAGGCTCACCATATTCATTGTGGCCTCTGGGACTCTCAGGCCCATATGCTCACCAGGGCCAGCAGTTTCACTGTGGCCACCAACACCACCAAAGGGCTACCTGGTCCCCAGGCCCACCAAATCCACCAGGGTTATTGTGGTCACCAGGGTCAGCAAGGGCCACCAGGACCACCAGGTTTACTGTCCCTGGAGCCACCAGAACCACCAAGACTACCAAGGGCCACCGGATCCCTGAGCTGCTCAGAAGTCACTGTGCTCAGTGGGGCCACCACAGAGCAGTCCCTGCGGGTGCCCCGGGAGGTGGCCATGTCCTTGCCCGTGCTGGTGTCACTCACCTGAGGCGAGCTTGGCGCCGGAGGCGGAGGCACAGCGCTGCAGTGACCCCTTGCCCACCACCTTCAGCCCTGGCTCGGGGGGGAGGCTCAGTCCCACCGAAGGGATGCCACCTGCAAGGACAAGGGACAGTGTCACAGTGGCCTCCACGGTGTCCCCCCCACCCCCGGTGTCCCCTGGGGGCTCACCGCCCGGCTCAGGGTCCCGCAGCAGCCCGTTGATGCTGGCTGAGGGGCCGCAGGCAGAGATGGCGCGGGGCGGGCGCTTCCCGGGCACCTTGACCGTGGTGCGGAGCAGGTCCATCTCCTTCCCGTGGGTGCTGTGGATGTAGTCCTGGGGGGACAGAGAGGGTGACACTGGGCCCTCCCACATTTTGGGGACCACAGGGGGACAGGGACACTCACGTTGATGCTGGGGTGGTAGAAGAGGAGGCCATTGCTGGACAGGGTCACGTATTTCTTCTTCCACTCCTTGTTCAGGGAGTTGCCGCTGCGCTTCAGCAGGAAGCTCTGGGGACAGGGAGCAGTGAGGGGACAGAGGGAACGCTGGGACCCACTTTTGTCCGCCTGCCACCGCCACCACCCACCTGCTTGATGGGGATGGCACGGCCACTGCCGGCCACCTCGCCTCGGCTGTCCAGGCTGCGCTTCTCAGAGTCGCTGCCACGGCGCGTCTGTAGGGACAGGGACAGGGACATGGGGTGGGACTTGTGGCACAGCTGGGGACACTGGGGTACCCACGTCCCCTACCGCTGGAGCCCAGTGGTGGGGGACATTGGGGTGCCACAGACCCCACCCCTGTGGCCCCATGGTGGGAATACCCTGGCTGCCCTCAGTGCCACCACTACAATGTCAAGGGGGCACTATGGATGCCACACGTCCCCATCACCCTGCTAGAGGACACATCACAAGCCCCATGCTGAGGACATCCTGGGTGCCCTATGTGTCCTCCATCCCCACACCGGATGCCCACATGTCCCTCAGTGCCACCACCACCATGTCAAGGGGACAACTGAGATGCCATGCACCCCTCAATGTCACCACCCCGCCACTCCACCTCAGGTGCCATATGTCCCCTGCCGCCACCACCCAACCAGGATGACGTTCTGGGTAAAAACATCAAGGGGACACCCTGGATGTCACATCCCCCTGTGTCACCACCACCATGGCAGGGTTGACACGACACCATGTTGTCCCCCAGTGCCACCCCCTGGCAGGGCACTCACGGCGAAGAGGCTGGTGCGGCGCTTGGCCCCGCGGTGCAGTGAGCTGGGGGTCCCCAGTGGGGCCGGGGTCTCGCTGCGCAGCTCCCGGTGGCTCACGTTGGGGGTGGACGGCAGTGAGGATGAGTAGTCGCTGGTGTGGCCGCCGTTGCTGGTCTGGAGGGACACGGGGTCAGCCTGGGCCGTGGCCGGGGGTCGGGGCAGGGGGACAGGGGTTACCTGGCCAGGGTGGACGCCCCCCACGGGGGTGGAGGCGGCGGAGTGGCTGGGGGAGCTGGGCAGGGACTTGCAGGATGTCATCAGCTGCTGCTGCTTCTTCAGTGCCACGGCCTTCTGGGCCACTGAGGGGACACTGAGTCAGGAAGGCCAGACCCCCAACCTGCCCAGCCAGCGGCCTGGGTACCCACACCTGGACATGGTCCCCAATCTCATCCCATCTGCACACAGTCCCTGTCTCACCCAGATGGCCCTGTGCAATGTGGCCACCATTCCCCTTGACCCAGATGTGACCCCATGGTGGCCACCACCCCTGCCTGAGCAGCTCACAGCCCTCTCCCACTACGCCCATTCCACCCTGAACACCATCCCTATCCCACCTGGCCCTGGTCCCCATCACACACTGCTCACTGTCCCCACCACACAACATCACCAGCCCCCTCCCACCCCTCCCGGGCGTGGTCACCCACCCTCGGTGAAGACCCGGTCCACGTTGAGCCCGTACGTGGCGCAGGTCTCATAGTAGAGGCAGCGCCGCATGTCCCCGCAGAGCGCCCGGGCGCGCGCGTCCTCCACCACCCGCGGGCTGGACGAGCTGATCTTGTCTGGGGAGTCAGAGGGTCAGCTGAGGGTGCCCCGTCCTGCTCCCTGCTCCACGGGATCCCCCCGTGTCCCTGGCTCACCCTGGGTGCCCACCAGCGCCAGGGCCAGGTCGCTGGTGCCGCGGAGGTCGCTGAGCAGCGTGTGCAGCCGCGTCACCTCCTCGAAGCTGCTCTCACTCTCCAGGCTAAAGACGAAGATGACGGCGTCCGCCCAGCTGGCAAACTGGGGGGCCAGGGGCTGGGGTCAGGGCTCGGCTCTGGCCAACGCGGCTCCCCCGGCCCCCGGGCCCCTCATACCTGTGCGTCCGGGGTGCCGGCCTCCTCCCGGATGAGCAGGAGGTGGCTCTGGCCATCAACTGTCACCTCCCGCTTGAACTGTCCACCTGCAGTGGGGGAGGGGAGGGGAAGGGAGGGGGGACCCTGCAGGTATGCTCTGCCCACACAGATGGAATGTCCCATGGCCACGACCAGCACCATGAGTGACCAGAACTTTGACCCCAAATGTCCCACAGCCATGACCAGCACCATGACCATGCCCGTTCTGTGGCCATGTCCATCCCCTTCACCATCTCCACCCATGCCCATGCCCGGCATCATGACCTTGTCCATTGCATGGTTGTGTGCATCCCATGGTCATGCCCCAGCCCCATGACACGTCTACCCTATGCCCAGCTCTGTGGATATGTTCACTCATCCATCTCCATCCCCACGGTCACTCCATCACTGAACTCATCTCCGTGACATGCCCATGGTCATGTCCACCCCATGGTCATGTCCACCCCATGCCCATAGTCATGTCCATCCCATGTCCATGGTCACGTCCATCCCATGTCCATGGTCATGTCCACCCCATGCCCATGGTCATGTCCATCCCATGCCCATGGTCATGTCTATCCCATGTCCATGGTCATGTCCACCCCATGCCCATGGTCATGTCCATCCCATGCCCATGGTCATGTCTATCCCATGTCCATGGTCATGTCCATCCCATGTCCATGGTCATGTCCACCCCATGCCCATGGTCATGTCTATCCCATGCCCATGGTCATGTCTATCCCATGCCCACGGTCATGTCCATCCCATGCCCATGTTCTCCCCATGACCACTCACTCTCGGTGGGCTCCAGGCTCACATAGGAGCCAGTGAGGAACCGGTGGACGAGTGCTGACTTCCCACTCTTGCTGCTGCCCAGGACACCCTGGGTGGGAAGAAAGGATGTCAGGATGGCTGAGGACAAGGGAACATGGGGACACAGGGGACACGGGGACACGGAGACACGGGGACATGGGGACACCCACCAGGCGGATCTCAGGGATAGAGCGGCCCAGGGTCCACTCCTGGCTGTTCACCAAGGCCTCTGCAGAGGTAGATGGGTGAGACTGAGCCTGGGACCTCCAGGAACCCCGGGCAACCCCCAGCAGCCCCCGGCACCCCCAGCAGCCTCTGAACACCCCAATTCCCGGGGGGCCCCCACCCCGCAGCGCAGCAGCAGCAGCTTCCTGCGTGGGCGGCCACCAGCTGTCACCCAGCAACGGCACCAGGCCCGCGGGGGCGGCGGGAGGACGTGCAGATGCCACGTGGCAGGGACGGGACGTGGCAGCACGAGGCGTCGTGTGCCAAGGCACGAGGACACAGAGGGCACGGGGACATGGTGGGCATGGGGATGGGAGTTGTGGGAGAACACAGCATGGCGCTGGGACACGGCTGGAACCATGATGGGCGCCAGGACACCGTGTGGCACACAGACGGGGCATGGCACGAGGACACAATGGATTCCAGGATATGACAGCCATGAGGGGACAGCATGGCAGCAGGACGTGGTGTGGCATGGGGACACAGTGGCAACCAGGCCACAGTGGGAACCATCAGGCCATGACAGGCATTGGGACACAGAATAGCACAAGGACATCGCACCAGGACACGATGGGCACCAGGACACAGCACAGCAGGAGGATGTGGGGTGGCATGAGGACACCACGGATTCCAGCACATGGTGGGCATAAGGACACGATGCCAGTGGTGCATGACAACCTCAGGCCTGAGGATGCAGCGTGGCATGAGCACAAGGTGTTGCACAGGGACACGACGGATGCCAGGACATGGTGTGGCGGTGTGGCACAAGGACATGGTGTGGCATAAGGACATGGTGTGGCACAAGGACATGGTGTGGCACAAGGACGCAGCGTGGCAGGAGGACATGGTGTGGCATGAGGACAGGCCATGACACGAGGACACGGCGCAGTACACGACGGGCACAAGGCTGCCATGGCACCAGAACGCAGCGAGCAGCGGCGTGTGGCACACCAAGGACATGGTGTGGCACAAGGACGTGCCCCGTGCCCCACACATCTCCTACCTGGCATCCCCAGCCCCTCTGGGCAGTGGTGGCACCACAAAGGGGAGACCTGAGGCAGGACACAGTCAGGGGGTCCCCACCTATTTGTGCCTCAGTTTCTGCCACCAACACAGAGCCGGGTCGGTGCCGTGCACGCGCCAGCCGGGGAGAGGGTTAACGCTGCTGCTGCCTGTCACCCCTCACACTGTCACCGAGCTGCCACCCCCGGGCCCTGCAGGTGCTGCCCACGCACCCCGCGGTGCCAAGGTGCGTGCAGGCAGACAGAGGGACGCCGGGGGGGGCCGCAGGACATGGGGGAACTGGACAGATGGGGGACAGGATGCACGGGTGTGACGCACGGATGGAGGCGAAGACAGACGGATGGATGGTGGGACAGAACGACGGAGGTGGGGGGTCGCGCCTGACCCCCATGGAGTTCCCCCAGTGGGGAAACCAAGGCAGAGGATCCCCACCACGGCCAGCACCGGGCCCCGCCAAATCGGACACCCCACACTGCCCCAAAGGCACAAAAACACGGGACAGCCCAGCCCGGGGGGTCACAGCCCCCCTGTTCCCAAGCACCCACACCCCGACAGCCACGGGGGGCAGACGGACCCTCCTGCCCCACTCAGCACCCGGGGGTCTGGGCGCCTCCTCCCCCCGCCAGGGAAACTGAGGCACAACACCACGGCCACAGCGGGCACCGGTACACCTGCCCCGGGTCACCGAGGGGCGTGGGGACACCGAGCCGCGGCCGGGGGCGACCCCCGGCTCCCGCTGGGCCGGTACTCACTGTGCGGGGTGGCCCTGGCCGGGTCGGCGCCGGGGGGAGACCAGGGGGGCGTGGGGTGGGTGGGGGTCGCCGCAGGGCTCTTGGTGAAGATGCCGCTGATGAACTTGAGCATCTTTCGGTCGCGGGTGGAGGCGCGACCCCCCTCGCGTCCCCGCTTCAGCCCCGTCTCGGGGGCAGGGGCGGGGACCAGAGCCCCCGGCCCCGGCTGCAGGTCGCTGTAGTCCAGGGTCTTGCTCTTGCCCTTGCTGGGGGACAGCCGGGCCCGCGGGGGCCCCTCGCTCTTGCCCCCCGCCTTGGGGCGCCCCTTCCCCTCTCCCTCGGGCCACGAGAGGCGGCTGCCGGCAGGTTTGGTGGGGGTCTTGCTCGCTCGGGGGTCGGGGGTCCCGCGGGTCCCCCCGCCGCTCCCCGCTTTGGGGGCTTTGGGACCGGCCAGGCGGAGGCGGCGGGCGCCGGCCGAGGGGTGCGGGGAGGCTGTGGGGGGATCCAGGGGCGGCGGGGGGGCTCTGCCTCCCTCCGGGGGGCCCTCGGGGCCCCCCCAGGTGGCCTGGCTCAGCAGCGGGCGGCGGGGGGTCGCGGCGGGCTGGGGGATGTCCAGGGCGGCCAGACCCCGCTCCCCCGGCCCCTCCAAGGTGCCCTTGGCCCCACGGGGGTCGGGTTTGGGGGGCAGGGCCGGGAGCGGGGGGGGGATCAGCGCCGGGTCGGGTTTGGGGGGCACCGCCGGGGGCGGGGGGGGCAACAGCGCCGGGTCCGGTTTGGGGGGCACGGCCGGGGGCGGGGGGGGCAACAGAGCAGGGTCGGGTTTGGGGGGCACCGCCGGGGGCGGGGGGGGCAACAGCGCCGGGTCGGGTTTGGGGGGCACGGCGGGGGGCGAGGCGGGCGAGCGGGGGCGGGGGGCGTCGGGGCCGGGGGGGCCGGGACCGGCCGTACTTATCCGGAGCGCGTCCTGCCGCTGGAAGAGCCGCTCAGGCCGCCGGGCTCGGCCGGGCTCGGGGGTGCGGGGGGCAGCCGCAGCCCCCCCGGGGCCAGGGGCTCCATCGCCACCCCCCCCCGCCTCCTCCGCCTCCCCCGCGGCGCCCACCGACTCGAGCTTGACCAGCGTAAGCGAGATGAGGTAGGTGGTCCTGCGCTGGAGGCCGGTGGTCCTGCTCATGGGTGCGGGCAGGGCCCCCCCGGGGCGCCCCCCCGGCCCCCCTGGTTCCCCGCGCGGCGCCGCGGCCGCCGGTGCCGGTGATGCTCCGGTCCCACCCCCGGCCCTGCCTCCCCGAAGCCTTCGCCGCTCGCCCGCCCCCGGAGGGGTTGGAACCGCCGCCGCCCCCCCCACGAAATACAACCACCCCCCCCGGCAGCCGCCGGGATCGGGGCCGCCCCCCCGCCTCACCCCCCAGTCCCGGTTAGCGGCCGGGGGGCATCGTGGGGGAACCCCCCCGAGCCCTGCGCTGGGGGGCGGAGGGGAGGGGTCGGGAGCTTTTGGGGGTGGGGGAGGATCGGAGGGGGGGTCAGGGCCGGGGAAGGGGCTCCGGGGGTCCGGGGGGTGGAAGGGAATGGGGGATTACAGGTGCGGGGGGTTGAGTGATGGGGGAGGACAGGAGGGGATTTGGGGCGGGAGGGACCCGGGGGTGGGGGACACGGGGTGGGGGGAAACCGGGGCGGTGATGGGGAGGGGGTGCCGGGGCTACGGGGAAGGGGGAAACGGAGGGATGGGGGGTTATGGGGAGAAGGGGGGTTATGGGACCGGGGGGGTCATGCCCGGGACCCCCCGGGAGCGGGGCTCACGGCAGCGCCCCGACGGGCTCGTCCTTGGCAGCTGCGGCGGCGGCGGCGCGGGTGGTGGCCGGGGCCCGGCGGGGGGACCCCTGAGCGGCCGGGGGGGGCCGCGGCCCGGCGGGGGGGGCCCTGAGCGGCCGGGGGCGGCCGGGGCCGCCGCTCTCCGCCATGCGCCGCTCCCAGGGCCGGGCTGGGGCGGGGGCGGGCGGCGGCCCCGCCGCTACCGGGCAGGCGCGAGCGCTCCCGGGCGCCCCCCCCGAGCCCCCGGCTCCGGCACCGGCACCTGCTGGGCTGCCGATACCCCCCCACCCCGAGAGCCCCCTCCACCTCCCGTCCATCCATCCATCCATCCATCCATGCATCCATCCATCCATCCATCCATCCGTCCATCCGTCCATCCGTCCATCCGTCCATCCGTCCATCCGTCCCTCCCGCTGCTCCCCGCACTCCTCAATCTCCTCCCTCCCCTTCCCGGGACAACAACGCTGCCTCGGCAGGGGGCCCGCGGGGGGGCGTGGGGGCGGCTTTGGGGGTTTTCGGGAGGCCTTGCGGGGCCTGGGGCAGGCTCATCCACCCGTTTTCTGGCATTTTTAGCAGCGGCGCAGCATCCCTGCGCATCCCGTTACCACGGCAACGACGGGGATGGCGCTGGGACCAGCCGCGGACCCCCCGTGTCACTCCCGTCACTCTCGTGTCGCCCTCGTGGAACCCGCGTGGACCCGGGCCAGGTATCACGGCCATTGGTGTCACCCCCGCCAGTGTGACCCCCCCGGCTCCGCGTGTCACAGCCTGGGGAGCGGCAGGGGGCTCGGGGGACCCCTGTGCCCCCCCGGAGGTCGGGGGTGCCGCCCGGCTGGCACGGGCGGGGGGTCCCCGGGACCTGTCACCGCTCCGAGCACGGCGACAGAGCCGGGACAAAAGCCTCCCCCCCGGGGATGGGGCCACCCCCAGAGGTGTCCCTGCTGTCACCCCAGGGCTGTGACCATGGAGTTGACTCCGTCCCCGGGCCTGGTGGGGGGATGTGCTCTCACCACCCGGTGCTATCCTCTCCAATGCCACCTTGTCCCTTGCAGTGTCCCCCCGGTGTCCCCAAGCAAGGGGCCGCACCTCCCCCGTGGCTCAGATGGCCCACGATGCGGGGGGCGGGGAGACACGGGGTCACGGCGGGTCCGACATCGCCAGAACGTCACTGTCCCCATCACTGTCCCCACCCCATGTCCCCACCCCAGGTCCCCTGCACTGCTGTGCCCCCAGGGTGGGAGTGGGGGGTTAAACGGGGGGGGAGGGGCAGAACACTCAGCACCCCTGGGTGGGAGTGGGGGCGGGCTCTGGGGGGCACGATCTGGGGGGGCCCCGTGTCTCCTCCGGCGCTCTGTGGGTACCACAGCGGGCGCTTGGCAACGCGGCATCCCCCGGCTTCCCGTCGCCACGGCAACCGCGCGGGAGATGTCAGAGTGGGGGGGGCACAGGGATGTGGGGGCTCGGAACGGGCAGGGGGCGGCAGTGGAACCCCTCCCCAAGTGACGTCACCGGACACCCCAGCGTGGGTTGGAGGAATTTAGGGGGGGGACTCCAAAATCCACGCAGCCCCCCTCACGGGACCCCCTCCAGCAACAAGTGCCTCCCTCGAGGCCCCCCCAGCATCAGAGTCCCCCCACGCAGCAGGTTCCCCCCTCCCCTCCCCCAGCAGCCCTTCCCACCCCTCCAGCAGGTCCCCCCCATCCCAACAGGGCCCCTCAATCCCAACAGAGCCCACCCATCCCAACAGAGCCCCCCATCCCAACAGGGCCCCCCCATCCCAACAGGGCCCCCCCCATCCCAACAGGGCCCCCCATCCCAGCAGGGCCCCCCCATCCCAACAGGGCCCCCCCATCCCAACAGAACCCCCCCATCCCAACAGGCCCCCCCATCCCAACAGGGCCCTCCATCCCAACAGAGCCCCCCATCCCAACAGAGCCCCCCATCCCAACAGGGCCCCTCCATCCCAACAGGGCCCTCCATCCCAACAGGGCCCCTCCATCCCAACAGAGCCCTCCATCCCAACAGAGCCCCCCCATCCCAACAGAGCCCCCCCATCCCAACAGAGCCCCCCATCCCAACAGGGCCCCCCCCATCCCAACAGAGCCCTCCATCCCAACAGGGCCCCCCCCATCCCAACAGGGCCCCCCCCATCCCAACAGGGCCCCCCATCCCAACAGGGCCCCTTCCATCCCAACAGAGCCCCCCCATCCCAACAGAGCCCCTCCATCCCAACAGAGCCCCCCCATCCCAACAGAGCCCCTCCATCCCAACAGAGCCCACCCATCCCAACAGAGCCCCCCATCCCAACAGGGCCCCCCCATCCCAACAGAGCCCTCCATCCCAACAGAGCCCCCCCATCCCAACAGGCTCCTTCCATCCCAACAGAGCCCCCCATCCCAACAGAGCCCCCCCATCCCAACAGAGCCCCTCCATCCCAACAGAGCCCTCCATCCCAACAGAGCCCCCCCATCCCAACAGGCTCCTTCCATCCCAACAGAGCCCCCCATCCCAACAGAGCCCCCCATCCCAACAGGGCCCCCCATCCCAACAGAGCCCCCCATCCCAATAGGCCCCCCACCCCTCAGCACCCGGGCCCCCACCCCCCCGGCAGACAGGGAGGAAGTGGCCCCATTTCCCACAGCGCAGCGGCCGGAAACCACCATCTGTTGAGGAAATGGGGGGGCCCCAACCCCCCCAACCCCAGCGGGTCCTGCACCTCCCGTGCCCCTCAGATGGGTCCCCATGGGGGGTGGGCACTGCCAAGCCCCTGTACAGCACCTGGGGGGGATCAGGCCTCAGCCCCTGGGGAGCCACAGACTGGGGGCCCTGCTGGAAGGAGGGACTCCCTGAACGGGATCAGGACCCCCTGAGCTGGGACAGGACCCCCTGAGCTGGGACAGGACCTCCTATGTGGCTGTGGGCACCAGCAGAAGCCAGCACCGGTGTGGGGCAGGGGGGTGGGACACCAGTGTCACATCCATCCATCCATCCATCCATCCATCCATCCATCCATCCATCCATCCTCCTGCCCATTCAGAGGATGTCCCCCATCTGTCCATCCTTCCAGCCAATCCCTGTCCACTCATCCATCCCTGCATTCACCTGTCCATCTGTCCATCCCTCCAGCTGTGCATCTGCATCTGTTTGTCCATCCATCCCTCCATCCATCCATCCCTTCTGCCTGCCCATCCATCCATCCATCCATCCGTCCATGCCTCCTGCCAGCTCCCTGTCCATCTGTCCATTTGTCCATCTGTCCCTGTCCATCCATCCATCCATCCATAGGACACCCCTCCAACCCTCTGTCCTCTGTCCATCCATCCATCCGTCCGCTCACCCTTGTGTCCATCCATCACTACACCCTCCCGTCTGTCCATCCCTTGAGCCACCGCCTGTCCATCCATCCAGCAGCTGGCAGCTCTTTATCAGTGTGTCCGTGCATCCCTCCAGCCAGCCCACTGTCCACCTGTCCATCCATCCATCCATCCATCCATCTGTCCGTCCATCCATCCATCCATCCCTCCCTCCATCCTTTATCCATCCCTCCATCCATCCATCCATCCCTCCATCCATCCTTTATCCATCCCTCCCTCCATCCATCCCTCCATCCATCCATCCATCCATCCCTCCATCTCTCCCCCAGTCCATCCCCTTGTCCCTCCTCCCATCTGCCCACCCCTCATCTCTCCACCCCGGAGGATGTCCATCCACCTGTCCATCCCTCCGTCCACTGTCCATCTCCTGTCTGTCCGTGCTCCCTTTGTCCCCTCAGTGTCCCCCCGGCGCCACCCGGTGCCCCCCAGCCCCGGTGTCCCCCCGGTACCTCGGAGGGCCCTGAGAGAGCTGCTCAGGCTCCCGCGCAGCCGGGGCTCGGCCACGCTCTCCACGAGCCGCACCAGCCGGTTCAGGTGGCCCTTGGCCCCCTCGTGCCGGGCCACCTCGGCCCGGATGGCGGCCAGAACCTCGCGCCGCTCCCGGGGGGCCCCCATGGCACCCCTCGGCCCCGGGACCCCGCTCGGTCCCCGGCCTCCGCAGCCCCACTCGCTTCCTGCCGGAGCCGCAGCGTCACCCGCGGGGACACGTCACGGCCCGCGCGGGGCTGGGAACGGCGGCGGGGCCGGGCCCCAGCGCCGGGACACGCCGGGACACGCCGGGACACGCCGGGACACGCCGGGACACGCCAGGGCCCGCGGGGACACGGGGCACAGCCCGGCACACCCCGACGCGCCACCTCCGGCCGCCACGACACGGCCATGCCAGCGACACGGCAGGGATGCGTGGTGCAGGGGACACGCAGCTGCGGGGACAGGGACACGTGGGGACACACACACAGGGTGACAGAGTGACCACCGAGGACACGGCGTGTGCTGGGGACACACTGGGGGGCTTGGGTGGACACTTACGGGGGTCTTCTGCGGACACTGGGGACAGGTATGCAGCCACATGGGCACGCTGGGGACACCTGTGCAGTGACACGGACACACCAGTGACATGCTGGGCACATGTGTGGGCACTCTGACATGCTAAGGACACGTGCAGCCACATGGACATGCAATGACATGTGGAGTGACACACGCTAGGGATGGGGGGAGTGACACACGGACACGCTAAGAACATGTGAGCACACAGAACTCATCCCCACAGGCACATGTCCCCCCAAGTGTGCCCATGTCACCCCAGGGAGGGGACGAAGCTGCCCGGAGCCTTTGGAGATGTCCCTGTGTCCCCCCCAGCTGAGGACTCCTGCCCCCCACCCCCCAAGTGCCCACAGAGGGTCCCAGCACCTGTGGGGGGGTCCCAGTGCCCGGGATGGTGCCAACACCTGTGGAGGGTCCCAGTGCCCACCGTGGGGTCCCAGTGCCCACCGTGGGGTCCCAGCAGTCACCGTGGGGTCCCAGCAGTCACTGTGGGGTCCCAGCAGTCACCGTGGGGTCCCAGCAGTCACCGTGGGGTCCCAGTGCCCACCGTGGGGTCCCAGCAGTCACCGTGGGGTCCCAGTGCCCACCGTGGGGTCCCAGCAGTCACCGTGGGGTCCCAGTGCCCACTGTGGGGTCCCAGCAGTCACTGTGGGGTCCCAGCAGTCACCGTGGGGTCCCAGTGCCCACCGTGGGGTCCCAGTGCCCACCGTGGGGTCCCAGCAGTCACTGTGGGGTCCCAGCAGTCACCGTGGGGTCCCAGCAGTCACCGTGGGGTCCCAGCACCCCCAAAGGGCCCCAACATCCACTAGGGTGTCCCAGCCGTCACTGAGGGTCCCAGCACCCGGTGTCCCCATCCCCTGCACCCTCCCAGGCAGAGGCGGGAATGGGGGTCCTGTGGGGGGTTTATTGAGGGGTGAGGGGGGATCACGAGGGGTCACGGGGGTGTTTTGGAAGGGTCAGGGGGTCAGGGGGTACGCCGAGGCCACGAGGCGCTGCTTTTCCCAGGTGTAGGTCTGGATGGTGGCGGCTTCACCCCCCAGGCTGATGTGGCACCTGCAAGGACAGGTGAGGGTGACGCTGGGTCTGGGACCCTCGGGTGGGCACCGTAACCCCTGGGTGGTCGGCAGGTCGCCTCCCTTGGGCAGGTGGCAGCCCGTGTCCCCTCAGTGCCCCTGACTCACTGGCGGTCGGGGCGGGCCAGGAAGCAGAGGGTGAACAGCGCCAGGTCGAACTCGGGGCTGGAGCCCACCAGGAGCGAGCTCCGCGGTTTGGAGTGCCCGTCCCAGCGGAACCGCAGCGACAGCACGTCCGGGAAGCCCGTCCACTGCGGAGGGGACATGGCGGGGTCACAGGGCGTGTCACAGAGGGGACAGGCAGCAGGACACCCCGGCCACGGGCGTCCATCCCGGCGGCACCGCAGTGACAGCACATCCAGGGGGAATGTTCACCGCAGGGGGGTCTCCCGAGGGGTGCAGACGTGGAAGGTCACGGGTGGGGGGTACCCCAGGTATGGTCCTGCAGGACCATGGGGACAGGGACACAGAAGGGCCCTGGGAATGGACACATGGGGACCATGGGTACAGCCATGGGGGGACACTGGGGGACACAGGGAGGGACACCAGGGATGCTGCAGGGGGAGAGGATGGAGGATGGTGAGGGAATGGAGAGGGTGAGGACAACCAGTGGGACACAGGGGGCCACAAGGTCCCGAGGAAATATGGAGACATGGGATCTCAGGGGCATCGTGGGTGGGCACAATGATGGGACCCTGAGGGTCATCCTAGGGGACAGAGGCCTTGGCTGGGGACACTGTGGGGGAAGGGGCAGGAGGGGACCCCGAGGAATGCTGTAGTGGGTCCTCTGCTCTGTGTCCCCATCCCTCACTCAGAGGATCCCTCCCTGTGTCCGCATTTCCCCCAGTGTCACCCCCATCCCTCACTCAGGGAGTCCCCCTGTGTTCCCATCCCCATCACATCCCCCTCCTCTCCATGTTCCTTTAGCCCCCCTGGTGTCCCTGTGTCCCCTCATGTCCCCTCATGTCCCCTCATGTCCCCCTGTCCCCACTCACGGGCCCGTCCCAGGTGTAGCCCAGGTACTCGAGTCGTCCCGTGCGCTCCAGCGCCTGCAGCTGCACCCAGTTGTGACATCCTGACACCGAACCTTTCTTCACCTCCCCTGGGGACACAGGGAGCAGGTGGCCACAGCTGCCCCACCACGGACCCCCACCATGGACACCGCCACACGACCTCCGACCTCTGGCATTGGCCCCCCAAACCTCCCCAGCCTCATCCCCACAGTGTCCCCTCCAGCCCCTTGGTGTCCCCCTGTTAAATCCCTCTCCCTGTTCTCTCCCACAGCGACCCTCCCATCTTCAGTGTCCTCCCCATGTCCCCACGTGTCCCTTATGTCCCCTCACCATGGAACACGTGCTCGAAGCCAGAGGAATCCAGTGCCTTCCCACTGGAGCGTGAGTAGAGCCGGAACCACATGGAGTGGAGATCGGCCCGGAACGCCTCAGCCGAGCGGTACAGCCCTGGGGACACCGTGGGGACATTGTGGGGACATGGGGTACAGCCCTGGGGACACCGTGGGGACATTGTGGGGACATGGGGTACAGCCCTGGGGACACTGTGGAGACATGGGGTACAGCCCTGGGGACACCGTAGGGACATGGAGTACAGCCCTGGGGACACTGTGGGGACATTGTGGGGACATGGGGTACAGCCCTGGAGACACTGTGGGGACATTGTGGGGACATGGGGTACAGCCCTGGGGACACTGTGGGGACATCATGGGGACATGGGGTACAGCCCTGGAGACACTGTGGGGACATGGAGTACAGCCCTGGGGACACTGTGGGGACATCATGGGGACATGGGGTACAGCCCTGGAGACACCGTGGGCACATTGTGGGGACATGGGGTACAGCCCTGAGGACATCGTGGGGACATTGTGGGGACATGGGGTACAGCCCTGGGGACACCGTGGGGACATTGTGGGGACATGGGGTACAGCCCTGGGGACACAGTGGGGACATGGGGTACAGCCCTGGGGTCACTGTGGGGACATTGTGGGGACATGGGGTACAGCCCTGGGGACACTGTGGGGACATGGGGTATAGCCCTAGGGACACCGTGGGGACATTGTGGGGACATGGGGTACAGCCCTGGGGACACTGTGGGGACATTGTGGGGACACTGTGGGGACATGGGGTACAGCCCTGGGGACAGGGTTGGCCATGTGACAGGGTGGTTCAGCCCTAAGGACAGGGGAGGGGGATAGGAGGGACACTGTGAGGACACTGTGGGGACACTGAGGGGACGCTGTGGGAACACTGGGACGACACTGTAGGGACGCTGTGGGGACACTGGGAGAACAGGGTGTACAGCCCTGCAGACTGGGGGGATTTCTGGGTGACACTGCGGGGACAGAGGGGCCACCATGGGGACACTGGGAAGACGGTGAGGACAGGGGGAGCACCGTGGGGACACCACGGGGACAGTGCAGCCCCACCCTTGCTGAGGACGAAGCGCTCCAGCAGCTGCAGGACCGGAGTGTCCAGGGCGGCGGCCAGGAATTCCTCCTGCTCCCGCTGCTCCTCCGCCGTTTCCAGCTCGTCCCGCCCCGTGAGCGGCTCGTAATTATCCAGGAGCGCCAGGAGCCGGGAGAAAGTGGGACGGGCCAGCAGCTCCGGGGACACGTAGGAAAACAGCCTGGAACAGGGAGGGAGACGCGTTGGGATTGGGATTGGGATTGAGGGGGGGAAATGTGCGATGGAAATGCGCGGACTGGAGGGATGGGGTGAGGGAATGCGGGATAGTGAAGGATGCACGGATGGACAGGTGTAGGGTGGAGATGTGGGATGGAGGGACATGGATTTGGGGTGTAAAGATGAGGGTGGAGAAATGTGGGGTTGGGAGGGAAGTGTGGGATGGAGACCTGTGGGACCAGGATGGAGGGATGAGGATGGAGACAGGTGGGGTGGAGATGTAGGGTTAAGAGATGTGGGATCAGCTTAGAGACAACTGGGATGGAGTGGAGGGAAATGGGTTTGGTGTGGAAGAACGAGGACGGAAACATATGGGATAGAAAAACGTGTGGATGGGGATGGGATGGAGGGGCAGGGATGGGGACAGGTGGGATCAAGGGATGAGAACGCAGCCAGGTGGGTTTGGGGCAGAGGGATGGGATAGAAGGGGATGGAGCCAGGTGGGATGGAGAGTGAGAAGGGCAGAGGGTTGAGGGGATGGAGGGATGAGGGAGAGAACACAGAGAGTGCTGAGTCCCCCTCGCCCCCCCAACCCTCTCCCCACCTCGAGGCCGTGCCGTCACTCCCCGAGCCCTTCAGGTTCAGCTCGAGCTGCCCCGGCCTGGCCCGGTTCGAGTCTGCGGCGAGCAGCTGCTCCGAAAGCTGCCGGAGCTCCGCGTCCGACACGGCCCGAGGGGACCCCGGCACCGCCCGGGGCTCCGGCACCGCCCCGGGGACAGGGGGGACGTCCCCGCTGTCCCCCGCTCCGGTCACCGCCAGCAGCCACAGCAGCCACAGAGCCATCGCGGCCCCCCGCCCCCCGGGCCCGCGCTCGCTTATAGCCGCTGCTATCGTCGCGATAAGGCCGCAAGGTCGCGACGTGACCTCGACAGAGGGGAAGACCCCGGGGGGGCCGCCCCGAACAGCCCCGGGCTGGCTGGGGGGCGGCTGCACCCACCATTCTCCCCGTTTCGCTCCCCGACGCTTGATTTGGGACTCGCTCCCCCAAAATCGGCCCCCTCCCGCGATGTTGGCATCTCCTAATCTGCCCCCTCCGGGCCCCCCCGGGGCTGTTTAATGTTTAAGAGACCAAATGTGGGCCCTCAAGGACTTCCCAGGGGGGAGGTCACGGCCCCTCCACCGCCCCACCCTAACCTCGGGGGGACAGGGGGGGTTTGGGGTCTGGGGGCGCGGCAGAAGCAGAGAGGGGCTCTGAGGGGAGCTATGGAGGAGCTGAGGGGGCCTCTGGGGACCCTCGAGAAGGTTTGGGGAGCTCAGAAGCACCCGAGGGTCACGGAGGGGGACCTGGGGGGCCGTGGAGCAGCGAGGGGGAGATCAGCGGAGGCTCTCGGAGCGGGGGCGTGCGGGAGTGCCTCAGGCGTGAAGGGTCTCTGGGGGGCTGCGGGGGGCTGCGGGGATCCCGTGGGGTCAGTAGCGTGGACCCTCGGGGGTCCCGGAGAGCTCCGGGCTCTGCCGGGGCCGCCATTTGTGCGGCCGGGGGCGGGGCGAGCTCCGGGGGCGGGGCGAGCTCAGGGGGCGTGGCAGAACCCCGGGAGGCCCCGCCCCCTTTGGGCATGCGCAGAACGGAAAGCGCTTACGGGTGTGTGGGCGGGGCCAGACCCATATAGGAAGTGGGCGGGGCTTAGAGCGGGGAGGAGTCGGCGGGGCTCGGGGGCGGGGCTATGGCGATACACGGAGAGGTGGGCGGGGATTGCGGCCTTGCGCACGCGCAGTGCGGGCGGGCGCGCGCGGGGCGCGGAGCCGCGGCTTAAAGGGGCCGCGGCGCGGGGAGCCCGGAACCCCCCGAGCCCCGGGACTGCCGAACCCCCCGAGCCCCGGGAGCCCCCGGCCCCGCCATGGTGTGCGGAGGCTTCGCCTGTTCGCGCAACGCGCTCTGCGCCCTCAACGTGGTTTATGTGGTGAGCGATGAGGGGGGGCCGATGAGGGGGACCGGGGACCCCTGTGCTCTGTGGGGGGTGGGCAGCACCCTGTCCGGGGGCTGGGAGGGGCTGCGGGGTCCCACGGCAAGGCCAGGGAGGAGTCTGGGGGGGTCTGGAAGGCGGGGGGACACCCTCCCAATTTGGGGTTGTGGGGTGCTGGGGGTGGGGTCTCTGCCCGTGGGGAAGATGGGGGTCCCCAAACCTGGAGGGGGCTGCTGGGACCCCCGGTCTGGGGGTGACGAGGGGCTCCGGGACTCCCCCTTAAAGGGTGGGGCTGGATAGGGCGGGGAGGGGCTGGGGGGGTCCCGGGGAGGGTCAGGGGACGCCCCAAAACCACAGGAAGGGGCAGGGTCAAAGGCCACATCCCCCCCCAAATCCCCATCACCAGGAGGGGCTGGGGGCAAAGCGGCTGGAGGGAGGGGGATGGGCACAGCCCCCTGACCCCGGGGACCCCCCCAACGCTCCTGGGCCATGCGGGGGTGCCGCAGTGTCGGGGCTGGGCCCCGCCGCCCCCTGACCCGGTGTCCCCCAGCTGGTGGGGGTGCTGCTGGTGGCGGTGGCGGGCTGGGCGCGGGGCCTGGGCATGGGCTCCAGCCCCCCGCTGCTCGGCGGAGCCTTCGCCGTCGGCGTCTTCCTCCTGCTGATCGCGGGGCTGGGGCTGCTCGGGGCCCTGCGGCACCACCAGGTCCTGCTCTTCTTCGTATCCTTCCTGGGGGGGCACGGAGCCTCCGCCCGGGGCAGCGCCGGCGCCTCCCGGGGTCCCCCCCAACCCTTCTGGGAGCCCCCACCACGTCCTGCTCACTCTGTCCCCTTGTCCCAAAGCCCCCGTCGGTCCCAAACACCCCCCTGGGTGTCACTGCCACCCCTGGCAGTGTCCCCAACATACCCCTGAATGGCCCGGGCACCCCTGGCAGTGTCCCCAACACCCCCCTGGGTGTCCCTGCCACCCCTGGCAGTGTCCCAAGCACCCTCCTGCATGTCCCTGGCAGTGTCCCCAGCATCCTCCTGGGAGCCCCCAGCCCCTCCCGGGGTCCCCAAGCCCCTCTGAGCACCCCACTGCCCACCCACCCACCAGGTCCTGCTCTCTTTGTCCTCTTGGGGAGGGGGTGTCCCAAAGCCCCCCCGGGTCCCCAGCACCCCCCTGGATGTCCCTGGCAATGTCCCCAGCATTCCCCTGGGAGCCCCCAGCCTCTCCCGAGGTCCCCAGACCCCTCTGGGAGGAGTTTGTTTGCCCAGGTCCTGCTCACTTTGTCCCGAAGACCTCCTCAGGTCCCCAGCACCCCCGGACGTCCCTGGCAGCCCTGGCAGTGTCCCCTACACCTCCCTTGATGTCCCTCACAGTCTCCCAAAGACCCCCTGGGATCCCCCAGCCTCTCCCGAGGTCCTCAAGCTTCTCTGAGAGGGGCTTACCCTCATCCTGCTCACTTTGTCCCAAAGACCCCCTGGATCCCCAACACCCACCCTGGATGTGCCTGCCACCCCTGGCAGTGTCCCGAACACCTCTGGATGTCCCTGGCAGTGTCATCAACACCCCCTGGGAGCCCCCAGCCCCTCCCGGGGTCCCCAAGCCCCTCTGAGCACCCCACTGCCCACCCACCCACCAGGTCCTGCTCTCTTTGTCCTCTTGGGAAGGGGGTGTCCCAAAGCCCCCCCGGGACCCCAACACTCCCTGGATGTCCCTGCCACTCCTGGCAGTGTCCCTAAACCCCCTGGATGTCTCTCGCACCCCTGGCAGTGTCCCCAACACCCCCTGGGGTCCCCAAGCCCCTCTGAGCCCCTGCCTGCCCACCCACCAGGTCCTGCTCTCTTTGTCCCCTTGGGGAGGGGGTGTCCCAAAGCCCCCCCGGGTCCCCAGCACCCGCCTGGATGTCCCCAGCACCCTTGGTAGTGTCACCAACACCCCCTGGATGTCCCTGCCCCCTCCCCTGTGTCCCCAAACGCCCCCTTCCCCCCTCGTGGCAACCCCTGACCCTCTTTTAGAGCTTTCAGGGGGGCTCTGAACCCCGCCCCAAAACCTGCCTGGGGTCTGGCTGTGGGGAGGTGCCAGGGGGGTTTTGGGAGCATCTCCCTGTGTGTGTCCCCTCCCTTGACCCCCCAAGTACGTGCTGATCCTGGGCCTGGTGTTCCTGTGCCAGCTGGGCGTGTCCTGCGCCTGCCTCGCCCTGGGCCGCGAGGCTCAGGTGGGTACTGGGAACCCCCCCAAAACCCCCCGGGCCCCCCAAAACCCTCCTGGGACCCCACAACTCCCTGGGGGGCTCAAGGACTTTCTTGGCCCCTTCCAAATCCTGGGCACCTCAGGTGGGTCACACCCCCTGGAGACCCCCCCCCCCAGGACACCTCCAGCCCCCAGGATCCCTCTGGGACCCCCAGGAACCCCCCAGGAGCCCCCCAACCCATGCCACAATCCCGGGGTGCACAGGGAGCACCCCACAGTCCTTGTGGTGGGTGGGGGTTGGATCCTCGCAGCCCCACGAAGGGGCACTGACGGCTTTGGGGGCGCCCTGTGGTGGTTATGGGGGGACACTGACCGATTTTTGGGGTCCCCCTGTTGCCCCCCAGGAGCGGCTGCTGCACTCGGCCTGGCCCCTGCTGAGCGGGGGCGCCCGGGGGGAGCTGCAGCGCAGACTGGGCTGCTGCGGTTTGGGGGAGCCCCCAGGGCCCCCCTCAACTGCCAGCCCCTCGCCGCTGAGCCCCCCCGGCCTGGAGCCGCCCTGGGAACCCCCCAACTGCCCTGCTGTGAGTCGGGGGGCTTTGGGGAGGGGTGATGGGGCTGCTGGGGGTGTTGGGGGTGGGCAGGGGGATTTGGGGACACCCCTGGGGGGTCTGGGGGGGTGAGGAGGGGTGGGGGTTTTTTTGGGGGGAAATTGGAGTTTGGGGACCCCCTGGATGTGCTGAACCCCCCCAGGAGGGGCTGCAGTGCCCCCACCTCCCCCACTGTGTGTCCTGGGGGGTTTGAGGACCCCCCCGGGGATGGGTGGGGGGTGTTGGGGGCCCCCCTGACCCCCTCCTGTTTCCCCCCAGAGGTGCCAGTTCCCCCCGGGGGGAGTCCCCCCATGCCCCCCCTGCGCCCCCCAACTGCTGCAGCACTCGGACCAGGCCCTCAAGATTTTGGGGGGGGTCGGGCTCTTCTTCAGCTTCACCGAGGTACAGGGGGGGCGTGGGGGGAGCCGGGGGGGGTCTCCAGGCGTTGGGGGGGTCCAGCAGCCCCCCCAGCTCCCTGTTTGTTGCAGGTTTTGGGGGTCTGGCTCGCCCTGCGCTTCCGGAACCAGCGGGACCCCCGCGCCAACCCCGGTGCCTTCCTATAGTGGGGGGGTCCCCGGGGGGGCACGGCTCCTCTGGGGAGGGGTCACAGCCGTGGGGGAGGCCCAGAAACCCCCAGTGCTGACCAGCTGCCCCCCACAGCCGCATGAAGCACTGGGGACACAGACACTCCCCCACAAAATCAGGGGTGACCCCCCCCGGCAGCGCTGTGACCCCCCACGGCACAAGGGGCCTGGGGCAGTTTCCCCCCCCGGCCCCCATCTGAGTCTGAGCGCTCCCAAACTGGTTTGTACTGGTCATTCAGACACCCCCAGCCCCCATGTGTCCCCCCTGGGGGGGTCACGGTCACCCCCACCCTGGGGAGGGACACACGGGGCAGGACCCCCACCACAGCGACTCCCTCCCATCCCATCCCTCCCCCTACACTCCACCGTGGGCATTGGGGGCTGGGGGGGCTGAGGGGGGGTCACGACCTCCCCAAATCCAGCAGGGCCCCCCCATCCCAACACCCTTGAACTGGTCTGTACTGGTTTACGCCATGCCTGGGACCAGTGACCCCCCCTCAGTGTGTGTGTGTCCCTCCCAGACTCGACGGGGGGGAGCAGGAGGACACCTCCCCCCCGCTGCCACCACAGCGGGGGTCACCGTGTCCCCTCCCAATAAACACACGACACTGACCACGGCTCGGACTCGTTCTGGGGTGTCCCCCCCCCGGCCACCCCCAGTGACACAGGACACACAGGCTGGGGGTGGGGGGGCGCTGCCCACACCCCTTTATTGGCAGAGAAATGGGGGTTCCCCAAAAACTGCCCCCCCCAGTCAGTGAGGTGTCCCCCCAAATCCTGTCCTGGTGTCCCTGGGGGGGTTCTGGGTGTTTTTGGGGGGACCCCTCACCTTCCCCCCTTAAAGTACCAGTTGGAGGGGCCCGGGGGGGTGTTTTTGGGAGGGTGTCACCCCACGATTCCCCCACACAGGTATGAGAGTCCTGGGGAATGTTCATGGGTGGGTTTTCCTGGGCGGGGGGAGCTCACCCCTCACGCCCCCCCCTGCAGGTACCGGTGTCCCAGGGCCTCGTGAGCCGAAATTCGCTTGTGGGGGCTGAAGGTCAACAGTGCCTGGGGCAGGGGACGGGGCAGGACAGTCAGGGACATGGGGGGCACCACTGTGACCCCCTCCCCAATGGGGCTGCAGAGCTCAGGGGGAGATGTGGAGATCCCATCTTGTCCCCCCAGGTGTCCCCCAGTGTCACATTCATCATCACAGCATCGCTGTACCCCCCACGTGTCCCTCATCGTCCCATGTGTCCCTGGAGTGCCCCCACCCATGTCCCCTGCCCTGGTGCCCCCATGGGTCCCCCAGTGTTCCCATTTCCCCCAGCAGCAGCGGTTGTGTCCCCACGCTGTCCCCCCTCCGAAGTCCCGTGAATGTCCCTTTGTCCCCTCGCTGTCCCATCCATGTCCCCCCTCACCAGCAGCAGCTGCTCCCCGCTGTCCCCCAGCTCCGGGACCTCCCCCCGGGGCTGCCGGGGGGCACAGGGGGCAAAGGCTTCCCTGGGCAGGGCCACGTCCTGCGGCCACTCGTCCTCCTGGGGCAGCCCGATCAGCCTGGGGGAGCACCGGAGGTGAGGAGGGGCTGAAACTCACCCCCCAAACAGCCCCCCCTCAACAGGACCCCAAATGGGTCCCTCTGATCCCAGCACCCCCCACAGGACCCCCCAGGGAATCTCTGCTTGCACCCCCCCAGCTCATCCTCCCTCTCCAGGTCCCCCCTCCCCAGACCACCCCCCAGACCACCCCCCAGCCCCCCACACCCACACCCAGCGCCCCCCTCCCCCCCAGCCCACACACTCGAAGATCTTGCCCAGCTGATCGGCCTCCGAGGTCCCGCAGAACAGCGGCCTGGGGGGACAGGGGACACCGGGGTGGCACAGGGGACACCCCGTGCTGCTGGCACCCACAGGGAAGGGGCCCTCAGCAGCACCGAGGAGACCCCAGGAGTGTCCCCATGTCCCCCCAACATGTGTCTCCCCACATGTCCCTCCACTCCACATTCCACCCATGTCCCCACGTCCATGTCCTTGTGTCCCTCCCATGTCCCACATCCCCTGTGAACCCGAGTTTCTGTGTCATGTGTCCCCTTGTCCCCCCATATCCCCCTGTCCCACGTCCCTGTGTCCCCAAGCCCATGTCTTCCCCCAGTGTCCTCACTTTGTCCCTCATGTCCAGGTCTGCGTGCTGGTTGCCCCACTGTGTGTCCCCTCTGTCCCTGTGTCCCTTCTGTGTCCCTGTGTCCCCTCTGTGCCCCCATCTGTCCCTCCTATGCCCCCCACCCCATGTCCCCCCATGTGTCCCCATATCCCCGTGTCCCCCGGTGTCCCCTCACTTCCTGCGGAACATCTCAGCAAAGATGCACCCGACGCTCCACATGTCCACGGGGGAGGCGTAGGTGGCCCGGAGCAGCACCTCGGGGGCTCTGTACCACAGTGTCACCACCTGTCCCCCACCACGGGACCCACAGCGTCACCAGGGACCCCCCTGTGACCCACAGCGACCCACAGCAGCCACCCAGAGCTGTGGCATGGCAGCACAGTATCCCCAGTGTCACCAGTGTCACCCTGTGACCCGCAGCTCCTGGGGGTCACAGCCACCATCATCATGTCACCTGGGAGCCCCAGCCCCACGCCAGCCAGCCCCACGGCCACCTGGCTCTAGGACCACCCAAGACCCACCTGCTGGGGGTCACTGTCACCCCAACTCCTGGGGGTCACTGTCACCCCACCTCCTGGGGGTCATTGTCACCCCAGCTCCTGGGGGTCATTGTCACCCCAGCTCCTGGGGGTCACTGTCACCCCAACCCACGGCCACCAGACCCACACCCAGCCACGTGTGATCCCACCCAGGACGCCAAACCCCCAATCCCAGGACGCACCACGGGGGTCAGGGCCATGTGGCAGCCGTAGATCCGGGCCAGCCCGAAATCGGCCACCTTGAGCTGCCCCGCGCTGGTCACCAGCACGTTCTGGGGCTTGAGGTCGCGGTGCACGATGCGCTGGGTGTGCAGGAAGTCCAGGGCACGCAGGAACTGCCGCATCAGGTCCTGGGACGGGGGGGACACGGGGTCAAAGACCCTCCCTGTGCCCCCCTCAGGGCCTCAGGAGCCCCTGGGCCCACCTTGATGGTGTCAGGGGGCAGCCCTGGGGCCGGCGCCTTCTCCAGGAACGTTTTCAGGTCCTGCTCCACGTGCTCAAACACCAGCGTGACCTTGGCCTCGTGCGGGCTGCGGGCGCTGGCACAAACATCCATCAGCCTGGGGACAGGGACACGGGGACATGGGCACACACGGGGACATGGGGCTGTGGGGTGTGACAGAGCCCACAGGACACCTGCTGTGCCTCTGGGACACAAATTGTTGCTTCCTGTTCTCATTGCTGTGCCCTGGGACCCTCAGCCCTGCTCTGCGACCACCATTCCTGCTCTGGGACCCCAGAACTGCTCTGGGACCCTATTCCTGCTCTGGGACCCTATCCCTGCTCTGGGAACTCCATCCTTGTTCTGGGACCCCAGCCCTGCTCTGTGACCACCATTCCTGCTCTGGGACCCCAGAACTGCTCTGGGACCCCAAAATGCTCTGTGACCCTATCCCTGCCCTGCAATCCCCAACCTTGCTCTGGGACCCTATTCCTGCTCTGGTACTCCCATTCCTGCTCCAGGACCCTATTCCTTCTCTGTGACCCCAAAACTGCTCTGAGGCCCTATCCCTGCTCTGGGAGCCCCATCCAGCTCTGGGACCCCAAAAACTGCTCTAGGACCCCCCCCATCCCTGTCCTGGGATCCCCATCGAGCTCTGGGACCCCTATTTCTGCTCTGCGACCCCATCACTGCCCTGGGATCCCCATCCTTGCTCTGCGACCCCATCACTACTCCAGGACCCCAGAACTGCCCTGGCACCCCGTCCCCGCTGTCCCGTGGGGTGACCCGTGGGGTGACCCGTGGGGGCAGCCCCGGCTCTCACCGGACGATGTTGGGGTGCTCGAGGTGCTCGAGGCGCCGCAGCAGAGCCACCTCCCGCACGGTGCTGGGGGGCAGCCCGGCCCCTCCCGTGGGCACCCGCACGTTTTTCAGCGCCACGAAGCGCCCGCTGAGGCGGTCCCGAGCCTTGAACACGGTGCCGTGCGCGCCCACGCCCAGCTCGGCCACGGGCTCGTACTGCACCTCCTGCGCCATCCTGGGGGGGCACGGAGCCTCAGGGACACCCCCACATCCCCCCAAACCCAGCAGGGAGACCCTGGCACCCTCCTGCCTCCAGAGCTCCTGGGGGCATCGCAGCACCCCTCAGCACCCCCATGGAGAGACCTCCCCCCCAGCGCAGCGCCCCAAATCCTCCCGCTCTCCCCGGTCTGCACTCCCGCGACCTCCAGCAGCCCAACCCCCCTCCCCGGCACTCAGGTCAGACCCCACCCCCCCATGACCCCTGCACCCCCAAACCAGCGCTCCCCAAACCCCCCTCGGACCCTCCACAAGCGCTGGGACCCCCGCAGCACCCAGCGCTCCCCGGGCAGCGCCCCCCGCTCCGGCTGCCCGCAGCCCCCCGCCACCCTCGGGCGCTGCCCCCCCGCGGGGTCCCCCGGGGCTGGGGGAGGCAGGGCCAAAGTTGGGGGGTCCCGGGGGGGACCCCGGAACTCACCGGGCGGAGCGCGGGGCAGGGGGGAGGGGCGGGGGCGCCGGAACAGGCGGGCGGAAGGGCCGGGGGGAGGGGCGGGGCAGGGGGAGGGGCGAGGGGACCCCCGGGAACCCCCGGGATGGGGAGGGGGAGGGGCAGCGCCCCGGCCGGGCTCGAACCCGCGGCGGAGGCGGAGGAGGGGTCCCGGGGGTGCCCCGGGGGGGGAGGGGCAGGAGGAGGACCCCCCCTCACCTGATGGCCCCCTCCCCTCTGCCCCCCGGCTCAGGTGTCTCCACCACCCCCAGGTGACCCCCGGGCAGGACAGAGCCCGGCGCTCACCTGTGTGGTTCCAGAAGGTTCCTCACCTGAGGTGACCCTGTCCCCGCGGTCCCCCCAGGGGCTCCGGCTCGGCCCCACCCTCACCTGGGTGACCCCCGCCCTGTTTGCACCCCTGGGTGACTGTCACCCGCTCCCCGCTTCAGGCCCGTCATTGCCGCCCCCCCCGGCGCAGGTGAGCCCCGGCTGCTCAGCCCCCACGGGGGGTCCAGGTGAGCTCAGGTGAGCTCAGGGTTGCCCAGGTGAGCCCCGCCCCAGTCCTCCTGACCGAGGCACCCTCCCCTCTTCCTTCTCCTGCTCACCTGGTCCCTCCGTCACCCCGGGGAGGGGTGTCCCGGGGCAGGGGGGAGGGGGGGTCACCACGCTCGGCTGCCTCAGGGTCCCCACGAGGGTCCAGAGTCCCCTGTGCTGACGTCAGCCCTTCCCCCACCTGGGACATTGCCCCCCTCCCCGGGGGTGGCACCGACCGGGTTAAACCCCGCGGGGATCCCGCCAGCCCCCACCCCTCCTGGGCTGCCCCAACCCCCCCGGGGGGGTCACACAGCAGCCCCTCCCCCCATGGGCATCTCTGGGGTCCCGGGAGACCCTTTGAGCCCCACCCCGCCATGGGAAGGGGGCTGAGCCTCCCCCAGCCCCCGCGGGGCCACGTCACCCCTGGGCGCACCTGGGCAGGTCAGGGCGGGTCCCCCACCCCCCGCCCGGGGGGGGCACGGGGCTGAGTCATGGGGGGTGGGGAGGGGAGAGCGGAGCTCCAGCAGCGCCCAAATCCCAAAATCACTTTATTGGCCAATAAATAAACCCAAACGCCCTGGCGGGGGTGGGGCACTGCAGGGTTGGGGACACCGTGGGGTCTCCAAGGAGTCACGGCCACCAAAGTTAGGGTTACCATGGGGGTTGGGGACACCTTAGGGTCAAGGCCACCACAGGGGTTGTGACGTTACTGGGGTTAAGACCACCATGAGGTTGGGGCTGCCACCACGGTCGATGTCACTGTGGGGTCAAGGCCACTGAAGTGTCACGGCCAGTTCTGGGGCTGGGGCCACCACAGTGTTGGAGTCACCCACAGCGTCAGGGTCACCACAAGGTTCAGGGACGTGATGACACTGGGGACACTGTGGTGTCAAGGCCACTGCTGCAGTCAAGGCCACCGCTGGGCTCAGTGTCATTATTGGTGGTGAAGTCACCACCGGGGGGGTCAAGGTGTCCCCATGTCTCCAGAGTCTCTGGTGTCCTCAGTGTCCTCGGTGTCCCCATGTCTCCAGAGTCTCTGGTGTCCTCAGTGTCCCCGGTGTCCCCATGTCTCCAGAGTCTCTGGTGTCCTCAGTGTCCTCGGTGTCCCCATGTCTCCAGAGTCTCTGGTGTCCTCAGTGTCCCCGGTGTCCCCATGTCTCCAGAGTCTCTGGTGCCCTCGGTGTCCCCGGTGTCCCCAGTGTCACCGCTCCAGGAAGCGCAGGCTGATGGGGGTGGCGGGGGCCAGCAGGGTGCGGGTCATGGGGCGCACACGGCCCCCCCCAGGCTCTGGCCGCACCTCGAAGCGCAGCAGGATCTGGGGGAGCAGGGACAGGTGAGTGACACAATGAGGACATGGCGGGGACATGGGGACACGGGGACACGCACCTGTGCCAGTGCCATGTGCAGCTGCAGCTCAGCCAAGCGGCGCCCGACGCAGCTGCGTGGGCCGAGGCCGAAGGGCAGAGAGGCAAAGGGGTGTCTGGGGCCAGGGGGGTGTCCAGCAGCGTCCCCAGCAGTGTCCCCAGGTGTGTCACCCGTGTCCCTGTGGCGCAGCCAGCGCTCCGGGCGGAAGGCGTCAGGCGCTGAGAAGAAGCGGCTGTCGCGGGATGTGGCGTAATGGCACAGGGTGATGAGGGTCTGCAGGGACACGGGGCTCAGAGGGGACATCCTGGGGACGCCTCGGGGACACTGGGACCCCTGGGGTGTGGGGTGTCCCCCCAGCTCACCTGGCGTGGCACCAGGTAGTCGCCGACACGGATGTCGTGGTCGGAGACAACGCGGGCGTTGGCCGGGATGACAGGGTACAGCCTACAGAGGAGGACACCCAGATGTCACCTCCCTGTCCTCATCCTCATCCCTGACCTCAGCCTGTCCCCACCTTCATCCTTATCCCCATCCTTGTCCCATCCTCATCCCCACCCTGTCCTGGGCTTCACCCCCATCCTCATCCTCATCTTCCTCCTTGTTCCCATTCCTGTCCCATTCCTGTCCCCCTCCTTCATCCACATCTTCATCCCCACCCCTGACCCCTGTCCTCATGCCCATCCCCATCCCAGTCTCCACCTTTATCCATATCCTCATTGCCATCCTTGTCTTCATCCCTTCCTTGTCCCCATCCTCATCCTCCTTCCCATTTTCCTCCTTGTCCCCGATCCCTGTCCCCATTTTACCCCACCCCCGTCCGTACCTGTCCCATCTTTAGCCCCACCCCTCTCATGATCAATCCCCATCCTTGTCCCATCCCTGTCCCCATCTTTATCCACATCCCTGTTCCCATTCCCATGTCCTTCACCCCTGTGCATGTCCCCATCTCCATGTCCCTGTCAGTGTCCCCATTTCTGTGTCTCCATCCCTGTATCCCTCTGTGTTCCTGCCCCCACATCCCAAACCCTCTCCCCCTCCCCCATTCCCGTGTCCTTTCCATGTCCCTGTGTCCCCACCCCCGTGTCCCTGTCACCTGAGGGTCTCCTTCACCACAGCACGCAGCAGTGGCAGCCGTCCCAGTGCAGCAGCGGTGGCAGCAGCAGTGGCACTGTCAGTGGTGGCACTGTCACCGTTGGTGGCCCTGTTGGTGGCAGTGGCAGCCACCAGCTCGCGGTGCAGGGCCGCCTGTGCCCCCGGGTTCCTCGCCAGCTCGTACAGGCTCCAGGCCAGCGTGCTGGCCACCTGGGGACACGGGACATGGTGACATCAGTGGGACCCACAGTGACAACAGGGACACCCCAGTGTCACCCCCCTCACCGTGTCCACCCCGGCCAGCAGCAGCTCGGTGATGTTCCCATAGATGCTGCTGACAGGGATGTGCTCCCGGGCCAGCAGGTCGGTGACACACGTGTCCCCCTCGGCCAGCGGCCCCCGCGCAGCCACCTCGGCCACGCGCCGGTCCACGTGTCCCTTGGCTGGGGACAACAACACCCCATCAGTGCCACCATGGCCATGCATTGTCACCGAGTCCCTTGACTGGGGGCAACACTCTGCCAGTGTCACCGCAGCCACATGCTATCAGTGTGTCCCTTGGGTGATGGGGATGATGGCATGGGACTGTCACCACGGTCATGGGACATCCTTGTGACCCCACGGGATGTCTCTGTGTCCCTTGGATGTCCCCATATCCCCTGTGTGCCCTCACCATGTGCATCACCACAGCCCTGGGATGCCCCCACGTCCCTGTGACGACCCCCTGTGTCCCCATGTGCCCCATGTCCCCCCAGCAGCTGACCAGGAGTGTCCCTATGGCCATGGGACATCCCCATACCCCTCTGGGATGTCTCCATATGATGTCTTGATGTCCCCATGGGATGTCCCCATGGTGTCCCCCATGACCCCTCTGCTCTCCCTGTCCCTGTGTCCCCTCACCGAAGCTGAAGAGCTGGTCCCAGGCCCGGCAGAAGGCGTCCCAAGGGGCAGGAACGAGGCGCAGGAGGGGACGGGGCAGCGCCATTGTCACCAGCGTCAGTGCCAGCACTGCCCCCACACACTGGATCACGCCGTCGGTGGCCGTGGTGTCCTCCCCGGTGTCCCCGAGGCAGCCCAGGCGGGAGGAGAACAGCACCCAGGAGATGGCTGTGGGCAGGGGGGACATTTGGGACGTGGAGACACTGAGGACATGGGGACACTGGGGCAATGGGGACATTGAGGGGGGATCCAAGAGTCCCTGGGGACACTGGGGGACAGAAGGTGCCCTGGAGACTTGAGGGACACTGGGAATCTTGCTGTGGGACCTGGGGAGCCCTGGGGATGGAAGGAGACCTGAGGTGCCCTATAGGGGGGTCCTGGGGGGGGTCCCAACCATTTGGGGTGCCCCATCCCCTTTTGGGGTCCCCTCTCACCCTCGAGGCCGAAGCGGTTGAACTCGGTGCCGATGTCGGGGACGATCCCCCGCGGGTGCTGCCGCTGCAGCCGCTGCAGCCGTGCCACCAGCTCGGCCACCACGGTGGCCACAGGCCCCGCGAAGGCCTCGGCCGCCCCCGGGCGCAGCAGCCCCTGAGCCAGCACCCGCCGCGGGCCCCGCCACGCCTCGCCCTCCCTGGGGACGGGGACACGTGTCACGGAGGCTGCAGGGGGACAGGGGACATGGCACAGGATGGGGACATGGGGACGTGTGTGGGGATATGGGGGACACAGGTGACACCGGGCATGGAGGGGACGTGGGGACTTGGGAACACATGGGAAGACGGGGACAGGGACACAGGGGATGTGGATGGGGACAGAGGGGACATGTAGGGACACAGATGGGGGATAGGGGGATGAGGGTCATGGGTGAAGGACAGGGACAGAGAGCATGCAGGGATATGGGACACAGGTAACAGGGCTTATGGGGACAGGCAGAAAAGGGGTGGACAGGGAGGGACAAGGACATGGGGGATGCCAGGACACAGGTGAGGGTCAGGGACACGGGGGGAGACAAGAGACTTGAGTGGGGACACAGGGGACACGGGTGGGGGATGGGCACAGGGGAAATGAGGGGCAGGGAATGGGGACATGGGGGACACAAGGGACACAGGCAGGATGCAGGTGGGACACGGTCTCCCCACGAGGCAGTGCCAGGGCACCCCCAGGTGTCATCAGGGCCACCCATGAGAGTCCCATGCCCATGGTGGGGGCTGGGGGCCAGCTGGGGGCTGTGCAGGGGTTTGGGGTCCCTCCCCCTGCCCACGCCGGGGCCGGGCTCCCCCCGGGCAGTTACTCACATCCTGCGTGGGGGTGTGGGGGGCGGGGGGGCAGCAGGAGGGGGAGGGGGGACTGAATCACTCCTGAGTCACCCCGGGCCCCCCCGCACCCCACGGGCCCTTCCCGGAACGGGTGTGGGGGGAGCCCCTGGGGGTACAGACACCCCCAGCTCATGGAGAGCCCAGGGGGTCCCTGTGCGCCCCCCCCTTCTCAGTGTGAACCCCCCAAATCCCACATGCAGCCCCCAGCCCCCCAGGACAAGGCTCCCAACCCCAACCCCAGCCCAAAGACCCCCTTAGGCAACTCCCAGCCCCCCGAGCAGCCCCCAGCCCCTGTGTGGGGTCCCCTCAGCACTCCCAGGGTCAGTCCCCCCGTAAGTGCCCCCTCCACACTCACAGCGTGAGGAGCCCCCCCGGCACCCCCCGGAGGCTCCGATGCTCCTTCCAGGGGCAGCTCAGGGCACGGCTGGGCTCGGGCCCCTCCTGCCGCAGCACCTGAGCCACCAGCGCCGGCTCGGCCACGTGCACCGTGAGCACCGGCCCGAACCGGGCCTTCCAGAGCGGCCCGAACCGGGCCCGGGCATGAACCTGGTGGGGACACGGGGGGGTCACATTGCCCTAAACCGGGACCGGCCGTGAACCGGGTGGGGACACGGAGGAGGTCACACCAGCCCAAAGAGCCTCCCACACTGTCCTCAACTGGGACCAGCACCCAGGCTGGGGTAAGGGGGGATCGGGGTCACCGGGGGTCCCCACCGGGGAGGCGGGAGGGTGCCCGGGGCTGCTGCAGGGGGACACGGGGTGGGACATCAGCAGCTGCAGCACAGGGGGAGGTCCTGGCGTCCCTGTGGTCCCAGACCTGCTGCGATCCCCTTGGGGGTGGCCCTGTCCCTGTCCCTCTGTGCTCCCCCAGGGGGTGACCCCGTCCCCGGTGTCGCTGCCCCACCCCCGCCAGGTCCCGGTACCCCCTGAGGCCGGGCTGATCTTACTCATTCCCAGCCCCGGGGACCAGATCGGGGTCCCAGCAACATCCCCGCAAGTCCTGGGGACCCGCCTGGGGCCTCCCAACCCCACCCGGCCCCGGGGACAGAGATCAGTGTCCCTCCCCTCCGCACCCCCAGGTGGGGGACCACGGTGCCTCCTGTCCCTTCCGAGACTCGGGGTGGTGGCACTGAGGTACACCCTGTCCCCTCCAAGCCAGGACTGTGACCGCGGGTCCCCCACCTCCTACATACCCCAGGACAGTGGGAGCAGGATCCCTCCAAGCTCCAGAACGGGAATGGGCTCCCCCTGCCTCCTCCAAGCCCCAGCTCAGAGACCCGGCGGTTACCCTGCGGTTCCCGGTGCCGCCAGCCCCATTTACCTGCATCTCATGCAGTCTCCGCACCCCTCCTCGGCACAGCAGCTCGAAGATGAAGGCAGCGGAGCTTGGCCCCGGCATCTCGGCCAGGCCCCGGGGGCGCGAGGGCTCCGGGGGGCGCTGGGGCCGTGGGGTGGGGGGCGGTGGAGGGGCAGCAGGGGGGATTGGGGCACCCCGGGGGACCCTCGGCTCGGGCAGGGAGTGGGACAGCAGAGCGGCGCGGGAGGGCAGGCGCAGGCTGGGGGGCATGGCGAGTCACCGGGGGCCCGAGTGGCACCGGGGGACACGGCGGGGGGCACGCGAGGAGGGCACCGGTGACACCAGGAGATGCGGGACCCGCGGGCCGTGCTGGAGGCGGCGGGGGACACGGAGGGACACGAGGGTACAAGGGGGGACCCAGCGGGACGTGGGGGGGTCGCGGGGCCGAGCCTCGACTGCGGGGGGGTCCCCGGGCCGGGGCTTTATAGTGCCCACGTGCAGCCGGGCAGGCCCCGCCCCCCCGGGGCTAGCCACGCCCCCGGACATTAACCCCGCCCCCACAACACCAAACTGGGAGCCAAGCCCCGCCCACAGGTGTGAGCCCAGCCCGCCCCCCGCGGGTTGATTTGCATAACGGGCACTTCGGGCCAATCAGCGTGCGGCGCGGGCTGCTCCACGGCCCCGCCCCCCGGGCGCGCACACGCGAGGGAAGAGTCGGGGGCGCGCACGGCCCGGACCCCTCGAACCCCCCCGGTGACACCCCCAAAACCCCCGGTGACACCCCCAAACCCCCCCGGTGACAGCCCCAAAACCCCCGGTGACACACGGGCCCCAGCGCCCCAAACCGGGCATGGGCCCACCGGGGAGTATTTTGGGAGGGCCGTGGTGTTCCTGTCCCCACGGTGGGACGGGACACGCCGCAGCCCCTGTGCCCCATCCCCACCAGTGCCCCCAGCCCCGTGGGCAGCCCAGGGAAGGGGCTGGTCCCGCTCGGGGACACGGTGGGGGAGGGACACACGGCTGCCCCCCCCCGACTCCTCAGCACCGCATTCCCGGGAATTTCCGCCTCGCACCACGGGCCGGACCGGGCAGCTGGAAAGCCCCCCGCTGTGTGTGGGGGGATGTCACTGTCACCGCCCCCGGGGGCTTTCTGCGATGGGGAAACTGAGGCAGGAACCGGCTCCAGGCTCCCGTTTTGGGGGTGGAAGGGGCGATTCCCGGCAGCCTCCATGGGGCGGGGGAGGGGCTGGGGGAGAGCGGACAGACCGGGCCTGGGGACACTTTGCGACTTTATTCCAAAAGGGATAAAGGGAGGGGTCCGGCCCCTCCCCGCGGGTCAGGGTCCCCCCGGGGGCGGGTCGGGGCGGCGGCGGAACACGGCGGCGCAGGGGGGACGCCCCGCGCGCTGGGCCTTTTGTCCCTCCTCTGTCACCGACGGCAGCAGCGGCACCAGCGGGTCCGCGGCCTGCGGGTGGCACCGGGGACGACACAGGGGACATCAGGGACACCCCGGTGACACCAGAGACTTCCTCAGTGTGCCCCACGCTGTCCCTCCAGTGAACCTCTCGTTGTGCCCCAGGGCCACCCCATAACCCCCAGTCAGTCACCCAGTATCCCCCAGTAACCCCAGTGCCCCCCATCCACTCCTGTGCCCCCAGTTGTCCCCCAGCGCTCCCCCACACTCCCAGTGGCCCCCGATTCCGCCCCCAGTTCCCCCCACTCAATCCCAATGTCCTGCCGTGCTCCTCAGCACCCCCCAGTACCCCCCAGTTGCTCTCACCAGCTGGGCAGGGGGCACGGGCTCAAACAGGGGGTGCTCCCCAAAATGCTGCAGCATCCACTGGTGCAGCTCAGGCACGTCTGTCACTGTGTACACCAGGCCCTGGGCATCCCAAAAACACCGTGACACCCCAACCACCCCTGTGTACACCATGGGTACCCCAAAACCACCGGGTACACCAGGCCCTGGGGGACTTCAAAGCCAGGGACACCCCAAAACCTCCCACTCCCAGAAACCCCCCCAACAATCCCAGAGGATCCCGGGGAATTCAGAGATCCCTGGGGATGCTGGGAAGGGTCAGGGGGAACTGGGGACTCCTGAGTGGGACAAGAGCCTCTCCCATGGGCACACCAAGGACATGGGGTGGTGGGGGGGAGCCCCGGGGGTGTCAGGGGGTTACAGGGACCCCTGGGAGTTTGAGGACTCACCCCGGGGCGCAGCACGTAGCCGTACTCCGCCAGCATGGCAGGGCTGATGATCCTCCACTTGTGCTTCGTGCGCTTGAAATGGGGGTCAGGGAACAGGAAAAACAGCTTGGAGAGCTGGGGGGCAATGGGGGCGTGGGGGGGTCAGTGCCCCACTGGCACCGGCCCTCCCAGACTCCCTCTCACCCAACTACTGAGAGCAGGTTGGGCCGGGGGACAGAGGGGGACAGAGGGGGACAGAGGGGGACAGAGGTGGCCGGGGGGGGTCCCATGGGAAAGCAGCTGGGATGTAGGGGGGTCCTCAGCGGGGTCCCAGGGATGTTGTGGGGTTCAGGGAGTGCTGGGGGGCACCCAGAGGTGTCCTGGGAGTTAAGGGGTGTCCCCAAGGAGAGGGTGTTCAGTGGGTGGTCGAGGCATTTTAGGGATGCCATGGGAAGGAGGGGGGCAGGTGTTTCACAGGCTCCCAAGGGTTTGGGGAGGGTCTCAGGGCGGGTTCAGAGGACTACGAAATTTCAGGGAGTGTTGGGGGGGCTGTGGGTTTTGGGGTCTCACTTGGGCGCGGCGGAAGAAGTGCGGCAGGTGTTTCATGGCGTTGCCTCTGACGCAGGCCACGTTGCCGAAGCGGCCGGGCTGAGCCGCCCGCAGCGCCCGGATCCGCGCTCGGGTGAACGCGGCCACCTTCCCCCGCAGCTCCAGCCCCAGCGACAGCGTCTGCGGGAAGCGCTCCGCCAGCGCCACTGCGGGGGCAGACGGTCAGAGCCCCCCGAAACCTCCTCGCCCCCCTGCCCGTGCCCCTCCCTGCCTCCCTCACCCGGCCGCCCCCGGTGTCCCCTCGCCCCCAGCCCCTCCGTGCCCCCCGTGCTCACCCAGCAGCCCCCCGTAGCCGCAGCCCACGTCTGCGAACTCCACGCGGGCCGGGGGGGTCCCAGGGGGGGCGTCGGGCGGAAAAAAAGTCGGGAACAGCGAGGCCCAGTCCATGTCCTGAGGGCGGGGGGGGCTGTGGGCACCGCGGGGCGGTTACTGCCTGGGAACCGGAGCGGGGGCACCGGCGGCCTGGGGCCGCCTCACCGGGGGAACACGGGGGAGACACAGGGGCGGAGGGGGAGAGGGCGGTCGGTGTGACCGGGAGGGGATGCGGAATGAGGGGGATCCAGCCCGGCTGGTCCTGAGGGCGGCCAGCTTACTGCCGGCGCCACACGGAGCCATGACGGGGGTCCCACAGGCCGGGGGTCCCGACGCGGGCGCTGGGACGGCGCCGGGACCCGGCCCGAGTGTTACCGGGGCAGTTTCCGGGCGGGTCCCGGGCGGGTCCCGGGGTGCCCCGCACTCACTAGTGCAGGGTGTGGTCGGCCAGCGGGTTTGAGTGCGCGCGCTGCCGGTAGAAGCGCTTCTGTGGCGGCACCGGGGCCTCCTCCTCCTCCGCCGCCATGGCTGCACCGCGTGGCGCGCGCTGTGACGTCAACGCGCGACGCGGTGTTGTGACGTCACTTGCTGCCTGCCAGCGGGGCGAGTCTTGGCTGCACCCCCCCCGGGCTCACAGCGCCCCCTGTCGGCCCAGCGCTCTCCCCAGTGCTGCCAGTGTCCCTCCTCACTGCTCCCAGTGCCCCTCCCCTGTGCTCCCAGTTCCCCCCAGTGCTGCCAGTGCCCCCCAGTGCCCCTCCGCACTGTTCCCAGTGCCCCCCAGTGCTGCCAGTGCCCCCCAGTGCTCCCAGGTGCCCCAAGTGTCCCTCCCCAATGCTCCCAAGTGCCCCTCCCCAATGCGCCTCCCCACTGTTCCCAGTGCCCCCCAGTGATGTCAGTGCTCCCCCAGTGCTGCCAGTGTCCCCCAATGCTCCCCACTATTCCCAGTGCCCCTCCCCAGTGCTCCCAGTTACCCCCAGTGCGGTCAGTGCCTCCCAGTGCCCCCCCAGTGCTCCCCACTGCTTCCAGTGCCCTTCTCCAGTGTTCCCAGGTGCCCCCAGTGTCCCTCCCCAGTGCCCCCCCCACTGCTCCCAGTGCCCCCCAGTGATGTTAGTGCTCCTCAGTGTCCCCAGTGCTCCTTCTCAGTGTTCCCCAGTGCTGCCAGTGCCCCCCAGTGCTCCCCACTGCTCCCAGTGCCCCTCCCCAGTGCTCCCAGGTGCCCCAAGTGTCCCTCCCCAGTGCCCCTCCCCAGTTCCTCCCAATGGCCCCCAGTGCCCCCAGGTCCTCCCAGCTCCCCACCCCCCCCAGTGCTCCCAGTTCCCCCCAGTGCTTCCCAGTGCTCCCAGTGCCCCTCAGCGTCCCCCAGTCTTCCCAGCCTACCCAGTGTTCCCAGTTTCCGCAGTGCCCTCCAGTTCCCCCGGTACCCCCCACTACCCTCAGTCCCCACAGTGTCCCCAAGTCCCCTCGACCCCCCCAAGTCTCTCCAGCAGCCCACAGCCTCCCCAGTCCCCGCAGTGCTCCCAGCAGCCCCAGTGTTCCCAGTCCCGTCCCCCCCTCCCCGGGCCCTTCCCGCTCGGGGCCGTTTGGGGAATTCGGCTGCGGCCAAGCCGAGGGCGATTTCTGGGAACCCCCGGGGGTGTCGGGAGGGCCGGGGGGGAGTTGTGCAATGTGGGGCCAGACCCGCCCGTCCCGTCCGGTCCCTTCCCGGCCGGTCCCTTCCCGTGCGCTCCTTTCGGGGATTCCAGGAACGGCTCCGGGCGGGGAGTCCCGGGGCGGGGCAGAGGGGGAAGGGGGGACACAGGGACCGACCCCCCCCCCCAGGGCGCCTCGACCCCCCCCAGGGCGCCTCGACCCCCCCCCAGGGCGCCTCGACCTCCCCAGGGCGCCCTGCCCCAGCGCTGACCCCGGGGGACACCAGGGGACACCGGCGCCACCATTATTAACCCGGTGACGCAGGCGGTGACGCAGCCGCGCGGGGGGTCCCGGGGGGGGTCCCGGGGGGGGTTTGTTCATTGCCCCGCGGGACCCCCCGGGGCCACCCCTCACCCCCCCTGTCACCGGGGAGCCCGCGGAGCCCGGCTCGGGTGGCACCGGGGACGGGTCTGTGACACCCGCGCGGGTGGCGCTCGGAGGGCACGAAGGGGGGACAGCATCGCAGGGGGTGACACCGGGAGGGGTGGCACGGCGGGTGGCGTTTGGGACTGCAGGAAGGCTGGCACCGTGTCCCACTCCCCTCCAGGGACAGGGGTGAGCTGGGGCAGGGGGACACCGGTGAGAGACACGGAGCTGGGGACAGCAAGGACAAGGAGTGCATAAGGAACACGGGGGACAGGGACAGCGAGGACGGGGACGTGGGACCGGGGACATCAGGATGAGGGACATGGGGTGAGATACACCATGGCTAAGGTCACCAGGGCTGGGGACACTGGGACTAGGGAGTAGCAGGGACACCAGGGCCACTAACACCAGGGGGGACAGAGACACTGGGACTGGGGACACAGGTGTGACAGGGACATGGACAGCAGGGATATGGACAGCAGGAACCAAGGACAAGTGGGTGAGGCACACAGGGCCAGGGACACCCTGACCAAGGACACTGGGATCAGGGACATCAGGGACATGCGGTGACACTGGTGGCACTGGTGCACTGGTGTTGATGGGACAGTGACAGGAGCAGGAAGGGACAGGTGGTGGCATTGGGAGGAGCCCCTGGAGGGACTGCTGGGGTGAGTTAGGGCTGGGAGTGGGGTGACACTGGGGACAGGGACGAGGAGACAAGGAAAAACAGGGCAGGAAAGGGGCTGGGACTAGGGGTGAGCAGGGATGGCCTGGGGACATTTGGGGACAGGGGAGCCGACAAGGGCATGTGGGGACAGGACAGTGGGATAGGGCAGGGGACAGCGGGATGGGACAAGGGACACCAAGACTGGGCTCTGCTGTGCTGGGGAGGAGAAGAAAGGGGACACGGGAATAGGCAAGGAGCACTGGGGACTGGCTTGGAGACACTAGAGATGGAGCAGGGGACATTAGGACCCACCGACTGACACCAGCATGGGGCAGGCGACACTGGGGACACCGGGGGACGTTGGGATGAAGAGGAGACTGGGTGACACGGCATGGGACACCAAGGGATGTGAGGGGACACCAGGACGGGGAAGGGACAGGTCAAGGGACAGCAGCGACCCACCAGGGGCCGTTGGGATATAGGATGGGACACGGGGCTGGGGCAGGGGACACCGGGGGACATCGAGGAACATCGAGGGGCACTGCGGGATATCGGGGGACACCGGTGTGGGGAAGGGGACATCTGGGGACACTGGAAGACACTGGGGGACACCAGGGGACCCCGGACCTCCCCCGGGACTGCGTGCCGGGACCCAGCGAGCACCGTGGGCGGAGCCCCATCACCTGCGGAGGGGGCGTGGCTTAACCGACACCAGCCAATCAGGTTCGGGGGCTCGACCCGACCCCGCCCCTTCCACGATGGCGGCGTCCGGGAGCCACGTGGGCACCGGGGGGGGCCGGGAGGCAGAGGAAGAGAACGGGGAAGAGGAAGAGAACGGGGAAGAGGAAAAGGAAGAGAACAGGGAAGAGGAAGAGAACGAGGAAGAGGAAGACAACGGGGAAGGGGAAGAGGAAGAGGAGCAAGGAGAAGAAGCAGAAGCGGCGTTGCGGGCCGTGTTCCCCCGCGACCCCGCGCTCTTCGCCGAGTTCTTCCCGGAGCAGCGCCGGTTCCGGCTGTGCGGGCGCGTCCTGCGCATCGCGGAGCACCACGGGCCGCGGCTCGGGCCCGCCGGGGCCGTCTGGGAGGCGGTGAGGGCACCGGGGGGCACGGGGGAAGTTCCGCGGCCGCCGGGGCTGTAGGTGACATCCCGGGGGACGCCGAGTTCTGGGGAGGTCTCGGGAAACGGCGGGTGATGGGGAAAGCCGGGGGATATCGGCGACACCGGGAGGGGGCGGTGACATCCCGGCAGTACCGGGAGTGATGGCCAGAGGGACACGGGGTGATGGAGTGGCGGAGGATCCCGGGGGGGACACACACGACACCCCGGGGGTGGCAGGAGGGGTGAGCGGTTGGGGGACCCCGAGAGAACGGGGGTCCCGGGGGAAACGGGGGCGTTGTGACGTCGCGGTGGGCACCGGGAGTGATGCGGGGGGTGGGTTCCGAGTCGTGGGGGGAACCCATGGAACGGGGAACACCGGAGGGGGTGGAGGCACCGGGAGCACCGGGAATGGGCAGCCTGAGAGGATGAGACTGCTGCGGGGTGTGAGGTGTCCTGGCATCATCGGGCAGTGGTGGCCGCTCCGGGGGGATCATTGGGGGTGGGGATGTCCCTGGGGGGCACAGGAAGAAGCGATGGACGGGCCCTGGGGTTCGGGTTTGTCCCTACAGATCCGGGCGGGGGTCAGAGGGACTCCGTGGGCTGGGTGCCCCCCGCAGTGCCGCACCCGAGCCCCCTCTTTGTGCCCCCCAGGCCCTATCCCTGTGCCGGTTCCTGGGTGAGCAGAACCTGGAGCTGGCAGGGCGGCGGGTTCTGGAGCTGGGGGCCGGTACCGGCATCGTGGGCATCTTCGCTGCTATGCTGGGTGCGGAGCGGGGGGACTCAGGGGGTGGGGAGAGACACTTATGGGGCTGGGGGGGACACTCGTGCGGTTGGGGGTTACCTGGGGGCTGGGGCTACACCTTTGAAAAGGGTGGGAACACCTCTGTGGGGCCGGGGAGGGGCAGCCGTGGGCTGGGGGGGCACCCATGGATTGGGGGGATGCCCATTCCCCTGCCCAGTACAGAACTGGAAACTGGTGTGAACAGCCTTGGAGTTTATTGGGATCGGGGCGGTCCGCGTGTGCTTAACTCTCCTTCTGACTCGAGGTTTATTGGGGTCGGGGAGGGTTTGGGGAGGTCCAGTGGGGGTGACCCTCACTCTGACTCGGGTTTTTTCGGGATGTGAGGAGGGGGGTTACTGGGGGTTTTGGGGTGATGGGTCCGAGGCAGTGACCCACACGCTGACCCACGGTTAATTGGGGTTTGGGGGGTTACTCAGGGGGTTGTACCCCCCTGACAGCCGCGCTGCCGGTGCAGGGGCGGAGGTGACACTCACAGACCGTCCCCCGGCGCTGCCGCAGCTGCGGGAGAACGCGCGGCGGAACTTCCCGGGGGGCGCGGGGGAGCCGCGGGTGCGGGCGCTGCGCTGGGGCCGGGACCAGCGCCGCTTCCCCCCCAAATTCCACCTCATCCTGGGCTCCGATATCGTGTACGACCCCCGCGCCTTCGCCCCGCTCCTGGGCACCCTCCGGCACCTCGTGGTGCCCCCGGCCCAGGCGCTGCTCAGCGCCCGCCTGCGGGGCGGCGACGCCGGCTCCTCCCGCTTCTTCCGCCACGTGTTGCCCCCGTTTTTTCGGGTGCAGCTGCTGCGGCGGGAGCCGGAGCGGGACATCGAGATCTACGCGCTGACCCCCCGGGAGGGAGGGGGAGCCCCGCCGGTCCTGGGGACTCTTACGGGGGGTCCGGAGAGGGATTAAATGCCCCCGAGGGGGGCTCAGTTCAGCCGGTTGTGTGTGATTCGGGGGGGAATCCAGTCGGGGGGCGGTCTCGGTGCTGGGTGAGGGGGCGGCTAGACGAGGCGGGGGGAGCTCTGTGAGGGTCGGAGAGAGGGCTTTGGAAGGGCCGGGGGGTTTGTGGGGGCTGGGGGGTCCGTGAGGGTCGGGGGAGTCTGCAGGGGTCAGGGGGGGTCTTAAGAGGGTCGGGGGCGGCCGTGGGGCTCGGCGAGGGAGGTTTGGAAAGGCTGGGAGGTCTGTGGGGGCCGGGGAGGTCTGTGAGGGTCTGTGGGGGCCGTGAGGGTCGGGTGGGGAGGTCTGTGGGGGCCGGGGGAGGGGAGCTGTGAGGGTCGGGTGGGGAGGTCTATGAGGGTCTGTGGGGGCCGTGAGGGTCGGGTGGGGGAGGTCTGTGAGGGTCGGGTGGGGAGGTCTATGAGGGTCGGGTGGGGAGGTCTGTGAGGGTCTGTGGGAGCCGTGAGGGTCGGGTGGGGAGGTCTGTGAGGGTCGGGTGGGGGAGGTCTGTGAGGGTCGGGTGGGGGAGGTCTATGAGGGTCTGTGGGGGCCGGGAGGATCTTTGGAAGGTCTGCGGGGCTCCGTGAGGGTCGGGGGGCTCTATGGGGGTGTGCAGAGGACGGGTCGGGGCTGGGGGCGCTCCCCAAGGGCGGGGGGACGGAAGGTCGGTAAGGCCGGGGGGTCTCACGGGTGAGCGGGGGGGGTTCGGGCAGGTCACTTCGAGCTCCCCCCGCCCCAAATTCCCGCCCAGCCAATCCCGCGGCTCCGTCGCGCCCGCGTGACGTCACACACGCGCAGCCAATCGCGCCCCCGCATTCTGACCCTTGCCGGCGCCCGTAGCTCCGGCAGTGACGTCAGGCGGCGCGCCGCAGCAGGCCGGGATGCACCGCGCAGCGCTGGGCGCCCTCGGGGGGGCGGCGCGGGTGAGCGGGACCCCCCGCCCTGTCCCCCGGTACCCCCCGACTCCGCTCTGCGCTTCCCCACCCCCCTCCGCTACCACCCCGTGACCCCCCCCATGCCAGGACACTCCCCGCGACCTCCCCGTACCCATCCCCCATCCCGGGATCCCCCACCTCGGGACACCCCAGACCCTCCCAACCCTTCGGGACCCCACTCCCGGGCCTCTCCTCAGGCCGGGCTCCGGGGCTGCCGGTGCCGCTGACACCCCCGGTGCCCCGCAGGTCTCCCCGGGCCGCTGGTTCAGCGCGGCCCCCCCGGCGCTGCGGGACCTGCGGGAGCTGCGGGCGCGGACGGGGCAGCCGGTGATGCGCTGCCGCGAGGCGCTGGAGCGGGCGGGGGGCGACCTGCAGCAGGTGCGGGGGCCGGGGGAGCGGGGCGGGGGTAAGAACCAGAGGGACACTCGTGGTGGGGGGACCTGAGGGGGCGGCAGCGGTAGGAACGGGGGGGACCTGGGCGTGGGGGGCACCTGGGCGGGGAGGGGGGTCACAAAACCTGGGAGGAGAATGAGGACCTAGGGGATGCGGGGGACTCTGGGGGTCGCAGGGGGTCCTTGGGGCAGCTAGAGCAGAGCAGCCCCATCCCTTGGCAGACAGGAGGGCCGCGGGTTTGGGGTCTGGTCTGTGTCCTCCCCGTGTCCCCCAGGCCGAGGGGCAGTGACAGGGGACACAGGGATGACCCTGTCTCCTCCTATTGTCCCTTCCCATTGTCCCCGCCAGGCCGAGGCCTGGCTCGAGGCCGAGTCGCGCCGCCGGGGCTGGGCCCGAGCTACCGCCCCCGGGGCTCAGCGGGCACGGGAGGGGCTCGTGGGAGTCCTGAGCGAGGGCTCGGCTGCCGTCATGGTGGAGGTGAGTGACGGGGTTTGGGGGGGGGGACCCCAATTTCCCCGGGGGATCTCCATGTCTCTAGAGCCAATGTGTCCCCCTCAGGTGAACTGCGAGACGGATTTTGTGGCACGGACCCCCGATTTCCAGCAGCTTGTGGAGATGGCAGCCAGAGGGGTCCTGGGGCACTGCCAGGGGGCCTCGGGCACTAAGGTGGGGGTGTTCGGGGGGCTTTGGGGTTCGGGGGTGTTGGGGGTGTTTGGGGAGTTGGGGAGGCACAGAGGGTGTGGGGTGTTGTGGGGTGCCAGGGCTGTTGGGGTTGGGTTTGGGGGTGTTGGGGTGCTTCTCTGACCTTTCCCCACCTCCAGCACATGCTGCGAGAGGATGAACTGGCCCAGCTGCGTGCAGGGGACGGGGGGGACCTGCTGAGTGACCACCTGGCCCTGGCTATGGGTGAGTAGCCACCCCAGTGCTTCTCCCAGTACACCCCAGTATGCCCAGTGCTCCTCCTGTGCACATCTTGTGCTCCCCCAAGTCTGCCCAATGCCCCATGCTGTGCCCATCCCAGTCTGCCCAGTGTCTGTCTAACCATTCCCAGTCTGCCCAGTGCCCTTTCTATGCACATCCCAGTTTGCTTCCTTATCCCTTCTTTTATATCCTGAGTCCCCTGAACCCCAACTCCCTGGGATACCAAACAACCACCTCAGTGCCCCCAAAACCCTGCCAGTCCCAGTGCCCCCAGTGCCTGTCCCTGTCCTGGGCAGGGCAGACCCCCTGGGATGGTTTCTGAGGGAGCTCTGGGCTGGGGGAGAGGGTGGTCAGGACCATTCTCAGGGGGTTCTGCTCTCTGTGAGGGGTCCATGACCACTCCCCATCCCATTTTTGGGGGTGCTGATCGTGACTCCCCCATTTCTGTCCCCCCCAGGCCGCCTGGGTGAGCGCCTGGCCCTGCGCCGGGCCGGGTGGCTCCGGGCCCCCGGTGGCTTTGTGGCCACCTACGCTCATGGCTGGGTGCCCCCCGGGCCCGCCGTGGCCATGGGCACCTACGGGGCACTGGTGGCCTGTGGGGGGCCAGCCCCGGGGCCCCCCTCGCCTGAGCTGCAGGAGTTGGGGCGCAGGGTGGCCCAGCACGTGGTGGGGATGGCGCCCACTGCCCTGGGGACCCCCGAGGACGAGCTGGGAGGGGACACAGAGACGCGGTTGCTGGCACAGGGGTCCCTCCTGGAGCCGGGGGTCCCCCTGGGCCGGTACCTGCGGGAACGTGGTGGGCTCCAGGTCTGGGATTTCCTGCGCTTCAAGTGCGGGGAGGAGCCCCTCCAGGAGTCCCCCCCGGAGCCCTGTGCCCCCCCAGCCTGAGGGAGGTGGCTCAGGGGGGTTCAGCCCTGTGCTGTGCCCCCTGAGGACACACCCACACACTGTGCAGCCCACCTCCCACACCAGGCTGGGGGGCGGTGTGAGCCTCCCGCGCAGTTTGGGGGGATGAGGCTGAATAAAGGTGCAGAAGAACCAGGCCAGGTGTTTTCTTGGGAGGAGAGGGACCATCCTTTGCCCCTCCCCACCCCCAAGGAATGCTCCCCAACCCCCTCTGCACCCCCAACCTTCTCCTGCCCCCTCCGGGCTGCCCCAGGAGCCCCTGCAGGTTGTTAATGCCAAATCCATACAAGAAGGGGCTTGTCTGACCCCAAAGAACCTGAACTCCAATATGGGGGGACAGGAATGGGGGGGCACAGCTGGTCCCAGGACTGGGCCTGTGGGGACACCCCTGTCCCATCCCTGACACCCCCCAGGGTGGATGTGGGGGGTCACAAGGGACATGGGGGGTGTGACAGAGAGGGGCGAGGGACATGGGGCAGGTGGGGACAGGGGAACAGGAGGGGACAGAGGAACAGGTCGGGACAGGGGTACAGGTGGCTGGGTGGGATCACAGGTCAGGAGGGTGACAAGGGCTGGTGCGCAGGGGGTGGCAGGAGCTGGGGTGAAGAAGCTGGGGGTCAGCACCCACTGACAGACGCCGGCGGTGGCCGAGGGCGGCTGCTCCGGACCCCCCCCCCCCCCCCCCCCCCCACTCCCTCCCATGGGACTGTCCCCCACGCGTGTCCCCCCCGTTGTCCCCCACTCCGTGACGTCACCAGCCACCTCCCGGGACAAGTAACCGGGAACAGGCCGGGCTGGAACAGCCTATCCTGGATTACTTGAACCGGGCTGCGGCCGCCGAAGCCCCCCCGGGTCTCTCCATCCCCCGGCTGCTGCCGCTGTCACCGCCCGTTCAGGGGCTCCCCGGGGCCGGGCTGTCCCCACAGCCGAGGTGTCCCCGCACCTCTCCGTTTCCCCGGGAGCGGCGGGGGAGGACGGAGGCGTCCCGGGGAGGATGCGGGGCGGGGAGGGGACATCAACAGGAGGGTGACAGCGAACGGGGGACACGCGAGGGGGGAAGACGCGCGCCGGCCCCTCCCGGTGACCGCGTCCCCCCGCCCGGGGGGCTCAGCCCCCCCTCCCCCCCCCCCCCCGGTACCTGCCGCTCCCGCCGCCGTCCGGCCGGGGGGGGAGGGGGGGGGGGAGGGGCGGGGGGGCCGCGCGCGCCCACCGGAGGGAACGGGGCCGCGGCGGTTTCGAGGCGCCCCCGGGGGCGGGGCCGCGGCCGCGGTTTGGTTACGGCCGCTCGGGGGGGCGGGGCCCGAGGGGGGCCTTGAAACGGGCGGCGGGCGCTGATTGGCCGGGCGGGGAAGGGGCGGGGCGAGCCCGTGTTTACATCTTGCTGTGCTCCGGGAAGGGGCGGGGCTTGGTGTGCCACGCCCCCTGGACGGAAGGGGCGGGGCTTTAAAAATACACGCTCACGTGTCGGGAAGGGGCGTGGCCTGGGCGGGGCTCCGTGCAGCCTCTTTCCTGCGCTAAATGTTGTGCAATTAGCTTTAAATGAGGCGGAGAATCCCTTTTCCCCCTGAATTTATTAGCGGGAACCCCGAATTTCTCCCGTTTCAACCCCCAAGTCCTTTTTGCAGCCCAGTTCCACCTAATTCACCTTAAATTCCCCCCGTTTCAACCCCAATTCCTTCTTTTTCAGCCCAGTTCCACCTAATTCACCTCAAATTCCTCCCGCTTTATACAAATTCCTTTGGTTTCCCCAAAATTCCTACTTCCCCCCAAATAAATTCCGCCCATTTCACCAGAAAACTCCTCGTCTTTCACCCAATTTCTTCTTACTTCACCCAAATTTCTCCTGTTTTCCCTCAGTTTTCCACAAAGGAAATGGTTTTCTCGGGTTTTGGGGTTATTTTAAAAGGAAAATCTATAGGGGGAAAAAGAAGAATTCCCCCGGCATCCGCAGCCAGATTCTGGGGCATTTAATTCCTCTTCGATTACTGAACGAAACTCGTCCCGGGGCGGTGCCAGACCCAGTTCCAGGGATAAATGGGACAAAGTGGGAATTTGGCGGCGTTCGGGCGTTCCCTGGAGGAGCGTCCAGCAGCCACACTGGGGGCGGACTGGGACTGAACTGGGAGTGGGCTGTACAGGACTGGAAGAGGACTGGGACTGGACCAAGACCCCGCCCACATTCGGCTGCCCTTCCCCATTGGTTGTTGAGCCATGACGTCACTAGTGGGCGGAGCGAAGGAGGGGATGGGGTTAGGGGGCGCAGCCCCTTCCCAGGGAATCCCAAAAATCTCCCCCAGCTCAGCCCCGTCCTCCCCTGGCCTCCCCGCCCGGGGCGGGATCCCCTCAGCGACACCGGGATGTCGCCAGCGTGTCCTTGCTCGGGGGGCGACTGCGACCCCAGACCCCCCAACCCCTTCCCGCAATTGGGGCGGATTTGGGGTCTCCAGCAAAATTCAGTGCCACCAGTGTGTGCGGGGATGGGGAACTGGGAATAGATGGAATTCCTGGGAAAAGGGACGGGGTTGCGTCATTTTTATTTCTAAAACAGACTGAAAACTGCAGAGAAGGAAAAATCCCGGCGCTCCATTGCGGTTTTTTCGGGAACTGCTGCCCTTGAACCCTCCTGAGGGTTGATTTGGAGCTCTGGAAGCACCCAAAACTCCTGGAAATGCTGAGAAATGCCTCTGTCCCATGTGTCAACCCTGGCCCGAGGCCAGAGCCTGGCGGCAAATCTGGCTTTTATTGGGAGTTCTGGAAATAGCCTGGAACATCCCCAAATCAGGGAAAAACCCCCAAGGAGCTAAATCCTACTGGAGTGCTCAGAATGGAAATCCAGGAAATACCAACGGATTCTTCCCGGAGCTGCCATTTGAGGGGAGGGGAAAACGGGGAAAAGCTTTGAGGGTCCCAGAGCTGCCCCTGGGCTGGGCCAGGATCCTGCGGCTCCTCCTGGTCCCGCTGTCGCCGCGGTCCCGGCTCTGCTCTGCTCCTGCCACACGCCCGGGGCTCGCTGCTCGCTGCCCGGGGGCATGGAGGGCTCCCGGGGGTCCTTCCCACCACTGCGGGGGTCCTGAGGGGGTCCGCTCTGGTCCTGGCGCTGGGGTCACCTGGTGATGGACGTGTCGGAATCCACTTGGCCGAGGAGGAAGAGCTCGGGGCGGGCGGCGAAGCCCAGGCGGCCCTGGGGAGGGGAAGGCAATCGTTAGTGCCGAGGGGATTTCGTGAGCCCGAGCTGAGCCTGGCTTAGGGAAGCCTGAGCCAAAGAGAGTTTAGAGAAGCCTGAGCCAAAGAGAGTTTAGAGAAGCCTGAGCCAAAGAGAGTTTAGCGAAGCCCGAGTCGGTTTAAGGAAGCCTGAGCTCAGCCCGCTTTAATGAAGCCCAGGTAACGAAGATTTAATGGAGGCCGGTTTAACAAAGCCGCGATTTAATGAAGCCCAAACTGAGTCTGGTTTAACAGAGACCAAGTTGAGACGGGTTTAATGAAGTTCAAACCGAGGACGGTTCAACCTGAATTAAGCCTGGTTTAATGAAGCCAATGTCGAGCCCAATTTAATGAGCCTGAGCAAGGCAGGGTTTTAATGAAACCAGAGCTGCTCCCGGTTTAAGAAAGCCCCAGCTCATCCCAGTTTAACAAAGCCCGAGTGGGAGCCGAGGTGGCAGCACCAGTTGTGGCTCCGGAGTCACCGTGTGCCCATTAATTAGCACAAGGAATGGTGTTAACTGGCAGCCGATCCCGCTGTTAATTGGGGCAGATCAGAGTCCAGCCCCACCCAGGGCTCCGAAAGGCGCCTCCCTCTGCAGCCCCAATTAACTGCTCCAGCTCAATTAAATTCAGGACGTAGAAGAGCCTTAATTAGCAATGACTGCACGGGCTGCTTAATTACAAGACACCTCCAGATGGCAATAAATGGGACAGCCTGTGCTGGGCTGGGGCAGAGCTGAGGCTCTGGAGGAGCAAAAGCAGGAAAAAACTGGAATTTCGGGGTTTTTTGGCGCAGCTGGGGGTTGGCTGGAGCGGGGCAGGATGGATGTGCCGAGGCCTGATCCCACAGAAGGAATTGCAAAGGGAATTCACTGCAGGGTGAGGGAGCCTTTGCTCTCCCAGTGATGTCATGGAGACAGCAGGACCCTGGGAACGAATCCCACGGGATGGGGCCATGTCCCCGCTCAACCTGACGCCGGTTTTTTGAGTTTTGCCTTTTTTTGTTCTTTTATATGTTCTCTGTATTCTTTGCGTGTGTATTTGTAGCTCTGTAGCCTATTGTATTAATAACCAGTTTCCCCAGTACTTTTCCATGGCCTTTCCTTAGGCAGAACGACAAATCCCAGAGCTCCAAGCCCCGGGAACAACTCTTGGGGATACATTTTATGGACAGAGCACAGCACAGTGCTGAGGGGGAAACTGCAGAGAAGGGCTTGACCTGGGAGGGAAATTGCATCACCACTTGTCCTCCTAATTGGTGTTTTTATCAATTATGCTGATTTCCTAAACCTATTAAAGTGTACTCAACCCTGGGGGGAGTGGGGTGGGCTTTTGTGGACTTTTCTCCATAACTGCCCCAAAGGCCTTCATATAAAGGTCCACTTCTATATGAAATCTGTACTAAAATGATCTTGACTTTCACTCCCAGGTTGGGAGAAAGGCAACAACCCCACGGGCGCAGCTCCAGCACCAGAGTGTCAGGGGCTCTCTGTCACAGCCCCCAAAAAATGACCCAGGAAGCCAAGTTGGAAAAGTCTCCATGTTTTAATGGCAAAGGGGGTTTGTTACAACCACGACCAAAGGAAAAAACCCCCCGAATTAGTGCAGCACGGAGCAGAGGCTGGGGACCCGATCTGGAGGCTCCACACACAGTCAGTGTTTCAGCCAGGAGAGCTGACCCCTCCTAAGCCGAAATTTCCAGCCCAGGAAAGCTGGAATCCCAAAGCCCGAGTCCACCTCTGGTCCAGCCCCTCATCCCCCCACCCCACAAATCCCACAGCTCATGGCTGCTGTCTTGTGGGAATGGGTATAAAAACTACAAATGTTACACGACAGGGTTAAATCCTGCTGGAATTCTGGCATGATAACAGGACAACTGGGAATCCGTTGTGGTCAGGGGGCACTGCAAGCCTCAGCTGGTTTGGGAAAAGGGTGGGAAGAGGGATCTGATCCTGCTTCAAATTAAAGGGGAGTTTTCCTGCTGGGCTCTGAGTGTTTTCACCTTCATCCCTGGATTGTGTCCTGGGCACCAGGGAATAACCCAGAGCTCGGGAGGCGATGGATAAACTCTATAGGAGCTCAGAGCAGGAGGGGCTGCCTTGACCTGCCCTGATCCTGGGACAGGATGCTGGGTTTGCTCATGGAAGGGAGGAAATCCCCGTCACCAAATCCCTGTGACCAGATCCCAAACCAGCATCAGGCCTGCATTCCCAAGGGTTGGATACTGCAGGGATTTTATTTCAGAGAGAACTCCCTGCCTGGGGCTGGGAGTGCAGGGAAATGCCAATGGACAGTGAGGGATGGAGCCCTGGTGCTGGGTATCCCAAATAAACCAGGATTGGGCTGGAACACTCTGGCTTGGCCCCAGGAGAGGTTTGGGGCCCCCCATGTCCCCCTGCTCCATCCTGCACATCGGGATCTAAACCCATGGAGCTGTGCCTCCCTGCAGCTCCAGCTGACAGAGGAGGAAATTTCCCTACATAATCCAAATCTGAGCTTTCAACGCCCAATTTCCATGATTCAGAGATCCAAATCCACCCCAACTGGCAAGATGGGGCCCCAAAATTCCCCTGGGAGATCCAAAGGACACCCTGTTCCCTCCATCCCCATCCACTCGGGTCACACTCCTGGCCAAGCTTCTTCCAAAGCTTATTGAACAAAAGAGGGATGATAGGAGGGAGTTAAATCCAGGACAAGTGGGAGCAGCAATGAAACCCCTGGAAAAGGCTCTTGGAGCCTCCACAGCCTGATTTTGAGTTATAATCCAGGGATTTCTGAGAACTCCAAGAGTATTTCCACGGATCACAGGGAACAAAGGCATAAAATCATAAATAACCATGAACTCGTTTCATTTGCTGACCCCAAAATCCCACACTGGGCCATTAAAAATCAGTAGTGTCAATATTAATGCTCAAGTTGCCCATCCTCATGGGAATGGGAAGTGTTTTCCAGTGATAAAAGTACCAAATCCGCTCAGGCTGGGGCAGCGGAGGTAGATCCAGCTGTAGTGTCACCCCATGCCCAGTCACAGCAGCATCCCCAAAACATCACCCCAAAAGGGGATTTAGGGATTTTTTTTCAGCTTATTTGCCTCTTTTATCCAGGTCAGTGCCAGAGCAGCATTCCTGGAGGTCAGTGTTTGTGCTACAAGGAGGGGGTTAAACGCTCCGGGATGAGGAATTTGGAGGGATTTAAAGGGAAACGGGGAGGGCTCAGGCTGCTCCTGTGTCCCCTCCCCGGCCATGATTTGTCCCATCCAGGCATGATTTGGGGGTTCAGCAAAGGAACAGCAGCCCCGAGGGCTGCAGCAGCGCCGGGCGATCCGCGCGTGTCCCCTGCGGGCGCTGTCCGTGTCCCCAGGGTGTCCCCGTGTCCCCTCTGGTGGCGACTGCTGGGGTCCAGGCCCCCCCCCGGCTATTTGGGGGGGTGGGAGGGCGGCTGCTCCAGGTGCAGGGTCCGGGTGACGCTTACCGTGTTCCCGCAGGCCAGGAAGGAGGCACCCAGGGCAATGAGGCACAGCCACGTCTGCGGGGACAGGAGGGGACAGGAGGGGACGGTCAGGGTGGCACAGGGTCATGGAAGCACAGGATGAGTTGGGGCACAAAAACCTCTGGGGTCACTGGATACAAGGGTAAGGGTACCACTGACCATGTCCCCAAGTGCCACATCCACGTGGCTTTCAGTGCCTCCCAGGGAAGGGGACCCCAGCCCTGCCCTGGGCAGTTGTGTCAGGGTTGGACAATCCTTTTCAGGAAGGAATTCTCCTCCGTCTCCAACCTAAACTTCCCTTGGAGGCTGTTTCCTCTGGTTCTGTCACCTTGGGAACAGAGCCTGACCCCCACCTGGCTCAGGTCCCTCCTCCTGAGCCTCCTTTCCTCCAGGCTGAGCCTCCCCAGCTCCCTCAGCCACTCGTGGGGCCCCAGACCCTGCCCCAGATCCTCTGCCAGTTCTGGATGTGCTCCAGCCCCTCAGTGTTCTGCACTCAGGACCCCAAACCTGGGTGGGGTAAACCCCACTGATGGCCCCACAGGGGGATCCAGTGGGGATCACTCATGGGATCAGGAATCAGCCAGAATGTGCCACTCGAGGAGTTGTGGCCAGTGGCTCTGTGATGAGACCAGTACTGGGATGTACTGGGACCAGCAGCTGGGAGCAGTCTCACTGGACACTGGAGTCACACACAGGTGACACGGAGCTGAGCGGGGAGGGGACAGTCCCGAGGGATGGGATCTGTCCAGGGGAACAGCCTGGGCTCATCCCCCAGCGGGGGCAGCAGGTGAGGGGTGTTCTGCCCCTCTGCACTGCTCAGGTGAGACCCCACCTGCAGAGCTGCTTCAGCTCCAGTGCACCAAAGCAAGGTGAAGCTGCTGGAACAGGTCCAGAGGAGGATTTGTGGAAGGAATTCCTCCCTTTGAGGAGGCACTGGCATGGATTTCCCAGATGATGCCCCATCCCTGGAAGTGCTCAGGGCCAGGCTGGAGAGAGCTGGGAGCCACCTGGCCAGGTGGGAGGTGCCCCTGCCCACAGCAGAGAGGTTGGATGAAATTGCCTTTAAAACCTCTCCCAGCCCAACCATCCAGTGCTTCCGTGGTCACTCCACGATTTCCACCTCTGTGACACACAGAGCCAGGTAGAGAGGAGGCACGTGCTGTCCTGAAGTCTTCTCCCACCTGGAAAGGGAGCCCAGGTGGAGCCTGACTCACCAGGTACGCCACGAAGGACAGGTAGATGACGCTGAGCACGGCGGCCCCAATGTACAGCCCCAGGTTGTGGAGGGACATCACGTAGGCCACCACAAAGTACATGTTGATGCAACAGATGAGGAGGATCAGGAGGCCCCCGGCCACCTTCCAGAACCTGGGAGCAAGGGGAGACACAGCGGGGTGAGGGGGGGGGGATGCTGGAGGTGAGAAAATGCTGCAGGTGAAGGGCAGAGGTGCCCAGGTAAGGGGCAGGTGTGCCCAGGTGAGGGGCAGCTGTGCCCAGGTGAGGGGCAGAGGTGCCCAGGTTAAGGGCAGAGGTGCCCAGGTGAGGGGCAGAGGTGCCCAGGTGAGGGGCAGGCGTGCCCAGGTGAGGGGCAGAGGGGCCCAGGTGAGGGCAGAGGTGCCCAGGTGAGGGGCAGAGGGGCCCAGGTGAGGGCAGAGGGGCCCAGGTGAGGGGCAGAGGGGCCCAGGTGAGGGCAGAGGGGCCCAGGTGAGGGGCAGAGGTGCCCAGGTGAGGGGCAGAGGGGCCCAGGTGAGGGGCAGAGGTGCCCAGGTGAGGGGCAGAGGTGCCCAGGTGAGGGGCAGAGGGGCCCAGGTTAAGGGCAGAGGTGCCCAGGTGAAGGGCAGAGGTGCCCAGGTGAGGGGCAGAGGGGCCCAGGTGAGGGGCAGAGGTGCCCAGGTGAGGGGCAGGCGTGCCCAGGTGAGGGGCAGAGGTGCCCAGGTGAGGGCAGAGGGGACCAGGTTAGGGGCAGAGGGGCCCAGGTGAGGGGCAGGCGTGCTCAGGTGAGGGGCAGAGGTGCCCAGGTGAGGGGCAGAGGGGCCCAGGTGAGGGGCAGAGGGGCCCAGGTGAGGGGCAGAGGGGCCCAGGTGAGGGCAGAGGTGCCCAGGTGAAGGGCAGAGGTGCCCAGGTGAGGGGCAGAGGGGCCCAGGTGAGGGGCAGAGGTGCCCAGGTGAGGGCAGAGGGGCCCAGGTGAGGGGCAGAGGTGCCCAGGTGAGGGGCAGAGGGGCCCAGGTGAGGGGCAGAGGTGCCCAGGTGAGGGGCAGAGGGGCTCAGGTGAGGGGCAGAGGGGCCCAGGTGAGGGGCAGAGGGGCCCAGGTGAGGGGCAGAGGTGCCCAGTGACCCCCTGGTACTCACAGGCCGTTGGCGAAGTCGTGCATGACGCTGGGCAGGCTGGTGAAGGTGAGCACCGGGATCAGAGCAAATGGGAGCTGCAGCAGGCAGGAAAACAGAGAGGGATGAAGAGTGGGAATTGCTCTGATTGTCGTGGAATCCTGATGGTTTGGGTGGGAAGGTGCTGGATCTAATCACCAATAACGGGACAGGGGGGCCGAGAGGCCTTCCACAAGTTTTTAATTTCATTATCAGTCTCAGGGAAGGCAGAGACATAAAAAAAGGTAAAACTCATGCCATAACAACAGAAGCCAAAGCTGTCTTTGTTACAAGGCCTTTTGAAAGTTTTTTGGCCAATAGGCTAATGCTAAAAGCTTACAAGCATCTTCTTAAGCAAATTACTGAACACTACATGTACACCTTACAGCAAACAATAGCTGCTTTTCCATATTTTTTTGCAGCTCAGAAACTTTCTACGCTCCAAATATTTCAAGGCCTAAAATTCAACTCTGTTTCACACCTCTGTGTATGTAAGCTTATTCCAACGCTGTGGAAGTCCTCTGCTTTTCCAGTTCCCACAGGAAGGGACCTTAAGGCTCATCCCACCCCATCCCTGTGCCATGGCACGGGCACCTTGCACTGACCAGGCTGCTCTAGCCCCGTCCACCCTGGCTTTGGACACCTGCAGGTTGGGAGAGGCTGGATCCCACCTGGCCATGAAGGCCAATGCTCACCTGGAGGCTCATGAGGACGTTGAGGAAGTCGTTCATGCCCGTGAGGTGCTCCACGTCCTGGAAGATGGCCACGAAGAGCGTGGGGGTGACAGCGATGGAGCGCGTGAGCAGCACCCGGGCAAAGCGGGACCAGCGCAGGTTCAGGAAGCCCTGAGGGGGCACAGCGAGGCCATGAGTAAGGACTGAGTAAGGTGTGAGTAGTACTGAGGCAGCACGGGTTCGGGAAGTGGGGTGGGAGCATAGAGCAGCAGCGGTGAGGAGAGAGTAAGGAGTGAGGAATATGGAGTACAGGACCAGGAACCTCTGGAGGGGATGGGGCTGAGATGGTGAGGAGGGAGTAAGGAGTAAGTAAGGAGTAAGCAGGACAGAATAAAGAGCAAGGAGAACGTAGAGAGGAGTAGAGAGTCAGGAGTATGGAATGAAGAGTGAGGAGTAGGGAGTGAGGAGCAGATCAGTAAGGTGTATGGAGCAAGGAGTACGGATTGTGATGATTCAAGGAGTTAGGAGGAAGGAATAAAGACTACAGCGAATAAGGAGTATGGAACACAGAGTAAGGAGAATGTAGCGAGGAGTAAGGGAGTGAGAAGTACCCAGTGGAGAGTGAGGAGCATTGAGTGTGAAGTACGAAGTGTGGAGTAGATGAGTAAGGAATATGGAGCAAGGATTACTGAGTGAGGAGCTCGGAGAGAGGAGCAGAGAGTCAAGAAGTAAGGAATTAGGAGTATGAAGCATGGAGTAAGGACTAGAGGGGGTAAGGAGCAGGGAACACAGAGTAAGGAGGGAGTGAGCAGTGAGGAGCAGGAGCTGTGTTACCTCCATGACGAACTGGCCCGAGTAGGTGCCCGTCATGGTGGAGCTCTGCCCGGCCGCCAGGATCCCGATGGCCCAGATGTAGAGGGCAGCAGGGCCGAAGTAACAGCCCAGGACAACGCCCTGCAAGGGGAGGGACAGGGAGCAGCCCCGTCAGCCCGGCCCTCAGGAGCAGGAGCAACGCCCAGGAGGAAAAAAATGGCTCATGGATCCCCTGGGGGCTCCTCACTCCCACTCTCTTTTGGGGATCCCTTTACTGGTCCCAGCCCCAGTGGTCCCAGTTTATCCAGAAGCAGCAGCTGTCACCAGACAGGGTCACTGGGCTGTGTCCCCTAGAGGACACCAGACAGGGTCACAGGGCTGTGTCTCCTGGGGGACACCAGACAGGGTCACTGGGCTGTGTCCCCTGAGGGACACCAGACAGGGTCACAGGGCTGTGTCCCCTAGAGGACACCAGACAGGGTCACAGGGCTGTGTCCCCTAGAGGACACCAGACAGGGTCACAGGGCTGTGTCCCCTGGGGGACACCAGACAGGGTCACTGGGCTGTGTCCCCTGAGGGACACCAGACAGGGTCACAGGGCTGTGTCCCCTGAGGGACACCAGACAGGGTCACAGGGCTGTGTCCCCTGAGGGACACCAGACAGGGTCACAGGGCTGTGTCTCCTGAGGGACACCAGACAGGGTCACAGGGCTGTGTCCCCTGAGGGACACCAGACAGGGTCACAGGGCTGTGTCTCCTGAGGGACACCAGACAGGGTCACTGGGCTGTGTCCCCTGAGGGACACCAGACAGGGTCACTGGGCTGTGTCCCCTGAGGGACACCAGACAGGGTCACTGGGCTGTGTCTCCTGGGGGACACCAGACAGGGTCACAGGGCTGTGTCCCCTAGAGGACACCAGACAGGGTCACAGGGCTGTGTCCCCTGGGGGACACCAGACAGGGTCACTGGGCTGTGTCTCCTGGGGGACACCAGACAGGGTCACAGGGCTGTGTCCCCTAGAGGACACCAGACAGGGTCACAGGGCTGTGTCCCCTAGAGGACACCAGACAGGGTCACAGGGCTGTGTCTCCTGAGGGACACCAGACAGGGTCACAGGGCTGTGTCTCCTGGGGGACACTAGACAGCTCACCAGCTGCCCTAGACATGGCTGCCCCACCCTGGGGACACCAGACAGGGTCACTGGGCTGTCCCAGACATGGCTGTCACCCCCTGAGGATACCTGACAGGGTCACAGGGCTATGTCCCCTGGGGGACACCAGACAGGGTCACCAGCTGCCCTAGACATGGCTGCCCCCCATCCTGGGGACACCAGACAGGGTCACTGGGCTGTCCCCAAGCTGTCCTCCCCAGGGACACTCACCCCCTTGTAGATGTCCACCTCCAGAGTCTCGTTGTTGTTGGGGAAGAGCGTGGAGTGGGGGCTGCTGGAGTTGGCACAGACGTGGTTCTGCAAGGGCACAGAAGAGTGGGAATAAGGGAGTGGGTTGAGATGGAAAACCCTCTGGGATCACTGGGTGCAGCAGTGATCTCAGCACTGCCAAGGCCACCACTGACCAAGTGCCACATCCACACAGTTGTTAGATCTCCCCAAGGGACTGGGACTCCACCCCTGGCCCGAGCAGCTTTTCCAGGAAGGAATTTTCCCTAAAATCCAACCAAAACCTCCCCTGGAAGCCTTTTTGTTTCATCCTGTCACCTGGGAGCAGAGCCTGACCCCCACCTGACTGGCCCCTCCTGTTGGGCAGGTATGGCGAGCAAGAAGGCCCCTCTGAGCCTCCTTTCCTCCAGGCTGAGCCCCCTCAGATCCCTCAGCCTCTCCTGATGCTCCAAACCCTTCTCCAGCTCCACATCCAGCTCTGCACATGCTCCAACCCCATAAGCGGCCACACTTCTCACAGGTGGCCCAAAACTGACCCCAGCATTCATGGTTTGACCTCAGCAGTGCCCAGCACAGGGGGCCCGGGCACTACCCTCATCCCTCCATCCCTGCTGCAGCTCCCAGTTAGTCCCAGTCCACCCCACTGGTCCCAGTGCCACCCACCACGTCCGCGTTGGTCTTGTTGAAGAAGGCCTCGGCGAAGACGGTCACCACGAAGATGTTGATGATGAAGGAGACGAAGAGCGCGATGCACGACTCGATGAAGAAATACTTGTTGGCCTCTCGCACCTCCCTCTTGTCTGCACGGTTCACCTGCCGGGACTGGGGGCACAGGGACAGCAGGGGGGACAGGGACAGGAGAGGGGCACAGGGACAGCAGGGGGGCACAGGGACAGCAGGGGGGACAGGGACAGCAGGGGGGGACAGGGACAGCAGGGGGGCACAGGGACAGAAGGGGGGACAGGGACAGCAGGGGGGGACAGGGACAGCAGGGGGGGACAGGGACAGCAGGGGGGCACAGGGACAGCAGGGGGGCACAGGGACAGCAGGGGGGCACAGGGATTCACTGTTAATCCCTGGAATCAGAGCCCACAGCAGCAGTGACAGCGATGGGGGACACGGATCGTTGGCTGGCAGGGGCACGGTGCTGGATCCCACACTGATGCCTTCAGTTTCAGCTTTCAGATTATCCAGATTCTGCACTGCACTGTAACTCTGAACTAACTCTGAACTTCACACTCAAGGACAGTGTTGCAGCTTCAGGCCCAAAAAGTGCAAACAGCAGCGAATTGAGGAGAGCAAACTGGGAGGACGGGACTTCATAACCTGAAGCTGTCATTGGACAATTAACCCCAATATTTAAATGGACCAAAACTTATAAAAGTGTGAAAGCTCCTGACTCAGGGTCCATCTTGGGTGCAGCCTCAGCCAGGTTCTTGCACTGCCCAAGGTGCATCCTTTGAAGGCCTTTATCATAAATACCCACTTTATTCCTTTAACTCTGTTCAGCCTCAGTTCCAGGGAGTCTCTCCAGGCATCAGCACCCCACAACAGCCACAGGACATGTCCCCAGGCTCCTCTGGGGGTGTTTTCCCAGCCCAGGGTGCCCTCCTGGCACGGTGCTCACCTTGACCAGGGCGGAGTGCAGGTACATGTTGTGGGGCATGATGACAGCGCCCACGATGCCCACGGCCTGCTCCAGCTGTGGTGTGCCACAGTCCTTGCAGTAGGGGATGAACAGCCCCTGCAGCAGCTTCTTCTGGTTGGGCTTCACCGTGATGTACTGGGCACAGGGACAGGGAAACAGGGAATTTTGGGGTGCTCCAGAGCAAAATCACGACGCAGACTCAAACATCCTCAATTTTTAGTGCCCATCTCTGTGCTTGGTGCTGTTTTGGCACGGGAGTGGTGCTGGATTATACCCTTCTTTTGACCCAGAGATGGGCCAACGGAGAGGTGTTTTAAGAACTTTTATTCTATTTTCAGTCTCATGTGAAGGGTGAGACAATATAGACAGGATTTTCTACAAATCCATTTCCCACAGAGCGGGATCACAGCATTAAAGAATGGAATTGTTAAAGCTGGAAAAGACTCTGGGATCATTTGGTTCAGCACTGTCAAGGCTGCCACTGACCATGTGCCACACCCACACTGCTTTTAAATTCCCCAGAGACTGGGACTCCCTCCCTGCCCAGGGCAGCCCATACCAGTGTGACAGCCCTTTCCAGGCTGGAATTCTCCCCAGTATCCAACCTAAACCTCCCCTAGGAGGACATTTCCTCTCATCCTGTCACCTGGGAGCAGAGCCCAATCCCCACCTGGCTGCTTCCCCTCCTGTCAGGGAGCTGTGCAGAGCCACAGGGTCCCTCCTGAGCCTCCTTCTCTCCAGCTGAGCCTCCCCAGCTCCCTCAGCCACTCCTGGGGCTCCAGCCCCTTCCCCAGCTCCACTCCTGGCTCTGGACACACTCCAGCCCCTCAGTGTCTCCTGGACGGGGTACCTCATATCCGAAGGTCAGGGCCATGATGGTGATGAGGAACCCAAAAAATGCCTCCAGTTTCCGCAGGCCTGCAAGGAGGAAAACTCCCATTGCCACCAAGCTGAGAAATGCTGGATGCCAGATTCAATTCCCAGAACTCCAAAGCAGAAATTACCGTATTTGTCGAGGAAGAGGAAAACGAAGGTGTCGGCGATGGTGATGAGCACTCCTCCCCAGAGCGGGATCCTGTGGGTGAGAGCGGGCTCAGTGCCCACCCAGAGCTCCAAATCCCTTTTATTTAGGGCTCTTTTGGGGGTGGAGCTGTATGTCTGGGGGTTCTTCACAGGACAAGGGCCCACAGGGCTGTGTCCTGCCCCAGGAACTCCTGAATCCACGGGACACCCCTTGCCTGCCAGCCATGAGCCCATTCCCTGCAGTCCTATATGGGATGTGGAGTTTGGCAGGAAGCTGCACCCCGATTCACAGGGATTGTTTAGCCTGGAGAAAAGGAGACTCAGGGGTGACCTTATCACTCCCTACAACTCCCTGAAAAGTGGCTGTGCTCAGGTGGGGTTGGTCTCTTTCTCCAGGCAGCACTGACAGAACCAGGAGACACAGTCTCAAGCTGTGTCAAGGGAAACATAGGTTGGCTAGCAGGAAAAAGTTTTCTACAGAAAGAATAATAAAGTACTGGAATGGTCTGCCCAGGGAGGTGATGGAGTCACCATCCCTGGATGTGTTTAAAAAAAGACTGGATGTGGCACTCAGTGCCAGGGTTTAGTTGAGCTGTTAGGGCATGGGTTGGACTCAATGATTTTGAAGGTCTCTTCCAATCTGGTGATTCTGTGAATTCTATGATTTTGTAACAGTCAGAGGTAAAAAAAAAAAAAAAAAAAACAAAAAAAACAGCCCCTGTGGCTGCCCCACAGTGGAAACAGCACTGAGGCTGAGCTGGCAACGAGAGCTCAGCCAGCCAGGGTGAGTCACATCCTTGGTGCTGATTCGGGGCATTTAACAGGAAATAACGGAGTTTTTGGCCCAGGGTTTCCCTTCCTCCCTCATGTCCCACACAAACCCCAGCTCACTTCCCCACGGAGAGCAGGTTGATGGCGATGGCAGAGCCAATGACCTCCTGCATGTCAGAGCCGATGATGGCGAGCTCCACCATCAGCCACAGGATGATCCGAGGGAACTGCAGGGAAAGAAACACCCAATGCCATGAAAAACAGGGAAAAAAATCTCTCCTCCCGTGGGGCTGTGGTGATCCTGCACGCAGGAATGGGATCATCACCCTGCCCTGGTGTGGGAAGCACTTAGGGCTGCTGTGGAGCTGAAATCCCAGCTCCTGTGGCAATCCTGGGGAGGATCTGGGTCACTTGTGTCACCCCAGTTCCTGCCCTGGATACAGCAGCCAGTTGCAAGAGCGAAATGTGGGATCTCCATGTGTGGATAAACTGGGAATGAGCGTGGGGAGATGTTCCAGGTCAGAGCAGTGACACGGTGCCACGGCTGGATGGGGAACATCCAAGTGCACAGAGATGGGACATCCCAAATGTCCCCACAGCCCTTCCCAGTGCACAGAGATGAGACATCCCAAAATGTCCCCACAGCCCTTCCCAGTGCACAGGGATGGGACATCCCAAAATGTCCTCACAGCCCTTCCCAGTGCATAGAGATGGGACAACCCAAAATGTCCTCACAGCCCCTTCCAGTGCACAGGAATGGGACATCCCAAATGTCCCCACAGCCCCTGTCCAGACCAGCCTCATAATCAGCAGATCTTCCTTATGCAAACCCAAGGAATTCCCAAGCAGGGCATGGGACATTCAGGAAATGGTTTTGACCTAAAGGCTGTTTCTCTCCTCATAATTCCTTGGGATTATTTTAGTATTCCTATGCTGAGAAACAGCTGAAATCCCAGATTTTATTCCTGACTGGTAAATGGCAACATCCCCTGGTTCCCTCCTTGTGTCTCCCAAACCAGGACAGCACCAGGAGTTCATGGGGTGAAACACACCCCAGGAACAGCCAGGCCCTTAACGAGTCCTCATGGCACCACCAAGGACATTGGGGGGTCACCTGTCTTCTGCCTCCACCCCCCAGGACTGTCCCCAGCTCCCCCTGGCACCCTTGAGGACCCGGGGGAGTGTCACCCACCCATGCCAGCCCCTCTGAAGACTCGGGGGAGTGTCACCCACCCGTGCCAGCCCCCCTGAGGACCCGGGGGAGTGTCACCCACCCATGCCAGACCCTCTGAGGACCCAGGGGAGTGTCACCCACCCGTGCCAGCCCCCCTGAGGACCCGGGGGAGTGTCACCCACCCGTGCCAGCCCCTCTGAGGACCCACCTTCTGGTACTGGCGGTTGCAGACCTCGGCCAGGTGCAGCCCTGTGACCACCCCCAGCCGCGCCGCCAGCCGCTGCAGCAGCAGCCCGATGATGGTGGCCAGCATCAGCACCCACAGGAGCTGAGGGACACAGGGACACCAGTGGGTGGGGGGACACGGGGAGCTCTGGGTCCCCCCCAAAGCCCACAGTTCTGGGCAGCACAGGCTGTTGAAAACCTGCATTATGGATATTTTTGAGGCAACCACGTGCCCGGAGCTGGTGGGGGATGGATCCAGAGGGACACGAAGCCAGGATCCAAGAGCCTCCTGCTCTCCCTCCTCTCTGGGGTGACTCCACCACCACCCCACCACGGGATGTCATTGACTGTTGGAACCCTGGGAGCTGAGAATTTTGGGCTTTCTGCTCTAACAGGCACTGACCCTCAAGCAAGCACCACATTTGACCCGAGGCCGTGGAACAGGCACTGGGATTGGGTGTGTGGTTTGAATAGAAGTGTGTCATATCACATGGTGAAAAACTTAAGGTTAAGGCTTTAGACTATAGTAATTTATATAAAGCAAGATGGAGGATTTAGGGTGTAGGCTAAGTTCTTCTTCTTTCACCTTCTTCATGGGTTTTGGGTGAAAAAGGTCACACTGCAGACCCTGGGTATTTAGCTATTGGGTTAAAAGTAAAAAATAATATAGGTGTCATTTCACTATTGGACAATTTATGCTTAAAACACCTCGGAAAGAGTTAGAGACAGACCCATTTTTCACCTTGCTAGCCAGAGCTCACAACTTTTGAGACCGTGCTATAGATAAGAATTAATAAACATCTGGCTCCAAACACAAAAACTGCCTCTCCCGAGCATTAATCCCGGCTCTAACAAAAGAAAAGATGATAAACCCCCCAGCTGAGATGCCCGTGGGTCCCTGCACCAACCTTGAAGCCCGCGACAGCCCCGGACTGGAGGTCAGACTCGATGTTCCCAGGGTCCAGGTAGGCGATGCTCATCAGGAAGCCCGGCCCCGTGAACGCCCACAGCTTGCGGAAGCTGAAGCAGGAATGCTGCAGGGGAGGACAGAAATGGAGGGAACAGGGTTCATTCCCTCACTGACACCACAGGCAGGGGCTCAGCCCGATCCTTAACCCCACCAGAAATTCTGCAGGGCTGTAAAACCAAACTGTTCCCTAATCTCGTCCTAAAAAAATCCTGCCTGTTCCTTGGGGCCACCCCAAACTCTGCATCTCTGGCCCCAGTCTGAGGTTCCCTCAGGCTGAACCCAGGCTCTGGGACAGCCAGGGTCATGCTCATGGAAGCCCAGGGGGAAGCAGGACCCTCCCTCGCTGGCAGCTGAGACTGGGGGCTTCAGCCAAGGCCAAGAGGCCCTGGGAGGGAACAAGGGGACAGTGTCACGAGGCCAGCCAGAGCTGCTGCTCCCTGATAAGGGAACAAAGAGCCCAGGTCCCTCCCTGAGGTATGACAAGGCCTTTCCCTGCTCTTTGACTGCTCCAAGCAGGAGCCAAATCCCACGGGATCAATCATTAACACAGGCCTCACATCCCCCAAACCACGGGAGACCCCTCCCCCTCTTCCATCTCCCTGTCCCCCTTCCCAGCCCCTGAGACCCCCAGACCACTTCTCTCCCAAATATCCCTCTCCAGTCCAGGCTGGAAGGGGAACTGGTGCCCGTGGGGATGACTCAGGGGGGTTTCTGAGGCAGATTTTTCCAGCGAGGTTTTCCCACTCACCGTCTCATCCTCAGGGATTGGGATCTTGCTGTCGAAGTAGGTGGTGAATGGCTCCCCATCATCGGCATCGGGGGGCTGCAGGGGGCTCCTGCTGCTGGAGATGGTGCTGACCATCCCTCCAGACTCCCCAGAGACATCCTCTGCAGGGAGAGAGGGAAAGGGAGGAGTGAGCATTCCTGGAAAGGCAAAAAATCCTGACAGGGGCTGGTGAGCCCCACAGGCACAACAGAACAAGCCTGCACAGTTGATGCTAATTAGGTGATAAAGAGGTAATTAAATATCCCACACTGCTGCACCCCATGGAGCCTGCTGCCTTCCCAGAATCTCCTCTCCCACCCAGTTCCAGGCTGGAGTGAGGGATTTATTTATCCCAATTAATTAAAAAAACCCCATCCTGGGGGCTGACGTGGAGTGCTGGCAGGACCAGTGTCCCTGAAATGATGAACTGGGGCTGGAGGAGCCAGATCCCAGGGAAATCTGGGACTGCTCCTGCACCATTATCCCAGACTCTCCTGGCTGGATCCCAGGGAAATCCAACATCTGGAAGCAAGAGACAGTCAGGAGACGCCACACAACTGCCCATCTCCCACAGGGAGAGCCAGCACCGAGAGAATTCCAGGAGTTCCCAAACACGAGGAGCGAGGAAAATGTGCAGGGTCACTCCAGCACATTCCCACACTCCCACCCTCTCCCCCCACCATCTCCAGCAAAATCTCAGTCCCATACTCTCTCCCAATCCTATACAATCCCATACAATCCCACACTATCCCATACTCTCACACAATCCCATACTCAATCCCAATCCCACACAATCCCATACTCAATCCCAATCCTATACAATCCCATACAATCCCACACTATCCCATACTCTCTCCCAGTCCCATACTCACTCCCATTCTCCCCACGGCGCATTTCCCTTCCCTCGGGAGCAGCCGGAGCACTCTGGGCTCAGAGGGCTCAGACAGGGCAGCTCTTTGCCCAACTTTCCTATTGCATCACCACTGGGCTCCTCCTTTTCCCGGCCTCCCAGAAACCTGCCAGGGCCTCGTTTACATAAGGGATTTGGAGCTGCCCAGGTGTGCAGAGATCCCTGCTCAGGAGATTTCTCCCAGGACATACCTGCCCAGGCTGGGCTGGTTTGGCTGGTTCAGCCGGGCTGAGTGACCCCGGGGTGCTGCAAACCACCTGCAGGGCTCAACCTGGCACCCCAGGGCGCTTTCCCGACACCCCAAAGGAGCAGGGAATTAATGAAAGGAAGGAGGGTGAGGAGGGAGCTCGCCCCGTGCCCCTTTCCTGATCCAGTCTCACCGTAGGACGCTTTCCGCTCCATGTCCGAGTTCCCCATGGTGGAGCCCTTCCCCTGCTCTGGGGACTGCTTTACTCTGGACACATTGGCTGTGGAAAAGGGAAAAATCCTGTCAGGATGGAAAACCAGAGCTGGCAGGAGAGCAGAGTGTAGAGAGAGATTTGTTTCCCAGAGTCTTTTTCAGCTCGAAGAGACCTCACAGCGATGGACTCACGCCCTGAGCTCTTTTCAAGCTCCGAGGGTTTCAGCAGGGATGGAAGAGGGAAATTTAGGCTGGGACCTGCTAAGAAAGTCCCCACGGGGGGCCTGAGGGGCACCAGCACGGCAGGAGTGTCCACAGGCAGCTGGAGCCGATTGTGAAACTCCGGCCAAGGAAACAAGCAGGAGTTGTTTCCTTGATGTGGAACCTGATGTGGAAACCATCTCTCATCGCCCACTTCCCAGTGCCCCTCAAACCCCTCCAGCACTCCTCAAGCGCCTCCCAGCCCCCCAGGCAGTGGGAAGTGGGTTGAGGGCAGCTTTAACTCCTTCATCACAGCCTGGATTTTAATTCAGCCCAGGAATGGTTAATTGAACAGGAATGAGCCAGGCTGGGGTAAGCAGGAATCCTCTGGGCTCCAGAAGCTAACCCCTCCCCCCCAAGGACATCCCTCAGTGATGACTTCTGGCCTGTAAAGCACCGAATCCTCTGTCAAATTCCATCAGATTTGAAGGGGAGATTTCCATAAAACAAGGGGATATTGGTTCAGTGAGGATGTAAAAGGAAATCATCACGCAGGGATTCAGTTTAAGTGAACTCCAGCTCTGACCCCTCACACATAATTTTCCTTCTTTTCTAAGTACCAAACCTCACAGCTTCCATTAAAAAAACCAAAAACACTAAAGTTTAGCAAAAAGCCAACTTTTCTCCAAAACGTGATCCAGGAGGAATGAGCTTACCCCAGCAGCGAGTCCCACCAGAGCTTCACTGCAGGATGAAGTGAGGAGGGTGATCTTGGGGGGAATGTTCGTTGTGAATTCACCTCAGTATCTGACCCCAGCCCCAGCCCAGCCTGGGTGGGGGCAGGACAGGGCCCTTTATCTGCCCCAGCAGCTGCTGGGCTGGGGGCTGGATCCACACCCAGCATAGGAACTGTGTGTCTAATTCACTCACCCAGAGGAGACTCTGTGAGCACACATAAAGCACGTGGGCAGCCTTTTACATGAAGGAATTCTCCCTAAAATCCAACCTAAACCTCCCCTGGAAGTTTTTTTATCTCATCCTGTTGCCTGGGAGCAGAGCCTGACCCCCACCTGGCTGTCCCTCCTGTCAGGGAGTTGTAGAGACCAAGGAGGTCCCTCCTGAGCCTCCTTTCCTCCAGGCTGAGCCCCTCAGATCCCTCAGCCTCTCCCAGTGCTCCAGCTCCATTCCCAGCTCCAGACACGCTCCAGCCCTTCCCTGTCCTGCACTGGGGACCCAAACCTGACCCCAGGATTCAGGCTGGGGCCTCAGCCATGCCCAGCACAGTGCCCTGGGCCCAGTGGCCACGCTGGGGCTGACACAAGCCAAGTTCCTGGAGCCACCTTGCCAACCTGGGCTCACATCCAGCCCCAGCAGCTCCCCTGACACCAGATGTGGGCTCAGCAGGCTCCAACCCCCACGGCTGAGCCTGGCATCACAACGGGCACAGCAGTCCCTTCCCAGGGCAATATTCCCTGGAGTCCACCCAGCGCCGAGCAGAAGAACATCACGAGGTCACTGCACAAACCCGCCCCACATGGGTGCTGCTGTCTGGGCCCTCCCCACGTGTGCAGCCAACAATGAACAATGGGGTTCTTGTTCTACCCCCACCAAAGCCGCTGGTCCTTCCAACAGCCCCGGGCTCCTCCTGCTCCTCCCTGAAGGACACAGGAGCAGCCCGGCCCCGTGCTGGGAGCGGTTCCTGCCATTGAGGTCGTGCCTTTGATGTGGGGCTTTGAGCTGGGCTGGTTCCTGTGGGGCAGACAGGATCCTGACGGATTCTTCTGGGGTGGTTTTGGGGCCGACATCTAGTTTTGCTCCATGCACAGACACTCTGCAGGCTGGTGACACCATGAGCTCCTCACATGGTGACACTGGGAGCCCTTCACCTGCTCAGTGACCCTCACAGCCCTTCCAGGTCATGTCACACTGGGAGCCTCAGGCACAACACCCTAAACCAGTGCAGACAGCCAAGGTGGCCACTTCCCATCCCAACACAGGCAACTGGTGAATGGGGTGGTGACAGGGGCTGGTGTAATGGTTGGACTGGATTATCTCAGAGAGCTTTTCCAACTTCATTCCCTGATTCCACCCTGCTGACCACGTCACATGTGACCCTGCTCCTCTGCTGGCATTGGCACCACCAAGTCCGGGACCTGGAGAACTTTGTCCTCTGCATGGACGTGGTGGGATCACCCTGGGGCACAGCACGACGCGTCCATCCCTCTGGGATCTCTCCCTCCTTGCTCTGCCCCACTCCTGCCCACGACAGGAGATAAAGGCGGGGTGACCTCGGCTCCATTCCTGTCACCCCAGGACAGGGCACCTGCCCACCCCTGAGCAGGTCGGGCCAGCTCGGTCCCTGCCCGTCCCTCATCCCATCCCATCCCTGGAATTCGGAGATGCCCTGGGTTCAGGAGGGCACAGGGAGCCGAGCCTGCCCGCTGACCCAGATGTGCTCTCCGAGATGGATGGAAGATGACCTGGTTATTTCCACACCCAGAAACAACCAACACCCGGCAGGGAGGTGCAGCTCTCCTCCCAGCCTGCTCCAGCTCCCAGATTTAGGAGCCAGCCCCACTGTTTCCAGCGTGGGACGGGGCAGCTGATGCACATCTGAGTCTCCGAGCATTACAATGAATGTATGCAACGAATCAAACTGTGTCCAACCCACAAAACCACGGAGCCGTTATCTCCGGGAGGCGAGCCGGGAGCACGGAGCCCGGCCCGGTCACAGCGGCATTCCCGGCGCCGCTCCGGGGCCTCATCCTCCGCACCGGAGGAACCGGAGCTGGCAGCGCGGACAAAGGGACACGGGCGCCCGTGCGGGGACCTCAGCCCGGGCAGGACGAGCTCCGTGGGGCTCCACACAGACCCCCAGCGCCCCCAGCCCGAGGGACGAGGCTGCGGGACCCCCAAACCCCGGGGGAAGGCGGAGGGTCAGACTGGGTGATGCCACCCCACGCTGCGACCCTGGGGACACCCCAAGGTCACCGAGGGGACCCCGAGCCCCAGCGGGGGCTGCGGGCAGTGCCCGGGCCGCCGGGGGAGCCACGGGAGAGCGGCTCCACGGCCCCTTCCTGACCCCCACCCCGGGGCTCCCGCGGCGCATCCAGGGCACCCCCAAGGCAGGAGCCCCCCACACAACACCCGGGCACCCCAAGGCTGGCTCCCCCCTCAGCACAGCCGGGAACAGCCCGGGATCACTCCCCGAGGGTCCCCCGCCATCGCTCACCGGCCCCGGCCGCCCCCGGCCCCGCCGCCGCCGCCTCATGCCCGGCCCGGCCGCGGCCCGGCGCCCGGCGCGTCACGGGGCGGGCCGGGGGCGGCACCGGGGGACGGCCCCGGGAGCCCGGCCCGGAACGGCACCGCCGTGTGCGGCTGCGAGGGGCCGCGGGGCGCCCCGGGGTGGGCCCGAGCCCAGATGTGGGGCCCGAGCCCAGATGTGGGGCCTGGGGATGGAGACAGAGCCACAGGTCCGGGTGTGGGGAGGGGCCGAGCCCCAGCGCGGCCCGGGATGGCAGACAGGGCCCCAGGACCCGGTTTGTGGCTCCATGTCCCAGTTTGTGACCCTGGGATGGCAGACAGGGCCCCAGGTCCCAGTTTGTGGCCGCAGGTCCCAGTTTGTGGCCCTGGGATGGCAGACAGGGCCCCAGGTCCCAGTTTGGGGTCCCAGGTCCCCAGGGCAGGCCCTGAGCCCTGGAGGGGGAGGTCGAGCCCCAGTGTGACCCCAGATAGGGTCCTAGTTCCCAGTTTGCAGCCCCAGGTCCCAGTTTGCAGCCCCAGGTTCCAGTTTGAGGTCCCAGTCCCCCAGTGCAGACCCCAGCAGGGCAGGCCCTAATCCTGGAGGGGGGCTGAGCCCCAGTGAGGCCCCAGGAGGGTCCCTGGACCCCGTTAGGGGTGGGGGCACACCCAAGGGAAGGGTTGGAGCTGTGCCAGGGAGGTTCAGGTTGGATGTCAGGAAAAGGTTCTTCCCCCAGAGGGTGATGGGGCGCTGACGAAGCTCCCCGGGGAATGAGCACAGCCCAAAGAGTTCCAGAGGTGTTTGGACACAGCTCTCAGCACAGCGTGGGGTTGTTGGGGTGTCTGTGCAGGGCCAGGAGCTGGGCTGGATCACCCTCGTGGGTTTCTTCCAGCTCAGGATATTCCACGACTCTGAGATCCCCCCTCAGCCTGCATCCCAGCGACCCTGCTCCCACTCCAAGCCTTTCCCAGCAGCATCTCATTCCACCTCAAAACTGGGAGCTCTGGAAACTCTGCTGGGACTTTGTCTGCCCTGGCACCGCTTTTCATGCCAAAGCCCCCAGTTCCTCCCCGAGTTCCCTGACTTCTGCTGCAGGCAATGGCTGCAGGTGCCATGCGGTGCTGGTTTGGTTTGTTACTGGTTTTTCCAGAGAGAAACGCTGCTCCCTCACTGCATTCCTCCTCTTCCTTCTCTGTGCATTTCCTTGAGATAACTTTTTCAACCACTCCCTTTGTGAGAACCAAACCCTGGGATTTAACTGGGATTGGGATGCAGCATTGGGCAGGAGCAGCCTGGCATTACTAATGGTGTTGCTAAATGACCAAATCCTGGAAAAATGAGGAGAAATCCAGGAGGTGGGAGACTCAGCCCTGACCCGACCCTGCGGGTGTCAAAAATACGAATAACCCAACGGGTGGCCTCACTCCCTACCTGAAACCAGGTGTGACTTAGCCCACAGGCAGCCTGGAGCTGGGAAACTGCCCGATTTCCCCAAATCCCAAATGTTTTGGGCTGGGGGCAATACCAGCTCCCGGGCGGGTCGGGTACTCACTCAGCTCACAGGCAGGGACGGGTTTGGTGGGCATGGCTCCTGCAGCGCTCTGGGGATCCTGGCGCAGCGTCCCACTCGCTCCCGAGGGCTGAGCCCTCCCTTTATAAGGGGTGTCCCCTCCGTCCCGCCCTCCGCCCAGAGCAGAGGTCCCGAGGAACCTCCGAGGCACCTCAAAGGCTGCGGCATCTCCCAATCGTTAATTAAGTGGCCATTATCTCGCTTTGATGTGGCCCCACGGGCCGGGGCTGATGGAGCTCGGGCGGCTCCGCTGATCCGCGGGGCCGGACTCTGCTCGGGGAGCCCCGGTACGTGCGGCGGGGATCGTCCCGGGACATCGACCCCGCCTTATCGGCGATCCCGGGGATGGTGATAACCCCCTCTCCAGCGGGCTACCGACAAATAAACAGCTGAGTGAGCAACACCTGGGCACAGGTGAGGAGGGCGCCGGGCTGCGTGAGCGATGCCACGTCCCGGGGAGAACCCGTGGTCCGGCCGCAGGCAGGGAAAAGCATTGCCGAGGGTCCCCAGCACACGGAGGGGCTGGCTGAAATCTGTGAAGTGGCACCTGGACTGGGGAATTCCCGAGGAGCCCGAGGTGTTTCCGAGCAAAGCTCAGGGCAAGGCCTGTGGGTGTTTCCCGAAAATCCTTGGACAATATTTGTTCCGGCACCTGGAATGAGGAAAATAAACATGACCTACATAGGGCCTCGGGGCTGCTGGCACAACCGCTTCGGCTGCCCGGGGAACGGGAGGAGGGACAGACCGAGGGACAGACGGAGGGTCCTGCCCGGTGCCGCTGTCCCGGGAGGCACCGGGATGGGGCTCGGAGGGTCCCGGGCTCTCCGCCGCGGTGTTTGGCCTCTCGCATGGGCAGGGATAGCGCGGGGGCAGCGGCAGCTCCTGCACGGGCCCCGCAAGGGCTGCGATAGGGTTTAAACCCCGGTGAGGCGGGAGGCTCACTCGCCCGCGGTCACCGACCGCCCCAGCGCAGAACGGCAGCGACCGGGACGGGCAGCACGGACAGAGCCGTGCCTGCGGGGCCGGACAGCAGGGACAGAGCCGTGCCTCCCGGGCTGGACAGCAGGGACAGAGCCGTGCCTGCGGGGCCGGACAGCAGGGACAGAGCCGTGCCTCCCAGGCTGAGTAGCTGGGACAGAGCCGTGCCTGCGGGGCCGAAGGCGGGCGCCGGCCCGGTTGGGCTGGGGAGGGCCCGGTCCCGCCGGGAGGAACGGAAAGGAGAGGGCTCGGGCACCACCCGGAGCCCCCCAATAAGGGCACTTCCGGCGCGGCAGCCAATCAGCGCTCAGAGCCCCACGTGATCGCCGCCCTGTGACCCGCCAAGATGGCGCTGTCCAGGGCCGCGGCCCGTGGGGGGCTCTGGCGCCTCGGCCCCTCCGCGCTGAGCCCCCCTCGGGAGAGGATGCAGCCACAGCTCGCTCTGGGCTTGTCCAGGTGAGCGGGGACCCCCGCGGGGCAGCCATGCCGCGTGGTTCCGGCGGGGACATGCCCCTCTCAGGCAGACGCACTCCCGACGCAGCCCTGACAGCCCCAAACACGGACCGCAGCCCCCGCTAAATGCCGACCACCCCCCTCGCAAACACCGACTGCAGTCATGATCCCTCGCCAAATACCCTTCCCTTTACCCCCCCTCGTCCTCTCCGGCTACCCCCCGCTCCTGGCGGTGTCCTCCCACCCGTTCCCCAGCCCTCGGTACCTCCCCGTTATCTCGCAACTTTTCCATGACCGCGGGGCTGTTCCCTGCCCCGGTACCAACCCTTTCGCCCGTGCTCGAGCCCCGCAGTTCCCGGCACGGGAGTTCGGGAATCAGCCGGGGCCCCTCAATCCCCTCAGATCCTGATTCCCACCCCCAGCCCTGGCCCGGGAGGGATCCCAGCTGCCCCATTCCCCCTTTCTGGGAGCTTCAGACGTGGCCAGAGCTGACGCGGGGGGTTGGGGGCGCAGGTCCCAGGTGTGTTCCCAGCTGCGCAGGTCCCAGGTGCGTTCCCTCTCCTCCCGCGCCGCCTCCCGCGCCCTCGTGGCCGCCGTGGTCGCTGCAGCCCGGTGGGTCAACACCAGGTACGAGCAGTACCTGGAGAGGAGCTTCCCCAGGTTCTATATCCTGCACAGCACCTTCAAAACAGGTGAGTCCCGACGGGGAGGCTCCTAAAAATGGGTGCTGAAAGAGGGGACCCAACAGATGGGTCCAAAAAATGGGTCTGGAAGTAGGTGGGGTGTTCCAAAAAGGAGTATCCCAAGAGGTGGGTGTTGAGGGGGGACTCCAAACAACATCTGGGTCCCAAAATTTGTCCCGAAAGAGGTCCCAAACGGGGGGTTCCCAAATTGGTCCCAGAAGGGGGGTCTCAGCAGGTGGCTCTCGGAGTGAGGACACGTTTTGGAGTGGGGGCAGTGGCTGCACCACCTGTGCCCTGCCTGGGGGGTGGAATCAGTCCCTGAGGGAGCTCTGTCCCTCTCTGCAGGAATCCAGGCGCTCTTCCTGGAGGTGAAGGAGATCATGAGGATCAAATCCAAGATGTCCCAGCAGAGGCTGAGCACGCAGCAGCTGCCGTACCGCGAGATGGAGCGGCTGCGCCAGGTGTGCCAGGGGCTCCCAGCTCTGCCTCCCCACAGCCCTGGGAATGCTCCTTCCCTGCCCCTGGAGCAGGGCTGCAATTCCTCTGTGAACTCCTGTGCCCTGCTGGAGTTCTGGAAACTGAGGATTTGGGGGTTTGGTGTATACACGTGAGTTAAGATGGAGGATTTGTCTGAGTTCTTCTTCTTCACCACCTTCTTCCTTCTTCTTCGTGGGTTTGGGTGGTGTGGTGGTTTTGGGTTCTTTTTTCCTTTGCCAAGGTCAGGATGAACAACACGGGAAACAAAGATGCCGAGTTCAGACTTGGAATATTTATTATGTCTTTTCTATTTACAGTATTCACAGGCTCATGCACCATGAGCTCCAATTAGCAAGCCAGGGGAATGAGGTAAAATGGTGTCTTTCTTTCCAAGGTCTTTTAAGTGATAATTACTCAATATCAAGGTGACACCTCTATTGTTTACATTTTTGACCCTCTAATGACCACCCAAGGCCCACAATGTGGACCTTTTTCACCCAGTTACAGAAGACCACCCAAACCCATGAAGCAGAAGGAAGAAGGTAAAGATGAAGGACAAAGACAACACCCAAAATCCTCTGTCTTGACTTACGTGTATTATTATATACTAAAGCCTTAAATCTAAGTTTCTGGCATTCCAACTGGTGGTTTTCTGTAACTGGGTGAGAAATTGGTGAGAAAGGCTTTGGGTCGTCATTATTGGGTCAGAAATATAAATAATAGAGGTGTCACCTCGTTGTTGTGTAATTGGCACTTAAATAACCTTGGAAAGAGTCAGAGGAGCTCCATTTTACCTCTGTTTTCTAATTTGTTAGTCCCAGCTCAGGGCTGGTGAGTCTGTAAATAGATAAGAAATAATAAACAATAATAATAAACACCGAGTCCAAACACGAACTGCAGCTCCCGTGTGTTAATCCCGATCCTGGCAGGGAAAAAGGAGCCAGAACCATTCAATTCCCTGCCCAGGAACGGGGGTTGGGAGCTGCAGGCAGCTCGGGGGCGGGGAATTTTGGGGAGTTTGGTGTCAGGTGCTGACTCTGTTGCCTCCTGCTGGAGGCAGTTCCGCAGGGACGTGCTCAAGGCCATTCCCATCGGGATCATCGCCATCCCCCCCTTTGCCAACTTCCTGGTCATTGTCCTGATGTGAGTACCCCCAGCCTTGGGTCCCCCGAGTCCCAGATTCTGTGCAGTTGGGATTTTCAGAGGCAGGAATCTCTCACTCTAAGGACAAACAGTGCAGGATTAGGAATCCCAGCTCCTGGGACCAGTGTCCCAGAGAAATAATGGAATCGGTTAAAATAAACCACTAAAATAAATAATAATCATATTATCTAATACAAGAAGATACAATAATAATATTGATAAAATAATAATGCACAGCAATAAAAATAATAACATAGTAAAATAACAATAATAATAATGAAATTTAAACTCCTGGGATTTTGCAGTTCTGGTGTCCATCCCACCCTCTCCCCCTGCCCTCAGTTACTGTGAGCTCAGCCCTCAGGGGACCTGGGGAGTGTGCATCTGCTGAAGGGCAGATCCCCACAGAGGGCCTGGGCCAGGCTGGATCTGGGATGGAGGGCATGAGGCTGATGGGGTGAGGATTGATCAGGCCAGGTCCTGTCCTTGGCTCAGCGTGGCCCCATGGAGTGCTCCAGGCCAGGGACAGAGCAGCAGGAAAGGACCTGGGGGGGTGGATGTGAGCTCAGGTGGGCAAGGAGGCCACAGACACCTGGTTTGTGTCAGCCCCAGCGTGGCCACTGGGCCCAGGGCAGTGGCCAGCCCACTGTGCTGGGCATGGCTGAGGCCCCAGCCTGGATCCTGGGGTCAGGTTTGGGTCCCCAGTGCAGGACAGGGAAGGGCTGGAGCATGTCTGGAGCTGGGAATGGAGCTGGAGCACTGGGAGAGGCTGAGGGATCTGAGGGGGCTCAGCCTGGAGGAAAGGAGACTCCTTGGTCTCCACACCTGCCCAACAGGAGGGACAGCCAGGTGGGGGTCAGGCTCTGCTCCCAGGTGACAAGACCAGAGGAAACAGCCCTGAGGGGAGCTTTAGGTTGGATCTGAGGGAAACTTCCTCGTGGAAAAGGCAGTTCTGTCTCGGCACAGGCTGAGCAGCGCAGGGGGACTCCCCACCCCTGAGGGGATTTCGCACCTCTGTGGATGTGGCACTTGGGGACATTGTCAGTGGTGGCCTTGGCACCTGGTGACCACAGGCTTTTCCAACCTCAGTAATTCCCTGATCCCTCTGGGAACAAACACCAGCAGCTCCTGGGTTAAATTGTGCTGCCCCAGCCTTGGCCTTTTCCCACAGCCTGGGACCTGCCTGTCCTGCTGTTCCCTCCCTGAATCCCCCCTCTCCTGCCTTTCCCCAGGTATTTCTTCCCACGGCAGCTCCTGATCCGGCAGTTCTGGACTCCCAAGCAGCAGCTGGAGTTCCTGGATGCCTACGACTGCATCCGCAGGGGCTCGTACCCGGCCGTGCTGCGGAGCCTGGCGCTGGCAGCGCGGGCCCTGCCCGAGCCCCAGCCCCGGGAGCTCCTGCAGCAGCTCTGTGCCCAGGTCTGTGCCCCCAGCACCGCTCCCTCGGGGCTCTGGGAGGTGTTTGTCACCTGTCACACGTGTCTCACCTGTGCTCCTGGCGCTCTTGCAGGTGCAGGGAGGTGCCCGGCCCCACCTGGGCCAGCTCTTGGCTGTGAGGGGTTTGTTCTCTGGCTCTCTGCTGGCGCTGAACAGGCTCCAGGTGGATCATGTGGTGAGTTCGGCTCAGTCCAGGTGTTCACCCCACCCAGGAGTGTCCCAAAACCAGTCCAGGTGCAGATGAAAAGCTGCACAGATGCCCTGGGCTCATCCCCACGCTGTGGCAGCAGGTGAAAGGGTTAGACCCCACCTGCAGTGCTGCCTCCAACTCTGGGGCCTCCAACATTATAAAGATGTGGAGCTAGGAATGAATCCAGAGGAGGATTTGGGGAAGGAGTTCCTCCCTGTGAAGGTGGGAAGGCACTGGGAGGGATTTCCCCATCCCTGGGAGCGTTCAAGGCCAGGTTGGATGGGGCTTGGAGCCACGTGGGCAGGTGGAAGCACCTGAATGGGTCCCAGCTCTGTTCCAGGAGGGGTTGGACGTGTCACAGGTGCCCTGCTCCTCCTCCACAGAGAGCCCTGAGCCAGGTGCTGTTCCTGACCCCACACCTACCGGCCTTTTTCCTGCGGCACCGCCTGCGGAGCCACGTCCTGGAGATCCGGCACCTGGACCGTGCCCTGCTGCACCTGGGCCCGGGCCAGCTCTCTGAGGAGGAGCTCCGAGCGGTGAGGACACCTCAGCACACCTGTCCCAGGCTCGTGTCACCTCAGGTGTCACCAGCATGGCCTTGGGCCGCAGGGTTGTTCTCTTCTGGGAAAGTTTTTCCATGCTGGGATCACACCTGGGGTGTGAGGAACTGGGGAACAGTTCTCTTCCCCTCCTTGAGGGGATCCTTCTCTTCTCTTCCCCTCCTGGAGGGGGATCCTGGTGTTCCGTGTGCCCCTCCCTGACCGTGTCTGTGTCTCCCCAGGCCTGTTACCTGCGTGGGCTGAACTCCACTCACCTGGGCCAGGCCGAGTGCCAAGCGTGGCTGGAGCAGTGGCTCCGGCTCTCCTGTGAGCTCCAAGGTACCTCTGGGTGGGGGAGCACACCCCAAAGCCTTCTCTGGGCACTCCTGTGGAATTTTGGGGTGATGGGGGGGAACTTTGTCCCCATGTGGGCTCAGCCCCCACACCTGTGCAGAGCCTGTGCCCAGGTGTCCCCGTCCTGCAGACCTCTGGTGGCAGATTGCAGCCCTGAGGACAGGAAAACAGGAGTGGGGTGGAAATGTGGGACCAGGAGCCCAGTGCTCTCCCCGTGCCCATCCCAACCTTCCCAATCTGCCAAGTTCCTGTCTCAGTGCTGCCCAGAACCCCCCTGTGCCCACCACAGGCCTCCCAGTCCACCCAGGGCCCACCCTGTGCCCACCCCAATGTCCCCCAGCGCCTCTCCCAGTCTCCCCAGTTCACCCCAGTTCCTGTGCCAGTCTCTCACCCTGCTCCTGTGCTCTTGCAGCTTCTGAAGCCTCTCTGCTGGCCCACAGCATGGTCCTGCTGTCCCTCAACTACAGCCAGCCCCCAGAGTGACAGCCACGTGTCCCTGAGCCCGGCCTGGAGCCCTGATGGATCATGGAGTGGCAGCTGCGTGTCCCTCACCTCAGCCTTATGCCCTGACCTGGTGATTCCCAGCCTGGTGCTGCCAAAATTCCAGCGTTTGGCTGAGCTGGCTTTGGCTGTTCCCTTCCTTTGGAGCCCTCAGAGTGGCTGGTGTGAGGAGAGGTGGTTTCGCTGTTCCAGTAATTAACTGCACCTCGTTAATTATGGGAGAGAGCCAGCGGCTGGCTGACCTGGGGATGTTCCTGTGGGATCTGCTGGATGCTTCCCGTGGGATTTGGTGGCCATGACTCCTCGCTGGAGGGTTTTCCTCTGTTTCTTCTCTCTGCTGAACTGTCTTAAATGTCACAGCCCGCCCTCAGGGCTTGAGGAGCACCCTCAGAATTCCCCCCAGAGCCTCCCAGATCCTGTGGGTCCTTCCTGAGAGCCTTGTGGGGTTCTGGGCTTTGGAGGGGCTCAGCCCTGGGGGTGCCACTGCTCACTCCAGGGGTGGGAAGGGTCAAGGAGGGGCCCCCCAAATTCAGCCTCGTTGAAGCCCCTTACCCCTTTTCCCCCTCTGGATTTCCCACTCCAAGGACTTTGGGGGTTAAACTGCCCCACCCTGCACAAAGCAATTCCTGCTGGCAAAGTGGATTTACCCCCGAGTTGTTGGTTTATTAAAGCCCAAAGGAATTGGTGGCTCTGGTGTCTTTGGGGGGCTGCCCATGGTGGCTCTGTGTGCCCCCACGGGGGGACATGGGGACACCTGGAAAGTTTCCCCACCTTTTTACAGCATATTTGGAGTACAGAGGGGGGGTAGGAGCCCCCTTCCTCACCACTCACTGCTGATTGTTGTGGATTTTAGAGCCCTCCTTGAGGAATTCATCGCTGGGGGGTATTTAACCCCTTTTCAGCCACAACTCACATCTAAGTGCCATTTGTTTTCTTTTTCCACTTACGTGTTCCCCTTAAACACGGTGTTATTCAGGAAAAGGAGTGGGCATGGCTGGGAAAAAAAAATTCACGAGAAGCTTTGGCTTCATAAAATCTGGGAAAATAAAAATAAAAAATCCAGTGAGAGCTTGGAGGAATTTAAGGGGATGTCTGGATTTTGGGGGGCAGGGGGACTCAGAGCACCAGGATCAACCAGGACCTGGTGTTAGTGTGGAATAAGTCCAATAAAAACGATACTAAAATGCAAAGATGCCTTTGGGTTGCTGCAGTAACACTGAAATGTGGGTAAAAGTGGAATAAATTCTGGTAGTTTGGTCTTTTGGGGAAGCGCTGTCCCCAAAAGGACATGGCCCCACTCTGGGGGATCCATCTGGGGACAGATTTGGAGTCACCCCCTCAGGACACTGGGATGAGCAGGGGACCCGTGGGGGTGAAAAACACGGGAAAATAAGATTGTGACCCTCAGCCTGCGTCACCTCTGAGTCCCGTGTCACCCCTCAGCCCCCTGTCACCCCTCAGCCCTGTGTCACCTGTGAGCCCCATGTCACCCCTCAGCCCTGTGTGACCTCTGAGCCTTTGTCACCTCTCAGCCCTGTGTGACCTCTCGGATCTGTGTCACCCCTGAGCCCCATGTCACCTCTGAGCCCTGTGTCACCCCTCAGCCCTGTGTCATTCCTGAGCCCCATGTCACCCCTGAGCCCGCTGTCACCCCTGAGCCTTTGTCACCTCTCAGCCCTGTGTGACCTCTTGGATCAGTGTCACCCCTGAGCCCCGTGTCACCCCTCAGCTTTGTGCCACCCCTCAGCCCTGTGTGACCTCTCAGATCCGTGTCATCTCTGAACCCCTTGTCACTTCTTAGCCTGCGTCATCCCTCACTCTGTGTCCCCTCTGAGCCTGTGTCACCTCCGAGCTGTTGCCACCTCTCAGCCCTTGTCACCACATCCTGGGGCCACGCCGGCTGCGGTGGCGGGTGGCGGAAGGTGTCCTCCTTGTTCCTGCCGGTGAGAGGAGCGGGGCCGCGCTGTCCCCGGGCCGGTGGCGATGCTGCCGGGGTGGCGGTGGCGCCGGGCCGGTCCCGCCGTGTCCGTGCGGGCGCTCTACACTTACCGCTACCGGGCGGGGGACGGGCGGGACGTGGCCGTGACCGCGGGCGAGCGGCTGCTGCTGCTCCGCAGGGCCACCCCGGACTGGTGGCAGGTGCGGCGGCCCGGGGACCCTCCCTGGGCTCGGCCCTTCTTTGTCCCCGCCGCTTACGTGGCCGAGGAAGAGCCGGGGAACAGCGGGAGGCAGAGGCCGGGGACCCCCACGGGTGAGTGGGGCCGGGGAATGGGGTGGGGACACTGCGAGAACGGAGCTGTGGGGCTGAGGCGGCACTGGGGCTTCAGAGAGTGGGGCAGCGCTGGGGGTGCCGGGCTGGGGACACTTTGGGGCTGGGGACACCTTTGGGGGCTCCTTTGGGGGCACTTTGGGGCTGGGGACACCTTTGGGGACACCTTTGGGAGGACATTGGGGCTGGGGACACCTTTGGGGGCTCCTTTGGGGGCACACTGAGACTGGGGGCTCCTTTGGGGGGACACTGGGGCTGGGGACACCTTTGGGGGTACCTTTGGGGGCACCTTTGGGGGCACAGGGCTCGGAGGCGCCCGTGAGGAACGCTGGAGTGTCACGGGCTGGGGAGCCCGGGGACACACTGGTGGCACTGGGAGCACTGGGGGGCACTGGAGCTGCGGCCCGGGGCTCGGGGTGGGGGGTGTCTGCGCTCCCCACCCGCTGCACAGAGGATTATTTGGGGTGTTATTTGCACTTCCCTTTGGCCCCCAGGCCTGGGGGTGCCCCAGCGCTGCTCACGGGGGGTCCCGTGTGTGTGTCCCCCCCAGGTGCCGGTGGCCTCAGCACCAACCAGCCGGCGGACGGAGCCCCCCCTTCCCCCCAGCAGGACTCTGGGGTGAGTGGTGACCCCCCCGGACACCCCCGACCCCCGTATCCCCTCCCGCAGCCCCATTCCCCAACCCCCCTGACCTCAAACCTCAGCCCGCCCCCCCGCGCCCTGTCCCCATCGCCGGGATTTGGGGGGGCCGGGGACAGGGCAGGGGGGCGCTGGGGCATTGAGGGGGACATTGAGGGGTCAGGAGGGGCCTGGGGGGGCAGGGGGCCGTGGGGGATATAGGGCGGGGGCAGAGGGGGGCTGGGCACAGCGGGGACACGGGACACAGCAGGGACACGGGACACAGCAGGGACACGGGACACAGCAGGGACACAGCAGGGACACAGCAAGGACAGGGGACACAGCGGGGACAGGGGACACAGCGGGGACACGGGACACAGCAGGGACACAGCGGGGACAGGGGACACAGCAGGGACACAGCGGGGACACGGGACACAGCAGGGACACGGGACACAGCAGGGAAGAGGGGCACTGCCCGTGTCCCCCATCCAGTTCAGGTCCTGCCCCACCCCAGGTGCCCCCCACGGGACCCGCCAAGGAGGAGAAGCCGCGTCCGCGCCCCCCCGTGCCGACAGGGCCCCCCCTGGAGGTTTTGGGGTCCTGGGAGCGACACCGGGACCCCGAGAGCGGCCGCTGCTTCTTCTACAGCCCCGAGAGCGGCACCAGCTCCTGGAAACCGCCCCGGAGGCACCGGCCCCGGGGGGACACGGCGGCGGGGGGCCCCGAAAACGGGTGGGTACCGGAGCTGGGGGTACCCGGGGGTGGGCACGGGGGGGTCAGGCTGCCCCAGGGAGGTCCGCACCCCCAGCCCAGATCCCAGCCTCGCGTCTCCTTCGCCTCCTCCTTGCCCCCGTTGTGCCCCCCCTTGTCCCCCAGTGTCCCCTGTCCTGCCCTGACGTTCCCCCAATCGCCCCCCACTCCTCCATCCTCCCCATTTATCCCTCCCAGTGTCTTCTGTCCCCATCCTGACTGCGGGGTGACCTGGGGGTGGCTAAGGGGGGCTATGGGGAGGGTCCCCCACACTGTCCCTGCCCCCCCAGCAGGTGACCCACGGCCGGATCCTCCCCCAGCAGCGCCCCGAGCCGCCCCCGCCCGTGAGTGGGGATGCTGCGGCAGCCGGGGGGGCTCGGGGGGCTCGGGGGTTCGCTGCTGACCCCTCCCATGGGTGCTGCACAGGAGCGGGGTCACCCAGGAGGGGCTGGGGGTGGGTGTTCTCCAGGCCTGGGGACTCGGGGAGGGGCTCTTCTTCAGGGGCTGTGCCTGGCTGGGGTCTCCGGGGGGGTTTGGGGGTCCCTGTGGGAGTGGGGGGCACAGGGGGTGACTCTGAGGCTCTGGGAGTGGGGAGCGGGGGGAGGGGGCTGTGAGGGAGTTTGGGAGGGATTTGGGGGGCTGTGGAGGGGTTGGGGGGGCTGTGGAGGGATTTGGGGGGCTGTGGAGGGATTGGGGGGACTGTAGAGGGATTGGGGAGATTGTGGAGGATTTTGGGGTGCTGTGAAGGGATTTGGGAGGACTGTGGAGGAGTTTGGGGTGCTGTGGAAGGAATAGGGCGAATTGAGGAGTTCGGGGTGCTGTGGAGGGATTTGGGGGGGCTGTGGAGGATTTTGGGGTGCTGTGGAGGGATTTGGGGGAATTGAGGAGTTCGGGGTGCTGTGGAGGGATTTGGGGGGGCTGTGGAGGATTTTGGGGTGCTGTGGAGGGATTTGGGGGGGCTGTGGAGGATTTTGGGGTGCTATGGAGGGATTTGGGGGGCTGTGGAGGGGTTGGGGGGATTGTGGAAGTGGAGGGGACAGCCACCCCTGACACCTGGTGCCCCACAGTGCCTGGGCTGCAGCTCCCCAAGAGCACGGTGGGGTTTGGGGGAGATTTTCTGGCCTGGGCCCTCAACTGCCTGGAGCTGGGACCACCTCCAGGTGAGTGAGCTGGGACCTCAGGCTGGGGAAATGGGGTGCCTCAAACCAGGGGCGGGGGGCTCTCCAGGACAGCCCAGGGTGCCCCTGACCACGCAGGGTCCCCAAAAGGGAACAGAAATCGCTCTTGGTGCCCGTCCCCGGGGGGCAGCTCAGACCCCCTTGGGTTAGGGGCACCCCCAAAGCCCCTCATTGCCCAGAAACTGGTCCCAGTGTCCTCCCCTGCCCTCGCACTGCCCTGTCACTGTCCTCCATCCCCTCCTGCATCCAGCCAGCCCCGTTTGTCCCCCACTTCTCCCCGTCCCAGTTTGCCCAGTGCCCCCCATCCCACTGTCCCTGTCCTGGGCTGACACTGGCTGGAGCACGGACCCACGAGAGCTGCTGGTCCCTCCCCTCTGGTGCTGGACAGAGCACTGAGAATTGAACAGAGGGATCCTGGGTTGAGATAAGGACCGGGAGAGATCACTCACTGTGCACGAGGCGTATTTTAAATCAGGATGAATAATGACTTTCTTTCCTCGGCTCAGCTCCAGAGCCCAGCTGAGGACTCCTGGTCTGGGCAGGGGTTCTCCTGGAATGCTGGAGCAGAACAAAGCCCCACCTGTGCCCCGGGTGGTGGCACATTTCCGACATCAGGAGTGCTGGAAAAAGCTTGTTCACCACATACGACACACTCACAATGCAGTTCTTCTACTCTAATTTTTTAATCTATCTCTTAAAAATTGTTAATTAAATAAATAAATAAAAAAAGCAAAAATGGCCAGGTATTTGTGGAGTTCTTTGACATCACTCCTCAAGCAAAAAACAGAACAGAAAGCAGCAAAAAGAAACCTCGTCCATAAACGCATCTACACCCACCCCCCAAAGCCCCTCGAAAATCCATCTAATCTAATTTTATCTAATCCTATCTAATCTTATTTCATATAATATAATATAACAAAATATAACATAACATAATATAACATAACATAATATAATATAATATAATATAATATAATATAATATAATATAATATAATATGATGTAATATAATGTAATATAATGTAATATATAATCTACCATATATAATCTAAAAATATATCATCTATCAGTCATCTATCATTTATAATCTATCATCTATCATTTATAATCTATCAATCATATCAATCAATATCTGTCATTTATCATCTATGATCTATCAATCACCTATCATCTACCATCTGTCAATCATCTATTGATCATCTATTGATCCTCTACCGATCATCTACCGTCTATAATAAAGTCACAGTCCCGGGTGGAGCAGCTCCAGGGGCGGCTGGGGACAGCAGAGGGACAAAGGGACAATCCCGGCTCTCAGCACACGGAGCTCAGCCGGCCTCGTGTTGAGACGCTGCTGAGGATCCAGGCCTGGCTCGTGCCTCAGTTTCCCCCGGGGGAATTGCTGTGCTGGGAGCTGCCCTGGGCTGGGCTGGGCGGGTCCCCCCGGCCTCCAGGGCAGAAGCTCGGGCAGAGCCAAGCGGTGGCAAAAGGGGAGCTCTTCTCCACTTTGTTTGCTTTATTCTATCTCCTAAAAAACTGTCAATAAAATAAAATAAAACTTTGAAGTGGCCAAGTATCTGTGGAGTTCTTCAACGTCACTCCTGAAGCACAAAAAAAAAATAAAACAGAAAGTAGCAAAAAGAAAACTTGTCCATAAAATCATCTACACCCACCCCCAAAGCCCCTCCTAAATCCATCTCGATAAATATCATTGAATCTAATCTAACCTAATCTAATCTAATCTAATCCAGCCTAAACTCATTTTCTAGCTCTAACAGAGTTTTAAGGGGATCCAGAGAGTCCCAATCCATGAGATCCATGCTGCCCAAAGAGGCCTGGATGTTTCCAGCCCCCTGCCCCGCGGAGATGGAGCTGGGGAGGCTCCCTGGTATCTCCTCGTTCCAGGCAGCCTCCAGGAAAGCCGAGGCCCTCAGGGTTTCATCCGAGCCCGGCTTGGTGAGGCAGGGCTCGGGGAGGATTTCCTGCAGCTCTTGGGACCAGCCCAGGTGCTGCCCTTGTGCCTCTGCCGGGTTCAGGGGGAATGTTTCGGGCGAGGTGAAAGGTGGGAGCTCCAGATAGTCGAGAGCGCAGAAATCTCCGGGCTCCAGGGAGGAGCTGAGCAGATCTTCCCAGTCAGTGCTGACTTTCAGCTCGGTCAGCTCGTCCAGCTCCTTCGGGCTGCCCTGGGCACAGCTGGGCAGACAAGAGGCTTCGGCCGCCGGTGGTGTGGGGCACAGCTCCGGACACTGCTCCGGACACTGCTGCGGGTACTGCTGCGGGAATTGCTCCGGGTACTGCTGCGGGCACAGCTCCGGGAATTGCTCCGGGCACTGCTGCGGGCATTGTTGAGGGCACAGCTCCGGGAATTGCTCCGGGAATTGCTCCGGGAATTGTTGAGGGCACTGCTCCGGGAATTGCTCCGGGCACTGCTGCGGGTACTGCTGCGGGAATTGCTCCGGGTACTGCCCCAGGCACTGCTCCGGGCACTGCTGCCCCTCTCCGTTCCCCACGGCATTGCTGTTGTGGCCGCTCTCAAACTCCTCGAACTCTCGGAGCAGCCGCTGCAGCTCCGCGCCCACCTCGAAGTCGCCCTGGGCGCTGGGGGCCGGGCTGCGGGCACGCCGGGCTGTCTGCTGGCCTCTCCTGCCCGACACAGGCGGGATTTGCTCGGGGAGGCTCCTGCGCCCCTCGAAGGGGCTGTTCTTGAGCCACTCGGCGTATTGAGGGTGAAGCTTCCAAAAGGCGCCTCTGCCCGGCTCCCCCTTCTCGCGGGGCACCTTGACGAAGCGCTTGTTGATGCACAGGTTGTGGCGGATGGAGCTCTGGATGCAAAAGAGAGCAAACCCCAGGGCTGAAGTCCTGCCAGTGGCCCCCTGCCTCGAGGGCTGGGAGCTGAGCAAAGAGCCCTGGGCACCTCCAAACCTCCTCCTACCTGCCAGCTGGGATGAGCGCGGCGGAAATAGCTGAAGTTGTCCCTGATCCACTTGCAGATGGCTGCCAGGGTGAGCTTGGGCTTGTCGCTGGCTTCCATGGCCATGCAGATGAGGGTGGCGTAGGAGTAGGGTGGCCTGACGTGCGGGTTGGTGCTGTAGTCGATGTCCCCCGGGGACAGAGGGGACCAGGGCACGGCCTGGCCCGGGGACACGGGCACCGCGCCCTTGCAGGCAGCAGAGGAGGAGGAGGAGGAGGAGGAGGACGCGGGCGTGCTGCGAAAGTCGATGTAGTGGCAGACCTCCTCAGAGGTCAGAGGAAAGCCCGGGCACTGGAAATCCACCAGGCTCACCAGATTCTCCCAGATGCTGCAGCGATCATCGGGATCCTGGGGGATGGGCTCCAAGCCGATGTGGGCGCCCGTGAGGTCGGCCAGCCACAGCAGGTTGGGCTCGGCAGAGTGCTGCTCCTGCTCGCTGGAGCTCGATTGTGGCTCAGCTGCGAGCTCGGGGCTGGGGCACACCATGGCCTCGGCGCCGGGCAGGGCTCGCGTCAGGCGATGCACGGGGCAGATGCTGCAGGGAGAAGAGGCAGAGGGTTGAGGTTCAGCGAGGAGCAGGCACTGCCCGGCACCCCGATAGGGCTGGGTGTTCCCGGGGCCGCTGGGGGAAACGCGTCCCCGGGGCGCGGGGCACGGGAACCGCAACGCCCGTCCCGGGGGGCTTCAGCAGCCCTCTGAGCCCCGGGGAACTTCCCTCGAAGGCCCGTGCCCCAGTGCCACCCAAAGCCACCCCCCACCAGTGCCCAGCGAGCTTTTGGCCACAGAAAGAACGATAGAAATCAACATTCCCCTCCCTGCTTTTAAACAACACAAATCCAGTCCTGCCATCCCACCAAGCAAAGTGGTTTCTCACACCTCCACCCCACAGAGCCGAAAATACTCGTCCATCCCCTGCCACCCCATCCTATCCCATCCCCGCCACCAACTCCCTTCGCTCTGATGCTGTTTTCCATTTCTCCCTTGTCCCCAAACCCAACCTGGAGCAGGGAGCGAGCCCAAGCACAGCGTCGCTCGGAGCGACCCGGCAGCTTCAGGCTTTGGGAAGCGCCGGGCAGGAGCTGCGGCGATGGATCCGGGCTTCAAAGGCGGAATAGCGGCGTGGCTTTTGGACCGGGAGAGAGAGGAACAGAGCGAGAAAGCGCGGCCGGAGCGCAGCAGCGGTGGCCGTGCGGGCTGGAGCGGCGGGAGCGCTGCGGAACCCACGGCTCGCGGGGGACGCGGCCGTTTGGAGCGGGGGGCTCGCGGGACGCTCCCACGAACGGGCATTTCCTCGCCCGGCCGCTTAACGGGCTCCTTTGGCGGCGCCCAGCCCCCGGCCGGCTCCGGCTGCCCGTCGGGGGCATCCCCCGGGAGCTTTCTCCGGCTCCTTTGGTCGCTGCCTGTCCGTGCCCCCTCAGCTCAGCCCCGCCCGCGCGGGTGTCGTGGGTCAGGAGAGGGAGCGTGGGTTTTTCAAGAGTAGGAGCGCACATGACACGAGAAACCAAAGACTTTTTCCCCCCCAAGTGGAAAAGAAGAAGGGGAAAAAGCGAGGCGGAGGTCCCGCCGCCCTCCGGGGTGCCCGGGGCAGGGATGGTGTCCAGGGGTCCCGGGGGACCCGGTGTGCCCAGAGCCGGGGCTGCAGCCAGTGCCAGCAGCCCCCAAGGCTGTGTCCTGCCCCCCGAGGCTGTATCCAGCCCCCCCAAGGCTGTGTCCTGCCCCCCTCCCCCCTCAATGCTGTGTCCTGCCCCCCCAAGTCTGTCTCCTGCCCCCTCAAGTCTGTGTCCTGCCCCCCAAAGCTGTGATCTGCCCCCCAAGGCTGTGTCCTGCCCCCCAAAGCTGTGATCTGCCCCCCAAGTCTGTGTCCTGTCCCCCAAGTCTGTGTCCTGCCCCCCAAGTCTGTGTCCTGCCCCCCAGGGCTGTGTCCTGCCCCCCAGGGCTGTGATCAGCCCCCCAGGGCTGTGACCTGCCCCCCGAGTCTGTGACCTGCCCCCCAGGGCTGTGACCTGCCCCCCAAGACTGTGATCAGCCCCCCAATGCTGTGTCCAGCCCCCCAAGAGCACCCTCAGCCCTCTGGCTGCTCCCCGTGCCCCCACCCCGATTCTGGCACCTGATGTATCCACAGCCCTGAGGGTAAAGCTGGGGGCGGGGGAAGAGCCCTGATTTAAAGCATCAGAGGGGTGTGCCCTTGTCGAAACCACAAGATCACAGCCCGAGGATCGTTAGAGAAATCCCCCACTGAGCCCTGAGCCGCCCCAGGGGGCTCCAGGAGCCTGCTGGTCCCGGCTCCACCGCTGCTTCTGTCCCCTCCTTCTGAGATGGGCTCCCTTTGGCCAAGAAACCACTTTTGGATGCTCACGGTGGGCGGTCGTGGTGAATTTCACGGCTTTTCCCAACAGGCGGCTCGATGAGCTGGAGCTGTGGAGCTGTTTGCAGTGCGGATACAGAAGCCAGGATCTTGAGCTTTATCCTCCTGTTACCTTTAGTGTGGTGCCGTCCCTGGTGCCGTCTGTGCACTCGATAATTTCTGATATTTCAGATATTTTGAGAGCTTGCTCTTCTCAAGGGGAACTTTTCAACAGTTTTTCTTTTTTTTTTTTTTTTTTTTTTTTTTTTTTCCAAAACAACCTCGTGTCAGCAATATTCCTTTCCCATAACAACAGCAGTTGTTGGCCATTTCTGTCACTCAGGGAGAGGTGTCAGTCCTCCGGACCAACAACGTGACTTTTAGCCCAGCGTGTTATAAAAGGGCTGAATGAATTGTAAATAAAACCTTCTGGTTTCTGCTGCCTCCCGCCTGGAGTCAAACATCTTTATTTCGTGTCCTGTCGCGACAGTCGTTCAGTCGGGATGAAGAACGGGGCTGAGAAGGAAAGTGCAGACACCAGGGCGGGGGGTGGGGCAGTGCCAGACTTCCATTTCTACCTCATGTCTGTGTGGATTTATGTATTTTAGTTTTTCTGAGGGTTCTGATTCAATCCTTACATTTCTGGGCACTCCCGGCCCTGTGTGGATTTGGCCCAGGGGAATTCATACTGCTCTCTTTGAGCCCTGAAGGCTCTCTTAATTGCTTCATTAATCGTTTGTTGAATGCATTGGAGCAATCAAGGCGTCATTATCAGCACAATTATTACGATGACTAATATGTATAGGCCCATTCTTAAAATCTCTTTCACCCACGACATTAAATTCCATCCGTCTAATAGACTATCTATCCAAACCCCATCGTCAATCCTAATTTTTGACACACCCTCCTTAAGTTGTGATATAGTGTTATGAATAGATTCTGGGTGATCCGATAAATTCATACAACGCATTCCTCCAAAACCTTCACGCCCGTGTCCACGGGCCAGTGAGAGAAATCATTAAATGCAGATTGAATTAAAGAAACACGATGACCCCAATTAATCTGATTTTTGTGCAGTTGGCGTTGGAGGCAGCAAGAACTCCCTCAGGTGACACTTTGGTGAGCTGTGGCTTTGCCCGATGTTTCCAACTTCTCATTCCCGGACTCGGCGGGAATGAAAAAGCTCCTCAGGGTTTCCTGTGTCCTCTTGAGTGCGGCACAAATAAGGGTTATACTCGGAAGGGGAAGATCAGCGCAATCTTTGTGTCCGGACCCAGTCGGTTTGAGAGCGGAGACGTTTTCCGTTTGGGCGCACACTTTGGGGTGATTCCGAGAGATTTGCTTCCTTTGCAAACGCACAGCGGCATCGTGTGGTTGTTTTAGGTCAGCTGCGTGCGTCCGTTCGTTTCTGTCCTCCCGCGGAACGCAGCTCCGTCATTTCCATCTGGAAACCACAGAGGAGACGAGGGTTGCTGAGTTCCACGTTCGCTTTGAGGGGTATCAACAACACCCTGAGCACCGGGGCTAAGAGTCTCCTCTCCTCTCCTCTCCTCTCCTCTCCTCTCCTCTCCTCTCCTCTCCTCTCCTCTCCTCTCCTCTCCTCTCCTCTCCTCTCCTCTCCTCTCCTCTCCTCTCCTCTCCTCTCCTCTCCTCTCCTCTCCTCTCCTCTCCTCTCCTCTCCTCTCCTCTCCTCTCCTCTCCTCTCCTCTCCTCTCCTCTCCTCTCCTCTCCTCTCCTCTCCCCCTACATCTTCTTTCTTTCTTTCTCTACACTCTTTCTTTCGGTCCTGCAGAGCTCCTGAACCCAAAGGAGCTGCATCGAGGGTAAATATTGGTCACAAAAGGCGCCCTCTCTGCCAGCTGCTGCGGTCTCCAAACGTGCCTCAAACCCTGTGAAAAGCACCTCCTCCCCCGGAGTGCTGCATTCCCAGCTCAGCCGCGTGTGCCATCCCCCGAGTCTTTCACTCTCGCAGAGTCCAGCTTCAAAACTTACCGTGCCCGTTGTTCCCGTCCCAAAAGTCCAAGGACAAAAAGGAAGCGCCGGGTTTCCCTTTGGCCTCGCAGCTCGGGAAGCGCAGGTCCGTGCGCTCCATCCCGGGTCCGCTCAGCCCCTTTCGGCCTCCCGGAGGGCAGAGAACGTTCCTCAGCTGGTCCCACAGAAAAGGGCTCCTGGAGAAAGAGCCCCTGCTGGAATTCCCTTTCCTTTTGCAGCCTGTAAACTGCGCAGCCGGCAAGGAGAGCATTCGGCTTCCCTCCCAGCTCGAGGCACCATCACGTTGGTTCAGCCTCCAGGAGCCAGGATCCACAAAGGAGCCCCCGCACTCGGTGCTGCCGCACAAACGGGGCCAGAAAAGCGCCTGGATTTTACCTGGGTACGGCCAGAACAACCACACGATGCCGCTGTGCTTTTGCAAAGGAAGCAAACACACCTCGCTCGTCTCGGAATCACCCAACGCGTGCGCCCGAGCTGAAAACGTCCCGCTCTCAAACCGGCTCCGGACACAAAGATTGCGCTGCTCTTCCCCTGCCGAGGAAAACCTCTCATTTGCGCCACGCTCAAGAGGACACACGAACCTCATTGGCACTAACGAGGTTTTTCATTCCCGTCGAGTCCGGCTGCGAAGTTGAAAACATCGGGCAAAACCGCAGCTCGCCAAAGTTTCAGCTGGGAGATCTGCTGCTGCCTCCGCAGTGGAGCACGCACGGCAAAGGAAAGGCAGGAGATGGTTTGGAATGGCAAAGAAATGCAATGTCGGGGAGGGAAAGGCGAGGCAAGGCTGGGGAGAGGACACGAGGCAGAGAGAATCACAGGAGGAGCAGGCAAGAGAAGGCAAAAAAAGGTGGGAAGTCAAAATGGTGCATGGGTGAGAAAGGCAACGCAGGGCAAGAGAGCTGAAGGAAAGACAAGGAGGGGAGAATAAAACCAGAGGGGGTTTGGCAAGGCCGGGCAAACCAAAGGAGGGGCAGGCGAAACAAGGCCAGGGAAGGGAGCAGTAGGTGGGGGGTGGATGTGAAAGGCAGTGGAGGGTTGGGCAGGGCAGAGGAGGGCATGGGGTGGGTTTGCCAGGCGAGGCAGGTACCAGCAGAGCCAGAGCTCCAGGGAGAGCAGGCGGGGCAGGGCAAGGCCGGCAAAAAGGCAGCGGGGAAATCGAGGTGGGTGAGCAAGGGGATGGAAAGGGAATATGGAGGGGTTGGTAATGCAATGCCCGGGGACAGCAGGCGAGACTAAGGAGGGGCAGAGCGAGGTTTTTCCATTGCCTTGCCTTGTGGGAGCTGCCAGTGGTCAGAACATGGATTCTCAGGCCCCAGGCAGTGGCTTGAAGCCTGTGGGAAAGACAAGTACAGAACTCTCTCTGTCTGGTCTGAGAAATCATAAGGAAGAACCCAAAACAATCCTTGTAGATACCCTCCTCCTGACTCCTGGTGTTTTTTCTAACTTGTTGTTTACTTGTAAGAAGATGCTCGAGAGATGTTGTTCTAAATGACCAATCCTATTGGTTATACCAAAACTCCTGTATAAAAGAGTCTGTCTCTCAATAAACTGGTGCAATAAGCCCTACAAAGCAACTGGACTTCACGTGTCATTATCTGAGCCATCCCAAATCGTGACGATATTGCCTTGGCCTTTTTACCCCTTCCCTGCCTCTTCCATGTCCATCCCCAACCTTACCTGGCCTGGGCTGGGCTGCCTCACTGCCTCACTGACCCCTCCATGTCATTCTCTTGCTCTTCCTACCACTTCTGTAGCTTGCATTGCCTTTCTCACCCATCCCTCACCTTGACTTCTCCATCCCTTTTTTCCCTGGACTTCCTTTCCCTTGCCTGATCCTCTTCTGATCCTCAGTGCCTTGCCTGCCCCTCTCGTGTGTTGCCTTGCCTTTCTCACCCAACATTTTAATACCTGGACATCCTTTCTGCTGCCTCACTGACACCTTCGTGTCCTTTACACCACTCCATTGCCTTCCTTGCCCTACTCACCCATCCTCCTCCTCAAACTCCCTGCCTCTTTGTTCCTGGCTTTTTTCTCCTTGCCTGTTTCCCCTGTGAGTGTGGTTTCCTTACCCACCTTTCCCTTGATTTGCCTCGCCTCTCCCACCCCATCCCAAATATTCTTGCCATTCCTGACCATCCCTTCCTGTGTTTATCTTCTTTTTTTTTATCTTCTTTCTTTAACTTCTTTTATCTTCTTTTCTCCTTCGTGCAGGAGCCAGGGTTAATACACGGGAGTCACAGGTTCATGTTCAGACACGGTGTTTATTATTTCTTATCCATATCACAGCCTCACAAGCCATGAGCTCTGACGAACAAGTTAGAAAATGAAGGTAAAATGGAGCGCCTCTAACTCTTTCCGAGGTTATTTAGGCCATAATCACCCAATAACGAGGTGACACCGACATTATTTATATTTCTGACACAATAATGACCACCCAAGGCCCGCAATGCTGACCTTTTCCACACAATTACCAAAAACCACCCAAACCCATGACAAAGACGGTTTGTTTGTTTTTTTGTACTACTATATTTGTATTTTTTAATATTCCTGGTAAAGCACTGTTAATTCCTATTCCCATACCTTTGCCTGAAAGTCCCTTAATTGCAAAATTATAATAATTGAGAGGGAGGGGGTTTACCTTCTCCATTCCAAGGGGAGCTCTAGCTTCTCCCTGGCAGAGATCTGTCTTTCCAAACCAAGACACAGGGGCAGCAGCTGGAGCTTGTGGAGAGAAGGGAGCTCCGATTTTCCTGGCAGGGCTGTCCCACGTGGAGGCAGTGAAAAAAGAGAGGGGAAATAACGGGGAAGAAACTTCTTTCCTGGGTCCAAAAACATTAGTTACCACGGCAACAGTGGCCAAAAAGGTATTGTGAGATTCTCCAACACACCGAGAGGAATAAAAGAGGTTTTCTGCCTCAGGCTGACTCGGCTTGGGGAACCTGCCCCAGGCAACTCTCTTGGCATCTGGGCAAGAACAAAAGGGAGAGCTGTGTGTGCCTGTTCCTGTCTTTTCAAGGGACTCCCCAAACCTCCTCCCTCTGCAAACCAGGGGGAAACACTCCAGCTCTGCGGAGTCCCAAAGGGACAGTGACACAAACGATTGAGATAGGAGAAATATGGAACACAACAGACATTTTCTGAGGCACCCAGGACAGGGAGTCAACGCTGGGGATGTGTGAGAAAGGCAGTCCAAGGTGAGGGAAGGGAAGCAGGGCAAGGAAAATCGAGGTTGGGCTTAAAAGGCAAGGCAAGGAGAGGCACAGGAGGAGCAGGCAAGGCAAGGCAGGCGTGCAAAGGGAGCGCCAGGATTTCCTCCCCATGGAAATCGTCCTTCCTCTGCAGCCAGGCCTCCGTGGCCAAAAGCGGGATCTCACCTCCTAAAACTGTGAATGTCCCAGGATTGCTCCCAGGCAATCTGGATGGCCTTGAACCCCCAGGGGCCACCTCTCACCTTCCTCAGAGGCAGTGGAGCTCCAGGTTTTCCTTCCTGTGGGAAGGAGCTGTGATTTGCAGCTGGGAGGAGAGCGGGATTCCGCCTCCTAAAAATTATGAGTATTTGAGGATTGTTATTGGATGAAATCTGCCAGGACCAATGGGTCTGGCTGGCCTTGGACTCCTGGGAGCCACCTCTCAGCTGTCCCCAAGACACTGGGTTGCCAGACTTTCCTTTCTGTGGAGTGAAGCCCTTCTTCACTCCCAAGTATCTGTAATAGTAGTAATCAGGATTCCGCATCCTAAACTGCAAATATTCGAGGATTGCTCCCAGAAAAAAGCTGCCAGGACCAATGGATCTGCCTGGCTGTGGCCTCCCAGGGGCCACCTCTCAGCTGCCCCAGAGACGCTGGCTGCTGGGCTTTCCTTCCTGTGGAAGAAAGGAATCTTGCCAGGCCAAGTTCCATCAGTCGAATGTGGAAATACGCCTCCTAGAGCTGCAGAGGTGTGAGGATTGTTCCCAAACAAAAGCTGCCAGGACTGCCAGGTCTGGCTGGCCTGAGACTCCCAGGGGCCACCTCTCAGCTCTTCCCAAGACCCTGGGGCACCAGGCTTTGCTTCCTGTGCAAAAGACCCATCCATCCTGTGGAGAAAAATGTGATTCCATCTCCTGAAACTGCGAATGTCCAGGGATTGCCCTCAGGTGAAAGCGGCCAGACCCCACAGCTGGCTTGCCCTGCCCTCCCGGGGACCTCACCTCATCTGCCCATGGGACGCTGGGGTGCTGTGCTTTCCCTCCTCTGAAGAGAAGTCATTGTTTGTAGCCCAGTACCCCCAGTCTGTTGGAACCCTGGCAGCAGAGTTTGGGGCTTTCTCTTCTAACAGCCATTGACCCTCACGCGAGAAATACATTTGACCTGAGGCCTTGGAGAAGGTTTCCAAAATTGAGTGATAGCACTGGGGTAGTGGGGGTGTGGTTTGAACAGAATTGTGTCATATCACGTGGTGAAAAACTTAAAGAGTTTAAGACTTTAGACTATAGTAATAGATATAAGGCAAGATTTAGGGTGCAGACTAAGTTCTTCTTCTTTCACCTTCTTCTTCCTGGGTTTGGGTGGTGTGTTGCAATTGGGTGAGAAAGTCTGGATTGCAGACCACGGGTGTTTGGTTATTGGGTTAAAAGTATAAATAATATAGGTGTCATCTCGTTATTAGATAATTTATGCTTAAAACACCTTGGGAAGATGTTTCAGCCATTTTTACCTGTGTCAGCTGGAGCTCACAACTTGTGAGACTGTGCTATAGATCAGAATTTATAAACATCCGAGTCTCCAAACACAAAAAGTGCATCTCCTGAGGATCAATCCCAGCTCTAAGAGAAGAAAAAAAGGTAACAAACCACAGCAGTCAAAAGCTGAATTTTGACTCCACAAACTGGGAAGAGCTGATGACTGCTCTCAGGTGAGAGATGATGGGTCTGACTGGCGTTGGCCTCCCAGGGTTCCTCTCCTGTGCCCCCAGGACACTGAGGCTTTGGGCGTTTCTTCCTGTGGAGAAGAGGAATCCTTTGCTGCCAGGCACCTGGGGCTGAATGTGGGATTCTGGCTCCTAAAACTGGGAATGTCCAAGGATTGCTCCCAGATGAACGGTGCCAGGACCAAGAGCTCTGCCTGGCCTTGGCCTCCTGGTGATTAGGGTTAGGGTTATGATTTAGGGTTCAGTATTTGGTTAAGGTTATGGTTAGGGGCTGGGTTTGCTTCTGATTTGGGCTTTTGTTTCAGCTTTAGTGTTATAGATTTGGCTTTGGATTAGGGCTCAGGTTTAAGGGTTTGGTTAGGATTATCCTTTGCATTGTCTTAGGATTATATTTTGGGTTTAGACTTAGAGGGTTTTTTTGGAGTAGGGTTTTTTTTTAGCTTTGGAGTTATGTTTTGGGGTTAGGTTTCTGCTTAAAGGTTAGTGTTGGGTTAAAATTAGAGTTTTAGGGTTTGGGTGTTAGTGTTAGGGCATTAGGGTCCTGTTTTTGGCAGCTTTTGTATCAGAGCAATCCTTGGATGTACTGAGTTTCGGAGCTGATATTTAAATTTCAGCCCTGAGCCCCTCTAGGAGAATTACTGATCTTTTCCATATAATGAAAGCACACAGCCCCAGTGTTTCGGGGGCAGATTAGGGGCTGCCTTTTGTGTGTAACAACCAGCAAAACCTTTCCATGCTGCCACGAACCCTGGCACCCACCTGAGCACCCATTCCAGCACCCAGCCCTGTCTTTACATAACTGTCTCAGAGCCTCCTGATTTTTCCAGGCGGCAGATTACGGCACATGGCTCCCAGGATGACTCCTTAAGCCCTAAATCTGCTCCCTGTCCTTCCCTAAGGTGAGGCAGAGCAGGAGGGTGGCAGGAGGTGTCACACCAGGGTGACCCCGTGATCACTGTGCCACGTCTGGGATCTGGACCTTCTGCATCAGGATTGTGACATTCAGCATCAGGATTTGGACCTTCAGCACCAGGATCTTCGTATTCAGCAGCAGGATTCTCAGCTTGTGCTTCCCAGCACAGAGGGAACAGCTGGGATCCTTCATCTGATCCGTATTTTCACGTTCAAGGATGCAGCAAAGTGTCCTTTGGGACTGCTGAAAATGGGGAACAGCCTCCCACGATTCGCCTTGACACCAAATTCCTGCCTTTTTGGCAAGAAAATAGCTGATCCAGGGATGAGAAATGCCCTTTGGCAGCTCTCACAGTCCAGATGGCCCTTGAACTTCAGGAAACACATAAAAACCTACCAACGACATACAGACAACAGCAACAACAACAACAAAAAAACCTTTAAAGCTGAAGATGAAACAACAGTCAGGCTTCACGTGTAATTTGGGAAACAATTTTTGCAGCTCCTGGGCTAAGGCTGCCCTTAGAGCTTTGGAATTCATTCCCAGTTAACGAGGCATGGAAACTCCAAGGGACCTTCAAGGGGAAATCACAGAGTTTGTTGAACACTCGTGCGCAGTTCAGGTGTCCAAAGCCTTGACTGGAGCAGCAGCTTCCCAGAATTACCTCCTCAGACAATTCACCTGCATAGAAAGTCAGGTGGAAGGAGTTTTTGGGGTTTCAGCTGTGGGACTGCTCAGGCAGCACTGGCACACCAAAGAGAGACAGGTATAAAAATACAGCCCAGGGCTCCCAGCAGCTCCTCGGCTAAAGACACTAAATCCTGTCCTGATCCTGCTCAGCGTGGATGCAGCCATTTAAAGCAACAGTTTAATTTAAGATCTCTTGGGGAGCTGAGCCCAAGTCAACGTGCGGGTTGTCACAGCTTTGGTGCCAAAAGGACACCTCAGGCACAGAGCACAAACCTCTTTTTCCCTGCAGAGGGACATCCCATGGTTGCTTGGTGACTTTTCCCTCCTGGTTGTGGCCGGGATGCTGCCCAGCTGAAGAGGGACCCACGGGGAAGATCTGAGCAGCCCCAGGGAAGATCAAGGTGAGAGGACCATCCCCCATCCCCAAAACCTGCTTGGGAATACCTGAGGGGTGGGAAACTTCAGTGGAATTTCCTAATTTAATGAAACTAGGCTCTTCTAGTCTCGTGGCATCCATCAATTAATTGTTGGCTTCTGCTTAGAAGCCGAGGGGTTTAATCCCTGCTGTTCCAGGGCTGTCCTGTGTCCTGGGGGAGCCAGGAGCTGCTCCCAGCTGCTGCTCCACTGGGAAAAGTCTTTGCATCTTTTGGGATGTGGCTGGGGTGAATGGGGAGGGCGGCTGGGAAGAGCTCAGACGCCGTGTCTGGCATTGAGGGGCTGGATGTGTCCTTCCTCCTGGCTGCTCCACACAGCAGCCCAGCTGTTCAGTTCCCTGCTGCACCTCTGCAGCCCTGGAGCCATTCCCAGCCCCTCTCCAACTCCCAAAGTGTCCCTCTTGTTTTTCCCACTCGCTGCTGCCCCTCTTGGGGTGTCACAGCTCCCAGACACCCCCAGGTGAGCGTTTGCAGGGAGACGGAGCCTGGATTGCTGGGCTGTGCTGGAGGCTGGGATCAGGGAGGCTGCAGCCCACAGGGTTCCCACGCCCGCTCTGTGTCTGCACAGGGCCAGTGACAGTCCCCAGTGCCCCCGGGAGAGGCTCCTGGCCCCAGGCGGGGCACGGGGCCAAGCTGGGCTGGCTCCCCCCGCCCAGGCCGGATGACAGATGCCTGCAGTGGAGGAGAACATGCTGCAGCTCCCACTTCCAGCCTGGATGCCTCCGACCCGGAGCTGCACTATGAGGAGGAGGAGGAGGAAGAGGATGCGTCGTCAGGATCCTCGGAGCCCTCGGACACCAGCAGCATCTTCTCAGACGACTCTGTCTACCCTTGCTATGAGGTGTCCCCAGAGGCTGACGGCGCTGGGTTCCTCAGCCTCTACCAGTGCTGTGCCAGGAATGATGCCAAGCTGGTGTGGGAGAGGCTGGAGCGTGGGGTGACCCGCAGTGAGGCCACAGAGCTGGACATCAACGGGAGGGTGAGTGGCTGGGGTGGGTGGGGCGTGCACCTTGCAGAGCAGAAAGAGGATTTTCCAGGAACAGGCAAATCCTGAAGGCTGGTGGTTGCTAAAGCAGGTGGGGCGAGAGGGAGAGGCCTGGGTGGGATGGGTCTCCTGGGATTGATCCAATCCTTGGACCTTGTCCTGCCCTCCTGTCCTGCTCCTGCCTGGTTTGGTTGTGGGGACAATCCAGAAGGGCCATGGGAGCCCCGTGGTGGGAATATGGTGTGCAGCTGGTGCTGAGTGTTGTTCCCTCTCCAGAACGGGCTGATGGTCGCCTGCTCCAAGGGCTTTGTGGACATCGTGCCACTGCTGCAGAAGTGTCCCTACATCAACGTCAACCAGCAGGACAACGATGGGAACACGGCCCTCATGATGGCTGCCCAGGCAGGTCAGCACTGTGCCTGGCCTTGGCACCCTCGAGAAGGGATGTGACCCCCTGTGCTTCCCCCCAAAACCCTAAAACGGCCTGCTGTGAAAGCCGTGCTCCCGAGGGATGTGGGACATCAGCTACACTCATGGTTCACCTCAGCACTGCTTTAGAAGTGCTGTGAAATGGGGGTTCCTGCAGCAGGATCCCTGCAGCGGTGCTCTCTCTCACGTGCTGTGTCAAGTGGCAGAGCTGAGCTGGAGCTGCCCCATGTGCTCCAGGGAAGCTCCAGGCGTGGCAGGAGGCTCTGAGCTCCATGTAGGGCCCAAACCTCCAGCCTGGTTCCCTCCCCACCATTTACCAGGAGGGGAAGGAGGAGGGTCCCAAAGTGGGGATCGCCCATGTTTCCCATTGTATCCTTGCTAGAATCATGATTTTATGGGGATTTTTTGCATTTTTTGCACTCTTTCCTGTGTTCTCCACCAAAGCAACTGGTTCGTCAGTGCTGTTCCCTCCGCGACCAAACCACAACAGACCCAAACCCTTTCCATCCTGATCCCTTCAAGCTTCTGCATCTGCATCCTCACGGAATGCAGCCACTAAATCCTTTGTCCAACAGGCCCCAGCCACCGCCGCTGTTAACGGTGGGAGCTCTAACGCAGCTTCTCTCTGGCTGTTAAGGACACATCACCATCGTCAACTACCTCCTCAACTATTTCCCTGCCCTGGAGGTGGACCAGCGAGACCCCCGGGGGCTGACGGCGCTGATGAAGGCGGCGGTGCAGGGGCAGCAGGATTGTGTCACCGCCCTGCTCCTGGCGGGTGAGCGTCTCCCCGGGGACTCTCCGGGGTTCCTGGTGGCACTGGGGGGGGATTTGAATTCCCACTGGGTTCCTGCTGCTCAGGGGGAATTTGAATTTCTCAAAAGAGGCTGATGTGTTCAGCTCCGCGAGGGTTCAGTACCTCTGAGGGTGTCGCAGAAAATGGCTTCAATGACTGGGCGAGACGGCACGGCTGAGTGTGTCGTGAAAAAGCAAAAAGGTTTTAATAGCAGAAGAAAGTAATTAGAATACAAAAGAACAAAGCTGAACACAGTTTAGGGACTGGTTTCACACACCTGCTACAACACCCCAAAAATGCACTCAGAAGCCTCGTGCTCTTCCTTAAGTATTGACCGATTTGGGTGGGGTTTTTTGGCAAACAGCCCAATAGAGAACAGCAATCTTTCTGAGGAACAGGTAAAGAGACCTGTCAGTGTTTTTGTCTTGATACTGAGCCAATTATTGCTAGGAGAGTAAAGAAGCTTCTAGTTTTCTTCCCTTAAAAGGTCTTGGGGTTTTAAACCTTTCCCTGTCTGGAAACACCTGCTCAGGTGCTTTACTGCAGATGGCGTGGTGACGACGCCTTGGCTCCCTGGAACAGAGGCTAGACAAGGTTAAGAGAATGAAGTGGGTATTTATTAAAGGCCTTCCACAGAGGCGTCTTGGGCAGTCAGAAGCCTTGGGCAGCCTCCCAGAGGCTACACCCAAGATGGACGATGGTCATGAGTTTTTCAGACAGAAATAAGTTTGGTTCATTTACCAATCAGGGGTTAATCCTCTAATACAGCTCCAGGTAATGAAGTCATATTCCCCCATTCCACTTTTGTTCACACTTTCCAGGGCCTGAGGCCGTAGGGTGTCCTTGAATTTCAGGCCTAGAGGAGCTGTTTCGTGTGACCAAAATGTGAAGACAGCAGCTGACACTTTATATAGAGTTTGGAGTTATGCACTAATGCAGCTCAGGATTTGAAAAACATAAAAGCTCAAATCCTAAAGCATCATGATGCTCTCCGCTGTCTCCAGGAGCTGACCTGCAGGCAGTGGATGCCGTGAAGGGGAAGACAGCCAGGGAATGGGCCAACTTCACCGGCCGCTTCGAGACCACGGTGCGCATCCGGACCCTCCTGCGCCGCCCGCGCGCCGAGCAGTTTGGGGCCCAGTACCAGCCCGAGTGGCCGGCGCTGGCCCAGCTGGTGGCCAAGGCCCTGAGCCCCAAATCCAGGACCAAGAGGCTGTCGGAGAAGATCCGATCCATTTTCACTTTCAACATCCCCCGCAACCCCGAGGAGGACGGCGTGATGGACCACATGGTGAGGATGACCACGTCCCTGGCCAGCCCTTTCGTGGCCACCGCTTGCCAAACCATCTGCCCCGACAGCCCGCCCGAGGTGGGCAAACGCCGGCTCTCGGTGCCGGAGATCCTCGGGCAGCACGTGCCGGACCCTGACGAGGAGTCAGAAACGTCCTCACGCCCCAGCACCGGGGGATCATCCTGCAATGGCCAGGTCGTGGCCGAGGTCCGGCTGCCGCCGCCGCGGCCGCCGCCCAGCCGCCTCCTGAGCTTCCTGCCGCTGTGGCTGCGGCGGGGGAACAGCATCTTCCCCGGGGAGCCCGTCCCTAAAATCAAAGTGAGCAAAGCCTCCGGCTCGTCCGCCGGAGAGAGGAAGCCACGCGTGAAGGACAAGCACCTGCTGCAGCCGCCTCAGTGGAGGTACAAGGTGCTGAAGGAGGAGAAGAAAGCGGCCGAGGCGGCCAAGACGGGGGAGAAGGAGAAGAAGAAGAAGAAGAAAAAGAAAAAGAAAGGCTAGGGCAGGATGTGTCGGGGTGGGGACGAGGTTCTTGCTGTCCCCTGGGATCCGTTGGTTTTTCTGGCACGGGGGAGGTTTTGTTCCCGGAGGATGGGAATGTCCAAGGGAGGAGGATGATGTGGGTGTACACACCCAGCTGAAACAGCCCCGAGGGTTCACAGGCCCCTGCCTGGCCTCTTGTCCTCTCCACCCCACGGGTGGCCACCCGAGTGTGGTACATGTTGTGCTGGGCACTGATGTCCTGAGACTCTGGACCGAGCTCCAGGAACGCCAGGGAGCAGGACTATGGCAAAAATCCTTCCTATGTTTTTTCCTCTTTTTTTTTTTTTTCCTCTTTGATCTTCCCGAGCTCCCGATTCCACAGCGCGCGTTGGAATGTGGCTGTGCACGTTAAAATGGAAGTGGTTGCCATGTTAACAGGATTGATTCCATGAATAAAGCTCAGGGTTGCTGTGGGGCTGGGCAGGAATTCTCCCCCTTTGCTGCCAGCGTCCCCTGTCACATCCTCGGTGCCATTCCCCACTCCTGTGTGTTCCTGTGTGCTGGATGGACACACCAAGGCTCAGCACTCATAGGCTCCATCCCCAGCTCCATCCCCAGAGCCATCCCCAGAGCTCCAAGGCTGCCAGTGCTGCAGCAGCAGGGTGCTGATGTTCCCATGTCTCAAGGTCCCCTTAAACCCAGCTCCATGCCAGGGTGTGGGCAGGTGAGGCTGGGGTGCTGGCTGCTGCAGCGTGGGCAGAGTTTGACTCCAGGAGGGCGATGGGCTGTGTCACAGCGCTCAGAGCAAGAGTTACCCAGGTCATAAATCATTCTCGGCCAGATGTGGAGCCCTCACCCTGCACCACTCCCTTTTTAGGAGGACAGGAGCCCACACTGCCCTCTTTGAGGCTGCAGCTCTGCGCTTTGTGGGGCGCTGGGGGCTTTGGGAAACATTCCCGTGGGGAAGGAGCCGCAGCCTCCCCGTCTGTTCCCCTCCATCCCTTGGCTCGCTCGGGCTCCCGGCATGTGGCTGCCCTCCTTCGCCAGCTCCCTGCCGCTCGCAGATGAGCCGGGGGCGGGCGGCACATGGAGCAGCCCTGGCATGAGCCGTGCCAGCCTGGCCCCTGCCCCGCAGGGGGAACGGAGAGACGGGCTCCCACCGGCCCCTCCTCGCCCCCTGCCACCGCGGGATGGCTCAGTGAGACCCCGAGGGACGGCTGCGTGCGCCTGGGGAGGGTCCGGCTGTGGTCCAGGGATGCCCCTTCCCTTCTGCAGGATGAAATCACAGCGATGAGCGCCGCGGTGATGAAGGAAAGTCTCGCTTTGGCCTCAGAGGGTGACGGGAGGCTGAAGCAAGGCTGGCACGGCGCTGTTGGGTGGTGCCCAGCCCCGCTGATTCACCCCGTGTGCCCCAGACAAGGCCTGGAAGAGGGGCAGGAGCCCGCGCTGGGTTTGATTTGCCCACTCATACCTCCACAGATAGTCCCACCCTGGAGGAATTCACTTTGCCACAGTGACAGTGCCAGAGCTGCAGCTGAGCCCAGGGCTCCCACCCACCTCTGCCCTTCGAGTCTCCCAGGATTAGGATTTAGGAACTTTTAGAAGTTTTTAAGTAGCGTTTAACCCCCTCTGTGATAATTATGATTTAAAAAGGAAGGTGAGCTGTTTGAAAAATGGAGTTGCAGGGATCAAAGCAGCCAGCAGCAGCCCTGGCTGGAGAGCTGGCCTCTCCCCTGCCCGGAATAACTCCTGCCCGCCGCCGTCAAAGCAGGATGCCCTGCGTCTGCTCCCATGGAAGGGGATGCAAGAAGCATCCAGGAATAACCCCGGGAGGGGCCAATCCGGGCGGATCGCTGAGACCCGCCCGCCGGAGCAAAGATGGTCACGGAGATAAGACGTCTGCAGGCATCGGCTTCCTCCCGGGCAGCTGCTATCAGATGGAAACTGCCCGTTTCCCCCGCGCCGCTTGGGCAAAGCTCCGGGACCCGCACGGGCAAAGTCACATGTGAAGGTCCTTCGTGTTTTATCCTGGTTTTGTGCTTTTGTTTGTTTCGACTTCCTAGATCACGGCTGATAGCGGGGCGAGACTCAAAGCTCCGCCGCCGCGGTGCCCCGGCGCTGGGAGGGTGATGCACTTGGGGCTGGTGATGCAATGGCAGCGGGGAGGTGAACCAGGCCCTGATACCTCCTTGGGCAAGAGGCTGCAATTCGGGAGAGGGTCACCGTGCCAGGGAAACAGCTGGCAGAAAGGCAGAGATGGGGATGGGGTTTGGTGAATCCGGCCCTGCCACCTGGTTAGGAAAGGGGCTGTGATGTGGGAGTGGGTCAGTGTGCCAGGGAAGAAAGGCAAAGATGGGGCTTGGGATGGTTCTGGAGGGAAAACTGGGGGGCAGGAGAAGGGAGAAGCAGCTGAGGTTGGGGTGGCCCAAAGAACAGCCCTGAAAGTGGCAAAACGGGAAGCGGCGCTTCCGCTGCCCACGGTCCCGTGTGCTCTGGTGGAGAGGGAAGTGCCCGGCCCCTGGCGTGGGAATGGCCCTGCCGGCGGTGTCCCAGTGCCTGCCACCACGGCGTGCTGTGGGGACAGTGGGGATGTGCCAGCACGAGGCTCTGAGTGAAGCCCCTTGGCCACTGTGCCCTGCTCTGTGCCCACAGCCAGGGCTCCACATCTCCGGTGGAGAGGCCATCACACCCCAGGGTGAAATCCTCTCCTGCCCTCCTGATGCCTTTTTGGGCTACCTAAAACCAGAGGCCAGACAAAGTTAAGGGAATAAAAAGCTGTTATATTTACTGAACGGCCTGCAGGTACGTTTCAGGCAGATGAAGCTTCCCCCAGGGGCTACACCCAAAAATGCACCAAACTTATAAAAGTATGAAAACTTGTCGTCCATTTTGTACCCAGATGTACCTGCAGGCCGTTCAGTAAATATAACAGCTTTTTATTCCCTAAATTTTGTCTGGCCTCTGGTTTTAGGTAGCCCAAAAAGGCATCACTTCAGCCCTGCACCCTGGAATTGCTGGGTCCAGCATGGAATAACCAGGGAGCCCCTTGGCTCTGCCACAGTGCTCCATCCCCGCGAGGGCTGGAGCAGGAGGGGTGGCCAAGCAGGTCAAGGTCATTCCCACAGCATCTCTCTAGAACATTCCCATCCCTGTCAAAGCAACCAGCTGCGCTGCTGCTGGAGACCTTGGGATGCTCAAGGTGAAGTGTGATGGCCGTGGCCGTACCATGGGATAGGGTTTGCCATGAAAGCTGGGAAACTGCGTGGGAAAGCACTCGGTGAAGGACGAGGAGGGAGTAACAAGCGAGGGAAAGCAACCAGGATGGAGCTGGGGCCCGGTGAGCGGGAGGAAGGGAGGCTGGTCGTGGCTGTGTGCTCAGCAATAGGAAATGCTTTATTAGCTGGGAGTGGTGGAGAGAAGCCAGGCAGGAAGAGGCAGTAATAAGAAACATTTTTTTGACTTCTCCCACATCCAGACCACAGAGCAGCTGCCAAACGGCTGCGTCGGACAACAGGGTCGCCAAGCCGAGCCCCACAGCCAGGCTGGGAAGGGTGACAGTCCCCAGCAGGACGGACACGGCCGTGGGAGCCCCCACGGGGACAGCATGGGTGGCAGGAGGGGAGCAGATCCATGAAGATCCTCGGAGTCGGGGCTCAGGGCACGGAGCAAAGCTGCCCCGGCTGAGCCAGGTCCAGGAGAGGAACTGGGGCTGGGAGAGCCCGGGAGGGCCGGGCGGTGCCGTGGGCTCCCGCAGGACCTCGATGCTGTAGGTGAGTGGGGAAGAGCCACGTGCTCGTGGGGTCTGGGGCTGCACCGAGCTCAGGGCTTCCCTCCTGATTAACTCCTGAAATCAGGGTTTGGCCTCATTTCCTTTGTGTTCCGTGGGACGCTGGTGTTGCCATCGGGGCTGGAGAGGCACAAATCAGGGCTCACATCAGTGTGGTGGTAGCAGGATCGGTCCCCAGGTCCTTGCTAAAGAGCTGAAATAATAAGTAACTTCAGCAGAAAGGCTGGAATCGACATGGGGAATTTGGGTGCATTTTGAAAAGACATGGGGAAAAGCAAGGAAAAAGTTGACAGCTCTGTTAGTGAGGGCTGCAGCAGGCAGTGGCTCCAACAGCACAGAATTTGCCACCTCAGTGCTCCCCTTCTGCACAGGCAGGTCTCTCAGAGGAGGGTGGGCGAGGAGGACCCAAATGGTCACTGAAGAGGCTCCATCTCCAAAAGCAAGCTGGGGAGAGCCCCACCAGGGAGCTCTTTCACAGTTGTGGCACTGGAGCCCTCTGTAAGGCCGGGGCAGCCCCACTGGCCCTGTCCCTCCTCTGCACAAGGAGCCACAGGTGAGGCCATCCCCGCACCAAGGTGAACCTGAGCAGGTTTTGCTGCTCTCCTTGTGTGGTGCCTGTTCACGGGGTGGAAACGCCCGTCGGTGAGAGGGGCTGGGCTGCTGGAGCCCTCTGGAGGGTGAATGGAGATCTGTGACCCACCTGCAGCTGCAGACAGGGAAAGGAAAACCTTCACCTGTGCCTGAAACCAGGCTGGAGCTTTGGGATCTGTGGCAAAGCTCCTGCCAGCTCTGCTCTGGTGTCCATCCAGTGCTTCACGCCTGCAGCTGGGACACTCCTGGCTGGCACCAGGGGCTCGGCTGTGTGGGACTCCCTGTGACAAGGCAGCACAGGGAACCGAGCCGTGAGCCACATCAGATGGCTAAACCCCCTGTCGGCAGCAGAAACCACAGGAGGAGGAAGAGCTGGGATTGAGGAGCTCGGCCAAGCTGCCCTGGTAAGAGCAGGGATCCCTGAACCATCCCACACATCCCGAGGGTTGTGCCTGGCCACCCTTCCCTGAACTCCTCTTGTCTCCACTCCATTTTCCTTTTTGCTTTTCTCTCCATGGGGGTGATGGGGAAATTCCCCTTCCCCGGGGTTTGTTCTCGCTCCAGACCCTCGAGCTGCAGCTGCCTCTTGCTCCCTGCCAGCACCCATGTCCCATCCCAGAGGTTTCCCTTGGGGTTTTTTTTACCTTCTCCAGATGCTACAAATCCCAAAGAATACCATATAGCACCCAGCCAGCCAGGGTAAGACGCTCTGGGTGTCAGGAGGACACATGAGCTGCAGCTCTGGGTGAGGAAGGAGGAAGGAAAGGACAGGGATGGGTATGCCAGGACTGGTTTGTGCCACCACTGAAAGAAGCTGGGATGTTTTTCCTGTGGGATGCCAGGAACAGCTCTGGATTAAGGTTTGCTCTGGGTAACAATGACAATCCACGGGATGTTTCATACACAGCAGAGTTTTGGGTGACGCCCTGCCTGCTTTGTAATTCATGGCAAATATCCTGCAGCTGTCTAATGGTTCAGGATTTTGTGGAAGTGGCTCCAAGGAGGGAATTCACCACCTGGGAGACTCAGCTTCCCTTCTAAAACATGCATCCTGGAGCTCTCAGGATTTCAAGAAATGTGGAGCTTGGCAGCATCCTGGCAGTCAGGAATCAGCAGCCCAGCTCCAGAGGGGGTTGAGTTTTAAAATAAAGCAGATCCCAGCTCGGGGGGAGTTGGGATTTTAAAACAAAGCTGATCCTGGTGCAGCCAAGGGCCGGATGGATCAGCCTGGCCTCACTCCTCACACCGGGCACCAAGGACAAGCCCCTGGCTCCCACCTTCCAGCCCCAGCACCCAGGATCTGCTTCCTCCCCTCGAGGAACAACCCAGTGAGTTATTTTGAGGAGGAAAAAGCCCGATTTCCAGCACGGCTGGGGTCAGCCACGTCCGCGTGCGCTCCCGAGGGCCGGGCTTGCGTGACTCCGCTTCCCCATCAAGGCCAGAATCTAAACAATCTTGATTCCTGTCCCAGCAGCCCTGGGCTGGGCTCTTCAATTGCAGGAAACGGAGCCTTTGGCATGTTTATGTCGGGAACACGAAGAATGAGCTGAGGAGGGGCCGGGGCCTGCGGCCGTGGAGCGAGGCGGGGGGCAGCAGGGGGATCGCCGTGTTTGCCTTGGCAGAAACCTCTCTTTTACAAGGAGAGAAAAAAAATAGAAAAAAAGGAAGATTAAAAATAGCCAAACTTCCCCCAAAGGCTCAGCAAGGAATTTTTGGCTGTCCCAGCACCTCTGTTTGTGTCATTGATAAGCTCCACACAAAACACCCCCAGGACTCAGCCCCAGCCCACGGGCAGCGGCAGCTCCGGTGCTCTTGGGGCTGAGTGTGCCGTGGGGGCTTTGGGCTCCATCCCACGGGTGGGGTCTTGCCAAACCTGGAATCTCCAGCAGCGTTGTGGCATCCTCAGGGCTGCTGAGCCCGTGGGGGCCGTGGTTTTACGGAGCAGGAGCCATGGGAGCAGCGGGAAATGCTGGTGTAGTGATCACCAGGGGAAAGGAAGGAGGTTGGGGCTGCATGGAAGTGGTGAGGGCCTGGTTCCTGTGCATTGCTGAGTGCTGGGGGGCTCGGTGGTACCCCATGCCATGGTAGGGAGGTCCCTCAAGCTTGGGAGGTCCCGGGATCTGATCTCAGGAAGGGCTGTACCCAGGATGTCCGGAGCCAAACTCCATTGGAAGCAGCACATCCTACCTCACTCTGCCTGTGCCTGCCCTCTGCAAGGCGCCCCTCTCCCTGCCCAAAGCCCCCATGGTTGGTGACGAGCCCCCGGGGGTGCAGGGGCTGCTCTCACCGCCCTGCTCTCCACAGGACGATGCCGTGTGGAGCCGGTGGTCGCGTGGTGCTGGCGCTGATGACCCTGGTGTCCCTCAGCTTCGCAGCCGGTGAGTGCCAACGCAGCGGGGCAAAATGAGCCCTGGGCTTTTTGAGAGCGTCTCTGCCCAAAATAAAACCCAGGGAGGAAGCTGGGCTCCTCAAGGACTGTGCTATGTCCCTGTGGTATGGTGACCCGTCCCCCAGAGAGGATCTCAGCTTAATTAATTGTGGTTGATCAAGTGCTTTGCTGTCACCGGAGGGGAGATGGGGAAAGGCTGGTACCGCATACTAAAAAATGTGGGTTTCCCTAGGGATGATGATGATGATGATGATGACGATGATGATGATGATGATGATGGTGGTGGTGGTGGTGGGATGCAGGAGGAGCTGCTCAGCATCCCAGGGGAGCAGCAGGTGGCCTGGGGACAGATTCAGGCTGGGCACTTTTGCAGGGAGGTCCAGGATAATGTGGCTCTGGCAGGGAGGAGCTGCAGAGCTTACTGGGGAAATGAGTCTCCATCGAGTGTCTGTCCTGCCCATGGGGCCACCAACCCCAAACCAATCCCACCACCACCCCACAGTACTGCCACCAGGCAGCCTTTGGGGCAGGGGGCCAGGATGGCCACCACAGCCATCCCCTCGCTGTCCCCTCACTGTCCCCTCACCACCGGATATCTGGCTGCCCTCATGCTGAACTCACTGATTCCAGGAGAGATATTTTCTGTGCAAAAGGGCAGAGCTAAATTAGGAATTTGGGAGTGTGGCCGCCATCTGAGCCACTCTGGCACCATGGTGCAGGAAAATGCCTTCGGGGAAGTCAAGAAAAACTCCAGGAAAGACCCTGTGTTTGGCACTCAGCTCCCAAAACACCCACTGGGAAGGCACCAGCTGAGTTTGGGGCCTCTGATCCCACCCAGCTCCTGGGATCAGGCTCCCATGGGTCCTGGGATTCTGTGGGCAGGATGTGACCCTGTGTAAACCAGTGCATCCCAGTTAATCCCAGCTGCTGGGGCTGGATGCACAGTCCATGCCACAGAGCCTCTAGGGGGACAGGTGACCCCCAGGTTCAGGGCTGGGACTTGGAGCCCAGCTGGGAGCAGGTGATTTTCTGGGAGGTGTCAGGATGGGCTCCTTGTACTGAGCACTCACAGCAGCCTTCCCCTCCTCTGATGGTCCGAGGCTGCCCGTTCTCAAAACTTGGCTCAGGAGTTTTTAGGACAATGTCCCTGTCCCCAAAGCCACCACAGCTCCCAGGTGGGCAGTGGGGTGACCCCATGGCACAACGTGTCCTCTCCTCATGCCCGCAGAGGAGTTGCTGTGTGCCTGCGATGTGCCCCACTGCAGCCAGCCCAACTGCACGGGCAAGGTGTGCTTCGTCAGCAAGAGGAGAGAGGAGGGAACCATCACCCAGCACCGGGGCTGCTTCTCCCAGAACATCCTGGAGCACTGCCACACGCCCGTGACGGAGCAGTACGGCATGAGGTGCTGCAACTCGCCCATGTGCAACGCCGAGCTGGAGATCTTCCTGCAAGGTACAGGGGCCAGGGGGACAGGAGGTGTGCTGCCCACGTGGTTGGAGTTGTGGTTGGATATCGAGATCATCCCTGTGCTCACTCAACACCTACAGAGCCACAAAATGTGCTCAGGTGTCCCTTCCTGGGGTGCACCTGCAGAGCTGCCATCCATAGGGTTGATCCCAATGCAGGGACACTCGCCCTCACCCAGGTCTAAGCCCAAACCCCAGACCCCCACCCTCCCTGGTTCACCCTCATGCTTCCATCCCTCGTTTCCTTCACCCAGGAGAAGATGCCCTTGAAAAGCCGCCTTCCCTACCCAACCTCCTCCTGATGATCTTCGTCCCGCTGCTCTCCCTCCTCGTCCTCGTGGCACTCACGGCACTCTTCTGCTGGAAGGTGGCCCAGCACCGCCACAAGCACAGTGACTTTGGTGACACAGACCTCATGCTGAAGGCATCCATGATGGGAGACAGCACCTTAGAGGTGGGTGAGCTCCGTGAGGGACCCTAAGTGACCCCAAGGTGTGTATGTGGGGATGGCCCCCATGCCGACCCGTGGCCACCCTGTTTGCACAGGACCTGCTGAATGATGACTGCACCACAGGCAGTGGTTCCGGGCTGCCTTTCCTTGTGCAGCGAACGGTGGCTCGGCAGATCACCCTCATGGAGTGTGTGGGTAAGGAGAGCGGCCGAGGTGGGGGAGGCTGCCCCGGTCACCCCCAGCTGGTGTTAGAGTGATGGCGCCACAGCTTCAAACCCAGAGGTGGGGTTGGACCCAACCACATCAGCCAAAACCCAGTAGCAACCCAAAATTCTTCCCCTGCCCTGCTGACTGGGAAGGGAGGGAGCAGCTGAGTGGGTGAGTGGATGATGGCCAAGGTCAAAGGGGCCCTGTGCTGCTCCGTTGCTCTCCCACACGGGATCCAGGTGTGTCACACCCAGTCCTGGGAGCACGGTGTGTGACACGGTGCCACGGCTGTGACAGGTAAAGGGCGCTACGGCGAGGTGTGGCGAGGCGTGTGGCACGGGGAGAGCGTGGCCGTGAAGATCTTCTCCTCCCGGGACGAGCAGTCGTGGTTCCGCGAGACAGAGATCTACAACACCGTCCTCCTGCGGCACGACAACATCCTGGGTGAGTGGGGGGTCCAGGAGGGCTGGAGAAGTGGAGGCAAAAATGGACCAAAACCCATGACCCGTCATCCATTTTCTGCCCAAATATAACAGCTTTTTATTCCCTTAATTTTGTCTGGCCTCTGGTTTTAGGTAGCCCAAAAAGGCATCAGGAGGGCAGGAGAGGATTTCACCCTGGGGTGTGATGGCCTCTCCATCGGAGATGTGGAGCCCTGGCTGTGGGCACAGAGCAGGGCACAGTGGCCAAGGGGCTTCACTCAGAGCCTCGTGCTGGCACATCCCCACTGTCCCCACAGCACGCCGTGGTGGCAGGCACTGGGACACCGCCGGCAGGGCCATTCCCACACCAGGGGCCGGGCACTTCCCTCTCCCCCAGAGCACACGGGACCGTGGGCAGCGGAAGCGCCGCTTCCCGTTTTGCCACTTTCAGGGCTGTTCTTTGGGCCATCCCAACCTCAGCTGCTTCTCCCTTCTCCTGCCCCCCAGTTTTCCCTCCAGAGCCATCCCCAGCCCCATCTTTGCCTTTCTGCCAGCTGTTTCCCTGGCATGGTGACCCGTGTGGTGGCTCCATGACCTCAGGTGATTCTCCCTGTCCAGGCTTCATCGCCTCTGACATGACGTCCAGGAACTCCAGCACACAGCTCTGGCTCATCACCCATTACCACGAGAACGGCTCTCTCTATGACTACCTGCAGAGGACGGCCCTGGATGTGGACACCTGCCTGAGCCTGGCCTCCTCCATCATCTGTGGCCTCGTCCACCTTCATGTTGAGATTTTTGGCACCCAAGGCAAACCTGCCATCGCCCACCGTGACCTGAAAAGCAGGAACATCCTGGTGAAAAGCAACCAGCAGTGCTGCATTGCGGACCTGGGTGAGATAGAGGGCTGGGATGTGGTACCCCAGGTGTGTGGCACTGAGGGGTGTGAAACCCCAGGGTTGTGATACCCAGGTTTGCAGCACCCAGGGGTGTGGTACCCCACGGATGAGGTGCCCCAGGGATGTGGCACCCCAGGGACATGGTGCCCCAGGGTTGTGGGACCCCATGGCTGTGATGCTCCAGGAATGTGATAACCTGGGGATGTAATACTCCAGGGATGTGATGCCCCAGGCTGATGGTGCCACAAGGATATGTTGTCCTGGGGTTTTGGTACCCTCAGGGATGTGGAGCCCCATGGATGCAGCACCAGCACAGCACCAACCATTTATTTATGATTGAATTGATGACCTTATAAGTCATCCTAAATGACTGTGTGATCTGTCCCCCCCAGGGCTGGCCGTCATGCACTCCCAGGGCAGCGACTACCTGGACATTGGCAACAACCCCCGGGTGGGCACCAAGCGCTACATGGCCCCGGAGGTGCTGAGCGAGCAGATCCGCACCGACTGCTTCGAGTCCTACAAGAAGACAGACATCTGGGCGTACGGGCTGGTCCTCTGGGAGATCACCCGGAGGACGGTGGTGAATGGTGAGCAGCTCCCGTGCGCTGGCTCCGCTTGCTCCCGGCTCCCCGCGAGGCTCCGCGCCCGTTCCCTCCTTCCCTCCTTTTCTTGTTGCTTTTTTTTTTTTTTTTTCTCTCTCTCTCTCTCTTTTTTTCCTTCGCCCAGAAGATTAGCTGTAAATTATAAACACTGTAATCTAGTGTCAGCACCCGGCTCCCTGATTAAAGGGCCCATTAGACTCAATCAGTGCTTTGTTTGTTCAGCGCTGATTAGAAAACAAGCAGCTTCAAGCGCTGCCTGGAAAGCGGCCACGGCCGGGACCTCCGGCCGCCGGGCTTGGCTCGGGAGCTCGGGACTGGGGCAAGGGTCCCCTCGTGCTGGGGATGAACCCAAGTGGGGCTGCCTGGCCGGTGCTGCTCATCACGGCCAAGTCCATTAAAAACATTAATTAAATGGTGGGCGCTGGGCGGGTGGGGCAGGAGGTCCCCTCGGGCGCAGTCTGGCCGGGATAATCTCATTTACGGCCCCAGGGCTCCCTCAGATTACACATTTACTCCGAATTACCCCGGCCTTGCGCAGCCTTCAGCCGGCTGCGTTTAACCCTTTCGGGATCCCTCGCTCTCCAGGACAGCTTCAGGGGATCGAGGAGGGGGAACTCCAGAAGACCCTGAGGTTTTGGGGTCTCCCCTTGGGATGCAGGGAGGTGGTGGGGGATCGAGACTTCCCAGAGACATTAAATCCCACAGGGACACGGACATATGCAAGCATTAAGCAGAGATTAGTTGGGCCAGCTGGCAGGCTGACCACCAGGTGCTGAGTGGAGGTGGCCACAGTGCCACGGGCTGGTTTCAGTGCTGGAGCTGGAGCTAATATTCCTGGTGGGGTTGGACTGGTGCCAGGGCCGCAGCTGGTGCTGGAGCCACCAGAGGTACCAGAGCCAGCACCAGAACCAGCTGCCACCCACCTCATGTGCCCAGGTGAGGCGCATCCCACCAGCGATCCCCCACGTGCCCCGCAAGGCAGGGAGCAGCTCGGTTGTGCCGGGACCCTCCAGGCGGCCCACGATGTGCAGGGTGGGGGTGAACTCCTCGCTCTGCCCCGTCCTCACACCAGCGCCCTCCCACAGGCATCGTGGAGGAGTATCGGCCGCCCTTCTTCGACGCCGTGCCCAGCGACCCCAGCTTCGAGGACATGAAGAAGGTGGTGTGTGTGGACCAGCAGACTCCCGTGATCCCCAACCGCCTCTTCTCCGACTCGGTGAGTCCCGGGGGGGCCGCCCCAATCCCACTCCGCCCCAGACCTCTGCTACTCATTAAACCCTTCCATTTATCCCTCTTTTTGTGCCTCGCCAGGTTCTGTCAGCGCTGGCGAAGGTCATGAAGGAGTGCTGGTACCAGAGCCCCTCGGCCCGTCTCACCGCCCTGCGCATTAAAAAGACGTTGAAGAAGCTGAACAATTCGGTCGAGAAGCCAAAACTGGAGGACTGAGTGCCGGGAACCGGAGCCACTGACGGGCTGCACCGGGGACGGGACGGCTCCGGTCACAGAGGGGATTTGCTCAGAGCTCCTGCCTCTCCCACCCCTCCTTCCAGCCGGTTGAACTTGCAAGCGTGGAAAAAAGAGGGGAAAAAAAAAAGGCCACCAAAGGAGGAATCTTCCACCCGGCCATAAAAATATCCCCTGGATCCGTCACCCGACACCGGCGCGTCTCGCTGTCCCGGCGGGGATGGCAGCTGGTCGCCCACCCCAAGTCCCCAGGCTGGACGCCAGGGCGAGGGGCCCCGATGGCAGAACCACCCCGTGCTGCACCCTCAGCCCTCGGGGCACCCACCCAGCGCCGGCACTATCGTCGGCCGCGGAGCTGCCCGGACGCGCCCGCCCGGCGCTGGCAGCGGCAACGCCGGGGGCTCGGCGGCGCCAGGAATTCCCCGGCAGAGCTGCGGTGCCCGGCGCACCCCTCGCTAAAGGAGGCATGGGTTTCGCTGGCAAAGGATGGTCCGAAGGCCATCCAGGCCAGGCCCGCACCCTGGATTGTGAGGATCCCAAAAAATGAGGAGCTGCCGGCGTCCAGAGTGGCCTGAGCATTCCACGTGCCGCAGGCAGGCGCCAGGATGGGGGGCCCGTGGTGATCCTTCTTTGCCAAGCAGCCAGAATCCCCCGTGCCAAAGAAGGGCTCTTTGGGGTCTTTGCCAATATTTTGGTGTTTTCTGAGGTGTTTTGGCTCAGCCGGCTTCATCCCGCGTTCCTCCCCGCCGTCCCAAAATCCACCCCGTGCTTGGAGATGTTTGGACATGACCAGGATGGGAACGTTCAGCAGAACCAGCTTTGCCACATAACTATTTAATTATTAAGATTTAATATATTTAATAAAGTGTAAAGCTATTTTATCACCAAGAGCTGCCGAACCTCCCGTGCTGGGCGCTGGGCACCGCGGCACGATGGGCCTGGGCACTGCTGCAGGGCTCAATTTACAGCTTCACCTCCACATCTCCAGCAGCACCCTTGGATCCCATCATAAACCTGGCTCCAGCCTCATGCCAAGCCTCTCCCTGTGCCCGTCAGGGGGCCACTGGAGCTCCTGCTCTGAGGGGTTTGCATGGCCAAAGCCCCCCGGATGGAGGCAGAGCTGCTGTGGGGTAACGTGGCCGTTCAGGGGGTTCAGCTCCAAAGTGTTCCCAGCACATCACAGCTGCCACCTTGGCCTGTGCCCAGTAAGAGACTGGAAGGAACTGGGCAGCAAAGGGGAACTGCTGGTTCTGGGCGGGGCATGAGGCTATGGAGGCTCTTGGGTGCCTTGATGTGGGTTTGGAGAGCTGAGCCTGGGGCTTGGGGTGCTTACGCAGGGTTTGGGGTGCTCAGCCCGTGGTTTGGGGTGTCCTCCCCAGAGTTTGGGATGCTCAGCCTGTGGTTTGGGGTGTCCTCCCCAGAGTTTGGGATGCTCAGCCTGTGGTTTGGGGTGCTTACCCTGGGTTTGAGATGCTCAGCCTGTGGTTTGGGGTGTCCTCCCCAGAGTTTGGGATGCTCAGCCTGTGGTTTGGGGTGCCCTCCCCAGAGTTTGGGGTGCTCAGCCTGTGGTTTGGGGTGCTTACCCTGGGTTTGAGGTGCTCAGCCCGTGGTTTGGCGTGTCCTGTCTGGGGTTTGGGGTTCCCTACCCAGGATTTGGGATGCCCAAGCCGGGGCGGCTCAGGCCCTACCTGCCCCAAGAAGCTTGCACATGCACACTCCCACATCAAGCACACACACACACACACACACACACACACAGATCATGCTTGCACACAGAAATCATCTTTGCACGCACAAATCATGCCTGCACACACATCATGCACACCTGCACACACACATATCATGCCCATGTATGCTTAAACACGTGTCATGAATGCTTGCACACACATCACGTTTAAAAGCACACGTCACACGCTATGCACACACATCAGATATAACTGCACACACAAACAGTGCCTGAACACAAAGATCATGCACATATGACCATGCACTGCACATGCTTGCACACACACATCATGCTTACACACAACAATGTGTGTGCACACACAGCATGCAGGCTTGAAGATGCACAAATAATTCTTGAACACACGCACACAACTCACACCTGAACACACATCAGACGTGCTTGCACAAACATGGCACGGACGCCACACCCCATGAATGCACACACACCATGCATGCTTACACCACACAATTGCACACGCACAGATCACGCTCGAAAACACAGATCAGGGATGCCTGGACACACTTATTATGTGTGTGCACATGTCACACACACACAAATCACATGCACGCATCACACACACACACACCACATCACACACACACAAACTACACACATATCACACATGCATCACACATCACCCACACATCACACATATCATACACACATATCACACATGCATCACACATCACCCACACATCACATGTATCTCATACACACATAGCACACACACAGCTCACACGTCCATCACACACATATCACACACACATATAACACATGTATCACACACGTATATCACACACACACATCTCACACGTCACACACGTATCTCACACATCCATCACACACATCACACATATCACACATGTATCACATACATGTATCACACACATCACACACACATATCACACACACACACATCTCACACACGGACCACATATATCACACACACATATCACACACACACACACATCACACACGGACCACACACATCTCACACACACATCACACATGTATCAGACACATATCAGACACATATCACACACACATATCTCACACACATATATCACACACCCATATCACATACATCTCACACACACACCACACATACCACACACACATATCACACACGTATCACACAGTATCACACACGTCACACACACATATCACACACACACATCACACACACATCACACACACATCACACGTGTCACACACGCACACACACATATCTCACACACACACATCACACACACATCACACATGTATCACACACACAATGTCACACACGTATCACACACATGTCACACACACATATCTCACACACACATCACACACACATCACACATGTATCACACACACATCACACACACATATCAGACACACATATCACACACATATCACACACACATATCACACACACATCACACATGTATCACACACGTATCACACACACACCTCATACACATCACACGTGTCACACACACACATCACACATGTATCACACACACACGTATCACACACACATGTCACACACATCACACGTGTCACACACATGTATCACACACACATATCTCACACACATCACACATGTGTCACACACACGTATCTCACACACATCACATATGTGTCACACACACATATCACACATGTATCACACACACGTCACACACACACATGTCACACACACATGTCACACACACGTCACACACACATGTATCTCACACACACGTATCACACACACAATGTCACACACAGACATGTCACACACACACACGTCACACACGTATCACACATGTGTCACACACACACGTCACACACACATGTCACATACACGTCACACACACAATGTCACACACACACGTCACACACACGTCACACACATGTCACACACACATGTCACACACACATGTCACACACACGTCACACACACATGTATCACACACAATGTCACACACAGACATGTCACACACACACACATGTCACACACGTATCACACATGTCACACACACATGTCACACACACACATGTCACACACGTATCACACAAGTGTCACACACACATGTCACACACACATGTGTCACACACACACGTCACACACACATGTCACACACGTATCACACATGTGTCACACATGTATCACACACACATGTCCAGCCCCTCCCCACCCCGCTGACCCCTCCGCTGTCGCTCCCCTCCGCTCCCGTGTGCGCACGCGCGGACTCGCCCCGCCCCTCCGCCTTGGCCCCGCCCCCGGCCCCGCCCCCCGGCCCCGCCCCCGCTCCCCCTCCCGCCGGCGCTGCGGCCGCTCCGCTCCGAGGCCGCGGCGCGTCCCCGCCATGGCCGCCCGGGCCGCCCGCTTACCTCCGGCTCCTCCCGCCGCCCGCCGCTCCCTGCCGCCTCCCGCCGCCCTCCTGCTCGCCCTGCTCCTGCTCCTGGCCGGGCCGCTCGGCGGGGCCCGCGGTGAGTGAGCGGCGGCGCCGGACCCGGCCCGCACCGGGCATAACATGGCGGCGCCCCCGCCCCCGCCGTGAGGGGAACGGGGAGAACCGGGGAGGGGTCGTGAGGGGGAGCGGGGGACGACGGGGGGAAGCGGGAGGGAGGCGATGCGGGAGGCTGAGGGCAGCGGCGGGGAAGGGCCGGGGCCTGCCCGGGCCTGGGGCTGGCGGCGGCTGTGGGGCGGGCGGGCGGGGGCTGAGGCCGAGGGGAGATTTTAGACGTGCCTGCGGGGAAAAGGGGCTGAGAGAGGGCTGGGGGTGAGAGAGGCCTGGGGGAGCTGAGGGTGTGAGGAGGCCCTGAGGGGTTTGGGGGCGGGGAGGCCCAGGGTGGGTGTTTCAGGGTTGCCAGAAGGACTGGGTGGGGGGATCGTGGGGTGGGCGAGGCGAGAGGCTTGGAAGCACCTGGAGGTGCCCCCGAGGCTGTGAGGAGGCCCCTGAGCGGTTTGGGGTGTGGGCATTGGGGTGAATGTTTCAGGGTGAAGAGAAGGATTTGGGGGTGGCATCCATGGGGTTAGGGGTCCTGGGGGCAGGGGGGACTCTGAAGGCGTCAGGGATGTGAGCTGGAGGTTTGGGGGGTTCAGGCTTGGCCGGGGGCTCACAGGGGGCTCACAGGGCTGTGTGCTTTGTGTGAGCTGGAGCTGTTTTGGGGCAGTCACCCCCACAGAGGGGATGGGGATGTGTCGGGAAGGAGAAGCAGCAATTGGGGCCGGGGGTCCTGCAGTGCCAGAGGATGCTTTAAAGAGGCCTGTGCTCACCTTGGGAGGAGATCTGGGAGCCTTCAGCCTGGTTTCGAGGGATAACGATGGAAATTGGGATTTATGGCTTTTCACAGAGGATGGACTTGGGGGTCTCAGGGGCGTTTTCTGGGCTTGTCACAGAGGCGTGGGTCAGCCCAAGGTGGGAAGCGCCACCGTGTTGTCATGGAACTTGTGGAGTTTGTGGCCTCTTCCCATTGTCCTGTGGCCCATCGTGGGGTGAACTTGGCAGCCCCCTGTGCCCCAGAGATGGCAGTGTGTCTGTAACCTCCAGCCCTCTGCAATCTGCCGTTTGGGCTTTGAAGGAAACCTTTCTATACGCTGAGCTCCTGGACTGGAACAACTGTAAATATTTGTTTGGAGGGAGGTGAGGGAGGGGAAGCTCTTTGTGTCCGTTGTTTGTTCCGTGCTGATCCATTTCCTTTCCCTGGCCCGGTTCGGCTGCTCGTGGGGGCAGAGTGAGGGCTCTCAGCTCTGCCTTTGGGAGGAGCAGCACACCTCTGCTCCAGCCTTGGGGAGATCTCAGCAGATCTCAGCCCCAATTTTAGGAAGCAAATCGGTTTGGGATGAACTCGGCCCTTTTCCCCAGAGGGAAAGCATCTCTCAGGGGGACAGAGGACGGGCTGGTGGCCTCTGCCCCCGGTGTCTGAGGCTTCCCAGTGCAGTCCAGCGCTGTGGCTATCGGGGTGATCACTGTTGTGTAACTTAGGTACCTGTTCCGACACGTTCCACTGGGGAATATTTTTCTCCTCCCCAACCTCTCACCGTTTGTGTTCTGCATTCCCACCTGACTGTTGGAGGGTAATAACTGTGTGTGTGTGTGTGTACGGATCTGGGCTTGTCAGAGCACAGAAAATGGCTTCAAACCTCACCTGGGCAGCAGGTGAGGGTTTACCTGTGAGTTCTGGGAATTTGGGGATAGAAATGTGCTTTTGGGAGGAGAGTAGCTGTGTTTTGGTATAACCTCAGGTAAAACTCAGCCTTACCAAGGGTGTTTCAGCTCCTCTGTGGTAACTGGCAGAGCAGGATCAGATGAGACTCGTGGCATGGCTGTTCTCAGCCTTTCACTTAGGTAAAAGCTGGTCTTTATTAAAAAAAAAAAAATCATAATTAATAAACAGGAAAGGACCAATTGACTGTACAAATCCCCTGGAAACTTGGCAACTCCCGGTGCCTTTGATTTTGGGCTCTATGAGTGGCTATTGTTTCCGCTCAGTGTGTGCTGAACCGTTTTATTCAGTGCAAGGTGTGAGCTCAGCCCGAGTCTGAGGGAGCTGCACTCGTGGAATGAGGTGCAGGATGGCAGGGAGCAGGGAATCACCCCGGCAATTGTTCTCTGCTTGAGCAGCCAGTGATGCACGTTTGGTATGCCAGCGGTGCCCTCACTATTGTGCTTCATTCCAGAGGTTTAACAGCTGCTTGTTTCGAGAAAGGCTGGAAAAACATCTGAATTTGTGCAGTGCTGAGGAGCTGGGAATCTGCGTGTCAGTGAACAGTGCAGACAACACTCCTCCAGCCCCTTCCTTAACAAAAGAAAAAAAAAAAAAAAAGGAAAATAATCAAAGCTCCTTTGCAAAGGGGTGTTGCAGGTTGGCTTCGCTTGAAATAAATCAAAAACCCACCCTGGGGGATAATTTTTGGGGCAGCAGATTTTATTATTAACACCTGCTTCAAATATTTACCCGGTTAAATCAGGCAAACTCCGCGTGGTCCGTCAGTTATATCCTACAACTTTCCAAGAAAGCCTTTCTCTGACTGGAAATTAAAAACAGTGTCCAACAAGCATTCTTGAACTCGTCCAGCTCCTTGGCCAGACAGCTTGGGTTGGTTTTTTTTTCCTTTTTTTTTTCTTTCCCCTGGAGACGCTGCCAGAAGTGGATGCTCCGGAAATGGCTGTTGCGAAAAGGAGTGGAGTCAAACGTCAGTTCTCTGAGCAGCAAGCAAAGTTCACTGGGTGGTGACCAGAGGGAATGTGTCCTGCCCTGGGCAGAGCAGGCAGGAATTGCCTCTCTGTGAGGGTTTTACAGGGATGAGATGCTGGGTGGGAGCTCCTTTGTGCTCCTTATTTAAGCCCCTGGCTCTCTGTTGCCCTGTGCTTCTCTCCTGCACCCCTATTTATTTCTTTTCAGAAGAAAAAGAGCCTTCCCTGATCTTTAAAATCCTCTTGATAAAGTCTTGCTGTCTTTTGTGGCCTTCTTGGAAGTACCTGTGGATTGCTGGATGTGGGAATGTAGAGGCCACGTGTTAAACAATGTATTTCCACTCTGGAAAAGCCAATTGCCTGAGAGAAGCCAGGATGGGTCTGAAGTCTTGGAACCTTGATAAACCTGGGCATCAGGTGTGCAGGATGTTCTTCCACAGCGCCGGTGTGTGTGGTCTGTTGGCTCCTAAACTGGTTTCCTGACAAGTTAAAACACCAAATTAGTGTCAGACCAGAGCCCAGGGAGGGAATGGGGAGCTGTGTGTCCGTGTTCTGGGTGGAAGAACAACAGCAGAAACATCAAGGCTTCTTCTAATTAACCTCTTAACGATGAGACTCCTGTCAGTTTCTTATTTACAATCCATTTAGAAGCTCTTTTGTGTTCCTTGAGTCGATGCAGGGAAAGTTCTGCACTTTAAAGGCACATTCTTCCTACCTCTTTTAGTTTGTTGTTTGTTTTTTTTTTTTTTCCATTTCGTGTGTTTTCTAGTCAGCCCTGCTGCCTTCACGTCAGGTCCAGCCTGTGCCAGGGGACTGCAGCCAGCTCAAAGAAGTTGAGACTCTTACTTCCAACTTGAAATATCCCAGGATAATATTTAGTTTCTGGATGACTTGCTTTAAAGTGCTGTGTTTTTCCTAGTGCTTTGCAGCTAATTTTAACTCCATTTCGTGTCGCAGCAATGGGTCAGTAGATATCATAAGCACCAGCAAGAAGCAAAAGAGGGATGTTTTGATCCAAAATAGGAGGAGAACTTGAAGGGGCAGTGAGGTTTAGGGAAGGTGCTCCAGGTGCTGTATCTATGGAAGGACAGATCCATGCTCTTCTCTCCAGCTCCTTAGGAAGGAAATGGGCGGTGACAGCATCCAGAACTGGCCTGACAGTTGATTTTGGAGGCAGTGGGTGCAGATGAGCTGCCTCTGGGGGCGTGGAAGGGACCCCACAGGAGTCACTTTGGACTCGAATTTATCACAGCAAGGGATGCAGGGATCCCAGTTGGAGCATCCCAAGCAGCATTACAGTCGGGGTGAATGTGAGTATGAAGGGCCCCATCAGGATGATCAGAGGGATGGAGCACCTCTCCTAGAAGGAAAGGATGGGAGAATTGGGATTGTCCAGCCTGGAAAACAGAAGCTTTTGGGTGACCTGACTGTGGCCTTCCAGTACTTGAAGGGAGTCTGCAAGAAAGATGGAGGGAGAATCTTTCCAAGGGCCTGGAATGCCAGGACAAGAGGGAGTGGCTTCCCACTGCCAGAGGGCAGGGTTAGGTGGGATATTGGGAAGAAATTTCTCCCTGTGAGGGTGGGGAGGCCCTGGCACAGGCTGCCCAGAGAAGCTGTGGCTGCTCCATCCCTGGAAGTGTCCAAGGCCAGGCTGGAGGAGGCTTGGAGCAGCCTGGGACAGTGGAAGGTGTCCCTGCCCATGGCAGTGGGGTGGAACAAGATGAGCTTTAAGGTCCTTTCCATCCCAAGCCATTCCACGATTCCATGATAATATAATGGAAAGTAAATTTTCTTTCTTTAAAGCCTTCATCAGTGTCCCTTCATCATTGCCTTTGGGAAAGGAGCTGGTGGTTTCCTTGGAGCTCTGTTCCTTTCTCCAGCTGAACTAGGAGCACACAAGGACTCCTGGACACACCTCTGCTGCCTCACCACGAGGGAATGGATATTATTCCTAACCCTGTGTGATACAGGTTGCTCTTTATTTTGGCACAGCACAGAGCCAGACACTGGCAGGTATTTCTTTCTTCCAAGCATGTTTACACACGTCCCTCTTCATTAAAGCATCCGAAGAAGCAGCAGAACTACAAAGCAAATTATTCCCCATTTCTGTTGCTAACATTATGCTGCTGCAGCATGAAACTGGTGCTCCCAGAGTGGGGCTCATTAAGTTTGGTGCTGCACAAAGACACAATCAATTGCAGCTCCTGTTCCAGAGCCTTGGAAAGGCTCAAAGTCAGGGGGATCATTCTTCCAGCCTCGATTCAAACTGTTGAAAAAGAACAGCAGCTACAATCCCTGCAAAAATCTGTTTATCTGGTAAATACGTGGGTGGTTATTGGCAATTTTACCAATGATCATCTTCAGGTTAATTATCCTCATACATATTGATCAGGTAGAGTTCAGCCCTGAGAAAATGGCATCTTTCTTAGGCACAGCTCGGGAGATGCTGGAAAATATGTTCCAAAAGGTGGTTAACACCATTGCAGGAGATTCTGCTGTGAAACTTTCCCCTGTCTAGCTGCAGAGACATCTTGACACATGCAACTCCGTGTGAGAATAAATACGTGCAAAATGAGCTCGGAGAGTTGCTGGGAAAGGAGGAGAAATGTTCTTTGCCTGTCAGAGCTCAGTGTTTGAGTCTCCCTGGAGCATAGAGCTCAAATCTGCAGCCCCCCACCTGTTTGTTTGGATCCATTTTGGGAATGCAGGTTGCTTGTAATGGGGGGATTTGGAGGGAGAGAGCCAGCCCTTGTTTTCCTCTTTTCTGTGCCCGATGCAGAGGGATGTGGATACCTCTGTGCCCGGGGATCATTTCGGAGCTGGGGCTGTAACCCGGGCACCTCGTGGGGAGCAGAAGCAGCTCTTGGGCTTGAAGCTCGTGTGCTGGGATAGTGGAGGACGGAGGAGGGTTTGTTTATTGGCAGAGCCGAGTGACCTCTCAGGTTTTGGGGAAGAGCAGCGAGGCCTGGCCTTGGATAGAATCCCACCAAGGTTTGCTCCAACCTGCTCCACATCTCCAGCGAGGACAAAGCTCGGTGCCCAGGATCTGCAGCTGAACGTCGGGCGTGTTCAGGCGCTGTCTGTGAAGGGCTGGGCTCTGGGTGTCGGTGTGGGGAGCAGATCGAGCTCCAGCTCCGCTCGCACCTTCCACGCAGACGCGTCCCCGGGCGCTGCGCGAGGGGGGAACTCTCCACCCGGGCTCTGGGAACTGCTCTTTGTTTCCCTTCACCCCATCCATTTCCTTCAGCCCAGGCGGTTTCTTTTATTAAGGAGATTATATGTTTGGCTCAATAGGAGCTTTTCTTCCTGAAGGAAAAAGAACGCTTGTTGGCATGAGAAATCCTTTTATCCACTCCTGTCTCCTGCTTTGCCCCGGCTGCTCTTGAGAGCACCCAAGAGATACCAGCGGGGGGCTCTGCTTCCCTGTCCACCTTCTGTGCCCCACCCAAGGGCAAACAACAGTTGCTTTTTCCTGCCTTCTGATAAGTTTCTGATAGAAGAATTTGCCTCTCTGGTTAACCAAACTGGAGTTACTGGACCTGCATGAGTTGCTGTGTAATTCTCCTCTTTGCCAGGAGCTTCCCAGTGAGCCCCGGTGCAGACAGGCCTTTCCTCCCTGGCACACACAGAAAATTGGAGAGTTCCTGCTGCAGCCTGGAGGTTCTGGCCGACAATACCTGGAAAGCCCCTCAAGGGTGTCTGATGAGAGGTGGAGAGAAGGACAGTCATGTGCTGAAGGCTCTGTTCTCTTTGTTCTAGCTGCTGTCTCAAAAATCCCTGGGGATTTTTGAGGTGCAAACATAAGAATTGAAGTGAAAAAAGAGCGGTTGTGTCAGGGGGGGAACAGGGTGAGGTGAAGCCGTGAGGCATCCCCCTCCTTAGCAGGAAATTTTGCCTTTCTGCACAGAACAGATAAGGATCTCTCTCTGTCTCCAACCCGGGGCTCTGGTATCATACCTTGCAGGTAAACTGATTTTTTTTGTTGTTGTTTCTTAATCCTACAAATGAGACTGAGCAGACACGACCTGCTTCTCTGCTTTCCCTCTCAAAGGCATGCTCGGTTTCAGGCCAGATACTTCACTCAGAAGTTTACAAAACCTGTTTTATTAGTGCATTGAAGTGTTTTGTTTGCTTTGGAGCTTCTGGAAGCAAAACTGCTACAGCCTAAATCTTGGGATTGAGACCTCAAAAATGAATCTAACAGGAACAAAGTTCAGTTTTGTTGTATCTAAATCAAACTGAAAAAAACCTACACAGTGAAATGTGTGTGGGTTAAATGTTTTTAATTTGTACCTTGAGCTTTTGATAAGTAATAAGGGAGATGCTTTAAAAGACCATTTCCTTTTAAGTAGACATGAAGGCAAGAATGTGCCCTGGGTGCTCTTTGCCATGTCAGATTTTCATAAAATCTCCTTTATCACCAAACCTTTGTTCCCTCAAGTGTATGTATTTTTCAGAGTTGTCTTTTCTCTGCTCTCCGCTGACCATGGGAAAACACTGATCTTGGAGCTGTTTGAAGTGAATGTTAGTGGAGGGTTTTTTTCCTTTCGTTATAACATTTTTCTCTCAAAATCTTCACAATCTGTGGCTGTTCTCCACCCTTCTCAACACAGATCAGTCTGAGTCTTCCCTGCCCGTTTTCTGTCCCGTGTCCCTTTTCATTGGCCTGTGCTGAGCACCTGATAATAAGCTCCATTTGCTCGTGATGCTTTTTAAAGGTGTCTCACTCAGCAGCTCTTCAGCTTTTAATCACGGAGTTGCAGAATTATGCAATATGCTGAGCTGGAAAGGGCCCACCAGGATCATCCAGTCCACCCCCTGCCCCTGCACAGACACCCCAATAATCCCATCCTGTGGATCCCTGGGAGCAGTGTCCAAAGGCTCCTGGAGCTCTGGCAGCCTCAGGGCTGTGACCATTCCCTGGGGATCCTGGGCAGTGCCTGAACCCTCTGGGGAAAGAACCTTTTCCTGATACCCATCCTAAACCTCTCCTGACACAGCTCCAGACATTCCCTTGGCTCTTGGCACTGCCTTTTCACTGCAGTTTTGAATCTGTTGATTCCAAACTAAGCAGCACCCACATTCAGCCCGTCTGAAACAGCTCACAACAACAGCTGGAAAAGGAGGAGCAGCGTCCAGAGAGAATTAAGTGAATAGTAATACAATTACCCTGATTGATTTACCCAGGTCTCTGGGATAAGGGCTAATGGGTGTCTTCCTCCTAAACCAACCCTGAGTAAATCAGGACCAGCTTGTTTTTCATTAAGCTTAGGGTAACACGGCCCCACACTCAAGTGTTGAGGGTGACTTTGTGTGTGACTCCACACTGAGAGGATTTAGATCAGCCTGGGCAGAGTTAACTGTGGCACTTGTATCTTTTCAAACCCTTCTTCACACCCTCCCTACCTGAAAGCCCATTTCTGCAGCGGGTAAGGACATGTTTTGGATTCCCTCTGGGAAGACTGGAAGAGCTGATGAAAGCTGGTGAAAACCCTGCGTGCTGCTAAATAAGCCCCACCCTTCTTCTTGACATTGTTGGATTCCTCTTTGTTCCCAAGGATGGCAAGGCCTGGGGATTTGCTTACAGTTTTTCAGGCAGCTTGAGAAAAGTACAATGACAACTGGGAGGTGGAAAAATGTGGGAATCTGCCTCAGAGTTTCTCCCTCTCTTTATCCAAATAATCTTTGTGGAGAGCAGGCAAAAAGCCAGGCTTTTATTTGACCCAGGGTAGTGTCTCGGGTCAGGAAAGGAGTTATTAAGGCAGGTGTAGCACGCCTGGCTCGTGCAGCCGGTTGGGATTTGGTTTGGTTTGGCATCTGCCAGCTGCTCCTTGTCTCTGTAAGCTGAGGTGGTCGTCCCTTGCCAGCCCGGGTTAGGCAGCTCCAGGGAGCCTGGACAGTCAGCCCAGGTGGAACCAGGTCAGTCAGGTTGAGTAATTGTTGGTTTGGGTTGAGTCTGACCCGAGGTTGGGCTGGGAGTGGATCTCGGTCGGATCTCGCCTGGTTTGCAGGGACGGCTTGGGTCATGGCTGGTGGTGATTGCAACAGGAGCAGGCAAAGGGCTGCCTGGACAGGCACCTCCTGGAAAGGCTCCTCTGCCTCCACAGTCTGTTTCATGGCGGGATTGGATTCTTGCAGGTCTGGAATACTGAGTATGACCTGTGCTGTTCGCAGAGCCGGTTCTTCCAGAGCTCGTGAGCAGCCCTTCCGAAATGGAGAATTTAAAGAAGGTTTCCTCTCGTTTGAGCTCTTGCTCTCCGTGCGTTTTAAGGAGTTGATCTTGTTTTGATTTCAGCTTTGACATGTCTGTGCTCTGACTGCAAACAAGCCAACTCCACGTGTGAGACGGACGGCGCCTGCATGGTCTCAGTCTTCAACCTGGATGGTGTCAAACACCACGTTCGGACCTGCATTCCTGAGGCAAAATTGATTCCTGCTGGGAAACCCTTCTATTGTCTGAGTTCAGAGGATCTGCGTAATACTCACTGCTGCTACTCTGATTTTTGCAACAAAATAGATTTAATGGTTCCCAGTGGTAAGTAGAGAGTTAGAAAAATCATGTGTTTGAAGTGGGAGGAGAGGAGCTGTCTGTTTGGGATTGGGAATTTGAAGTTCTCGGCCTTGTTTTCACTTCTTCTCTTCAGTTGCTGCATGAACTTGAGAGCTGGGTTTATTTCCTTCATCTGTAAAGTAGAAATAACAAACTACTTCGAATTCAAATGGGAATGTATGTGTTCCCTTTGTCACTGAGCTGGCCCTGCTTTTATCAGCTGGCATTGCTTCCCTTCCAAGACTCCAAATCTTTTCAGTGCTGAGCACAAGTAGAGGAGCATTGCAGCGGCTTCAGAGCAAAGTATGTGGGGAGGAAGGTGCCTGGGTTCAGAACACATGCAGAGGAAGTGGCCCTGCCTCTGAGTGAGGGTGTGGGAAACTTCTGCTTCTCATCCCTGGGATGGAGAGGGCATGTGGTGCTTCCTCACACCTCCTACTTTCTGTTTTGGGCTGGTTTTTAGTGGGTGCTGTGAAGACTGCAGAGTCATTTTCCTTGGGAGCAGTGGGGAGATCTCATCTGTGCTCAAAACAACAAATAATTGTCTTCAGGTTCAAGTTCAGTGGTTGTTGCAGGGCGAAAGGGAAAGAGGGAGCAGGGAGCCCTGGCCAACTGGTTGAGTTCAAATGGAAGGCGAACTGCAGGCTGTTCTGGAAAATCAGTCCAGAACACGCTCCTGTCTAAAAGAGTGAATGAACAGCCCATAATCCCTGATCCCACTACTGCAGCTCCATCTTCTTTTTGGGGTTTCAGCTGCATTTTGCCTGCCTGATGATCAGCCCCGCCTTAACACTGTTGTTTGGTGTATTTCCAGGCTAAAACTATTCAGGCTCTAAAGAGAACAATAAAACACAAGAAAGTCCTCAAAAGAACGATAATTTTCTCAAAATGTGTGGTTTTTTTCTCCTCTCTTTCCTCCCAAGGACACCTGAAGGACAATGAGCCCCCGTCAAGCTGGGGCCCCGTGGAGCTGGTGGCAGTGATTGCTGGGCCCGTCTTCCTCGTGTTTGTGGTCATGATCATTGTAGTCTTTGTGTTCCATCACCACCAGCGAGTCTACCACAACCGCCAGCGGCTCGACATGGAGGACCCTTCTTGTGAAATGTGCCTTTCCAAGGACAAGACCTTGCAAGATCTGGTCTATGATCTCTCCACCTCCGGCTCTGGCTCAGGTATTGCGAGATGATGAGATGACCAATGAGACCTTGCAGTTGTCTCTTAGGGCCAGTGGTTGCCACAGCTTTGCCAGAGCAGTGAGGCTGCTGCCTCAGAGCCTGTTCAGGGGGTCTGTCATGAGTAACTTGAAGGGATGTTTAAATTCCTTAAAGTCATGTGGTGGTCTCGTGTCTGTTCGGTTAAGAGCAATAGTTAAACTCCTCCTTAACTGCAAGAAGATACCTCAAACAGCTGCCTCTGTTCCCAGTTTAGCCTTGGCATAGGATTTGGGTTGGAAACAGCCATTAAGTGCTAACCTGTGCCTTGTTGGCATTCAGGGGAGAATGCAGGATGTCACCCGCATCAAAGCTGCACGAAAATGGGTAACTTCCCAGCAGATCAACGTTTTATGGTGCAAATAGTGCATTTGCACAGCCCATTTCATCCGAAAGAGCCCTTGGGTGTTCCCAGGTGGATGATGTGCACTGTTTGTTTCTGTAGCACTTAAAGGAATCCCCAGAATAGATGGAAAGTCACCATTTGGTGGTGGCTTTAAACTAGGAAGGTAGCTGGGTTGAAGAGTATAAGGAATTTTGCAGCAGATGGAAACTGTAGGAAAATCCACAGAGGCAGAGAATGTCACAACCTGATATTTGACCAGGGAGTAAATATTCAGCAGCACATCTGCTGCTGTATATAAAATATTTGGGATCTCTTCTATGCATGCTGTGGGCAGGTGAGCTCCGTGCTTTCTGTAGGCAATGGCAGCGATGTTGGAACTCCTTCCTGAAGAGAAATTTTGGGGGTTTTCTGCTTTTTAGCAGAAACTGACTTCATTGAATTCCATTCTTTGCATATTGAGGCTGCAGTTCCTTTGATCTGTTGTAGAGCAGAAGTTCCCCAACTGCTCTGTGCCGGATCTCTGCTTCAAAGCAAAATGCAGATGCTGCCCAAGCAGTGGCACATCCCACGCAGGAGCTGCCACCATTCCCTGGTTTGGGTCTTGCTCAGGCTCCCAGTTGTTATCAAATGTGGAGCCTGCTGGGTTTGAGGACATTCTTCAGCCTCTTGGGGCTTCGGGAGGTTTTCTGCTACCACAGGATTCATTCCTTCGATTCCTTGTCCCCAGGCTTGCCTCTGTTTGTCCAGCGGACTGTGGCTCGGACGATTGTCCTCCAGGAGATCATTGGCAAAGGCCGCTTTGGGGAGGTGTGGCGGGGCAGGTGGCGTGGAGGTGACGTGGCTGTGAAGATCTTCTCTTCCCGTGAGGAGCGTTCCTGGTTCAGGGAAGCAGAGATCTATCAAACCGTGATGCTGCGGCACGAGAACATCCTGGGATTTATTGCTGCAGATAACAAAGGTAAGGGAGAGGAGCACCTGAGAGCAGAGGGTTCACCACTGTGCAGCCAGTTCCAGTGCCTGACCACCCTTTCCAAGAGATTTTCTCTGATATCCAATTTAAACATTGCCTGGTGCAACTTTAGGCCATTTCCTCTGGTCCTGTCGCTTGTTACCCCACCTGGCTCAATCCTCCTGTCGAGGAGTTGAACAGAATGAGAAGGTCCCCCCTGAGTTTCCTTTCTTTCAGGTTGAGCCCTCCAGCTCCCCCAGCTGCTCTTCAGAAGTTCTCCAGATCCTTTCCCATCTCCATTGCCCATCTCTGGTCACACTCAGCACTTTCACGTCTTTCTTGTCATGGGGGACTAAAGCTGACTGACTTCAACTTCTCTGGGCCTCTACACTGCCCAAAACTGACTCCAGGATTCGAGCTGTTGCCTCACCAGTGCCTGGCACGGGGCAGGAAGAGTCACTGCTCTGGTCCTGCATGCCATGCTATGGCTGATTTGAGCCAGTTCCTCCTTGGCCCTGTTGAGCTGCAGCCTTACACAGCAGCTCTGCTCTGTCCCAAAAGTGTGTGGAATGCTCAGTGGCCATCCCAGCATTGGATCTGCCTGAGCTCCATCTCTTTCCTGTTGCAGATAATGGGACGTGGACTCAGCTGTGGCTGGTCTCTGACTACCACGAGCACGGGTCTCTCTTTGACTACCTGAATCGCTACACGGTGACCATCGAGGGCATGATCAAGCTCGCCCTGTCTGCTGCCAGCGGGCTGGCCCACCTGCACATGGAGATCGTGGGCACTCAAGGTAAAAGCTAACTCGGAAAAGGCGTTGGGAATTCTTGAGGGGAGGATAAAGCAGGATTGCTGAAAGAGAGCTGATGTGCTGTGCAGCAAACCCTGCCTGAGTCAGCCCAGCTTCATCTGGTGGTTATTGACCAGAAATAGAGCGATTGCTTTGGCTGGCTGCGAAGTGGGTTAACCTGGCGCTCGCTCCCAGGAGTTATATCACCATTTCACATCCCATCCTAAAATTGGCTCTGCCTGGGTGGGATGTGAGCACAGGCAGAAGCAGAATCACCAACTCCTGACGTCTGCGCCTGTGCTGGGATGTGGAGTTTACGTCCCTCTTGAGGCCTCCGGGTGCCACTGCATCAGTGGCGCCTCCAAAACAGGATTGGAGCTTTTCCCTGCTCCATTCCTTACGAATCTAAACAGGAAAAAGTGTTGCAACAGTGGATTTAACGCCCTGAAATCGAGAACTGCCTCTGCGCCAGTTCGACAAATGGATTTCCCCGGCTTGACCCTTGCTGCTTTTTATTTTGCTCTGCTAGGAAAACCTGGGATTGCTCACAGGGACCTGAAATCCAAGAACATCTTGGTGAAGAAGAATGGCACGTGTGCCATCGCTGACCTCGGCCTGGCCGTCCGGCACGACTCCGTCACAGACACGATTGACATCGCACCAAACCAAAGGGTTGGAACCAAACGGTAGGAAAATGCGCTTGAAGGTGTTTGAGTTACTGGAAATGCCTGAGCTGCTGGTTGAGCACTCGGGGAATTCTCTGAATTCAGCGTTTCCCAGTGTCTTGCAGGGTCAGTTTTGTGCCTGAGTTGATGCTGAAGGGATGTTCTGGGTGTCACCACACTGGGAGGTGACAGCCATGTAAAGCTGGCACCAGGAGCTCCTGTAATACACGACAATGAGCTTGGCCTCACTAAAGGCTTTGAGACCTGTTGGGATCCTGATGTAGTTTTGGGATATTTCTACCTCTTTTCCCAGCTGGCTGTTGTTCTTGAGTTATTTTCTTCACTCTCTTATATCACAGGGTCCAGTTCTGTTCTGATGGTGGCTGTACCAAGCAGAGCTTTTTCTGCTGGGAAATGCTGTGTGGGAAAACTGATCATTTACTGTCTTCCAGAGAATTCCCTCTCAGAATGAAAATGCTTTTCCTTTCTTTGTGCAGATACATGGCCCCAGAAGTCTTGGATGAAACCATCAACATGAAGCATTTTGATTCATTTAAATGTGCCGATATCTACGCCTTGGGCTTGGTCTACTGGGAGATTGCCCGAAGGTGCAACGCAGGAGGTAATGTCCTTTCTGTGCCTAGGCCAGTGGCCACACTGGCTCCCAGGTCTCCCAGCCTTAGGGTTCCTATTAGCCAGGTGTTTGGGAGGTTTGAGGGAGAACAGGGCTGTGGGAGGACACATCCCTCTGTCGCCACCGAGGGAGGTGACAAAAGTGACCCATGACTGTTGCTAAGCCCCGCCAGTGTTGGATCAAGAGTGTTGGTGCTCCCAAGGGTGTTGGTGGTTGATGTTCCTGTGGATGGATTTTCAGGAAATGGTGGTGCTGATTAGTGGGGAACTCCCCCAGAGCAGTATAAATGTCTTGGCACGTGCAGCTGCAGCATCATCCCACGTGTGACAGTCCCACTGCCGTGGAGATCCAGTGACCCTGGCGCCTTGCTGGGAGGTGTTGATCCCAGCCTGCTGACTCCGTTCCAGTTTAGGCAGCTGCATTTTATTTCCCTGAATTTTTCTTGTTAACTCCAATTCCAGATTCTTCATTTCTGTTCTAAATAACTGCAAAGTGTTGACGCATCTCAGCAGTGAGTCATGGAGCCCAAACCTCTATCCGTCTGCCTTTAGCAAGCACAGTGGCCCTGGTCCCTGTTCCCAGAATTTCATTTTCCCTGCTCTGCCTTTCAGGTATCCATGAGGAGTATCAGCTTCCCTACTACGACCTCGTACCTTCTGATCCTTCGATCGAGGAGATGCGCAAGGTCGTGTGTGACCAGAAATTGCGGCCAAACATCCCAAACTGGTGGCAGAGCTATGAGGTAAGGCCTGCTTTCAGCCATAGCCCCTTCCTCTCCTATGAGGAAAGGGTGAGAGAACTGAGATTGTCCAGCCTGGAGAACAGAAGCTTCCAGTACTTAAAGGGAATCTGCAAGAAAGAGGGAGGGAGAATCTTTACAAGGAGTGCCAGGACAAGGGGGAATGGCTTTACGCTACCAGAGGGGAGAGTTAGATATTGGGAAGAAATTGTTCCCTGTGAGAGTGGTGAGGCCCTGGCACAGGTTGCCCAGAGAAGCTGTGGCTGGAATCCCTGGAAGTGTCCAAGGCCAGACTGGACAGGCCTTGGAGCCCTCTGGGACAGTGGAAGTTGTCCTTGCCCAGGGCAGGACATGGAATGAGATGGGCTTTAAGGTCTCTTCCAACTCAAACCATTCCATGACGAGGTAACAAGTACTGAAGGATGTGCCCTGATTTTGGGGGATATGAAGGCTGTGTCAGTGCCCGGGCAGAGCAGCAGTCTGTCAGACCAACATGTGCTCAGGGGGAGAGCAGAGCACTGACCTTTGCTGTTGTTTCTTGCCCAGGCACTACGGGTGATGGGCAAGATGATGCGGGAGTGCTGGTACGCCAACGGAGCGGCTCGGCTCACTGCCCTCCGCATTAAGAAAACCCTCTCCCAGCTCAGTGTCCAGGAAGATGTGAAAATTTAGGCTCTGAGCCTCAGCAGGAGGAAACTGCACAGGAGCTGCTGTGCTAGAGTAGACGTGTGATGGAGGCCTACCTCGTGTTTCAGCCCAACCTACTGCTACAACCAGACAGCGGGACCTGCAGGCTGCTAGGCAGGGGGACGGAGCCTACAGAGCTGCTCTCTTCCCTGCTTGGGTATGAAACAATCCGAAACCTTTTGTGATCACCTCCTGAGAGCGTGGAGACTTGAGAGGGACTTCACCCGAGGGATCTCAGCCATGATCGTAACTCTTTGTTCCTTTAAAGGAAATCCCTGTAAAGTTCAGCGTGCGTTGAGCACCCATTGGCGGGGTCGGAGCCACCCCTGGGTGCTCGGTGCTGGGAGTGGGAAGGGAAAGGGAAAGTTTTCTTGCCGTACTCTCGAGGATTTTTCCAGGGACTGGCACGTTCATGCAGAAAAAGCAAAACAAATGGTGCTCTCTTCCAAGAGGCTGAGCCGGAACAGTTGATCAGCTTCACAAAAACCGTTCTCCCTCCTTTTCTTAAGCTTGAAAAAGTCCAAGTCAGCGCCCTGACGGCCGTCGGGGCGCGCCGGTGTCTGCATGCGCGAGGTGCGCGTGTCCCCGTGCCTGGTCATCTCCTCCATAGCCGTGCGGTGTCTGCCTGTGGGTGGCTCATCTCTGTCCGTGCTTCCTGTGCATGTGCAAATCTCGAGTGTCCCGTCCGTGAGCTGTTTTGCGCTGGTGCTCTCCGTGCTGAGTCGTGAGCGTCGTGGAGCTTGGACAGGCTGCTGCAGAGCGGATCCCTGGCTCCCCGATGGGCGCCGCGGCCGTGCCGGCTCCGCCGCCGGCTGCCACAACGTCCCATCAGGTGGCCTCACTGCCACCCCTTCCCTTTTTTTTAAGACGAAACAAATAAGGAACTGAGAATCACTCCTGAAATCCAGGTTTATTTTTGTCTTGAGCCCCTGGGGCTTGTAATTCTTGGTAGCGGGGAGCTGAGGTGGGTCAGAGGTGGAGCAGGCGCTGTGGCCGGCGCGTGGGGAAATGCAGGACTCGGTTCTCCTGGGAACACAATTCCCAACTCCACTGCCCTGGCAGATTTCTGGGGGCCTGATGATGCAGCGCTGCAGGCTGGGGATGGCGTGGCTGGACAGTGCCCAGGCAGAAAGGGCTACTGGCCAACAGCCAACTAAACATGAGCCAGCAGCGTGCCCAGGTGGCCAAGGCCAATGGCACCTGGCCTGTGTCAGGGATAGTGGCCAGCAGGAGCAGGGAGGACATTCTTCCCCTGTACTCAGCACTGGTGAAGCCACACCTTGAGTGCTGTGCCCAGTTCTAGGCCCCCCAATTTAGGAAAGACGTTGAGGGGCTGGAGTGTGTCCAGAGGAGGGCAAAGAGGCTGGTGAGGGGTTTGGAACAGAAGCCTTGTGAGGAACGACTGAGGGAGCTGGAGTTGTTTAACTTAACCTGGAAAAAAGGAGGCTCAGGGGAGACCTCATCACTTTCTACAACTCCCTGAAAGGTGGCTGTGCTCAGGTGGGGGTTGGTCTCTGCTCCCAGGCAAACCACTGACAGAACAAGAGGACACAGCCTTGAGCTGCGCCAGGGGAAGTTTAGGTTGGACATCAGAAAAAAAATCACTGGAAGAGTGATTGGGCACTGGAATTGTATGCCCAGGGAGGTGCTGGAGTCACCATCCCTGGACACGTTTGAAAAAAGACTGGACGTGGCACTCAGTGCCATGGTTTAGTTGATGAGATGTTAAGTTAGGTCATAGGTTGGACTTGATGATCTCAAAGGTCTTTTCCAACCTGGCTCATTCTGTGATTCTGTGATCTGAGTTCTGGGGGTGCTCTGCACCACCCAGAGGTGCTGGGCAGGATCTGACAGCAGGTGTGGGTTGGGAAATCAACATCCATCCTTTTAATATAGGTGTATAAATATCTCCTAGTGTGGAAGTGGCTGTGTCTCCGTGTGGGGTGGGGGGAAATCTGCATGGGTTTTCTTTTGGTTCAGTGCCGAATCCAGGTGAGGGAGGGGTGGGGTGACTACAGCAAACGTGGAAGTGAGGGCTGTGGCTGCCGTGATGACTTTGGCAGTCAGGAAGAGCCGTGGTGTGCAAGTCAGGTCAGTGTCTGCAGTAGAGAACTCTGAAGCCATAACTTTTAACTGGAGTGGTTTTGATTATTATTTTTTTAATTATTATTGTTATTATTATTATTATTATTATTATTATTGTTTTCTGGGAGGGTCTGGATTTTAACTTTTTTGAATACTGTTAATTCTTTCTAAGAGCAGAAAAACAATCTCTAATTATTACCTCTTGACCTGTTGGTTTGTAAAGAAATCACTGCAAAAAGAAAAAAAAAAAAAAAAAAAAAAGAAAAAGAAAAAAACCAAATGCACAGCTTGATTTACACTGGAACTGTTTCTACTCTGACCTTGCTCCTGCTCCCTAAGGTGAGGTTTCATCTCTGCTCCGGCCGCCAGGGTTAAGTCTTTATTTCAGTCCCTCTGTTCTTGCCGTCTGTGTCCCTGTTCGTGTGTCCCTCTCCCCCCCGATTCCCTGTGTGTCCATGACCTTGTATAAAGTGAGGAGTGTGGTTTTTCAATCATGTTAGGAGCCGTTTCGCATCCCCCAAGGAGTTTTTTGGCAGCCTGGATCTGCTGTGGGAGCAGGGTGGGGGTCCCCTGTCCCCTGCCAGCTTGTCCTGAGTCACATCTCAGCCAGGGGTTCCCTGTTGCACGTGTCCCTTAAACCTGCATTTCGAAGCCGAGGGGAGGGCACCTGCAAAGCCCTAAAGGACTCCCAGGCCATTGGAACAGGCCCCAGGGCTGCCCTGGGAGCTGGGGGAAGGACAGGAGGGGACATCACACAAGGTACTGCAGGCTCTCCGTGGTTGGGTTGGGTCCTCCACCCCAGTGACCCGGGTGCCCACGGATGCCGTCGGCTCCGGAACTTGCACTGAACTCGCCCCCTTCCAACTGTAGCCACACTGCACCTGCCTCAGCGCTAAACCAAACAGCGGCCAGCGAGCGGGGTGGGCCCGGCTGGGCAGGGATGAGGGAAGGGCACCATCCCTAGGAGCAGGATTTTAGGAAAAGCCTTGTTTCAAAAGAGCTGGGGAAAACCAAGCGGGATCCGCGGCAGGAACGCTGACCATGTAGCATTTACACAGCACTTTCATGTAAACTGGTGCCCGGGGGTGCCGGTGCTTGCCGAGCTGATGGAGCACGTGGGAATTGCTGCCTGGCTCCAAAAGTTGCAGCAGCTCTGGGGAAAAAGCAGCATTCCAGGCAGTTCCGAGGGGAGCCCGGTGCAGGACAAGGAGGGGGTCCATCAGCGGTACGTGGCTGCAGGACAGAACTCTTGGTACTTCTCTGCCCCTTTGATTTGTTTGGTTTTGTACATTTTCTTAGCAAAGGACTGTAAGAAAATAGCCACTTAGCCACTTTACCTCTTCAGTATGCAAATGTACATACGGTGTAAGATAGGAAATCTTTTGTTTAATATAAAACCAGGCTGTCGATTTCTGCTGTACATTATTAAAAGTTTGTTTTATTCATCTGAGGTGCTGCAGTCTCAGTTCTCTTGGGAGGGGTGGGAATTGCAGGGCACAGCTCAGTCCCTCAGAGGGGTCGAAGGGGGGCTCGTCCATCATAGCTAAAGCAATCTCTTTAGGAATCCTGGTCAAAACATTTTAATGGTAAATATTCCCATTTTCAGTGAAGATGCAGCTTCCAACACCCACCAAGCACTCGGGAGGTGCCGCCAGCATAGCGGAGGTGAGACGAAGAGGTGGGATTTTCCACCCATGCAGGGATGAGCAGCTGAACTCAGGGCTCCCACTCTGGGGCAGGCACAGAGCAGGAGGGATTACAGAGAATAAACACCCTGGAGATCCCCTCAGAGCATCCCTGGGGGGCTGGTAGGTCCAGTGGGCATCTCCCTGGAGCATCTCCAAGTCTCCACATGGACCTACAGCTTGAAGGAAAGATAAATCCCGCAGCAAACTGCCCCGTGGCCCTATAAAACCCTGTTTGCTCCGAGAGTAAATTGTGCTGTGGGAGCTGCCCCTACTAATTCCTTAATTAGAGCCTCCTGCAAACGAGCCTGTTGTGAGCGGATCAAGGGGAAAATCTGCCGAGGCCTGGGGTCCCCCCGGGCTCAGACAAGGTGGGGAGGGGGAGGCACCATCTGGGCTTGTCCTTCCTCATGCCCAGCTTTGTCTGAAGCTCCTGCTGTGGTCCCCAGGAAAATGCAGCCCCATCCTGGAAACGTGGGCAGCAGGGAGAGGAGAGCATGGAGGATTTTGAAAGCAAAACCTGTCTGCTCCTCTAGGAAACGGAATGGGAAAACAGTCTGATGGGGTGTTCCTCTTCATTCCCAGTGGTTTGGTGACTCAGGATCGGTGGTGGCCTCAATCCCATCCTTTCCCCAGCACTTCCAGCCCTCAGCAGCTCTGCTCCTGGAGCAAACTTTGCCTCCTGGTAACCCCAGGCCAGGCTGTGGGCGGGAGGTTTGGGTGGAACGCCAGCGGGATTGTTACGATCTTCATTTTTTTTTTGGCAAATTTTAAACAAACATTTGGGCAAAGCTCTCAACTCCAGCTGGAAAATTCCCGCTGCCTCCCGCCGGGGCGCAACGAGGAGCTGCCGGAGCCGCGCGACGTGTCCGCAGCAGCCGCCGCGGCCGCCTCCGGGAATTGTTCTGCCCTCCGCGTCCCAGCGCAGCGCAGATCGTGCAGGAGCAGTTTAAATCCCTCCGGCTGCCCCCGCTGGGAACCGGGCCGGGGGCTGCGGCCACCCTGCCCCAGCTCCTGCCTCCCATTAAATCCCAAATGCGGCTTTGGTGGCCTGAGGGTGACGTGGTGGCAGCCGTCGGGGAGCAGCAGAGCCCGGCATCGCTCCTGCTCCCGGAAACCCACCGAGTTCTCCCCAAATCATCCCGGAGGTGATCCCTGGGAACCCTCCTTGGCACCCCGGGGTGCCTCCCGTGACATTCCCAGCAGCATCCCACCCTGCACCCTCAGGATATCACCTTCCCCCGGTTCCTACTGCCCCACAGAAGCACCCAGACCTCCACGCTGAACCCCCTGGTGTCCCTGAGGATGCGCCCACGCAGGACCCTCCCTCTAGACCCCCACGGGGTCCCTGAGCAGGACCCTGCGCTGACCCCCCGTGATGGACCCCCAGAGGGTCACCGAGCAGGACCCCAGGCAGAACCTCCTCCCGGGACCCCCGCGGGACCCCAAAGCACGAACCCGCACAGGACCGTCCTGCCGGCCCCACCCAATGGAGCCCCGCTGGCCCCCCGGGGTCCCCGAGCAGGACCCTCACACGGGACCCCCGCTGGCCCCCCGGGGTCCCCGAGCAGGACCCTCACACTGGACCCCCGCTGGCCCCCCGGGGTCCCCGAGCAGGACCCTCACACGGGACCCCCGCTGGCCCCCCCGGGGTCCCCGAGCAGGACCCTCACACGGGACCCTCACTCGCCCTCCACGTGGTCCCGGCTCCGGGCCCGGCGCCGCAGAGATGCCGGACACCCCCGGCCACCGCCGGACACGGGGCGTGGTCTCCCCACAAAACCAGCGCGGTTTAACGCCCAAGTGGGCGCGGTTCGGCTCCACAAGGGGCGAGTCCCGCCGTGTCCCCGCCTCCAGGGTCCATATAGCGGCGCCCGGGACGGCCCGGCCCGGCCATGACCCTCCGGCGGCGGCGGCGGCGGCGGCTCCGGCCGAAGGACGATGAGGCACCGGCGGTGGCCCCGGAGAGCCCCGGGCCCGCCGAGCTCTACCGAGCGCTGGCGGCGGCCGGCGGGACCCTGCCCCGCGTGCGCAAGGTAGGGCTGCGGGGGGAGTGCGGGAGCCGCCCCGGTGCTCCCGGTTGTGCACCGGGGCCGGAGGGGAGAGCGGCGCCGCCAGCGGTAACGGGGCTGCGGGAGGAGCGGGGACGCGCCGTGTCCCCGTGCCGCCCAGCCGCTGGTGCCTGCGCCCTGCGGGTCTGCTCCGGCGTCTCCTCCTGGGCTCTTGTCCCGCCCAAGCTTTCCTCGTGTCCCCATGGCGCCCTGGTGGCCCGATCCTGCCCCGGTGACTTCCACCACTCTCTTTTCCTGCCCCAGCATCTCCTCACCCCTGTCCCATCCTTCTGCAGCATCTTCCCAGTGTCCCCGTCCCGCTCCATGTTGTCCCCCCAGGCGTCACATCCTGTCCCGGATCCTGCACACGTCCTGCCACGGGATTATCCCTGTACCCCCATCCTGGCTTTACCCCCAAGCCCCGTTCAAGTCATGTTCAGGTCCCTCCCCGCATTCCCTCAGGGATCTTCCCTGTGCCCTTTCCCAGTGTCCCGCCAAGCCCCACATCCTGTCCTGGTCCCTCTCCATGTCCTGCCCTGCAGCTTTTGGGGTTCTGTTCAGTTCACCCCACTCTGTGTGCTTCTGTCACTGGGGCAGGAGTGACCCCGCGGTCCCCCTGGACTCTGTCCTTTGAGAAGGGCGAGGGGATCAGCCACAGGGTACCCAAACCCGTGTCTGGTTTGGGGAGGGCAGGGGACGGGTCACAGAGTTCCCCAGGTCTGGTCTGGTGGAACACGGGGCCCCTGGAAAAGCGCCTCTGTGGTGGCGCTGGGAGCGACGCCGCCCTGACGCTCCCCCGGCCCCGTGGTGCTTCCTGAGCGTTGTGGGGAAGCGAGAGCAGAGCCGACATCCGGAGCAGAAGTGGCCTCACGGCTGCACTGCCACAACCCAGATATGCACGGTGGCCTGGCCCCCGCTCACCAGCCAAGGCCACCACCAGACATGTCCCTGAAGGGTCCAGGACGTCCCACGTCACCTTCCCGTCACTGTGGTGACGTGGGGCCCAGCGTGACAGGCAGCAACTTTCCCTTTGGTGAACACACCCAGTTCTGGTGTTTTTGTGTTTTTCTGGTGGGTGCATTTGGGACGATCTGTCACTATCTGGTGGCACCTGTGGGGCTGGTGACACCCACGTGGCAGAGCACAGAGGGAACCGCTGGCACCCAGCTGCCACCAAGACGCGCCATGTGCCGCTCTCAAGGAGCAGCTTATGGTGACACTGCCTGCACGGCGCTGGGGCTGCCGGAGCCCAGCAGCCACAGAGGGGCATTTGGGGACAGCCCTGTCACCTCCTGCCCTGCGGTGAGGGTCCTGTCTTGCCCTGCCAATCCCTCCACCCGCCCACGCCTGTGCGCCTGCCACAACAGCGACATTGTCTGAGCCGGGAGGGGGGTGGATTTTGCATGAAAAAACCCGACTTTGTGACCACAACAGGGCCCCTCTGTGCCGGGGCCCCTCGGAGCACAGCGTGGGGTGGGTGCGGCGCGGGTGACGTCAAAGCGTGGGGCGAGCTCAGGGCAGCTCTGAGGGTGCCTTTGAGCACCCATCAAAGCCCCGTTATGCCCGGGGGGCAGCCGAGTGCTGGTTCGGTGCCGGCCTGGCACGGTGCTCCCCCAGGGTTTGGGGCTGTCCTGGTGGGACACTGCCTTTTGGCTGTCCCTGGAGGAGGTGGAGGGATGTCCCCTCATGTGTCCCCTGCTGATGGCTCTTCCTTTGCCGCAGGATGCAGGGTTCAAGTGGGCATCCCCAAGCCAGTCCCCGGAGGAGCACAGGTAGGGACAGGGGGACACGGGAGTGGGGCTGGGGTCTCTGTCCCAAGGGGTTGGGACATTGTTCTACTCTGGATAGCCTGAGAGGGCTGGAAATAGCGGGGATTTTATGGAGGAACCTGTGGCAGGTGACAACAGCAATGGGTCACAGCTCCCTGTGGGCTCAGACACCCCCAGACCCTGTGGGGACCCTGGCACCCACAGGATTAAGTGACACGGCTCTGACCAGGGCAAACTGGGAGGGGGAATCCCATCTCAGGGAGAAATGTCCTGTCCTTGGGGACCCCAAAGCATCAATTTGGGAAGAGCCCAAGGTTTGCACAGGCAAGTTTGGATGTGCCTGGGGCTCTGCCTTATCCCTGGTCCCTGTGTCCCCAGGAGGGTGGTGATGCTGGAGAAGAAGGCAGAGGAGTCTTTCGGCTTCGAGATCCAGGTGGGTGTTGAGCTGAGCCTGGCCATGCCGTGTCCTGCTCCCCGCCCTTCCAACCCGCACCTTGCTTTGCATAGAGGGTATTTTTAAGTTGTCTCTGAGCTGGGGGTTATTTTTAGCGCTGACAGAGTTGCCGTGTTACTGAACCTCCCCCAGCTGTGCCAGCGGGGGCGGCCGGGGGGGCACCTCCGAGTGCAGACATCAGGGCAGGATCCCCCCTCCCGGGGGCTGCGGTGCTGCCCCACGTCACCCAGCAGCAATTAAACACTGCAATTGCTGCCACGTGGCTGCTGTTGGGGGATTCCTGGGGCTCGGGATGTGCCCGTGCCCCTCACCAGATCCCCCCATCCCAGACCTACGGGCTGCACCACCAGGACAGGAACAGCGTGGAGATGTTCACCTTCGTGTGCCGGGTGCACGACGGGAGCCCGGCCGAGGCCGCGGGGCTCAAGGCTGGTGAGCACATCCTGGGGGAGCGAGGGGGGGCCCCGGCAGTGGGGAGCAGCACCCCTGAACCCCTGGTCACCCTGTGCTCTAGGGGACACCATCACGGGGGTCAACGGGCTGAACGTGGAGGGCATCCGGCACCGGGAGATCGTGGAGATCATCAAGAGCTCAGGCAATGTGCTCCGGTGAGCTGGGGGGCGCAGGGGGGGCCCGGGGGGCTGCAGCCCCCCAGTGCTGACAGCTGCTGACCCACAGGCTCGACACGCTCTATGGGACGTCCATCCGGAGGGCCGAGCTGGAGGCCCGGCTGCAGTACCTGAAGGTGAGCAGGGGCTGGCAGGGGTTGTGGGGGGCTGGGCAGGGGTTGTGGGGGGCTGGGGACCCCCCACCAGGGTCCTCACCCCCTCACCCTCCCCACAGCAAACCCTCTACGAGAAGTGGGGGGAGTTTCGCTCGCTGATGGTGCAGGAGCAGCGGCTGATGCGGGGTGAGTGGGGGCCGGGGGGGCTGGCAGGAGGGTTTTGGGGCACCAGCTGGCTCCCCTGACACCCCCGTGTCTCCCATCAGGTGTGGTGGCCAAGGACCCCAGCATCTACGACACGCTGGAGTCCATCCGCTGGTGCCTGCAGGGGGAGGGACTGCCGGGGGGCTCCTCCCGTGCCAGCGGCAGCGATGACTCCCTGTACCAGACCTGCGTCTTCGCCTCTTCCAGCTCATTGGACGGGGACAAGGATGGGGACCAGGACAAGGATGAGGACAGCGGAGGTCCCGCGCCTCCCCCACCGCGGCCCCGATCCGCTCTGGCCCGCAGCGCCAGCCTCAAGTGTGCGGTGGGGCCGGGGGCTGCGGGGCGCCTTTGGGCCCGCGCCGGGGACCCTGTGGAAGGAGCGGCCGCCCCCCGCAAGAGCCGACACAGCAGCTTCCGCCGGCGGCTGCTCAAGTTCATCCCGGGTCTGAACCGGGCGCTGGAAGAGGAGGAGAGTCACCTCTAGCCGGCGGCTCCCGGCCGCGCAGGACTATTTATTTATTTATTGCAAGGGGCTTCATTCCCTGGCCCCCGTCCCTGGGGGCTGCAGGAAGGAGCCTTTGGGTTGGCCCCAGGGGTTCCGACTTGGCCCCTCGGGCCGCGGGGATCGTGACGCCGAGGGACGGACACAACACCGAGGGACAGACGTGAGGACCCTCCTGAAGCGGCTCCCGGAGCTGTCGCTGCTCTCGGGACGGGGATTTTCCTGCCTGGAGGGGCTCAGCGGGGGAGCCGCACATTCCCCAGGTTCGGGGGCCTATGGGGGTCCCACCCCCTGCTCCCCCCGGCTGTTGTACCACGTCAGTGCTCGCCAATACAGAGACGATTCACAGCGATGTGTGGCTGTGACTGAGGAGGGGCAGAGCCCCGTGGGGACCAGGATGGGGGGGCTGGGGGCTGCAGCTCCCCCACAGCCCCTGTGCTGCCCCCTTGGGCCTCCCCGGTGGGCTCCAGGCAGGGCAGCCTTGGGGTGACCAGCTGCTGTCACCTTGGTCGTGAGCGAGTTCCCGGGGACCCCTGTGTCCCCCCGCCTGCTGCGGCCCCCGGTGCCGTAGGCCACGTCCCGGCGCTGCGGGGCCCCGGCCAGGCCCTTCCTGCCCCGTTTCCTCCGGCAGCCGGCGGGAAGCGGGTCCCACCCCGAGCCCTTCCGCCTGCGGGGGACACGGTGCCCACGCGGGACGGGCACTGGGGTCCCCCCCATGCCCTGCCTCAGTGTCCCCCGGAGCCACTGAAGCAGCATCCAGAGGAGTTGGGGGACACAAAGCCCCCTCAGCAGCGGGGGGGCTGCTGCAGCACCAGCGTGTGTATGGGGATTCTCTTGCACAGGTGCCCCGTGGAGCACCGAGAGCCCCCAGCTCTCTGCTCTGTGTCTCGGTTTCCCCTCTTGCGGGGCTGTTGCATTTTCGGGAACCCCAACTCTCCCCTCGCCGTTTCCCCCAGGACCTCAGAGGAGCCCGCTGGAGATCCGGGGGTGAGAACTGCAGGTGGCTGTGTGTGCCCTGGGGTGCGGGGTGAGGGGCTCCGCTGGCTCCCCCACACTCTCCTGCCTTGTCCCTGTTCCGTGAGGGCTCCGTGCTGGACATTTATGGTCTGGTTCCCGCAGTCCCGGCGGCTGCCGGCATCCTCCCGCGTGCTGCCAGGGTCGGAGCACCCCGTTCCTGTCAAAGCCATCACGGGACCCCCCGTCGCAGCTGCCACCCCACGCTGAGCTTTTTATAGCCCCGACCTGGGGCTGTGTGTGCCCGGAAATGGGCAGGTGGTGGCCGTGGGACACCAGGGTCACCCGTGGCACCGGCTGAGCCGGGCAGGGCCGGGGGGCCGAGGCTGCGAGGTACGGACCGGGAACGCCCCGGAGCAGCCTGTCATTACCGATAAATATAGGCCCGGGGCAGGGAGCCAGCGGCAGCCGTGGGCACCGGCGAATCACCGCCCGCTTACGGGCACCCTGCGAGCCCCAACGCCCCCCCTGGGGCTGGGGAAGGGCTGCCCGGTGACCGTCGTATCCCCGGGTCCCTACCTGGGTGTCGGGCTGGATCCCTGGGGCTGGTGTGAACTGGGGTCCCCCCTGCACTCCCGTGGCCTTGCCAGGGTGACTGGGCTCGGGTTTCCTCCCCCGGAGCCATCGCAGTCCCCGCGACCTCTGCCGGGGTACAGCTAATGCCGGGTGCGGGGGCTGCCGGTGTCACCCTCCTGCCTCCGGTAACGCCGCCACCAAGCGAGGCACACGGGGGGCTGCAAGCACCACGCTCCGTGCCCCGGTGGCTTTGTGACCCCCGACAGCTCTGGGACCCCCTTGCCTGACCCGTGCCGAGGACTCCTGGCCGCGTCCCCGGGCTGCCACCGGCCGTGCCCCTCGTCGCGTGTTGCAGGGACCGCGAAAGGTCCCGCCGGGCCCGGGGGATCCCTTTGGGGGCGGCCCCGGTGGTGCCGCGGGATCCCCAAGACGTCAGTGACCAGGTGTGACGTCAGCGGGCAGGTGTGATGTCACGGAACCCCGTCGGGGGCGGGCGACAGCGAGAAGCGGGGCCGGAGCGAGGTAACGGGCAACGGGAGGAGGCGGCGACGGCGCCCGGCCCCGGGCCGCCACCTCCGGTACCCCCGTGCGTCCTCCGGGCCCCTCTGGTGCTCCTCGCAGGGCCGGGGGTTTCGTGAGGCCAGGAACGGTCCCGGTACCGGAGGTCCCGGCAGCACTCCCGGCGCCGGCTGCGGCTCCCGGGGCACCGAGGCCCTGCCCCCAGGGCGGCTCCGGTCCCCCGGTGGGACCGTGCCGGGGGGCTCTGCCGCTGGAGGGGCACCGACGGGGAGCACTAACGGCGCTGCCAACCCCGGGGCCGGTGCCAACCCCGGCACAGCGGCCCAGGACCCCCAAAACTCCCGGTGTGTTCCCGGGAGTGGATACCGGCGGGTGCGGCAAGGGACGGTACCGACTTCTGGTACCGAAGTTTGTACCAGAAGACCCAAGGGAGAACCGGGGTGGTACCGGACGGTACCGGATGGGAAGATGCGCGGTGCCACCGGAGGGTACCGCGAGAGGTACTGGAGCCGTACCGAAAGTAGCGGGATGGTACCGGAGGCTAGTGAGGGGGTACCGGCTTGGCACCGGAGGGTACTTCGGAGTTCCGGGTCCTTTCCGCTCACCCTTCGCCCTCCCGCGGGCCCGGGCCGGCTCCGCACGGGCTGAGCTCATCTTTCCAGCCCGCGGGCGCTGTTCCCGGCGCCGGCGCCCGCCAGCAGCCGCCGCTCTTTCCATGGCCCCGGCCAGGGGCTCCCCGCGGGGACCGGGCGGGGGCGGGACCCCGCGTCACTCCCCCCGCAACCGGCACCGAGCGAGAGGAGACCCGGGGGTACCGGCGCCTCCGAGCACCGGAGACACCCAGATGGGCACTGGGCAAAGCGGCACCGGGGGTACGGGAGACCGCCGGGGAGAGCGGCACTGGGGGGACACCGGGAATGGGGACATGGAAGATACCGACACCGAGGGGGGCTCCGGGGATGCCAACACTGAGGGGACACCGGGGATAATGGTACCGGAGATACCGGTACCGAGAGGGCACGGAGAATGGGGGCACCAGGGTACCCCCCGGCAATGAGGGGACACCGGGGATACCCACACCGAGAGGCGACCCGGGGTGGGCACTTTAGTGATGCCAGCACCGAGAGGGCATCGGGGGTGCGCTCACCGGAGTACCAGCAACGAGGGGACACCGGAAATACCGGCTGCAAGAGAGCACCGGGGATGGAGGCACCGAGCGACGCCAGCCCCGGGGTACCAGCAGCGAGGAGACACCGTGGATACCGAAGGGGCACCGACCCTGGGAACACCGGGGATACCCCTGACACCGGGGCCTCCCTGCCCCCGGCGGCGGCCCCCGGAGCCCCGGGGGGGATATGTGGGGAAGCGAGGGGCGCCCGAGCTATTTTTAGTCGGGGCCGCGGGGGTATTTTTAGCCGGGGCCGCGGGTGCGTCAATGGAACCCCGCGTGCGTCACGGCCGCGCCCCCGCCGGGGCCGCCCCCCCCGTGCGTCACCGGGCCCGCGCCGCCCCGCGCGTCACCGAGCGCTTAAGAGAAAGTAGTGGCGGGGCCGGAGCCCGGCGGAGCCCGCGGAGCGGCGGTGGCAGGAGCAGGAACCGGAGCGCCGCCTCGCCGGCACCCGGGTACGGGCGGCACCGGGATGCGGGGAGCAGGCGGGGGGCACCGGGGGCACCGGGGGCACCGGGGGACACCGGGGACAAGGGGTCGTGCCGGCAGCGGGGGCGGGCTGCGCGCACCGGGAGGTGAACGGCATCGGGTGTCTCGGTGGCACCGGGGGAACAGGAGCCTCTGTCCCGGGCGGCACCGGAGAGATTCACATCGGGCGTGTCAGGTGGCACCAAGGGGATCTGGGTCGGGCATCCCGGTGGTACCGGGGACTCAGGCAGTGAGCGTCCTGCAAGGTGGATGTGGTCGGGTGTCCCGGTAGCACTACGGGCAACCGGCGCGCGCGTCCCGGTGGAGCCGGGGCTCGCGCGTCCCGCGCTGTGGAAGGGAACCCTCGGTGCCACCGGCGAGAGTCGGGGGTCCTGGTGGAAGGGACCTGGCGCTGCGCGCTGTGCGGGACCGCCCCTTGTGGGTATCCAGTGGCACCGGGGGAAACGAGTCGGGCGTCCCGCGTGGCGCTGGGAGGTGCACGGGATCGGACGTCCCGGTAGCACCGGGAGGAGCTGGATCGAACGTCCCGGTAGCACCGGGAAGAGCCGGGGATCGCGCGCCCGGCGGGAGTTGGCAGAGCCAGAGATCCCGGCCCCGAGGGTCCCGGGAAGAGCCCGACACCAACTCGGCTCCTCTGTGAGGAGCTGCGCAGGACCGGGAGCCGCTACTTGGGGCACGGAGGACCGGGCTGGTTCCCCCATCACGGCACCTCAACCGGGGCCAGCTGCATATGCAGGAAATCCTCGTCTCTGGGGATTGCGGGGGACAGAGTCACCCCATACCGGGCATCACGCCGGGATCCCTGAGCAGAGTGGTCACGGAACTGGAGTGGGCAGCACAGGGGGAGGCAGGAGCGTGCGGGCAGCACCAGGAACCTGGCACTGCGAGCAGGGATGTGCCGGCAGCACCAGGACCTGGCAGTGGAGATGTGCAGGCAGCCAGCCCCGTGCAGGCAAACCCCCCGCTGCCCACGCGGGGCTGGCAGCAGCCGCTGTGGCATTACCGGGCAGCAGGTGCCGGCAGGGATGTGGGCAGCGTTAGCCACCCCCGGTGCCACCGGCTGCTCTCGCCCGCCCGCGGCCCGGGGCCTGGTGCCAGCGGCTGCCACCCGCCCGTGCAGGCAGCAGCAGTCTCAGGGCTGGGCACAGGCAGCTGCCTGCACTCCCAAATGAGGAATCTGCAAACAGAGCCTGGCCGTGGGCAGCGTGGAGGCTGCTGCGGGAATCTGTGCCTGCTCCCTGGGGGGGACAGGGCAGGGGGACCCCAAATGCTGTCAGCGAGTGGGTGAGAGCAAAAGCATTGAAACAACTGGCACCAGGAAGGCTCGAGGTATTGCATCTGCCAGGATTTTCGTGTAGGCAAGGAAAACTCCCACTGGCACAGACAGTGTCCCCTGGGACCGTGTCCCCAGCGCAGCCTCAGGTCCCCTTGGCTTCGTTCGAGGACAGGAGGCAGCTGAGGGGTCACTGTCCCCTCTGAACCCAGTTGGACACGCACAAACTTCACTGGGGCACCGGCAGGAGGCTGGGGGCTGGTGCCATCCCGTGGGTGCCAGAGCTGGACCCACGCTGGGTATTTTTAAACTCAGCTCCTGGCGGGTGTCGGCTTTCTTGATGCCCGAGAGAGCTGCCCAGATTTGGCTGGGGGAATCCGGGGGCTCTGGCAGCAGGGCCGTGCCAGGACCGTGGCCGGGGGCCAGTGCAGCGTGACCTTTAAAGGTCTGCGAGATGAATTACATTATCGTCTTGCCATTAGGGTCACTTTTGGCTTGGCTTTCAGCTGGACATGGGACTCCGGTTGTCTTATGTCTCACCAGACCCCTGCACAACCCCGGGGGGCTCCAGGGACAGAGGAGGGAGCTCTCTTCCCCTCACCTGGAGGGCTGCCTGCACTGACATTCCCAAGAAGCCCCAGAAGGGGTTATAGTGGAAGTGGGATCCTCAAAACCTCGTTCAGCCCCAAATCGGGCTTCCCTTGGCCAGCCCTAGGGCTTGGGAATCTGCTGGCCACATTCCTCCCTCCTTCCCTTTCGGGGGCTTTTGCTAAGCCAGCGTTTTGGGGAATGTCCTTTGCACCCATTGGCTGTGCCGTGACCTTTCCCAGGGACAGTGGTGGCCGCCAGCCATGGGGGCTGTGGGTGGCTCTGGGGGTCCAGTTCCAGCACGAGGGGAGTCCTGGGGAAATTCCCACATTTCCCACCCTGTCTCCATCCTCTGCCTGGACGAGTGAGGGTCCCCTGGATGAGGGGATCCCCCCTCCTGGATGAGGATGGTGACATCCCCGCTGATGCCCCTCTCTCCCCACAGAGATGCCCTGCATCCAGGCACAGTGCAGCACCACGGGCACTGGCCCCTGCGAGCGCTGCCCGGCCGAACTGCTCTGCCCCGAGGGCGGCCGATTCCCCATGGAAGTGGCTGGAGCCGATCTGGCGGCCGCCCCCGCCCTGCCCAGCTTCAGCACCTTCATGGAGGGCTACGCCGGCGAGTTTGACGCCTTCCTCTACCAGCTGCCAGCAAGCGGCCAGTCCAGCGCCGCCACCGCCTTCAAGCTGGAGGACTTCCAGGTGTACGGCTGCTATCCCAGTGCCTTTGGTGGGCAGCCAGATGAGACCCTCTCCTCCAGTGGCTCGGACTGCTACGGGAGCCCCTGCTCCATCCCCTCGCCCGCCACGCCAGGCTTCCAGCCCCCGCAGGCCCCAGGCTGGGAGGGCTCCTTTGGGGCATACTCGCCATTGCCAAACTACGAGGGTGGGCAGCCCTGGGCTGAGCCAGCCAAGGGCGGGGGGTCACAGCCCCCCTTCTTCGCCTTCGGCCCTCCGGCCCCCAGCCCTGGTGGGTCTCCTGCGACCCTGAAGGGGCAGCCGGGTCCCTCACCCCGTGTGGACCCACGGCTGCTGGACACAGATGCCTTCCCCTCGAGCCAAGGTGGCCCCAGGGGTTTCGCAGGGCTGCCCCTGGTCCCCACCTCCCCGCTGCTGGAGGGGCCAGCGCTGGCGCCCACCAAGGTGCGCAGCCCCGGGGCAGGTGAGGGCCGCTGCGCCGTCTGCGGGGACAACGCGTCCTGCCAGCACTACGGCGTGCGCACCTGCGAGGGCTGCAAGGGCTTCTTCAAGGTAAGGGGACCCCCCTCACCTCACCACGTGCTGCACGGGATGTTCCCACAGCGCTTCGCGGCAGCAGGGGGATGCTGCGGGGTGCCCCGGGGAGGGGCAGGGCAGAGAGCACGGCCGAGCAGCCCTCCCCACGGACACGGAGCCGGATGCTGGGCTGGAGCGGGAGGCAGGGGAGGACAGAAGGGCTTTTGTTTGGAGCTCGGCGCCCCGGGCTGAGCTCGGCCGCTCCTTCCCCACCCGCAGCGCACAGTGCAGAAGAATGCCAAGTACATCTGCCTGGCCAACAAGGATTGCCCTGTGGATAAGCGGCGCAGGAACCGCTGCCAGTTCTGCCGCTTCCAGAAGTGCCTGGCCGTCGGCATGGTCAAAGAAGGTACCAGGGTCCCATCGTGGGTGGGGGGTCCCCAGCAGGAGCAGGGAGTCTCCGCTCTGCAGCCTTTCTGGCTGCCCTGAGGACAGACACTCACTGCAAGTCCCAACCACAGTGGTCCGGACTGACAGCCTGAAGGGGCGGCGGGGCCGTCTCCCCTCCAAGCCCAAGCAGCCGCCAGACACGTCCCCGGTCAGCCTCATCACCTCGCTGGTGCGGGCACACATCGACTCCATCCCCAGTGCCACCAAGCTCGACTACTCCAAGGTAGGGCTGGTGCCACTCCATGCCCTGCCCAGGGCCGTGCTGTGGCTGGGGCTGGATCCTGACCCGTTCCCGTCCCAGTTCTTCACCCATCCCCATCCCAGACCCTGAGCCTGTTCCCATTGTGGTTCCTGATCCAACCTCGTCCCTGCTCCTGACCCAACCTTTTGTCGGGTCCTGACCTGTGTCCATCCCAGATCCTGATCCCATCCTCATCCCAATTCCTGATCCACCCCTGTCCCAGTTCCTGACCCATCCAAGTTCCTGACCCACCTCCATCCCACCATCCCGGTTCTTCACCTATGCCCCTCCCAGTCCTGACCCATCACTATCCCAGTTCCAGGAGTCAGCACCCTGCCCGTTTGAGAAGGAGGACTCGGTGGACGTGCAGCAGTTCTATGACCTGCTCACCGGCTCCATGGACGTCATCCGCAAGTGGGCTGAGAAGATCCAGGGATTCACCGAGCTGCCCAAGGAGGACCAGGACCTTCTGCTGGAGTCAGCCTTCCTGGAGCTCTTTATCCTGCGCCTGGCGTACCGGTGAGCCCTGGGGCAGCGCAGAGCAGGGGGAGCCCGAGGTGTGCCGAGGGATGACACCTGGATTTCTGCTGGCAGCTCGAAGCCAGAAGAAGGGAAACTCATCTTCTGCAACGGGGTGGTGCTGCACCGGCAGCAGTGCGTGCGTGGCTTCGGCGAGTGGATCGACGCCATCCTCGAGTTCTCCCAGAGCCTGCACCGCATGAGTGTTGATGTCCCCTCCTTCTCCTGCCTTGCCGCCCTCGTCATCATCACAGGTGAGACCCCCCAGCTCCATGCCCCTCGCTGTCCCCGTCCCCACGCTGTGTCTGTCACTGCAGTCCCACACCCTGTGTGTAACCCCAGACCGGCACGGGCTGAAGGAGCCAAAGCGGGTGGAGGAGCTGCAGAACCGCATCGTGGGTTGCCTCAAGGACCACGTGGCCGCAGCAGGGGCTGAGCCCGGGCGCTCCAGCTGCCTCTCCAAGCTGCTGGGGAAGCTGCCAGAGCTGCGCAGCCTCTGCACCCAGGGCCTCCAGCGCATTTTCTACCTCAAGCTGGAGGACCTGGTGCCGCCACCACCCATCGTCGACAAGATCTTCATGGACACTCTGCCTTTCTGAGTCCCGGGCAAGGGGCTGCCGTGAGGCCCTGACCCACCTGGGGACATCTGGGACCTGCTCTAGGCAACCCTGGTTCTGTCCAAGGATGCCTGGGAACCCCCTGGGCACCCCTGGGTCACCCCTGAGGGGGCCTGGAACATCCACTTGGTACCCCTAGATCAACCCTGGGATGTTTGAGACCCCCTTGGGTGACCCCTAAAATGCCCAGAAACCACCTGGGCACCACCTGGATCACTCCCAGGATGCCTGGAACCTGCCCTGGTCACTCCTGGATCAGTCCTGGAATGTCTGGGACCTCCCTGTGGACTCCTGAATGACCTCTGGGACACCTGGGACCCCCCCCGGGCCATCCCCAAGACTCTATGTACACCCCTGGATCACCACCAGAACACCTGGAACTCCCTCTTGAACCACCCCCAAAATGCTTGGGACCTCCCTCCCTGGGTCACACCCAAAACTCCTGGGTCCCCACCAGGCACCTCTGGATCACCCCCAGAATGCCTGGAATCCCCCCTGCGTCACCCACAGGATGCCTGGGGCCCTCTGGGCACCCCTAGATCACTCCTGGGATGCCTGGGACCACCCCTGCGTCACTCCAGGGATGCCTGGGATCCCCTCTGGATCACTCCCAGGATATCTGGATCCCCCCTCAGATGCCTGAGTCTTCTTGGGGGCACCCTCGGGGGTGCCCCATGTGCCTTCGCGGCCCAGGGCACAGCCCCGGTGCCGTCTTCCCCGGGGGCATCGCCGGCGCGGTGCTCCCTTCCCCTGTAAAAATGCCCCTGATGTAAATAGCGCCGGCCGGGTCCTGTACAGAGTGGGGGCAGCGAGCGAGGGGTGCCTCCGACCCCCTCAACCTCGGCCCCTTCCCCTTTATATATATTTTTCTGGGTTTCCCTCTTTTTGGCCATTTTCTGTATATAAACTTGTACGTACAGTGAGAGCCACTGGGTGGGACCTTTGTCCCTTGTGTCCCCGTTTGGTTAATATTCGGGGATGGGGAAAGGGCGACAGAGCAACGGGGCTGGGGACAGCAGGAGCGCTGGAGACGGGGAAAACGGGGTGCCAGGGCTGGGGAGAGTGGGGATGTTGGAGCTGGGGGCAGCCAGAACTCCTGGGGGCAGCCAGGAGGGCTGGAGGTGGGAACAAACAGGACGCTGGAGCTGGGGACAGAGCTGGGGACCAGAGCTGGTGACAGCCGGGGCTCGGACAGTGCAGATGTCGTAGCTGGGGGCAGCTGGGACACGGGCTGGATAAAAACAGGGCGCTGGAGCTGGGGAAAAAAAACCGGTGCGCTGGAGCTGGGACAGCCGGGACGATGGAGCCGGAGACAGCTGGAACTCCGGAGCCGGGATGCCAGAGCTAAGGACACCCGGCCCGGTGGATCTGGGGACAGCTGAGGCACCGGAGCCAGCGACAGCCGGGCTGCTAAGGCAGGGACAGCCGGGGCTCCAGAGCCGGGGACAGCCGGGACGCCGGAGCCGCACGTTGCCCACGCCGCTGCCCTTGAACCGTCACTCACCCCCGCGGCGGTGGCTGCCGCTGCCCCGCACCTGTCGCCTGCCTGATTTATCCTCCCCAAAATAACCGGGAAGCGTGACCGTGTCCCCCGCTCGTGTTCCTGGGGACGTGGCCATTGGCAGGGCCAGCCCTGGCGGGGGGGTGGTGGCGTTTGGGGTCCCGATCCCGGGAGCTGGGGACGGAGCCAGGAGTTCCAAGGCAGGAGGGGGTGACACGCGCGGCTGATGTGTCCCCCGGCTTGTCCCCTTCCTCCTGCTAGGGACAGCCTGGGCCCGGAGCAAAAGTTAACGGGGATACCCAGGGCCGGTGCGGAACAAGGGCCACATTGAGGCGCGGGCCGGGGGCGCCCCGCAGTGACACACAACAAGGGTCCCTCTGTCCCCCTGCCGCCGCCCCCGCCACGGGGACAGCGCTGACGCACGGCGGGGCCGCGGACGGGAATCGGGGTGGGGAACAGCGGAGCTGCACACAGTGGGCACGGGGATTGGCACCCGGCACGGCACAGCTCGGCACGGCTCCGCTCCGGCCGCAGGTCTCAGCCTCCTCCCCACTGCTCAGGGCTGGCCTCTGCCCACTTTGTCCCCATCTCTGTCCCCGCTCCCTTGGCAGAGGCTGCCGCAAGAGGGACTCTACCAGCAGGGTAAAGTTAAAGCAGCTCCGTGGACAAATCTGGCCACGCCGGCGGTCCCGGAGCTGCGCGGCACAGACGTGGCTGTCCCGGTGTGTGCCCGGCTCCCCGCACGGCGACACGCCATGGCCACATTCCTGCTGCTACTCACACCAAGCCATGTGTCCCCATGGCAGCGTGGCCGATCAGTGCCCCAAATCCACATGTCCTCATTCATGTGTGCCTCATGTCTGTCCATCCATGCATCCCTCTGTCCCCATGTCCATCCATCCCACTGTCCCTCTGTCCCCATGTCCACCTATCCCACTGTCCCTCTGTCTCTTATGTCCATCCATCCATCTATCCCTCTGTCCCCACATCCCTCATGTTCCGAGGTCCCCGTTTCCAGTATCCCCTGTGCCCGGTGTCTCTCATGTCCATCCATCCCCCATTCCTGTGTCACTCAAGTCCCCATTACACCCTGTGCTCTGTGTCCCCACATTCAAGTGTCCCCCTGTCCCCATATCCAGCCATCTCACTGTCCCTTTGTTCCTCTAGTCTTCATGTCCCTTTATCCAGTATCCCCTGTGTCCCACGTCCCCGTATCCCTGTGTCACACTGTCCCTTGTGTCCATCTGTCACTGTGTCCCCCCTTCCTTATTCCCCATGGCCCTGCTGTCCCATATCCCTGCCCCCATACAAGTGTCCCCCGTGTCCCTGTGGTGCCCACAGCCCCGTCAGCGCCTCTTTGGCCTGTGTCCCCGCCGTGTCCCCCCCGTTGTCGCCTTGTCCCCGCAGGGGTCAGCGGGGGACATGGCCCCGCCCGCCCCGCTGCAGTACCGCCGCGGAGCCTCCAGCACAGGGGGCGCAATGGAGCCCGTGAGCCGCTCTGGGCTCCGGCATTGCAGCTCTATGGCCCCTGGGACCGAACCAAGCCGGGGACAGGGGAATCCAGGGAATCAGAACGATAATTCCACCCCCAGGGCCGTGCCGCCGCCGGGAAGGGCACGGAAGGGGCAAAATTGTAAAGTAATCAAATTCGGAGTGGTGAAACGCGGTGTCCAGGGCCGGAATGGCCTCTATGGTGGCCGGTGGTGTGTTCTGACCCCCCGCGCAGATGGGACGATCCATTTCCCTCCGTGCCGTCAGATGGTCGGGCCCGGGCGGTGAGTGGGGACCGGGGCCGGGACCGGGCACTGAGGGGGATTCGGGGCCTCGAGCCTGGAGGAAACGTGAGGCTGGGAGACTGAGGTGGGCTCGGGCCGGGGCGTCTGGACCTGTGTGGTGTATTGGGAGGGCCCAAGCGGGACCCCCTGGGCCGCTGTCAGGTGAGGACACCCGGCTCCCTCTGGGGTGCTGAGGGTCCCTGAGGGGACCTGACCAGGACGTTTGGGTCCTCCGGGGGTATTGCGGAGGCCGTAGCAGGATTCCTGGCGTCCCTGTGTGCTGGCGGGGGAGGCAGGCTGGGACACCTCCCTGGGGTGTGAAGGGACCACGTCAGGACAGCCGGGTTCTTAGAGGCTCAAACCAGGACATCTGAATTCCTGTGGGGTATTGAGAGGCCTGTACTGGCACCACGGGGCCCTTGTGAGGTGGGCGGGCACGAACTGGGACAGCGCCCTGGGGTGTGAGGGGACCAGACCAGGGGATTTCAGACCTTGCGGAGGAGCCCCGCACATCCTGGGACGCTTAGATCCTTGTGGGGGATCGAGACTTGGACCCTCCGAGCTTCTGTGAGATGTGTGGGAGGATCCATATCTGTAGGATGTGACAGACTGAAGACATCTGGGTCTGTGTGGGGCTAAGGGGGGCCTATACCAAAGGTGCCGGGATCCTTGTGGCATGTGGGACACTCCAGTCAGGCCGTCTGGGTCCCTGTGGATTACCAGGAGGGCCACACCAGGTCCCTGTGGGGGACTGGGACACCAGCGTGCAGGGGCTTGGCAGAGGAGCTGTCACCAAGCCGGGCTGCAACCAACACCCCCTGCCCACCCTCGTGTCCCCTCAGCAGCCGCTGCTGTGGCCCCTCCAGCGCCGGCCCTGCCATGAACTGCCGCGCCGAGGTGCTGGAGGTGTCGGTGGAGGGGCGGCAGGTGGAGGAGGCCATGCTGGCCGTGCTGCACACCGTCCTGCTGCACCGCAGCACCGGCAAGTTCCACTACAAGAAGGAGGGCACCTACTCCATCGGCACCGTGGGCACCCAGGACGTGGACTGTGACTTCATCGACTTCGCCTACGTCCGTGTCTCCTCCGAGGAGCTCGACCGCGCCCTCCGCAAGGCTGTCGGGGAGTTCAAGGTGAGGGGGTGCCAGCAGGGGTGAAAGTGGGAGCGTAAAAGGTGTTGAGGGGAGGCCACGCAAGGAACAGCTGAGGACATTCGATCTGTTCAGGTGGAGAATAGGAGACTGAGAGGAGACTCATCAGCTTCATCCTTAGGGTAGCTCTGAGCTCTGCTCCCTGGGAGACTGACAGGGCCTGAGGGAACTGTGTCAGGGAAGGGGTAGGCTGGATATTGGGAAAATTGCACCAGAGGGTGATTGAAACACCTCCCCAGGATTTGGTCAAGGCCCCAAGGCTGCCAGAGCTCAAGGAGTGTTTGGACAGCGCTCTCAGGCACAGAGTGGGGGTGTTGAGGTGTCCTGTGCAGGGCCAGGAGTTTGACTGGATGGTCCTTGGGCATCTCTTCCAACTCAGGATGTTGTGTGATTCTGTAAAACCCAGTGGGATGTGCCCGAGGAGGGCTCAGTCAGTCCCTGTTCCCCCCTGAACCACGTGCTGTCACGCAGGATGCGCTGCGCGGCTCTGGCTCCGATGGGATGGGGCAGATCTCCCTGGAGTTCTACCAGAAGAAGAAGTCACGGTGGCCCTTCTCGGACGAGTGCATCCCCTGGGAGCTCTGGACCATCAAGGTGAACGTGGTGAACCTGGCAAACGAGCAGGAGCGGCAGATCTGCCGCGAGAAGGTGGGTGAGAAGCTCTGCGAGAAGATCATCAACATCGTGGAGGTGATGAACCGCCACGAGTACCTGCCCAAGATGCCCACCCAGTCCGAGGTGGACAACGTCTTCGACACCAGCCTGAAGGACGTGCAGCCCTACCTGTACAAGATCTCCTACCAGATCACAGACTCCCTGGGCACCTCAGTCACCACCACCATGCGCCGGCTCATCAAGGACACGCTGGCGCTGTAGGGCTGGTGTCACCCAGGCAGGGTCACCGTGGGTTCTGGCACTTTTGGGACAGTGACTCTGCTTGGATCCCCTCCTTCACCTCCAGAAAGCCTCTGTGGGAGGAGCTTGGCTTGGCCTAGCCTGTAATTTGACGGTTGCTGCTCCTTGGTTTATGCCGTGGGGTTTTGTCCATCCTGGAGAACTGGCTCAGTGGCTCCGGCCTGGCTGATGACCGGGGTGAGTCCTCAGGGCACGTGTGGCACCAGCTCTGAGTGGTGCTGGGGGCTGGCAGAGGGTGCTGGGGGTCAGGGTGACACCTGAACCCCACTCCTCTGCAGCATACTTGGTGCCACACAGCCAGTGCTGGCCGTGTCCCTTATCACCACCTGACTCCTGGTGTCACCCTTGTCCCTGGGGGGCCAGAGCTGCCCCAAAAATAAAGTATTTCTGCTTTCACATGGAGCCTGGTGACATCCTGGCTGTGGGGGGCATGGGAGGGGGGAAGGAGATGCTGAGGCTGAACTGGTGATCTCCATCACTTCCAAAACCAAAGGACTGAGCTGGGGGGTCCCCATTGCACCCCCGTGTTGTGGAGCTGAGCTGGGGGTCCCCATGGCGCACACATACCCTGGGCCATGGGGCTGAACTGGGGGCCCCCGTTGCACCCCAGTGCCGTGGGGCTGAGTGGCTGCAGTGGGGAGAGGCAGAACGGGCAGTTGGGCAGCCCCAGCTGCGCCCCAAGGCATCGAGGGAGGGAGCTGGGGTGGGGAACTGGGACTCCCCCTTCCTCACAGAACTCTGCACCCCTCCAGGGGGGCTCCAAGGCGGAGCAAAGCTGCTGCCCCTTGCCGGGGGGGGCACCCAGCGCCAGCAAGCGTGAGGAGGGCCATGGGAGGGAGGGATAAGACGGTCCTTGACATCACTTAAACCCTCCCCGTCTGTCACCGCCACACTCGGCTCCCGGGAGGAAGAAGAGGAGGAGGAGGGGGACATGAACACTACCCGCGAGGACACGGGGGTGAGCGAGGCTGCCCAGATCGCCGTGGTCCTGGTGCTCTGCCTCGCTGTCACCTTTGCCATCCTCTTCCTTGGCTGCAACCTGCTCCTGCAGGCTGAGAGCCTGGCAGCGCCCGCGGCCCAGAGCGAGCGGCGCCTGTCCGAGCCTGACGGCGGCACCGAGGGCACGTAGGGACCGGCTGGAGCCTCTGGGATGGACACATGGACACGTGGACAGGTGAACAGCCGGGCACGGCCGGATGTGGGTGGACAGCAGTGTCCTTGCCTGTAGCATCTCCGAGGGAGTGAGACAGTGCTGGGGGCTTGTGTGGGTAGATGTCACCGAGTTCATGTAGGGACTGGGCAGGCAGAGCCCAATGGATGGACAGATGGATGGATGGATGGATGGCCACGGATCAACGTGGATGGACATGGCCAGGCAGCAGTGTCCTTGCCTGCAGCATCTCCTCGGGAACAGGGCGGGATGTCTGCTGGGATCCTGCGCTGAGCACTGGGGACTCGTGTGGCTGGATGTCACTGAGGGCAGGTGGGACCTGCCTGAGCCCGGCAGACAGACGGATGGACACGGCTGGACATGGATGGACACAGCTGGACAACAGCATCTTTGCTCACAGCATCTCCAAGTGTCCCCCAGGACAGAGCAGGGGGCTCGTGTGGGTGGATTAAAAGGTCCCAGGTCAGCGGCGGCGTTGGGGGAGCTGAAGCCGGGCTGGATCCCACCCTGGGCGCGGCAGTGCTGGTAATCCCCCCAAGAGGATTAGGGGAAACTTTTATTCCCTGTTTCAGGGCTAATCCCTGGGCTGGTGGGGCTCAGCGAGGGAGGCCAGGCCCTTGTGCCACTGCTGAGGGTCTGGGGTCGCATCCTGCCCCTCCCAGTCCCTCTCATCCCTGTGGCCACGTTCCACCCCCACAGGCCCTTTCTGCCCTCCTGGCCACATCCTGCCCCTCCAATCCTTTTGGGACTTCATCCTGCTCCCCCTGCAGCCCCTCCCAGCCTCGAATCTGTTCCCAGTCCCCCACAGCCACCAAAAGTGGGGTGAACTGGGACCACCCCACACTGTAGTGGGGCTGGGGATGCAGTGGGCTCCCAATTCCTCCCCAAATCAAATCCCCCCTCTCCTTAATCCCACAGCTTTAATAACAACACTGCAAAGCCCTGCCAAATGTCTGGTCCCTGCACATCTCTGTGCTCCCTCCCTGCCCCCCCGGACACAGGACCTCTGGCCTGGGGAGGCTCCCCAGACTCCTGGGCTGCCTCTGTGCCCGCGCCACGCTCCCCCAAATCAGGCACTGGCCATGTAAAAGACTCCATATATTTCACATGTACAAAAAGTCACTGCGGGGGGATGGGCAGGGGGGTCCTGGGGTGGGGGGCACCATCCTGCCCCTCTCCCAGTGCCCCCCCAGCCTGGCTTTGGTCCCTTTTTTTTGGCACTTAGTGTTCACATCAGTGGTCAAAGTGTCGAGCGCGGGGTGGAGGGGTCCCTCTGGTCCCTGTAGTGTGGGTGGGGGCTCTGAGGCACTGAACCCCCCCGGGGAGGCCCTGACAGGGAGGGGGCACCCCACGGGTCAGCTCCTGGTGCTGGGGCCCCACCACAGATGGATTTGGCCTCTGCTTGGTTGGGCAGGGGGTGGTCTGGGTGCAGGGTCTCCCTGGACACAGGGATGTCACCCATGAGGATGGTGGCACGAGGACATTTTTGGCCCTGTTCCCACATGGTGTCAGGGCAGGACGGAGCCTCTCTGGGCACCTGGGGGGCAGAGGGAGGTGAGGAGAGGAAACTGAGGCAGCCCCAGTCCTCCCCTACCACCCTGTCGGGTTCCTCAGCCTTGCTCAGCTACAGGCGGATCCACCTTTGGGCTGTGGGATGGAAGGGACAGTCAGGGACAGAGCCAGGGACATCTGGCCTGGCCTGAGGGGGTGCCCAGGTGACCCCCCCAGAGTACAGGCAGCACAGGCTGAGTCCTCCAGGCACTGGGCTGGGACCCAGTAATGCACTGGGATTCCCACTCTGGGCTCCAGCAGGGCACTGGGACCATACCCCAACATCCAGTTTTGCACTGGGACCCCACATTGGGATCCAGTTTTGCCCTGAGATCTGGCACAGAACCCAGTAGTGTACTGAAACCTTGTACTGGGACCCAGTAGTGCACTGGGATACCAGCCTGGGATCCAGTGTTGTGCTGGGATCCCATCTTGAGACCCAGTAGTGCACTGGCATCCTGCCCTGGGATCCAGTGATGCCCAAAGACCCCACTCTGGGATCCAATATTGCAGTGGGATCTGTGCTGGAATCCAGCCTTGCTCCAGGATCCAGTGCTGCCATCCTGTGCCAGGACCCTGTGCTTGGAACCAGCATTGAACTGGAATCCTGTGCCAGGGCACAGCCTTATGTGAGGATCCAGTGCTGGAATCCTGTGCCAGGACCCAGCTTTGCACTGAGATCCTGGGCTGGAATCCTGTGTTAGGACTCCATGCTGGGTAACAACATTTCACAGGGATCCAGTGCCAGGACCTGGCCTTGCATCTGGATTCAGCCTTATGCTGGGATCCTGTGCTGGGATCCAACCTTGCACCAGGATCCTGTGCTGGGATCCAGCCTTGCACCAGGATCCTGTGCTGGGATCCAGCTTTGCACCAGGATCTTGTACTGGGATCCTGTGCTGGGATCCAACCTTGCACTGGGATTTTGTGCTGGGATCCAGCCTCGCACCGGGATCTTGTGCTGGGATCCAGCCTTTCACCAGGATTCTGTGCTGGGATCCTGTGCTGGGATCCAGCCTCACACCGGGATCTCGTGCTGGGATCCAGCCTTGCCTGCCCCGATCCAAGGGACCGGGGCACATCAGACACCCTGGGGTGACAACATGCAGGGAGGGAGCGTGCAGAAGGGGGCATGCGGGGTCAGGGGGAACCCAGGGGGATCCAGGTGGGATCCAAGGGAATCCAGGCATGCAGGTGGTACCTGGGATCTTAACAGCTGGACTCGTCGTGGTGGGACGGGTCGCAGAAGAAGCGGGAGCCCCGCTTGGCCGTGCGGGCAGTGAAGGGGACGCTCTTCAGCGCTGCGGGGGCACGGGCAGGGAACGGGGACGACAGGGACATGTCAGCCCCCGTGGCCGGCGGGGCCAGGGCAGGGGGCCAGGGGCCGAGGGGGCCGTACCGGTGATGATGTCCTCGATGGTGCCATCCTTGCCCTCGTACATGGGCCGGTGGTCCTTGGCCTGGCGCCGCCTCAGCTCCGCAATCAGCTCCTGCTGCTGCCACTTGTTCCGCTGCGAGGGAGGCACGGGGGGTCCAGGTTAAGGACAAAGGGGCCTCCTCCATGCCCTCTACTCCCCAGTCCACCCCCTGCCACCCTCCACCAACCTTCTCCTGCTTTTTAGCCTCCTGTGCCAGCAGCTTCTCCCGCATCACCTCCTCCTGCTTCTTCCGTGTCTCGTTTTCCTGCTCCGCATCCTGCCAGGGCACGCAGGTGGGGGTGTCAGCTTTCCCCCACTGTGGGGTGACTCACCTGCAGTGTGTCCCTTCCCTTCCCAGCCCCACCTCACCTTGTAAGAGTGGATGAATCGGACAAAGACCGGGAAGAAGACGGACGGAGGGGTTGTCTTGGGGCTCTCGCCGAAATACCGCACCACGGTGTTGTAGGCGTCCTGGCACAGGACCGGGGGTCAGGGCCGGGCAGTGTCCGGCACAGGGGGAGTGCAAGGCGTGGTGGGCATCATGTGTGGGCAAAGCGGGGCAGGAGTGCACAAGGAGTGTGCAGAGCAAGGTGTGTGCGACAAGGGATGCACACACAGAATGCGAAGGAAGGCAGGAGTGCACAAGGGCCGTGCAGAGCAAGGTGTGCACGAGAAGTGTGCAGAGCCAGGAGTGCAACCAGATGTGCACAAGGAGCGTGCAAGGCAAGGTGTGGATGAGCAAATGTGCACAAAAAGTGTGCAGAGCAAGGTGTGGATGACACGGGATTCAAAAGGAACATGGAAAGGAAAGCAGTAGTGCATGAGAACATGCAGAGCCAGGAGTGGAACCAGATGTGCACCAAGAAGTGTGCAAGGCAAGGTGTGGATGAGCAGATGTGCACGAGGAGTGTGTGCAAAGCAAGATGTGGATGTGCAGGTCTGCACAAAGAATGCACAGAGCAAGGTGTGGACGAGGAGGAATGACACAGAGCGTGCAAAGGAAAGCAGGAGTGCAAGAGGAGCATGCAGAGCGAGGTGTGGCTGACCAGCTGTGCACAAGGACCATGCAGAGCGAGGTGTGGCCGAGCAGCTGTGGCCGTGGTTGGTGCCAGGCCGGGTGTGAGCCGCCCTCACCTCGGCCGTGCGCGCGTCGCGCTGCAGCCGCTCCAGCTGCCCCTCGCTGCCGCCCAGGAAGCCGCGCAGCACCGCGCTCTCGTGCTGCCCACACTCCCGCCGCAGCAGCTCCATCCCCCGGCCCAGCTCCTTCACATCCAGCAGCACGTTCTCCAGGGACACTGCGGGGACACAGGATGGGTCAGTGGCTGCGTGGGGCCGTGGACAGCGAGGTGGGGCGGTGGGGTGAGGTTGAGGGGCACCTGCCGCAGCCTTCTCCACAAAGTGCAGCTCCTGCCAGAAGGTCGCCAGCTCTGGGTACTTCTCCCGCACTGTCAGCGCAATGAAGTGCAGCAGCGTCATCTTCCTGTCTGTTGACTTAGTGTCCAGGAGCTGCAGAAGGATTTGGGGAGGAGGTCAGGCCTTTGGGATGAGAACCTCGGGGTCCCAGGGAGCTGGGGAGGGGCTGCCCACCAGGTCGAGGCTCTGTAATTTGAAGCCATAGACTGCACCGCGTTTGCTGCTGTTCATGTAGTTGCCCAATGCCAAGATGATCTGCAGGGGCAGAGCAGGGATTGGAGGGTCAGGAGAGAGCACAAGATCCCCCTCACCCAGCTACAGCGAGGCTGGAGTGATGGACCCCCACCCAACCTGTCCTCACAGCCCCACCTCCAACATGTGCTTCAGCTTCTGGGACGACTTGACAGAGGCCGAGGCTGCAATGATGGCATTGAGTTGCTGCAGGGGGACAGAACGGGGGGCTCAGCTGGGGTTCAGGGTGCAGGGACCCTCATGGCAGGTCCAGTATCTCCCTCCCCACCTCCATACCGGCGTCAGCATCTGGATGTTCTCGGCGAAGTTGCCGAGGAAGGCCATGATGGCCATGCGCTGCGGCAGCCGCTCCACCTTGCTGAACTGCAGCATGAACCTGTCCTCGTCCGCCAGCTCCTCCAGCGGCTTCCTCTCGCGCTCGTACTGACGCAGCGCCTTCGCCTCCGCCTCCGTCGGCAGGAACCGCATCAGGCACTCCACAAAATCCACCGGCAGCGTCGCCAGGTCAAACCTGCCCCGCACCGCAGTGTCGGGGAGCAGCTCCCAGCGGTGCCCAGTCTGGCAACCCTGGATCCCATCCTGGCTCCCTGCAAGCTGCTTGGCCACCCTGAACCACAGCCAGAGCCCCCTGCACCCTGCGTGAAGCTCTGAAGCCTGCCTGGACCTCCTGAACCCCAGTCAGACCACGTGCCCCCCAGCCAAATCCTCTGCACCCCAACAAGCCCTTCTACATCTTGCCTGGCTCTTCTGTTGATCTCCCTTTGACCCTCTTCCCCCCGGTCAGACCCTCTGCAGCCCAACAAGCCCCTCTGCATTCTGGACAGTCTCTCTGCACCCTGCCTGGCATCCCTGAACCCCAAACGACTCCCGCTGCACCTCTGCCAAGACACCCTGTACTCTGCCTAGGTCTCCCAAACCCCAGGCTGCCTCCCTGCCCCCCAGCCAAACCATCTGCACCCCAGCCAAACAATCTGCACCCCAGCCACCCCCTGCCTGTCCCTCTTGCATCCCAACCAGGCCTGCTGCACCCTGCCTGTACCCTCTGGACCCCAATAAGCCCCGCTGCACCCCAACCAATGCCCCTGTAGGATGTCTAGCCCCCCAAACCCCAACCAGATCACTTGTTCCTCAGCCAAACCCTCTGCAACCCAGGCAGTCCCCTTGAACCCTGCCTGCTCCCTCTGCACCCCAGCTGGTTCCCCTGTGTCCCAGCTGTTCCCACTGTACCCCAGTCTAGGCCCTGTACCCTGCCTGAAACCCCTGCACCCCATCCAGACCCCCCTGCACTCTGAGCCACTGGAACCTCAGCCAGACCACCCGTCCCCTGTCCAAACCCTCTGCACCCCAACTAGCTAGCCCCTCTACACCCCAACCAACCCCCCTGCACCCCTACCAGCCCCCTTGAACCCTGTGTACCCCCTGCACCCCGTTCGTGACCCTCCCTGCCCCATCCCTGGCCCCCCTGCAGCCCCCCTGCAGCCCCAGCAGACCCCGTCCCCCCCGTGCGGGGCCGTACGTGTGGATGGCCCGGCAGATCTCGTCGGCGCTGCGCCCGGCCTTGCGCAGGGTGATGGCCAGGTTCTTGGCACGGTTGGCCTCCAGCAGTGTCACCTTGGCGGCCACTTTCTGCGCCGCCTTGCTCTTGGCACACACCAGGTCCAGCGCCGGGCCCTGCGCCTTGGTCTTGAACAGCTCCTCGAAGCGCTCCAGGTCCAGGTCCTGGGGGGACAGGGGGGGTCAGATGTGGGGTTGGGGGTGCCCAAGTGGGGAGGGGTCCTGGGCTCACCTCCAGCACACGCTCGTCGTCCAGCTCGCTGAACACCGTCCCGCTGATCTGGCTGGGCTTCAGCGCTGTCCAGTTGAACACGGGCAGCCGGAATTTGGTCTTGATGGGCTTCTTGATCCGGATGGCTGCCAGCAGGGTGGGAGCCAGCTCAGCACCCCCGGGGCACGGGGATGTGTCCTGTGCCCACCCTGAGCCACCTGAGCCTGGTGTCATCAATCCCTGGGCCACCCCGTCCCCTTGCTGGGATCCCTGAGTGGGTGTTCCTTGAGGATTCCAACCCCAGCACCCTGGTGCCTGCAACCCTTCCCTGTCCCTAGTCCCTGTCCCCACAGTTCCCGTGTCCTCCCTGTCCGCACAGTCCCTACCCCATCCCTGTCTCCATGGTCCCCACATCTTTCCTGTCCCCTGTCCCTGTCCCCACTGTGCCAGTCCCCACACCCTCCCTGTCCCCTTGTCCCCTGTCCCCGTCCCGTGGTCCCCCCTCATCCCCACGTACCTGAGAGCCCGACGGTGAGGGCGATGGAGGGTGAAGCCCCGGGCAGCGGCGGGGCCGGGGGACACTTCCCTGTGAAGCCATCAGAGGGTAAGACCCCAATTCTGGGGACCACCCACCCTCGGGAGTGGCCCAGCACCAGGGACCTGCCTGTCTGGGAGCCCTCCTACCCCTGGGGACACCGAGCTCCGAGATGCCCCAGTTCTGGGTGTCCCGGGGGCTTCCCGTCCTCACCCGGGAGCGGGGGCGCGGGGGGCGGCAGAGGGGGCGGCGGGGGCGGCGGGGGCGGCGCAGCCTCCACGGCGGGCAGGACCGGGACTCGGAGGGTCTCCTCCAAGGGCTCGGGCTGGGGAGGCGGCGGCTCGGCGCTGGGAAGCGGGGGCGGCTCAGAACCGTAGTGCCGCCGGAAAGCCTCGTCCTTCTCTTTGATCATCCTACGCAGCGTGTGCACCTGGTGGCTCGTGTGCTCGTAGGTCTCCTGGGGACAGCGAGCGTCAGCCCAGGGGGGTCGGGACCCTTCCCCACTCCCTACAGCCCCTACGGGCCCCCCAGCACACCTTGACCACCTCCAGCTCCTTCTCTCGCTGCAGCAGCTGCTTCTCCAGCTCCGCCACTCGCATCATGTTCTCGTTCTCCAGGTCCAGCAGCTTCTCTGTTAGCTGGGGAGGGGGACACAGCGGTGACAGCAGCTCAGGGACCCCCCTGGTGTCACCGCTGATCTCCCCGGGACCCAGCAAGGAACGTCCCCGCATACCCCCGTGCTCACATACATGGGACAGGTGCTCCTCCAGCTCCTCCACCTTCTCCAGGGCCACATTCTTGGTCTCGGCATCCTCCAGCAGCCCCCCCACATCGAAGACATTATCTAAGTACGCCTGGATTTGCACCTGCAGCTTCTCGCTCTCCGTGTGCCTCGACTTCTGTGGGCACGAAGGCAGCGTCAAGGACGGGAGGGCCCCTCGGCACAGTCCCCTGACCCTCCACCCCCCGTACCTGCAGGAACTCCTCCAGCCCCAGTTTGGTGAACTCGTACTGGAGATGGACGCGGAAGTTCATGTCCTCCACCGAGTGCACCACGATGTTGATGAACTGCATGCAGGCCACCTGCAGGCAGGCCTGGTGTCACCAGGAGTTCTCCTGCCTCCCAAAGAGCCTGCCCCCCACCCAGGACAGGGTGTCCCACCATGAAGTCGATGCTGCTGTCCTCATTGCGGAAGTATTCCATCAGCCGCTCAAAGCGGTGCTTCTCCTTGCACACCTGAGCAGGCAGACACAGGGTTAACCTGGCGTGGTTCCCTCAGCCACTGATCCCCCTCCCTACTCCTGGACTCCGTTTTCTCCAATCCTAGTCTAGTCCTGGGTGCTCCCAGACCCCCCCATTCCTCATGTTCCCTGATCCCTCCATCCCCTGCCCTCCAGACTCCCCATCCCAGCCTGGTTCTGGGGGACCGTGGTGACTCCATCCCAGCCTTCTCTTGGGGCTTCCCTCAGCCCAGATTGGTCCTGGGGTCCACAGCTCCTCCATCCCCAGGGTCCTGCTCCCCAGTACCAGCCTGATTCTGGTGCCCCATTCCCCCCATCTGAGGCTGTTCCTGTCTCCCCCTGGTCCAGCCCTATCTCAGCCTGGTCCTGTCTCCCCCCATTCCCCTCGTGCCAGCCCAGACCTGTTGTTCCCACTCCCCTCGTACCTCCTTGAAGTTGTCGAAGGCTGCGAGGATGATCTCATGGCCACCCCTTACCAGGCAGACAGCTGCCAGCAGCTCCAGCACCAGTGCCTTCATCCTGGGCACAGCATCAGCATCACCATCAGCATCAGCATCACCCCCAGCCAGCTCCAGGACTCCTGTCCCACCCTGCCAGACCCTCCCTTACCTCGGGTTCTTGTTATTTAGGCTCAGGGCGATCTCATTGACAGCGTGTGGGTGAGACATGACCAAGTTGAAGCCGTACTGTGGGGATGGAGAAAAAACCGTGTCAGCTGTGGTGGCAGTGGTGACAGCGGTGTCCCCACTGTGGGGTGACAGTACCTGGTAGTTCATGATGGCCCGAAGACACATGATGCAGAGATGGACGTCATCCTTCTGGCTCACCAGGCGCGAGTTCTTCAGTGCCCTGCGGCTGGGCAATGTCCCATAGCTGCAGGATGGGGCACACAGTGAGCGGGACTGTCACCCTTCAGCACTGCACCAATGGGTGGGGAACCGAGGGACAGTGTGGGGACAGCATGGGGACAGCGTGGGGACAGCGTGGGGACAGCCAGGACTTGGGAGGGGCAAAGGCAGAGAGAAGCGATCGGAGGGCGACAGGGACAGAATCTGCAGACGCGGAGCGAAGCCACGGCGAGCGCTGGGCTGGCCCCGGACAGCCGGTACTTACCCGGCGGGCGGGCGAGCGAGCGGCGAGGTGGGCACGAAGGAGAGAGAGAGAGAGCACAGCCAGAGAGGGGGACCCCGGCCCTGGAAGCAGAGATGGGGTGAATTACCCCGGGGCGCGGGGACAGAGCCAGAGCAGGGGTGAGCGGAGCCGCGGGGCGCAGGGGACAGGCAGGACGGCAATGGCGCGACAGTGCTGGCCGCACGGGCCAGCGGGGCGGACACGGTGCGCGAGGCAGAACGGGACACGGCGCGTATGGCACAGCCACGGCACAGCCACGGCACAGCCACGGCACGGCCACGCCAAGGGCGAGGCACAGCCTGAGCTCCAGGCGCTGCATTTGTGCCATGCAGGTGATGCGCGTGGCGCAGGACAGGGCGGTGAGTGGCACCGCCCAGGATGGCACAAGCCACGGCAGGACAGTGCGTGTCATGGCACACACCATGGCACGCCGGCACGCACCACGGCACACACCACAGCAGGCAGCAAGCAGCAGCGCTGTGGCCAGCCCGAGCCCTGAAGCAGGACGTACCCCCACGGCAGGACGTCCCCCCACAGTGGGAACATCCCCCGGGCACGTACCGTAGGGCGGTCTGGCGGGCAGAGCGGGCCAGGCTGCTGGTGAAGGGGGCGGGCAGGGCGCTGGGGTGCTGCAGATCCTCGATGGACCTGCTCCAGGCACGCAGCTTCTCCAGTGCGCCATCCTCGCCGCCTTCCAGGCCCTCAAAATCCAACCTGATGGGGGGACACGCGCGCAGCAGGGAGCACATGGCTTTGGCGGGGGGCACATGGCTCTGCCGGGGGCAAACGGCTTTGGCAAGGGGCACAGGGTTCCAGCGCAGATGCAAGCACTGAGGCAGGTGGCAAGTGGGTGGTTGCGGAGTGGGGAGAGGCAGGAGGGTGGCTCTGGAATCCCCAGAGCAAGCAGGAAAAGTCTGAAAATCCCGCGTCCCTCAGAACCCCGAAGGTCCCTGCCTTAGGGATGATAAGGGACTGAGCAGTATCAGGCGTCGCCAGCAGGGAGCTGCCGCAGCCACCGGGAACCTCCACACTCCCCAAGGACTCCCTGGGTTCCCCCTCACCCCAGGGACCCCCCGACCCCACTCACATGACGGCACACTGGGCGAAGGACAGGTAGTTCACCAGCACGTCCAGCCCCTTGTTCTCATCATTGAGGAACTCTCGCACCCACCTGCGGCACCAGGTACCCATCAGAGCCTGTAGGAGCCGGGGATCCCCCAACACAATCCCCTCCACCCCGGAGCCCCCTGTCCCGGCACAGGGACCGTAAGGGGCATCCCCGGGCTGCAGTGGTGCTCGGAGCCCCTCCACTATCACTGGTGCCAGCGCCAGCGCGGGGTTATCTGAGGAGTGCAGGGCAGGGAGGGCTTCGTGCGGGCGGGAAACGGAGCTGGGTGCTGGGGCTGCACCCCCACCCTGGAAACTTCGCGGGGAAAGGAGGGGATTCGGGATGCCCCGACCCTTGGGGTGCAATTGTGAGGTGCTGTGCCCAGGGGCAAGGAAAGGGGCAAGTGGGGTGGGGGTGCACGGGGTGGGGGATTCACCCAGGATCATTGGGAGCACTGGGGGTCCCCAGACCTGCCCACAGCAGTGCGTCAGGGAGCCACGGGGGCCGCGGCCGCCCCTTTCCTGCCGCCGCCAGCCCCTCGCCTCAGCCCGTTTCCTGTCTCCGGCTTGCTGCTATTTTGGGTCCGTGGGCAGGGACGAGCGGGGCCGGCGGCGGGGAACAGCCGGCACGTGCACGAGCCACCCCGGGCACGACCGAGACACCCCGGGCACAACTGTGCCACCGGGCACCCGCCGCTGGTGTCCCCAACAGCCCCGGGACGGCCCCGTCCCGCCCGACGCCCCGCGCAGCTCCGGGGCATCCCGGTGCGGGTCGGGGTGTCACCGGCCCGGGGATGGGGCCGACCGAGCCCTCCGGTTGGTCGGGAGGAGCCGGCCAGGATCTGGCCACGCTGCCTCGTTCAGGGCGTCATCGCCGCCCCATCCGCCCCGGCATCCGCCCCCGGGACCTGCCCGCCGGCCGGGGCAGGAACCGGCCCAGTTCCTGCAGCGCCTCCGGCTTCCCCTGCAGCTGTGTGGGGCTGGTGACGGGACCCTGCAGTCTCCCCGGGACCCCACACCCCATCCGGAACTCTGCACCCCACTCCAGTGCCCTGCACCCCCAGCCTGGACTCCACAATCCCTTCCTGAGCCACCACAACCCCTCTCCAGGACCCCACACTCACCCAATGTGGTTCGTCCTCAGGCTGATCTCCAGCTCACGCAGCACCTTGGTCGACTCCTGCACCCTCCTCCTGAACTTCTGGGGACAGAGCAAGGCTGAGCTGTGCTTCCTCAGACTCCCCAAACCCCCTGAGGCTCCCCCAAACCCCCCGGCCCCTCACCTTCCGTGTGACACCCGGCTCCAGGAAGCTGCGCAGCTTCTGGATGTAGGCATGGGGTGGGCTCTTCACCTGGAATCGCTCCTGAGGGGACAGAAGGGTGTTGGTGACACTGGGACAGCAGCACAGTCCCCTCCCCAGAACCCTCCTGGACCGCCCAGCCCCCACCTGGTCACAGATGAGGTCCCACTTCTTCTCGTTGTCGTACTGGCGCAGGAGCCGGGCTTTGTCCGGGGGCAGGTTCATGGAGCTCTGGGGACAGAGGAAGGGTCACCCTGGGGGACATGGGGACAGTGCCCCCCAAGGGGCATCCAGACCCATGGGACAGCCTGGGTCTCCCCAAAAAGCACCCACAGCACAGCCAGGGTCCCCTCTAGGGGCACCCTGACCCATGACGTAGCCAGAGTCCTGGCACCAGGATGCGCCAGCGGGCACAGATGTGGCACGGGGACAGCAGTGCCACTGCAGCCACATGCCAGCCACCGGCACCAGCAAATCTCCCCATGCCTGACGCATCCTTCCTGTCTGCACCCGCTTCCGAGCGACAAACCGCAGCCTCCGCTCCCGACCGCGGCACGAGGCCAGGCACCGGGGCCAGCTCCCCGGGACACCGGACACGGGGCCCGGCACTGGTGGCTGCTCTCCGGGACACCGGGCACCAGTCCCAGCACAGGTGTCTGCTCACTCGGACACCAGGCACAAGGCCAGGCTCTAGGCTGGCCCAGGATCACTGGGAAGAGCCATGGGGGGACTCCAGGATCCTCAGTGTGGGATGTGGCACAGGACAAATTCGGTGCCACAGCGAGCACCAGGGACGCCAGAGGGCCATGGGACTTGCCCTGGTGGGCAATGCCACCCCAGGGACAGATGCCAACCCGGGTGGGTGATGTCACCCTGGTGGGAGATGCCACCCCAGTGACGCAAGCTCCGGGTAGCCCCATTTATCAGGAGCCATCACCACGGCTGCTCCACCCACCCATGTCAGCTAAAGTTAGCCCTCCCCTGCTCATCCCGATCCCACAGAGCCGCAGGAAACCGGGACAGAGCCTGGGCGAGGCCAAGCACCCCAGGGCAAGGAGTCCCGCGGGACACGCAGATTCCCACGAGACCGAACACCAGCACGGAGCCGCCGAACTGCCTCCCAAAGGGGCACCATCCCCTCCCCAGAGGGCTGCGGTTATTCCCCCGTGGCCGCCAGTAAAATCCCGGGCCTCCCTGGGAACAGAGGCGGAAAGGACGCACAGAGACCCCGGGTGGGGTCGTGGGGCACTCGCGGGGGGCTTTGAAGCGCAGCCGTCCGTCCCGGCGTTCCCGCCGCTTCGTTTCCTGCCTTTGTGGTGGGAGCGCGGCCGCTCCCGGCCGGGCACTTCCTCCGCCGTCGGCCCCACCGGGAGCCCCCATGGCTACCCCGGGGCTGAATCCCACCGGGAAACGGCGGTACCGGGACTGGAGCCCGCCCCGGGGCTGGGGGGCTCCAGGGCGGATCCTCGCCTCCGGGGGCCGCCGGAGCTTTATCACATGATGGAATATTTTCCACCCCCGGCAGCAGCCGGGACGGCACCGGGCTCTGCCGACGGCCGCGGGGACATTTTGGCGGGGGCTGGTGCCACCACCCTGTAAACTGGGCCCCCCCGGCAGGACGATCGCCCGGCAGGACGCGTCCCCCCCGCCGCAGGCCCCGCGGACACCGGCGGCTGCATCCGCCCCGCGTGGGATGCGGGACGGGAGCGCCGCCGCGGGCGGGAGCCTCTCGTCACCGGCGGGACGCGCCCCCGCCAGGGCTGCCGCTGCCCCCCGCTGCCCCCGATTTCGGCTTTCAGAGCCCCGTGGGACCACACTCGGTATTTCCTGCCCGCCTGCGGCTTCCGCTGGCGGCGGCTCCCACCGGGATGGCGGGGCCGGTTGCCGGAGGCCGGGGGGCACCGGTGTCACCCAGCCGTGGTGTCCCCGCGGTGTCTCGCCCATCAAAACAAAGCCGGCGCCGCGGAGGGGCCACCGGGACGGCTCGTGGGCGACCCAAGCGCCGGTGGGACGCCTCCGCGGTGTTGGTGGTCCCGGTGGCACCGGGGACACGGTCGAGCAACGTCCCGGGGCCGCGGTGGCACCGCGGTGGCCACCGCCCCGGCAGTGACAGCAGACCGGAGATCGCGCAGGGCACCCGCGCCCACCGGGGACCACTGCATCCACCGGGAAACCGGGAACGCTCACACCCAGTGGGAAATCCCAGCCCTGCGGTTCCCCAGCACCCACGGAGAGCCCCAATTCCAGCCCCGACGGGACTTTCCGGGCTTACAAAGTCCCCGGGCCTCAGGGGTCCCCGCGGTGGCACCGGGAGTGGGGTCACCCCCGGGGCTGTCCCGGGTGGGGTGTTCCCCGCGGCCACTGCCCATCCCCGCGGGCACCGGCGCTCTCCGCCCGCCCCTGGTGGCTCCTGGCGGCGATGCCGTCCCGGCGGTGCCCGGTGCCCGCCAACTGGTCCAGGAGAGCGCATCGGGAGGAGTCCCGGGAAGGGATGAACCGAGGGGTGCTCAGCGGGAACACCGGCGAAGCGAACAGGCGAAGAGCACCGAGGGGGCACATCGGGAACGGAGGGTGAGCACCGGGAACTGGGGAGCGCGGCCTCTCACCAGCACCAGGGCGAAGCGCTCCTCCAGCTCGCAGGGCTCCGGCATCGGCATCTTGCCCGGGGCGAACAGTCCGGCTCCCCCCGGGGCCACCGGCGATCCCGGGCCCCGGGGCAGCGCCTCCCCGTCCGCGCTCTCCACGTTCCCCATCCCCGGCCCAGGCACCGGGGGGCGGTGAGGGAGGTTCAGCCCGTCGTGTCCGGCGCTGCCACCGCCTCCCGGTCCCGCCCCGCCCGCCCCGCCCGGTCCCGCCCCAGCGCTGCACGGCCGCGGCGGCGCCACCAGGGGGCGCCCTTCAAGGCAGCGGCGCCACCGGAGGGCGCCCAAAGGCCGGCAGCGAGCGGGACGCTCCGATTGGCCGCGCCGCGCCCACGCTGACCAATCAGCGCCGCGCTCGCGCGCGGGGGCGGGCGCTGCTCGTCCAACGGCGGCGCTCGGGCGCGGCCCTGGCCGTGACGGCGGCAGTGACGAGCCCCGCCCCGGGCGCTGACGAAGGCCAATGGAATGAGGCAGAAGGCGGGACCACGCGGGGTTTCAGCCAATGAGCGGCGGGGGCGTGGCACAGAGCTCGCGGCCTGGCACAGAGGCGGACGCGGCGCAGGTGCGGGCGGGGGTCGCGGGCGGGGCGGGCCTGGGGCAGCCCCGGGGCAGCTCCGGGGGTCCCAGGGTGGCTGCGGACCCCAGGTAATCCCCACAACACCCCCCGGACCTCACCCCGAGCGGCCCGGGGGAGTCCCGCCCCCACCAGGCCCCATGGCGGGGGGTGGGGGTGGCGCGTACGGGTTCGGCCCCGGGGGTCTCCGCCCGTTCTAACGGGAGGATCGGGGGGGATCAGAGGGGATCGGGGCGGCGGAGGAGGAGGAGGGAGCCCCGGGGCAGCGTCGTGGGGGGTGCAGGAAGCAGCGGGTAAAGGTCGCTTGGAGCTGACCAGGGGCGGCAGCAGCGAAAGCGAAAGCGGCGCTGGGGGCGAGGAGGGCGGCTCGGGGTCCGGCCCCGGGTCCTGCTACCGGCCCGGAACCGGCACTGAGCGGGCCCTGCCGTATGGAACCGGCTGTCACCTAGGGCCGGAGGGCTGTCACCCCCGTGGCGGCGGTCGCACCCCTGTCACACACACACCCGCCGCCACACCCCGGCGGGGACTGTCCCCGTGGCCGCACCTCCTCCTTTGCCTTGCCCTCTGACCTGGAGCTTCCCCAGGGCCTCCTGGCACCAGCCCAGGGGTGGCAGCGGTCCAGTGCCACCCCGTGTCGCTGTCCCAGTGCTGGGCTGTAAGCTGTGCCCCCGTGGGCTGTGCTGGTGCGGCAGGATGGGGCTCCTCTCCTGAACCCTCCCCTCTGCCGAGGTGGCTGCTTGATGCTTCCATCCTGCACCCCAGTCGGGCCCTGCTCAGTGCCCTCCATCCCTTGGGGACAGCTGGCTCGTGCCACTGGCTGGGCAGGTCGGGCTCCAGTAGGTGCCAGAGGGGACAGAGCCGGCCAAGCCGGCTGGATGAGGAGGAGGAGAAGGAGGAGGAGGAGGAGGCCCTGCCGGGAGCCTCCTGCTGCCAGAGCCACCTCTGGGGACGTCATTACGGGCACTAATAGTCACCTGGCACAAAGACGTTTCCAGCTGCCAGCCGTGCTCCCAGGAGCACCGGGCGCTCTTCAGGGGCTCCCTTGGCCTCACAACAGCCCCACTGTGGCATCCCTGAGGGCTGCCCTGGCCTTGCAACAGCCCTGCAACACCCCAGGGCTCCCCCTGGCCTTGCAACAGTCATCAGTGCTTGCACCAGCTGGACAAGGAAAGCTCCGGAGCCGCTGCAGCTCCCAGCTCCTGCTGCTCACTCCGCAGCTCCTGGGCTCCCCACTCGGCTCCTGGGGGAAGTTTGGGAGCTTTGGGTGGGCTCCAGATCCTTCCTGACCCCACTTCCCCTTGCAGCTTGCAGCCCTGTGGAGCGGCCTTGGGCCCATCCCAGCCCGGCACCATGAACGTCTTTGACCGCAGCATCAACTTTGATGCCCTCTTCAAGTTCTCCCACATGTGAGTGACACACAGGCAGGGCAGGGGGTTTGGGGAGCTGTGCCAGCCCTCCCTGCCCCCCTCACCGCCCCTTCCTCACCCGCAGCTCGGCCTCCACCCAGGAGCACCTGAAGAGGGTCTACGGCAGCTTCGCCATCTGCATGTTTGTGGCAGCTGCAGGCGCCTACATCAATGTGGTGACCCACCTTTTCCAGGTGAGGGGCTTCTGAAGGGCTGCAGGTGGCACCTCCGGCCCTGCACCACCCAGGTGAGGCAATGCCCAGCCCTCATCTGTTTCTCCCTCTCCCAGTTCGGGCTCCTGACTGGCCTGGGCTCGCTGGGGCTGATGGTTTGGCTCACGGCCACCCCACACAGCCGTGAAACGGAGCAGAAGAGGCTGGGGATGCTGGTTGGCTTCGCCTTCCTCACGGGTAGGTGGGCACTGGGACTACCCCCCACATCCCATGGGACCCCAAATCCTGCAGAGGGGCCAGATGAAGCCCCCCGGAGTGGCACTGGTGACATCCAGTTCTGTCCTTGCAGGCATCAATCTGGGACCCCTCCTGCAAATGTGCATCTCAGTCAACCCCAGGTAGGAGACACCCCCACAGACCCCGTCCTTCACCTCCAGCTGTCATACAGATCCTGTTCCTTCTACTGATGCCCCTCACCTGGCCCAAAACCCTCTGACCTCCTTCTCTTTGTCCCCAGCATCATCCCCACTGCCTTCCTGGGCACTGCCACCATCTTCGCCTGCTTCTCACTGAGCGCCCTCTACGCCCGGCGCCGCAGCTACCTCTACCTGGGAGGTGAGAGGGGCTTTGGGCAGGACTCTTGTGGGGCTGGGATCTCCCTGTGGGTGGTGGGGGAGCTCCCCAGACCTGGCCCTGACTCCCTGTGCTCGCCCTGCAGGTTTCCTGCTCTCTGGCCTCTCCCTGATGCTTCTCTCCTCCCTGATTAACGCGTTTGTGAGATCCACCTGGCTCTTCACGGTGAGTCCCCTTCCACCTGCCGAGGATGGGCAGACAGACAGGTGACACCAGCAGGGGACTGTCCCCACCTCATGCCTCTCTTCCCCCTGCAGGCCAACCTGTACGTGGCACTGATGATCATGTGCGGCTTCGTGCTCTTCGACACGCAGCTCATCATCGAGAAGGCGGAGAGCGGCGACAAGGATTACATCTGGTGGGTGCTGGGGACACATCGAGGGGTGACACAGGGGCAGGGTGGCCCCCCCTGAGCATCCATCCATCCATCCATCCATCCATCCATCCATCCATCCATCCATCCATCCCTCCATCCATCCATCCCTCTCTCCCTCCTCCAGGCACTGCGTTGATCTCTTCCTCGACTTCGTCAACATCTTCCGGGAGCTCCTGATGATCCTGGGCATGTCTGAGGTCGGTGAGGGGACACGGGGGCAGAGCAGGGGGACAGAGCTGCCCCGTGGTGTGGGGGATTGAGGGATAGAGTGGTGACCGTGGCCACTTTCCTCTTGCAGAACAAGAAGAAGGAGAAGAAGTGAAGCAGCTCTGGGCCGAGGCGGAGCCACCCCTGTGTCCCCATGTCCCCTCCCGTCCCTCTGTCATTAAAGGGGCCGCGCTTTGCTGCCGAGGAAGCAGCCAGAAGCTTTCGCACCTCGTGGATTTTTCTCTTGTTCAGCTTTTTTTTTTTGATTAAAAAACAGCCAATTCGTGGATCCTGCTGGAGTTTGGCTCCCCTTGGTTTTCCCCAGCCTGTGGCCTGTGGAGTGGTCACCCACGTGTCCTCTTTCCTTGGAGGTTTGTCCCCAGCCCCACCCGGGGTGTTACCCTTCCCCGGGAGGCTGTGAGACCCCAAAACCAGCTCCCGGGGGGTTGTTGGTGGGACCCTCCCCCAGCCAAACTCATTGGTGGAGCCTCCCCTTCAGCACCAGTGCCAAGAAATGAACCTGTGCTGGGAGGGGGCCGTGGGGCCGTGGCATTCCCAGTGTTCCCAGTCCCGCCATCTCCGCTCTTTGTACACCGGGATGATTCAATAAATTGCTCAGACTCCAAACTCTCGTCCCCCTCTTTCCATCCCCCCCGTGTCCATCCCACCCTCCCTGGGGCGTGGGGACACAGCAGCTGCACCATCAACGTATATAAATAACCCAGGCTGGGGGGGCGGCTTTATTGAGTTAAAAACCCATCGGCAGGGGCTGTACAGGGCCATAGCACCATCGGAGAGAGCCGGGAGAGGGAGCGACGGGACACCGGACACTCCCAATCCAGGCAGCACCCTCAGAGCGGGAGCGGGGAGCAGCGGGGAAGGGGCTGGAAGACGTGGGAGCAGGACCGGGGCAGCTCAGCCCTGGCTGCCGCAGGAGGAGAGGCTGTCGTAGAGCGAATCGCTGAGGGACTCGGAGTGTTCCAGCCCGGCGGGGCCGTGCCCGCCATCCCGGGACCGCGCCTCCGTGCTGCCCTCGTCCCCCACGTCTGAGGCGCTGGGAGTCCGGCTGCTGCTAGTGCTCAGGGCAGGGGGCAGCGGTGGGGGAGCCTCCGGGGATGTCCCCCGATGCCCCGCCGGGCTGCACACGGGGGCCTGGGGAGGGACATCCACATCCATCACTCTCCCGTGGCGGGGAACCTCTGCCCCCCACCCCACCAAAATATTACAGGGCCACTTTAAACCTCCCCATCGCCGCGGGGCACATGTGGCAAATGATCACAGAACTGCCCCCACATCCTCTCCCCATGGCTTCTCCATTCCCATGGCACGGGCAGGAGCGTCTGGGGTCCCTCTGCCTCTGCTCCAGAGTTTCAGTGTCCTTACTCTGGAGTTATGGGGACTTCACCAAGATTTTGGGCTACTCCAGGATTTTCTGGGCTCTCATAACGTGCCCTTACCTGCACAGGCCGATGCAGCCCCTCCAGGCCCCCGGGGGGGCACACGAAGGGGTCAGCAGCACCGCAGGCTTTGGCATTGGGGAAGGTCCAGTTCTTGCTCTGCTGGACACGCCGTGGCTTCCTGGTGTCCTCCCCGGTGTCTGTGGGAACAACGGGGGGCAGCGCTGACCTGCAGGGCCCCCAAAACCCCCCAGCTCCCCCTGCACTTTAACGAGGGTGGGGACACCCACCTTGGGGTGCAGCGCGGTGGCCGTGCGAGTTGGGGGGCGCCGGGAGGCGGCAGCCCGGAGCGCTCCGGTGTTTTCCAGGCACCAGCAGCTCCTCGGCGCTGGGCACCTCCCGCTCCAGCGTCCGGGCCTTGCGCGGCACTTTGGTGACAGCGGCCGGCACGGCCCCGGGCAGCGGCTCGGGGCGGCCCCGCGGTTTGGGGGTGCTCTTGGCGGGGACCCCCCCATAGTCGGGGGGCGGGAAGGTCCCGATCCCGCTGTCCAGTGTCCGCGTCAGAGACCCGCAGGCTGCGACACAAAGGGAGAGGTCAGTGCCGGGGACTTCGCTCTGGTGCTCCCTCTCTGCAGTAACCTCCCCATCACCCCCTCACCAGCGAAATGCTGCGACGTCCCCGACTCGGACAAGCTCTCGTCGGACGGCAGCTCGTCCCGGAGCCCCACGTCAGGCACCTGTGGGGATGCAGAGGCTCAGTGGCTGCGGGGTCCCCTGGAGCGGAGGCCTGGGGGCTGCAGGGGGATCCTCACCTTGTCCGAGGGCTCCCGCAGGTGTCCCACGATGCCGTTGCGGGGCGGGCGGCACAGCCGGGGTTCTTTGGCGTCGGGGGGGACCCTCCGGAGGTCACAAAGCTCCCGCTTGTGCTCCAGGCGGGTCTCGTAGGGGACGTCCTTCCCGTCCACCCTGAGGGCAGGCAACCATCAGGGGGACAGCCCACCCTCACCCCTACCCCGAGGGCACCCAGCCGGGAGCTCACCTGTCCAGCAGCTGCTGCATGAAGGTCTCGGCCGTCACCTCCTGGTACATGACGGGGAGAGGGCCGGGGCCTCGCGGGGGCCCACGGGGACGCCCCTTCTCCAGCGCCAGTCCCTGCAGGAACGCGTGTTCCTCCCGCAGGGCCTTCCGCAGATCCTCCGCCTTCTCCATCAGCTTCGAGATGTTGAGACTCTCGGCTTCCAGCTTACGGGCGGCCAACTTGACCTCTCGGCGAAGGGGCGCGGGGGTCCCAGCCCACTCGCGTCCGCGCCCGCCCTCCCCGCGGCGGCTCAGCGCCGGCAATTTGCTGCGCCGCAGCCCGAACCAACTCGCCAGCCCGGCCGCTTTGCCCTTGGCCTCGGCGCCCGGCGCCCGCTCCTGCCCCTGCAGCCGCAGCACGTTCTCCTCGATGCCTTTCATCACCTTCTCCTCGATGGCCGAGTGCCCCGCGGCGCTCGGCGCCGGCCCCACGGGCTCGGGGTCTGCGGGGGTTTTGTGGGGAGCCCCTCCAGCCTTGGCGCCCGCCGGCTCCTCGCCCCGCGGTGGCCCGGCTTTGCCCGCTTTGGTGGGCAGCTTGGTGGGGCTGCCGTGAGGGCTGCGGGAGCTCTTGGCAGGGGGCGTGGGGGGGGTCCGTGAGGGGGTCCTGCCGGTGCCGGGGCGCCCCTTGGCCCCCGCCTTGCCGGGGTCGCCCATGGAGCCGGACGAGTAGCAGCGGGCCAGGGGTTCCGCGCCGTGCGCTGGCTCGGGGTGCTTCAGGCTGCCCCCCAAGGCCCCTCGGGGCGGAGGGCGTAGCTCGGCCCCATGGCCCCGTTCGGGCCGCCCTGGGCCCGGCTGCTCTCGGCCCTCAGCCCCCCGCAGCTTGCCCAGGGCGGCCAGACGCTCCTTGAAGGGCAGGTAGCCCGCTTCGGGGGGCTTCTTGCCAGGGCGGCGGCAGGGGGCCGAGCCCCCCGTGCCGCGGCGAGAGCTGGGCGGGGAAGCTGCCGCCCGCTCCCCGCCGGCCACGGGGCCCGGTGGGCCAGGGGGCTGCTCGACCGCCTCGAAGGTGCGGGGGTGGGGGAAGGCGGGGGGCTCGGTGGAGCCGGGCTCTGGGGGGGCATCGGGGGATGGGCGGCGGCTGAGCGCCGGCGAGGCCTCGGGGTGGGCGCCGCGACAGGGGATCTTGGAGGGGTGGGCGAGCTGGGGGCTGAGGCGCAGCCCCCCGGGGGGGGCCGGCAGTTTGAGCACCTTGGTGGGCGAGGGCAGGGGGTTGGGGACCCCCCCAGGTGAGAGCGGGGTGAAGCCCCCCTCTGGGCTCTCCTCGCCCGGCGTGTAGAGTCCCAGGAAAGCGGGGTGCTCCCCGCGCCGCTGCCGTGGGGGTCCCCCCGGGGCTTCACCGTTGCGCCGGCAGCAGCCGCCGCCCTCACCTCGCAGCAGCCGCTCGGCCAAGGCGCTGAGCAGAGCCCCCCGCGGCGGCCCCCCTTCCTCTGGGGAGGAGCAGGGGCTGCCCTCGGTCCCCCGCCAGCCCCCCGCAGCCCCCGGCCCCCGCAGAGGGCAAGGAGGCCAGCCCAGGGCTGCGCAGGGCTCGGGGGAGCCGGGGGAGGCTGGAGCGGGCCCCAACAGCGGGTCTGTCTCCTCCAGCTTGCGCAGCACCTCCAGGATTTGGGCTTTCTTTTTGAAGAAGGGGGACAGGGCATCCAGGGGTGGGGCACCAGGGCTGAGCCCAGGGCTGGCCGATGGCACTGGCGGTAGCACCTGTGGGGACCAGACACCGTCACCCTGTGAGCACCTGGCACCGAACCCCCTGGTACCGGGGGGGACATTCTGGAAACACAGAGAAGGACACAATAGGCTTTGGGATGGGGACACAGTGGGCACAGGGACATCTGGGGCAATGGGCTTTGGAGCCGGAGGCATCACAGATGGAGGGGCTTGGGGAGGTGGACACCATGGACCTGGAGAGGTGACAGCACAGGGACCAAAGGGACGGGGACCCTGCTGAAAGTATGATGCCATAGGCACATGGATGGGGACACCACAGATCCAGGGAGGGGGAAAGGAGAGGACACCGTGGGCCTGGAAAGCCACATGTCACAGGCCTGGTGACACCAACACACTGGGAAAAGAGCATGGGGAAGGGGGTGACACAGCCCAGAGTGGGGGACACTGGGACAGGAAGGGGAACACCAGCACCCACCTCGGGCAGGGACAGACAGAGGCCAGGGAGCAGCGAGGGGGGCTGTTGCTCAGCAGAGCCTGGCTGGGGGGTCACCGGGACATCGGGGGGTACTGGCACCGGGTGCAGCGGCAGCTGGAGAGGAAAGAGAGGCTGGGTTAAGCTTTGGGGGTTGCTCTGCCTCATGCCCACCCCCCAGCCCCGATGCAGCCCCAAGCACACCTGGGGGAGTGACCCAGTCGAGAGCTGCAGCTTCTGCTGGAACAGGTCACTCAGCACCTGGTTCTGCCGCTCCAGCTCGAAGACACGTTTCTTCAGCTTGATGCACTCCTCACGGAGGTCCTGGCCGGGGTGGGGGGGGTCAGCCAGGACGCCTGGAGCCCCTCAGCATCCTCCTAGCCCCTGACATCCTCCTGCCCTCCTGACACCCACCTTCTGGTTGAGTAGCGCCTGCACCACGTGGTTGGCAACCTGGGGAGGAGAGGGGAGGTCTGGGGTGGGGCACAGGGCACACACAGCCTCGTGCCCCAGCACACACGTGTGCACACGTGTGAAATGCATTCCGGTGTTCCAGTACCTCGTCCAGGCAGCGTTCATATGTTTCCCTCTGGTTCTCATTGGCCTGGGCCAGGGCTGAGTTCTCTGCCTAGAACAGAGCAGGGACAGCTCAGGGGACACAGTGGACGTCCCCGTGGCACCAGGCAGACCCTCTGTCTCCTGGTGGGACTCAGGGCCACACATGGCAGGATGGGGCTGCCCCAGGAGCAGTGGCACATGAGGGCCATGGAAAACTGGAAAGTGTGACCCATCACCGTGGTGTCCAGACTGCGGCTCCATGGCACTGGCACAGCGGCACCAGCCACAGCTGCCCAGTGGCCCTGTGTCCTGGAGGTCCCATTCATACCTCCAGCTCCCGCAGGCGCTGCAGCAGCTCATGGCTGGTGCCCGTCTCTCCCAGCCCTGCTGGGCTCCCGGCTCCTGGCGCCTCGGCCACGCTCTCCGACATCACTGCTGCGGGGGACACGCATCACCACGGGGTCCCTGCTGGCCGTGGCACCTGGCCTGAGGCACCCACAGGCCCTGCACAGCCCGGCCCTCTCTTACCTGGCTTCAGATGTCCCCAGCCCCGTCCCTGTGCGGTGTCACCTGCCAGGGAGAACTGGGCTGAGGAGGGGGATGAAGCCTTAAAAGACCCCGAGGCCCGAGTCCTGACCCCACCAGCACCAAGAGCCACAGGGACCCCTCCTGCTGCCCACCTCCTGCCCGGTGCTACAGGGGAAGCTGATCGGCCCAGGGATGAAGAGCAGGGGAGCAGCAGCAGCCCTGGGGCACCAGAATGTGCAGCACCACTGGGACTGGGACCGGCATCACCCCCGGGGTACCGGTGTGCCCAAAGGAGCGGGACCGCCACCGGCACAGGGTCACGAGGATGCGCAGGACCACCGGGACCGGAATGGGCACAAGCCCCGGGGCACCGGGACGTGCAGCACCTCCGGGTACCGGGATATGCAGCCCCCTCGTTGCTGACCCTGGCCCCGGGGCACCGGGATGCGCAGCCCCGGTGCACAGGACCTCCGGCGTTCAGATGGGCCCCCCCCAGTGCCGCACGCCCCCCGCTCCACCCCGGGCTCCCCCCGCCGCCGGTGCCGCTGCGTTCCTGCGCTGAGCCCCGGCCCCGGCCCGTACTCACGCCCGGGGCTCCCGGCGGCGCCGCCGGTCTCGGTTCAGAGCGGCCCTGGGGCCGGTCCCGGCGACGGCGGCGTTTCCATCCCGGCCCGGCCCGGCCGCGCTATTGTTGGGAGGCGGCGGCGGCGGCTCCGCCTTCCCGCCGCGGCCGGGGAGGAGCCGGGATGGAGCCACCGCCTCCCCCGGTGCGCGGCTCCGCCAGCGCCAGCCCCGGGGAACCGGCGCTGGGGCCCCCGCGAGCGGCGGCACCGGCACACCGGGAACCATCCCGGGAGAGGAAACACCGGGAATCCCCCCGGGGCACCGGGCACCGCCGGAGGGACGGGGCAGAGCACCAGGGGATCCCCACAGGGCATCCCGCACCCTCCGGAGGCACTCCCCGGAGCCCCGGGACCCCTCGGGGAGCCCCCGGAGGCGGCAGACGCGGAGTCGAGCCGCGACCCCCGGCCGTGACCTCCACCCCCCCGCCCCTCGAGGGTGAGGTTTGGGGTTTTGGGGTTCACACGGGGCCACGCGTCCCCGGTTCACCCGGACCCCACGGCACCGGGCAGGGAGAGGGGGGGCTCGGCAGGACGAGGGAGACCGGAGGGGACAAGAGGAGGGTCTGAGGGTGATGCAGGGGACAAGAAGAGGGTCTGGGGGTGATGCAGGGACAGGAGGAAGATCTGGGGGGCACGGGCAGACCTCGCACGTGCTGTCCCCGTCCCCTGCAGCCCGTGGGGTGAACCCACGCGGGCCCCCGTGGTCCCCATTGTCCCTGAGGTGCCCGTGGGCCCCCTCGCCTGCCCCCCGCGCAGGAAGCGGCCCCGGGGCCGGCGGCTCCGGCTGCGTCACGGGGGGAAGTGAGGCTCTGTCTGGAGGGGAAGAGCAGCCCGCGGCCCCCCCAAGCCCCCGGCGGGGACAGCCGGGGGGGCCCCGACAGATGGACAGCGCGGCCATCCCCTCCCCCAGCGTGGGGCCCCGCGGGGGCAGCGCGAGGGTCCCTGTGGGGACGGGGACACGGCTCCGGCACAGCCAGGGCCACCCAGAGCCCGTGTCCCCTCCCCGGTACCCCCCAGTCACTTGGTCCCCGCTGCCCTGGGCACTGTGGGGACACGGCGTGGGGACACGGCACGTGCCCAAACCGCAGCCCAGGACATGCCAGCGTGGCTGTGACGGGCTGGCCCTGGCCTGCCACACACCAGGGTCCCCATGCCAGCCCTGAGTGTCCCCAGCCCTGCTGGGCTGTTCTGAGGGCAGCCAGGACACACTGGGGACAGTCCAGGGACAGCCAGGACGCACCAGGGACAGCAAGGACACCCTGGGGACAGCCGGGAGACACCGGGGACAAGTGGGATGTGCTAGAGAAACAGCCTCGGGGTGCAGGGACACATCGAGGACAGCTGGGACTCGCAGGGACACGCAGGGACAGCCAGGGATGCGGTGGGGACACTGGGAACAGTCAGGATGTGGTGGGGACACCAGAGACACACGCAGGGGACAGCTGGGGTGTACTGGGGACACTGGGGACAGGCGGGCGGGATGAAAGACCGTGGGGGACACCTCAGGGACATCCGGGATGCACTGGGGACACTGAGGACACCGCAGGGACAGTCAGGATGCAGTCGGAACATACCAAGAACAGTCAGAATGCAGCGGGGGACACCAGGAATACCCCAGGGAGAGTCAATGCACTGGGGACAGCAGGGGTGCAGTGGGGACACTGGGGACACCCCAGTGCCAGCCGGGGTGCAATGGGGACACTGGGGACATAGCAGGAATAGTCAGGATGCACCGGTGACACTAGAGACAGCCGGAATGCACTGGGGACACCGGGGACACCCCAGGGACAGCCAGGATGCAGTGGGGACACCTCAGAGACAGCCAGGATGCTCTGGGGACAGCGGGGACACCCCAGGATGCACCGGGGACAGCGGAGAGAGCCAAGGACACAACGGGGATGCACCGGGGGGCACCGGGGACATGCGGAATACCACGGAGCGGCCCACCCCCGCCGTTCCCCCGGGCTCAGCCCCCACCCTCCCGCAGCACGATCCGGTGCCCGGAGGCCACGGATGCCCCCTCGCCTCCGGTGCCCCCGAGGAGCGCCGCGACCCCCCGGTCCCCCCGCCTGCCCCTCGCCACGGAGCGACCGGACTCACCGGGGGCTACGGCGGGGCCGGGACGGCATGGCCGGGGCTGGGACCGGGACCGGGGCGGGACCGGCGGCGGCGGTGACGTCATGGCTCCACCGGGCCGGCCCCGCCCTGCGCCCCCGCCGCCGCCAATCCGCGCCCCGGGCACCCCCCCGAATCCCCCGTTCCCGTGATCCCCGGAGCCGCCCGACACGGAGCCGGTACCGCCGCCCCTCTTTCCTCCCGGCGGGAATCGGTACCGAGCACCCGGATCGCGGCTGCCCCGGGATGGGACCGCCCCAACCCGCCACCACGGAGCCCCCCCGAGTGTGTCCCCCCCGCCACGGCAGCCGAGGCCGAAAAATGAAGGGTGACCCATAAAGGGTGACCCCCAAAGGGTTCCCCGGTTGTAGAAGTCGGGGTCTGGCCGCAGTCGGGTCCCCCCTTCCCGGGAGGACACCCAGCCCCCAGGGCAACCCCAAATGCTTCGGCTCAGCCACACGACACAGGGACACCGAGCACTCACCTCCGTCACTTTATTCTGGGGGATCCCGCGGGATGGAACCTCTGCCCCCCAAAACATTACAGGGCCACATCACCCACCCCCAGGGCACACCAGAGCGTGGCAACGGATCCCAGAACTTCAGTGATTTCCCTCCCCAATCTTCTGTGGCTACTCCAACCCCACAGAGGACGGGAGGATCTGGAGACCCCATCCTGGGGTTTCAGGGGTCCCTGTGGCTCCAAGGATCAGCGGAGAAGCCAGAGCTGCAGCTCATGCTGGCATGGAGCAGGACTCCGGCACTTGAGTGCCCGCAGATCCCACGCTGAGGGTCCCCAAGGTGCGGACACCCCGGTGCCGCCGGGCTCAGCCCACAGCCCCCGGCTCCAGGCTCCCGTTGGCAGCTGCTCCCCGCGCCGGGGTGGACGAGGCTGTTCCCTCCGGCTGCTGCTCATCCTGGGGCTGGAACGGGAGGTGACTCTGCTGGGGACAGCACAGGGACAGGGTGTTGGCCGTGGTGGGACACAGCCTGGGCCAGTGTCGCTCCCACACGAATTGGTCGTTCCATGGGATGGGAGCACCAACAGACCGGGAGACATTTCCTCTGGGCTCCTGTTTGAAACCAACGGCTACAGCAAACCGGGGGTCTTCAGTCAGAGCCTGGGCTGTGGCCCCTCCACCCCAAAACCTGGCTTTCACCCCAGGAGACATGACAAGAGAGGCAGGACAGGGGGGTGGGTGACATCACCTGTCCCTGTGGGGACACCCCAAAGAAGCTCCAGGCTGGAGGACAGGAGCAAATTTCAGTTATTCCAGTGAAAAGTAAGACTCTAAGGAAGAAATGAAAACCCCTGGCTTGTGATGAGAAACAACTCCCCTAAAACCCCCAGCTGGGATTAAGCAGTTCCAACAGCAGGCAGACATTCCCAGTGTCCCAGACATTCCCAGCACATCCATCCCCAGGACCAGGGTGGCACTGAGCTTCCCACAGAGCCACCTCGGGGACGGCCTCTGGCTGCTGCCCCACCCCGGCACTCCTAATGCCATCCAGACCATGGGCACACCCAAACTCTGGAGCTGCTGTGCGGGAGAGGAGCCCCCGGGGCCTGGAGGGAGGAAGAGGGGGAATTTCCTGCTGGGAAAAGCTCATCCCGAGGGGGTGGGGGGCAGTCCCTCCAGCCCTACCTGCGCAGACCCCTCAGCTGGAGGGACGAGGGGCGTGGAGGAGCTGCCCCTGTCCGGCTCCTCCAGCGCCAGGATGTCGATGGGAGCCTCGGCCATGTCCCGCAGGGACGGATCGAGGGTCACAGAAGGGTCAAAGAGCAGAGGGGATGGGGGGCACTGCATCCCATCACCCACCACGTCCAGGTCCTGGCAGGGAAAACAGCAGAGTAGCTCATCAGGAGGGGTCTGAGGAGACTCCAGTCCTCTGAAGCAGCAGGAAAGGGAAGAAGGCAGGGAGCATGAGGAGTGGGCACCATGCCAGCGGGACCCCTGGCCAGCAGCCAGGAACACACCCCAGCAACCCCCTCCTCCTGGAATGCTGTGATCCCAGCTGGCACTGCTGAGGACAAGGTGTGGGACACACCACCTGGAGCCCAGTGTGATGGGTTGTCTCCAAAGTGTCCCTCCAGCACGTGGAATGGCTTTGACAGGCTCCAATCACACCCTTCTGGGGACCCCCAGAGCACTCGCCCATCTCCAGGTTTTCACCACATTCCTGAGGATCCCTGGGGCAATCCTTGATCTCCAGGATGTCACACACATTCCAGGGGATCCCTGGAGCAATCCCTGCCCTCCAGGATGCCACACACATTCCAGGGGACCCCCGGAGCAATCCTTGCCCTCCAGGATGTCACACACATTCCAGGGGATACCTGGGACAACCACACCCTCTTCTATGATGTCACACCTCCTCCGCTTGCCCTGACACCACAGATGGGAATGGACAGGCTCTGAGGACTCCTCCATCTGCCCTCCCTGACATGAGGAGAGGCTGGGATTTGTTTTGGTTCCAAAGGGGGTTTGACACGAGGGTGAGATTCCTGTGACTCACGAGTGGCACTTCCCCAGCCTGGCACGATGTGAGACACAACACAGATGCCCCCAGCAGCTTCCATGAATCTGCAGCATTCCAGAGGGAGCCTGGAACCCTCTCAAAGGACAGCATGAGGGAAAACAGTCTGTTTTTCCTTTCTAACCCAAAAAACCCACCTCCTGTTTGCACAGAAAGGGGCTGGGATCTGATCTGAGCCCCCTCCCAGCCTGACCCCATTTGCTCTCCCAACTCCTGCTGCTGGAATCCCTCCTCCATCACCAAACTCCAAATCCAAAGCACATCCAGGGTTTGCCTCCAAGAGCAGTGCTCAGCAATCTCAGGAGCAGCCAAACACTGAGGGGACACCTCATCCACAGGAGCAGCTCCCATGGATCCTGGTGCTTTGGTTTTGCCTCAACACATTCCTGAGGCTTTCCAGTGTGTTGGCTGCAATGCAGGATGATGCCACAGTAATCTGGGGATTAAAATCTTCCTGTTTTCCTCATGTGAGAGAAAATGGGGGTGAGAGGTGGAAAATCCTGTTTTTAAGAGGCCCCTAAATGGATTTCAATGAGCACAGCCAGTCCAAAGGAACAGCCAATAACCCTGCAATGGTTCCCAAACCTTCTGCATTCCTGGATTTTCACAGCATGCCAGGATGCTTTGGATGGGGAGGGAATATTAAGATCACCCAGTTCCAGCCCTGCCATGGGCAGGGACACCTTCCACTATCCCAGGTTGCTCCAAGGCCTCCTCCCACCCGGCCTTGGACACTTCTAGGGACCCAGTGGCAGTCCTACAGCTCCTCTGGGCAATCTGTGCCAGGCCTCCACCATCCTCACAGGAATTCCTTCCCAATATCCCACCTAACCCTACCCTCTGGTGGTGGGAAGCCATTCCCCCTTGTCCTGGCACTCCATCCTTTGTCTCAAGTCCCTCTCCAGCTCTCTGCAGACACTGGAAGGAACTCTAAGGTGTCCTAGATCCTTTTCTTCTCCAGGCTGGCCATCCCCAGCTCTCCCAGGCTGGCTCCAGAGCTGTTCCAACCCTTGAACATCTCCGTGGCCTCCTCTAGCCTGGCTCCAGCAGCCCTGTGCTGAGGATCCCAGACCTGGATGCAGCATTCCAGGTGGGCTCTCAGGTGGGCAGAGGGGCAGCTTTCCCCACTTACATCACTGAACTCCAGGGGCAAACTCTCGGTGGGCTGGAGCTCGGCTGCGCTCAGGTACAGATCCGTGGGAGCAGCTCCCAGCTCCTGGGGGACAGCCAGGACCTGCTCTGGGACGTACATCTGTGGGGGCAGGCGGAGGTGCAGGGGGCAGCAGGGCTCCTCAGACAGGCTCACAGGCACGGGCTTGTTGCAGGGAACTTCCTCCGAGCCCTGGCATGGCTTGAACAGCGTCTGGTTTGTATCCTGGCAGATATCTGGGAAGAGGAGGTCAAGGAAAGCACCACAAATACAGCCAGAGACACACATGCAGAGGGGATAAACGCTGAGAAATGCTCCCAATTCCCCCACAAATGGTGTTAATCTCATCCCTGTTTCTCCCAGATCAGGAATCCAGAGCCTAGAGCTGCACCCCAACTGCCCAAGAATGTGGGTGACATAATTTCCATGATGGAAAACTGGGACAACAGCCACAGCCCCCCCGTGGGGGCTGGGAGATGTGGCTAGATCCCTGGAAACCACTCACAGATACTCAGCTGGATTTCACAAAGGCACAGGATTAACTTTTGTTTGCAGACATCCATGGAAAAGGATCAGCTCCAGACCCACAGGCAGGGAGATCCCAGCACACACAATGCCTTTCCCACAGCCAGGAGTTTAGTTCTGGTATTTCTATCTTCCCACTGCATTTTCCTTCCCAATGGAAAACCTGTTCCTGCCAGAGGTGTAAATGGGATTTCCTGCCTTTAATCCCAAACAGAAACTGCTTCAATTGCATCACACTTGGAGAGCGATCCAGAGGCAGAGGAGCTACAGATGAAAACCCAGATTGCTCTGACCCCATCACCTTCCAACCCTTTCCTCCTCTTCCCAAGCCCCTTTCTGATCCCATCCTCCTCTTCCAACTCCATCCCTTTCTGACTCCATTCCTCCTTTTCATCCTCTTTCAATCTTTCTCTTCTTCCCACCCCTCCCATTCACTTCTTCCAACCCCTTCCTCCTCTGCTGATTCCCATCCTTTTCTTCCTCCCACCTTCCTCCTCTTCCATCCAGGATCGTCCCAACTGCAATTTCTTCACAGACCAGTGGAGGGAAAATCCCAAACCCAGATAAAACTGGGAAAAGACACCAAGTTTAAGCCAGTTTCTTAAGCTCTCTAGGTTTGAGATTCGCCCTTCCCTCCTCTCCTCCCTACTCCAAGGATTTCTCAGGAATCCACTTCCTGGCAGGCTGTGGGGAGCCATAATCCGGGCTGGCAGCAATGCCAGAGCCCAGCCCAAGAGAGAAGGACCTGGGACACCCAAGGGAAGATATGGTGAGGGAACATGGGGTGGGGAAGGCAGACTTTCATCTCCTGGAGCAACTCCCAGCTCCAGCACCGACTTTTCTGGTAGCCAAAAGCACAGATTGCCAAGAGGACAAAAATCCTGGGCTCCATCTGGAGTCTCCCAGCCTTTCTCCATCCCTTTAGTGCCCTGTCACAAACAATCCAGCTCCTGGAAACAAACAGAGCCCAAGAGGCTCCCGAAAAAGCCACAGATGTTATCAGATGTTATCGGCTGCCCGAGGAAAAGCTTGTTTGTGTCAGTGAGAGTCAGCTGAGAGCTCCCGCCAGACCCAGCTCTTCCCCTCCCTCCCGGGAGCACCAGCTGCCAACAGCAGCTTCTCTGGCTGTTTTATGGGATTTCTCCTGTCTTTATTTTGAGGTCTGTGGTGGTTAGAGAGAAACAAAAGCAGCTTCCAGCTCCTGCTCCCTGCACAGGGCTGTGGGAGACTGACAACTCCAGGGACAAAGGAAACCCAGGGGCTCTGAAAAATCCAGACTCTCGCAAGAAATCTGAAAGCTCCTCAAGACCCAAGAGCTCCCAAAAACTCACGAGCTCCTGTGGACCCAGGAGCTCCCACAAATCCAGAAGTTCCCAGAGACTCATGAACTCTGATAAAACCAAGAGGTCATACAAATCCAGCACCTCCCACAAATCCAACATCTCCTAGAGATCCAGAAGCTCCTCCTCACCCAGCCCTTGGACCCAGTGCCAGAACTCGTCCTGACTCACCCCACTGCTCCCTCCTGTAATTCCCATCCAATCCAAACCTGGACACATCCACCCACTCCCACAAGAGTGGACGGAGCAGATGGAATCCCAGGGCAGTGCTGGGGTCATGGATCCCATACTGGGGGTCATCCCTGAGCTGCAGGGTCCCAGTGGAACTTTCAGAGCCAGCTCTCCAATAGCTGAGGCTGATTTGGTAAGTGGAACAGCTCAAGGCTGCTCACACACACACGAGAACCTTTTGAAAGGTCACAGAGACTGAGCTGGGATAGAGCAGCTCCAAATAGGCTTGGAACTACCCCTGCAGATCCTCCCAAAAATCCGCAAGAGTTTGCTCTAGTGTCTTCAGGTGGGGAGTAGGTTCTGCTCCCAGGGAACAAGGGACAGGACAAGAGGGAAGAGCCTCAAGTTTTGTCAAGGGGAGGTTCAGGAATTTCTGAATTCACCAGAAGGAATTTCTTCCATGGAAAGGGTGGTCAGACTTCAGAAGGGTTCCTCAGTGAGGTGGTGGAATCCCATCCCTGGAGGGGATCCATGCACATCTCTCACAGCTCGGGCCTGCCTGAGTTCTCTGCTCCCAAGTGAAATGCCCACCCTGTTTGGGTGCTCTGGACCCAGGAGGCCACAGCAGGACCACCCCTGGGACCAGCCCAGGCCTTTGTTGCTCCCACACGAATTGGCTGTTCCACGGGATGGGAGCACCAACAGACTGGGAGACATTTCCTCTGGGCTCCTGTTTGAAACCAAAGGCTACAGCAAACCGATGGCCTTGATTCAGGGCCAGGGAGGGAAAAAGGAGGCACAGGCACTGGGCAAACTGCTGGCCAACAGGAACCTGAGCGTCAGGATGAAAAGGATACGTGTGAGGCAGTGCCGGGTCATCGGGAGGGACGGGTTGGAGCATCGCACGTCATCAACAAAGGCCAAGCAGCGCTGGCTGGAGCGGGTGGTGTGTGCCTGAAACCATGGAATGGTCTGGGTTGGGAGAGACCTTAAAGCTCCTTAAGCTGCTGTTCCCATGGGCAGGGACACCTTCCACTATCCCAAGTTGCTCTAAACCACATCTGACCTGGCCTTGAGCACTTCCAGGGATGGGGCAGTCACAGCTTCTCTGGGCACTCTGTGCCAGTGCCTCCCCACCCTCACAGGGAGGAACTGGTTCCCAATATCCACCTAAACCTCTCATCTCTTTGTTCCCTCTTGTCCTGTCACTGCCTGTCTATTTAGAACTCCCTCTCCCCCTTTTTACTGTCTATTGAGGCACTGGAATGGATTCACTTAGACCCAGGAGCTCCCAAAGACCCAAGAGCTGCCAAAAACCTGAGAGCCTTGACAAATCCACAGGCCTCCACATCCCATGAGCTTCTACAGACCCAGGAGCTCCCCAAACTCCTCAAGCCTCCAAATACTCGGAGTCCCTTTTTCTCCAGGCTGAGCCCCCTCAGCTCCCATCTCCTCAGGAGTTTTCCAGACCCTTCTTGTGCTCCAGTCCCTTCCCCAGCTCCATTCCCTTCTCTAGACTTGCCCCTCAATGTCTTTCTTACCACCAGAAGCCAAAAACTGACTCCAGCATTCAAGGTCTGGACACCAAGAGCTCTCACAGACCCGAGAGCTACCACAGACCCAGAAGCTCCCACAAACCCAAGAGCTCCTGCAAGCCTCAATAAACCCAGGAGAGCTTCTCCAAACCCAGGAGGGCGGCAGCCAGGGCTGTCCTCGCAGGAAGGGCGTCACACGGGACAATCTGCCAGGACCTGGGGTCACTCCCAGAAAGACACGAGAGCAGAGACCCATCCAGGATGTCCCCACGGACCTGCTGGGCCGCGCCGTCGGTGGCCAGGACCCTGCGCTCCCGGAGCTGCCGGTGCAGCAGAGCCTCCACGCCGTAGCGCTGCCGGTAGCGCCGGAGGCACTTGAGCCGCTTCAGATTCTCCCTCTCCTTGGCCATCAGCCCCTCTGGCCCTGTCAGCAGGCTGCTCCCTGCAGGAATAAAGGAAGAGTCAGGAATTTCCACCCACCTGCCTGTTTTTTTTTTTTTTTTTTTTTGCCATCAAGGCGCCAGATCAGCCACAGAGGGATTTGAGAGCTCCATCCACAGGACCAACAGAATCGCAGCTTTGGGTGACGCCTGGCGGTGCAGGTTCCATCCCAAAATTTACCCTGACCTCTCTGCATGCACCAGGAACACTTGGGCCCACAGAGTATTTTTAAAACCTCCTTCAAAAATAATTCAGTCGCTCGCGTCCATTGTGATTTCAGCAGCAGAATAGAAACTTGTCAAATTCCAGGTCACTCCTGTGCAAGTTCTGGAAGCTTCCCGCCAGCATTCCTGGTGTAATTACAGGGCAACGCTCAAGATCTGCTTTTCTCTGACTCGTTTGCTAAAAAGAGTTCTGCAAAATTGGTATGTACCAAACTCCTGGTTATTTTTACTTGAGCCTGAGCTGAATTATGGCGTTTTCCAGGATGAGCTATTAAAGGATGATGCTGGAAAAAGAGTCCTTTGCTCTGCAATACTTGGGATCAGTTACACAACTCGGTTTTGCCTCTGTTGAACTGGGAATTCCTGCTTCCAAGAGCATATTCTGCACAGGGAGAATGCCAGCAGAGGCAGAGGGAAAGCTGCACCCCTGCTAGGGAGGAATATGCCAGTACAGCAGGACTGGTATTACTGGAACCAACTCCTGTCCACACACCAAAGGCCTTACGGACGAATACTTTTTGTTCGTGAAAGGAAAAAACAGGAAATCCCAGTACAAAATAAGCACTTTTGTCTCAGAATTAACATTATAGCTCATTTCCTGCCACTGCTGCAAGCTCTGAAGAGCAAAGAAATGCACAAGCTTTGGAACTCCAGTGATACGGATCTCTGGGCACAGGACCAGCACAGAATCATGGAATCAGCCTGGAAGAGCTCTCCAGGACCAGAGTCCAACCTGTGACTGATCCCTACCTTGTCAACCAGACCAGAGTACGTGAGTGCAATGTCCAATTGTTCCCTGAACACCTCTGAGGACTGGGACTCCACCACCTCCCTGAGCACTTCCAATGCCTGACCACTTTTCCATAAAGAAATCCTCTTGATGTTCAACCCAAACCTCCCCTGGCAGTTTGAAGCCATTTCCTCTTGTCTTATTGTTGTGTAGGAGCAGATCCTGACCCCACCTGGCTGCACCCTCCTGACAGGGAGTTACAAAGAGTGAGATGATCCCACCTGAGCTCCCTTTTCTCCAGGCTCAGCCCCTCCCCAGGTCCCTCAGCTCTCCAGACCCTTCTCCTTGTGCTCCAGCCACTTCCCCACGCTCCAGCCCCTCAATGAAACACCTGCTCTGAGCATGCTTACCCTGCTCTGAAACCTGCCTCTAGAAAGGCCCAAAGCCCCTTTTTTAGCAGATTTCTGTGCACACCCTCAGGCAGGAGGTCTGGGCTCACCGATGGCCTCATGCTCTCCCTTCCTGCTGTGGAGGAACCGGCGCTTCTTCTCCTTCAGCAGATGCTGGAGCCGCTTGAACTGGTCGATGTAGAGGGACTGGAGCCGGATCAGCTTCTCCCGCATGATGAGAGCCACCTCCTCGGCCGTGTACACGCCGGCGTGCCTGGAAAACCCAGGGAACAGGGTCTGTTTGGGAGGGTCCCTGGAGACTGATCCCCCCAAAGGGTGTGGGGGCCCCTCGGGTTTGATCTCTGAAGGGTCTGGGGATCCCTCAAGGATGAACTCCTAAAGGGTCTGGGGATCCCTCAGAGCTGTTCTCCAAAAGGGCGTGGGGGTCTCTTAAGGTGAACTCCCAAAGGTGTGGGGTTCCTTCAAGACCAATCCCCCTCGTGGTGTGGGGGCCCCCTGGGGTTGCTGCCACGGAGGATGTGGAGATCCTTCATGGCTAAACCCCAAATGATGTGAAAGGGTCCCATGGGGCTGTTCTCCTGAAGGGTGTGGAGGTCTCTCAAGGCTGAACCTCTAAAGGTTGGGGGGAAGTCTCTTAGGATTACTCTTCCAAAAGGTTTAGGGGTGCCTTAGGGCTGATCCCCAAAAGGATTTGGGAGACGTTCAAGGCTTGATTCTCTGAATCTGTGAGGCTCTTGCACAACTATTATTATGTGGGGGTCCCTCTGGGCTGTTCCCCCCAAAAAAACAACACTGATGTTACTGAGAACACTCTGGGTTACACCAACAACTGATGAGCTGAAATACTCAAAATCAGGCTTTTTTAAAGAGATGGGATCACCCAGAGAAGCTGCTGAGCGATCCACTCCTGAAGAGGATGAACAGCAACTGCTTCCCAGAAAACCCCAGCCCCAAGACCTGAGACCATCCACAGCCAACAAACCACATGGGCATAAATCCATGAGAAATCACTGACAGTGTCACCTTTGGAACACAACCACTGTCCCCTGCAGCCACAGTGAGCCCAGAACAGGGAACATCTGTGTAGCAGGCAGCAGCCACCATGGAATCCCAGAGGTTGGAAAACTTCTCCAGGATTGAGTTCAACCTGTGACTGATCACCATCAGAGCCCTGAGTGCCACATCCAGTCATTCCTTGGACACCTCCAGGGATGGGGACTCCACCACCTTCCTGGGCAGTTCCAACGCCTGACAACTCTTTCCATGAAGAAATTCCTCCTGAACCTCCCCTGGCACAGATTGAGGCCGCTTCCCCTTGTCCTGTCCCTTGTTTCCTGGGAGCAGAGCCTGACCCCCACCTGGCTGTGCAGCCTCCTGTCAGGGAGTTGTGGAGAGCCAGAAGCTTTCCCCCTGAGCCTTTTTTTCCAGGTTGAGCCCCCTCAAAATGTAAGATGGATTTAACTCCCCAACCTACTTGAGGGGATCCTCCTGGTCGCTGTCGATGCTGTCGGCTTCACTGTCAGGGTCTCCACGCCATGTCTGCTCCACGGTGACAGGGTCCTGCTCACAGTCACTCCAGCTGTCCTCATCTGCAAGACACAGCACCGGGACTCACAGGACACTGTCCAACATCCCAGGATGGCCATCACACCCTGGAGCTCATGGAGCTGCCTTAGGAAAGGGAATTCTCCACCCAAGGAAACAACAGGAAGCCTCCCAGCTTGGAACAGCCAGAACACACTGGGAATGATGCTTCAGCTCTCCCAGGAACCACGGAATTCCAGTGGTACTATTTAGCAGCCCTAACATTTCCATGCTAAACCCGCAGGATCTGGGTCTGGCAGTGTGATTTCTCTGCAGGAGAGACACACCAGGCTTTACAAAACCCCAGCTTTCACACCCAGACCACAGGATCTTTTTCCCCCTGGACTGAAGAAGGGACATTGCTGGCTGTCCCCCCCAGGAACAGAGCAGCCCAGCACTGCCTTTGGGTTTGATGCCCTGGAGTGACTACCTAGAACAGAGGCTAGACAAGCTTAAGAGAATAAAGAGGGTATTTACTAAAGGCCTTCAGTAGATACATCTTGGGCAATCAGAAGCTACACCCAAGATGGATGATGGTCACGAGTTTTTCAGACAGAAATAAGTTTGGTCCATTTACATAGCAGGGGTCAATCCTCCAATATAGCCTCAAGTAATGACATCATATTCCCCTCAGTTTGTTCCCCCTCAGTTCACTTTTGTTCTTACTTTCAGGGCCTGAGGCTTTAGGGTGTCCTTGAATTTCAGGCCTTGAGGAATTGTTTTGTCTGACCAAAATGTGAAGACAACAGCTGACCTTTTATATGCAGTTTAGAGTTATGCACTAATGCAGTCCAAGATTTGAAAAACACAAAGGCTAAAATCTTAATGGCTGAGGTTGAAGCCTTACCCAGGATGCGGCTGGCCTCGCTGCGGCTGCTCTCTGTGCTCTGGGAGCCCAGCTCTGCCCGGGCATAGGAGCTCAGCTGGCACAGGAGGGTCTCACCCACGGGCCCGGGGTTGGATTTCTTCACCTGAGCCTGGAGCGCCAGCGCGTTCCGTCGGGCGTGCTCCGCGCAGAACGAGGTGCTGCGGGACAAACCACGGCCTCAGTACAACACTCAGCCAGCCAGGCAAGGAGTCACAGAGTAATTTGGGTAGGAAGAACCTGAAACCTGAGCTGAGCCCCCACCCAGCCTGACCCTGCTTGTTCTCCCAACTCCTGCTGCTGGAATCCCTCCTCCACCACCAAACTCCAAATCCAAAGCACATCCAGGGTTTGCCTCCAAGAGCAGTGCTCAGCAATCTCAGGAGCAGCCAAACACTGAGGGGACACCTCATTCACAGGAGCAGCTCCCATGGATCCTGGTGCTTTGGTTTTGCCTCAACACATTCCTGAGGCTTTCAAATGTGCTGGCCACAATGCAGGATGATGCCACAGTAATCTGGGGATTAAAATCTTCCTGTTTTCCTCATGTGAGAGAAAATGGGGGTGAGAGGTGGAAAATCCTGTTTTTAAGAGGCCCCTAAAGGGATTTCAATGAGCACAGCCAGTCCAAAGGAACAGCCAATAACCCTGCAATGGTTCCCAAACCTTCTGCATTCCTGGATTTTCACAGCATGCCAGGATGCTTTGGATGGGGAGGGAATATAAAGATCACCCAGTTCCAGCCCTGCCATGGGCAGGGACACCTTCCACTATCCCAGGTTGCTCCAAACTCCCTCCAATGTGTCTCTGGACACTTCCAGGGATGGGACAGCTCCAGCTTCTCTGAGAAATCCATTCCAGGGCCTCCCCAGTCTCACAGGAAGAAATTCCTTCCCAATATGCCACCTAACCCTACCCTGTGGTAATGGGAAGCCATTCCCCCTTGTCCTGGCACTCCACCCCCTGTAAATTGTCTCTCCATCTTTCCTGCAGCTCCTTCAAGCACTTTAAGGTCATGATTAGGTCACCTCTGAGCTTCTCGTCTCCAGATCAATTCCAATTCCCTCAGCCTTTCCTTCTAGGAGAGCTGCTCCATCCCTCTGCTCATCTCAGGGCCTCTCTGACCTCACTCCAACTGCTCCATGTTTTTCCTGTGCTGGGGGCAGGGCTGGAGGCAGCTCTGGGTGCAGAGTTTCACCTGAGCAGGGCAGAAGGGCAGGGAACAACCCCTGGCACCTGGAATTTCTCACAGAGAGCTGGCTGCAGGTCCAGCCTGGGAATGCTGAGAGCCCATCCACCACCATGGGAACATCACCTCTGGCAAAAGCAGCAGGGAGAAAAAAGAGCTTTCAGTTAAAGCCAGTGAAGTGGGTGAGTTTTTGAGCTCTTCTGCTTCCAAACATTCCCACTGGATTCTGCCCTCCCTGTATTTTATGGCACAGGGACCAGGGTGGAAACAATCACTGCCCACATCCCAGTAATTCCCTGGAAGCAACACTTCCATGAGGAATCTGTGCTCTATCGTCCAGAACTGCTCCACCCATTCCATCCCCAGCACTCGAGCATTTCAAAGGCCTAAGGGAAGCAGCAGCACAACCAGGTCAAAGCTCCACAGGGATCTGAGTGGCTGCTCTGGGGATTATCCACTGGCACAGGCAGAGGGATGTGCTGGGATGAGGGAGGGATGGCACACACAGATCCAGTGCTGGGCCTGGAGCACTGCAGCCACCTTCTGCTGGGCCAGGGCACAGCCCACAGTCCCAAAATAAATCCATAGTCTCTTCCCTGCTTAAAAACTTTAGAAAAAGGGAGATGCTTTTCAGAGGTAACCCAAATGCAGCAGCTGAAACAGAAGAATCATGGAATATCCTGAAAGGGACCCACAAGGCTGACCAAGTCCAACTCCTGGCCTTAAAAATGACACCCCAAAATCCCACTATGCTCCTGGGTGCATTATCCAAATACTCCTTGGGCTCTGGAAGGGCTGTGACTGTAACCACTGCCCTGAGGAGCTGCTCAAGTGCTCAACTGGGGAAAGAACCTTTTCCCAAAATCCAGAATAAATCTCCCCTGACACAGCTCCAGCCATTCCTTCAACAGGGAAGACAAAGGGAAAAACCTCCCCCAGCCTGTTTAATTCCACAGAGTTTGGAACTAGAAAACCAGGAGGAAAAGCCACTCACCCATCCTTCTTCTCGGGTTTGGGAGCAGCGTTGGGACAACGCTTCCCGTTCTTTGTGGACACATAGCTGCACTGTTTGAAGGGAGCGTTCCTGTCCTCGAGGATGTGCTTGATGCAGAATTCCTGTCCTTCCAGGCGGGGCTGGGAGCAGGGCCGGGGGGCGAAGGCACAGGCCAGGGGCTCCTGCGGCCGTGGCACCGGGGTCAGGCGGCCCCGGCTCGTCGGCAACACGTGAATCCGGATCCTGTTCATGCCGACGCTGCAGGAGAGATGCAGAGCAAGGAAAAGGAATGGAATAAAACGCCGATAAAATGAAAAGCAGCGGCAAGAAATAATTTGAATAAAAGTCTGACCCCTTCAGCAGAAAATGAGGCTGCTCCTACGGAGGTAATTCCCAATGATGTTCGAGGGAACTTTCAGCCCTACAGAAATCTTTGGGGGATCCGCTTCTCTCAGTGCACCCCTAGTTCATCTCCTCGGTGCTCCCAGTGCCCATCGTTGCTGCTATCCCGACATATCCCGGTGACTCGTTCTGCCTCGCTACCGGTGTCCATCCACGCCTCCACACCGGTGCATCCCCGCTGCCCATCCACCCTCCACCACGGTCTATCTCGGTCTTTTCTGGTTCTCATCGCGGTCTATTCCCGCCTCTATTGCAGTATCCCCCAGTGCGTAGCCCAGTCTATCTCTGGCTTTATCCCGGTGCTCCCATACTGATCTATCCCCGCCTCTATCCCGGTATGTCCCGGTCCATCCCAGCCTCTCTCCCGGTGCCCATCCCGGTCTGTCTCGGCGCCCCCCGCCCGCGCACGTGCTCTGCCGCCGCGCTCCCGCGCATGCGCGCTCCCGCCGCCCCGGCGCCGCCATTTTGTCCGCGGGCGGCGGGCGTGAGGGGCACCTCTGAGGGGCGCCCAGGCAGCGCCGCCGGAGCGGAGAGCGGGATGAAACCCACCCCCGGGACGGTGCAGGACGGAGGAGCCCTGGAGAAGTACTCAGGGGCTGCGCTGAGGGGCAGACCGGGCGCCACTGAGCGCGGGACGCGCCGCCGCCATCTTACCTCTCTGCCGCCGCGGCCTCCGCGCTGCCGCGCCGTGCACCCGCCCCGCCGCCTCACTGGCCCGCCCGTCCACCAATCAGCGACGAGCACGGGGGCGTTCCCGCGCGCGACTGGCTGAGCTCGCAGTCACTCATGCAGGGAAGGGCCACGCCCTCCAGGGGTCACGTGAGGGCGGCGCGGCGGGAAGGCGACACGTGGGCGCGGCGGCACCGGGGCGAGTCCCTGGGTCAGGAGCCAGCCAAGGGGAACGTGGGGGAGTCCCGGGCCAGGACACCGAGTGGGTTCTGCGAGTTCGTCGCCCCCGATATCGGGGCGGGGGGCGAGCCTGGACCACGCATGGGCTTTGTCTCCGGGTCAGGAGACGCTTACAGTAGGCCCGGCTTGGTCCCAGAGCACCACCATGAGCCCCGCTGGCATCACTCGGTTCCTTCCTGGTTTCCCAAGCCAGCCACGAACCACACTGTGCCCCACCGTGAAGGGCAGAGCCTCAACATCCCGGGAGGAGCCGCCTCCAAGAGCAGCTCCAAGAGAGGGAAGGGAAGCAAGGGATGGGCTTTGCCCAGAGCCTGAAATCTAAAAATTGGTTCCAAAACTGGACCAAATGGGTCCCCAAATCCTTGGAGGGGGTTTGGCAGCAGCAGTTCCTCCTAAAAACAAGCTCGATGTGGAACAAGAGTTTGCCAAAACCATCCAGAGACCACCCATTTATTGAAGGTCAGAAAAGTCAAGTCTAAAAAGGAAGGAAATAGGGCTTTCCTAAATATTCAACCCAAACCCTGGCCTTGGGCTGAGGCTCCAGAAGCTGCTTCCAGCTCAGCTGGGAACAGCTCTGTGCCCAGCAGTGTGATTCCCTGAAGAGCTGCCCTGGGCATGGTGCCTACAGGACCAGCCTGGCACTTTCTCGTCCCATATCCCACTGGCAATGTGCCCCCCTGAGATCCCCCCGTGCCCTCAGGGTTTCCAGTGGAAATCCCGGGATCTGCAGGAAGGGAGCAAGGGATGGAGATCAGATCACAAACCAGAGCAGGTACAGGGGCAAGGAAACGACCCACGGGAGGGAGAACAGCTCCCATCACCTGGGATTCCCTCAGCCCCCCACATCCCTCCCTCCCCCAAAAACAGGATCAACACTTCAAGTGGAACCTCCCTGGGATCTGCCACAGCCCCTCAGAATTAAAAGGAACCAAACCACTAAGATATAAGTTAATGCTTAAATTATTTGTAAAACATCTTAAATTTTGTGACATATTTTAAATATCCCCCATGTTCCCCAGAGGGGGGTCAAAGCCCAACACTAACTGGGAGCCTATGGGGGAAAGGGAGGAATAGAGAAAGGGTTCCTTATCCTTTCACAGCTTTAACAACTAAATATCAATAATAAAAGTTATATTATAATAAAATAAGTTCTTCGTGAGGCAGTGGAGATCAAAAGCCCTTAGAAAAGCCCTGCGGGTTTGGGCTCGGGCTCTGGACTCAGTAGTAAAAAGGGGGTTATTTGGGGAGGGGAGGCAGCGGGGGCGGCGGTTCCGAGGGCAGGGGGGGCGGTCGAGGCTTGTCCGTGTTGGTGGCAGCTCTGGAGCCGCTGGAAGCCCGAGGGTTCAGGAGCTCATACGAGTGGAATTCGAAGGCGGGGGGCTGGGTGGGCTGCATGCCCTGCGCGCTCAGCAGCGAGTGCAGCATGTTCACCGTGTCCTGATAGTCACTGGCCTGGCTGACGTTGTGCCCATTGGCCCCCGAAGGCCCCTTGTCCGATTTGTGGGTGCCCCGGGCTTTGCTGGGCTGGGATAAATCCGAGCTGTGCCCAGGGAGATGGGCAGCCCCGGGAAGGTGGGCGTATGGGAACGGCACTCCGGGGCCTTTGGAGACTTTGCCCACCTTGGGCTGGTGCTCGTGGGGCATGGCCGGGGGCTCCTCGGGCAGGGGTCTTTTGCGGGTGGGGGCAAGAGGCCCGTAGCCCTTGTGGGGGGTGGCGGCGGCACCGGGTTGGGCGCTGTGTTTGGAGTCCCCCGGGCGCTTGGCCGCGGTGCTGGGGCCGGCGCCGAGCTGGGCGTGCAAGTGTTTGTGCGAGTGGTGGTTGTGGTGATGATGATGGTGGTTGGATGAGTGGCCCTTGTGCTTCTCTTTGTACTCCCGGCTCTTCCCGCTGCTCTCATCCGCTGAGCTGTGTCTGTCTCCGGGACCCGGCACCTTAATCCGCATCTTGATCTCCTCCTGCTTGGAGGGGATCGGCCTCTCCCCGCCTCCCCCCACCGCCGGGATCCTCATCTTGAGAGCTTTGTCACCCTTGTCGGTGCCGGGCGGGCGCTCGGGGTTCTCTGGCCCTGCGATGGGGATTTTCAGGACGATTGGGGAGGGGTTGCTGTCCTGCTGCCCTTCCCTTTCCCGCTGCTGCTGCACCAGGAGGTTCTGTGCGGCGTAGGCGTACTGGGAGCGCACGTTTGCTTCCATGTTTTCCAGCTGCCGCTTCTGTGCTGCCAGCTCCTCGGCGTGCTTGGCCCGGTATTCCTTCAGGGACACCTTGGCTGAGGGTGCGTTCTTGGTGTTCTGCTTGGGGTAGGCAGAACCATCCTGCTGCGGGTGCTCAGCAGCCGACGTGCTCTCACCAGTCCGGTGGATGTCCAGCTTGGCTGGGGGATGCCAATGATCCGCCTGGGATGGATCCGCAGCACTCGGCTCCCCCGGGGAATCGGCCGCAGCCGGGAGCGCCGGCCCCGCTCCGGCGGTGGAGGATGTAGACATGCTCATGAGCCCAGCGATGTTCATGTCCGAGCTGTTGTTCCTGGAGATCATGTTCAGGATTGTCTGCTCTGACAGGCTCTCGTCGTCGCCGTGGTCGTCCGTCTTGGATTTCCTGGCTGCTTGAGAGGCCTGGAATTAAACAAATCAGCGGGTCTTTAATGGGGTGTCACTGGAGCTGGTTTAATCCAAGCAGCTCACCAAAACAGTTCAAGTCTTCTTTAAAGACAGACTCACTTTGCTCCCATCCCTCCTTGTAGGAAAATCCCCAACCCCCAGAAGCAGGGCTGCTAATGCAGCTGGAAGACCAAAGTTCTGGACAAGTTAATTCACAACAGATGAACTCCAGCACTACAAGCACCACACACAGCACTACAAACACCACACAGTATTATCCCAATTCCACACACAACTCCCTTCCTTGCTGTCCCTGCATTGTGAATCCCTAAAGGAAAACCACAGCCCACGTCCAAGGTTCTTACCCTCCAGTTCCGGATCCGTTTCAGTCGGCTGGGAGTTTTCTCAAGGATTTGCAGGAATTCATGGGTCAGTTCTGCAGAGGAGACACAAACCCAAGCAGGAGAGTCAGAGCAGTCCCAGTCCATCAGGACAACCCCCTCATCTGACAGATGGAGCTACTGGTGGGATGGAGCTGTGCCAGGAGGGGAATTCTGACAACTGGAAACACTGACCCATTGAAACTCATTTCTCTGTGGTGCTACAGAAGCTGCCGCTGCTGCCCTGGAAAACCTCAGCAAGCCCTGAACTCCTGGAGCCCGTGAGGTGGTGTTGGAACATCAGACCCAGGACCAGCGATGCCAAAATAATTTAAGAGCCTTTTGCAGGGAAAAAAACCTCGCTCCCAAACTTACCATCTAAGAGCTCCAGAGTTACAGTGCCATCAACGTATTCCCACCAGTGCTTCCCGTCCGTGGAGACTGGGATCTCCCAGTTGGACCACTTACAGGCCAGGTGGATACAGACGCAGGCCACAACGGGCGGGGTGTACTGCAGGCTGAAGGTGGTCAGGTGCAGGCTGACGTCACCGGGAGAGAAAACAAAAAGCCATCAACTCCCACGCCTGAGCTGCAGATCCACGCGGGACATGGGGGGAAAATGTGGCCCTCTGGACCTCCCCAGAACGACCCTCAGGCACAGCCAGCTCCATCCTGCTCCAGCACAGCGGGCCTTCGTGACCACTTCGCTTGTTCGGGCCTGGTTTGCTATAGGGAAATTTGGGTTCTCCTCCACCAGTTTTTGTTTGCGGTTTTTAAAAAGGTAATTTAGGAGCTCCTCTGAGAGGGAAAGCCACTGGGGACCTGCCAGCCCCACCTGGGCTCTGAAGAGAAACTCATCCCTGCTTTACTACAGGAAATTTGGGATCTCCTGCACCAAGCTCCCTGTTTATCCCTGTTTCAATGCAGGAAATTTGGGATTCCCCTCCAAGGGGAAAAGTCACTGGGGACCAGCCCCACTTCTGCTCTTGAAGAGAAATTTGTCCATTTTTTTTTGCTCATCTCTGTTTTGCTACAGGAAAGTTGGGATTTCCTCCATCTCTGTTCATTCCTGGTTTGCCACAGGACATTTGGGATCTCCTCCACCGGTTTCCTTGTTCATCCCTGTTTTGCTATAGAAAATTTGGGATCTCCAAGGACAAAAGTCAGTCCTGGGGTCACCTGCCAGCCCCACCTCTGCTCTGGGGAGAAACTTCCAAGCACAACTCCTGGATGGCATTCAAGGAGCAAACCAGCCCTTTTCAGCTTTAGGAAGTGTTGAGAGTTAGGTTTGTTCCTTTTTACTCTAAAGAATTCTTTCCTCATAAGTTACCAAGGAGACTAAGTGTCGTACTTAAGACTATTTAACAAAATACAAAGGAGTGGTCGAAGCAAGTTTTGGGGCAGGTAAAGGACAGAGCATGAGGCAGCTTGGCATTCTGGTTTTTTCGGCGTTGGGGAGAGAGAAAAGCTCGATTGCTCACTGCTAGGAGAGTTCACTCTCTCTGGAGGGGTCCAGTCCTGAGAAATCTACCATCACCTGCTCACCCTGGAATTCTGAGCTCCTCTACCACCCTGTGAGAGCTGGGCCAGCCCTGCCCCACCCTCACGGTTTCGTCTGCTCCTCTTGCTACAGCGTGACCCTGCATCCCCCTGCCCTGCCGGGACACCCTCCTGCCCTGCTGGGACACCCTGCCATCCCAGCCACCAGCCCGGGACTTTCCACTGCTCCAGCTTGGTGCTCTGAGGATCCTACAAAGGCACCGAGACCAAACTGCCCTGGGTTTTTTGTGAAGCAAAGTCCTCGAGGTTCATGGTACTGTTTTTGTTATTAATGCTGTAGTTGTTGTTTTTGTTTGCTTTGTTATACATACTAGTAAAGACCTGCTATTTCTATTTCCAAAATCTTTCGCCTAAAAGCTTTTAACTGCAAATTTATAATTGGGAAAAAGGGGAGTGGTGGTGTTTTACATTCTCCATTCCAAGGGAAGCTTCAGCTTTCCCTGGCAGATGCCTGTCTTCCCAAACCAAGACAGGAAAGGTCTGATCTCTCCCAAAGGATTTTTAGGAATACACTTTATGCTGGAGTGACTCAGGAACTTGAGCCAGATGACCTATCAAATATTTTCACTAATAAATTGATTTTCCACGTGGCCATGAATGCTGAGAGGTGTGGGCAGTACCAGGACCAGGAGAACTGAGGGACTTTGAGGATCCTGCAGGAACACCAGAGCTTAAGGAAACACGGGAGCAAGTCTTGAGTGTGGGATCTGCCCACTCTGAATGGGCTCTTTGGGAATTCTGCCACCAAGCCCCCACATGGCACCACCTCCTCACCACCCTTATTCAACGTTTTTTAATCAGTGAAAAGCAGACAAGCTGAAGTTTGGTATCTACAGCCAAAAATCCTCAAGTTTCATGGATATTTGGTTTATCCAGAGAAGTCAAACCCAGGAAATTCAGAGCAATTGGCAGAGCAAACTCAAGGATAACAAAGAGCCTCAACTCTGCCCCATAATGATGCCAGAATGAAACCAAAGGGAACACAAGGATAAATCCAGTTCATGCCACAACTGTCTCTCTCAGGCAAAAGTGAGGCTCTTCTTCACACTTTCTGCCTGGATTTCCCTCAATTACAGCCTTAACTCCTAATCCCATGGCTTTGAAATTCTTGCTGCAGGGATAAAAGAGGTTTCAGAGCTGTGTTTACCCAAACATCAGCAACACCACATTCCAAGGGCCGGAAATCCACCAGGTGCCCTTTGGAGCCTGAAACACCTTCAACAAACAGTGAAGGTGAGCAGGAAACACCTCCCAGGTGAAAAAGGGAAACCACGTGCCCAGACATTCCCAGCCAGAGCTGGGAGGCATCTCTGGCCCTGCAGCTTCACCTCTGTTGGCACCTAAACAACTTTTCCCTCCATCATTTCCCAAAAAACTCAGTGTTTTCCACGTCCACGATTTTTTGTCTGTCTCAAATGTTAACTCCATGATTTGTCTGAAGCTGATAATCCAGGGAATTAAATTTAAAAATAATCCCAACAAAAGTGCTGGCATCAGGCTGGCAGTGAAAATGTAGGGACAAAACAAATTAGAGAAAGAATCCAGGGCTGATTTTTATTTCCAGGGAAAATTTAAGGACAAAACAAGCCTAACTAAGAACTTAGGGCTGATTTTCTTTTCCAGGGCAAATTCAGGGACAAAACAACCCGAATGAAGAATTCGGGACTCATTTTTCTTTCCAAGGAAAACTTAGGGGCAAAACAACCCATACAAAAAACTTGGGGTTGATTTTTCTTCATTTATGCTCCAAATCAGCCTTTTTTTGGGGTACAAACCATATTTGCAGATCATCTCCACAGCACCTTGTTGAGTGAAAACTTTCCAACACCCAGGACTAACCAAGGACAAATTTATATATTCATTTCCAGTCCATCTTTTTGGTTTGCTTGTTTGTTTTTTTTTTTAAACTTTCACAACTAAATTCCTATCAAATAAGCAGCGAAGCTCCTGAGTACCCCATTTGCCTTATTTTCCAGCTCACTTTACCCAGCAGCTGGCAGGAAAAATTGCTGGAACCCTTTCTTAAGGCTCTTCCTGTGGGATTCCCAGCTGCTCCCAGGCTGAGTGATGCCTCTGGGGCCACAGGCAGCAGATAAATTATCAATCGATTATAAAAGTATAAAATAATAAAATAATAACCTGTTTGTAGCCATGAAATAGGAAGTTTGTGCCAAGTCCTTGCTGGCTGCAAGAAAAAAACAAAAAGGAAAAATCAGGGTGTTATTTGCATATTTTCATGTTATCATATCACGAGCAAGAACCATGGGCCTCCCACAGATTGACCAGCAGGCCACAGCCACAAGGATTTTGAGAACTGCTGTTCACTGAGAGCTTTGTGTGGTTCAGAAGAGGCAGAACCATCTACAACTGCCTGTTTTGAGAATCAGAGGGATGGATCAGCTCTCCTGGGAGGAAAAGCTGGGAGAATTGGGACTGTTCAGCCTGGAGAAGGCTCTGGGGTGAGCCTGTTGTGACCTCTCAGGTTCCAAGAGAGCTGAAGTGGGACTCTGGATGGGACCTGGAGCAGCAGGACAAGCAGAAATGATTTTTCACTTGGACAAGGGGAGATTAAGATGGGACATGGTGAAGAAATTCCTCCCCATGAGGGCAGGGATGCCCTGATTGTCAGAGAAGTTGGGGCTGCCCCACCCCTACAAGTGTCCGAGGCCAGGTTGGAACAACCTGGGCAAGTGGAAGTTGTCCCTGCCCACCCAACCCAATCCATTCCAGGCTTCTGGGAAGCTCTGGAGCAATCCCATCTGGACACTCCCCCATATTTTCCTCCAAATTCCCTCTCACCTCGGACAAGCTGGGTGCACTTCACCACATGGGTGTGAGGATGGTCAATAGTGATCTCAAACCCTGGAAGGACACAGACAAAGGACCATCAGAACCAGCAGCACAGCCCTGGGTCCACGTTTCCTGCACCCCTTCCCTCCTACAGCCCTGCTCAGAGCCAGGCAGGAATAGAGGAGCCCGTTTTTTTTCCTGTATCCAGAAGCCTCAAGTTCTCCAGCTACAAACCCAGAAGGTCTCTGGTGCTGCCAGACCTCCCAGCTTCTGAAAGCCTCACTGGAAACAAAACAACTATTAAGGATTTTAAAAATAGCAGGACAAAGCCTCTTGAAGCAGCTGGGAGGAAGGCAAAGACAATGGCATCTGCTCCAAGGAATTTCTCTCACCCAAAACGCTGAGAGGAAGCAGATTGTTTTCCCTTTGAATGGGCCTAAAGCTTTGAGGACAACTGAGTTTAATCCTTGCTCCTGCTTCCTCCTCAGTTTGGGAATTATGTTTGAAAGGGGAAAAAAGAATTCCAATTGGTCCATGTGCGCAGCAGACCTGCAGAATGTTCTGGGAGAACTGGGAGGTTTAAAAAGGCCTCTGGAGAACTGAGAAGTTGCAGAACTGGGCTTGGTTTAGCCACAGGCTTGTGGCCCACGACACCTCTGCCCCCACTGAAGGAGGGACATGGGGCATCTGCTCTGAATCCAGTCAGGAATAACAAATCCTGCTCTTTTGGAGGGAAAACTCTACCTACAAACTGCCTCTGAAACAGAACGTTTGTTAGTGAACACAACTTTTAACAGTACATTTGATAAAGAAATAGGGCACCAGCTCCACCAGCCACAGCCCTACGTGGAGACTCCTGCTTCCAAAAACACCCAGCAACTGTTCCTGGTTTGTTGAGTTCTGGGGACTTTCCCCCCATTCAATTATATGATCAAAATATTCACTTTTAACCCATTTTTAAAGACATCTCTCAGTACAAACTGCTTCCTGCAACAGAACTGGAACATTATGGCCTGGAATTGGATGGTCTTTAAGGTCCCTTCAAACCCAAACCATTCCATGATTCTATGACTGAGCTGGAATTCACAACCCAGGACAAGGGCCAGTGTCCAAGCAGCACAAATCCTGGTGTTTTTTAGGGAAAAAAAAAAAAAAACAAAAGGAGACAAACCACACTTAAAACTCTCAGCTTTGAGCCTGGCACAAGTTACACCTGAAAAAGTGATGTTAAAACAGGAGTCGGGCCGAAAAACAGGGTTTGTTGTGTGGACTCTGTGGAAGGGGTGAGGCTCTCCAGCCTGTGGAATTCTCCTGGCTCTGGGATTCGTGTGGCAGTCCGGCCGCTTCGAGGAACTTACCCAGGGTCTGTAGGATTATGCTCTCTAGAATGACCAGGTCTTGGGCTTGTTGCAGGTAAGCCTGGGGTTGAGAGGACAGGCAGGTTACTCACGGAGAGGCACTCGGATCAAGCCTGCACATTCCTAACACCCTTCACTCCGGGGCAAAAACGGGAATCTCCCTGCACGGGGGGACTGGCACAGATTCCCTGGAAGTGTTCAAGGCCAGGCTGGATGGAGCTCAGAGCAAGCTGGGCTAGTGGAAAATGTCCCTGCCCATGGCAGGTGAGTGGAATGGGATGGGATTTAAGGTCCTTCCAACCCAAACCATCTGGAGATTCTAAGAAAGAGGGATCAGAGTGTTTTGGGGGGCTCTGGGTGCTGGTCCCCCACACTCCTGGGGCGGCACACGAGCAGTGCAGGAACCAGCTGCTTTTCTCACTCTTTTTTTTTTTTTTAATTTTCTGTAAGTTTCCCTGGAAAAAGAGACTTATTGTTCAGCTCCAGGTAAAAGGAGCTGTCTGGAGAGATGAGGGATCAACAATGTTTTTAACCCATTAAGACAGGTGTTGGGACAAACTGCTCCCACAGTGGAACTCCTCTGATCCACACCTGCATCCGCACCCTCCTCAGCAGCACTCCAGGGACACTGGCACAACAGCACACCTGGATCCAGATGTGCAACAGAGGAGAAAAGGCTTTGTACAGAGTGGGGAAGCCCAAATCTCTCTGTAGCAGGAGAGGCTGGATTGAGAAGCTGCCCCTAAGCACCTCAGGAGGGTTGAGGAGCCACCGGAGCCAGGCAATTCCGGATACCATTCCCACTCCTCAGGCCTCTGGTGCTCACAGCACATCCCAAGGCTCCATCCCCACACTTACCTCACTCTTGGTGTCCAGCAGAGGCTCCTGGGGGTGCAGACAAGCATGTGCCACCTTGATGACGTGCTCCAGCTTCCGAGGCTGCTCCTCCACCTTGGCTGCCAGGAAAAGTGCTGCTGGCACCACTGACTGTGGAGGAAAACACTCCGTTTGCTTAAAACGCCACTGAACTCAAGATTGAAGCAAATAAATCAGATGGATTCTCAATATTCTTTCAGGGAACGAAGGCTGTTCAAGTCTGGTCACTACCAGGAGAGAGAAAAGAGTCCCTCTCCCTTCCCAAACCTCCTCCCAAGGCAGGTCCCCCCACCCAGACAGCAGCAGGAATGGATTTGGGGGGTTCCCAGCGCCCCGCACCCCCAGATCCCAGCACTTACATTCCTGTGGAACTGGGTGAAGGACTGCACCATGTAGAAGCGATGCATGTACACAATGGCTGTGTTGATGGTGAGCTGGGAGCTGGGAACGGAGTTAAGGAAAAGAGCAGAGACCCCGGGGCAGGCCCAGGGGAGCCACTGGAACAGACCCCACACGTCAACAGCAGCCGGACAGGACAGGCTCTCCCCACTCCTGAAACAGGCTCTCCTCGATCCCAAAACGGGCTCAGCGCTCCCCATTCCCAAGCCAAGCCTTCCCAACACCCTAGGAGAGCATTCCCTGCTCCCAAAAAGGGGTCTCCTTGATCCCAAACAGGCTCAGCTCTCCCTGCTCCCTGGACGGTCCTTCCTGACAACCTGGCACAGCTCTCCTTGCTCTTGAAATCCCTTTTGGGATCTCTCTGGTCCTAATATGGGCTCAGCTTTCCCAGGCACTCGTGGGCAGAGCCTTACCGAGCCTTCACAACACTCCAGGACAGCTTTTCACACTCCTCTAACCGGATTTCCTCAATCCCAAAACGGGCTCGGCTCTCCCCACTCCTAGGCTGGGCCTTCCCGACACACCAGCACGGCCTTTCCTGCTCGTGAAACGCGATTTCTGCGATCTCGAAACGGGCTCGGCTGTCCCTGCTCTCGGTCTAGCCGTGTCCTCCATTCCCTGCACCCCGGCACTGCCTTCCCCACTGCCGAAATCTCCTCGATGCCTAAACGGGCTCGGCGCACCCAGGACGGGCCTGCTGCTCCCTTCCAAGCACTCCGGCACAGCTCTCCCTGCTCCTGAAGCAGCCAGGCCTTCCTAAGCCTTTCCAAAACGCTAGCACAGCTTTCCCTGCGCCCGAAATGGGATTTCCCGGCCCAAAAACGGGCTCGGCTTTCCCCGCTCCGAGAGCCGGGTTGGGCCTTCCGACAGCCCGGCACTGATCTCCCCGTCCCGGGCCCGGGCTCTCCCCGATCCCCACAAAAGACTCGGCTCTCCCGGCACTCGCTCCCGGCTCTCCCCTCACCCGTTCCCGGCTCTCCCCTCACCCGCTCCCGGCTCTCCCCGCCCCGCCCCACTCCCACCCGCGGCCTAGCGCGGCCTAGCGCGGCCGGATACACGTTGAGGCGCTGCCCCATGTCCTGCAGCAAGTTGGCCGCCTGCTGCCGGTACGAGAGCTCCTTGTCGGGGTCAAGACCGGCGCGGCGGGAAGGGCTCCGCTCCAGTTGCTCGCGGCTGAAGTACCAGCGACGCCCGGGCCCGGCGCCGCCGCCGCCCGCCGAGGCCTCCATGGCGGCTCTGCGCCCGCGCGGGGGACGCGGCGTGCGCACGCAGCGCGGCGGCGCGCTGACGTCAAGCGTCGGGTGGGCGGGCGCGGGGGGAGCCGTTAGAGGCCCCAGCGTTCCAAAGCAGGGCGGGAGCGATGAGTGGGTGGGAACTGACAGAGGCCACGCCCCCTCCCGGACAGGCCCCGCCCCGCTGGGTGAGGTGCCGCCCTCGCCCCCCCCCACCCCTCAGAGCCGGGAGGGTCTCTGATTTTAGCGGGTCCCGGGACACCCCCGCACCTCGGGGCGGTCCCTGTGGTCTCACCAAGAGGCCTCTCAGCTCCTCCTTACCCGCACTTCTACGCGCTGACACCTGGGCACTGCTGCTTCTCTCCACCTCGAGACCCCCTTCTCACCGAGACCCCCTGAAAGTCCCTCTGGGACTCCGGTATGTTTCCCCCAACTCCGGGACACCGGGACAACGAGATTCCCTCACCCCTCTAAGATCCGTTTTTACCGGGGTCCCGCAGCTCCCCTCACCTCAAGACGTTGCCCGTACTTCCCAACCGACTTCTCACCCTCCTTCCGTTACCGGGACCCCTCCTCACCAGGACCCCCTGGCACTGGGACGCGGCTGTGTCCGCCTCCGGGACCCCTCCTCACCGGGATCCCGGTGTTTTCCCACTTGGGATCCCGGGCCCCCTCCCAACCGGGATTCCCGTGTGCCCCTCGGGCTGCCCTCCGCCCCACAGGCCAGGCCACAGCTCGTATCCAAACTGTTTTATATATAATTTATCTGTACACACGAAGGACAAAGTACCTCAGGTCTGCACTGGGGTGAAGGGGCCAGTGCCTCCCACACTCCCCCTGGGCTGAGCCCCCCCTCGCCCCAAAACTGCTTCAAAAAAAAAAAAAAAAAAAAAAAGTAACGAAAAAAAAAAAAAGTCACTTCATTAGGTTTTTTTTGCATTTAAAAGGGGGAGGGTCTGCCCCCCCCCCCCTCCCCGCCACAGCCCCCCCGGAGGGAGCTGGGACCCCCGGGGGGTGAGGGGGCTGCGGAGATGCTGGGCCTGCGCCTCCCCACCCCCCGCAGGCGGCACTTCAATTTGGCACATGGAAGGGGCTGGGGATCCCCCCGCCCCCAAAACCCCCTGCAGTCCCTTTCCTGGGGGGGCCCCATCTCCCCTCTTTGGCACATGGAGGGTTTCAGCAAAGGGATGGGGGTTACCATGAACCCCCCTCCCCAAAAAAAAACCACCCCGGTGCAGGGCTGGGAAACACCCCCTAAAACACCCGCAGAGGGGGGGCACAGGGTTACCTCCCCACACCCCCCAACCACCTCCCTTGTGTCCATTTCTCCCTTTTTTTTTTAAATATGTGGATTTGGGGATTTTTCCTTTTTTTTTTTGCCTGAGCTCGGCACAGGCTGGGGGGTCCCCGGCATGGGAGGGGACACCATGGGGACCCCCCTAACTGCCCCCAGGGCCCGCATTGAGGAAGTAGGTGGTCATCTCCCCCTTGCCCTTGACCTTGACCAGCCCCCGGCACTCCAACACGTAGCCCTTGGCTGCCAGCACCTGGTACAGGTCCGTTGTCACCTGGAGGGGGGACACGGGGGTGAGGAGGGTCCTTGGGGGTCTCTGGGTGGGTGTCCTGTGCCCCTGCCACCCCTGACTGACCTGGATGCGATCAGGGACCCCGGTGCTATCCATGCGGCTCGAGACGTTGACGGTGTTGCCCCAAATGTCGTACTGGGGCTTGCGAGCCCCAATGACCCCTGCGACCACTGGGCCCATGTTCAGGCCTGGAGGGACACGACTGAGAGTCAGGGATGACCCCCAACACTCAGGGGAATGAGGGGAGGGAAGGGAGAAGGGGTGACATTGGAAAAGGAGTGGCAGGGAAAAGAGGAGTGTGAAGGGGGAAAAAGGGGAAGTGAGAGGGGAAAAGGGGAGAGAGGGGTGAGGGGAGAAAAGAAGGAGTGGGCAGGTGAGATTGGAAAAGGAGGGAGTGATAGAGAAAAGAGGGGTGTGAAGAGGGGAAAAGGTGGGGTGAGAAGGGAAAGGGGAGGTGAGGGGGAAAAGGAAGGGGTGAGGAAGGAAAAGGAAGGAGCGAGGAGGGAAAAGGAAGGGGTGAGGAGGGGAAAGGGGGTGCAAGAGGGGAAAAAGGGCAGAAGGGGAGAAAAGAGGGTGCAAAAGGGAGTGTGAGAGAGGAAAATGGGCTATGAAAGGGAAAAATAAGAGGTGATTGGGAAAGGGGGGCTCAGAGAGGAAAAAGGAGTGCAAGAGCCACCAGGCACAAAGCCATGAACAACAGCATGGGATGGCTGGAGGTGCAGAGGGGCCTGCAAGGGGTGTGCAAGGGCTCACCAATCTTCATCTGGAAGTTGTTGAAGGAGTGCTCATTGATGTACTTCATCTGCTCCATGAGGTGCATGGCGTAGTCGGCCAGCGCCGCGATGTGGCTCCGGCCCTCACGGTCGTAGGTGGCCGCGTTGAGCCCCGACGCTGCCATGTAGGTGCTGCCAATGGTCTTGATCTTCTCCAGCTGCCGGTATTTCTGCTCGCTGATGATCTGGGGGGACAGGGTGGGGTCACCCCCACAGCATCTCGACAGGGCAATGGGTACCCCAAATCCAGCGCCTTGTCCTGTGGTCCGTGAATGCTGTTCCATGGCTTTTCCAGCACCTCCTGCACCCTGCACTGTGGCTCCACAAATGCTGCTCCACAGCCTCTCCAGTACCCCCATGACCACACCCCCTGCACCCCAACCTGCTCCACGGTGTTCCACAACCTCTCTAACACCCCCTGCACACCATCTCCTGCACCCTGTCCCCAAACATGGTGCTCTGCAGGCTCTCCATACCTTGTGCATCCCACCTTCTTGCACCTCATCCATGGTTCACAGCTTCTCCAGCACCCCGTGCACACCATCTCCTGCACCCTGTCCCCAAACCTGGTTTCACAGCCTCCCCAACACCCCGTCTTCTTGCACCCTGTTGTATTGCACAAAAGAATCAGGGCAGCACCCCATTCACGTGCACCCTATCCATGCTGCTCCACAGCCTCTCCAGCATGCCCTGCACCTGTTCCTGTGGCTTCATGAAAGCTCCTCTAGAGCTTCTCCAATGATGGAGTACAGGATATACTCATCCCCACTGCTCCACAGCCTTTCCAGCACCCCGTGGCCACACTCCCTGGACCACAACCTCCTCATCCACACTGCTCCACAGCCTCTCCAGCACCCCATGAACCCCATCCCTGTGCACTTCACCCCATCCCTATGCACCCCCTTCTTGCCCCAGCACCTCATCGAAGTCGGCGATGATCTCGTTGAGCAGCCGCAGACACTCCACACCCTCGTTGTTGGCCTCCAGCTCCACGTAGAACTCGGAGAAGTTGCTGATGGAGGCGAACATGACGGCCACACACTCGCAGGACTGGTAGTAGAGCTCGTCGTTGCGCCGCTCCCGTGCCAGAAAGTGCGCGGCCACGTCCTTGGGCAGGATGTTGTGCAGCAGCCGCCGGTTGTAGGCCTGGAGCTCCTCCATCTCCTCCTTCTCGCCTGTTGCCTGTGGGCACAGATCCAGGTGGGAGCTGCCATGGGACCCCACAGCCGTCCCAGCATCAGGGTGTGGAGAGGGGTTTGGTCTCTGCCCCCTGGTCACCCCAGTCCTGGGTGCAGGGAAAGGTTCACTCCCAGCCCTGCGGCCACTCTGGTGTCAGGGTGTGGGGAGGAGGTTGGTCCTGGCCCTGGATTGGTCCCTGTCCCATGACTGCCCTGGTTCTGGGGTGCAGAGGTGGGTCAGTCCTGGTCCCAGGGTGCAAGGAAGGGGTTGGTTTCAGCCCCACAGTCATCCTAATCCCAGGGAGCAGGGGAAGAGTCAGTTCTCATCCCATGGTCACCCCAATCACAGGGAGCAGGGTCAGTCCTGGTCACATAACCACCTCTGCTCTGGGGTGAAGAGAGGGGTCAGCCTTGTCCCAGAGTATAAGAAGGGGTCAACAGTGATATCGTGGTCACTCCAGTCCTGGGGTGCAGGGAGGGGTCAGTCCCAGTTTCAGGACGCAGGAAAAGGGTCATTCCCAGCCCCTCACACCGTGGTCATACCTGGAGCTTCCAGAGGAAGTCAAGGCGGGCGGTGGACTCGACCTGCTGCGCGTGCAGGTACAGGGCGAGCGCGAACACGGCCAGGACCACGGGGGTCACGTAGCGCAGGGCCACCTTCCCCTCCGCCGGGCTGCAGGACCCCCACGACCCCTGAGGCAGGCTGAGGGACCCATCCCTGCCCACCCAGACATCCCAAACTGCACCCAGACCCCAAAGATCCACCAACGCAGTCCAGGGACACCAAATCTGCACTCAGACCCCAAAGTTCCACTCACCCACCCGGGGGAACCCCAAACATGCAGCCAAACCCAAAGGTTGACCCACTCACCCGAAAGACTCAAAACCTACACCCAGACCCCCAAGACGCACTCACCCCATTCAGTGACCCCAAACATTTACTTTCCCATCCCAGGGACCCTAAATCTGCATGGTAGACCCCAAAGATCCACTCACCCACCCAAAGGAGCCCCAAACATGCAGCCAAACCCAAAGGTTGACCCACTCACCCGAAAGACTCAAAACCTACACCCAGACCCCCAAGACGCACTCACCCCATTCAGTGACCCCAAACATTTACTTTCCCATCGCAGGGACCCTAAATCTGCATGGTAGACCCCAAAGATCCACTCGCCCACCCAAAGGAGCCCCTAATTTGCACACAGCACCCAAAGCTGAACCCGCAGCAGAAGAGACCCCTAGGCTGTCCCCATCCCCCAACACTGCAGCACAGACCCCCAAGGGACCCTCCTGCTTCTGCCCACCCTCAGCCCCTTATGCCCAGGTCCCTACTGGCTCCAGTTTCCTACTCACCACTCTCCCTGGGTCATGTTGGAGGGCCTGTGGGGACAGGAGCCAGGGGTCAGTGGGGTGGGGACACAGCTCCGAGGTGAGGACCCCTGGGGGACCGGGGGCACTCACAGGGCGTTAGCCAGGACCAGCAGGTCAGCGTTGTCAAAGAGGGCTGCGTGAGGCCCCTCCACCAGCAGCAGGAACGTGGCCTCGATGCCCACCATGAGCAGCAGCTTCCCGATGCTACTGATGTGCAGGAAGACGGAGCAGGTGAGCAGGCTCAGCACCACGCTGTAGCTGAAGTACTGGGGGGGACATGGTGGGATGCAGCGGCACCTCAGGAACACCAGATAGTACCCAGAAACACCAGATGGCACCCCTGGGATCTTTGCAGCACCCTGGCAGCCCCAGAATGCATCCCAAGAACCAGGGCTGGCATTCCAGGAACTGCTGTAGCACCCTGAGAACCCTGGATAGCACCCCTGGAATGCTGGATGGCATCCTGGGAACCCCTGATGGCACCCCAGTAACCTCTGCAGCACACTGGGAACCCCACATGGCACCCCAGGGAACCCTGGGAACACCAGCCAGCACCACAGGACTCCTGAAGCACCCCAAGAACCCTGGATGGCATGCAGGAACCATGCATGGTACCCCAGGAATTCTGAATGGCACCCATGGGATCCCTCTGCCACCTTGGGAACACCAGCTTGGACCCCAGGAAATCCTGCAGGAACCCAGGGATGCCAGACAGCATTCCAGGAACCCCTGCAGCACCTTGGGAACACTGGATGGCACCCTTGGGAACCCTGCAGCACCCCAGAATCCCAGCACCTCCCCACGCCCACAGGGACCTTGCTCCCCTGGGGACACTGTGCCAGCACCCAGCAACCTCAAGGGCTCAGTGCCAGCACCCACTGAGGACCTTGGACCCAAGCAACCGGTGCCAGCACCCCGTGTGTGTGGGGACCCTGTGCTGGCACCCTGCACCCATGGGGACCCAGTGCCAGCACTCTGGGGGACACTGAGCCCTCTGGGACCCTGAGCTAGCGTGTTGGGAACACCGTGCCAGCACCCTTGGGGACACAATACCTACAGATATCAATGCCACCATTCCTGGGGACACTACCCCCCTGGAGACCCTCTGCCAGCACCCAAGGAGCACTTGGCCCCATCAGTGACCCCTGTGGGAACCCGACCCCACAGCAGGCAGTGCCCAGGGCCGCTCACCTCGGGGAAGTCACAGGCCAGCCCGTCACCGTGGCAGGAGCCCCCGGGGGTGCCCAGGGAGAAGTTGAGGGCACGGAGCTGGCAGGGCCCCACGGCCCCGGGGGTGACGTTGAGCTCGCGGGCGGCGCAGTCCCTCAGGGCCACGCGGCTGCAGGAGAACTGGGGGGCCAGAGGAGTGAGCTCCACAGCTCCCCACAGTCCCCCCAAACCCCCCAGTCCCCCATGACCCTACCATGTTGACGAAGGCAGCGATGAAGACGAGGAGGATGGTGAAGACAGCGATGCCGGTGCTGCGGGCGCGGGACTGGACGATGCTGCGGGAGAGCTGCTGCAGGGCGGTGGGGAAGAGCTGAGGGGGCACCAAGGAGCCTGTCAGGCATGGCTGAGCCCCCCAAAAACCCTCCCAACCTTCAGGTACTCACAGTGACGCAGGAGTAGATGGCACAGATGAAGAGGATGGCAGCAAGGAGGATGAAGATGCTGACGTAGACCCCGAGCATCAGCGAGGAGCTGGGGAGAGGTGGGAGGTGAGTGATGGGGTTGATGGATCAGAGCTGGTATTTGGGGGGGTTGTGGCACTTACTGGGGGAACACCAGGATTTGGAGGCAGCAGATGAAGCAGAAGACAAGGAGGGTACAGGCCACGTAGCCACCAAAACGGTCATCAACCTTCTTGGAGTACTGAGGAGACAGAGGGAGGTGGGATGGTTGGACGGATAGAGAGGGGACCCCAGGAACTCCAGTGGGATCCCAGGGTACAAATGGAGGCAGGACTGAGGGGACACCAGTGAATGGGGTGGAAGGGAACGGGGAACTTGGGGGACAGGATGGAGGGAAATGGGAGGATGGGATGCAAATGAGGGGAGGACTGGGGACATCCCAGAAGATGGGATGCAGGGGGACAGGGGCAATCCCAAAGGGTGGGATAGAGGGGAACGGGGAACCCCAGTGCATGCAAGCAATGGGACGGAGGGAGAGGGAGCGGACCCCAGAGGGTGGGGGAAGGGGGGACAGGAGCACCCTGTCCAGGGATGCAGGGAATGGGATGCAGGGAAGGGACCCCAGAGGATGGAATGGTGGGGGATGAGAGGACCTCAGGGGATGGGAGGGGACAGGGGGGACCCCAGGCAATGGAATGGAGGGGACGAGTTTGAGAAGGTAGAGGGACCATGAAACCAGCACAAAGAAGATCCCAAGGGATGCAGGAGAGATGGGAGGACAAAGATGCTGACGGGGCCAGGGCACAGGGGACTCCAAGAGGCAGAGGGAATGGTGAGTCCAGAACAAAGGGAACAGAGGGGCCCCCAACCTTCTTCTCCAGCTCAGGGGTCTGGAAGGTGAGCAGGAACTTCTTGACATGATCCTTGCGGAGCTGGTCGATGCTGCGGGCATCGATGGCCCGGCTCAAGAACTCATCCACCTCGTCCTCGGGGTTGAGGGCCTCCTGGGCACCACGGCTGGGGAATGGAGGGGTCAGGACCCTCCCAGGCTCCCAGCTCTGCCCCAGGGAGGGGCTGGTCATGATCCCCCAAGCAGCTCAGCATAGGAACACTTACTTGTCCTTGCTGGAGTCATCAATGCCCTGAGAGACACAAGGGAGACAGAGGTGTTAGAGACACTGGCACGGATGGGGACAACCCTCATGGAACATGGGACATCCCCAGGGTCACCCAGGATGGGGGACAGAGTTCCAGGGGTCAATGGGGTGGGAGGGTCGGGGTGGGAGGGTCCCCAAGGATTCTTGGCAAGGACAAGAGAGTCCCAGGGGTCTGCAAAGGGAGGAGGGAGGGGTCTAGGGGGGATATCTAACACCAGTGAGGATGGGACACCCCTGAGGGGTCCCAGGACTGGTGAGAACAAGAAGTATCTCCAAGGTCTGCTGAGCACCAGGAGCCACCCAGGAACTCCCTGAGACCCATAGGCAGCAGGAGGAAGCCACAAGGTCTGCGGGCAGGGCTGAGGAAACCACTAACAACCACGGAAGGGCAACAAGTGGCTGATAACTCTGTGGTTGCCCTGTGGGTCCCCCGTGCCCGATGCCCTCCCCGGGGCTGCTCACCATCTGCCGGAAGGCCTTGGAGTCCTTGGTGCGGGAGAAGGAGCGCTCGGGCACCCAGCGTGGCACCAGCCCCTCGGTGGAGTTGGCACGAGTGCGCTGCAGCTTGGCCAGGATGGCTTTCTCCTCCTTCTGCAGGGTGACACGGCCATGAGGGGGTGACCCCAGCTTTCTCATGCCCCTGCTGCCCCCCCAGACGACCCCCAACTCACGCGCTTCTGGCTGCAGCCGACAATGAGGAAGGTCTCGATGTTGTGCTCCTTGAGGTAGGCGTTGCGCTCACCCCCGTGGCCTGGCTCCACCTCATAGTCCCCGTTCAGGTACTGCAGCGTTGCCCAGGTGATGTGGATGCGCCTGGGGATGAGGGGATGAAGATGCTGAGCCCTCCCTGCCCAGCACCCCCCACCCCAGCCCCCAGCCCAGCCCCCCATCCCGGCTCACCCGGCTTTGCCACCCGCTTCCATGTGGTTGGCAAGGGTGACATCGTTGGACCAGACATCAAACTGCCACTTGCGCAGCCCCAGGACGCCGCAGTGAACCCGCCCGCTGTGGATGCCCACACGCATGTTCACGTTCACCCCCGTCACCTCACGCACCAGCCTGTGGATGGGACCAGCACTGTGTCACCCCTGGACACTCCACGGCACCCCTAGGTGCCTTCAGGTATCCCCAAGCAACCCTTGGCCTTTCAGGATTCCCAGGCACCACAGCACCCCAAGGCACCCCAAAGCACCACTGGACTCACAGGCACCCGAGGCACCACGGTATGCTCAGGAACCCCATGGCACCCCCAGGCACTGTGGCACCCCCAAGCACCCCATGGCACCCCCAAGCACCCCATGGCACCCCCAAGCACCCCATGGCACCCTGAGGCACTCCTAGGCACTGTGAGCCAGACTGCCAAGTACTGGGCATGTGCCAGCACCAGGAATGGAAACCATCCCCCAAGCTGTGGCAGCACCTGGACTTGCCAAAACTGGGGAAATTGCAGCCCCCCCCAAGCTGCAGTGGCACCTGGGACACATCAGTACCAGACACAGCTCCTCAGAGTTTTGGCAGCATTCTGGACATGCCAGCCCAAGGGATGGGCACAGCCCCCCACGTTGTGATGGCACTGGGGACGCACCAGGGCTGGAGGAAGCCTTGTGGTGGCACTGGGGATGTGCCAGCCCAGGGGATGGGCACAACCCTCGCAAATTGTGGTGGCCCCGGAGATGTGCCAGCCCAGGGGATGGGCACAGCAGGGTCAGGTGCAGCCCCCCAAGCTGTGGTGGCACTGGGGACAGGCACGTCCCACGGCTCTGCCCCACTTACGAGATGGCCTCAATCATGTCAACGCCCATCTCCACGCAGCAGTGAGCGTGGTCCCCGCGCGCCTCTGGCAGCCCTGACACGCAGTAGTAGCAGTCCCCCAGGATCTTGATGCGCAGGCAGTGGTTCTCCTGGGGGGCACAGGCAGGTTAGGAGAGCTCCAGGACCCCCCAAAGCCCCCCAGCCCCTCCACTCACTGCAGCCAGCTTGTCAAAGCGGGCAAAGAGCTCGTTGAGCGTCATCACCAGCTCCTGGGCCGTGCACTGCGAGGCCAGGCTGGTGAAGCCCTCGATGTCCGCGAAGAGGATGCTGCAAGGAGAAAGAGCACGGGCTGGGGATGGCCCACACACTGCCCCAGACACCCTCCCCTGGTGATGCCTCCCCCAAACCTCCCCTACACCCCTGTGCCCACAGTACCTGACATTGTCATGCTTCTGGATGTAGATCTTGTGGAACATCATGTCCTCCTTCTTGGTGTTGATGTCCTCCTTCATCTCCATGGCCACGTGCTGCGGCAGCACTGACAGCAGCAGCCGCTCCTGCAGCCAGAGCAGCCCCATCAGCAGGGCAGAGGTGCTGATGGACCCCCAGCCCAGCACGGGGACCCCCGGGATCCCCGTCCCACCTGCTGACGGTTCTCCCGCTGGAGGTGCAGGCGTGCCTGGATGTAGCCACGGGTCTCCTGGAAGGCCTGGCGCTGCGACACCTCGGCCGGGTAGTGGGTGCAGACCCCCACCACGTTGGTGCAGAGGAAGATCAGGGCATTGGCGCTGAGCTGCGGGGGAGGAGGGCTCAGTGTGACCACCTGAGGACCCCCAGCCAGCTCTGCCACCCTCCTCTGCACCACAGAACCTTGGCTTTGGTGTGATGGGTGCTGCTAAGGAGAGAAGAGGGGGCTGCAAAGAGAGGGATGTGGGTGTGGGAACAGGAGGGCTCAAGGCAGGGGGACATGGGCGTTCTGGGACACGGGGCAGGGAGGATGCAGGGACCTGGAGATACAGGGTCAGGGCATATGGGGCACCAAAAGAATGTGGGAAAACAGGACCAGAGGATATAGGGACATGGGGGACTTGGGGCTGTGGGAAAACAGGGGATTCAGGGATCTAGGACACGGTGGGGGAGCAAAGGGGACACAGGGTAAGGGGATCACAGAGGCTTGGAGACACAGGGTAGGGTGGCAGAGGGGACTTCGGGACACAGGGGACATGCATAGGGTGAATGTGGAGGACCTGGAGATCCATGGCAGGGGGGACATGGGGATGTGGGGGTGTAGAAAACCAAAGCAGGGGGGATATGAGGATACAGGAGCCTGAGGCCAGGGGTACATGGGGGCCTGGAGCATGGGGGTCATGGGGACGCCCTCGGGAAGCAGAGGAAGTCAGAAAGTGGAGATGACTGCGGAGGGAGCTGTGGTTTCCCCCCGTCCTCATCCCCTGGGACTGGGGCCAGGGCTATTTATAGTGCTCCAGCACACTGGGACACTGGGAGCAGAGGCCTCACATCCCCTCCCTGGCCCCTTCGCATCCCCCGGAGTCCCATCACTCCTGCCCTGAAGGGGTGAACCCTACCCAGGGGCCGGCCCCTCCCGTGACCCCGCTGGCCTCGGATGTCATTGTGTTCCTCGCCCTGTGCCCCGCAGGGACAGCACGTGGCCCTGGCTCTGGCCAGGCAGGGCGAGGGTGACGGGTGACGAGTGGCTCTGCTCAAGGAGAGAGAGCTGCTGGGGCTGGGAGCACGTGGCCCTAGGGGTGGGGGACCCCTCTGCACCCCCTGTGTACGCAGCACCCCACTGGGAGCACCCACCACCTCAGAGGGGCAGGATAGGGGACAGTGGCAGTGTCCCAGCCCCCCTGGGTGACAGCCACTCCCCTGCCCTAGTGCCCTGGACTTGCGTCCCTCCTCGGGGGTTTCCGCCAGCCCTACAACGGGGGCTTTGTGGGTGCCCCTTCCTCCTGGCGCAGCCCACAATGATGGGTCTGTGCCGGGATGAGGGGCCCCATCCCATCCCCCGGGGGCTCCGGCACTGTAGAGACCCCCCGGCCCCAGCACGAGACACCAGCATGGGACCTCCCCCTATCCCCGTGTAGCCAAGGGGCCCCTCTTGCATCTAGAACTTTCCAGGAGCAGAAACATCAAGTGCAAAAAAAAAAAAATAAATCCCAATTTTGCAGAGCAGGATTCAGGAACGGGAGGTCCAACCTGCAGGAGGGCGGGACCCTCCGGGCTCAGCCCCTCCCAGGTGTGTCCCTACCTGCTTCCAGAGGAAGGGGTCGGTGGCGTTGCGGTGCCAGGCGATGACAAGGTGCAGGGCGGAGAGCAGCACCCCGGCCAGCACGGCCGCCCGCATCCGCACGGGCAGCAGCGTGTAGGTGATGTAAATGAAGAAGACGCTCCACCAAACGCCCTCGGCCGCGCTTCGGGGAGCCACGGCCACCGTCCCCAGCGTCTGCACCCCGGCCAGCAGCCCCAGCACCACGTAGCTCACCACCCACATGTAGTCCTGGGGAAAGGCGCTGCGACTGCACAGCACCATGAGGAGCAGGAACAGGGCCGTGGCACCGGCCAGCGCGGCGGCCGCCGGCACGTGCGGGGCACCGGGCAGGCAGAGGAAGAGCAGCATCACCCCACAAACCAGCACCAGCACTCCCATCAGCACCGTCAGGCTGCTCTGGTTCATCTGGAAGAAGTAGCGCTGGTAAAGCCGCTCCAGTTTGGCCGACTGGAAGCGTTTGGAGCGGAAAACTTGGAGCAGCCGCCGCCAGCACTCGCCGGCCGATGGCCGACCCCCATGTCCCACGGCTCCCTTCGGCCCCTTGGCCTCGCCGTCCTCCAAGCCCACGTCCACTGATTTGAGTCCCAGGTCGCCTGCGGGGCCCTTCTTGCCATAATGATCCTCCTGCCAAGTGCAGCGCAGCCCCCGGGGGGGTCCCGCACCCCGCTCCATCTCAGGGTCCTGCAGGCAGCTCATGTAGCGGGGGCCACAGAGGCCGGCTCGGGGCCGGGGGCCCTTCTTGCCGTTGCGCTCCCCCCATGCCGTCTTCCGCTCGTCCACCTTGGGCACCAGGATGCCGCTGAACCACGACATGCTGTGGGCATCGAGGAGGGGTCAGCGCTTGGTCCCCCACCCTGACACCCCAAGAGGGGCCCTGGTGTCCACGGGGGTGGATAAGGAGTGGAGGGTCCTGATGTCCCCCACCACCACCCCGGGGGATGCAGAGGCCAAGTCTCAGCTCGCCCACTACGCCCATGGCCCCTGTGGGAATGGCCAGTGCTGGGTTCCCTGTGCCCCAGTGTCCCGGTGCTGGGTGCCCGCTGCCAGAATAGAATCCTGGTGCACAGCTCTGGGTTCCCGGTATTGGGTTCCCGTTGTCCCGGTGCCCAGTGTCCTGGTGCCCGGTGTTTGGCCCTGTCGGGGCCGCCCTGAGCCCGCCCTTCCCGGTGCAGCGACCTGCGACAAAGCTGGGACCGACCCGGGCGTCCCGGCCCTGTTTGTCTTGAACGGCGGCCAACGGGCTGTAACCGGGCACGACCGCCCCGGGGCACCGGGAACCAGCCGGGACGTGGCAGCCGGTCCCTGCCCCGGGCGAGCAGCGGCGGAGAATGGCCACCGGGAAGGGCCGGCCCCGGTGGCGGCGGCCGCCTCCCTCCTCCCTTCCCTCCCTCAGCGCTCCGGGCACGGGAGCCCCGCCGAGCCCGGCCCGTACACCGGGACCCACCAGCGCCCTCCGGCCGCCGCACCGGACGCTCCCACCGCACCGGCAGCTCCCGCCGCACCGGACCCCCCCGAGCACCGCGCAGCTCCCCGGGGCCGCACCGCTCCCGCCGCTCGGGGGCCCAGCCCGGTGTCTCCCCCCCAGCCCTGATCCCAGTTCCAGTCCCGATCCCGGTGCCGGTCCCGATCCCCGACACCGCCGCCGCCCCGATCCAACCCCCACCCCCCCGCCTCTCCCGCCGCTCCCGGTGCGCCCGAGCGGCCCCGCTCACCTCCGCCTCCGGCGCTGCCGCCCGCGGGGCCCCGCGCCCCGCCACGGCCCCGCCGCCGCCCGCTTCTACACGGCGGCCGCGCCGCGTCCCCGCCGCCCCATCCCGCGCCCAGGCCGGGCCCCCGGTGGCGGTGGCGGCCCCGGTCCCGGTCGCGGCCGCGCAGCCCCGGCCCGCCCCGGCCGGTGCCCGCCCCCCCTCCCCCCCCCCCCGCCCGGATCCGCTCCCGGGCGCTCCCGGCCGGCGGCCTTAAAGGCGCAGCGGCGGCGGCGGGAACGGCCCGGTACGGCCCGGAGCGGTGGGGGCGGACTCGCACCCCCGGGGCTGCGCACACGCGCACGGACACGGACAAGAACACACGCACCGACATGGCGGGGACGGCGGGGACACGCGCGGCTGGGCCCCCCGTGTCCGCCCCTCCTGGGCCTCCTGCGTCTGCACGACCCCCCCCGAGTGTGTCACTTGCACGCCCACCCCGGTGCCCCAGTGCCTTTCCCCCCTGAGCACCCGCCTCATGCATATCCCGGTGCTCCCCTTGCACACGCAGGCGTTGCACGCCCTGGCACACGCGTGTTGCACACACATGTGTGTTCACACGCACACGAATCCCCCTGAATGGCCGTGGTGTGCACCCACCACCCTTGCACGCACCCCTATGCGCACACACGTCCCTTGCACACGCACACGCACGAAAACACAAGCCCTTGCACACACGTTTTCCATGCTGCATACATAGATATCGCACATACTCGCCCTCCTTGCACATTTACACACCTTTGCACATACACACCCCTTTGCACACTCAGGCATCTCCATTATACACACACATAAGCCCTCTATATTGGTGTGCAAACACACGCATCCCCGTGTTCACACACCTGTGCACCCCTCAGGTACAGCGGTGTGCACACATATGCAGGTGCACACACACAGCTTGCACACACAGCCCTTGCACACACACCCCCTTGGCACACACATAGATGCTCACAGGGGCACGCACCCCCTTATCCACACCGCACACACTTCGTGCACACTCCCTTGCACACACACACGCACACTCACTCCTTGCACACACACCTTTACACATACGCAGCCCTTACACACACCGCCCCCACATTCATACACAGGGTCCTTGCACACACCCCTTACACACCCCTTACCCACAATCAAAGCCCCCCTTGCACGCACCCTCACCCTTACACACCCCTTACACACCCACAACCCCCTTTGTATGCACACACGCTCGCACACACCCCTTGCAGACTCCCCCACATTTCCTCGCACCCTCGTGCCCAGCCTGGCACAGCCCACCCCCCGGTACCCCACGAGTGAGCGTGGGACAGGCGCTGCCCTCGCCCCGTGGCAGAACCTCCCCGTGTCCCCCCTTCCCTCCCCCGCAGCGGCGGCGCCGGGCCGCGCATCCCCCCCCCGCCCCGGCGTCGGGCCCCGGGGAGCGCTGATTAATCATTAATTAGGAGCCGCCGGCGGGGCCGTGTCCCTGCGGCCCCACGCGGAAGTCTCGCCGCGCGGGGGATGGGGGGGCCCATGCTGGGGCTCCGTGGGGCTCCCAGTCCACTCCCGGTCCCCTCCTGCCCCTCCGGTCCGGGGATGCTGCAGCAGCGGAACCGGCGGCCACCGTGGGCACGGCCGCGGGGGATGGGTGGGCTGCGTCTCCCCACGGCCCCGCCTGCCCCACGCGGGGGTCTTTAGGGGCGTAACCCCGTGTCGGGGGGTGATGCCCCGGCGTGGGGGTGGCAAAAAAAAAGAAAAACCTGTGGAAGGGGCACGGCGACTGAGGGAGCCGTCCCGGTGGGATGCGGGCGGAGGGGCTCGGGCTCCCGCATCCCCGCACACGCGTGGGCAGGGCCGCGGCGGCCCCGGGGGGACTCTTTTTCCCCGGTACCGCGCGGCCGGTCGCCGCAGCACTGCGGGTCGTGGGCAGGGTCCGTTCCCGGTGCTTCCCGGTGGCTGCCCAGCTGCGGGGGCGCGGACCGGTCGCCACGGGGATGGGCGCGGGGGCGGGCAGGCGGGGGCGGGGACGGCCGGGACGCCCCGGCGGCCCCGTGTGATGCGGAGCGCGGCAGTGGCGGCAGCGCGGCCCTTCCCCGCGGAGCGCCGCGGTCCGGTGTGGGGCTGCCCCGCCGGCATCCCTGGGGCTCCGCTGGGTGCCGCCGGGGATGTCCGCCCCGGCGCAGCCTGACGCTTCCGGCTCCTTCCAGGTGAGCAATCCGGAGCCCTCCCGGCCGTCGCGGACCTCGTGCGGCCCGGTTCGGTTCTGCCCGCAGAACCGGGGGCTGCCGGTGGCCGCGCCGCGGCGGGGCCGAGCCGCCCGGGGCTGCCCGGTGCTCAGCGCCCGCTCTCGCCGCAGAGCCCCCGGAGGCTCCCGAAGCGCAAGAGCCGCTTCAAGCGCTCGGACGGCAGCACCTCGTCCGACACCACCTCCAGCATCCTCCGCAGGCAGGTGAGCGGGCCGGCACCGGCACCTACATCGGCACCGACACCGGCACCGGCACTGGGGCGGGGCAGCCACGCCAGCCCCGGGCCCGCCGCTGCTGCGGCTCCGCATTAAAGCACGGACCTGGGGTGGGGAGCGGGGAGCGGCCGAGCATCTCCCACCTCAACCTCCGCACTGGAGGGAGCTAGGGGCCCGCCTCCGCCCCGCCGCTCCCCCGGGACCGGTGCTGGGCGCCGGCACCGGGCGCCGGTGCATCGCAACAGCCGCTCCCCGCGGCTAAAAATAGCGAGTGCTGCGTCAGGGCCGGGCCGGCGGCGGGCACCGGCACTGCGGCGCGGGGGGCGGCCCCGGGAAACTGAGGCAGCGGAAGGGGAACGGGCCGGGGGGGCTGTAGAAGGGGCCGCGGGGCTCCCCTCCCGCTCCCTCAACCAGCACTGGGCCGCCTCCTCGCGCTGCCAGGGAGACCTCCCCGCCGCACCCCAACCGGTGCTTCGGTTTCCTCCGGCCCGAGCTGCGCCCCCTCCCCGGCGGCCGGCGGATGAGCCGGTACCGGGGAGGCTCCGCGGAGGGCGAGGGGTTCCTGTCGGGGCGGCCCCAGGAGGCGCAGAGCGGCCCGAGCATCCCGTTCCCCTTGTGGGGTAGCACCTGCTGTTCGGCACTCCCCGGTACGCTCCGGGACCCCGCGACCCGGCCTTCAGCACCTCGGAGAGGGCCCGGCTGGGTCCCGCCATGTGCCCGGTACCGGGGCCGGTGCTCAGTGCCTGGAGCCCGGTGCAGGTGTCCGCGGCCGGTTCTGCCACTGCCCGAAGCCCCCACCCCGCCGAGCGCTGCCTCGATGTCTCCGGGCCGGCAGTGAGCAGTCCCGGGCCGGGCCCGTCCCGCCGCACGGTAACGGGGCGGGCCGGCCCGGTCCCCCGGGGCCCGTTGCTGCCCCCCTCCTCGGGGGCGGGGGGGGGCGCGGCGGGGGGGCGGGAGCGGCTCCGGCCCCGCCGCAGGGCTCGCCCTGCAGACGGGGCTGCTGCCGGCTCGGGGCAGGACCGGAGCCGCTGCACCGGAGCATGGAGGTACCCACCGGGACTCCCCCGCCGCCGCCCCGGATCCCCGAGCTGCCCGCTGCGGGAGGCTGCACAGCCCCTCCGCCTCTGCCCCGGGACTCTCCTCTCACCCAGAGCTCTCTTAGCAAAACTATCCCCCACCCCGGACCGCCGGGAGCTGCGCCGGTGACCCGTCCGGGTGCAGCTCACCGGGACCGCTCGGGACTCCCGGCTGCCAACGCAGCCCCCCCGCAGCCCCCACCGGAGAGGGGCTGGATCCCCCCGCCAGCACCGGGAAGGGGGAACGGCGACCCCCGACACACACACACCCCCACCCCCCCGGGGCCGAGCGGCGGGGGCGGCTCCGTGCGGCCCGGGGGGGCGGTGGGAGGCGGGGGCGGGGAGGGGCGGGGAGAGGCGGCGGCGGCGGAGCGGGCAGGGCCAGCCGGAGCCCGAGCCGCAGCCGGAACCGGAGCCGGTGCCGGTGGAGCGGGGCGGGGGGGGCGCGGGCGGCTCGGCTCGGCTCGCCCCGTCTATGTCGTTTTCTGACTCCAGCGCTACCTTCCTGCTCAACGAGGTACCGGCTCCGGTACCGGCCGCGGTATCACGGGGACCGTGCGCGGGGGGCGGCGGTGGGTTTGGGAGGGGAGCTGCGCCCCCCGGGTGATGATGGCGCACGAGGGGGTTGTGCCCCGGGGGGATCCCTGCCCGGTGCGAGAGGTGCTGTGCCGCCCCCCGGCCCTTTGTTCCTCGCCGCCGCCGCCGCCGCTCTCGGCTCCCCCCGGCAGGTACCGCCGGAACGAGATGGGAAGAGAATCCCGATCCCGGGGGCCTCGCGGGGGCCGATGCTCCAGGCCGGGGGGGGGGCTGCATGGCGGGGTCTTGCATGAGGGGGGGCTGAAGATGCTGTGCTGGAAGGCCTCACTGGGGATGATGGAGGTGTCGCCCTGAGGGGCCGCGCTGGAACGCTGCGGAGCCATCCTGGGGATGCTGGGGGGTGGGGGATGCTCGGGGCGCGGTGACGATGCTGGGGGGGCCGTGCTGGGGAGGCCATGTTGGGGGGGGCTGTGTTGGGCAATCATATTTCCCGCGGGGGGGCGGCTGGAGGGGGGTGTCCGGGCTGCCCCCGGTGTGAGCGGGGTGGGATGTGCAGGTCGGCGGCGGGGCGGTGCTGGGCAGCGGCGCTGAGCTCAGCCCGGCGGGGCCCGGGGGGCCTCGAGGCTGGGTGGGTGGGGGGGAAGCGCTCAGCCACATCCAGGGACCTATAAATATTTCACCGCAGCTTCTGCGCCTGTTCCAGGCGCAGCGGGCGGTGGGTAAATACCGGCGCGGCGGGGATGGGGAGCCGGGGGTGCTGAGTTGAGCACCCCACGGTGAGGGACAGCAGGGGCAAGATCCATATCTCAGGGTGACAGGGGTCATCTTCCCATCCCTGGGGCTGCGGGGGTCTCACCTGTAACTCCCCCAGCACGTGGGGGCTGCCCCCTAGGGCGGCTTTGCTGGGTGATGCCACATAACACACCCGGCTTGATGCCACTCTGGACCCCCGAAGAGCTGCAGGGGGGTCAGTAGGGTCCCCTCCCGAGGCTCAGCACGAGGTCCCTCTTTGTGGGGGTTCCCCTCACAGCCCCCCGGCACTCAACCCCCTTCCCCCAGGGCTCGGCGGACTCCTACACCAGCCGCCCATCGCTGGACTCCGACGTGTCCCTGGAAGAGGACCGTGAGGGCGCCCGCCGCGAGGTGGAGAGCCAGGCTCAGCAGCAGCTCGAGAGGGCCAAGGTATGGATGTGGAGACACCCAGGGCATAGCCCGGGGCTGCTGCCAGGGCCCGGGGGTGCTGATCACCCCTCAAAACCCCTAGCACAAGCCGGTCGCCTTCGCTGTACGCACCAATGTCAGCTACTGTGGCGCGCTGGACGAGGAGTGCCCAGTGCAGGGAGCCGCCATCAACTTTGAAGCCAAAGATTTCCTGCACATCAAGGAGGTCAGCTGGGGTGCCAGGGAGTCTGTTCAGGGCTAGGGACCTCCCCTGGTCTTACCTCTGCCCTGTCCTCACCCAGAAATACAGCAATGACTGGTGGATCGGGCGCCTAGTGAAGGAGGGGGGGGACATCGCCTTCATCCCCAGCCCCCAGCGCCTGGAAGCCATGAGGCTCAAGCAGGAGCAGAAAGCCAGGTAGGGATGGGACCCCCTGGCCCCACTCCAGGACCCCCAACACCCGCTCACCCCCTTCTCCCCCAGGAGAGCTGGCAATGCCTCGGGCCTCGGCGACAGCGGGAGCCGGCGATCGCCTCCCCCCTCCTTAGGTAAGTGCAGATCTTGGCCCCAGGGGAATCGTGGGCATCCTGAGGGGGTCCCCACTTTACTGTCACCAACCACTGTTTCTTCTCTCCCCAAGCCAAGCAGAAGCAGAAGCAGGTGAGTCCCAGGTGCAGGGCTGTGCCCTGGGCAGGGGGTGGGTGGCAGGGCCAATAGTGGCTGTTCCTGGGGTGGGCTGGGAGGAGAGACCCCACCTCTCTTCCCGGGTTATGGGGCTGGGAGGGCTCCAGGATGCCGTGACTCTCTGGAATAGGCTCGTTGACCCCTTCCTGGCTGTGGGTGGGAGTTCAGGGCACTGACACACCCCCGTGTACCCCTGCAGACGCAGCACATCCCACCCTATGACGTGGTCCCCTCCATGCGGCCCGTGGTGCTGGTGGGGCCCTCACTGAAAGGATATGAGGTACGGGAGGATGCAGGGTGGTCACGTTGTGCCCTCAGGGTGGTGGCCTGTGCCCCTTGTCCCTTCCCTGCCCACTGTGTGCTGGCAGCAGGCAGATGGTGGGGCCGAGGGCGGCTGGCAGGGTGCAGAGCAGCTGCCACCTCCCTGCCGGTGCCATCTGCCGTGGCTCACCGGGCTGGCTGTCCCACGGCAGGTCACCGACATGATGCAGAAAGCCCTCTTCGACTTCCTCAAGCACAGATTCGATGGCAGGTGAGATCATCGCCCCACCCAGAACGCCCCCTCCTTCCACAGCCCGCAGGTCCCCAGGTGCCCACTGTGTCCCTGTGCTCCCCAGGATCTCCATCACCCACATCACAGCTGACCTGTCCCTGGCCAAGCGCTCCATCCTCAACAACCTGGGCAAGCAGGCGATCCTGGAGCGCTCCACCACTCGCTCCAGCATCGGTGAGGGGCCAGGCTCACCCTGGGGGTGCAGGGACCCCGCCCCTGGGCCGGCCCAGCCTGACACAACCCACCTCGTGTCACCCTAGCTGAGGTGCAGAGTGAGATTGAACGCATCTTTGAGCTGGCCAAGTCCCTGCAGCTGGTGGTGCTGGATGCTGACACCATCAACCATCCAGCGCAGCTGGCCAAGACCTCCCTGGCACCCATCATCGTCTACGTCAAGGTGTCCTCCCCCAAGGTGAGGGGTGACCACGGCTCTGGGGGCAGTCCTGGCTGTCCCCCATGGTGCTGTCACTCCCCTGTCCCCTCCCCAGGTCTTGCAGCGGCTCATCAAGTCCAGAGGCAAGTCCCAGGTGAAACACCTCAATGTGCAGATGATGGCAGCCGACAAGCTGGTGCAGTGTCCCCCGGTGAGCCAGCCTGTCCCCTTGTCCTGGGGATGCCTGGGGGGAACCTGGAGCCCTCCCTGCCCCCTCTCACCTGCCCCCTCAGGAGCTCTTTGATGTGATCCTGGATGAGAACCAGCTGGAGGATGCCTGTGAGCACTTGGCTGAGTACCTGGAGGTTTACTGGCGTGCCACGCACCACCCGCCACACGCCCCCCACACTGTCCCCTCACCCACCGGACTCCCAGGCCCGCAGGTAACCCCATGGCCCCCTCCCTGCTCCCCAATGGCAACTGCCACACAGGGGAGGGCGTGAGGGGGACACACAATCCCCCAGTGTCCCCATGGGGACTCAGCACAGGGGTGTTGAGGCCGGGGAGGCCAGAGCCCCCCACACTGTCCCCACACTGTCCCCACGGGCAGCTGGTACAGGGGTCCGCAGAACAGGGTGGGGGGTGCACAGGTCAGAACTGGGGACACACAGCCCCATTCTGTGCTCCTCATGGGGACCCGGCACCGGCGTGTCCAGGCTGGAGGGGACAAGCGGCTCCCCAGCCCCCTCCCTGCTCCCTGTGGACAGTTGGCACAGGGGTCCAGAGGCGGGGTGGGGGACACACAGCCCCCTCCCTGCTGCCCACGGGGACCCAGCACAGGGTGGCGGGGCCGGCGGAGGGGCACACGCGGCCCCCACCGCCCCTCCGTGCCCGCAGAGCCAGCAGCTGCTGGGGGAGCGGGGCGAGCACTCGCCGCTGGAGCACGACAGCCTGATGCCATCGGATGAGGCGGGGGACAGCTCGCCCCAGCCTTGGGGGGCCACATCCCAGCGAAGCTCGCGGCACCTGGAGGAGGAGGAGGAGTACGGGGACCCCTACCCCGACCTGTACCAGCCCCACCGGCACCACGGCAGCGGTCCCGGCACGCCGGAGCGCCCGAGCGAGCGCAACCATGACAGGAACTGGCAGCGCAGCCGGCCCTGGGCCAAGGACAGCTACTAGGGGTGGGGAGGGGGCGGGCACGGCTGGGAACCGGCCCCCCCAAACCCCGGGCGCTCCCCGCCTCGCCCCAGCCCCGCGCTGGGGGTGCTCAGACAATCGAACTCCGCACCGGCAGCTTCCTCTCGCCCGGGCCCCCGGGCACGTCTTCAGCCATAAGCACAGCGCGGGGCGGGGAGGGCCGGCGGCCGGGATGCCCTGGGACTCCCCGCCAAAGTGCCGGGGAACCCGGGGACTGACACATGCCTTCGCCCTGCCTCAGTGTCCCCACCCCGGGCCCTGCATCACAGGTTGGCTCCTTCTCTGCAGGGCAGCTGCCATGGAGAGTGAGTGGGTGCCCCCCCTCCAGAAAAGGGGAGGTAAAGAGGCGGGGCGGTTGTAGCAGCATCCCCCACCCCGCACAGACCCGAGGAAGAAAGGGAAGGTGCCTGCTCATTCCCCGGGACCTGGCCTGCCCCCTCCTCACCCTTGCATGGGACCCCGGGAGGAGTGGGTCACACCACTCGCTTCGCTCTGCACCGATTCCCCCCGCCCCGGCCACCGCAGCCACACCCCATCTGCCCCCGGGCTGGGGAGGGCAGAGTGGGGGCGCTGCACGGGGGTGTGGGGGCTGCTCCACGCTTGCACCCACTGCCCCAACCCCCATGTCCCCCTGCCCATGCTGTCACCGCACGTCACCACACAGTCCTGTAAATACAGCGCCCACTGCCCTCGGCCGGGGGGTCCTGGCGTGGGCTGAGCCCCCCCCGGGGCCATTACTGGTGGGGAGGGGGGGCACGGGGTGGGGGCCACAGATTTGTTATAATTTCTTTTGTAGAAAGCACTGATTTCCCTGTAATTGGTTTCAGAAACACACGAGTGCTCAGAGGTGCTGGTGTCCGTGTCTGTGGAGGGGACGTGGAGGACACGGTCTGAGGGGCAGAAGGGACAGCGCTGGTGGGTGCTGAGCACCCCAAGGTGCTCCTTTTGGGCACCGCTGGCTTCTGTCTCCATGGGAAGTGGCACCCAGGGGCTGGGCAGTGGCACCCAGGGAAGGGAGAGGATAAAAAGGTGACGCTGGTAACGCCGCTGCCGGTTTATTCCTGCAGCCTGGAACTTTAGCTACAAAAACCCCCCCAAAAACCCAAAGGATGAAGTGCAGACAGTTCCCAGGACAGCCCAAAAAACACCCCTGCCCTGGCTGCAGGGCAGGACCGGCCCCCAAACAGCTTCCAGCAGCTCCTCTGCTCCATGGGGAAAGTGGGGAGAGGGACTGGGAGAACGGGAGGATTTTGGGATAATCCCAGACCCAGTCTCTGCATGTGGGCAGTCCTTGGGTTGCACAAGGAACAGGGAAAAGAACAGCCAGATCAGTCCTGGCAGCCTTGCTGGTCCTATTGTCCCCGGAGGGGTGATGAAGAGGTGCCAGGGGGGTCTCAGGCGAAGATGGTCTCCTCCCGCCGCTTCTTGGTGAGGATGGTGCCTGGCTTGTGCTGGGCATCGGGGTGGTTGGCCAGCTCGGGGGGACAGGAGGACACGGGGCTCTCCAGGATGGCCTGTTTGAGGTCGTAGAAGACCGTGGAGTCCTCCTTGGTGAGGAAGGTGATGGCCACGCCGCTCTTCCCTGCTCGGCCCGTCCGCCCAATGCGGTGGATGTAATCTGGGAGAGAAAAGGAGGGCCTCAGTGTGGGCAGCACCAGGGCTGGGCACTCCCTGCAGCACCCCCTGTACCCCCAGCACCAGGGCTGGGCACTCCCTGCAGCACCCCCTGTACTCCCAGTACCAGGGCTGGGCACTCCCTGCAGCCCCTCTGGTGTGGCAGCACTGGGGCTGGGCACCTCCACACCACCAGTACCTGGGCTGGGCACCTACAGGGCCCCCCAGTACCAGGGCCAGACACTCCCTGCACTCCCAGTACCAGGGCCAGACACCCCACAGCCCCCTGGGTGTGGCAGCACCAGGGCAGGGCAGCCCCCTATCCACAAGAACCAATGCCAGGAACTCTCTCATGCCCCTGATACAGGCAGCACTGGGGCTGGGCACCCCCTCCACCCCAAGAACCAGGGCTGGGCATTTCTGCAACTCCCTTGGTGAGGGCAGTACCAGAGCCAGGCATCCCCTGCACACCCAGTACCAACCTCACAGCCTCTTCACTGTGGCAGCAGCAGGGCTGGGCAACGTCCCCAAAGCCCCTCCAGTGCAGGTACCAGCAGGGCCAAGCACCCCCAGCATGGGCAGCACTCCCCCACAGCCCCACTGGCACAGGCAGCCCCTCGGTGCCCCTCAGCCTCACCCTCGATGTTCTTGGCCATGTCGTAGTTGACCACCATAGAGACGTCGTGGATGTCGATACCACGTCCGGCCACGTCCGTTGCCACCAGAATGTCCTTGGCCCCGGCCTTGAGGTTGGAGAGGGCGAATTCTCGCTGCTCCTGGCCCTTCCCACCGTGCAGGGTGCAGGCATTGTACTGTGGGAAGATGGGGGTCAATGGGGGGCACATCACGGAGTCCCCACTCGAGGATGAGGGGGACAGTGTTCAGGGTGACCCACCCAGCCCAGACTCACCCCCATCTTCTCCAGGGACTTGGCCAGCACATCGCAGCCCTTCTTCTGGTTGACAAAGATGATGATGGGTGGGTCGAAGCCCTGTTCCAGGATGGCCAAGAGCTTCTTCCTGTAGAGGAGAAAAAGGAGGAAAAGAGTTGAGCAAAGAGATGTTGAAGCACCCTGCAGAGCCCCCTTCAACCTGAGGCCACCCCCAAACCCTGTGCTGCCCACCTCTTCTCGGACTCGGACATGAGGAAAACCTTCTGTTCCACCCTCTCGTGGGGTTTGCCAGCGGAGCCAATGTAGACCACGGCCGGGCGCCGGAGGTAACTGCGGGCCAGGCGCTCCACTGCTGGTGGCATGGTGGCCGTGAACATGACAGTCTGCAAGGGAACGGGGTGGTGATGTCCCGTGAGGTGGAAATGTCCCCCCGTGAAGAAGGAATGACCCTGGTGTGGCTGGGATCATCCCCCACAGGTCAGGCACATCCCACAGTGAGGTAGGAATGACTTTGATGGGGCAGGAATGTGCTGCCCTCCATCTCTCTCAATGAAACAGCAACAACCCCAGGGGGGCAGGAATGTGCTCCCATGGAGCAGGAACATTGCTCAATGAAGCAGGAACAAGCCCAGTGGGGCAGGGACATCCCCCACCGAGCAGAAGCAACCCCCAATGAGGTGGGAATGACTCCAGAAGGCTAAAAATGATCCCCCCCATGGAGCAGTGACATCTTCCTGTGGGGCAAGACCTTTCCCTGAGGGGCAGGATTGTCCCCAACAGAGCAGAAATGCCCCCCGCAGGGCAGAAATATCCCCTCATGGGGCAGGAACATCCACTGTGGGGCAGGAACAGGCTCCACAGAGCAGAAACATGACTCCCATTCCCTCAAGCCCTTACCCAAAAGCCCAAATTGTCCCTCCGTACCCCATGGATCCCCTCCCAGGCCACACCCACCTGTCTGTACTTGTGCTTCCCAGACTCAAAGTTAGCCAACATCTTCTCGGGATCCTCGGCCTCGTCAGTGTCGGGTTTCTGGTTGGTGACAGGCATGTGCTCCAGGATCTTCTGCACGTCGGGCTCGAAGCCCATGTCGATCATGCGATCGGCCTCGTCCAGCACCACGTAGGTGCAGCGGCTCAGCACCAGGTACCGGTTCTCCAGCACATCGATGAGCCGGCCCGGTGTGGCAATGACAATCTGGGGGACATGGGGGGGTCGGTGGGAGCACCCCGGGGCTGAGCTGCCCCCCTGGGACCCCCCAAGCCTCCCCCACTCACCTCGCAGCCCATGCGGAGGCGGAAGCCCTGGTCCTCGCGGGAGATGCCGCCGATCACGGCCACGGTGCGGATGCCCAAGGGTTTCCCAAATTTGATGGTTTCCTCCTCAATCTGCTGCGCCAGCTCACGGGTGGGGGCCAGGATGATGGCATAGGGCCCCTGGTCTGACTCCTCGATGCTGCAGCATGGCAGGATAGGGTTGTGTCACCCATGGTGCCACATGTGTACCCTCCCGTGTCACCCCATCCCTTCCACCATGTCACCCTGTAACCCTGGTTCAATCTCCTGACAATGTCACCCTGTCATCCCATCCTGAGACCTCCACAGTGCCACCCTGTCCTAATCCCTCTGCAGTGTCACCCCATCCCTTCCACCCTATCACCCTGTCTCAATCCCCCAACAGTGTCACCCTGTCACCCCATCCTGAGACCTCCACAGTGCCACCTGATCCTGACCCCTCTGCAGTGTCACCCCACCACTCCACCCCATCCCCTGGGCAGTGTCCCCGCCCCGCACCGGTCGATTTTGGGCAGGGTGGTGATCCACACAAGCAGTGGGATCAGGAACGCCGCTGTCTTGCCACTGCCAGTCTCAGCCACGCCGATGATGTCCCGGTTCTGCAGCCCGATGGGGATGGCCTGGCGCTGGATTGGGGTCGGCTCCTGCCAGGGAGGGGAGCAGGTTGGGAGCAGAACTTCTTCTGTTCCCCCTCTCCGAATCCCTGACAAGCCCTTTCTCCCCCTCCTCAGCTCCCCCTCTCCGTGCCCACCTTGTATCCACACTTGTCAATGACCTCCAGGATGTGGGGGGGCAGGGAGGAGTCCTTCCAGGAACGGATGGGATTCGGGATCTTGCCCCCCTTGGTGGTGATGCTGTAATCCTCACGGAAGATGCGCCAGTCCCTGTCTGTCATCTCGTCCAGCTTCTTCTGGGACCAGTGCCGGTCATCCCAGCGCTGCTTGGCCTCTTTCTTCCGCAGCTTCCGCAGCCGTGCCCTGGCCAGAGGGAGGAAAGGGATGGGGGAAAGGGGAGAGGAAAAGGGAATGGGGAAAAGTCAGAGAGATGGGGAAAGCAGGATGGGGAAAAAGGCATGAGGGAAAACGAGATGAGGAAAATACAACAGGGAAAATACAATAAAGGAAAAGAGAATGAGGGAAATGAGAGAGGGAAAGGGGATGGGAGAAATGGAGATGAGGACAGGGAGATGAAGGAGGGGGATGAGGGCAAGGCAGGGAAAGGGATGACAAAAGGGAGTGAAGAAGGTGAGGAATGGGAAGGGGAAAGGGCACAGGGCTCACCCTGTGCCTCTAGAACCCTTCTCCCAATTTCCTGCTGGACCTGCTACAGCCCAGCTCCACCTCCCAGCCAAGCTAAGCCAGCCAGGACCCCACACACCCCTCAGCACCCTCCCAGCTTCCCCAAAACCTCACTCCTCCTGCTCCTTCTCCTCCAGCGTCCGCCTCTTCTCCATGAGGTCCCCGTAGAACCGTGACTGCTCCCGTTTCTGCTGCTTCAGGTCAATGCCAGCAATGAAGCCGCGGCCCAGCAGCTGCACCTGGTGCCTTTCCTTGTACCTGGAGCAGGGTGGGCGCATCAGAGGCAGGGCTGGGGGCTGCCTTGCACCCCCACAGGGACACCCCCAGCCCTGGGGCACCCCAGCACTCACAGGGGGTTGTAGTCGATGGACGTGTCCTCTGATGCGTCCCACTCGAACACGAACTTGCGGTCGTTGAGGTGCCGCGTGCGCCGGCGCTTCTTCACGCCCCCCAGGTACCGCTCCTGCAGGACCCCAGGCTCAGTGGGACCCCTCCATCCTCCCCCCAGCCCCCCAGCCCAGTCCCCAGCCCCACCTTGATGGCGTGGAGCTCTTTGCTCTTGTCCTTCTCCTCCCGGATCTTCTGTCTGCCCTCCTCATCCTCAGTGCCGTTGGTCTCCCGCTCCATGCGCTCCCGGCGCTCCCGGCGCTCGCGCTCCTGAGGGTCTTCTGGGGAGCAGGGAAGGAGCTCAGAGCCAGCACCAACCTTGAGGGCTGAGCTGGGGGCTCCAGGGCTGAGCCCTTACCCAACATCTTCCTGCCCATCTCCTGGAATTGTTTCCTCTTCTTCCTCTCCTCCTCCAGCAGCCGCTGCCGCTCCTCCACCTCCTGCTGCCGCCGCCGCAGGGCCTCAGCCTCTCTCTCCGCCTTGGACAGGAACTTGGGCTGGGATAGGAAAGAGGCAGTGTCACACCGGGCCTGGCTGCCACCCCCGTGCTGCTGGGGGTCCCCTCAGCCTTCTCTGCTCCTTCCCAGGGCCCCGAGGGCTCCCCTCTCCCTCCTGGGTTCCTTCTTTCCCTCCCTGGATCCCCCAGACCTCTCCACTGCCTACCAGGGGTCTCTTTGTTCTGTGCCCTCCAGCCCTCCTTTACCTCTTAAGGTCTCTCTGTGCCCCTCAGTGGACCCCTCAGCCCTCCTCGTTTCCTCCCAAGGTTCTCCTGCTCCCTCCTGGGCATCCACCAGGCCTCCCCTCTCCCTCCTGTGTCTCCTTACCCCCCCATATACCCTCCCTGGCCCACCTGCCCTGTACCCTCCCAAGTCCCCCAGCCCTCCCTGATCCATCCCATGATCCCTCCCGGTGTCCCCTGGCACTCTCTGCTTCCTTCTGGGGTCCCTCTGCATCCCCAAGTTTCTCAGCCCTCCCTGTTCCCTCCTGAGGTCCCCCCTAAGGTGGTCCCGAAAATATCCACAGCCCCAGCAGAGAGAAGAGGCTCCTGTTCCTGCTCCCACCTTGGCTTCTGCCTCCTCTTCTGCCTTCTTCTTTGCCAGCAGCTCTTCCAAGGACAGCGGCTGAGCCTGGAAGTGAGGCCAGATGTCAGCAGGACTCTCAGAGACCTGAATCCCCTGTAACCACTCCCCAGAGATCTGGATCCCCCTGGCGCCACTCCCAGCCAAGCCCCATCCACCCCTTCCTCACCTTCTCTTTCTTCAGGGCATTCTCCTCTTCTTCCTCTGCTTTCCGTGCATCTCGATCCTTCCGAGACTTGGAGTCCTTCCCCCTGCCCGGGGACAAGCTTCCAAGGAAAACAGCATGGAATAAGACACCTGACACATCCCTGGGGGATCCCCAACCTCCAGGGGGTTCAGGGGAGAGCAGGAGCTCCTCATAAAAGCTACAGCATCCACCTGGATCGCTTCCTGTCCTTGTCCCGTCGGTGCCCATCCTTGTCCCTGTCCCGCTCCTTCTTGCCACGGTCACGGTCCCGCTCCTTGTGCCGCCGATCCCTGAGGAACGGGGGGATCACAGCATGAGCCCAGAGCCCTCAATCACCTTCCGTGGGGACGTCAAAGCTCTTCCCAATATCCAGGGCGCCCTGGACCCGCCTCACCTCTCTGTGGACTTGGAGCGGGACCGGGAGCGTGAGCGGCTCCGTCTCCGGTCCCGGGATCGATGTCGCTTCCGGTCCTTGGCCGGGGAGCCCTTGCGGTCCCGGTCCCGCTCCCTCTCCCGGTCAGGGGAGCGGGAACGTTTCCTCTCCTCCTTCACAGGGGATGCATCCCGGTCCTTCTTGTCCGCCAGTTCTCCGGCCATCTGTGGGGAGAGGTCAGAGCGGGGGACTCCGGGAGGGCACTGGGCAGCAGTGGAGACCCAGCAGGGAGAGAGAAGGGTTTTAAGACCACACAAGAACCCCAAGAAGGCGTGGGGAGGTCCAAAAGGCTCCGGAGAGGAAATGGGAAGACGTTGAAGGACCCGAGGAGGGAACAGACAGATGCCAAAGAGAAGCAAGGAGAGCTGGGAACCCGGAGAGAGTGCAAAGGGACCCTCAGGAGGGAGTGAGGAGGCTGAGGGACCCCCGAGAGGGCACAGAGGAACCCTAGGAAGGAGCAGGAAGGGCTAGGGGGCCTCCAGGAGAGAATGACGAGGGAAGGGGAGACCCCGAGAGGGCACAGGGAGGCCTGGGGGGTGGAGGCGGGGAGGCCCGGGGGACCCCGAAAGAGCTCCGGGAGGCCCGGGGGACGCGGCGCAACGGCGCTCCAGGCCCTGCTCTGGTGCCCAGTACCGGGGCTCTGCCCGGTGCCACAGCACCAGAGCTTTCCAGCCCCTGGGCCCCGAGGAAGTCCCTCGCGTGTTCCTGCAATGCCCCCCGCTCGCTCCCGCCGGTCCCCGCTCACCGCCGCAGCCCCGGGTTTAGCGCCGTCGCTCTGCCGCCGCCGCCATGTCTGCCGGGCCCACAGGGCACGCCGGGACGGCACGGGACCACAACTCCCGGCAGCCCTCGCGCCGTTGGACTACAGCTCCCAGCATCCCCCGCGCGTTCTCGGCGCCCCTGCGCGGTCGAAGCACCGCCGCGCCCCGTGATCCTTCCGCCGCGCGGCGACTCCCCCCTCCCCACCGCAAAGAGTTCTCCAGGACGGTGTCCCCGTGTCCCTGAGCCTCCCACATCCCGCAGGCAGCTCCTGCGTACCCAAATGAGGCCCCTGGGGCCGTGTCCCCGCGGCCCAGAGCACCCCAAACGCTGAAGGGATCCTCCCGGGTCAGTGTCCCCCATGTCCCTGCACACCCCAAATCCCACGGGGACCGCCCCAGGTCCCCACAGCCCTGTGCAGCCCCGACTCGCCAGGGACCCCCAGATCAGTGTCCCTGCCGGAGCCCCAGACCGCCACTGTCCCCATTCACAAGAAAGGGGAGTCTCAGGCAGAGTCTGGGGGCAGCAGAAGAGGTGGGGGGACCCTTTTGGCACCCCCCAAAGACACCCCACCCCAGGGATTTTGCCTTCTGCACCAGCACCCAAGGGGGACAGCACAGCCCCGCCTCAGTGTCACCATCACCAGTGATACCAACACATCCCAAGACTCTCAACATCCTCCAAAAAACCAGGATTCCTCCCCAAAACACAGAACCAGGCAGCGCTGCACATAGGTAGGTGTTATATTTCTGATAATAAATAAGCTTTTTAATAACACTGACATGGAACAGAGACACCCCCCCCAAAGACAGTCCATAAAACAGCCCCCCTCCCCCCTCCCCAACCCACCAGGGTCCCCCAGGGCCAAGCAGCAGATGAGGGATGGGGTAAAGGGGGAGAAAACAGGATGAGTCCATGGATGAGTCCCATGATGTGCACCCCAAACCCCACAGGGATCCCCAGGACAGCGTCCCTGTGTCCCCCAAACCCCACAGTGACCAGCCCAGGTCGATGTCCCTGAGGGTCTGGGCATCCCAAACCCCACAGGCACCTCCCCCTAGGGTTGATGTCCCCAGGGTCCTGTGCACCCCAAACCCCCCAGGGACTCCCTCAGGGTTGGGGAGCAGGTGAAGACACCCCCCAGACACCCCCTGCCATGGGGGCAGCCCCCCAGGCTGCGGGGCTGGCAGGGCAATGGTGCGAGGGGGAGGGCAGCAGCCCCCCATCCTCCTTTGTGGGGGGCTCCAGGGCCCTGTCCAACCCCCCGTCACCCCATTCCAGGGACTTGGGGGGGGGCCCAAAGGTGTGTGTGTGTGCGGGGTCATTCCCTTTCCCCCTTCACATGACGGAGCAGCTTTTTGCTTTTTCTTTCTTGAAGGTGGAGGAGATGAGCTCAGAGCGGCTGGGGAGGTGCAGGAGTCTCTTGGAGAGGCTGCGGGGGGGGCTGCGGGGGGGCTGCGGGGGGGCTTTGCTGAGACAGATGCCGGACACGGTCCGGAAGATGCTGTGGACGCTCTTTTCCGAGGTGAAGGCTGAGCATTCCAGGTATCCCTCGGCTCCCAACTGCCTGGCGGCCGCACAGCCCTGGGAGCAACTCCGGCGTCAGGCCATCGGGACACCCCAAAATCACCCCCACAAACACCGGGATCCCCCAAAACCCACCCCCATATCAGACCACCCCAAACTGACTACCCCTGCAAACAGCAGGACCCCCAAAACCCACCCCCACAAATGCTGGGACCCCCAAAACCCACCCTCACAAACACCGGGATCCCCCAAAACCCACCCCCACATCAGACCACCCCAAACTGACTACCCCTGCAAACAGCAGGACCCCCCAAAACCCACCCCACAAACATGAGAATCCTCCAAAACCCACCCCCACAAACGCTGGGACCCCCAAAACCCACCCTCACAAACACCGGGACCCCCAAAATCCATCCCCACGAACACTGGGACACCCCAAACTGACCCCCACAAACACCGGGATCCCACAAAACCCACCCCATATCAGACCACCCCAAACTGACTCCCCCTGCGAACAGGATACCCCAAACCCACCCCCACAAACACGAGAATCCTCCAAAACCCACCCTCACAAACACTGGGACACCCCAAACTGACCCCCACAAACACTGGGACCCCCAAAATCCACCCCCACAAACAGCGGGACACCCCAAACTGACTCCTGTGCAAACACCAGGACCCCCCCAATCCCTGCACACCAGACCACAGGGACACCCCAAAATCAGCCCCACAAACACCAAGATCTCCTCAAACCGACCCCCACATCAGACCACTGGGACACCCCAAACTCACCCTCACAAATATGGGGACACCCCAAAACCACCCCTCTGCAACACAGGGACCCCCAAACTCACCCCCACAAACACGGGAACGCCCCAAACCTACTCCCTTGAAAACACCAGGACCCCACCAAATTCACCCCCACATCAGACCATCATTACACCCCAAAACTTACCCCCCCTCAACCATCAAGACCCCTCTAAATCCACCCCGGGGCCCCCCAGACCTGCTCGTAGGAGATGGGCGCCTGTTTCTGGTGCGAGAGCTCCAGGAGGGTGCTCAGGTCTGTCCGAAGGTCCGTCTTGCACCCGATGAGCAGCACCCGTGTGTTGGGGCAATAATCCAGGATTTCTGTCTTCCACTGAGGGGTGAGGACAAGGAGGTGTTCTCACGGGACCCCAAAACACTCTCCAGAGGGTGACCCCAGAGGGTTGGTGTCTCCATGTGCCAGCACAACCCAAACCCCACAGAGACACCCCCAGGACAGTGTCCCCACATCCCTGAGCCCCCCAAAGGGATCTCTAGGGACAGTGTGCCTCAGCCTTGCATCCCCAAATCCCACAGGAACCCTCTGGCTCAGTCTCCCTGGGCACCACAAACTCCACAGGGACTTCCCAGGACAGTGTCCTGACAGCTCTGAACCCCCAAAACCCTGATGGGACTCCCCAAGTCAATGTCCCTGGGCTTCCCAAGCCACACAGGAACACCACCTGGACCGTGTCCCTGCATCCCTGAGCCCCCAAACCCCATAGGGACCTCCTTGGGCAATGTCTCTGTGCACTCCAAACCCTGCAGGGATCACCCCACATCATTGTTCCCCTGTCCTTGCAGCCCCCAAAGCCCACAGGCATCCCTGGGCTGGTGTCCCCACATCTTTGAGCCCCTCAAACCCCACAGGATCAGTGTCCCCACATCTTTGAGCCCCTCAAACCCCACAGGATCAGTGTCCCCACATCTCTGAGCCCCTCAAACCCCACAGGGACTCGCTTGGGTCAGTCTCCTTGCATCCCTGAATCCTCCAAACCTCACAGGGATCCCCTGGGCTGGTGTCCCCACAGCTTTGAGCCCCTCAAACCCCACAGGATCAGTGTCTCTGTGTCTGTGAGCCCCCCAAACCTCATATGGACTCCCACGGGGTGGTGTCCCCACATCTCTGAGCCCCCAAACCCCACAGGGACTCCTCTGGGTCAGTCTCCTTGCATCCCTGAATCCTCCAAACCTCACAGGGATCCCCTGGGCTGGTGTCCCCACATCTCTGACCCCCCAAACCCTGCAGCATCAGCGTCCTCGTGTCTGTGAGTCCCCCAAACTTCACAGGGATCCCCCTGTATCGGTGTCCCCGCATCCTTGAGCCCCCCAAAACCCACAGGGACACTTGTCCTGGGGCCTGAGCCCCCTCCCCACCTTCTTGGTTGCACTGTCAAGGGTCTCGGGGCGGCTGACGTCGAAGCAGAGCAGGACGGCGTCCGAGTCGCTGTAGCACAGGGGACGCACGTTGTCATAGTAGGGAGAGCCTGGGGGAAAAGGGGGTGTCACCGCTCAGCCCCCCACCCCAGGGCCACCAGGAAAGGGGCTCTGGCAAAGGGACACAGCCCAGTTCCTGCCCAGTACGAAGGGCACAGCTCTAGAGACCCCCAAAACAGACACAGCCCCATTCCTGCCCAGGTTGGGGACACAGCTCTAGAGACCCCCAAAACAGACACAGCCCCATTCCTTCTTGGGGTGGAGGACACAGCTCTAGGGCTCCTCAAAAGGCCCAGGGCAGGACACAGCTCTTTAGCCCCTCAAAAGGGACAGAGACCCCCTCTCAAGCAGATACAGCCCTCTCCCGCCCGACATGGGGGGTCACATAGCTCTAGAGCCCCCCAAAACACAGTCCCTAAAAGAGACACAGCACCCATCCTGCTCAGGGTGGTGGCCCACAGCTCTAAGGAACCCCAAGGCCACAGGGATACAGCTCTTCAGCCCCTCAAAAGGGACACAGCCCCCCAAAAGAAGCAAAGCCATCTCCTGCCTGGGGTGGGGTGCACCGCCTTGGAGCCCCCCAGAAAGGACAGAGCCCCTCAAAATAGACACAGCCCCACTCCTGTGCAGCATAGGGGTTCACAGTTCTGGAGAACCCCACAAGAGAGAGGGGAGCACAGCTCTAGAGCCCTCTAAAACAGACACGGCACCCCAAAAGGAACAGGGGGACACAGAGTTCTAGGCCCCCTCAAAAAAGACAAACCCTATTTGTGCCTGACGTGGGTGCACCGAGCCCTAGAGCCCCCCCAAAGGCACAGAGCCCCTCCAAACAGACACAGCTCCCCAGAAAGGACAGACAGACACAGCTCTAGAGCCCCTCGAAAGGGACACAGCCCCCCCACCGTGCCGAGGAGAGGGGCACAGCTCTGGAACCCCCCAAAACGCCACCTCCGTCCCCGCAGCCCATCAACGTCGCATCGCGCCTTCACGAGGCAGCGGGAAATGGATCCCGCGGTGTTTATGTAACAGTCCCCCCCGCCCCCCATTCTGGGGAGCCCCGGCAGCACCGAGGGGTGTCGGGGCTGGGGGGAAGCTGCAGGAGGGAGCGGGACACGCCGCCACCCCCTCGGGGTCCTCGGGGACACGGAGCCACCAGCACCGCACCCGGGACTGCGGGGGTCGCGGCGCGGGGGGATGAGAGAGGGGCTCAGTGGGGTGCGGGGGGGTCCGGGATGCCATTCCCCGAACCCCCCCCTGACCCCCCAAAGGCCTCGGAGGGGTTTCGCAGCCCAGACGCTCCGTGCACAGAATAGCAAAGAGGCTGCGCCAGCGCATCGCCATGGCAACCGGGGACCGGCGGGGACCCCCCCGCCGGGGGGGACACTGCAGCACCGGGCAGGGCTGCCCCGACCCCCCCAACTCTTCGGGGTGCCCAGGGGAGGGCAACACCGAGATCTCCCATAATGCTCCCAATTCACAGGCAGGGCGCAGAGAGCATCCCGGACCCCACCCGGGGGAGGCTCAACGCTGTGGGGAGCCCCCAAAGGAAGAGGTTCATCCCTCGGTGATTCCCCCACAGTGAAGTGGGTCCCTGGGGAGTAGCTGCACCCCGCACACCCAGGGATATGACAGTAGATCTGAAGCCCTCCCCAGCGCCACCACCAAGCTCCTCTCCGCCGCCGCAGGGACCACAAAACACCCCCGGGTTCCCAAAACACCACCGAGACCTCACTACGACCACCAACGCCCCTTCCCCCCGCGCTGCAGGTCCCCAAAACACCCTCGGGACGCCAAAACACCCCACTGCAGCGACCACCCGCTCACTGCAGCCCCGCAATCCCAATCATCTCCCCCCCGAAACCCCAAACTACCTTCCCCAGCAATCAATCCGATCATCCCCTCCAGGGCCGGGGCAGCCCCCGCCGCACTCCACTGGTACCAAAGCCCCCGCCAGCCCCCTAAACATGCACCGCGTGTCTCCCCCCGGGTACCGGAGGTGTCCCAAAGGCTCAGTTCCACCCGCTGCTCCTCGCTGGCCAGACACGCCGTGTAGTTCTCAAACACGGTGGGCACGTACGTCTGCAATGGCACCAAGAGCGTCAGCGCCCAGTCCCGCTTTGCCGGTGCCCGCCGCCAGTTCCCGGTGCCGGTCTGGGCTCACCTCGGGGTAGCAATCCTTGGCCAGCACCTGCAGCATGGCCGTCTTGCCGCACTGCACGTCGCCCACCAGAACCAGCTTGCACCGGGCCGGAGCGGCCGGTGCTGGCCTCCGCTCCCGCATGGCGGCAGCCCGCACGGGTCCCCCGTGCTGTCACCCACCCACCGCCCTGCGCCCCGCCGCCGCAGCGCCGTTATATACCCCGCCGGCACCAGGGCCCGCCCACGGCGGCGCCAGCCCGCCAATCACCGCTGGGAATCCCGGAGCGCCGACCAATAGTGAAGAGGCAGAGCCGGCGGGACCCGCCCCGTGGGGGTGCCAGCGCGTTCTTGCCCGCCAGGGGGCGCCAGTGCGGGTCAGGGCGGAAGTGCCGCGGAGGCCCCGCCCCCGAGCGGGAGCCGCCGTTGCCGGGAGACCGGCGGGACGCGGGAGCGGGGTCGGTACCGGGGAACGGGACCCCAGAGCCGGGAGGGAGGCCCCAGAGGCGGAGATGGGGGTGGGCAAGGGGCAGTGGGAGCTTGCGAGGGAGGGGGGTGAGCCTAGGAGGGCTCTGGGGATGGGCAGCGGAAAATGGGTCTTGGGGGAGGCCTCGGGGGGGAGATGGAAAATAGGTCTGAGGGGGGCCACTGGAAGGGAGATGGGGATGAGTAGGAGTTGATGGGGTCTAGGGGTACTCTCAAGTGGTGGGGGAGTTACGGGTGAGCAAAGGGAAACGGGTCTGGGGAAGCCTGGGGAGGGAGATGGGGATGGGTAAAGTGTGTGTCGTCTGGGGGTACCCCATAATACGGGGGGCTGGAGCGGGAGGTGGAGATGGGCAGGGGGAATGGGCCTTGTGGGGGCCGTGGAGGGGGCACCACACAGACCTCAGGCATCCCCCGGCCCCTCCCGCTGTGTCGTCTTCTCCAGCCATGGCGGGCTCCCGTTTCACTGCCCCCACGGCAGCCGAGGCCGAGCTGCTGCTGCTGCAGAAACAAGCGCTGGTTGAGGAGGAGGAGGCCAAAGCCAAACGGGAACTGCTCACTCACTTCCTGCAGGTCCGGGACCCCACTGCAGCCTCCCTCGATCGCCTCCAAACTCCGTCCCCCTAAGCTCCCAAACCACCTTTCCCCAGCAAATGTCCCCATCATCCCCCCCAGGGCTGGGGCTGCCCCTGTTCTGCTGCACCCCCTGGTACCAGAGGCAGCCCCAACCTCACTCCTGCCCCTTTCCCACCTCCCACGGCCCTTCCACAGGAGAAATTATCCCGTGAGGAGCAGAGCAGCAAGTGGGGTCTCCACAAGGTCCACACAGCCTGGCGCTCGGCCCAGCGCAAGGCCAAGGACCAAGAGCTGCGCCAGGACATCGAGATCCTCAGTCAGACCTTCACACGGGTCATAGACTGCAAGGATGGCGTCATTGAGGTGGCTGCAGGGCTGGCAGGGCAGGGGGAGCTGCCAGGGGACACACATGACCTCCCCAAAAACTCCCCAGGCGCTGGTCAGGGAGCTGGAGGAAGCAGAGGAGCAGCAGAACCGGGCCCTGCGCAGCCACCTGCACCTCACAGACCAACTGCTGCATCTCCAGCGCTGCCGCCTGGGCTACCTGGAGGAGGGGTTTAATGCCCGGGTGGACGCCCTGAAGGCCGAGTTTGAAGCTGAGAGGTGTGGAATTTCAGGGGGAGAAGGGGAATGGGGCAGCAGTGGCACCCATGGGCTCTCCTGGGATGGAGTTGAACCTCCCCTGGCCCCATTGGGACCCCTGCAGCATCTCTGTCAGGGAGCAAACCCCTTTTCCCTGGCATATATCCCTGCAGAAAGACCATTCTGGAGCAGCAAGAGTGGGAAAGCTGCTGCCTGCAGGACATGGCGCTGGCCACGGAGCAGGATCACGCCAAGAACGAGCACGAGGCCATGCTGAACTTCCAGAGTGCCCGGGATGACATCAAAAACAAGGCAGGGAGAACAAGGGAGCATCGAGGGGCTTTTAGGGCTGGCAAGGGAGGTTTGGGGGTGTAACCTGTGTGTCCCCAGTGCTGGCAGGAGCAGCAGTACAGCCGCCTGCAGCTCGTGGCCAGGCTGGAGAAGCTGTGGGACCAGATCCAGAAGGCCCGGCAGAGCTATGCCCAGGCCACTGAGAAGAAGAAGGTGGAGTTCGAGGCACTGAAGAAGAAGTGTGAGAAGAGTTCCTGGGATATTGATGCACAGGCGAAGAAGCTGCAGAACCTCCAGGTTTTGGCAGGGTGCTGGGTGTTTGTGGGAGTGGGGTCACCCACATTCCCTGCTCATTTTCCATGGAATCATGGAATTGTCACGTGTGGAAAAGCCTCTGAGACCCATTAAGTCCAACCCAGAACTGGCAAAGAGGTGAAAATAGGCTGGGCTAAGCAGGGGCCCCCCAAGAGTTCATGGAGCAGTGCCTGAGCCATGCAATCATGGAATTATTGAGGCTGGAAAAGTGTCTAAAACCATCAAGTCCAACCATTCTCTCAGCACTGCCAAGGCCACCACTAAACCACGTCCCCAGGGGCCACATCCCTGTGGTTTTTGAGCACCTCCAGGGGCAGTGCCTCCACCACTGCCCTGAACAGCCCATTCCAATGCTGGGCCACCCTTTCCAGGGAGGAGATTTCCCCAATACCCAATGTGTTGTTTCACCAGGAGATGGTTACAACCATCAAGGGCCAGATCGCGGCTCACCTGCAGGAGAGCGAGGAGCAGAACCAGCGCATACGGGAGGATAAGGAACACGCCCTCCAGAAGCTCCAGAAGCTCCGGGCTCAGAGCAGCCAGGCCAGGGCCACAGCTCACACCCACCTGGTCACGCTCACCTGCCAGTGCAGTGCCACTCTCAAGGTGCTGCAGCAGTTGGTGAAGAAGGTGAGTTGGGCAGTGCTGAGTGGGGATGTCCCTGTGTCCTGCTGACCTTTCCCACCTCCCCTTCCTGGTGTCCCCCTCCCAGGCCCAGCGCATCCTGCGCCTGGCTGAGATGTGCCGCAGGCTGGAGACAGAGGAGGAGAAGGTGCTGCCCTTCTACCCCTCCTCACTGGCCGAGTGGGAGCAGGAAAATGCCCGCAGGGTCCTGGAGGAGCCCCCCGCTGAGCCCCTGGCACTGGTGAGGAGGCACCGCCGCAGTCCACAGGGAACAAGGGCTGTGATTCAGCCCTGGGGTCCACCCAGCTGGTGCTTGGGCCAAACTGGAGACCCCAAACTCTCCCCGTTGCCTCCTCCCAGGCCTTGCAGGACTACGTGGAGCTGGAGCAGTTCTGGAAGCGGTTCAACAAGGCGAAGCTGGAGGAGAAGGCGCTGGAGCAGGCGCGGGCAGCCCTGGCAGACAGGAACCAGAACCTTCGTGGGCTGCTCCAGCAGTATCTGGCAGGGGTTGCAATCAACCAGAAGATGCCTTGAGACCCCCACCCCCTCCTCGCTGCCAAGCAAAAGCTGCATCCCCAAAAATGAGCCCCATATCGTGGGGGAGCCACGCTCAGGGATATTTGGTATGGTGCACCCCAAGAGCCTCTGGGGAGGGATCAAGCACCAGGATCCCATTCCTGGCTCCACCAGCTGCAGCTGAAGCTCGCTGGCAGACCAGGGACCTGCCTGGTGTTTGGGGACTCCAAGGACTGTCACTGCTTGGATATGCCTTAAAAGAGCAAAACTGCCTGAAAATGTGCTCCAGGGTCTTATTTCTGGCATTCATTGAGTCCGTCACTTCCTGCTCAGGTGTGACATGACCCATCAAGGCCCTGGAGCAGGCAGGGAGCTGAGGGGTGCACAGCCCCTTCCCACTGTTCTGTGCCCATCACTGTTTCAGGAAGAGCAGCCATGGAGCAACCACAGATGCCGAGGGGAAGGTTTTATTTCTTTTTGGCTTTGTTCCTCTTCTCCTCCTTCTGCTTTTTCTTGGAGAGCTTGGGGCTGCTGGCCTTGCGGTACAGGTGGAACCCAATGAGCCCCAGCAGTGCCGGCACCAGCCCCAGGCACAGCAGTGGCACCACCTCGTTCACCACCTTCTGCCAGTAACTGGCCCGGGACAACCCCACCAGCTCCACCTCGAACCGCAGCACTGCGTCACCTGCAAGGGGGGGCACAGCCTGAGCAGGGACCCCACAGAGACCCCACGTGGGGTGCACTCTGAGACCCCTGAGGGTTGCACTCACCTGGGATGGTGGGGGGAGAGCCCCGCTTGCCGTAGGCTAAGTGAGGGGGGATGATGGCTCTGCGCTTCTCCCTGCCACAGTGAGAGTGTTGGTGCCACAAATCGTGGCAGGGACACTGTGGAGGGGACACTGCCCACCCCTGTGTCCCACATCCACGCTTACCCTACACACATGTCCAGCAGACTCTGCTCCAGACCTGTAACAGAGCGGGGTGAGGGTGAGTGGGGCTGGTCGGGATTACCCTGGTTGCCTTCCTTACCCCGCTCCCCCTGAGCCCCTCACTCACCGGGAATGACTTGGCGTTTGCCCAGCTCCACCTGGAGGGGGTCCCGGCTCAGTGAGGAGTCGATGATCCGGCCATCTTCCAGCGTGCCCTGTGTGGGGCATGGCCACAGTCACTGCCACGGTCACCCGTGGCAACACAGCCCTGGCACGTGCTCTATGTGGCTGCCAGCGTGTCCCCAGTGCTGCTCTGGTGCTGGTCCCTGTGCTGACCCCAGTCCCTGTGCCCTCCTTGTGCCATTCCTGTGCTGATCCCAGTCCCGGTACTCTCCATGTGACGCTGGGACATCCTCACTGTTCCCAGTGCCAGGGCCACCCCCAGGTAATCCTCGGGCTGATCCCAGTGCCAGCCATGCCCATACCAGGGTTGTCCCATGCCAGCCTCAGTGGCACTCCAGGTGCCACCCAGAGCCCATCTTGGGGCTGTCCCCATGCCAGTTTCAGTGGCATCATGGCACCATCCCCTTGTCCAGCCCAGTGCCGTCCTCATGCCCACCCCGGTACTACCCCTACGCTCACCCCGGTTCCACCACGGTACCATCCCATTACCCACGCCGGTACCGCCCTATTGCCCACCCCGGTACCACCCCCGGTACCGCCCCGGCGCCGCCCCGGTGCCGGCCGAGGCCCCCCGCGCCGATGCCGGTGCCGGTGCCCCCAGCCCCGCCCGCCGGAGCGCAGTGCTGACGTGTTCCTCCCGCCGCCCGCCCGCACCGTGTAGTGGATGTGCACCGTGTCCCCCGGCGCCGACAGCTCCGTGCAGCCCTCGGGCGGGGGCACCTGCAACGGGGAGGTCACGGGGAGCCGGGACGGGGCCCCCTCCCCTGGGGGTCCCCACAGCCCCCGTGCCCACGGGTCCCCCCGAGCGCTCCGAGAGCCCAACTCCCACCCGGGTGCCCTGCGCTCGGTGCGCCGCGTTCCTCCGCCACAGCCCGCTCCTCCCGGTGCCCTCCCATGGCAGCCCGGTCCTCCCGGTGCCCCGTGGCTCCCCCGCTCCGCAGCCCGGGCCTCCCGCTGCCTTCTTTCCCGGCCCCGTGCCCAGGCCGGGCTCCCCGGTGCCCCCCGAGCCGCTGCTGCCCCGTGCCCCGCCGCTCCCGCCGCTCCCTGCCGGTCCCGCCCCGGTCTCAGCTCCCTGCCCGAGGGGGCCGCGTGGATCCCCGGTGCCCGGTGTCTCCCGTTCAGCCCCGGTTCCCCCGTCCCCCCCCGGGCTCACGAGCGTTTCCAGCCGTAGCTCCCGGGCTCCCGTTTCGCTTTCGCTCTCGGCGGCGCGGGAGAGCGGCAGCGGAGGCAGCAGCAGTGCCAGGAACAGCAGCGCGGCGGGGAACGGCATGGCCGGGCTGGCGGCGGAGGAACGGGGACCGGGACCGGGACCGCCCCCCACCTCGGGCCCCGCCCCCGGGACCGCCCCCACACCGAGACCGGCCCCGGGACGGGCACCCGCCGCTGCTCCGGGCCCCAGCGGAGTCGGGGGACAGGAGGATGCTCAGGACCGCCGCTGCCTCGGTGCCCGGTGCCACGCGGGCGCCTGCCCTCCGTGGGGACCCCGGTGGGCACCTGGGTCCTGCCCTGCCCGGGGACCGGCCCGGCGGCTTCGGCCCACACCGAGCGGGGGCTCCGGGTGAGGGTCACAGAGGGGGTCAAGGCGGGGGTCTGGCCGGGGGTCCGGGCCGGGGGACGCGTCCCCGGCACCGGTTGGGTGCAGCCCCCGGTGTCCTGGCGCCGCCGGTGCCAGCAGGCGGCAGCACAGCCCGGGGAAACCGGCACCCACCGGAGCCCAGGACCCCTCCCCTAGCGCAGAACCTTTCTCCAGCACCCCACAGGTGCAAGTCATTCCTTCTCCTGACACTTCTGCAGCTCTTCCAGCCCCGGCTGTGCAGGACAAGGGAAGCCGAGCCCCGCGCCCGGGCCGGGGGTCCCGCGGCCGGCTGGAGCCCAGAGGGATGGAACCTGCCCCAAAACCCCCGTCCCTGTCCCTGGGGATACCCAGCCCCTAGGGCACAGGGAATCTCCGGGAACACACGGAATCCCCCCGGTCTGATGGGGTCACACGGTGGGCAGCCTGGGTCCCCCGCCCCGTCCGCGGGGATGGCTTCATCGCCGGCACTGGTGTCACCGGCCCGGTGCAGCTCCAGGATGGTGACGACGTTGACGCCGGGTGCAGCTCCCGGACGACGGCATCGGCACGCCGGCCCCACCGGCGCACCCACATACCAGCCTCGGTTGCCGAGAGGTGGGGAAGCCGGGCTGGCGGCTGGGCCCGGGGCGCTAATGGGATTAGGGGCGCCGGGTCAGCCCTCGCCACACAAAGCCGTCGGTCCAGCCGGTGGGAACGCGTCGGTGCCGGCTCCGCTGCTCCCACCCACCGGGGAACCCCGGTCATCCATCCGCACTGCAGCTCCCAGAGCCCCGGTCATCCCCACTTTGGCTCCCCAGTATCATAGCCACGGCCCACAGCCCACTGTGGGGCACTGGTCACCTGCACTGGAGTTCCCCCATGTCATCTCCATGGCCCCCACCCCACTGGGGAGCCCCGGTCACCCCCCATTCCAGGCCCTGATGCTGACTCTGCAGCTCCCACCCACCAGGGAGCCCCTGCCACAGCCCCCTAGTGTCACCGATACAGCCAACAGCCCCCCAGCCACCAATCCAGAGGGGACACGGGGATGGGATGGCAGTGCTGGCCCCAAATGCGGCTCAGTCCCCCTTAACCCATGCGGGGGGGTGATTTGGGGTAGGGGTGGCGGGGGGGGGGCCAAGTCCCACTCGCGCCCATCCCAGCACTGGCACCGTCCCCACGCCCCAGCTGGGATTAGCGCTAATGGGATTTACCATTTCATCCAATATTCCCCTAAAGATGAGCCTGGGAAGGGGTGGGGGCCCCCCTTGCCCCCTGCCAGCCCCACCTCTCCCCCCCTGCCCCGTTAAGCTCTTTCTAATTAAAGCCAGCCCAGGGCTGTCCATCACCGTCCCCTCCGCAGGACCCCCACACTGGGGGGGCTGCGGAAGAAGAGACCAGGGCCAGCGCTACATAAAACATGTTTAATATCCAAGGGGGGGTCAGGGGAGGTCACCCACCGTCTCAGGCGCAGGGGGCTGGAGGAGGGGGGGGCTGAGAACACACGTCCCTGGACAGGGCAGAGCCGCAGCGACACGTCACACCAAGCACAGACCAGGGGTATAAATACGGTGCTGGGGAGGGGGGGTACAGTATGGGCTGGGGGAGGACACCGTCCGTCCGTGAGGGGCAGGGACATACAATCACTATGCTGGCATGGGGTGGGGGGGCAGGCGGCCAGGACGAGGAGGGGGAGCATGGCCAGGGAGACCATGAGGGTCCTGCCAGCCCCGTGCCCCCCCCTCTGCGGGGGTCACGCTGCGGGGAGGAGACCTGCCTCGAAGTGACATGGGGGGGCCGGGGACGTGTGGGACGCCCAGGGGGGCACACGGGGCCGGGAGGGGGTGCTGAGAAGGAGGGGGAGGTGTATAGTCCCAAATCCCCCCCCATGGCCCTGCTGCCCCCACATTTGGTCCACAGGAAGGCGAGGGGTGCAGGGACATGCATGGGGATGGGGTGTCCCCGACCCACCCCGGGCAGGGCAGTGCCAAGGTGGTGCCCCCAGCCCCCATCCCACCCTCCCGGGGCTCTGCCCCTGCCCCCCTGGGCGTTATATAGAGCTCTAAATCCACGCACGCACACACGAGATCCGAGGGGAACCAGGGGGACCCCAAAAAAGGCGAAAAACCCCACAGCAACCGGTGCCAGAAGAAAGCAAAACCCAACCGGGGCAGGGAGGGGGCGGCCGGGAGGGGCCCTGGCGCGGCCCAGGGGGGCCGGGGGGGCACAGAGGGACCCCCCCTCACTTCTTGTTCTTGAGCTGATTGGCGAGCCAGTCGAGGCCCTCGTAGAGCCCATCCCCGCTGGTGGCACAGGTGGCCTGGATGTACCAGTTACGGTGGCGCAGGGAGTGCAGCCCCAGCTTGTCCGTGATCTCCGCTGCGTTCATGGCATTGGGCAGGTCCTGGAGCAGACAAGGGAGGTCACACAGGGGCCTGATGCTGCAGGAATGGATAAGAGCCCTCCACGGGGGCTGGCACCAGCCCTGATGCTATGGGGGTGGGCACAACTCTGCCACAGGGGATCATGATCAGCCCTGATGCTACAGGAAGGAGAGGGAAATCTGCCACGGGGATGGGAGACACCAGCCCTGACACCACAGGGACAGCCAGGGGGCCTGTTAAAGACCAGCCCTGGTGCCATGGAGATGGCCCCGGGGGCCACCACCATCTCTGATGCTACAGCAATGGACGTGGCTCTGTGACAGAGCCTCTTTGACACCAGCCTTGATGCCACACGAAGTCCTACACCAGGAACAGCTGCCCTGACATGCTGGGGATGTCTCAGTCCCACCGCAGGGCCCTCCCCGCCCCCAGACCCACCTGCTTGTTGGCGAAGACAAGGAGGACGGCGTCCCGCAGCTCATCCTCCGCCAGCATCCGCATCAGCTCCTCCCGCGCCTCGTTCACCCGCTCCCGGTCGTTGCTGTCCACCACGAAGATCAGCCCTGGGGAGAGGAGCAGGCATTGACGGGGTCTCTGCGGCCACTCTGCCCCCTGAGTCCCTCCTGAGGTGTCCCCTGAGGCACCTACCCTGGGTGTTTTGAAAGTAATGCCTCCAGAGGGGCCGGATCTTGTCCTGCCCACCCACATCCCACACGGTGAAGCTGATGTTCTTGTACTCCACTGTCTCAACGTTGAACCCTGCGGGGAGCGACAGCGGAGGGAAACTGAGGCACGGGGAGCCACCAGCCCCTTCAAAGGAGCCCTGACGGGGAGCGGTCTCTACTCAGTGTCCCCCCAACCCCACCCACCGATGGTGGGGATGGTGGTGACAATCTCCCCCAGTTTGAGCTTGTAGAGGATGGTGGTCTTCCCAGCAGCGTCCAGCCCCACCATCAGGATCCGCATCTCCTTCTTCCCAATGAGGCTCTTCAGCAGGTTCCCGAAGATGTTGCCCATGGTGACGGCGGCGCTGGCTCCGAGGCCGGATCCTGCAGGGGCATGGGGCAGGCTGGGGGAGGTCCTGAAATCTGCGGGGATGGGGCTCAGGGGTCCCCGTGCTTGGGAGGGGGCTGCAGGGATCGGGGATCTTCATGTCCTGAAGGGGTGCAGGGCTTGGGGAACCCCAGGCAAGGGGCTGGGGAGGGGGCTGCGCACTGTACGGGGGTGTCTCTGTGCAGCTCGATATGGGGGGCTGCAAAGATTGGGGATCCCGAGCTCCCCCCTGCTGCACCCTGCAAAAGGACAGCCCAGGGCGCTGCACTGGGGGAAACTGAGGCAGGGCTGTCGCCCTCCTCCAGAAGAGCAGAGCCCCCCCGGACCCAACCCCTCCTCTGCACCCTCAGCCTCCGCACGATGCCCCCATCACCGCAGCCTCGCCGGAGGGGGAAGCCCCCATCGGCCCCCCCGCACCGCAGCGCGCCCCTTCCCCCCGAGCGTGTGCAGCCCCCGCGCCGCCGGGACCCCCGAATTCACCGCTCCCCCCCAACCGCCGCCTCTCCGCCCCGCACTGCGCCGCCCCCCCCTTGCGCATTGCCCCCCGCCCCCGGCCGCCGCACCGCACCGCATCTCCCCCCCCCCGCCCCCGGTACGACCCCCAACCCGCCGGGGCTCCGCGCCCCCGCCGCGCCGGGCACCCCGGCACGCGCTGCAGCCCCCCCGCGCCGGTGCGGCGCCGACCCCCCCGTGTTCCCCCGCACGCCCCACGGCGATGCCCGCGCCCCGCATCCCCGAGCCGTGCGGCCTCCCGCACCTGGTGCCGGTGCCGGTTCCGCCCCCGCCGCCGCTGACTCTGCACCGCTCCCGCCGCCGGAAGCGGAGGCCCCGATCGCGCCGATCTCGCGAGAGCGCCCGGTGCCCCCCCCGCCGCCCCGCGCTGCTTCCCGCAACCCCCCCCGGGACCGGGGGCGCGCGCGGGGAGCGGGGGGTGCGATCGCGAGAGCCACGAGGCGTTACCATGGCAACGGCTGCAGCAGTGCGGGGGGGCCGCTGTGAGGGGGAGTCCCGCTGTGCGTGTGTCCCCCCCCCCCCGCCATGAGCCCGTCCCGGGGGGCACCGGGACCCGCACCGGGGGCGCAGAGCCTCGTCCCAACGGGAGCTGCACCGGCGAGGCGGGATATGGGGAGAGCGGGGTCCCGGGTATTTCCCCCCCACAGCCCCGCCATGAGCACCGGGGAGGCAGAGTCCCGACCGAGCGGGGACCCTCGTGCTTCACGGGGGAAGGGGACCCCAACACCGTCACGGGGGGCAGGCTGAGCACCCCCGCACCCTGCCGGTAGAGTCGGTAACGGAGGTGTCCGGTGCTTGCAGGCAGGGCAGGGGCCGGGCCGGGGCGCGGGGGACCCGCGAGTGTTCCCCATGTCCGTCTGTCCCCGTTGTCCGCCTGTCCGTCCCTGCTCGGTGCCACGGGACAGGACGGATGTCCCCTCTCCATAGCAGGTACCGGCAGCCAGCCCGGGGGCGTCGGGCAGCACCGGCCGCCCCGACGGCTGCGGGAACTGTTCCAGCGGCACCCCAGGACTGGGGGGATCCCGAGCATCGGGCCGCCGGACCGCCGTGGGCTGCAGCAAGAGGGGATGGGGGGAACGGGGCTCGGGGCACCCGGCAGGGAGTGAGAGGGCCGGAGGGCCCCACGATGGAGCGGGGGAGGCGAGGGCTATGGTTGCGCCCCGCCGCTGGTGGCACAGCCCCGGGCAGGGCCCTCCCAGCCGCGCCTCGGGGCCTCCCCGCGGCCGCTGACCTCAGCCCCGGGAGCCCCGACGGGGCGGAGGCCCGAGGGCGTGGACACGGCCCGGCCCGGCCGGGAACCGGGGCGGGGGGGGGCGGGAGTGCCGTGCTGGAGCAGACCCCGGGTCGGCCCTGGGCTCCTCCCGGGCCGGGGGAAGGGGTGCGGGTAGGTGCCGGTGCGAGCCCCCCACCCCCGCCCCGGTTCCCGGCTTTGTCCGTTCTTGAATTAAACTGGTGAGCGGCGGCCCCGGGCCGTGACGGGCGAGCGGGGCTAATCCGGCCCCGCATGACTGGTCCGGGGAAACCGCGGCGGGGGGATTACCCCCCCCGGTTCCCGCCCCAACGGGGGACTCAGCTCAGGGCCCCCGGCCCGTCGGGCCCCGCACTGGGGACTTCACACCCACCCACAATCGGCCCGGGTGGGGGATGATAGGGACAGTCTTGTCCCAACCGAGATCGGGCCAGCACCAGCCCTCCGAGCCGGTGTTTTGGCCGTGGGCACATCAGGCCGCCCCCCGCCAGCGTCCGAGCTCCCCCTGCCCTTCCTTCTATGCCGCATCCCTCAATCCCTCCACCCATCGCTCCATCCCTACCTGTGACACCTGGGACCGGCCCAGACTGGGCGCTCCGGGGCAGCGGGAGCCGTGCGGGGCCGTGCCGCGCCCACGCGGGTTGTAGACACCGTGGGTGTCCACGGGCACGTTCACGGGGGTCCGAGGCGCCGCTGGGACAGCCCGGGACAACCCGGGCTCGAGTGGCTGGAAGAGGCTGTAGCCCCGTCCCGCTGGGCACGGACTAGGACGGGAGAGGCTTCCGTGGGCTCCGACGAAGCCTCGACGGTCCAAGTCCCTGGGGATTGCACGTCGTGTCCCCCGGAAAGCCGGTGGCCCCAGGACGGTGTCCCCGGGCTTTCCCGGGACTGTGGTCCCCGTGCGCCCTGCGCTGTCACGGAACTCTGCCTCCCCCGTGCGCCAGGGATTGTCCCGGGAGATCCCGTCACTCCTGCCCTGCGCAACGCGGGTTGTCCCGGGACATCCCGGGCTCTCTCCCCGTTCCCCGCTCCCTCCGTGCGCCCCGAGCCGTCCGGGGCCGTCCCAGGTTATTCCGGGACCAGCTCCTCCTTGTGCCGGGAGCTGCCGCCGGCCGTGCCAGGCTCCCCCCCGCCGCTGCCGGTGCCTGTAGAACGTGAGTGCGGGACGGCGGGGAAGGCGGGGGGCGGCAGCCGGGAGCTCTGGGCACGGGGCCGGGGCGCAGCCACCCGCCGGGCTAATCCGGGCCGTGACGGACAGCCCCGGCGCCGCCGCTCCCGCCGCCCCGTAAGAGATGCCGCAGCTCCGCCGCTCCCCATTGTTAGGGCGAGGACGCGGGGAGGCCCCGCGCGGCGGGACCGGCCCACGGGGACCCTCCGCGCCGCCCCTATAAGAGGGAAGGGGCTGGAAGATGCTCCCGGGTGCTGAGCGCTGTGCACCCGCCGCGCCGAGCCGAGTCCAGCCGTGCCGGCTCCCCGGGGAGCTGTCGGTACCGACCACCGCCACCGGCTACCGCGCACGGACCGCCGAGAACCAGCACCGGTACCGACGCCGGGTAGGGCGCACAGAGTGCCGAGCACCGGGCACAGAGCACCGGGTCCCCAGCACCGGCACCGCGAACGGAGCGCCCGACGCGGCGCTCCAGGACCCGGTCAGTGTGCGCTGGGCACCGCACCCCCGACGCCGCGCCCCGGCCACCGGCTGCAGCCCGGTGGCGGTGGCGGTGCCGGCCCGCCCGCCCGCCCGGCGCTCCCCGCGTCCCCCCGCGGCCGTCCTCATCTCGGAGCCGCCCCGCGCGTCCGGAAACACGCGTGGATGTAGCGGCCGGGCCGGGGGCTCTGCGGCACCATAAATACCGGGACGGCCGCTCGCCCGCGCACTCTGCCGGGGCTCCCGGGGCCGGAGCCATGCGCGCCGCCGCGCTGGGGCTGGCGCTCCGGGCGCTCTGGGCTCTGGCCCTCTCCTCCCTCTCCAACACGCTGGCAGTGAACAACAGCGGGCGGTGGTGGTGAGTCGGACAGCACCGGCACCGGTACCGGCAGCGGGGTGGTGAGGCGGGAGGGCGGGGCTGGCACAGGCACGGCAGAGACTGCCCTGTACTCAGGGATGGGGCATGTGGGGGGACACAGGGCTGCGACCCCCGTCTGGGATCCCTAAAGGGGCACCAGGGAGGAAGATGCTCCGGTCACATCGAGGAGCCTGCAGGGAGGTTTGAGGTGAGGTGGGAGGCGCTGGGAACCCCCTGCTAGTGGTCACCATCCCCACCTGTGCCACAGGGGCATCATCAACGTGGCCTCATCCACCAACCTGCTGACAGACTCCAAGAACGTGCAGCTGGTGCTGGACCCCAGCCTGCAGCTGCTGAGCCGAAAGCAGCGCAAGCTGATCCGGCAGAACCCCGGCATCCTGCACAGCGTCAGCTCGGGCCTCCAGACAGCCATCAAGGAGTGCAAGTGGCAGTTCCGCAACCGCCGCTGGAACTGTCCCACCTCCCAGGGCCCCAACATCTTCGGCAAAATCGTCAACAGGGGTGAGGCTGGGGGTCAGCACAAGGGTCCCCAGACCTCCTCCATGCACCCCCAAGTTGGGATGCTCATCAAAGCGCCCCTGATATCATGGGGCGTCACCAGCCCATAGTGATGGAGGGTTGGAGGTGCTGGTGGGTACCCCCTCCCCATCCCGGCAGCATCCTGAGGCCCTGCTCCCTCCACAGGCTGCCGGGAGACAGCGTTCATCTTTGCCATCACCAGTGCCGGCGTGACACACTCAGTGGCCCGGTCATGCTCGGAGGGGTCCATCGAGTCCTGCACCTGTGACTACCGGCGTCGTGGCCCTGGGGGGCCTGACTGGCACTGGGGGGGCTGCAGTGACAACATCGACTTCGGTCGCCTCTTTGGGAGGGAGTTTGTGGACTCCAGTGAGAAGGGCCGAGACCTGCGTTTCCTCATGAACCTGCACAACAACGAGGCCGGGCGCATGGTGAGGGCACCGGGGGCTTGGTGAGGGCACCGGGGGAATGGTGAGGGTACTGGGGGAATGGTGAGGGCACTGGGGGAATGGTGAGGGCACTGGGGGAATGGTGAGGGCACTGGGGGAATGGTGAGGGCACTGGGGGCTGTGGGCAGCACTGGGGTGGGCATGGAGATGAGCATGGCCACCAAGATCTTCAGCCTGTCCCCACGTGTGTGTTGGGAACAGTTTGAGATGGGTTTTGCACTTGCCTTTGGGACAAGTGATGTCCAAGGGTGACGTGATGTTGCAGAAATGAGGGGTGTAGGAGCACGGTGGTGCCCAGGGTGGTGCCCGGCTGCTCACAAGGCCCCAAATTCCCCCTTCCTTCCAGACGGTTTTCTCGGAGATGCGCCAGGAGTGCAAGTGCCACGGCATGTCAGGCTCCTGCACCGTCCGCACCTGCTGGATGCGGCTGCCCACCTTCCGTGCCGTGGGCGACGTCCTGAAGGATCGCTTTGACGGCGCTTCCCGCGTCATCTACGGCAACAAGGGCAGCAACCGGGCGTCGCGGGTGGAGCTGCATCACTTGGAGCCCGAGAACCCGGCCCACAAGCCCCCGTCGCCCCACGACCTCGTCTACTTCGAGAAATCCCCCAATTTCTGCACCTACAGCGGGAAGACGGGCACAGCAGGCACAGCTGGGAGGTTCTGCAACAGCTCCTCGCCGGGGCTGGACGGGTGTGAGCTGCTGTGCTGCGGGCGTGGGTACCGCACACGCACCCAGCGCGTCACCGAGCGCTGCAACTGCACCTTCCATTGGTGCTGTCACGTCAGCTGCCTCAACTGCACCAACACCCAGGTGCTGCACGAGTGCCTGTGACCTGCCCTGGGACCACCCTCCCCAGCCCCGGAGGGGGTCTGCGACACCCACCCCCCATGACGGGTACCCGGCTGGATTGAAGGCACCCATGGGTGGGGGTATGGATGTGTCCTAGAGACACCCATCCCGCCATGGGTGGGCTCAGGGCCACGCACCTTCCCGGCCACCCCCCCTCGGCTCCACGGGGTCCCTTCTTGCTGTAAATAAAATATTTATTGGGGACAGTTTGGTGCCGCCACCCTCACCCTGCTTCACTGGCCCCAGGCACTGTTTTTTATAATTAAAGATAATAATAATTATTAATAATTAATAATAATGATGCTTTGTTACAGGTGTCATTAATAGCCTTTAGAGAAGAATAAAGAATATATTTTTATCAGTCCTGCCCTGATTCGTGTCTGAGGGGCTGGGGGAAGGAGGGGATGAGCTACGGGGGGGACACCAATGTATCCCAAACTGCGGGATGTGCCACCCATGTCCATCTGTCCATCCATCACTTCTCCATCCCTTCACTTCCCCATTCCACGTCCATCAGCTCCTCTGGCTGCTGTCTGTCCATCTTCCTCCTCCTTCCCTCCGCTCTCTGCCATCCCCTCCCCGCAGACCCCCTTCTTTCTCCCGCTGTGCCCGTCTCCATCCCAGCCATTCCTGCCGCCGCTCCCGCCCGGGACGTCCGTCCCCACGGCTGCGGCGCCCATCACCATGGCACCTTGACTGCAGCATCTCCGATGCTGGAATTTGCCGGGGCGGTGGGGCTGGTGCCGCCGAGGCCGGGCGTTGCGAGCGGCCCCGGGAGGTACAAGACGACAGACAGGGAATGAGCATCGTCCATCACCGCTCCCGGCCGGGGCTGACGGCTCCCCTTGGCTCCGAGGGAAAAGCAGGGCCGGGGAGGGCACTGGGGTTACCGGGGCAGGGGCCAGAGGGGACAGAGATGGCCACTGGCCCCACAAAGAGCCCCACATCCATGCGTGGGGTCTGACCACAATAAGAGAGAGGCTGTGGCAAAGGTGGGGTGCAGCTCTGTGGTTGGCAGGTGCTCTGCTGGCGTGGCTATCCTTCTGGGATGGGCATCTCTCCGGGATGGGCTCCCTTCTGGATGGGCATCCTTCTGGAATGGGCATCCCGTCAGAATGGGCATCCTTTTGGGACAGTCCTCCCACTGCCGTGGGCACCCCACTGGGATGGGAATTCAACATTCAGGACATGCCCTGAGATGGTTTTTTTCCCTGGAATAAGCATCCCAAAGGTGTGGGCATATCCCCAGAATGGGCATCCTCGGGAAAGAGATCCTTCTGGGACAGGTATCCCACAGGGATGGGTTTCCCACTAAGGTGGGGATTCCCCTGTGATGGGCACCCCTGGGTGTTCCACACATCCCCCTTGCACCATGACTTCACACTGGGGGACATCAAAACCTCCCTCTCTGTGCCCGGGGGACCCCCAACCCGGTGCCCACCTGTCCCAGGGGTCCCCACAGCCTGGGCTCCCCCCCAGAGCCGGGAACCTCTCGGGGCCCCTGAGGCTCTGCCGCATCAAAGGCTGCGGGATGACGCTGCCACCACCCGAAATATCCCGCGGAGCCGATAGTGGAAAAGTTGATGTTTAGACTCAGAGGAGGGGGGGAAAAACACCCTGGGGGCCCCCGCTGCCTGCGCCAAGGTCAAAACACAGCCCAGCGTGGAGAATAAAATACCAAAACGCAAGGAAAACGCCTGGAAAGGAACACAGCCCGAAATAACCCTCCGAGCATCTCCCGCCTGCCGGGTTATCTGCCTGCTAAATTCTGCTCCTGCTTCAGCATGAAAATAGCCTGTTTTCCTGCGGTAGGAGTCAGGAATATAGATAATGACATTCTTATAAGTCACCTCTGTTACTCAGCTTTTCCTGAGTGTCCTGCTGGGCACCTTGGGCAGCCGCGACCCCTGGGTGGGCAGGGGCACCCTGGGCACAGACCTCCCTGGCTTGGACAAATATTCCTGGGTGCTGGAAATAGCTGCTGTGGGCCAGCTCCGGGCCAGGGACAGCAATGGGGACAGGGAGAGGGCGGTCCCGTCCTGCACCAGCCTGTCACATCTGGGAAGCTGGGTGACAGCTGGATGGTGGCCATGAGCTGGGCCTGATGAGGGCTGGGACAGGGATGGGGTGCAGGGGAGCACTCCCTGGGGGTGTGGGACAGAGGGACAGGATGATACACAGAGGTGCAGGACAGAGGGACAGGGGTGCTTCCAGGACAGAGAAGTGTCATTCCCAGAAATGTGGGACACTGGGACAGGACAGTATCCAGAGGTGGGACAGAAGGACAGAACAGTGCCTAGTGGCGCTGGACAGAGGGACAGAGCCATGCCCAGGGGTGCAGGACAGTGGGATGGTGACATTCCCCTAACTGCAGGATAGAAAGACAGGACAGTGCCCGAAGTTTCTGGGCAGAGGCACAGGATGGCACAGAGAGATGCAGCCATCCCCCTAGAGGGATGGGGATGTGGGACAGAGGGATGGTGTCATTCCCAGAATCTAGACAGAGGCACAGGACAGTGCCCAGAGGCGCAGGACAAAGGAATTGTGTCATTCCCAGAGGTGTAGAACAGGACAGGACAGTGCCCAGAAGCGTGTGGCAGGACTGTGACATTCCCAGAAACGCAGGACAGAAAGACAGGACAGTACCCAGAGGCGCAGGACAGACAGCCAGAGCTGTGCCCACCTGCCCCGATCCTCGGGTGGCCCCATTCCACCTGCGGGACCATCCCCATCCCATCCCATCCCCTGTCACCATCGGCAGCGGCACAGCTCCGTCCCGGCTCCCCTCGCCTCCGGTGGATGCGGACCCACGGCCCGCCAGCTCCCGGCTTGTCCGGCCGCCCCCTCCCATCCGCCGCATTCCTCCGGCGCGGGGCCAACGCGCCCAGCAACGGTGGCAGCGCCGGCCTCTAATCCCCGGGCATGCCAGCCCCGGGGGGACCGTCGCCGTCACCCACTCCCTGATAGGTGACCAATGCCCGAGACGAACAATTAGGGACAAAGCGGAGCCGCCGGGGGCTAACGCCGGCCTTCACGGGTGCCTTGTGCGGCATTCGGCGGGTTTAATGAATTGTCCATCAATCCTTTCAGCTCCGCTCGCCCGGGCTGGATTAATCTGAGAAGCCGCAGTGGGGAAGGAGCCGCTAAGCCTGTATTTATTACTCTGCCATTGTAACTAATTGAGGTAATTATCTGTGACTCCAACCCCGCGCAACAATGCCGCATTCACTGGACCCTTCCCACCGGCTCCTCGCGCGGCCTGGGAGAGCCAACACCGCGGGCAGGACCACGGGGCTGCGGGGACACGGTGGGGACGGTGGGATGTGGATGGTCAGGAACGTGGCGTGGCTTGGCACCGCGTGAACCGGGTGACACCGCGCTGTGGGGACACGGACGGTGCTGCTGGCACACGTGGGTCGTGGCACGGCCAGTGCCAGCTGCAGGGCTCTGCAGGGATGCTGCCAACACCAGCACACGCATGGACACAAATCTCTGGGGACACCACTGTCACCAGTGACACACGAAGGTCACAGCTCTCTGGGGACACCGCCAGCATTGGCACATACATGGACACGGATCCTTTGGGACGTTGCCAACATCAGTGACACATGAGACTCACGGCTCTCTGGGGACGCCTGTGACACACACAGGTCGCGACTGTCTGGGGACAGCACCAGCATCAGCAAACACATGGGTACAGGTCTCTGGCGACATCACTGTTACAAGTGACACACAAGGGTCGTGGCTCTCAAACACCACCAGCACGCATGACACATGTGGGTCACGGCTCTCTGGGCTCACAGCCAGAGCTGGCACATCCACGGACACAGCCCTCTGGGGACACCACCGTCACCAGTGACACACGAGGGTCACAGCTCCCTGGGGACATCACCAGCCCCGGTGACACACAGGACTGCCGCGACTCTCAGCACCGGCAGGGATGTCACACGTGGCTGACGGTTCTTTGGGGACACCGGTACCGCTCTCCCCACCGCTCCCGGGGCAGGCAGGACCCCCGGTGCCCCCCGGTGCCATCGGTCACCGGCTGCGCGGCGACATCTGGCGGCCACAGGCGACAACCTGTCCGGAGGCTCCGGTACCGGGCTGGAGCCCCGGTCCCACGCCTTGGGACCCCGATGGGCTGAGCCCCCCCGGCCCCGGGGGGACCCCAGGCTGCGGCGAGTTTCGGGGGCCGGCGGGTGCCCCGGGGGTGCCGGGGGAAGGCGCTGGCGCCGGCGCAGCCCGAATTAGAAGATGATTTTCCCGGCGGGGAGCGGGTTTGGGCAGGAGCTGATCCCACGGGAAGGGCCGCGCCGCTGCCCCCGCGTCTGGGACACCCCGCGCCACGCCGGGCACCGCGCCGAGGCATGACGTGCTGTGCTGGGCTGTGCCAGGCTCTGCTGAGCCGTGCCAGGCTATACCAGCCTGTGCCAAGCCGTGCCAAGCGGCAAAGAGCTGTTCTGGGCTGTTCTGGGCTTTGTGAAGCTATGGTGGCCGCTCCGTGCTGTGTTGTGCCAAGCTGAGCCATGCCAGGCTGTGTCAGGCTGTGCTGAGGTGTGCCAAGTTGTGCCCAGCCGTGATGAGCTCTGCCAAACAGACTGTGCAGAGTGTTCTGGGCTTTACTGAGCCGTGCCGAGCCGTGCCGAGCCGTGTCAGGTGATATCGGGCTGTGCCAAGCTCTGCCAGGCTGCGCTGAGCTGTTCTGGGCTTTGCTGAGCTGTCCCTTGCCATGCGAAACCATGCCAAGGCTGTTGAGTTGTGCCTGGCTCTTCCAGGCTTTGCCAAGCCGTGCCAGGGTGCTGTGCCAAGCTGACCCGTGCCAAGCTGTGCCAGGCTACAGCAGGTCGTGCCAAGATATGCCGGATCATACCAAGCCGTGTTCCAAACTGTGCCAGGCCGTGGCAGACGGCACCGTGCCAATCTGTGACATGGCACATGGATCATAGCACACCTTGCCAACCATCCCATGCCATGCCAGGCCATGCCAAGCCATGCCAGGTGCCACCGTCCCAGGCGCAGCACCACGGCTGTGCCAAGGTGGGCTGCAGTTGCCGTTGTGGCTCAGGCCAGACCCAGGTGTGGGATTTCAATGCCATCCTGGCCACGTGCCAGGACAGGGGACACATGGGGTGACGTGGCCCTGGGGGTGCCCCCCCAGCCTACAGGGTGGCCTTGCTGCGGCAGCTGCCCCGTGCCGTGACCTCCGGGCCGGTGTCACCGGGATAATGACAGGGTCGCGCAGGGGGGCGGGGGAGGAGCCGGTTTTAAATAACGTGCAAATTGGACACGATATTTGTGCGGTTTCCTGGGGCCGCGGGGATCCTCCCCCCCCCGCAGCGTGACTAAGAGGTGGCGGCTGTTTGGGGGGGGACAGTTTCCCCCGGGTGAGTCACTCGGGGTCCCCCCCCGGCCGTGACGTGGGGCCGGTGGCCGAGGGCCAGACCTGCTGTGCTCACCTACTCATTATGGGGGATACGGGGGGAGCTGGCACATCCCACCCGGGTTGTGACGCACTGTGGTGGCCGCCAGGACACCCGGGACCTCCGACTGACCCCGGCACCATAACGGTGGAGGGGTCCGGACACCGGGAATGTCATGGGGGCGTGCCCAGACACCTCTGTCTTTGCTGGAGGCCACAGAGAGGCCTGAGGGGGTGATGCCCCCCCCGACCTCAAAAAAAAAAAAACCAGAGGCAGAGGCAGCACACCAAGATCCCGGAGCTTTTATTGGGGTCAGCTCGTGAGTCCAGTCCTGAGCCCCGCCCCCGAGACCACCCTCCAAGCCCCGCCCCCGAGAACCACACCCTGGCAAGCCCCGCCCCCGAGAACCACACCCCGGCAAGCCCCACCTCTCAGGCGGGGGTGGGGCTGGCGCGGCCCGGGGGGGCCCCGGTGCTCTCCAGGCTGCTGCTGCTGCTGCTGTAGGCGCGGGGGTCTCGGCAGAGCCGCTGCCGTGAGCCCCCCACGCTCCCCTCGGCATCCGAGTCCGAGTCGGGCGCCGTGTGCCGCCGGATGCGGGACACGGCCTCCCGCAGCGCCTGGGCGTACAGCACCGGCCGCCGCGGCGGGGGCTGCCCACGGGCACCCCGGCAGCCCCCGGGGCTCTGCCACGGACCGCGGGGGCTGCCGGCGGGCTCCCGGGGGGGCGAGGGAGCAGCAGAGGGGCTGACAACCCCACGGGGCACCGAAGGGCTGCGAGGAGGAGTATCAGGCCCCAGGGTGCCCCTGGCATAGCGGACCTGCTGTCGCTGTGGAGGTGGCACGTACTGGGCGCGGACGACCACACGGGTGGCGTCAATGAGGACATGTCCCCCCGTCCCTCGCCGCCCCCTCCCGCGTCCCGGCACTCGCTCTCGGCCGGCTGCTGCCCGTGGCAGCGTCTGGCACTGCCGGGGGCTGCCAGGTCCTCCTGGGGACGCCTGCATCCCACGGGGCCACCGGTGCTTGGCCTCGGTGGCCGCCCGGGGCAGCGTGTGGCTCCAGCCCCCCGGCACAGCCCCGCGGGCCCGAGGTGCCGGCGGGGGGCTGCGGGGTCCCCGCAGGGGGCGGAGCTGCAGGGTGCGGTGGGGACCGTCATAGGCGGGGGGAGAGATGTAAGGGGGGGGTCCCCCACGGCGGGCGTGGGCTGCCTGCACCCGCTGCATGTGCACCTCGTAGGTGGGGGGGCCCAGCTTGTCGCCCGACACCGGGGGCCGAGGCGCAGGCACAGGGTGTCCCCCCCAGGGTCCGCTGCCCCCTGTCCCCTCAAGCTGTCGCGGGGGGCAGGGGGTGGGGGGCACCCGGGGCCGGGTGGTGAAGTCCTGCAGGCGACAAGGGGGGTTGGAGGGCACCGGGGGCCAAGGGGGGGCCAGCTCGGCCACAAAGCGCTTCTCCAGGTACCTGCAAGACAGAGACGGGGAGTGAGGGGAGCGAGGGGCGGGGAGCAGGGCGGACCCCCCACCCCGCTGTCCCCACTCACGCGTACTCCCCGGCGATGCGGCGGTAGGTCCAGGGCGGCTCGGGCCAGCACCCCGCAGCCATGCCGGTCCCCGGGCTGCAACACGCCACCGTGTCGATCTCCACCAGCACCAGCTTGGTCCGCTCGCAGATCCGCAGGCGCCCCGCACCCCGCTCCGGACCCCCCAGCATTGCCCCGCCGGAGAGGGGGGTCCCAGCCGCGGGGGGCTCACCGGAGCCTCGGCGGAGCCACGCGCCTGCCCACACGCACCCACCTGCCGCACGTGTGCCCCCGGGGACCCCGTGTCCCGCCCGGTGCCACCTCGGGCCACGCTGACCCCCGGGCGGCCGGGAGACCGGCGCACCGCGGGGACCCCACCGGCCGTCCCAGGGGTGTCGTGTCGCGTGCGTGTGTTTGTGTGTCCCCCCCCCCGCGGGATCCCTTCCCCCCCTGCGACAAGCAGGCGATGGCGGGTTTGGCACCAAGCGCTGCAGCCCACGCGGGCTCCGAGCGGAGCTTAGCAACCCTCCGGCGGCGGCATGGCAACCGGCACGGCCCCCACCACGAGTCCCCCGGGCCCCCCGGTACCTGGCCGGCGCTCACCTCGCTCCGCAGCCTCTGCCGGAGCCCGGCACTGGCACGGACAGGGGCCCGGGCCCGGCCGTCCCTCCCAGCCAGGAATGTGCCTCGCTCAGCACGGCCAGGCCTTGCGCCTCCCCTGTGGACACCGGCTGCAAACCCCGGTGTCCCAGCTGTCTGCGACCTCCGCCTGCCCCCCACGGGACCCTAACACCCAGCTCCCCCCTCAACCTCCCCCAGACTCCCCCTGCTCACCGTGGTGCCCACCAGAGGGTCCCCATGTCCCGCCAGGTCCCTGTCTCTGTCCCATCCCCAATCCTGGCCTTTGAGAAAAGCCACAGGCGGAACAAACAGGGATTTAGGGTCTGGGCGAGCTCAGCAGATTCCCCCTTCCCACGGGGGGGCCACATCCCCTCCCCACACACCCCGTCCCCACACACCCCGTCCCCACACGCCCCGTCCCCACACGCCCCGTCCCCACACCCCGTCCCCACACAGCCCCGTCCCCACACACGCCCTCCCTGGCCAGTGCCCCCCGTGCCCCGCACCGAGCCAGGGTGGTGCCAGGTCTGTGTTTATTCGTGGTTTCTCTTCACACACCAAGCGGTGGCGGGTGTGGGCACAGCCGGGGGAACCCCCGGGGCGTGGGGTGGGGTCCCCGGGTCGGGTGGAGCTGCGTGGGTTTCACCAAACCCAGGGAGAGGGTGCAGGGTGACAGGGACGAGAATCCACACAGGAACAGCCCTGGCATGGATATGAGTGACCCTGGCCCGGCAGCCCAGGGGGGTCGAGGCTGCCCCCATCACCCCACATGGCTTTGGAGTGCAGGGCACGGCATGGGGGGCTGCGGGCTCCCCCCACCCAGGGAAGGGCAGCGGGGACTGCCCCAGGGCTGGGAGTTATTGCTGGATGCTGCTGGTGAGTGGGGGCATACCCCGGGTGTCCCCAGCAGCCCGGGGGGGCACAGTGTTGCAGGAGAAGAGAGTGGGGGGCTTGGGAGGACTGAATCCCCCTCCCACTGCCTCAGGGGCCCTGTGGGAGGACCAGGGCTTGCAGGATGTCCGAGAGGGAGATGATCCCTTTAACCACATCGCTCTCATCCACCACCACCAGCCGGTGGACCTGGGGAGGGGGGGACACAGGGAGGAGCTGAGGGGGTGTAGGGACCCCAGCGCCCCCTCATGACCCCTGGCACCCCAGGACAGTTACCTCAGCCTCAACCAGGCGGTTGATGATGGTTTCCAGCGTCTCATGCTTGTAGCACTTGAGGACACCCTCGAAGTAGTGGGAGCGGTGCTGCAGCGCCCGTGTCACCGTCACGTCCAGGTTGTTGTAGGTCTTCTCAGCTGCCAGGTTCTGGGGCAGGGACAAGCATTGGGGACATAACTGGGATTAGGAGACCCTCACCACCCCACAGAATTCCTCCAGCCCAGGATTTTACCCCACCAGTACTCACAATAACATCGAATTTGGAGTAGATGTCCACCACCCGCCCTGAGGAGAGAAGGGAGCAGCTCGGCCAAGCCCCTGGCGCTCCGGAGGGGACACAGCCCCCACGGAGGGGACACAGCCCCCAAGGAGGGGACACAGCCCCCCTAGGAGGTGACGTGGGACAGCAAAAGTGAGGACAAGGACATCCTTACCCGAGTCATCCACCACAGGCAGGGCGGAGACGCGGTGCTGCACGAAGATGCCCAGGGCCACGTAGATGGGGGTGCTGGTGCCAACCACGGCGATGTTGCTGTAGGTGCCGATCTGCAGCTCCTCCAACGTCCGTGACATGAACTCGGGCTTGGGGACCTCTGCAATCTGTGGGGGACAGTGAGGGGACAGTGCTGAGCCCAGGCCTGGGGGTCCTGCAGGTAAAAGCACAGAGAGCTGAGGTGCAGAGGTGGGGAGGGTCCACACAGTGTCCTGGGGGTCCTGTGGCACTGCACTGTGTGGTGAGGTACCAGAGCTGTGCCCACCCAGAGCTGGTGGTACCTGGTGTGCAGGTATCTGGCACAGCCCAGGATGGGGGGCTCAGTGACCCCTGAAGTAGCCTGGGCCAAGGGTTCTGGGGCAGCTTTTGGCACAGCCTGAGATGGGGCTCTCCGGGCAGTCCCTGGCACAGGGACCTGGTACAACCTGAGCTGGTACTTGGTACAGTCTGGACTGGGAGTCCCAGAGTAGTACCTGGCTCAGGAACCTGGCACAGCCCAGGCAGAGGGTCCTGGGGCAAACTGTGGCACAGCCTGGGCCAAGAGTCTCAGGGTGGCCCCTGGTACAGCCCAGAGTGAAAGTCCTGGGGTAATACCTGGAACAGGTCCCAGGCATAGCCCAGGCTGGGGGTCCCAGTACGGCCCCTGGCACAGCCCAGGCAGAGGGTCCCTCACCATCATCAAGGGGCAGAGACTTACAAAGAGCTTGAGGAACTTGAGGATGCGTTTGTGGGTGAGGATGTAGAGCGTGTTCCCCGAGTCGGGGTCGATGACGGGCAGGCGATGGATCTTGTTCCGGATCAGGGAGGAGACGGCGTCAAACAGGCTGTGGGGGGGAAGGGAGGGGGGATTTGGGGTGTTCCTGGGAGTGCCATCACCAGCTGTGCCCCTCTCCCTGCCCCCCGGGGTACCTGGCATTGGGGGAAATGCAGACCAGTGGCTTGAAGGAGTCTTGCAGATAAACCTCTGTGGGGAGAGGGGGGTGTGAGGTGATGGGTGGCTGGGGCAAAGCACCGGGGGGCTCTGGGCATGTTGGGAGGCAGCCAGCAGTGACTCCTCTCACCTCTCCACGTCTCTATTTTATGTTCCTCCAGCTCATAGATCTGCACCTGTGAGGAGGAGGGGGAGAAACCCAGATCACCCACCCAGGGTCAGGTGGGGCAGGCAGAGCCCGACCTGTGCCTCCGGCAGACCTCGGCCCTCACCATGGGTGATTTGTAGTAGCGGTGCAGGATGTTGATGAAGTCGGTGATGGTCAGCATTCCTGGGGGGGAAGGCAGAGTGAGGAGGGTCCTGCCAGCCCGCTTCAGCCCCCAGAGACCCCCAGCCCCCTCACTCACCTACAAAACTTTGCTTTTTGCTGTCCCAGAGCGGGGCTGCCCGCACACCGTTGGTGACCAGCGCGAAGAATGCCTTCTTCACCTGCAGGCACGGGGGTCAGGGAGCCCCAAAAGTGCCTCCCCGGCCCCAAAAGTGCCCCCCCGGCCCTGGCACACCTGCAGGGATGTGTCGAAGACGACCAGTTTGGAGCTGGTGGGGATCAGGTCGTAGCAGCGATGGGATTTCATGAAGGCGGTGTAGGCACCCCGGTGGGTGTCCCCTGGGGTGGCAGCGTGAGGGGGCACCCCAAAACCTGGAGCAGCCCAAAACCTGGGACACTCCCAATCCCAGACACCCCAAATCCTGTGGCGCCCCCAATCCCAGGACACCCCAAAATCCTCTGACGCCCCAAATCCCAGGACACATCAATACCTGGGATACCCCAAATCCCAGGACACATCAATACCTAGGATACCCCAAGTCCCAGGACACTGCAAACCCTCAAATGCCCCGAGTCCCGGTTCACTCCCAGTTCCGGGACACCCAGCTCAAAGCTCTGTGACACCCCTAACTCTGGGATATCTTTAATCATGGGACATCCCAAATCCTTCAACACCCAGCTCGGCGCTCTGGGATACCCCAGACTCCGGGACAGAAACCCCTCATTAGCTGCATCCCTTGGGACACCCAAATCAACGCGTCACCCCCTGTGCCGGGACCCCCTCCCGCATGCCGGGACCTCCCAGGCCTCCTTCGGAATCACCTTCCAGCCCCGGGGGGCTCAGCTCCGCCGGGCTCTCGGCGGCCGGGCCCGGGCCGGGGCCGGGGTCAGGGTCGGGGCCGGGATCCTGGGAACAGACAGGAGTCGGGTCAGACGCGGCCGCGGCCCCCGGTCTCCGACCCTCCGTGTCCCTTCCCAGCCCCGCTGTCCCTCCCACAACCTCCATGGGTCCCGCTCCGTCCCGAGGCGCCGCTGCCCCACTTCCGCCCGGCTCTGGCCCCGCGGGCGCCCGGTTCCTGCTCCCGCTTCCTGGCGGCTTCCGGCTCCACTTCCGCCCGGTTCCTGCCCCGCTTCCGCCCGGTTCCTGCCCCGCTTCCGCCCGGTTCTTGGCCCGGTTCCTGCCCCGGTTCCTGCCCTTTCCGCCCGGTTCTCGGAACCACTCGGGCCCCGTTTCCGCTCTCGGTTCCCCCAGCACCGCCCCCGTGCCTCACGGCCGCCGGGAGCCCTTTCCGCTCCCGCCGTGACCCGGCGGAAAGGTTTCGGGGAAAAGGCGTGAGGGGGAGGTGTCACCCGTGAGGGGAATCTCCGGGGGGTTAGGGACATGACGGGACACCCCTCGGGATGGCCCAGGGGACGGGGAACATGGACATGGGGACCCCGGGAAATGAGGAGGGGGGGTTGTGACACACACATGAGGGTCCCCGGGGGTGGGTCACTGATTCTGGGGGGTGACACAGCCCGGAGTGGGACAAAGAGGCACCGGGCTGGGGGGACACCAAGCACCAGACCAGGACTGAAGTGTCCTCAGCTGAACCCGTTGTCACGGTTTGTCCCCTGCCCCCTCCAGACCCTCCCCGAGCTCCCCCACGAGGGATCAGGCGGCCTCGGCTTCTCACGCGCTTTATTTAAAATAACATCCAGTGGTTCCGGTATTGGTAAAAACGGGATTTCTACACGCCCCGGCCTATGTACAGCTCTGAAAGTTAAATTTCTCGTATATTTTCTGTTAAAACTTTCTCATCCCCCCCACTCGCGCTTTTCCTCTGGTTTTTTTTTTTTTTTTAATTTTCTTTTTTTTAAACCTTTTTACCTTAAACCTTTTTTTTAATTATTTTTTTTCCTGTTTGTTTTTTTTTTTCTTTTTTTTCTCTTTTTTTTTTTTTTTTTTTTGCAGCTTTGACGAGTTTGCGGAAGCAGCTTTTCAAGATCGGCCCCGGCCCCCACTGCACCGGGGCGGGGAGGGGGCATCACCCCCGTCAGACCTCCCTCTCCTCCAGGAGCAGGGGGGTCCTTCCCTCCCGTCCCCCGCGCCGTGTTTGTGCGTTAAGAGATCCCGGCGCCCCCCGGGGTCCTCCCCCGGAGTGGGGAAGGGGCGGGCAGGGACCCCCGGGGGGACCGCAGCCAGCGCGGGGGGGACGGGGGTGTTAATGCCCACTCGCTGCTTCGCTCTCCGAGGCCGCCCCTGCCTGGCAGGAGGTTCCAGAGAGATTTCCCCCTCCCCACCCCCACCTCGGAGACTGGGTTTAAAACCCCCTCCCCGTTTTTTTGCCCCTGCACCCCAAATCTCAGCCCAGCAGAGCACAAAGAGCCCCCTCCCCCCAGCCCCGTCTAGTATATACAATATAAGGTATAAATAGATAAATAACCTTCCCCCTCCAGTGCAGCCCCAGCTGTGAGGGCCCAGGGTGAGTGGGGGGGCTCCACCCAGCCCCTCCAGCCGTGGGGGCCACGTGTGAGAAGGAGGGGTCCCCACCCAGCCCCTCCAGCCCCCCACCAGAGCTGGGGGAGTGGGTTTGACCTTCCCCGCCCCAATCCCCACCTCACACCTTGGCACCTCACACAGCTGGGACCTCCTGAGGAGGGGGGGACAAGGAGGGGGTGTCCCCGTGTCCCCCCTTCAAGGCGTCCTGAGGAAGGGCCACATCTGAGGAGGGGGACACGGGGAAGCTGCATCCTCTGGAGCCCGAGGGAGAGGGAAAGACCCCCCCTTGGGGGGGTAGGGGGACAGGTTGGGATGGAGGGGGGCTCACATTTAAAAACAACAACAAATAAAAAGAAACAAATCTAACACTTAAAATGAGGTAGGTTTGGGTGCAGAAGCTCCTTGTGTCTGTCGGGGTCTTGGCTGCATCCCGCCGCCGCTCCGGGGTCTCGTCCACACGCACAAACAAAAAGAGATCAAAGGAACCGAGCGAGCTCTGGCCGCCACACCGGCGGGGCAGAGCCCGGATTGTCGAGCTCAAGGAGTCTGTGTTACCTTGGTAATTAGCGAGCAAATATTATTAGTTTCTAAAAAAAAAAAAAAAAATTAAAAAAAAAAAAGGAAAAAAAAAAAAGGAAACAAAAAAATAAAATAAAAAAAAATAAAATAAACGGTAAAACCAGACCGGCTCCGCACAATCGCTCCGGCCACGTTGGGCCCGGCGCTGCTCCCCCGTGGCTCCTCCACGAGGGAGGCAGGCAGGGGGTGGTGAAGGGGGCGTTTCTGAGCCCCCTCACTCCTTTTTTTTTTCTCTTCCTCGCAGGACGAAGCAAAGAAAACCCTGAGTTGCCAGTTCATCTGTCCGTCCGTCCCGCTCGGGCAGGGCCGGCAGCGCTGCAGCCGCTGCTCTCCCTCAGTGCCCGGCCGCCCCTGGCACCTCCTGCAGCCCTGGGGGGCTCGGCGAGGTCTCTGAGGTGGGGGTGGCAGCCCCCAGCCCCTTTTTCCCAGTTAGTTCATCCACTTCCTGCAATTCCAAGCTCCACAGTGGCAGGGGATCTTGTGCTGATCGTCCTCGAAGTCGAACTGGTAGTCGTAGGTGAGCTGGGAGGGAGCAAGGAGTCACCCAAAGCACGGAGCTCAGCCCTGCCACCTCTACCCCCCTCCCCGGGTCCCCCAGGACCTCCTCAGTACCCCTTTAGTCCCTCACTGACCTCCTCCCCCTTGGGGATGCGCCGGCTGGAGATGATGATGATCTTGTCCTCCTTGTCGAAGGTCACGACTTCGGCCACACAGTTCGGGGCACACGAGTGGTTGATGTACCTGTGGGATGAGGGGGGTCAGCACCATCCCAGGGGAAGGACAGACAGACGTCCCTCTGGGGGTGTCCCACCACCCCAAAGCCCCTCGAGCTCACCTGGCCGGGCCCCCCGTCAGCGTGGCGTCAATGACGTGCTCGTTGTTGATGCGGAACATGTAAATGCCGCGGTTCTGCCACAGAGGAGAAGAGGGGGTAGAAAGGTGCACTGATGTTTCCATATCCCACCTGAGTTGAGGTCCACCACCCCACATCCCACTCAAATCGCATACAAGGTCCCCCACAACCCACCTGAGTCACTCCATGTTCCACTGCAGCTCCCAACATCCCACCTATGATCCTCCATGTGCCACCAGAACCCTTGATATCTCTCTCAGGTCCCTCGACATCCCACCTGAGTCCCCCCATGTCCTGCCACAGCCTCCAACATACCACCCAAATCCACTCGTATCCCACCCAAGCCCCCAACATCGCATCTGACTCCCCCCATTTCCTTCTCCAAGTCCCTCCATGTTCCACCAGAGCCCCCAACACATCACTCAAGTCCCTCCACATCTTGCCCAAGTCCCCACGCAAGTGCCCAGCACCCCAGCAAAGCTGCACCTGCTCCTCATAGATCTTCTCCCGCCGGTTGGCCACCTCGTTGCGGATGATGGTGCCGATGTACTCGATGACCATCGTGTGCTTCTCGATGTCCTTGGCCGCGTAGAGCCCGAGCCCCTGGATGCGAGACCGCGCCAGGTACACGTTGTTCTTCCACTCTGTCTTCAGGCGCCGGTACTGGGAGGACTTGGAGTGCACAAACTGCTTGCTGTAGGGCGTGTTGGTCTCGCCCGTGAACGTGCTCTGGTAGGCCTTGGACATGCTTGTGCTGTTCAAGGTGTGGGGCCTTTCAGGAAGAGCGGGATGAGAGGGGTTAGAGCTGATGGATCCCCAGGGATCCCAGCTCTCTCAGTGGATCCCAGCTCTCCTGGTGGATCCCAGCCCTGCTTACCTCTTATAGTGGGTGAGGATCTTGGGCTCAGAGCGGGCACAGCCGGTGGGATTGATCATCAGCGGCAGCTCCATCAGAGGATGGCGCCCGTAGCGGAACAGATAGTTCTGGCAGCTCTCAACACCCGGCAGCTGCAGAGGGCGACACAGAAGGACCAGGGATCAAGAGGCAGCAACAGAAGAGCCACCGGGCCCTTCCCCAGCAGGGGGGACCCCCAGTATGGAAGAGAGACCTCCATGCTCAGCCTGAGACCTACCGACTCGGCGATGCGCAGCACCGCGTGCACCGTGAGGCCGAAGAGCTCCTCGCCCTTCAGGTACTCGGGGAAGAGTCGCAGCATGTCGGCCTCCTTCCTCATCATCGCCACTGGCTCAATGATCCGGTTCCAGACAGCTGCCAAGGGAAGGGAGAACCACAGAATTAATTAGGCTGGAAAAGACCTCTAAGATCGTCAAGTCCAAGTGACCATCACTGCTTTGTCACCAGAGCAGAGCACTGAGTGTCACGGGTTGAAGATGGAGATCCAGTGGGGACCTCAAGCTGCTTTCCACCATCCCACCCCCTGGTGCGTTCTGGTTTGGCTCAGCCACTGGGACACAGGCTTGGATGCTGGCATCTCCCAACTCCTTACCTTGTGGTGAGGAGTCAGAGAAGACAAGATCCTCCAGACCCTGCTCAATGACCTGCACGACGAACTCCGGGCGCCCGTTGTTCTCGCAGATGGTGCAGCGGTAGCAGCAGCGGCGGTTGTTGGTCCGCAGGCTCCAGTAGATGCGTGTGGCCTCGTAGCCCACGGGGTAGAGGGCCGTGACGCTGTGGAAATCGGCCATCTGGTGTGGCAGCAGCTGCCCGATGGCGTGGAAGACCAACCCACCCACGCGGAACATGTGGAGCCGCTCCCCGCGCTGGATGATGCTGGCGATCTGCTTCACCTCGTCCCGCTCGATGTAGACACGGCGGAACACGGTGAAGCTGCTGAGCTCCTGCTCGCAGGGCCCCTTCAGCTTGTGCAGGGGACACAGCATGGTCTTGTCCTTGAAGAACATGCACTTGGCGCGGATGGCGCAGGCGAAGTGGTACACGCTGGGGCAGCGGATGCGGTTGCAGCTGTTGGTGGCGCCGGTTTTCTGGCACAGGGAGCACTTTGTGAGGAGCCCGCGGTGCAGGGCCACCTCCACATTGATCAGGGCCCCTCCCTGAGTCTCATACACCTCCGTGGACCACAGCGCGCAGTTCAGGTGGACCCAGAGATCAAGGTCAAGGTTGAGCAGGCGAGCCGGCCCATCCGTGGCCCCGTCACCCTCCTCGTGACAGAAGCAGCACTTGCGCAGGTCCTGCGGCACCTTTTCGGGGCGCAGCGTGGTGCCCAGTTTGTCGATGAACTCCGCGATCTCTTTGTCGCCATCACGCTTGGCCCCTCCTTTCTGGATGGTGACGAGGAAGCGCAGCCGTTTCCAGCGCACCCCCTTCCACTTCTTCAGCCGTGGCCTCGCCTCGTCCCCGTCCTCCGGCGGCCGTGAGCGTGGCTTGAAACGGGGTGGTGACTGGGCAGCTGTGGCCCCTTCCTCCTGGGGAGCTGGCGAGGGGGCCGGTGGCAGCGGTGACAATGGGGCTGGGGCTGCCTCATGGGACGCCTCAGGGTCAGGGACCCTGGTGGGCTCAGCGGGGCTGGATGGGGAGGGAACGGAGGGGGACAGTGGGGGCGAGGGCTCCTGGGGCAGGACAGAGAGCTGCCGCACGTCCAGGTTGGAGACGTTGTTGACGTAGCAGTGGTGAAGGGTCTTCTCAGGAGCAGGGCTCTCCTGTGGTGTGGGGAGGGGGAGACAGGTCAGAGCGTTGTAGGGATGGAGACCTCCCAACCTCCCTACACATCACAGGGAAGGGGTCCCTTGGCCCTACAGGGACCCATCAGCATCCCACATGCCCCCAACCCTACAAGGACCTCCTGGACTCCTTCCTGAGAGACCCAGCATCATCCCATGAGGAGATCCAGCCCCCCAGGAAGCTCCCTGCCATCACAGGGTGACCTACAGGGACCACCATGCACCTCTATCAAAGAGCCCCTGCTCCTACACCCCTACACAGCCCAGCCCTACGGGTACCCCAACAGCCCCCTCCCAACCTCCCAGCCCCACAGGGACCCCTCCACACCACTGACCTGTCTGAGCAGTGTCAGGAGGTCCAGCTCGCCCTTGAGGCTGTACCCTGGCAGCACCGCATCGAACTGCTTCAGCCACTCAGAGCTGCTGTCCGGCACCTTCCCAGCAAGCGCCTTCTCCTTCCCTCCGAGCATTCCTGGGAGACGGATCGGATGGACAGCCTGTCATGAGGGTCCCAGCCGGGGACATGGGGGGCCATGGGGACAAGGTGAACACTCACCGGCCATATCAGTCTCCACCTTCTTGGCCTCAACCACAGCTGCTCGCACAGGGCCGTCGGGGAACAGCACCTCGTAGGAGCTGGGGATCTTCATGCTCAGCAGCTCAGCCATGGCCACCATCACCCCATTGAGGTTCTAGGTGAGAGGAAGGCAGGATGGTTGCAGGGTGCCACAGGTGCCACTGCTGGGACCCCAAGGGTCTTGAATCCCCCTGTCCCCTTCCTTACCTTGGCAGCTGCTGCAGACACTGTCAACATGACAGACACCTCGCTGCTCTTGCCCTTCTCCCATGGGGTTCCAGGGCCTGCTGCTCCCACCTTCCCTGGTGGAGCCCCAAAGGGCTCTGTGACCTCATAGGGCTTTGTGTCGGGGAACACTGGTGGGGAGAGGGGGGTCAGAGCCATGGGGAGCAGGGGATTAGAGCCAGGATCAGAACTGTGCAGACCCAACCCCATCAACAGCCACCCATGAGCCCACCCAGCTGCCCCAGATCCCTGCAGGGAATCCATAACTCTGCAAATCCCTTTCCCTCACATCTCACACTTCCCAAGGACCCTTCCTGCGGCTCCCTTAAACACCTCCTAGACCAGGAACTCCATCCTGCCCCATCCATATCCTTTCCTACCTGACACACATTCTCCAGACTCCCTCCCTGTGCTGCACATCCCACAGACTCCCTCCTGCCAAGTCCATATGGACCACAGACCACTCCTGCCCTGATCCACACACCCCTCCAGTCCATCCCACCTGGGATACTGGCCCGGGGGATGATGGGGATGATGGGGGACAGCACACGCTCCTCCAGCTCTGGCTTGGCCTCGCTGAGAAGTGGGAAGCGGAGCAGCTCCTCGCCCAGGACACTCTCGGGGGATGAAGCAGGGACGATGCTGTCAGGGGAGTCGCTCTCGTCGTCACTCTCCATCCTGTGGGGACAGAGGTGTCAGGAGCCACAGGGCCTGACTGTCACCCGTGGAGGGGCTGATGTCACTTGTGGGGGGTCACCACAAAGCGGGTCTCACCTGACGTCCTCAGTCTGGTTGTGTGGAGGGGTGGGCAGTGCTGCCAGCAGGTCCAGGCTCTTCACCTCCACAGCTGGTGCATCTCCAGAGAAGCGATGGGTGTCATGGGGGGAAGTGACAGATGGCAGCAGGGATTCTGTGCCACCCCTGTGCCAGCCAGGCTCACCTTTCTGGCCATGGGGCTCGCGGGCTGGGTCGGCGTCCTTGGGCTGCTCCCCCAGCTCTTCAGGGGCTGTGACACCATTCACCATCTTCTGCTGCACGGAGGGAGGGGGTGTGGGGGGCAGCGAGGAGGGTGGCGTGGGTGGGTTGCTGAGGTTGTTCTGGGGGGAGACGGTGGGGTGAGAACAGCAGGATGATCCAGGACCCCTGCATGAGGGGGACACCAGGGAACAACGCCCCTCTCACCTTGGTGAGTAGCTGGGAGTAGTAGTCAGGGACACTGTCGAGCACAGCACTGCCAAAGGCACCCCGCAGCTGGCTCTTCCCGTTGATGGGGCTGCTGCCGAAGGGCGCGAAGAGGCTGAAGTTGGCCATGATGGTCGGCTCCGTCAGCGGCAGCAGCGACAGCTCCTGGGGACAGAGTGGTGAGGGGGGGGACAGGGACAAAGGAAGCCCCCTGCCCCACCCTGGTCCGCAGCCATACCTGCTTCAGCTGCTTCATGAGGGCCTCACCAGGACGCAGCCCCTCATCCTTCCGCAGCTTCTTGCGGGACGCTGGGATCCGCTCGTTGCCTTTCTGCACCCGCTTAGGCTTGGTGGGTGCTGGCTTCCTGGCGATGGAGGGGTCCTGAGGAGGGAGAGAAGGGGCCATGAGCTGTGCCACTGCAGCCCCTCACCCATCACACCCCCAGCCCAGCCTGTCCTGCTCACCTCCCGGCCCAGCAGCAGTGACTGCGGCCGTGGCTCTGTCCCAGTGCTCCGGTTCTCCATGTGCCCATTGAGCTCGCCTGGGCTCTGCGCTGAGAGCTGCACGTTCTTGGCCCGCAGAAGCTTCTGCAGGAGCAGGTGCCCAGCCTCGGAGCGCCCACCCGGGGCCAGCAGGCTGTTGGCTTGGCTGTCCCCAGGGTCCCCATTGGCCTCTGGTTTCGCTGTCTCGTCTCCATCCACCTCACACTGTGCCACTGCTGCTGCCTCTTCCTTCGGCTCCTGCTTCACCAACACTTCGGAGGCTTCGCCTGCCACAGGCGCCCCCTCTGGTGCAGCCCCATTGATGTGGGTCTCACCAGGGTCAGCTGGATCCACCCCAGGCACCTCGGGGTCCCAAGGGCCATGTGCTGGGTCAGGGAGGGCACCACTCGGCGTGGGAGTCAGCCCCAGCTCCGTGGGTGCCGCAGGGCTGGGGGCCAAGGCCGGGATTCCCGGAGACGTCTTCTTTGGCTCTTGGGGGCTCTGCTCAGGGCTGGCCAGGTGCTGGGGGGCACAGCCGAGGGGAGAGGGGGCTGGTGGCGTGGGGAGGCGGATGAGGCCAGGCTGGGGGCCACGGGCAGCCAGAGCTGCCTGAACCAGCTCAGCCAGGGGCTGCTGGGGAGGCTGCCCTGGCAGCACCCGCCCCAGCTCGGTAGCAGAGCTGGTCTGTGCCTCTGCTGGGGCACCCGGCCGGGGCTGGAAAAGGGACCCCATGGGACGAGGGGGCGGGCGGGCAGCAGGCAGGCTGTAGTCCGCGGCCTGCCCGGGGAAGGGGCCAGGGGTCCGTAGTGCCTGGTTCTGCTGCAGCAGGCTCTGCTGGTGCCGCTGCACCAGAAGGGCCTGGAGCTGCTGCTGCTGCTGTGGTGTCAGATGCCGCAGCTGCGGGTTCTTGGCCAGGACACCCTGGAGCTGTGCCCGGATCTGGCCCATCACCGGCCCTGGCACCTGCCCCAGGAGACCCGGGGGAAGCGTGGCTGTGCCCGACGCCGGCCCTACTTTGTGCTGAACGGGGCTCTGGAGCCGTGGGGGCTGTGGCTGCCCTGGCAGGGCCCCTGCCACCCCCTTGCCTGGCTGCTCTGGGGGCCGCGGTGCCGGCACCATGGCCTGTGCTGGGCCTGTCCCACAGCCCAGGGGTGGCTCTGTCACCCCGGCCGTGTCCCCATGCTGCTGGGACAGCTCAGGGTGGACAGCCCCAGTGCTCTGCAGCGGTGGGGCGAGTAGGGCACCTGGCTGCCCAGGGGCTGCCCGCAGGACACCTGGCTGTGGGGAGGTCAAGAGGAGCTGCTGGCTCTGCCCCAGCTCAGCCTGGTGTTTGGGGGCCGGGGGCTCCGGGCCCCCCAGCCCCGGGGGGTTGAGGGCTCCCTGCTGCTCCCCGTGCAGCTGCCCCCCGCTCTCGCCGCCCTCAGTGTGCAGGGCACTGCCGTCCATCCCTGTGGGCTGGTCCTTGGCAGCCAGGACGGCCGGGGCCGGCTGCATTCCCTGACTCAGGTGCAGCACAGAGGGGGCCTGGCTCCCCGCTCCGTGCTGCGGAAAGTGCTGGATCGAGGGCTGCCCCTGGCCCAGCCCCAGGAGACCGGGCTGGGCAGCCGCTGAGTTCTGCTGCTGCTGCTGCTGCTGCTGCTGTGGGGCCAACAGCGCCCGAGACTGCCCCAGCTGCTGGGATAGCACGAGCCGGTGGCTCAGCATCCCCGGAGTCTGCGGCGTCAGCTGGGGCGAGCCCAGCACCCGCTGCTGGTGGGGGGCCAGGACAACCTGGCGCTGGGGTGGGGGGTGGCCCAGCACAGGCTGGTGCTGCAGCCCTGGAGCATGGCCCAGCACACCAGGCTGCTGCTGGGGTGAGAGCTGCTGCACTAGGAGGCTCTGCTGGCTGCCCAGCAGCCCTGGTTGCTTCGGCACCATGGGCTGAGCCCCTGTGCCGGGCTGTGGGGCTGGGGGCTGCTGCTGCTGCTGCCCCAGCAGGCCAGGCTGCCCTGGCACGGCTGTTGGCTGCACTGGGGCCTGGCCCAGCACACCCGGCTGCTGCATGGATGCCTGGCCCATCATGCCTGGCTGCTGCAGCGATGTCTGGGCCAGCACACCTGCCTGTTGCATTGAAGCTTGTCCCATCACACCCGGCTGCTGCATGGATGTCTGTGCCATGATGCTCTGTGGCGGCATCGAGCTCTGTCCCATCACACCTGGCTGTTGCATGGACGCCTGTCCCATCACACCCTGTTGCTGCATCGACGTCTGTCCCATCACACCTGGCTGCTGCATGGATGCCTGTGCCATCACACCCGGCTGCTGCATGGATGCCTGTCCCATCACACCCGGCTGCTGCACGGAGGTTTGACCCATCACGCCTTGTTGCTGCATCGATGCTTGTGCCATGACACCTGATTGCTGCAGTGACGTCTGTCCCATCACACCTGATTGCTGCATGGATGCCTGTCCCATCACACCTGATTGCTGCATGGCTGCCTGTCCCATCACACCCGGCTGCTGCATTGATGTTTGTCCCATCACACCTGATTGCTGCATGGCCGCCTGTCCCATCACACCTGGCTGCTGCAGCGACACCTGTCCCATCACACCTGGCTGTTGCATTGACGTCTGTCCCATCACGCCTGGCTGCTGCTGCAGTGATACCTGTCCCAGCATGTTCTGCTGCTGCAGTTTCTGTGCCAGCTGCATCCTCTGGAGCTGCCGCTCCTGCATCAGGCGGCTGTCAGCAGCCAGCCCACGCAGCGCAGGGTTCCCGCCGAAGAAGGCGCCAGAGGAGCCGGGTCCTGGGGCATTCCCCATGGGCTGCTGGCCCATGAAGGACAGGCCCTGCTGCACAGCCATGGACACACCGCCCTGGGGCAGGCGCAGCCCCCCAGGCTGCCCTGGCTGCTGCCCGAGGCCCTGTGCTCCCACCAGGGCTCCCCCGGGCTGCTGCACGCCGTGTGCTGAGAGGAGCTGTCCCGGGAGCTTGGACATGAGGCGTGGGCTCTGCGAGGGGCTCAGGGCCATCACAGCTGACGCCTGGTGCTGGTGCTGGTGTTGCTGCTGCTTGTTGCGGTACTCAGCCATGAGGTTGGTGTGTTCCTTCTGCTGCTTCCGCACCTGGTGGGGACAGCGGGGTGTCAGTGCCAGGAATGGCAGGGTTTTAGTGCCAGGAATGGCACGGCATTAGTGCCAGGGACAGAAGACAACACAGCCTTAGCACTAGGGGTGTCGAGGCATCAGCAGAAGAAATGGCACAGCTTTAGTGCCCAGGACAGGGGAGCATTAACATTAGGGATTTGTGCTAGAAATGGCACACCACCACCACTGGAAATGGCATGGCTTTACTGCCAGGGACAGTAATGCATCAGCACTAGGAATGGCACAGGATAAATGCTGGGGACAGCGGGGCATTAGTGCTGGGAATGGCAGAGCATTAGTGCCAGAACAGCATGGCCTTAGCACCAGGAATAGTGGGATACCCGTGCCAGGAAAGGCAGCGTTAGTTCCAGGAACAGCAGGGAATTAATACCAGGACTGGCACAGTATTAGTGCTGGGGACAGCAGGGCAGCAGAGCCAGAAATGGCCTGTTTACTCTGAGGACATCACATTTGCACTGGGAATGGCACAGTGTTAAAGTCAGGAATATCGAGGCTGGCACTGGGAACAGTGAAGCATCACCACTGGGGATATCAGGTTTGCACCAGGGATGAGGTGCCCGCTCACATTCAGGGCCGTACCTGGTCCAGCTGCTTCTGGATCTTGCTCTGCTGCTCCGTCACCAGCTTCAGCTTCTCGGCGTCGGCCTCGGGGAACTCCCGCCCGGCTTTCTTGGCCGTGCGCTGCTTGGCACACAGCGCCTTGCGGGACTTGCGGTGCGCCCCAATCTGCTCCTCCAGCACCTTCAGCTGCATCTGCAGCAGCTGCTGCGTGTGGAACAGCCACTCCTCGTACTGGCGCTGGTCGGCCTCGTCTGTGGGACAGGGAGAGGGCTCAGATCAGTGCGGTCAGCAAGACTCCGAGTCAGCAGAGACCCTAGGTCAGCAGAGACCCCAGCCCTCAGGGGGAGGGTGAACCCTGTCCCACACCACCCTGGCCCTGCCACATCAGTACTCACTGATGACACCCTGTGCAAAGGTGGGTGGGTTGGGGCGAGCCTGGGTCGGGTCTGTGCCGCTCCGCTCCTGGCAGAAAGAGGAGCATTCAGGACACATGCTGTGGATTTCTGTCCTCTCCCCAGGGTCCCCACGCCCTCAGAGAGCCATAAAGCCACCAGTTCTGGCCTGGCAGCCCCAAGAGACCCCTGTAGGCCCTGTGGACACCCCACTCACCTGCCCACTCCCTGCCAGCAAGTGGTTCTGCATGTCAGAGACAGCTGGGCCCCCCGAGAGCCGCTGGGCCAGCAGGGAAACCTGTTGCCTTTGGGGGACACACACAAAGATGGGGTGTGAGCCAGAGCCAAAGCAACCTGCCTGCCCCACCCCTCAGATGCCCATGTCTGTTACCTGTTCATGCCTGGGGCCACCCCAATGCTGCCCTGAGCCATCACCTTCTTGATGCCCTTCAGTGCCACCATCTTGGCCTTGGCAATGGGGTCCATGATGTCCTCAGCTGCAAACTTGTCCAGGTCTGGTGGGACAGAGAACACAGCATGTTCAGCCCTATGCCCCCAACCCTAAAGGGCCCTGTCCTCCCCTAAAACAATCATCTGCAGCCCCTACCTGTGTCTGGGAAGAAGCTGTTGGCCAACTGCTGCTGCATGACGAGCTGGGGTGGCTTCAGGCCCAGGGCAGGGGGCTGCACCCCAGCCATCGGCTTCTGCACCAGCACCTGCTGCTGGCTCTGCTGTGGCTGCCCCAGGGCCACCTGCACCCCGTGGGGGGATGACAGCACGTGGGGCTGCCCAGAGCCCATGCCCATGTGGGGGCCCAGGGCCGGGCCCTGCTGGGGTGTGTTGAGCCTGGGGGGCTGCGGTGGCAGCAGCGGTGGCCGGGCCACCAGCCCCAGCTGGAGGGGTGTCTGTGGGGTGCCCAGACGGGGTGGCTGCCCCTCAGGAGGCTGCCCAGATGCTCCTGTGTGCAGCATGGGGTGTCCCGGAGCTGGGAGGTGGGGGGTGCCACGGGGCAGATGGGCTGACATCTGCTGCTTCTTCTGCAGCTCCTTCTTCTCATGCTCCAGGAGGTCCTCGATGAGCAGTGGCAGCTCGCTGGCCACCAAGGAGCTCTCCATCTTGTCCAAGTCATCCGCTGGCGAGTGCCGGGCACTGCCCAGCCCCAAGGCTCCGCTGTCCAGCTCGAACTTCTCCAGCAAGGGATTGCTCTGGCCACCCAGCTGAGCAGTGGCCAGCCCACGGCCAGGGCCAGTGTAGGGGTCCTTCTCCAGCACAGGGATGCCAGTGTGGCCACTGTTGGAGAACTGAGTCAGGCTGAGGCGAGTGGTGCTGGTGCTGGAGCTCAGGAGGGTCTGGCCAGGTTTGACACTCAGCCCCAGGGAGGCAGAGATTTTATCTGTGCCCTGCAATGCTTCTGACTTGACCGGCCCTGGGAGACGCTCAGGGCCAATGGTGGTGAACTGGCAGGGGGAGGTCTTCAGGCAGCCATCCTCCAGTTTGGGCTTGACATCAGTGGGCAGTGAGCCGCCCTTCACCTCTGTACCCTGTGCCTTGAAAGCCGGGTCGGGGGTCAGCACAGTGCCCGTGGGGCAGGCAGAGAGTCCCAAGCCCATCCCAGACACCAGTCCTTCCTTGGGCACCTCCTGATCCTCCACAGATGGGGTCACATCTTTGCTGTCCCCAGGGTCAGGAAGTTTCAATGTGGGCGCTGGTGGTTCTGTCTTGAGCTGGGCCTCACGCTCAGCCTTCTCGTTGGCTGACTCAACCAGGCGCAGGTGCTCATTGAAGATGTCCTTCTTGTCACCCGTGTCCAGCTCAGGGTCAGTGTAGGCCAGCAGGTCGAACTCATCACCATTCAGCAGGTCATCAAGGTGGGGGTCTGCTGTCTCCAGGCTGTCCAAGTTGTCCAAGTCATCATCCCCTTTGGCCACATCTGGATCCAAGCTAAGGTTGGCCAAATCATCATCGTCTTCCAAGTCCTTATGGGAGCCGAAATCATCATCCAAATCAGGCTCCACGGGCACCTCGCAGGGCAGGCGCCCCCCCTCCAGGCTCAGGTGGCTCTTCCCTGGGGCTGGCGCAGGGTCTGGAGCAGGACCATCCTTGGGACCCTCGGGGCGGAGGGTGGCCCCGGAGGACAGTGGGCGCGGGGGGATGTGCTGCTGCAGCTCCAGGGCTGGGGCAGGCAGCGGCGGTGCCACCTTGGCATGGGGCTGCTGGTGGCTGTTGCCCATCTCAGCTCCCTGCGGGGACGCGGGCGGGAGCGGTGCTGGAACCTTCTGCGATGGCGGCGCCTGCATGGGCATGACAGGAGTGCACAGGGCCTGGGGGGTGCCTTCCTCCCCGGGCAGGAAGAAGCGAGGCCGGGGTGCCTGGGGGGCGAAGGGAGACCCCACGACACCCCCAGGTCCCTTCTGCACGTTGTGTCGCAGCTCAATGAAGGGAGCGCCCAGGGCAGCTGGTGACGGGGGCACGGCCTCAGCAGGGGTGGGCAGGCGGGTGCCCAGGCTGCCCATGGGGGTCCCAGTGGCCGGGGGGGCGAAGCGGGAGGTGACAGGGAGCCGCAGGGCCGCCACGGCTGCTTGCTGCTGCTGCTGCTGCCAGAGGTGCTGCTGCTGCTGCGGGGATGGCGACGGGAAGACCCCACGGGGGTAGAAGGCCTGGGGGGGCCCCACCGCCGCCCTGGAAGACACCGTGGTGGTGTTGGCACCAACTTGGTACAACCCCGACGCCCTTTGTCCCATCCCCCTCAGACTGCGCCAAGCACCCAAAAACCCACAGCCATCCCCTCCCTCCAGAGTGATCCCCACAAGCTGAGGGTACGTGCGCTCCCAGGGTGGTATCTCCTGGCTCCCACCCACGCGTGCTGAGCCCACTGCCCTGTCAGGGGGCACCCACCGCCCACTGATGTCCAGCATGGCTGGCGTGGCCGCCGGCGGGGGCCGGGAGAGCCGCTCATCCTGTGCAAACGCTGCCTGCACCATGACGGAGCCGGGCAGCTTCCCAGCGCCCGCTGCCGTGGCCAGAGTCCCGAGGAGAGCCTTGTCCTGGAAGAAGGAAAGGAAAAAAGAAAGTCACCCCTCCATCAGCCGCATCTTCCCCTGTGTGCCACTCCATCAGCTGCATCCCCGCCGCGCACACCGTGCCCCAGCTCCCCCACCTGTGCCGGTTGGTATGGGGCCATGCCCCGGCTCAGCTCGAAGCTCTGCCCGCCGGCCTCAGGGGCCCAGCCAGCCGGCGAGGAGGAGGCAGCAGCAGCTGCACTCTCCTTCTCCTGCCGAAGGCTGTTCCGCTGGATCTGCTGGCGGATGAGCAGCTCCCGAAGCCGCTGGCGCTGAGAAGAATTCAGTGTTAGAGCCCAGAGTGGCGACAGAACCAAAAACAGCAAAACACATCACTCACGGAGCGGCCATCAATGCCTCTACAGTCCCAATTTTCCCTTTCATTCTGCTCCAAACCCAAACGGATACAGCCAGATCCCAGGAGAGACCTCACCTGCCGCTGCTTCTCCAGCTCCGACTGGCTCATGGTGCCGAGAGCCCCGTCCTGGCCACCAGGCAGCTCTGCCAGGTCCCGGTTTGGGGGTGCCGAGAGCCCTGCAGCCACCTCCTCCCTCTTGTCGGCCGTCAGTCCCAGCGCAGTGCGGGACAGGAAGGCCCCAGAAGGGTCCTGCTGCTGCGGGGGAGCTGGGGGCTGCGGCGGCAGCACCGATGGGGGCCGCAGGGGCGAGAGGCTGTAGGAGTCAGGAGTGGCAGTGCCAGGACCCAGCGGGCTGCTGGCCTGGTGGAAGCTGGGGGACGAGGCGTAGGCTGAGCTCTGGGGCTTCCCAGAGCCGTAATGGCTGTTGATCCCATGGGGCTGGTGGGACGGGGAGCCCTTGAGCGGCTCCGAGACGGCCGGGGGGAAGGTGAAGCGCATGGGGGGCTGGCTCCCTGGGAATACGCTGGCACCAGGCGAGCGAGCGAAGGGCGGCTGTGGCCCAGCCGCTGCCTTGGTGTGGGGGTCACCTGCTGCGGGGCCCCCAAAACCTCCGCCAGTTGCCCCCACTGACTTGAACCCCGGCTCCGGCATCTGTGGACGGGGGGGCTTGTGCAGGGGGGTGAAGGGGTCCCGGGACTGCGGCCGGGAGGGCGGCTGGGAGTAGGGATCTGGGGATTGGAAGCGAGGGGTGACAGGGGACTGGCAGAAGGCTTCGTTGGAGAGAGGGCGGGGAGTCAGAGGCGACTGGGAGCTGGACTGGGACTGGGGGCTGGTGGGGATGCGGGAGAAGGGTTCAGAGGGCAGGGAGCGGGGTGGGAGGGCGCAGCAGGCCTCAGGGGGCTGCAGCCGGGGCGTCAGCGGGGGCTGCGAGTAGGGGTCCAGGTAGGGTGACTGACGGTAAAGATCAGGGTGGCCAGGGGGCGAGGGGGCCAGGGGATGGGGGTCGGGGGGCCGGTGCCCCAGCCCCGGGCTCTGTGGCTCTACCTGAGAGACCCGTGGGGTCATGGGGGCTTTGAAGACGTCGGCCGCCTTCAGCTCCGCAGCCGAGAGATGGGGGCCACCTGGGGAGTCCCCGTAGCCCATGGCAGAAGTGTAGCCGGGCGAGCAGACCCCCAGGCTTCCCCCATCCTCCTTCTTCACCTCCAGACCCTTCTTCTGCTCCCCAAAAGGCAGGGGAGAGAGCAGGGCCTCAGGGGGACGGGCCCCAGGACTCCCTGGCACCGAGAGGTTGTCCAAGGAGGGGCACCGGGGTTTTAGGAAGGGGTCAGGGGTGCCAGGCTGGTGCCGGGGGGTGCCAGGTGGGGTGGGGTGGAAGTCAGGGGGAGCGCGGGGGGCTGTGAGGGGCTGGGACTGGCCAGGGAAGGGCTGGAAGGCAGCACCCGACGTGGGGCTCTGGCTCAGGGGAGAGGGGAAGCGGGGCTCCAGCGTATAGGCAGGGGCCGCGCCGTAGGGATCGTGCGAAGGCACTTGGGCAGGGGACTGGGGCGGGAGCTTGAGGAAGAGCTCGCTGGGAGACTCCGGTCCCCCTCCGGCACCCGCAGGGGGCTTCAGGAAGCCCTCGCCGGTGGCAGGGGGGCTGCTGATGTAGACGGGCTGTGCCCCTGGTGGCACAGGGATCCGTAGGTGCAGCGAGGGCCTCTCAGGCTTGCGCAGTCCCTCCCCTTTGGTCTGCTTGTTGATCTGGCTCTCGGCCTGCTGCAGAGAGAGCCAGGCCGTCAGCACTGGGGGAGCCCGCCTGTCCTCCCCCGTGGGTTGGGCACGGGCTGGGGGTGGGCACACCACGTCCCCCAGGGCTGGGCCGGGGCCACCGGGCACATCCCCGCGCCTCACATACCTTCTGCACCTTGTTGATGCGATGAGCCGCCCGGTTATCTTTGGCCTTTTGCTAACAAAGACATGAAGCCAGCTGACTTGCAGCCCCCGGTGCCCCAGCCCCCCACCCCATTGACCTCCCGGTACTCACCAAATATGGGGCTTTGTCCGTGGCAGGGACTTTCCTCCAGAGCTTCATGATCTGTTTGCAGCGGCTCGACCAGTCTGGGAGTCCAGTACGAGCAGATAGAGGGGGAAAAAACAACATTAGTCTGGACCTGACGAGCCCACTCCTATCTTTGGTGGATCATTGCCCCCGCCCCGATACATGAAGGGACAGCCCTGTGCACAGGAGATGGAGCTGAGACCCCCTGCCCACTGTAGAGAACAGCTCTGTGCCAGAACAACTGCGGTCTCCCTTTGAAAAAGAGACCAATGGGAGTCACACTCCACCCATACCCCAAACCCTCACCCCAATGGGGCGGCTGCAGCCCCCCCAGAGCCCTACCTGGATAATCCTGCTTGAGGTTGGGGAAGTTCATGTTGGCGTAGAGGACAGGGGAGATGGTGGCGAGCTCACCCAGCTCCTCGTCCTTCTCCCAGCGCTGCAAACTGCGCTGGTTGTAGGACAGCCCGTCACCCTCGCCCTCCGTCGTGGGCGTTGTGGGGGTGGAAGGGGTGGTGGCAGCTGAGCTGCTGGCCCAGGGGCTTTCGGGCTCGCAGTGGTCTGGGCTGAAGAAGCCACTCCGCTCCCTGAGTGGAGAGGAGTGTCACAGATCATCAGGTTGGGAGGGAAGAGTGGGTCCCACGACACCCTGCAGTTTAATTCCTCCAAGGAGGGGACCCTCAGCTACTCTAAGTACCTGTTATCAAGGAATGGGGACTGGCAGACCCCCGAGTACGAGTCCAAGGAGACAGATCCGGAGAGTGAGCCCAGAGAAACGCTCCCTGTGAGGGAAAGGAGGTGGCTTGCAGGGAAAGCAAAGCTGAGGCACAAGCCTGCACCTGCCCTGGGGGTCCAAACAACCCTCAGACAGCACAATCTCCAAAATGCTTCTCATGTTCACCCTTGGAGCAACAAGGAATACCCAGGAGCCTGAGCTCTCAGATACCACAGGCACCACTGCTCTCCAAGCAGGTCAACCCCATGAGTTTGGCTTTCCTGGGGCTGGCAATGAGCCCTGCCCATCATCACGCTCTCCAGGGACCTCCTGGATGACAAGGGCTCTGCCAGTTTCACCCACCCTGCCCAGAGAGCTGGAGGTCTCCTTGCAGGAATGGCCGCTGTGCTCGGCTGGGGTCCTGCCCGGCCTCCATCCCCGCAGCCACGCAGTTCAGGGGCTGCTCCCCGCGCTCTGCCGAGCCCAGCACGTCCTTGAAGAGCTGCTGCACGTCTTTGCTCTCCATCTTAGGCAGCTCTGCAGGAGCAAAAGCAGGAGATGGGTGCAAATACCACACTGATGGGAAGTGGAGAAACCTCGGGGTCACGGTGCTGGGACCACTGTCGCTTCAACAAAAGAGGGGGCGCAGGATGGTCTCACCTTCCATGGAGATCTTGTCGAGGTCGGAGCTTAGCGCTCCCTCGCCCGGGGTGGCTGGTTTTTCACTGTCCCCACGGTCTGGGGAATCCTTCGGCTCGTCGGTCCCTGTGAGGAAGAATCAGGAAGTGCCCTCAGCCCCCTGAGGCCCCCCAGTTCAGGGCTGGAGACCCCCATGGGGCAGCCCCCACAACCCAACGTGGGACAGGAGTCCCCCGGTCCTCCAGCGATGCCGCGCCACGCGGGGGCGCTCTAGGCGCCACTCTATGGCCACCGGCATCATGGGACTGGCGGGGCGCGGAACCATAGAGCTCAGCCCGGCCTAGAGCGGACACCTCGACCATAGAGTTCAGTCTCGATGGTTGTGGACGCCCTACGCCCCGTGAAGGACTCGGCTGTTGGGAGTCCCACAGGAGTCCCCGGGCCTCACCCAGATCCTCGCCCTTCGCGTCGTCCTTGCCATCGTCATCGGGAGCGGCGGCGCTGCCGTCGGTGCTGTCGTCCCCTGCAGGGTAACCCAGGATTCAGTGAGGAGGGTCAGGATCCCTCCTACACCCCTAAATGGTGATGGCAGCCCCCCACACTCCTCGGCATTCTCCAACGAGCCTCAGTATCCACAGCAGCTGCTCACAATGGGGGTCCCCCAACAACCCCAGCGACCTCTAATATCCTCCCCAAATCCCCAACAATCCCAGGGACCCTGAACAATCCCTAAGTCATCCCCAGCCATCCTGGGGACACCAACAACTTCCAACAAACCCAAGGGCCCACAACAACTCCAGGGACAACCTGCAACAAGCCCCAGGATCACCCAACCAAGTCCAGGCACCTCTAACCACACTAGGGACCCCCAACGACCCCCCAGCTAACCCCTGTAACCCCCCTCCTGGACAGCACCCATGGTTTGGGTTGCAGACCCACTCCTGGCCACACTCACCTCGGGGATGGGTGGGGATCTCCCTCCTGTCCGGGGTGCCCCCGTGCAGTGCCCCAGGGAAGCTGGGGTCCCCCTTGGGCCTCGGGGCACCCTGGCCCAAGGAGGGGCGGGCAGCCCCGTCCCCCACCCCGCCTGCTGCCAGCAGCGCCTTCCGGCTCAGGTCCATCAGTGCCTTCCCAAAAAACGCCTCCTGGAACAGGAGGGTGCAGTCAGCATCGGGGGGTCCTCCCCATCCATCCCCCCCATCCACCTCCAGCCCCCTCCATCCATCCCACCTGCAGGTATGGGGGGAACATGTCCTCCAACTTGCTCTTCTTCCGTCCCCGGCGCTTTTTCTTTTCGTCCCCCTCTCCTGAGCCTGGATCCAGGCCAGTCTCGGCTGGGACATCACCTGGAGTCCCTGCAACAGCCCCCCAGGAATGAACATCCACCCACCAAAAAGGGTCCTGTGACACCAGCACAGCGTTGTGGGGTGCAACCTGAGGGCCCCTCCACATCCCCAGGGGTCAGAAGGGAATGGGAAATGAAGAAAGAGAATAGTGCTGAGAAGGGAAATGAAAAATAGAGGGAAGGAAGAAAGGGAGAGAGGCAGGAAGGAAGGGGAAAATGGGGGAAAGGGGAGAAAAGGGGGGGGAAAAGGGGTGCCACTGGGCCCTACCATCCTCAGGATGTCCCTCAGTGCTCTGCCCCTCACGCCCCACATCTGGCAGCACTGCTGAGACTTTCTTGAGCCGCGTGTGGGACTTGCGCTGCCGCACCATGAACCCGCCGATGCCTGGGGGGACAGAGAAGGAGGGGGATAACAGTGTGGGGCCTGAGGGGTCACAGAAGAGCCCAGAAGGGTTCAGGGTCTGTGGGACACTCACCAGGCCGGTAAGGTTTGCGCTTCCTCTTCTTGCACTCCTCAGGGTCCTCCAGTCCCTTCCCCGAGTCCCCATCAGCTCCAACATCGCGGTCAGGGCTGGCTGGAGCCTCGAGCTTGATCTCACACTCCATGTGCTCCACACCCACTGCAGGGGGAAGTGCATGTTAGTGGGGTCCCCTGACACCTCCACCCTACAACCCCTCAGCTCTCCCGCCAGAAACACCCACCCTCGGCTTTGAGCAGCTCATCAGTGTCCAGGTCACCATCCTTCTTGTCCTCAGGGCCCAGGGGGTCACCCCCCTCCAGCCCCCCATCCCCATTGAGGGTGCCTGGGCGGCCCTTGCGCTGCCGCCGCTTGTGCAGGGGTGACAGGGTCAGGTTGCGCAGCACGGCCATCCCCGTCTCGGTCAGCCACACGCCCTCAAAGCGGAAATACTGCGGTTCTGAGGGGACAAACATCAGCAATGGGGACGGTTGCCTTTACTGGGTGCGTGGCCAGAAGAGGGCACAGCCCTGGAAACCCCACGGCCCTGGCACAGCCCCGCACATACCTGGATCCTTGGCTTTGATCATCTCTGCAGAAGGTGCAGGCACTGTGGCAAGAAAGCAGAGGGGCAGGTGAGTCCCTGCACCACTCAAACGCCTCACAGGTCCCCCAGAGTTTCCCCTGCCCCGTGAGCTCACCGGGTTTGACCACGTAGGGCTGGCAAGCGCTGCAGTCGAAGCCTTCATCCGCAGCCTGCTCCACCTCCTCCTCAGTGAAGAGGCTGTCACACGCGGCGTGCAGCCACCTGCGGGCAGTGCAGGGGACCAATCACACACCACAGCCTTCCCTGGAGGACCCCAAATCTTAGCCCCTCACGCCCAGGGAGCGGTGCTCACCGATCACAGTGCCGGCACTGGATGAGCAGGTCGTCCTCCACGTACTTCTCACGGCAGAAGGGGCAGACCACGAGGCTGGCGCAGGGCGCACAGTGGGTGTAGTTGTTCTGCCACTCGCAGTGGAAGCCAGGGGATGCAGCCCCACACTGCACACAGCACACGCACCTGCAGAGGGGGATCCGAGGGGTCAGCGCCAGCACCGAGCTCCTCCCGTGGCTCCCCCTGTGTCCCCCACACACCACTTGCACTTCCAGCCGCCCTTGGGCACAGTCTGCAGCGGAGGGTCCAGGCAGTAGGTGTGGTAGCTGATGTCACAGTCATCGCAGAGCAGCAGGCGCGAGGGGTCGGAGGCTTTGCCGCACACCTCGCACACGATGCACTCCACGCAGCGCCAGCCCTTCAGCAGCATCACCTTGGTGATCTGGGGACATGGGAGGGCAGCCACGTGAGCCACAGGGGCCCCCACGCTCGGTGTGGTTGTGGAGGACATGCCAGGGCTTGGCATGGGCACACCAGAGCACAACTCAACACACAGACATGCCACGCATGACCTCGTGTGTCCCCGGGGGGGCACAGCAGTCCTGCAGTGGGGCCACAGGTCCTGGGACCCCTCCTCACCTTGCTGTTGACACAGTAAGGGTGGTAGCACTGAGAGCACTGGGAGCAGGCAAGGAGGTGCCCCTCTGCCCCACGCCCGAAGCTGCCGCACACCACGCACATATCCTGGGGGGGGAGAGGTCGTGAGTGAGGAGACAGTGGCTGGCAGAGGAGAGACAGAGTCTGTCCCACCCTGTCCATCTGTCTGTCCTGCCCTGCCCTGGTTACCTGCATGAGCACAAACTTGTCCGTGTTGGAGAAGAGGACGACCGTGTTCTGCATTGTGTCATCATCGTCCTCATCCTCCTCCTTGCTGGGCGAGCTCTCCACGTCGGCGAGCTGAGGACAGAGGGGGAGGCTCAGCACTGAGGACACCCTCTCTGTGCAGTCTGGGGGCACCAAGAAGACGAAGGGGCAGCAGAACTCCTCCCCAGGGGGAAGCTCCATATCTGCCCTATGCTTTTTTGGTGAAGCCTCCAGACTCAGGCAGTTCCACCTCCCATGAGACCCCAATCCACCCCACACTTAAGGACTCTTAAGCCTTTCCAGGGAAGGGATGATGGGGAAGGGGATGGGGGAGAGTCTCAGCTCTCAGTCTAACAGCTCAAGGATTCCCCAGACCCCACCTCTGTCCCAGCCCAGCCTTACTGCTAAGGTGTCAACAGACGAGGTGGTCGACTTCAGGCGTGCACGGCCCCGGCCTCGGCCCCCATGGGACCCACCTCGGGGGCGTCTCCGCCCAGGGAAGCTGCTGCTGCGACCCTGTGGCCAAGGGGAGAGGGGAGTTACAGCACCAAGGGGCCCAGTGGGACCCCCATGCCAGGGCAGCAGAGGGGCACTGCCCCCATCCCACCCCACGACATGCTCAGCCTTCACCTACTTGCTGCTTGGGCAGCCCAGGGAGGGGACATGGCCCCAGCAGGGTTCTCAGGGTAAAGGGGTTCCCCCAAAATTTGGGTCAGTGGGGTCCCTCTGTACCTGCTTGACTCGGGAGCGCCCCGGGGAGCTGCGGCGCCGGCTCTTGTCCCCGTCACCCTTGGCTGCTGGCTCGAAGAGCAGCGAGTCATCAGTCTCAGCACCCAGAGGCAGTGACCCAGCGTCCTCCTTCTGCAGGCTGGCGTCAGCCGAGGCCGGGCCCAGCTCAGGGGACAGCGATCCCCCGCCCTCAGGGTCTGGGGACCCCAGCAGTGGCTCCGAGCCGGGGAAGCTGCTGCTCGTGTCCCCCTGGCTCAGGTTGGAGATCTCGTTGAGGATGTCGGGCCGTGGGCGCAGTGCGGGGGGCTCGGGGCACCCCTCGTCCCCGTGCCCCAGCAGCTTCTCGCCGGTAGTGCACACCTCCATGGGGGTCTCAGGGCCCAGCTCCTCTGGTTCCAGGAGCAGGGGAGACCCCGAAGGGGACCCCTTGACTTCAGGGTCCCCCCCAGCCCGGCCTTCTTCCAGCGCATCCTCCTCGCTGAGTGGTGGGGAGCTTCCACTGGTGCCCTCCCTCTCCAGCCTCGGTGCCTCTTCTTCCTCCTCTTCCTCCTCCTCAGGCAGGCCTGGGAAGGGCCCCAACTCAGGGGCTGGGCTGCCATGGGGGGCATCTCCAGGGGGGCTGGCTGGGGACTCCCTCTCACCACCGGCCATCTCCATCTCCTCCTCCTCGGGTGGCTCGGTGGGGACCAGAGTGACAGCAGGGGAGCCCAGGGGTGGCGGTGGGGAGCCAGGGGGGTCAGTGTCCATGGCGGTGCCAGGGCTGCCAGGGGGCTCAGGCAGAGCTGGGGTGGGGGGCTCGAGCACCTCGTCCTCCTTGGCATCAGGGGAGGGGACTGGGGTCCGTGCAGGTGAGATGGCACGGAGAGCTGGAGGTAGAGAGGGGAGAACAGTAGTATCACAGCCCACCCAGAGACATCCATCCCCCCAGTCCCAAGCCTGGTGTTTCCCCAGACCCACCTGGGGGAGCTGAGGGGGGAGGTGTCATCTCAGGGGGCAGCGAGGGCTCTGGCTCCAGCTCCATCTCCTCCTCGGGGAGCACCTCTGGAGCCAGGGCTGGTGCTTCCTCTGCCACTGTGACCTCGGGAAGGAGACCTGGGGGGATGGGGATGGGGTGAGGGGGTCCCCTCCACTCCCCTCTGCCACCCAGCCGGGGATTAAGAGGGAGGACTCTCTCCCAGCTCCCCATATACCCAAAACCAGGGCATTAACACATAAAAAAAGGAGGAATACAGGGATTGGGCAAAGTCAGTGCTGGGAGAAGCCCCTGCTGCAGGACCCCTACACCCACTAGAGACAACAGGAGGGGAAAGAGGACAGTTAAGAGTCCCCAAATTACCTGGTGGTTTCAGGTCCTCCTCGGGGGGCAGCTCACTGGAGATCGGCTCTTCAGGGGGCAACTCAACAAGGGGGGGCTCTTCAGGGCTCAGCTTCTCGGGGGACAGCGCTTCAGGAGGAGCTTCCTTGGGGAGCAGCTCACTGGGGGCCGGTTCACTGGGGGGCAGCTCATCGGGGGGCAGCTCCTCGAGGGGCAGTTCCTTGAGGGGTGACTTGAGGGGCGGCTCGTTGAGGGGCGGCTCGTCGAGGGGCGGCTCGTCGAGGGGAGGTTTGGGGGGTGACCCATTGGGGGGCAGCTCGTCAGGGGGTGATTTGTCAATGGGCAGTACTTCGGGGGGTAGCTCATGAGGGGGTGACTTTTCAAACGCTGGTTTTTCAGGGAGCATCTCGGCAAGGGGGGGGATGGCGAGGGGCTGCTCATTATGGGGTGGTTCACTGGGGGGCAACTCCTTAGGGGAGGGTCTGTCAGGGGACAACTCAGCAAGGGATGGTGTCTCGAGGGGCAGCTCCTCAGAGGGAAGCTCCTCGGGGGGCAGCATGAGAGGAAGGGGCTCCTCAGGGGGCTGCACATCAGGAGGCTGAATGTCAGAGGGCTGCGTGTCGGGGGGCGGCTGATCAAGGGGCAGTTCATCAGAGGGCAGTTCTTCGGGGAGTTCCTCACTGAGGGGCGCCTCCACAGAGGCCAGCTCGCCAGGAGGAGACTCGGCATCGCCTGAGGGAGCCTCCTTGGGGTCTGGGGGTGCCTCTTTGGGGTCTGGGGGGGCCTCGTTGGGGTCCACGAGGGGCTGTGTCTCCTCATCACCCCTCACAGGCTCCAGCTCAGGCGGGGGCACAGGCGCATCCATCGGCTCACTGGGGACAGGGGACTCTGACCTGAGATGGGGGAACCTGGGTGAGGGGACAGCGCTCAGGCCACCCCATCCCCAGGGCTGTGGGACACATCCTCCCACCCACAAAGGGCCTGGCCCCCCCTCTAAACCAGCACCCCCATCCCCACTCACATCTGGGCAGGTGGGCTGGGCCGTGGTGAGTGTTCTGGTGCCATGGGGACATCGGCTGTGGCACGGTGCCGCTGGCAGTTCCCACACACTGCAGAGCCTGGGGACCACTGGCAGCTGGAGTCAAGCCCTGTGGGGTGCTGGCCGCAGTCTGAGCAGACCCAGCAGTTCTGGGGGGAAAGCAGAGATGTGTCAGGGGGTGCAGTGGGGAGCTGGCACCCCGCACCCCTGAGCGAGAGCAGGACATACCTTGCACTTCCAGGAGCCGGTGGGGAGGTCCTGGGTGGCTGGCTCTATGCAGGAGGTGTGGTAGCCCTTGTCACATGCCTCGCACACCAGCATGGCAGAGTCCCGGCTGGGCTGCCTGTGGGGACAAATGAAGGCTGGGACCCCTCCTTGTGTGCATATCCCACTCCCCACTGCGGGGCTGGGGGCTCACCTGCAGGTTTGGCACACTTTGCACTGGGGGCACTGCCAGCCCGAGCGCTTGCGAGGTGTCAGGGAGATGTCCAGGCAGGCCCCATGGAAGTGCTGTCCACAGCTGGTGCAGAACACCAGGTCCCGCAGGTCGCCCGGCCCGTTGCACACCGAGCACCGCGCGTCCTCTGTCAGCCACGAGAGAGGGGGGTCAGGGCTGTCTACTCAGGGGATTCTACCCTGCCAGGACCCCTTGCCAGGGCAGGGGGGGGTCTCAGCACCCAGGGGTGGTGTCCCCAGCCTCACGCACCCATGTCCACTGCCTCAGCCACGTGCTCGGGGCAGAGCAGCCGCAGGGTCTTCATGGACTGGAAGCAGCCGCTGGCGGCGGCACAGGGGAAGTGGTAGAGGCGGGAGCAGCCAGCGGCCGCCCGGCACGGGATGGTGGCCCCCGCCCGCCCGCAGCATTCACATTTCTGAGGGCAGAGGAGTCCGGGGGGTCAGGGCTGCTGCAGGGGAGCCAAACCGAGGCTCTGCCATCCCCCCAGACCCCTCGGAGTGTGCTCACCTGTGAGATCCCTGAGAAAACAGCTCTGGCCACGTCGGCCACCTCCGGCCCTGCACCAGCTGCCCAGGCCGCACACCAGTGGTGCACCCAGCAGTGCCCTGTGGGGAGAAGGCGTCAGGGACAGCCTGGGGACACCCAGGTGGCAGGATGGGGACACCTGTGCTGCGACGACACTCACCTGTCGGCTCAAAGAGCTGCACTGGGGTCACCCCCTCGGAGAAGCCAATCTGTGCCAGGCCGTCACCCGCCAGCTCTGGCTCTGGGGGAAGCTGGCTGGGCCCTGGGGGAGGCTGGCCAGGCCCATCAGGGGGCTCGTGGCCCACCAGCCGCTCGGGCCAGTCGGGCACCGGCTCGAAGCGCTGCAGCTCCCGCTGCCCGTGTAGGCTCCAGTCCCCACAGTTGCAGAGGGCACAGCGGCGGCCCAAGGGGCTGGGAGAGGACAACGAGGGGTGTCAGGGATATTTAGGACCCCCCCAATAGCTCCACGCCACTCCCAAGTCCACCCACCCTCACCTGCCAGCCTCAGGAGGTGCCTCCATGCCCGTGCTCTCCAGCTCTGGCCCTGCAGAGGCTCCTTCGGGGGGTTTCAGGGGGTCCCCCTCGGCGCTGCCCATCTCCTCTGAGGCCATGACCCCATCGGCTGTGGGGAGAGGGGGTGTCACCACCACAGGGGAAACAGGAACAGGTCCCCAAAGTCCTGCCCTGGCTCACCTGGCGCGGCTGCATCCTTCTCCTCGCTGGGCACCTTCTGTTCGTCCATCCTGCCTCCGGCGTTCCTGGGGGGCCACAGCTGTAGGGGGTACATCCATCAGCACCAGGGATGATGACACCTTCCCCAGCACCCTTGCAGCCTATGACTCTACTCAAAGGACAGGGCAGCATCTTCCCATCGCTCTCCCCAAAGCAATTTGCAGGTTCTAGGACTGGGAATGTCCCCCAGGAGCAGGGGGTCGCTCTCTGCTCCCAAGGGGTCCAGGAGACCCCCTGGCCTCACCCATCCCCCTCTGCCCCCCAGGTTCTCCCCAAGTCCAGGCAGTGACACCCCAACATATCTGGGGCAACCAAACCCTCAAGTGACCCCGATTAAACCGTGGGGGAAGTGGGATCAGTAACCCTGACTCTACCACACACTGACGCCCCAGGGAGTCACCAAGACCCCCGAGGAACCCTAAAGAGCACACCCAGTGCTCACAGCAAAGCTGGGACCCCCCAGTGCCTCCCACAGCGGGGGATCTTCGGGAGGAGCTTAGGATGCAACAGAAAACAGCATCTCCACCATCAGCATTTGCTTGTGCCCCTACTTCCTCAGGCCCAGCACCAGTCCTGCGCAGCACAGGGGGCCCTGGCATAGGTATGGGGAGAAGACTCACCCCAAAACACGACACACAAAACGGGGGGGCGCATGCCCTGATCTGCAGCCTCCCCCTCCCAAACCTGCCTCATGTGCACCCCAAAAAACCCAGAGGGCTCCGGCACCACGGGGGCAGCGAAAGGGACCCTGAACCCGACCATGAGGCACACAGGGGGCGAGGGCGGAGGTCTGGAAGGGACCCGCGGGCACGGGGGGAGCCCCAACGCGGACTCCAGGGCACCAGGGAGGGGACGACGCGCCGGGGCAGCGCCAACCCCCCCAAAACCCCGGGAGGGCGGAGAGAGCCCCCGGAGGGTCCCGGCCGCGGGGCACCAGCGTCGTGTCGCACCCAGCAACCCCGGCCGCAGGTCCCGGTGGGCCCGGGCGTATTCGGGCCCTTCCCGGAAAGGCTCCGGGGCCGGGGGCATTCGGGCCCTCCCGGGAAAGGCTCCGGGGCCGGCCCGCGCCCCCGGCTGGCCCGAACCACCACGCGGGGACACCCCCACCCCAAACCGTCCCCGGTGCGCCCGGGCCACGCTTCCCCCGCTCCCCGGTGCAACCGGGGGGTCGAGCCGGCCAAGGCCCCGATCCCCGGCCCACCGCGGCCTACGCTGGCACCGGCACCGGGCCCCGAGCGACGGGCCCGGCCGTACCTGCGCTGCAGCCTCCCGGGCCCCACCGGTACCGGACACAAAGGCGTGGGAGCCGCGCTCTGGGCCCGGCCCCGGTCAGGCCTTACCGGGAGCGGCGGCACGGCGGAGGCGGCGCGGCCCGAGCCCGCACGACCGCGGGGCCGCTCCTTCCGGGGCCGCCGGGGCCCGTCCCGCCCGCGCGGGTCCCCCGGCGGGGCCGTTTGCACCCCCGCGCCCCCCGCCCGGTGCTCACCCCCGCGGCCGCCCTACGCCGACGGGCCTCGGGGCGCGGGGCGTTCGGTGCTCCCCGGCGCGGCCATTTCCAGAGGAAAGTAGGTCCCGCCGCCCGCCCCCGCCCCGCCCCGCCCGCCCCGCCGGGGCCGCCGCCGCGCTGGGTCCTAGGGGGGAGCCGCGGACCGGGGGGCGCCGCCGCTCCCGCACTACTTTGGGCGGCGGGGGCTGCGGGCGGAGGGAGACGGTGCGCGGCAGGCGGGCGCTGCGGCCGCGGGGGGGGTGCGGGGGGTGTGACGGCGCGCGCGCGCGGCCGCAGCGCACGCTGCCGGGCGGGGCGGGGGGGAGATCCCTCCGCCGCGCTTAACCCCGGCGGCGCCGGGGCGGGAGCGCACGTGGGCACCGAGGGGGCGGGGCCGGCGGCGCGAGGCTCCGCCCCCTCCCGGGACCGGCACCGGGGCGGCCCCGAGGGTGAACGGAGGGATCCTTCCGGGACCGCGGTGGCCACGGGGCTAGAGGAAGGGAGGGCGGGCTGCGGGATGGGGTCCCCCGAGCGGCCGGCGGGAGCGGAGCTGCCCACGGTGCCCCGGGCCGGCGTCTCCGTTATCAGCCGCTGTGTCCGGTCCCAATATTCCCCGTAGCAGCTGTCGGGACCGGTCCCGGTATATCCGGAACAGCTGCTGTGTCCGGTGCGGGTGTCCCCGGAGCAGCCGCTGTACCGGTCCTGGAATCGTCGGTAGCAGCCGCCATGCCCGGTCCTGGGGTCCCCGGTAGCGGCCTCTACACCCCGTCCTAGTCCCCGCTCACGGCCACCGCGTGCTGCTGCTGCTGAGCCACGGTCCTGCAGCACGCGCGCCCGGTTCCGGTATCCCCAGAGCAGCCGGTCCCGCTCCCCATCCCACGGTCACCGTGAGCCCCACGCACACCCCTCGACACGCCCCGTGGACCCCAAACTCTAAGGAGCACATGGAGCCGGTACCCCCCGTGTGGGGCCACATCAGCCCCTTCGGACCCTGAAGCCCCCCGGGGAGGGTCAGACCTGGGACCCCCAGGAGCCCAAATTCCCAGACCCAGAGATATGGGGGGGTTATAAAGGGGGTACAGCCCCTCTGAGCCGCCGGGCTGCACTACCCTGGCCCCAGCACCCCAATAGCCCACTTCCACCCCGCAGCAGCTCCTGTTCCTCTTTTACCACCATAATTGGGTAATTAGCAATAATTAGCCCGACTGGGTGGAGATAAGCCACAAGGGGAACTGCAGCCAGAGTGCCCCCCCCACACTCACGAAGCAGAAGTTCTTAGGGAGAGAAATGGGGGGGACAGGGCTGAAGAACCCCCCCAAAGGTCCCAGTGAGGCCCTTGGGGTGCTCATCCCCATGAGGGCGGTGGGGCTCAGCCCCACAGCACATCCAGGGTTGGACAGACCCCTGTGCTGTGGTCTTGGAGGGGGCCTCACATGCTGCCTCCTCCCCCAGCAAGAAGCAGCCCTCCCCAGTCCAGGGGTTTACAGACAAAACAACGTTTAATTGTTTCAGCCCTGACTCCCACGGGTCCGGCCCAGCCGGACTGTGGCCCCACGCTGGGAACAACACCAGCATTCAGCCCTGGCTGCCACAGCACGAACGGCCCAGACCTGTCCTTGTGCATGTGGGGGACAGCGGTGATGAGCTGGGGGGCTCCTGACTGGGACAGAACCCCCAGCCTGCTCCCAGGCCCCTGGGAGCCCCACAGCCTGTGCAAAGGGAGGGGTTCCGAACCACAGCAGGACCATGTGGCTTCTCCAAAGCCACTGCCGTGGTCGGGGTGAAGGTCCTGGGGAAGGGTCTGGTGCATCCGGGGTCCTGCCCCATCCCAGGGATCACATCAGGCAGCAGCTGGTGGATCTGCCATAGGAATTGCCCACCTGGTTGATCTCCTCAATGAGCTTCATGAAGGTTCCCATGGTCACCTGAGGATGAGGGGACATCAGTGCCAGCACATTGGGAACCCCGCTCCCAACGCTGGGTGGGCTCCGTCCCCCAGACCTGGCTCTCCTTGGCTGAGGACTCGAGGAGAATGGCCCCCCATGACTCTGCCAGCCTCTTCCCTTCATGTCCTCAATTCCCAGCTGAGGACAGCAGAGGATAGACAGGATGTGCCACTGGGACACACACACACAGGACCCCCAGAACCCCCTTTACCTCTGTAGGGTCTGTCTTGTTCCCCAGCAGTACCACGGGCATGCTGCAGGCACAGGGAGGACCAGGGCTCAGACCACCCTGGGCCTCCCTTCCTGGGAGGGACAGCACCTATCCTGTCTTTCCCCAGCTCTCATACAGCTTGCTGTGGAGGGTCTTGACCATCTGGAAGCTGTGGGGACAAGGGGACATCCAGACACTTCTTCCCCCTGAGAGGTTCCCCCTGTCCCAGGTGACTCATGCTCACCTCTGCAGGGATGTTACTGAGTAGACCAGGACATAGCTGTGGATGCCGATGATGAAGGAGTGTGGTAGGATGGTGTACTTGTCCTGGGAGGGAGATAAAACCAGTGGCAGGCAGGGCTGGGAGTCCAGCAGCCCCACAACACCCCCAGACGCCCCAAAATGCCTCAGCATTATCCATCTGGTTTGTCCACCAACCGCAGCTGGAGCTCATCTTTGTCCGCCACTGCTGCCTTGTAGGCTGCAAGGGTGGCACCAGGTCAGGGGGCTGCCTGGGACCCCCAAATCCTCCCCTCAAGGCTCAGTCAGACCCACTTCCACCTCATTCCAGGGGCACCTCAGCCCCCAGCACAAGGTTTTGGGGCACAACCCACCCCCAAAGAAGTGGGGGCACGTGTGTCCTCATCATGTGGGGCCCCACAGCGGTATCAGGAAGAGGGACCCCGAGTAGGCAGCCCCCCACCCACCTTCCCACGTGGGACTTACTGCTCTCTACCGTGGGCTCGTAGCACTCCACGAACTTTCCCTCCACGAATTGGTGGGCCGTGGAGGTTTTACCTGGGTGGGGGGAAATATCAAGGCTGGGTGGTCCCGGCATCACCCCGGAGCCGGACGGAGAAGGGAACTCCTTCCCGGGAAGGGCTACAGAGGACAAGGCCCCGGGTCCACAGGGGGTCCCGAAGAGTCTGCCCAGGCTGAACACGACCCCAAACCCCCCTTGGGGTGGGCACCCCCCATACTGGACCCCTCCGGTGAACCCGCTGTCCCCGGTAATTCCTAGTGGAGCAGCCCCGCTCTCACGCACCCGCCGGGCAGGGACCCCCGGAGGGCAGCGCCGCCTTCCCCAGAGGGCAGCACCCCTCTCCGGAGGGCAGGACACCCCCAGGCCGAGTCCCCCCGCGCTGACCCCGGGCTCGGTAGCCGAGGATGAAAACTTCGCGGTACCGTCCGTGCGGCATGACCCGCGGGCGGGCGCGGCAAACCACGCAATAAACCACCCGCCGTGCGGGGGGGCGTGGCCTCCGCCACTACACCGGCGGCCGCACGTGACCACAACACCGCCCGCCCGCGCCTATTGGCTGCGCCGGGCGGAGGGGGCGTGGCTCAGAGGCCGCGCAGGCGCATTGACCGGAGGGACTCTCCATTCATGAAAAACGGAGGGAAGGGCCGTGGCCACGTGGTGGTCGCACATCTGAGCGGGAATGGGGGGAGTGGGGGGAGTGTCTTAGTCCTGTCCTCTCCATTCCCCCCAGCTTGTCCCGGCCCGGAGAGACCCGAGAACACACACACACACACACCTGATCCCCGAGATCGCCACCGCGGCCTCCCCCGGCCCTAGGACCCTTGGGCCGCCAGGGATATTTCAGGATGCTTGACTCCTGCCCCAGAGATCCTGAGCCTTTCGCGATGCCCGACTCAAGCCTCAGGTACCCCCAGCCTGGGAATATCCTAGTTTCCTGCAGTGCCCAACCCCAGCCCCAGGGACCCACAGGGACACCCCAGCCCCTGAGGGCTGCATTGCTATTCCCCTCACCAGAAGCTGAGTCACGAGGTTGTCTCCATCTGGCCAGGATTTGGAGGGGAAAGTGAATTTTTTGCCCATCTGAGGGCCAGAAAGGCCAGGGGGAACTGGGCTCCCTACTGCAGCACCAGGGATCCCCAGAGCCCCAGAATGTCAAACCCCCAGGGGTACACCAGCCCTCTCCAATGCCCTACCCAGTTCCAAGATACCCCAGGTGGATACCCCAGCTGCTCAGGATGCCTGACCCACACCCCAGTGACCCTGGGATACTCCAGCCCCTCAGGATGCCCAACCCCCTGGGAGGGTCAACAAACTCCAGCCCAGCCTCCCATATCCCCCCACTTCCAGCCACAGCTCCAATTGGGCCATAGACTTCCTTTATTTTCCCAAACAATTAAATAGTAGTATTTCTTTTGTTTTTTTAAACTGAAGTGGTTAAAAGCAGGCTGCCCCCTGCCCCATGGGGTGAGCCCCACTGCTGGGGCAGGCAGGCAGGAGGGACATTTATATTACCATTTATAAATAGAAAAATAAAACTCTCAAGCAGGGTGGGTTAGCGGTTAGCGTGGTTAGAGTTGGACCTGGCACGGGGTGCCCGTGCCCATGGCAGACACCCAGTGCCCATGGCGGTCACCACATCCAGCTGCCCTGTGGTGCAGGGACAAGGACACTGTGGGTGACAGGGACAGACCCAGAGCAGGGGGACAGGCAGGAACTGCTGCCAAGTGCTCAGTGCTGGGGTGTTTTTGGCATCTCCCCAGCTGGGTTTGGCCCCAGGGCAGGATTTTGTGGCGCCTGGCTGTGGCTTGACAGCACCAACCCTGGCCCCAGTGCAGTGGTTAATAAAGCAATAAATACCAGGAGAACATGTGGGGGTCCGGGCGTGGGGTGCCAGCTGTGGGGGACTCTAGGACACAGGACAGAGCTGAGCCAGGTCCCTGGGCCACCCCGTGATACTCCATCCCATCCCCACCAACCTGTGCCCCAGGGCAGTGCTGAGCCCCAACCTTCCCACAGCACCGGGGGTGCATGTCCCTGTCCCTCCTCCCCGGCTCCGAGGGATGCCCAGGGCTGGATCCTCCTCCTTCCAGTGTGCAGCATCACCTGCCATGTGGTAACTGGGGGGGCAGGGACCCCTACACCTGCAGGGTCTCATGGCCCAGCACGCCCCCGGCCAGCCAGTAGAGCAGGCGGGAGTACCAGTGCATGCCCACCTCCGGCACCGTCCCGTTGCCCACCTCGGGGTGGGCCGGCAGCAGCGAGAGCAGCCCGTGGAAGAGGCGGAGAGGGGCAAAAGCCCGGTGGGCCCAGCGGTGGCTCTCCAGGACGGCGTAGCAGGATGCCAGCACCCCATTGACCAGCAAGGTGCCGTGGGAGGTGAGAGGGGCAAAGACCCCCACGCCGTCCTCCCGAGAGACCCTCAGCACCCGCGTGGGGCGCAGGCCCTGCCCGCCAGCCCCGTGGGCCAGCACGGCGTCACCCGGGCGCACGCGGCGGGCGAAGATGGGCAGGAAGGCAGCGGAGCCGTTGGCTGCCCCACGGGCTGCGAACACCAGGTGGGACGGGGTGAGGAGCAGCCGGCGCGCTGGGCTGGCCGTCTCGATGGCCACGAAGGAGGCACGTTGGCCCAGGTCGCGGTCAAGGAAAAGCAGCACCTCAGTGGGTACCAGGCGCCCGCCTGGCTCGGCGCCCAGCACCCAGTCACCCTGGCGCAGGTCGGCCAGGCCCCGGCGCTCACCGCTCTCCAGCGTCACGGTGGCGTGGCCAGGAAAGCAGCCACCGGTGCGGACGGCCAGTGAGTTATCTGGGAGGATGGAGAAAGTTGTCGGTGTCCCCATCAGCCACCTCCACCGGGCCACCACCTCCAGAGGGGAAACGGCAACCCCCAGACCCCCAAACCACCCCCGGAACAAAGCGGGTATTTTCCAAAGCTCCCCCAGTTCCTGCATGCAGCTCCTGAACGCTGCAGGGCCCCTTTGTCCACCCTGCACTGACGCCCTTTGTTCCGGGCTGGAACGGTGACATTTATGGCCATTTTCACTTTCTGTCAATTGTCATTTCTGGACTGGAAGGGAACTGCTGGCTGGAGCAACTGTGGGGCTGGGGCCTGCGGGGCTGGAGGCTGCAGGGCTGTGGGGTTGCACTGCTGTTCCCCTCACCAGGAGCTGAACCACAAGGTTGTCTGCGTCTGGCCAGAATTTGGAGGGGAAAATGAGGTTTTTGCCTATTGGGGTGTCAGCCGCTGGCTGAACCCACTGGGACCGGACACCAACTGGAGCAATAATCCCACATGGCTCCAGGGTGTCAAGGAGGAGCAGCAGGGGCTGCGAGGCTGTGAGCTGGGATGTTTATGGGGATGGCAGCCCCTTGCTGTGGTGGCAGCCCATTCCGTGTGGTACCTGCTTTAACGGAGACATGGATGTGAGCCTTGGACTCATAGTAGACCCAGTCGAAGCCGGCCTCCACAGCCAGGCGTGCCAGCATGCCGTACTTGTGGCGGTCGCGGTCGGACGTGGTGATGTCCAGCGCCCGGCCCTCGTAGTGCAGAGAGTCAGGGAGGTGGTGCCCATCCTCATCCCAGCCCTCCGTCACCCGCAGTTTCACCCCTGGCCACATGTTCATCACCGCGATGGCCAGCGAGTTCACACGCTCCTTGCAGCGCTGTGGGGACACGCCAGCACAGGTGTCACCTTCCCCGCGACAGACAGGGACCCCACGGGAACAGACAGACACGCCAGGCCTGCAGAGGGCTTTGAGAGAGCCCAAATGGGGCTGCTGTGGGGGCAGATGCACCCATCCAGGGTGCAGAGAGGGAGCTCACGGCCAAGCTGCCCCCCCGCCTGGATGCAGGTTGAACGTTAACGTGCCCGCAGGTCCCGTGGTGGAGCTGCTCCACGGGCAGCTGGGCAGAACAGGCAAGGGACCGGGACGGGCACCGGGACGGTGTCACCTTCCCCGCGGCCACGGCCATGACTGATTAACCTGGTGAGGGGGCTGTGAAGCAGAGCTGGAGGCTGACCCTGAACCAGCCCCGAGTCCTGGCTGACGGGGAGAGCAGAGCGTCCCAGGCGGTTCTGGGGTCGCTCTCCCCATCAGCAGTGGCAGCATTACCATGGGGCGCAGGGGTCGGAGCTCCCCTCGTTCCCCTCCCGCAGCCGCTGAGGTCACAGCGTCCCTCGGTGCCCTCCCTTCCCCCGTTCAACAAAGCGGCTCCCGGGAGCGCGGGGCCGCGGGGGCGGGAGTGCGGGGCGCGGGCCCGGGGCGGCCGTGCCGAAGGGGGCGGCAGCGGCGGGGGGGCAGGAATGCGCTCGGCCCGGCCCGGCCCGGCCCGGCCACAATAGGCGCTTTCCAGCCCGGAGCTGACCTCAGGCCCCGGGAATGCCGCCGCGGCCACAAAGAGTCCTTTCAGCCACCCGCAGCCCGGGCCGGCTCCGCGCTCGCGGCCCCGCCAGCTCCGCCGCCCCGGCCCGGCCGCCTCCTCCGTGCCGGCCCGCGGGAGCTGCCGGCGCCGCCTGGACCACTCGCAGCATCCCCCGTCGCCATGGTGACCGCGGGGCCGCCCCTCGCCATGGCAACCGTGAGCATCCCGACGGGCGCGCGGCGCGTCCCGGGCTCCCTCCGCCCCGGATTCTCCCCGAGCAGAGGGGTACCGGGGGCTCCCCCTCCATGCTGACCTTGGGGCCGGGCCGCGGCGGCGCTGGGGAAACGGAGGCACCGGTAGCTCGTGCCCCCGGTGCCATCCCGTCCCGCTAATCCCCGACGGTCCTGAATGCACAACGGGACGGCACCTCCTCGTCCCGGGGTTCCGGTGCTGCCCCGCCGCTGCTAAGGGCCATGGAAGGGAGCAGGGGATGGGAGCGAGGTGCTGTGCGGACCGGGCAGGGACCCTGCACCCCGGGAGGCTCCATGCTCCCGGGGAGGCTCGGTGCCACTCGGGAGCAGCCGTGAGCCCCGGGATTATCAGTGAGCCCTGGAGAGGATCGGTGGCGGCCAGGAAAGCTCCGTGAGCCCCTGAGAGGGTCGGTGCCGACTGAGAAAGGTCCATGAGCCCTGTCGAGGGTCGCCGTAATCCCGCCCGTTCCCCCGCCGCCCCTACGCCCCCGCGCCCCCGGTAGCGAGGCCGGACCGGGCCGGGCCGGGCGCAGCCCCCACCTCGGTCATGAGCCGGTCCGCCCCCGTGTTCTCCTCGTCCTTGAAGATGATGTCGGGGTTGTAGTTGGGCACCAGATCCCTGAAGCGCTCCGAGCCCCGCAGCACTTTGCCCTCCGCCTTCCCGCTCGCCCCCAGCGTCTGCTCGGGCACGTTGGGCACGAACTGCTTGTAGAGCAGAGGCGAAAGCTGCCGCCGCCCCAGCCGCCGCCGTCCCACCGGGCCCCGACCCGGGCCGCAGCCCAGCACCGGCGCGGCCAGCAGGCAGGCGGCGAGCCCGAGCAGGACGAGGGCGAGCGGCCTCCACCGGGGCATCCCGCCCGTCGGGCCACGCTGCCTCCGAGGGTCCCGCTCAGTCGCCGGGGGCACGGGCGGCCGGGGCAGGCATGGTCCCGGTGTGGCGGCCCCGGGGCTTTTAGATGGTCGCGGTGCCAGGGGCGGGTCGGCGCCGTTTCCTTCTCACACCCACGGTCCCGTCGCTGCTGTGGGATCCGCGGCGGCTCGGGACGACTGACCACCCCCCCGTACCCCCCCGCTCCGGTGCCGCCACCCACTCGGTGCGCCGCCGGTTGCACGCCCACGGTATCAGCACCCCCTCGCCTGGCGCTGCACCCCGGTCCGGGGAAGTCCCCGACACAGCCCGAGCCTTAGGGAAAGCCCTCGCGGAGCTGCGTCCCAGCACCGGTCACCGGCACCCAGCTTCGGGCACTGCCCTGGCACCGGCGCTGCTGAGGCTGCCCTGGGACCGGCGCCGAGATCTTATCCCGCGTCCCAGTCTTGCTCCCCCTTCCCGTCTAAATCTCGCACTGTGATGCCGCCTCCTCTCCACGGTCCCCTCACTGCGCTCCGGTACCGGAACCTCCCCTTATCCCATCCGATTCTGGTCCTGGGATCTCTCCTGTCACCGCCTGTTGGAATCGTGGAACCCCTCTCTCCCAGTCCCGCTGTCCCTTGCGGGGACCCTCGTTATTCTAAGGCTGTGCCGCCGGTGTCCGCACCTGCTCCGTCCCCTTGGCACAGCCCCGCTCCCGGGACCCGCTCCCTGGCACTACCCCGGTCCCCTCTGTTCTGTCCGACCCACGGTCCCTGTCCCCGTTCCTGGCCCAGCCCCCGGTACCGGCTCCCTTGGGTGCTGCTCGGCACCGTGCGCCGCCCTCAGCCGCCCCGGCCCGGCTGCCCCCACCGCGGCCGCTCGGTTTCGGCGCTGGGCAGCCCCATGGGGCCCCGCCTCGGAGCCGGCCCCCGGGAGCGGCGACAGCGGCGGCCACATCCCCCGGGGCCGCCCCCGCCGGGCTGCCCTGCCCCGGCCGGCCCCTCCGCGCCCCGGCACCGGGGCACCGCCGGACTGCACCGGCCTCCGCCGGGGATCCAGGTACCGCCGAGGATGGGCCCGGGCTGCTCCGGGATTGACACCGCGTTCCAAGAGGGACATGGGCACAGGAGCGGGGCACCCCCGGGACCGGGACCGTGTCCCCCGACGCAGCACCCCAGAGCTCCCGGCGAAGCGCCCAGCGGGACCGCGGGCCCCGGCGAGGGCAGGAGGCAGCAGCGGGGTAGTGGAAGGTTAAGAGCGGATCGGGGGGGTCCCGGCCGCCGCGGCCCCCCCACAGTTTCCCCGCAGCTCCTGTGCCAGCCCGGGGTGACTGGGAGGGGAGCAGGTCGCGGGGAAATCGCGGGCACCGATGGCCTCATTTCCTGCAATATAAACCAGGTTTCCTGTGCTTCCTGCTCAGCCCCAGCCCGGGGGGGGAGCGAGGGGGGGCCTGGGCCCCCATCCCCGCCATAGGGGGACGGGGGGCGGCCCGGCTTGGCCCCAGCCAGGGCAGGATGGGTGGGGGGCCGGTTCCCGGGGCAGTTTCCGCTCCGGCCGCACGACCCTCCGTCCCAGGAGGTGAAGTCTCTGCTTTGCCCCTCACTTGGGGTAGCTCAGCCCATACCATGAAGCCTCTCGGAGCCCCCCAACACCGCCGGGGTCCCTCAGCCCGGGCGGCAGGCAGGGAGCTGCCCTCGCCAGTGGAAGAAGCTCGTTAACCCCAACCAGGAAGAGGGTTAATTATGGTCCCATAAGGGCCATAAGGAGGGGCGGGACTGTGACCCCCCCCCAAGGCAAGGACACCCCGCCCCTGCCCCTTTCCTACTCGGCCCTGCCCTCGGGAGGAATAAACCCCCCAGATTCAAGTATTTTTATATAAAAAACATGCGCTATTTATTGCTCCAAACAAGTTCCATGGTAACAGAGACCCGACATACTCATCACATCAAGCTGCTGGAGGTGGGGGGCTCGTTCCCTGCACCCCAGGCCCCCCTGTTAGGGACTCCAAAGGCCTCAGGGTGGGGGGACACAACCAGTGTCCCACTGCAGAGTGACACAGGGATGGAGTGTGGAGTGACTCTGGGCAAGGGAGCACAGGACCCTCTCCCATAGTGTCAGGATAGTCCCTGGGTGAGGTGACATTTAAAACTCGACCAGACCCCAGCGTGCAGCTGGGGGAGGTTGGGGGGAGCCTGGTCATTCTTGCACGAGGTATTTAAACCGGGGGGGGGGGGGCTGCAGCCAGCACAGCCTCGGGGGCACCCCACACCCTTTGGGGAGGTGTGATGGGAGTGTGGCTCAAGGCCAAGGCTCAGTAGAACAACGCGCTGAGACAGAGCAGGGGGGACAATCCCCAAAGGTGTCTCAGCTTTCCCTGAGGGGCTCTGATGTCCCTGAGGTACCAGGTGCTATCAGGGCCAGCTCTGTGGCTGGCAGCCACCCTGGGGGCCACCACAGCGGGGAGGACACGTCCCTGTCCCCCAACCTTAGCAGCGCTTGCTGCGGATCCGGCAGCGCGTCACGGGCAGCGGCAGCTTGTGCAGACCTGAACAGAGGGAGAGTGTGAGAGCCGGCGTGGGGGACAGGGGACACCCCAGCACCCATCCCTGTGTCCCCATGTCCCTGTCCTCACCAAAGGCACGGATGAGCTCGGCCTGGACTGCCCAGGAGACCCTTTTCACCAGGCACAGCGTGGTGAGCCCCGCAAAGCCCATGTTGTAGAGGAAGACGATGTAGAAGTTCCCCAGCCAGTTGAAGCGCCCAAAATCCCCCAGGAGGTCAAAACGGGTGATCCCTGCACAAGGGTGGGGTACGCTGGTCAGGGCACCCCAATGTGGGGGACACCCCTATGCCAGCATCACCCTGACCCTCTGGGAGGCTCACCCAGTGTCCTGGAGAAGACGGGCAGTGCTGAGCTGAGCACCAGCAAGGAGACACAATTCCCGATGATCTGGGGAGAAGGAGGAGGTTTGGGAGGGGCAGTGCTGCTGCAGGGGAACCCCCAACCTCGGGAAGGGCCTTTCCAAACGCCAGGGGCCCACTGGGGAGTCCTGCCTGGCTGTGGGACACTGTCCTCCCACCTGAGGACACCACAAGCAGCGCACAGGGACACACTGTGGGAAGGAGGGTCTGGCACCCCCCCAGGAGCCCCCCCAGCCCTGTCCCGCTGCTCCCACCTTGGTGAGGGGGGTGTCCTGCCGCTCCGGCAGCAGGCGAGTGAACAGGGGGGAGCTGTAGAAGCCCACAACAGAGGAGACCATTAGGTAGCTGCAAGGAGTGTTAAGGATGAACACAGGACGGGATGGTGCTGGGAACAGTGTTGGGGACACAGGAGACTTCGCTGGGGACACAAGTGCCCGCCTGAAGGATACAAAATGAGGACAACCTGCAGTGCAGCTCCAAAGGAACCGAAGATGGAGAAGGAAACCTGGCCCAGGGATGCGTCCTGCAGGGAGAAGAGGGAGCAGATTGGGGAGGAATGGTCCCCAGACCAGTGAGGCACATGACCCTGAGCTGTCCCATGCCCCCACCCGGGTACCTGGATGCCCCGTGGCATTGCAGCATCATCCAGCAGCAGCTCCAGGACATGGAAGCAGACAATGAGCACAGAGATGCCCTGGGAGGAGCAGGAAGGGAGTGAGGGCAGTGGTGAGGACAAGGACAACCCCCAACGCCCCTGGGAGCCCAGGGCCACTCACTGTCAGTGCCAGGAGGCCCAGCATGGCCAGGGGGTAGCCCAGGTTCCTCTGCCAGGGTGACGCTCGGTGCCGCAGCTCTGTGGGGAGGATGTGCCCAGGTGAGAGGGGAGCACAGTTCCCACCCCAGGGCAGGACTGAGGGGGTCCCCAAGTGCTGGGATGGGGTGTAAAAGCCCCCACCCCATCTCCCACCCACCCACCCTCCATAGAGCATGGACTGCCAGGGACCCAGTGCTCCCAGTGCCAAGCTGGAGGGACCCCAGTGCTCCCAGTGCCAAGCTGGAGGGACCCCAGTGTCGTGGCCTTCCCCCCACCGGGCTCCTCACCCAGCTTCCGCCTCTTGCTCCGGATGGCAAAGAATTGCTCCCGCAGCATCTCCATGTCCAGATTCAGCCAGCAGGAAGCTTTGCCTGCCAGGAGGGAGACCCAAGGGGCTCAGGGGGGATGAGGGCTGCCATGTGGTGGGGTAGAGGGGCCTCCAATCCACCTCATGCTCCCCTTTTCCAACCAGCAGCAACCCACCAGAGCGGATCCTGTGGGACACAGCGGCTTCCTCAAACCTCGTGCAGCTCAGCTGCTCATCCAGGTCTTCCAGGAGCTGGGGATGGGTGAGGAGCCTGTGAGTGGCTGTCCATGGCCAAGGTGGGAGCCCCGGGGGCAGTCACTCCCAAAGCTGGGGCAGAGGGACTGGGGGGGGAAATGCCTTACCCGGGGTTTCACCAGGAGCTTCCCAGTAACAGTGAACATGATGGAGAGGCCAAAGGGGGTGCATACTGTGGTGGGAGGAGAGGCTGAACAGGAGCTGCCCCTCCATCCTACCCCTCCCCACACCCCCAGAAGGATCCTGGAGGCTTCAGCCATGAACCATGGCCTTTCCAGACCCCATTTGCATGGAGCACCACCAGGGCCCTCGCGGGGACACGACTTACACAGCAGAAGCAGGACGCCAAAAAGCGAGATGCAGGAGTAGAGGTAGGGCAGATAATATTCCCAGAGATCTGCAGAGACAGTGGGATCAGGCCAGTGGCACCAGAGATCCTTTGTTCCATTCAGTGCCAGGGTCTGATCCTGGAGCAGGGAGAGCCCAGTGCACCCCAGCAGCACCCACCATAGAGTGACTGGCGACTGGCAGCGTCGTTGCCCACGATGGCAGAGGCCACCCAGACCATGCCCAGCACCAGCAGTGTCAGCAGCAGCAGCACCACCGACGTCTCATACACCCTGGCCATGATGCCCTGCAGGAGCTGGGTTAGCAGGGAGTCACAGAAGGGGGGACAAGGGGGACATGTGCAGGATCACCCACCTTCTTGGATCCTGCAAACCCCTCTGACTCAGTGAAGAAGTAGGCAAAGGGCATGAGGAAGACCAGGGACATATTGGAGAAGAGGAAGACCAAATTCCAGAGGCCTGGAAGAGGGGGTGCAACATGGGGTGAGCTCCCAGGCAGGGCAACACTGACCCACAGATTTTGGGGACACCCCAGGGTCACCCCGTGCACCTACCATGAATGAGGGACCCGTTCAGCCACTGGATGTAGTAGTTCTGGGGGAAGGAGAGCAGCACCTCGTTGCTGATGATGGAGAAGGGCAGGAGGAGGACGGCACCCAGAGCCACAGCCAGGGTGAAGGTACAGAGCTCCAACCTGCCAGAGGGACAAGCATCACCTCTGGGTCAGGGTTCCTCTGGGTGTCACAGCCCGGCTCTGCCCCCCAGCATCACCAGCACCCACAGGACGTGGTGTCCTGGCTGAGGAAGAGGCCGAGTTTCAGGGAACAGAACAAGCAGGAACTTACGCAATCTTGTTGACAGCAGCATCCTCGTCATCGTGAACTACGGGGACAAAATCCCAAACCAAAGGGTTGGGGGAGGTAGGGCTGCCCAGAGCATCGCTCCCTGCCCCCTGCCCAAGTTCTCCCCACTCCAAATGCTACAGAAATCCTCCCAGGGAAATTGGGCTTTGCTCCCACCTAGGGCAGCTGGCAGCACTTGGTGTCACCACAACCAGGCTGTGGCAGGACCAGGGCTCCTGGAGGAGGCCAAAAGCAACGGAGGAACAGGAAGAACCCTCGGGAGGCTGAATGTGGCTGTGAAGGGCTGCGTGGCTCTGGCAGCTCCCGCTCTCTTACCTGCTGTGAAATCCGTGTGCTTCTTAAAGTGGGTTATGATGAAGTGGCAGAGGATGTAGAGGCTGGCGAAGAGCAGGGCACAGATCTGTGGGCAGAGGAGTGTGGGCAGTGTGGGCATGCCCTGGGGGCAGCACTCCTACCCTGGCTCCTACCCCAGGTGATGCCGCAAACCGTGGGGTTTGTCAGCTCCACCCTATTTGTTTTTCCACTCCTGGCCCTGGTTACACCTCACTCGTGTGCTCAGACCGATCTGTTCAATGAGGGCTGCACACAAGGTTCACACATGGGTGCCCACAAGCTGGCACAGCACCCAGGCCAGGGGGCTGAGAGCCCACCCAGAATGTCAGAATCAGCCCGCGCCAGCAAATCTGTGACCCCGTGGGACATCCCTGAGCTGCCCGATCCCACAGCCCTAGCTGGCACCAGCAGCCAGCAGAGCCACGGGAACAGCCTTGAATGAGGCGCCAAGGATATCTGCGGTGTTCCTCCCGCCCCCGCAGGAACGCCGAGGTCAAGCCAGAGCAGGCGATGTTCAGGGAACACGGCGACCTTTCATCCCACTGGATACACGTCAGGATGAGGAAAGGTCACTCGGATCCTCCACCTTGGCACAGGTGCAGTGGGGAGCAGATGTGGCACCTCCCTTCTGTCTGACTGGGGGTGCTCTGGCCATGGCTGAGGGTCCCCAGGATCTGCCAGTGGGGTGGCAGGGAGCCCCCAGAGATGGCCCAGCTCTGAACTCCCAGAAAGGCAGTGCTCAGCAGGTCCTTCTGCTCCTGCTCCCATCCAGTCAAGGGTCTCAGGCCACAAGTTCCCTCCTGCCATGGGCTGTACCCCACAGACCAGTGCTGTGCCTGGTGGGGGGACCCCCAACACCATCTGTACTCAGTGAGGTCGGGCCAAGTAAGTTTTGTGCTGTGTGTGCCAAACCAGGGGCTCCTGGGTGAGCTGCAGCTCCCGGGGATGGAGGTCTGGGGGGCTCCAGGGCAGAGGTGCTGGGCTCTGGCCACCAAGTCCTCCGTGTGGGCACCGAACAGGGCACCGAGGCTGCAGCAAGGTACCCTCGGCACTGCCGGTGACAGCCCACTTGGCTGCCCTGCACGCAGCATCCCAAAGGCCCAGAGGAGATGCCAGGACCAGGACATCGAGGTCATCCCCATCCCTGAGCCTGTCACGGTGGGAGCAGAGGAGCAGACCCAGCTGGCTCCCTCTGTGGTACCCGAAGTTTAGGGGGCTCTGTAGGGTCCCTTCCTGCCGACACCGAGCTGCTGGCCTGGGGACAAGGAGCGTGGCATGGGGCTGGCCCGGTTCTGACACCACCACAGCCCAGCACCCACAGCCCTCCCAGCACAACGGGACCGCAGCTGGAGGCGGCACAGGGGTCGCGGGAGGGGCTCAGCAGGGTCCAGCCCTGGGACCCCGCTATCTGCCGGGCACACGCAGCCGAGGCGGCTCTGGCCCCGATAAGCACGGGGCGTGGAGAGCTGCCACCGGGGATCCCCACGGTCCCATAGAGGGCTGCGAGCTCCCAGCCCCCCTCCCACCTCTCCTCGCCACACCAGGCCCCTTCCCCCTCCCGCCGCCCCTCACCGCGGCCCCCGGGTACTCACAATGCACTCGCGGACCCTCTCGTGGAAGAGCTGCTCCCGCACGGCCAGCGCGTCGTGCTCCAGAGGGGCCATACTGCGGCCAGCATGGCAGGGCCGGGCGGGGCTGCTGCGGGCAGGGGCAGGACGGCAAGGCCGGTACCGCCAGCCCGGCCCAGCCTCTCCGGTACCGCCGGGAATCGCCGCTCTGAGCCCGCGGGGTCCGACCCAGCGCCGCCGCCGGCCCCGCCCCTCCCGTGGCCCCGCCCCTCGCCGTGGCCCCGCCCCCGCGTCCGGTCCCCGCGTATGGAGTATCCGCTCCCCAGCGGTCCGAAAGGCTCCGCCCCCAGGCGCCCATTGGCTCCGGGGCTTGAATGAGGCGAAGCTCATTGGCGGGCGCTCGGCGTGCCGCGCGCTGATAGGCTGAGCCCGCCCACCGCTCCCACGGGCCCCCGGCCCCAGCGCAGCCCCCCCGGGATTAGGGGCAGGGATGGAGCAAATCCTGGGACACGGCTAATCCCGAGCGCGTTAATCCCGGAGAGCAGCGGGGGGCAGGGCTGGGCTCCCAAGGGCTGAGGGCAGGGCATGGCCTCCCTGGGAGGGGGATCACTGACTGCTCACAAAGGAGCCCAACAGTACCTAGGGTGAGGCCCCACCCTGTGGAACCCAGGGATGTGGGGGGTTTCACCCCCCCTAGCTAGCGGAGCAAGGACTGGGCAGCTCGGGTAGCAGCAACACCATGCCAGCTGCCTCAGTGGGCACAGACAATGGGGACAGTCTGTTCCCATGGGATGGAGCCAGGCGGCCCAGGCGAGAGCAGGCGCTGACACAGAGGGTTTGTATCCGACACAGTGTAGCTTCTCTTAAAGCCTTTTATTCACAGACACGGTACAGACACATGGAAAATCTGCATGATCACATCCGAGAGGGCAGTAAAGCCCTGGTCAGCCCCACGGGGCCAAAACCCACGCAGTGCACAAGGAAGCTCAAGTGTTTGAAGCAGACATTTCATGGACATGCGACAGTGACAGAAGGAACCCAGCATTTAGTATTCCTCCCCTTCCTCCTCTCCCTCTCCTTCCACAGAATCCACCCCCACCTCCTCATAATCCTTCTCCAGGGCAGCCATATCCTCACGGGCCTCCGAGAACTCCCCCTCCTCCATGCCCTCCCCCACGTACCAGTGCACGAACGCCCGCTTGGCGTACATCAGGTCAAACTTGTGGTCCAGGCGGGCCCAGGCCTCGGCGATGGCCGTGGTGTTGCTCAGCATGCACACGGCGCGCTGCACCTTGGCCAGGTCGCCCCCGGGCACCACCGTGGGAGGCTGGTAGTTGATGCCCACCTTGAAACCAGTGGGGCACCAGTCCACGAACTGGATGCTGCGTTTGGTCTTGATGGTGGCGATGGCGGCGTTGACATCCTTGGGCACCACGTCCCCGCGGTACAGCAGGCAGCACGCCATGTACTTGCCGTGCCGCGGGTCACACTTGACCATCTGGTTGGCCGGCTCGAAGCAGGCGTTGGTGATCTCAGCCACCGAGAGCTGCTCGTGATAAGCCTTCTCAGCAGAGATGACCGGGGCGTAGGTGGCCAGAGGGAAGTGGATACGGGGATACGGCACCAGGTTGGTCTGGAATTCTGTCAGGTCGACATTCAGGGCTCCGTCAAAGCGCAGCGAGGCCGTGATGGACGACACGATCTGGCTGATGAGGCGGTTGAGGTTGGTGTAGGTGGGACGCTCGATGTCCAGGTTGCGGCGACAGATGTCGTAGATGGCCTCGTTGTCCACCATGAAGGCACAGTCAGAGTGCTCCAGGGTGGTGTGGGTGGTGAGGATGGAGTTGTAGGGCTCCACCACAGCTGTGGACACCTGTGGGGCTGGGTAGATGGAGAACTCCAGCTTGGACTTCTTGCCATAGTCGACAGAGAGGCGCTCCATGAGCAGGGAGGTGAAGCCAGAGCCGGTGCCACCGCCAAAGCTGTGGAACACCAGGAAGCCCTGCAGCCCTGTGCACTGGTCAGCCTGCAAGGCGGGGAGAGGGAAAACAAGACCAGACTGTCAGGAATTCTGAACTTCAGCTGCTACTGACTTGCCCCGGAAGATACAATTTTTCCCCAAGGATCTCAGATTTTTGGGACACCACTGCCACCTCCACATCCAGACACAGCCTCTCGTGATTCAGCATGACCTGCCTTTAGGAAAAGGGACCCCCTCCTGCCCCCTCCCTTCAGCTGCTTCCTCCTATGACCCTGGCCATGACCCTGGCAATCTGCTCGAGGGAAGCAGGAATCCACTAGAGCTGCCACAGCAAGAGTTAAATACTTGGCACAGCTGCTCATAAGCAGTTGGTCAAGCAGGATCAGAGTCCAGATCAAGGAGAAACCTCACATGACCTCAAAAAAGGGATGAAATAAGGTTTTCCCGGGGACAGCAACGACACAGAATCCCACAAGCCCTATCACACCCCTGAGAACATGCCATGCTCAGGGTGCACATCCTGGCCTGGTGGGGTTGCAGAGCCTTGAATAAAGGGATTCAGGTCAAGGGGAGGGGAAGAGGCTGATCCTGATCATTTAGAGCATCCAGACCCCATGGAGTGCTGGGATCGGGATGTGGCACAGGCTGACACATAACTCAAATCCTGAAGGCACAACAGAGGTCATGTAGGTTCCACCAGGAAGGCAGGAGGTCATCCCCACCCTTTGCCCCAAAGTGCTGATAAGGACCTGCCCAGGGACACCTGGAGCTTCCCTTTGTCCCCACATCCCCCGCAGGGAAGGACCCAACCCACGAGACCCCACAGGACACTCACCAGCTTGCGGATGCGGTCAAGGACCAGGTCGATGATCTCCTTCCCGATGGTGTAGTGCCCGCGGGCGTAGTTGTTGGCCGCATCCTCCTTGCCCGTGATCAGCTGCTCGGGGTGGAAGAGCTGCCGGTACGTCCCCGTGCGCACCTCGTCTGCGGGGACAGCCCCGGGCCCCGTTAGCACCCAGCGGCCGCCGCCAGCGCCCGCCCCGCCGGCCGCGCCCCGCGCGCTGCTCACCGATCACCGTGGGCTCCAGGTCCACGAACACGGCCCGGGGCACGTGCTTGCCGGCGCCCGTCTCGCTGAAGAAGGTGTTGAAGGAGTCGTCCCCCCCGCCGATGGTCTTGTCGCTGGGCATCTGCCCGTCGGGCTGGATGCCGTGCTCCAGGCAGTACAGCTCCCAGCACGCATTGCCGATCTGCACGCCCGCTTGGCCCACGTGGATGGAGATGCACTCGCGCTGTGGGGGCACACGGCACCGGGTCACCTCTTTTGTCCCCTCTCTGTCCCACCCCAGCACCCACCGAGCTTGGACAGGTCCCTCACAAAGGCTGGATGGGGTCAGATTCTGCCCAGATGCACCCATTGGGCTGGTTCTGGAGGTGCACCCACTGTGCTCAGCTTTGGTGTTCCCATTCTGCTTTCCCTCTCCAGGAGCTGAGACTCTGCACCGGTTGGTGTCCTTCACCCTACACACCCAGGAATTGGGGTTCCTCAGCAATATTCCGGGTCCTGACTATACCCAGTCTCCTCCATCCGCGGTTACCATGTAGACAGGGACACTTAACCCCTCCCTGCAGGGAGCTGGTGAATACTCTCCTTTCCCAGTTCAGGGACATCCCCATATTCCAGGGAATATCTCTTTTCCTCATTGCAGGGTGTGCTCAGCTATGAGGATCCCATCCTGCCCCTCCCAGGAACTGCAACTCTGCTCTTTGGGGGATGAAGAAATCTCACGTGGGGGTTCAAGCTCAGCACCCCCAACCCCAATTGTGCCCTAGGGCCACCCGGGATCCGAGGAGAGGAGGTGTGGGGTGACATCCGCATTTGGGAACAGACTGCAGCCACCTGTGGGCAGCGCTCTGGGGGTCCCGCCACCCCGCAGCTGCCACCATCTGCTCCCAAATGGCGCCCAGGGAGGACATTTTCCAGCCGGGCAGGGCGAGGTCGGGAGGAGGAAGAGGAAGCTCAGCGCAGCAGCAGAGCCGAGACTGCACCAGCTGACCCGAAACCGCGGGGATGGGCCGATGGCGTCACCCCCGGGGGGTCCGCACATTCCCGGCCGCTCCCTCCCCCGCGCCACCTGCTCCGCGCGTTCCTCCCGCCCGGGGCGGGGGGAGACCGGGCTTTAGGGGAGATCTGGAGCGGACCGTGGCCCGCAGGAGGCCCCCGAGGAACCAGGGAGCACGACCAGCCTCATGGGCTCGGGTGCGGAAAACAGGGAACCTCGTGCTGCAGGTTGGGGAGGGGTTGAGGGGGTCCAGGGCGGGATTCGGGAGGGGCTCGGGGCTTGCTTTAGGGGGGAAGGGGGAGTATGCGGGAGGGGCGGGGCTGTGCACCCGGCGAGGGGCGGGGCCGTGCCCCCGCCGCGCGCCTTCCCGCGCGCGGGAACGGTAACGGTCGGGCTGACCCCGCCCCCACCGGTGGGCTACCGGAGACCACGTGCGACCACCCCACGAGTGCTGAGAGCCCTTCCAGGGGTGCTCCCTTCAGCAAGGACTTCACCCTCTATCTCTGCTCAACACCCCCAGCCCCGGCTCTACCCACCCACAGCTCTCACCGTACCCCCCATCCCCTCCCAACTTTCTGACTTGGGCCCCCCACCCTTACATCCCTCAGGCGAATCTCCCGCCTCCTGAAGTCTCTCCCCCGCCATTCCTTCCCCCTCCCCTCCTACGCATCCATCCTCCCTTAATCCCCCGCATCCTCCAGATCCGGCCCTTCTCCTCCTTTACCCGGCCATGCCCTGGGCCCGTCCCTCCCCATTTCTCCAGCCACTTCCCCTCACCATGGTCGCGGCTTGGTTACTCGTCCCGACAAGCAAGGAATCGACGCAAGTACCAACTACCGCCGCCCCCGGGCGTCCCTCTATATACCGGCCCGGGGGGCGGGCCGAGCGCCCCCGCCCCGGACTTCTATTGGCCGGACTGCCTGTCTATCAGCGCGCTGGCACTGCGGATTGGTTGAGACGAGTGGCGTGCTCCGCCTCCTCCACCCTCCGTGCTGCGGAGCTTGGGGGGGAAGGACGGGGACCCTCCCGAGGCGGGGTGCAGCCCCTTCCCCCCGGCTTGCGAAGGGCCCCTAGTACGGGGAGTGCGGGATCTGACCTTGCTGTGCTCCTCTGCCCCCCCGGGAATGCGTTTGTCGCGTAGAATGGGGGGGACAGAGCCGTTCCCGCCCGCCCCCCCCTCCCCGCCCGCTTCCGCCGCCCCTCCCGCCCGGTGCGGCTCCGCTGCGGAGGAAAACTGCGACATGGGGGGGGAGGCACGTGCTGCCGCGCCCGGTGTCGTCCTCCGCCGTCCCCAGGTTGTTAATCGGCTTCTCCAGCCCCCCCCCGGCCCCATCTGCACCGCTCGCCCCCCCCCCCGCCCCGCCTTATTTGCACCCCGGGGGTCCCTCCCGGACCATCTGCAGCCTGCGCAGCGCCCACCCTCCCCCAGCACCCCCCAGGTCCATCTGCACCCCTGGATCCCACTGCGATGGGGGGGCCGGGCTCCCCCTGCGGGGTTCGCACACCGGCCCTCGCTTTTCAGGGTGGGTTTTGTTTCAGCCATGTCCGCAGCACGGGGGGGGTAAACCACCGTGAGTGCCATAAAAACGGGGGACGTGCTGAGCTCCCGCTGTGCCCCCCCCGCAACGCGGAGCAGCAGCTCCCTGCCCGGCTGTGAGAGCACCGAGTGGAGCCACTGTGGGGGGGCCATCCCCTACCCCCACCTAATCCCCGGAGCTATTTGCACCCAATAATCCGCCTTCCTGTTTTGCCAAGAGCTTTGCGGAAAACCCAGCGCTCCCCCCCCCTACTTTGGGGCATCACACGCTGCTTGGAGCCCCCCCGCATCCCCTCCCGAAGGCACCCCGGAGCGGGGTCACCGGGCAGCTGAGCCCGGCCCGGGCTGGCGCGGCGACATCCGCCGCAGCTGCACTGCAGCGGTGACGTGGCTCCCCGCCATTTGCCTCTCCGGCCGCATGGCCGCTCCGACCTCGCCGTTCCCACCGGGAAAAAACGAGCTGCACCCCTTTTTCCGAAACCTGCCCGCTGCAGGCTCCCACCCCGCCTTCAGAGTGGGGGTCTCAGGGTGCCGCTTAGGGGGGTTCAGCTCGGTTCTGCCAACGTGGCAGCTGGTGGTGGAAGAGCTGCTGCCGGTCTGATCATCGGTGTTTATGGAATGGGTGTTCCTGGGGGGGGGGTCGTTACACACCCCTCCGGATTCCCCGCGCATCGCGTCACCCTTGGAATGGTGTTAGGACAGTGTTTTGGGTCGCTCAAAGCCGGTAAAAGCAGGTTTAATGTTACAGTGAAAGTGAGACAAAATTCACTTCCCTCTGTGTCTCGGTAGTGAAACCCGACGGAGGAAAATGGGGCTAAAATTTAAAATCGGTCGATGTGAAACTCAAATTGGGCAAAAATTACCTAAGGGGAGGTTGGGGCTGGGAAAAGAATGTTAAGATAAAATGGAATAATTTATATCCTCCCTCTGAGTCAGAAGGGGCAAAGTGGACTCCCTGCCCCATTGTCAAACTAAGCCCTGGGCATGACCAACAGTTGAAGCCTAAAGGTTTAAGAGCATTTAATCCAGATCTTAATTTAAATAATTTACTAACAGATTCATATGGATTTTACTATAGGCACAATAGCAACACACTTACAGGCCTATTTTATTTATTAATCTAGAGTGCTTAAGAACCTGAGAGCAACATTCCGAGCACATTTGCTATAGAATATTCACTCTTGCACGCACATGTACCTGAAGAGTGTGCATACATGTGTATACACGTGTATACCTGTGAAAAATCCACCTTGAGTTCAGTATTGACATCAGTGCCTTTGTGTCTTCTCAACAGGCCAAAGGTTTAGTCCCAGTTCTGGGGGATCAGCCCAAGCTCTGCTGTTCATCCTCTGAGAATCCCGACCTTGTGAGTTCACCATCCCTGAGAGTTGTCCTGCCTGCTGTGGTCCAGTTGAACTCAGGGGGTCTCACTCAGGACCTGCTGGTTGTAACATTGCGAGTGTTGGCTTTTTAATCATCCTAATTTTCTATCCTGGCTACAGTTTGGATCTTTCCTTTGAAAGTTAGATAACAAACTTGTTGTTGCACTCGGGTTGTTTTTCAGAAGAAATTAATTCCCAAGGCCGTTTCTCAAAATCAAGGAGTTGGTCTGACAACACAAGTTCCTGGGAGCCGACAGTGTTGCTGATAAACTCGAGGAGCTTGGCCCTGGTGCTGCTTATCAAGGCCTAGCCTGAGTTCATTGTGCAAAAGAGGGAGTGCACCACACAAATGAGGGTCCCGGGGGTCCTCCCCCAGCTGCGGCACCTGCTCAAGTTTCACTCCGCGTTCAACTTCCCCTTCATTATTTATCCCTGCGTGGAGCCACGAGGGACAGGGTAAGGGATAGGAAAGGGAGGGTAAAGAGGCTCCCCCCATTCAAGGGGCTACTTCTACATTTCCTCCTCCCCTCCAGTGTCTGGGAGCAACGGGGTCAACTTCTCATCCCTGAAGGAGCCAGAGGAACTTAAGGACATATTGCAGCTGGTGTTGGGGGAACCTCGTGTATCCCCAGGCACCGAGCTGGATGAAGGAAACCCTCTTATCCCCAGCACTCCCACCTGTGGGAACATCGACTCCCCAGGGCAATGCAGCCCCTCTCCTGCCCAGGAAGAGGAGGTAGCAGAGACACCAAAGACTTCTGCCAAACAGGGGAGCTTCAGGGATCTCCAGCTCACCCAGAGGATTTCAGGCTCTCAGTGTGCTCATGTGGGGCTCACTTGACACTTGGTGCAAAGAAAACTCAACCCTCTCCACTTACCCAGCCTTTGGGGTGGGGGCACAACACCAAACCCAGAAGGATGGGGAACAAGCATGGGTTTGGGAGGACCAGTTTGGGGGGGTCAGCAGGATGCTGAGCTCACCACGACCCCAGGCACACGCTCAGGGATGGGGTAGAGAGCCTGGGTACAGGCAGGGACTGCAGCGCCATGTCATGTGCTGGTGGGGACAGTGTCAAAACCAGGCAGGGACATGGCCACAGGGAGTGAAGACACCAGAGCCAGGGTAAGACAGGGAATGCTTTTTATTCAGACCCACAGGAGAGGACGGGTGAGTCCGTCACAGACTTTTCCATTGAAGCACAGACCATTGACAGGACAGACCGCGGCGCACACACTGCTACAGACCCCGCGGGGTCTTCAACTAGTTTATGTTCCCTGTTCAAGCAGCACCCTTTGTGAGTTTAGTATTCCTCCCCTTCCTCCTCTCCCTCTCCTTCCACAGAATCCACCCCCACTTCCTCATAATCCTTCTCCAGGGCAGCCATATCCTCACGGGCCTCCGAGAACTCCCCCTCCTCCATGCCCTCCCCCACGTACCAGTGCACGAACGCCCGCTTGGCGTACATCAGGTCAAACTTGTGGTCCAGGCGGGCCCAGGCCTCGGCGATGGCCGTGGTGTTGCTCAGCATGCACACGGCGCGCTGCACCTTGGCCAGGTCGCCCCCGGGCACCACCGTGGGAGGCTGGTAGTTGATGCCCACCTTGAAACCAGTGGGGCACCAGTCCACGAACTGGATGGTGCGCTTGGTCTTGATGGTGGCGATGGCGGCGTTGACATCCTTGGGCACCACGTCCCCGCGGTACAGCAGGCAGCACGCCATGTACTTGCCGTGCCGTGGGTCACACTTGACCATCTGGTTGGCCGGCTCGAAGCAGGCGTTGGTGATCTCGGCCACCGAGAGCTGCTCGTGATAAGCCTTCTCAGCAGAGATGACCGGGGCGTAGGTGGCCAGAGGGAAGTGGATACGGGGGTACGGCACCAGGTTGGTCTGGAATTCTGTCAGGTCGACATTCAGGGCTCCGTCAAAGCGCAGCGAGGCCGTGATGGACGACACGATCTGGCCTATCAACCTGTTGAGGTTGGTGTAGGTGGGACGCTCGATGTCCAGGTTGCGGCGACAGATGTCGTAAATGGCCTCGTTGTCCACCATGAAGGCACAGTCAGAGTGCTCCAGGGTGGTGTGGGTGGTGAGGATGGAGTTGTAGGGCTCCACCACAGCTGTGGACACCTGTGGGGCTGGGTAGATGGAGAACTCCAGCTTGGACTTCTTGCCATAGTCGACAGAGAGGCGCTCCATGAGCAGGGAGGTGAAGCCAGAGCCGGTGCCACCGCCAAAGCTGTGGAACACCAGGAAGCCCTGCAGCCCTGTGCACTGGTCAGCCTGCAGGGAGAGACAAGGTGGGGAGGCATGTTTACTCCAGGCAGCAGAAGTTACTCCTTCCTCTCTGTGGCCTCACAAAGACATTTGGGGGCTTTCCAGCAGCAGAGCCAGAGTCAGCAGAATGGGAGACAAGGTGGCACAGACTCCATCTGTTACCCACTGACTCATGGTGAATCACCCAGGGAAACCCCTTGGCCTTTGGGGTGAGACAGTGGTGAGGGGCACCTCAAAGGGCAGAATTGCCACCGGCTCAGCAGCAGAGTGGGGGGACAAGTTTGACCTCCAGGGACTATCACAGCCACATGACTCTGGGAGGGACCAGCTCAGGGCTGCCTGTCCCCAGCACACGCAGCTGGACTCGGCCACGTCAGGAGCCAAGTGGGAACAAAGAGGGAATTGCCGAGCTCAGCACCGGCGGCGCCCGGGGGCTGCGGCGCTGTGGAGCGGCTCCAGCTCCAGCTGCGCCGCGTCCCGCTGCCGGCCAATGGCAGCCACTGCACAACAGGATTAACATTAATTAATAAATTAAATCTAAACCCAACCCAGCGAGTCTGGATGGGAGAGCGAGACAGAATGGAGGCTTTGTCCTCGCTCGCCACCTGCATCCCCCGTGCCCCTACCAGCTTGCGGATGCGGTCAAGGACCAGGTCGATGATCTCCTTCCCGATGGTGTAGTGCCCGCGGGCGTAGTTGTTGGCCGCATCCTCCTTGCCCGTGATCAGCTGCTCGGGGTGGAAGAGCTGCCGGTACGTCCCCGTGCGCACCTCGTCTGCGGGGACAGCCCCGGGCCCCGTTAGCACCCAGCGGCCGCCGCCAGCGCCCGCCCCGCCGGCCGCGCCCCGCGCGCTGCTCACCGATCACCGTGGGCTCCAGGTCCACGAACACGGCCCGGGGCACGTGCTTGCCGGCGCCCGTCTCGCTGAAGAAGGTGTTGAAGGAGTCGTCCCCCCCGCCGATGGTCTTGTCGCTGGGCATCTGCCCGTCGGGCTGGATGCCGTGCTCCAGGCAGTACAGCTCCCAGCACGCATTGCCGATCTGCACGCCCGCTTGGCCCACGTGGATGGAGATGCACTCGCGCTGCAGGGGCACACGGCACCGGGTCACCCCTTTTGTCCCCTCCCCAGCTGTGGCACCAGCCCAACAATGGCTGTCACTGAGCTGGGAAGGGTCCCTCACAAAGGCTGGCTGGGGCCAGATCCTGCCCGGACACACCCATTGTTCTGGAGGTGCACCCAGTGCAGGGGGTCCCATCCTGTCTTGTCACCATCACTCCTGGCACTCTGCCTGTGGGGGATGGGGAGCTCAGCACTTGTGGCTCATCCTGCCCGGAGCGACTGGGACTGCGCCCATGGTGACACAGGGAGCCCCGGGGTTCCCATCCTGCCCCACCCTGCCCTGGTGGGACCCAGCAAAGCCCCAGGGTGGCTCAGCACCACGGACTCCTCCTGCCCACCCGAGTCTAAGTCGAGACGATGCCACGCCCAGTGCGGGACTGGGGGGTCCCATCCTGCCGTGCTTCGACCTCTGGTGCAGGATGGGGTGCTCAGCACTGGAGGGTCTCATTCTGCCCTGCCCACTCCACATAGGAGAACCTTTTTGCCTTGTTAAACGGGGCCACGCCCAGCGCAGGCTGAGGGCTCGGTACCGGAGCGGGGAGGGAAAGGGGGTCTGTCCTGCCCGGTTTAACGGGAGCCACGCCCAGGGACGGACGGTGGTTCGGTACCCTAAGATGGGGTGCCCAATCCTGCCCCTTTCAGCCGGTGCCACGCCCAGTACGGGCTTAGCTCCGGGGACACATCCTGCCCGTTTTAATGGGATCCACGTCTGGCTCAGACTCGGGGATCGGTCCCGGGGAACCATCCTATCGAGTTTAACCACAGCCACGCCCGACAGGAGCTCAGTACTGCGTTTCGGGGTCCCATCCTGCCCTGTTTAACGGGAGCCACGCCCCGTGCAGGCTCGGGGCTCGGTCCCGGGGGTCCCATCTTGCCCGGTTTAACTGGAACCACGCCCGGTGCGGTATCGTGGATCAGCGCCAGGGATCCATCCTGGCCGGTTTAACGGGAGCCACGCCCTATGGAAGCTCAGTGCTGAGTCCCGGGGGTCTCATCCTGCCTGGTTTAACGGGAGCCACACCCTATGGAAGCTTAGTGCTAAGTCCTGGGGGTCCCATCCCGCCCGGGTGACGGCAGCCACGCCCGCTGCGGGCTCAGGGGAGGCAGAGAGACCCTTCCAGGCCCATTTAACAGGGATTGATTCGGGGCTGGCTCCCGAGCGACGCATTTTACTCGGTGTAACGGGAGCCACGCCCGGTGCGGGAGGAGTCCCAGCACCGAGGGCTCATCCCGGCAGGGGAGGGGACGACAAAGCCTCGGGAACGGAGATCGGGGGGGTTGGGGACCAGAGACAACAGCGACACGGGAGCCGGGGTGGGGGGGATGAAAAGCGGAGACAACGATGGGAGGATGGGGATTGGGACCGGGGAAAACCACGGGGCCGGGGGTGGGAAGGATGGGGCCGGCGGGAACGGGGGACAAGGGGACCACGGGAATAGGGATTGTGGGAATAGGAACAAGGGAAATCCCAGCCCCCCCCCCGCACCCCCTCACCATGGCGGCGGTCGGTCCGGGGCGGTCTCACAGCCCGACGCTGAGGCGGTCGATGTAAGAGGCGCGGCGGAGTGCGGGGCTCGGTGCGAGGCTTTATAGCGGCGGCGGGGCGGGGCGGGCGGCGGGGCCGGGGGGAGCGGCGGGGCCGGCGGCGGCGGCGGCCATTGGGCGCCCGGAATGAGGTAATGCCCCCCCGCAGCCGCAGACAAAGGCCGGGCGGTGAAGAAGGGGGGGCCCGGGGGCTGCGGCGGCCACGGCCCGGCCCCGCCGCTGCCTCCCGCCCGCCGCCGGAGGGGCCCCGGCTGTGTCCTTGGCACCGTCCCTGCCACGCCCCGGTCCCCGGTCTTGGCTGAGCTAGCGGTCACGCTCGGGTCTCCATCCCACGGTCCCCATCCCCCCACCGCCCCCTTCCCCCAAGTCTCTCCGTTCTTCCCGATCCCGTTCTCCCACTGCCCGGAATGAGTCTCTTGGTCCCGGGGCTCCCGTTACACGGGGTAGGACCACGCCCTGGTCCCCGTCCCCGGTGATGCAGCCCTCCCCCTTGTCCGGCCACTGCCCGAGCTCCGGGTTATCCTCGGGCACACCCTGGTCTCTGTCCCCAGCCATCCCGTTGTTCCCACCACTCTGATCCCTGTTCCCAGCCAGCCACGCCCTGGTCCCCATCCTCAGGGACGCTGTTCTCATCCCTGGCCAAGCCCCTGTCCCCATCCCCAGGGACACTCTCCCAATCCCTGGCCGTGCCACAGTGCCCTGGTTCCCAGCCGCGTCCCTGCCATGGCCCTGTGCCTGTCCCGGCCCTTTCCCTGCCGTGCCCAGCCCTTCCAGTGCCTCTTTGTCTGCTCGGGCTGTGGGAACCGGCGCTGCGGGGCCCAGGCGCGGGGACAAAGAGTCATCCCCCCGGGCAGCTGAGGACGAGCAGGGCCGAGGGGTGAGGGACAGTGGGAGGACACAGGGGACAAAAGCCCCCAGGGCAGTTTTGGGCTGGGGGTTTGGACCGAGCAGCAGCTGCTGTGCAGCAGCTGGTGGTTAGGACACAGCTGGGACACTGGGACACGCGTCCCTTGGCCACCCCTCCATCTGCTGCGGCCCCTGCACAGCCCCCCCCCGAGCCACCAACCTCACAGCCCTAGGATTTCCCACTCCTGGGCGGGTTCCCCCTCCCGTTTGTTCTTGCAAAGCTCACAGGCTTTGGGAGTTGGGTTCCCCAAGCCGGGAGGTGCTGGGGGGCTCAGTCGCTGCCCCCACACCACATGCATGGCCCCAGCTGCTGCAGGTGGAGCTGTCAGGACATCCTCCCTGCTGAGAAACCTCTTTTTTCTCTGGTGTTTCCCACATTATGCAGATTTCTGGGCAGATCCAAGGTTCCCACGTCCCTGCTGCCAAACTTGTGTCCCCACCACTATCCCCACGTCCCCACTGCCCGCCCCGTGTCCCCACTGCCAGCCCCATGCCTCTGCTGGTGCCCTGTTTTTGGGGTGCTGCTAGGGCTGCCGAGCTGCAGACAAAGAGGGGGTGGGATTTGGGTATCACTCACCAGAACAAAGGACCAGGTGGCCCTGGCTTTGCTAAGTACAGAAAAAACAGATTTATCTCCCACCAGGCTGGTCCCCATGGCAAATGGGTGTTTTGGGGTACCCTGACCCCAAAGCAGCTCATCCCCCAGCCCTGACCCCACTGTAGGTCCAACCCTGGATGGGAAATGCCTCCTGCCTTTGTTCCCCTACAGTCCCAAGTGCTCAACATCAGTGTGGAGCCTGTTAGGGTGTCCCCACTGTGTCCCCAAGGCCAGGGGTTTTGTGGGCTCACAGCAGCCCCCTGACTCGAGGACCACTCTCCCAGCTAAGGAGGGTCCACACCCATCCTATTACCCTGAGCTGTGGGCAGGAGGTGCTCACAGGGGGGGGGGTTGGCTCAGCCCTGGTGGGCGATGCGGGGTGCAGGGTGAGGAGCACTGGGTGCTGCAGTCCCACTGGTGCCCCCCAGCCCCCTCCCATCTCCTTGGGGATGGACGACCACACGTCCTGCACCGACTGCTGCCAGGCAACTGCTGGGGTTGCTAGGAGACCGGTTGCTAGGAGATGGGCTGGGACCCCCCTCGCATCCCCCTTCCCCACCATCCATCCCGGGGCTTGGTGTGGGGGGTGGTTGCAGGCAGAACAGGCCAGCTTCCCACCACTGCCTGCCCTTATTGGCATGGTAGAGGCACCATCCCCGGGACCCCCACGGCCTCACCCTGCTCAGCTTTAGGTGAGGCACCATCCTTGGGACCCCCAGTACCTGACCCTCAGGGTGGGGCACCATCCACAGGTCCCCCAGTGCCGGATCACTTTGCTGTGCCAAGGGGGAGTAGAGGCCATGGGGTCCCCCAAGTCCCCACCCTACTGCACCCTGCCATGGAGGTCACCAGCCCTGTGGCCCCCAGTATCCAGCCCTGGTGAGTGCAGGAGGGGGTCTGGCACAGCTCCCAGCCTCCCCACCTCCCGCGCTTCCCATTCGTCTGTGCTCTGTTGACTGTTGGTAGCAACGCGGTGGCTCCTGGTGACGGTTGCTGTCCTCCCCCAGCCAAGTCCATCTCCCTGGTGCCACCGGGTGGGACAGACCCCAGACACCCCCAGGGTCCCCTCTGTCTGCACAGAGTCCCCGTGGCTGTCCCCACTCGGGCTGGGCCACTCGGGGGCTCCCAGAGCTGGCATCTCATCCTGCGTGGGCTGATTTCCTGGCTGCTGGACTCGTGCCCGTGGCACAGCCGAGATTCCCAGCCTCCCCCAGTCTGGGCCCTTCCTGAGGATCCCAAATTGGTGACCTCGAACCCGACGACTGGGGCACGCCATCCGCAGGGATCGAGGGGTCTCAGCTCCGTCAGGGGCTGTTGTGGCTCAGGGCTGACATCCCAGACACAGGCTGCTGCTATTTTTAGCCTGTTTTCCCGCAGAACCCAGCTCTGTCTGTCTGTCTGTCCATCCGCTGCCACCATCGATGTGACAGATTCATTCAGATGGAGAGACAGGGCAGCTCGAGGCCCGGGGGGGCCCCGCTCCTCTCCGGGCTGCTGCATGAGGCCGTGGTGTGGTGGAGGGGCCCCGCCGCCCCTCGGCTGGCCCAGGGTGGCTCTGAGGGGCTGGACCCACCGAGGGGTGGCACCCACCCCTGCCCGTGCCCCCGCCCCACCCGAAGGGCAGAGAGAAAACCCCTCAAACCCCGGTGCTGCGGTCAGCGGGTGGGACGAAGCAGGGAGGTGTCACCGGTTTCCCGCAGCCTGGGTGTCCCGATGCCCCCTCTCGCCACCCCGTAACCCTTCCCGCCCCCTCCCGGCACAACAAAAGGGAGACTCGGCCCCGGGAGCGGCGGGGGGCACTGCGGGGGGCAGGGGGAGCCGCCCTGGGGTGCGGGGGGCTGCGGGGGCGCTGCCCGTGGGGAGGGGGCTGCGGCACCGCCTGCGTGCGGGGCGGTTCCGCAATGCGGCAAAGCCGGGAATAAAGGAGCGGGGCGGCGGAGGGGTGGGGGTGAGGTGGGAGAGACCCTGCTGTCGGAGGGGTCCGCCCCCCTAAAGCATCTCCCGGAGCCGGGAATCGGCGTGGGGAGGTCTCGGAGGGCTCCGGTGACATCGGGGGCTTAAGAGTGTGTGTTGCTGGGACAACGGGCACCCCGGCCCTGGGCGTGTGCCAGCACCGAGGATGTGCCCAGGGAGTGGGGAGACACCGGAGTGCTCAGGGAGGGGAGGGACACTGAGGTGACCGGGGTGTGAGGGGACACAGAGTGCCCAGGAAGTGGGGGGGACACCGAGGTACCCTGGGATGGGGACACGCTGAGGTGCCCAGGGTGTCAGGTGATATGCAGGTGCCCAGGAGTTGCCGGGACACCATGGTGCCCGAGGAGTGGGGGGGGTCTGTAATTCTGCCTCGGGGCCGACCTCAGTGTCCCCATGCTGTCCCCAACCCCTCTCTGGCCTTTGGAACGCTACTCCTTCAACGCAGAGCGGGGGAGGCAGGGTGGGACAGTGCACTGCACCCCGGGGGTGGGCGTGGGATGCTCCCCCGGCCCCGTCCGTCCTGCCCCACAGGAACTGCCCCGCGTGGGTTCCCCCGGGGACAGCCCCGGGGCTGGCAGGGAACAGGGCGGCGGCGGGCACAGGAGCCGGCGCGACGGGAGCCCGCGGGGCTTCCCACGGGAACGGGACAGGGATGGGGAGGGGGGCACGGAGAGGGATTATGGGATCCCCCGAGGGCTCCAGCCTAGGAGGGGCTGGGGCGCTCCCTGGGCAGATGCAGCACACGAAGCTGCGGCCGGGGGTTTCAGGGACCCATCCTGCGGCCGACTGAGACCCCCGCCCCAATGCCACAAAGCCCCCCGCCTCTAAAGCCCCTCCCCCAAAGCCCCCTCACCCCGATGTTCCCCCGGCCTCGCTGCCCCGAATGCCTTCCCACCCTTCTGACCCCCCCAATCGCCCCCTGTCTGCCCGCCCAGTCCCCCCCCACCCTTGGGACCCCCAACCCTCCGCCCCTCTGTCCCCGCCTCTTTCCCCGCCCGTAGCCACGCCCATTTCCACATAAAGCCACGCCTCTTCTCCACCTCCTCCCGCCCTCCCGCCCACCACATTCCGCTCCGCTGACGTCATCACCCACCTACCCTGCCGACTTTCGAATCGGCCAATCAGAATCGAGGCGAGGCGGGAAGGGCGTGTCCAGTGCGCCGCGTGGCCCGGAGGGGCGGAGCAAATACACATTGGCCCCTCCCCTTTCTCCGCCCCTTGTCCCCGCCCCCTGGGGTATATCTCGGGGGCCCTACGGGGCGACCCCTGCCTCCCTCCTCGACGGCTTCGTAACGGTTCGGACAGCGAGCGGCCATGGTGAGGGCTGGGGCCCACGGGGGTCGTGAGGGGGCCCCGCGTGGGGTGGGACCCCCTGGGAGTGCGGGACCCCCCGAGCAGCGCGGGGGGCTGAGATGTGGGTGCGTGCCGGGTCCCCCCCATGTCCCCAGCACCACGAGACACTGTGGTCTGGTGGGATTGGGAGCTCCTCAAGTGTTCAGGACGCCCCGGGGGGCTGCCGAGTTTTGGCTCGTCCCGGGCAGGATCCTAAGGCGGGGGTGCGTTTGTCCCACGGAACCGGGGACTTCCCCAGCCGGGGGTCCCTGCCCGGGATGCTTCCACCCTCGGGCTGTGCCGACCCCCCTGGGGTCCCACGTAGGTACTGATCACGTCCCTATCTCACCCGTCGGGAAAGGAACCGCGAGGGGTTTGGAGGAACCCCCGTGCCCCCCTCTCCCGGCTCTGCTGGCCGGGACACGCGTGGCAGTGAGTCACGGCGGGGGAGGGCAGATCCCATGCTCTCACCGTGGCCAGGGCACAACCAGGAGCGGCTGCCGTGAGGAAAGTTCTTCCTGGTCACCGGAGTTTGCTCCTGTCCCGGGTGGAGCTGGCTGCCAGCCGAGCGCCCGTAATCGCGGTTAAGGGCTGCGGTGGGACCGGACAGTCCGGGCTTGTGAAAAGGCTGAGGGAGAAGAGAGTGGCTCCACATTCCGTGAGCTCCAAGGCTGTTCCCGAAGCGAGAAGTTGTGAGCAGCCCGCTGGGGAAGGGGCTGAAGTGTCTCTCTCGCTGTGTGATGTGGGTGGTGGGGACTGTGAATAACCTGGGGAGCCAAAATTCTCGGCTCGCAGGAGGTGGTTGATGGCATGAATGGTGCCAACCAGTGCAGGTTCCACCTCCCTGGGGGGCCAGGATGGGACCCCCAGAGCTGAGAACCTGCTGTGTCCCTGGTACCCCACGGGCTCTGCACACTGGTAGCCCCAGTCTGGCCCCGAAAGTGGGGGTCTCCCCACACTTCCCTCTTCAGCTCCAGGTGGAGTTTGGGATGATGCTGGTTCAGCCCTGAGCCCCCTGAGGGTTTGGGGGGCTGAGGCTGTGCCCACCACGTTATCCTCAATGGGGAGGGTCTCACGTCCTGCTGGGGAGGGACAGGATGGGACCCCCAGAACTGAGCACTCCCTGCAAGGGGTCTGAGCAGAATCTGACCCCATCCAGCCTTTGTGAGGGACCCTTCCCAGCTCGGTGGGTGCTGGGGTGGGACAGAGAGGGGACAAAAGGGGTGACCCGGTGCCATGTGCCCCCGCAGCGCGAGTGCATCTCCATCCACGTGGGCCAAGCGGGCGTGCAGATCGGCAATGCGTGCTGGGAGCTGTACTGCCTGGAGCACGGCATCCAGCCCGACGGGCAGATGCCCAGCGACAAGACCATCGGCGGGGGGGACGACTCCTTCAACACCTTCTTCAGCGAGACGGGCGCCGGCAAGCACGTGCCCCGGGCCGTGTTCGTGGACCTGGAGCCCACGGTGATCGGTGAGCAGCGCGCGGGGCGCGGCCGGCGGGGCGGGCGCTGGCGGCGGCCGCTGGGTGCTAACGGGGCCCGGGGCTGTCCCCGCAGACGAGGTGCGCACGGGGACGTACCGGCAGCTCTTCCACCCCGAGCAGCTGATCACGGGCAAGGAGGATGCGGCCAACAACTACGCCCGCGGGCACTACACCATCGGGAAGGAGATCATCGACCTGGTCCTTGACCGCATCCGCAAGCTGGTGAGTGTCCTGTGGGGTCTCGTGGGTTGGGTCCCTCCCTGCGGGGGATGTGGGGACAAAGGGAAGCTCCAGGAGTCCCTGGGCAGGTCCTTATCAGCCCGTCAGCACTTTGGGGCAGAGGGTGGGGCTGTCCCAGGAGGGACCTGCTGTCCCTATCCTAGCCCGGTGCTAAGCCTTGCCAAGGGGAGGAGGGTGGGGGCAGGGGGGGCAGGGGGGCAGGACAGATGGTTTGGGTGCTGGTGCAGCACTGGTTTGACTGGTGGGGCTGCCCAAGCTCTTTGAACCTCTGGTTCCCACGCTGGGGCTGGCGCCGGGGTGGCCGGACCTGCTGCGCCACCGGCTCCGCTCGGGGAGCTCCTGGCACATCAAAGGCTGAGCTGGCTGCCCATGGGCTCTTGTGGGATAAGCTCCTGCTGCACCCTCTTGGAAAAACAGGGGGTGAAGCCTTGGTTGACTTATTGCAGAGCCTGCTGGGATGACTCCCAAGAGCTGGGGGATCCGCCATGAGTCAGTGTCCAACATGTGAAGGTCAGGGCCACCTTGTCTCCCAGTGTGGTGGCTCCTGCTGTGGTGCTGGAACACCCTAATAATGTCCTCCTGTGGCCACAGAGAGGAGCAACTTCTGCTGCCTGGAGTAAACATGCCCCTTCTTGTCTCTGCTGAGTGTCCCCAAATCCCTGCAGGAAGGGGTCCCTTTCCCTGGACCAGATCATACTGAATCACAGGCCTGAGAACCTGGGACAAATATATTCTGTGGGGAATATTTGCCTTCCTGGGCAAGTCAGTAGCAGCTGAAGTTCAGAATTCCTGACAGTCTGGTCTTGTTTTCCCTCTTCCCACCTTGCAGGCTGACCAGTGCACAGGGCTGCAGGGCTTCCTGGTGTTCCACAGCTTTGGCGGTGGCACCGGCTCTGGCTTCACCTCCCTGCTCATGGAGCGCCTCTCTGTCGACTATGGCAAGAAGTCCAAGCTGGAGTTCTCCATCTACCCAGCCCCACAGGTGTCCACAGCTGTGGTGGAGCCCTACAACTCCATCCTCACCACCCACACCACCCTGGAGCACTCTGACTGTGCCTTCATGGTGGACAACGAGGCCATCTACGACATCTGTCGCCGCAACCTGGACATCGAGCGTCCCACCTACACCAACCTCAACCGCCTCATCAGCCAGATCGTGTCGTCCATCACGGCCTCGCTGCGCTTTGACGGAGCCCTGAATGTCGACCTGACAGAATTCCAGACCAACCTGGTGCCGTACCCCCGTATCCACTTCCCTCTGGCCACCTACGCCCCGGTCATCTCTGCTGAGAAGGCTTATCACGAGCAGCTGACGGTGGCTGAGATCACCAACGCCTGCTTCGAGCCGGCCAACCAGATGGTCAAGTGTGACCCGCGGCACGGCAAGTACATGGCGTGCTGCCTGCTGTACCGCGGGGACGTGGTGCCCAAGGATGTCAACGCCGCCATCGCCACCATCAAGACCAAGCGCACCATCCAGTTCGTGGACTGGTGCCCCACTGGTTTCAAGGTGGGCATCAACTACCAGCCTCCCACGGTGGTGCCCGGGGGCGACCTGGCCAAGGTGCAGCGCGCCGTGTGCATGCTGAGCAACACCACGGCCATCGCCGAGGCCTGGGCCCGCCTGGACCACAAGTTTGACCTGATGTACGCCAAGCGGGCGTTCGTGCACTGGTACGTGGGGGAGGGCATGGAGGAGGGGGAGTTCTCGGAGGCCCGTGAGGATATGGCTGCCCTGGAGAAGGATTATGAGGAGGTGGGCGCTGACAGCTTGGAGGGCGATGAGGACGGGGAGGAATATTAGTGCCTTGTCTCTGGTGTCACGCTGTGGTGCTGCTGTTCATTAAAATGGCTCTTTCCAATGTTGTCTCCTTCACTGTGCTGGGACAATCCGCCTTGTGGTGACCTGGGGGGACGTCCCAGGAGAGGGGGGCCTCAGCTGGGCTGGCTGTCCGGCCCTGCTGCCAGCTGGCACAGGGGCTGTGCCAGGAGAGGCTGAGGGGTTCTGTGTGGTCGGGGTCCCTGGCTGGCTCCTGTGCTATGAGCTGGCAGTGCCCTGCTCGGCTGTCTGCAGTGGCTCATGTCCTCCTCGCCGTTCTGCTGGCCCTGGGGGTCACCAGGTGAAGGGGGACCCCTGAGAGCCCCCAGTGTCCTGCCCAGTGCCTGGTGCAGATGGGCTGGACGTGGTGTCATGCTGCTACTGGCACGGAGCCACTCTCGGTGCGGTTCTCTGCAGAGCTGGGAGGGGGTCCTGGGCGAGGGGGAGGACCCTCCCCACAGCCTCTGGGCAGGGCACCGAGTCCTTCCCGTAAGTGCTGCCCTGGCTGCCCGGAAAGGGGGGGCTCAGGGGGGGTTGCAGAGCCCGTTGTCCAGCGCTGCCCCGCGCATGGCAGCTCCCGCAGAGCCGAGTCACGGCGGCCCCGACAAAAAGGGAGGGGTGTGGACGAGTGGCCCCCCCCCCCCGTCCCTGGATGCTGAGCACCCCGCGGAGAATGGGACCCAGCTCAGGTGGGTGCTCTGCCTGAGCCCTGCAGCCCCCAGTCCCTCTCTGCATCCCAGCTGGGGGGTCTGTGCCCCCAGGCCACCTGGGGGCGGACCCCATGAGGGGCTTGTCCCTCACCCGGGTGGGTGGGGGTCTTGCGTCTCCCGGACACCCTCGGCCCCTCTCCCCCTTGCCCGTGGTGCTGCTGGGTTCCTCAGCCCCCAGTTCCCCCCGCTTTGCATCCCGAGGGGGTCTCCGAGCCCCCCTGAAGGGGAATGACTGCAGCCATACGTCCTGCAGACCCTGCCCCTCATCCCGAGGGATGTCCTCGACCACCTCCAGCCCCTTTCCCCGCCCCCCGAGGGGACATCCGCAACCCCTGCTCCTCTCTCCGGTCGGGAGACCCCTCCCCTCTCTCTGTCCCGTACCCCCGGGTCCCCCCGGCGGGGCGGAGCCGCTGTCGGCTATAAACAGCCCATAGCGACGGCCACCGCCCTCCCGGTGCAACCATGAGCCGCCGTGAGCGCGACCCCGGGGTGCCGCCGCCCCTCCCCGTGGCCCCAGGGCGGCTGGCGGCGGCGGCGGCAGCCCGGGGCGCGGAACGAGAGGAACTGGCGGCTCTGAACGATCGTTTCGCCGCTTTCCTGGAGCGGGTGCGGGCCCTGGAACGGCAGAACGGGACCCTCCGAGCCGCTCTGGGCCGCGCCACCGCCGCCACCGGGCCCCGCACCGGGCTGGTGCAGGGGGAGCTGCGGGGGCTGCGGGAGCGGCTGCAGCGCCTCGGCCGCGACCGGGACCGGCTCCAGGCCGAGAGGGACGGGCTCGCCACCGACCTGGCGGCCCTGCGGCAGCGGTGGGCCGGCGGTGGGGCCGTGGGAGGCAGCGGGGTGGGGACCAAGGATGCGTCGGGATGAGGGATGCGCCGGGATGGGGACTGGGGATGTGACGGGGACCAGAGAACGCACCGGGATGAAGGATGAACTGCGATGGGAATCGGGGATGTGTCGGGATGAGTTCTGCATGGGATGAGGACTGGGGAACGTGCCAGAGAGGGACTGGGAGATCCGCTGGCATGAGGAATGTGGCGGGATGAGATTTGCACCAGGATGGGGAGCGGAGGATGCAGCGGGATGGGGATGGGAGAGCCCCGGGCAAGTCGGAGTAAGGACTGGTGAATATCCGGGGAAGAGGACCCCTGGGAAGGGATACCCTCAGCAGACACCGGGAAAGGCACCCTGGGTGCACGGAGGGCACTGGGAGGTACTGGGAGGCACTGGGAGATGTGGGCTCTGCGGAAAGGCGGGGCACTGGGAGGGGCAGGGCAAGGATGGGGGCACTGGGAGGGGATCGGTGCGAGCTCTGGGGGACGCTCCAGACCGTTCGCCTCTGCTGCGTGTGGAGGGGTCTGCAACAGGAGGCAGGAGGAGGGGGTCTGCGCCCCCGTCCCCACCTCCCTCTCATCCCTTGCCGTCCCCAGGCTGGAGGACGAGACACAGAAGCGTGAGGATGCTGAGAAGAGTCTGGTGCTGTTCCGCAAGGTGAGGGGACTGGCGGGCCCGTCTCGCCATCCAGTACCGAATCCTCATCCCCCACCAACGCGGGCAGGCTCCAGGGTCTTCCCATCCCCTCCACGCTGCCCTGCAGCTCATCCTGGCCTCTCCCACAGGACGTGGACCACGCCACGCTGTCTCGCCTGGAGCTGGAGCGCAAGGTCGAGCTGCTGATGGATGAGATCGGCTTCCTCAAGAAGCTGCACGAGGAGGTGGGGGCCGGGGCGGGATGGGGCGAGAGGGGAACAGGTCAGGTCCTTGTGCCACGACGTGACGCCCACGCGTCCACGCAGGAGCTGCGGGACCTGGAGGTGAGTGCCCCGAGCCCGGCGGGGCTGGCCGAGGTGGAGGTGTGCAAGCCGGAGCTGACGGCTGCGCTGCGGGAGATCCGCACCCAGTACGAGAGCATCGCTGTCAAGAACCTCCAGGAAGCCGAGGAGTGGTACAAGTCAAAGGTACCCGGGGCTGGGAGGGATTTTGGGGCGGCTGAACCACCCCAGAGCCCTGACGCGCCCGGCCCGCGCAGTTTGCCGACCTCTCGGATGCAGCAAACCGTAACCACGAGGCGCTGCGACTGGCCAAGCAGGAGATGAACGAGTCCCGGCGGCAGATCCAGAGCCTGACCTGCGAGGTGGACGGGCTGAAGGGCGTGGTGAGAGCCGGGGAGTTTTTTGGGGGGGCTGCAAGGACCAGACCCCACCCCGGCCCTTTTGCAGCCCCTTCTTCCCCTGCAGAACGAGGCGCTGCAACGGCAGATGCGGGAGATGGAGGATGAGTTCGGGGAGGAGATCGGGAACTACCAGGATGTGGTGGGGAGGCTGGAGCAAGAGATCCAGCAGATGAAGGAGGAGATGGCGCGGCACCTCCGCGAATACCAGGACCTGCTTAACGTCAAGATGGCCCTGGACATCGAGATTGCCACATACCGCAAGCTGCTGGAGGGCGAGGAGAGCCGGTGAGGGGAGCCCGGCGCACGGCGTCTCCCCTCTGCCGGCGGGGAAGGTCCCTCGCGTTGAGTCACCTCGGTTATTGTGGGATTTTCTTGGGAGGAGGCAGCTCCAGGCCTTATTCCCACGGCAAAACGAGAGGTTCCCATGGGAGCTTCTTGGTGCTGAGATAAAGGCAAGGCCAGGGGCTGGCGGGATGTGCGGGGAGCTGCCTCCAGCTCTGTTCCAGGTGCCAGCCTGGCAGCCCACAGGCACAGCCCCCAGCTGAGCTGGGATGTGGGTCATGGGTGTGGAAGCGCCAGGGTCGCTGGCAATGTCCAGGAGTCGCAGACCCTCCTCATGCCCCTCTCCCCCCCAGGATCACCATCCCACTGCACCCCACCACCTCCTTCAGCATGAGAAGCTCAGGTGAGTGACACACTGGGGGTCCCCCACTATGTCCGGGGGGTCTTTCCTTGGGGGTTGAGACGCTGTGTGGGTGTGGGTGGGTCCCTGTGCTCCTGCCCAGGGGTGCTGATGACCCCTCTGTGCCCAGTGCTGGAGCCCCAGCCTGCGGAGAGCCCAGCACGGAGGATGGTGCTCATCAAAACCATTGAGACACGGGACGGGCAGGTGAGAATCGGGGGGTGCCCTCCCTGGGAGGCCCAACTCTGCCATGGGACTGATCCCCAAATTCTCCTCTTGCAGCAAGTGGTGACGGAGTCGCACAAGGAGCGAGCGGGGAAGTGACAGAGAGGAGCCACGGCCATGGCCCCGACCCCATGGTGGGGTTTTGCCAGGCCCTGCTGCATCCCGGGCGGGGCGTGGAGCACAGCAGGGGGGCTGGGAGTGCCCCAATTCCTATTCCTGCTGTGAGCCCCACGGCACAACGCTGTGGTGTGTCCCTGTGCCTTTGCAATGTGTCCCTGTGCCTTGTCCCCCCCTCACACTATTTATCGCTATTTATTATCCTCCCAACCACAACTCCAGCTGTATTTATTATCGAGTGTTCCCCATGCTGCCCTGGCACCGAGGGGGGCCCGCCACCAGAGCTGCCCCCGGGGTTGGCGGGACGATGACATCCGAGCGCTGTCCCCTCTGCTGTCGCTGCCCTGGGGAGTGGGGCAGAAAGGGAATTTGGGTCCCCGGGGTCCCGTTCTGTCCCAAGGCCCCTCTCCATCGCCACGACTCCCACTCTGAGGGGTCTCACCACCCCTCCCGTCACCGCAACCGGCAGCGGGGTTGTCGGCTCCGGTGGCACTCACGCGCTGTCCCCTCTGGTGTCACCTCCTCGGAGAGGGAGACAGGGAGAATCCTCAATTCCCGGAACCCCCGCGGGTCCCAGAGGACCGACGGGCACTCCCGGTATCGGAGGTGACACGGAATCTCCGTCCGGTGCCGCCGGAGCATCGCAGGACCGGCGCGGGCACCTCCGGTAACCGAGAGCGCCGCGCTCATTCCTCACCGGGGCCGCCAGGGGGCGCCATCAGCCCGGCCTGATTAATGCCGAGTGCTAATTACGGCTTAATTACAGCGTGACAAGGCTCTGGGTGTGCGGGGAAACACCCTGATTGCTGTAACTGCGGGATTTTAAGCAATTTTTTTTTTGCATGATTAATTGCGCTACCTCAACCAAATTATGCAAAATTGCGTTGATGCAAAATTTGCTCATTAGTTTCGCTATTTTAAGCAACTTTAGGCGCTGTTTCAGTATTTTCAGCTCTTTTTTTTGCGCCATTGATTGAATTATTTTAAGCAAATTATGCACAGTTCAGTTACTTAAATAAATCTTGCACACATAATTGCATTACCTTAAGCAAGCGTTGCATTATTGCGTTTTCAGGATTTTCTGCATCATTAATTGCATTATTTTAAGTACTTTTTTGCATCATGCTGTTATGGCAAATTACACAGAATTGCATAATTTCATGAAGTTTTGGCATCATTAATGGCATTATTTATGCAATTTTCGCACCATTAATTACATGAACAAAATAATATAAAATTGCATTATTTTAAGCTAGTTTTTTTTTTTTTTTCATGATTAATTACGTTATCTTAGGTAATTTTTTTGCACGAAAATCGAATTACTTTAAGCTATTTTTTGCATCATTAATAGCATTCTCTTAAGCACTAATTGCAAAATCGCTTGTTCTGGGTCATGGCAACGCCCCAGGAACAACTCCGGATCCCTCACCGAGGGTAGGGAAGCTGCTGCCGGGGGATTTTGGTCACAGAGGACCAAGGAATGTCCTGACCACCCCTCCCCAGGACGAGCTCAAGCCGGGAGCCCCTGGCAGGGGTGACAAACACCTCGCAGGGGTGACAAACACCTCGCAGTGGTGACAAACACACCGTAACAGTCCCCTGAGAAAGGGTTTAATGAGCGGAGAGGGCGGCACTGCTGGTGCTCTCACAGACAGGAGGTTTCGGGGGACGGACAGACAGACAGACAGGTATGAACACTATGTACAGGCACCTCCCGCCCCACCTCCGGGGAATTGCCCCCCCGCAGCAGGGCTGGGGGCGCTTGCAGTCCTGACAGACCGGGATTTGGGGTGGGGGGCACTGGGAGCGCTGGGATGGGGCCGGCCCACGGGGCGGGGGCTCTTTGGTTTCGGCGTTAAGGCTGCGCGGAGGCGCCTTGTCCCGAGCGGGGCGAGCGGGACACGCTCCGAGGCACTGCAACAAGGGCCCAGTAAAATCAGTTCCCCACGCCAGAGGTCACCTGGAGGGTTGGGACTGTGTCTGGGACTCCTCCTGAACGAGGGTGACACTCAGAGACTGGAGAAGAGAAGGGCTCTAGGAGTGTTTCTCGCCTCTCCCCAGGCACAAACCTGTGTGTGAGAAGGATTCCCACCTCTGCCCAACGCGCTGGGGTCTCCCTGGCCGCAGAGGCGCCCACCTGAGGGCAGGTACCCCCCGTTAGGACAGCGAGTTGAGGAAGTGGCTTTCCCCTGCCAACGTGCTCAGCATGGAGCTCATGTCCCCCACTGCCATGTTGGCACCCCCAGACGAGGGCAGCAGGAGCCCCCCGGCCGGGCTGGGGGGTCCGGGCAGTGCCGTGGGGGTCTCCACATCCTCCACGATGGCAGCGAAGTCAAGGTGCGTGTTCTCCAGGTCCAGTGAGTCCAGGCTGTTGGCCACCTGCTCCCCCGAGTCCAGGTAGTAACAGGAGGTGCCCTTGAGTCCCTCTGGGCCGTAGTGCCCGTTTCCCCCACAGCTCGCTGCCCCCTGACCCAGCAGCTTGTGCCCACCTTTGCCCGCCTGCCCATGGGGGCCCTGCCCTGGGTAGTACAGCGGGAGGTTCCCGGGCCCTTCGGGCACGAGGCGAGTGGGGGGCAAACGTGGCAAGCGCCGAGCACCGGCGTCCACCCCCTCGTAGCCATGCCCTGGCTGTGCCAGGCTGCCCGGGTAGCTCAGGCTGGCTTGGTGACCTGCTGGTTTCGGGCCACATGGAGGGTGCGGGATCATCTCGGGGTTGAAGCAGGAGGGGCTCAGGAGGTGCTGGGGCTCCGCCAGGCTCTGCAGATGATCCGGTTTGTTGGCTTGGTAACCACAGTACCTGGGGCTGAGGTACGGCGGGGTTGGCATGGCCTGGCACTGCCCGGGCTCGCTGCCCAGCCCCACGCCGGCCGCATTCCCCTTGGAGGGGAGCTGCTCCCCCCACATCAGCGCCTGCTGCGCCTCCACGTAGTTCCGGACCATCACCTCTTTGGTCTGCAGCGTGGGGGTCTGGGCTCTGCGGGCTCCCGGGCTGGCCATGGCCATGTACCCCCCCGGTGCCGGTCCTGCGGGGGGGTACCCGCCTGGCGCCACGTCCATGCCATGGCCAAAAGCAGCAGGGGACACTGCGGCTCCGGCCAGTTTGGCGCTGGGGCAAGGAGCAAGTGCTGGGGTCGGCGCTGGGTATCGCTGCTCCGATTTGATCTGGAGCCGGTTAAACCGGTGCCCCCCGGAAAATTCGCCGTCGTGGCACGAGCTCACTAGTTTGGGATGCTGCCCACAGGCACTGGGATGGGGGTACTCGACGCTTTGATGGGGACAGTGTGGCCCGGACATGGCGGGAGCTGCAGCACCGACACTTTGCCTGGAGCTCATCTCCAGTGTGCCCTGGGGGGCTCCGTCCCAGGGCTCCGGCATGGCCCCGTTCCCAGCAGGCAAACTGGGGAAGCGCTGGTTCATCTGGCACTGCGGGAGGGAGAACTCAGGCTGCAGCAGCCCCTCCTCCATGTCCCCATGTGTCCCCACCATGGTCCGCTGAGCACCGTAGATGCCACCCTGGAGCTCCACACCAGTGCCCTGACAAGAGAAGCTTTCCTCGGGATAGCTCAGGTACTGATCCATCTCCAGCAGGCCGGCCTCGGGGCCAGGACCCCCCATGCTCTCCAAGAAGACGTTCTCCGTGATGCTGGGAGGACGCGGGGAGAAGCCGTGGCGCTGCAGGTTGGCCTCGGAGCCGCCCAGGGGCTGCAGCGCTGTCCTGCCCACGCCTGGCACGCTCACATTCCCCACGCTCTTAAACCGCTGCACCCTGGGCACGGCCGGAGGCTTGGCCACCGTCCTGGCAGGGTCACTTGCCCGTCGCACGCCGTGACGGGGCATCAGGTGAGCAGGGACGCCGCCCGGGTAAGCGGGGTTGTCATTGGAGCTGTGCCTTCTCAACAAGCCATTGGCGACACAGCGAGGTCCGGCAGGCGCGGGGTAGCCCCCGGCCACACTCCCGTGGCCACCGGTGGCCACCTGCTCCACGCCGGGCAGCGGGGTTGGCGGGGGACCGCCCGTGGCCGCGGCGTACTTGGCCTTGAGGCGGTAGCGCTGCGCCGGGGTGAGGCTGCCCAGCCCCGGCAGCGCCCCGCACACAGCGGCATCGCTGGAGCGCCGCGACTCGTCCGGAGAGATGGGCTCGGAGCCGTCTGTCGGGCACGTCCCGCCGGACATCGCCGTGACATCGCCACCCGGGCACGGCCCCGCCAGGTACGGGGACACCAGGGACGAGCGGCGGCTGACGGTGTAGGCGGAGCTGACGGTGCTGGTGCCGCTGCTCCGGCGCTCGCCCAGGGTCGTCAGCCCCAGTTCTGCCGCCGACAGCTCGGCGATGCGCCGGTGAGAGGCTGGGGGAGGCCCCGGGAGACCGGGCACCTCCCTGGGCAGGCCTGAGGGAGAGAAGGAGGAGTTAGCCCGGGACACGGCGTGGCAATGTCAGAGCACGGACATGAGCCGCCTCCGGAGCTGGGATGTGGCTCTTCCAGTGTTAGAGCCCGCGAGGAGGACAGGGAGCAGGTGGCAACAAAGAAGGGCAGAAGCTCATTTAGGGTGGAAAAAATCAGGGAATCGTGGAATGGTTTGGATTGGGAGGGATCCCAAAGACCACCCAGTTCCACCCCTTGCCGTGGGCAGGGATGGTTTCCACTAGACCAGGTTGCTCCAGCCTGGCCTTGGATACTTCCAGGGATGGGGCAGCCACAGCTTGGGAAGTGTCACACACCGTCACCAGGCCTCGGACCACGTCATCACACATCCCACACCCCTGGCACGTCTGCCATGGACACACATCTCACCTCCCAACACACCTGCCCTCCTCAGGGGCATCCTCACACCGTGGCACAGCCCTTCACCCTGGGGTTGTGTCACTTTGTTGTGTCCCCGTCCCTGGCAGCCCCTCAGAGCATCCCCACGGGGAACCCACAGACTGGGATTGACTGAACCTGTGCCAGGGCAGTTTTCCTTCCTCCACACCCTCACAGGGAAGAATTCCTTCCAGCATTCCACCTAACCCTGCCCTCTTTTCCAACTTGGAGCCATTCCCCCTTGACCTGGCACTCCAGGCCCTTATTCAAAATCCCTCTCCAATTCTCTTGGAACCTCTGTAGGGCTCTAAGTTTTCCCCAGATTTTGGGGTCCACTTCTAACACCAGCAAGGCGTGGTGCCCACCAGACCCCTCCACACGCTTCCCACGGGCCAGGCCCCACATCCCAGAGGGGAGAAACACCCCGATCTCACCGGCCCCGGGGATGGGCGGCAGGTTCAGGCCTTTGGAAGCCGCCGGTTTCCTCAGCTGCTTCAGCTTGTCGATGCGAAGGTTTTCCAGTTTGTGGAGGGCCATGAGGCCCGAGGTGCCCATGGGCTCCCCAGGCACCACGTCCTCCAGCGTGGACAGGTCCTCGTAGCTGCCGCCGGCGTTCCCGGCCATCTCCACGCCGCTGTCGTTGTTGGTGGTGCTGCCCAGGGGCGAGTGGTCGCTGCTGCACGAGGATTGCCCACCCGGGCTGGGCTGGGGCTTCTGGGGAGAACCAGAGCACGGCCAAGGGAAAAAGGGGGTCAGCTAACCCAGGACACACTTGGAATCATCCTCGCAAAAATGACGATATTAAGTTTGAAATTCTCAGTGTTGAAATTCTCGCCGAGCCAGATGTTTTCAGCTCCACGAGGGCTCAATACACTCTGAGAGTGTCCAGCACCTCGCAGGAATGGGTTAAAATAATTTGCGAGATGGCTGATGAGGTGTGTGCTTTGAAAAGCAAAAGGTTTTAATAAATGGGAAAATAACAAACGATACAAAAACCAAAGCAAATGCCGGGCACGGTGCAGAGAAACCTCTAGCACTGGCTAAGACACCCAAAAATGCGCCTGAGCACCTCCGTGCTCCTTCTTAAATAATGTTTTAGGAGGGTTTTTGGCAAACTGCCCAATAGAAAATAGCTACATTTCTGAGGAACAGCCTCAGATACCAACAGGTGCCTTTGTCTTGGCACTGAGCAAACCACGGCAAGAAGGGCATGGAAGATTCTAGTTTTTCTTCCTTAAAAGTCTTGAGGTGAAACCGAAACCCTTTTCCTTATTTGGGAACATCCAAACTTGGGTGTTGAGGATGCACAGCAACCATCAGGACGGTTGGAAAAGCCTCTGAGATGTCTGAGTCCAGCTATTAACCCAACACTGCCGTGTTCACCATGAAACCACGTCCCCAGGTGCCACATCCCGATGTTTTTTGGACAGTTCAAAGGGCACGGTGACTCCAGCACTGCCTTGGGCAGCCCATTCCTGTAGCAGTGTGCTTTTTCAGTGGTGTAGCTGCTATTCCACCCATTCCAGTGCCTGACAACGAAGAATTTCCCCCTAATATCCAGCCTAAGCCTCTCCTGGAACAGCTTGAACCTGTTTCCTCTTGTCTTATCGCTTGGGGATGATCCCCCACCACCAAACCCTTCCTCCTTCCCCCACCGCCCCCGCAGCTCCTCACCAAGGCCAGCTCTGGCACCAGGAGTTTCCCATCGTCCTTCCGAGCCTCGCTGGGGCCGTTTGCATCCTTCTCCTGCTTCATGTCCGGGGGGACGCTGGGGGTGGGCAGCGCCCGGCCCGGCCCCACGTCCCCTCGGTGCTTCTTGGTGACGTGGGCGTCGGGGCCGTGCACGGTCTTGACGTGTTTCCTCAGGGAGCTGGGGTCCGTGTAGCGCTTGGTGCAGCCGGGAATCTTGCACACGTACGGCTTCTGCCCCGGGAAAAGCGGCAGGCACGGAGGAGGGAAAGGAGGGAGAGGGTCAGCTCCAACTGCAGCCCCCTCCTCGAAAATAACCCCCCGGCGTGATGTGGGGCTGGATCCCTGTGACCCCGGTTTGGTTGGGTTACACGTGGCTGATGAATGAGATGGGTACGATGGGATAGCTCAGAGATCTGATTTAGGGAATCTGGCTGCAGGGGCGTGGTTAGCCCGGCTTTTTATAGGGTTTTACCTGGGGGTAGGTGTCCAAACTTGGGTACAGGGCTGGGGCTTGACCTGGTAAGTCTAAAGTCTTGAACCGTTACTGTGTTAGCGTTTTCCTAACATCCCACCTCCCACGGTCACAGGTTTATTCCCTCCATGGAGGGAACCCGGACCAAGCTTTGATTTGCCCCAAGTAATTCCCAGGTTTTCACAACCCCCTTCTCCACCCTCTGGAGAGAGCTGAGGCTGGCATTAAAGTGGGTGATCCCCCGTGGAGGGGACAGGGTGGGTGCTGCCGAGAGCTCAGGAAGGCAGAGGAAGGAGGGAGCTCCCAGGAGCGGGGTAAAGGGATGCCAGAGGGAATGCTGGTGATGAAGGAAATGTTTAGAGCAGGAAAAGAGAAAGTTGGGGCAGCCAGTGGCAGAACCGAGGGCTGTGGGGAGTTCTCAGAGGGCAGGGATGATCGGGAAGCACACGGGGAGCCCAGGGTGGGGCCGTACCTCGTTGGAGTGGGTGCGGTTTTGGTGCTTGGCGCGGTCGGAGGCGTTGGAAAAGGCCTTGTTGCAGCCCTCGTGCTCACACACGTAGGGTTTCTCACCCGTGTGCGAGCGCAGGTGGGTCTTGAGGTTCTCCAGGCGGGAATAGGCCTTGTTACAGCCCTCGAACTGTGGGGGAGCAGGGTGGGACATGTAACACACCGTCACCAGGCCTTGGACCACGTCATCACACATCCCACACCCCTGGCACGTCTGCCATGGACACACATCTCACCTCCCAACACACCTGCCCTCCTCAGGGGCATCCTCACACCGTGGCACAGCCCTTCACCCTGGGGTTGTGTCACCTTGTTGTGTCCCTGTCCGTGGCAGCCCCTCAGAGCATCCCCACGGGGAACACACAAACTGGGATTGACTGAACCCCCAGCTGCCACCCTGACCTCAATTCAGGAACATATTCCAAAGCACCCAGCCGTTCTGGGTTTGGATGGGATGCTGGGCAGAAATTCCTCCCTGTGAGGGCAGCGAGGCCCTGGCACAGGGTGCCCCGAGCAGCTGTGGCTGCCTCTGGATCCCTGCAAGTGTCCAAAGCCAGGCTGGACACTGGCGCTTTGAGCAGCCTGGGAGAGTGGAAGGTGTCCCTGCCCATGGCAGGGGGTGGGATGGGATGAGCTTTAAGGTCCCTCCAACCCAAAACATTCCAGGATTCCATGAGCCCCATACCTGCATCCACCTGCTGCCCACCGCCTTCTGCCACCCCATGGACCCCACGGGCTCCAGCTGCTACATTTGTACCCCCTCTCACGCTGTCCCCCTGTCCCCCCTCATTTTCCCAGCTCACTCAGCATTTCTGAGGAGTTTTTGGCATCTCACCGTGCACTTGTGGGGTTTCTCTCCCGTGTGACGCCGCATGTGCACCACCAGCATGTACTGAGCCTTGAAGGGCCTCTGCTCCCGGGAACACGCTGCCCAGTGGCACACAAACTCCTTCTTCTCCCCGTGGATGTGCTCATTGTTGATGTGCTGAGGAGGGAGAGAAGCGTCACTGGTGGCATCGGGGAGGGGAACGAGGGACAGGGAGATAGGGGAATATCACAGGAGAAAGGGGTAGGGAAGGATTGGGAGAGGACTGGGATGGCAGGAGGGGACATGGACTGACCGGGGTGGGACAAAGGGACACAGAGGGACTGGGATGGCAGATAAAGACACCAGAGCTTGGGGGAGAACAGCTCAGGTGGTGTTTGGAGGAGGCAGAGAATGCAGGGGATGTTTGAGGGATACTCTGAGAGGACCAAGAGCAGCCAAAGGGGTCAAGGTGGCCCAAAGGAAGGTCAGGGGGATATAGGAGAGCTGGAGGAAGGAAAACTGGAGCAAAAGAGGGAGTCTGGAAGCACCAGTGGCTGAAGGGAACTGAGGGATGCACATCCCTCCCTTCTCAGGAGAAAACTTCCAGCATCACGGTGAGCTCCCAGGGCGGCTGATCGGGAACTTGGAATCACGGCTTGATCCAGGGGGATGCTGCCCAGCAGCCTGAGGGCCACTTTTGGGGTGGGAACACCTTGGGAGGCCTTGACTCACGTGCACCAGCTGCTCCTGTGTGTCGAACTCCTTGGCACAGCCGTCCCAGTAGCAGTTGGTCTCATACACAGCCTCACACTCGGGTTTCCCATCCTCCTTCTCCAGCTCCTCCCGAACATCCAGCATGCCCAGCAAGGGGTCCTGGGGGAGCAGGGGCAGGTGAGCACTCCCAGGTATGACCCCGGGAATGGTGCTGAGACTGTGGGGATGTGAGGGGGGGTCTCATGGCCTGGGCTGTACCTGGGTGCCCGTGGAGGCTGGGCTGGAGATGTCCCCCTCAGATCGCTCCTCTGGGAATTTGGCACTCAGGGGGCTGCTCAGGCTCCACTCCAGCTTCAGCTGCTGCCGTGGCAGGGGAATCGGGAAGTAGTCAGCATGGAGATGGCCCCCAGAACACGTCTCACACGGATCCCCAGCTCACACGGATCCCCTCCCACACCAATCCCCTCTCACACGGACCCCAGCTCACACCCTCTCACACAGACCCCTTCTCACAGGGTTCTTCAGCTCACATGGATCCCCTCTCAAATGGATCTCCCCTCACAGACATCCTTTTACACAGGAATCCCTCTCACATGGATCCTGCTCACACAGATCCTTTTCCACAGGAATCTCCTCTCACACAGATCCCTCTCACACAGATCCTTTTTCACAGAGATCCCTCTCACACAGATCGCTCTCACAGGCATCTTTTTACACAGGAATCCCTCTCACATGGATCCTGCTCACACGGATCCTTTTTCACATGGATCCGTCTCCCACAGATTTTTTTCACAGGGATCCCTCTCACACAGATCCTTTTTCACATGGATCCCTCTCATACAGATTTTTTCACAGGGGTCCCTCTCACAGGAATCCCTCTCACACAGATCCCTTTCACAGGGATCCCCCTCACAAGGATCCTTTTTCACACAGATCCCTCTCACAGCAATCCCTCTCACACAGATCCCTCTCACACGGATCCTTTTTCACATGGATCCTTTTTCACACAGATCCTTTTTCACATGGATCCTTCTCATACAGATTTTTTCACAGGAATCCCCTCTCACACAGATCCCTTTCACAGGGATCCCTCTCACACAGATCCCTCTCACAGGAATCCCCTCTCACACAGATCCCTCTCACAGGAATCCCCTCTCACCCAGACCCCTCTCCCCCAGATGCTCCCCGTACCTGGCAGTGTTTCAGGGCCCCACGAGCGGGTGGGTGATGCAGCAGCCCCGGGCGTGTGGGCAGCTCGTGGGAGCTGCAAGCTGGGGGAGGCGTGTACAGGTGGCCTTGGCCCTTCTGCTGCCCAGGTGGGCTCTGGTACCCCAGGGACGGGCTGTGGAGAGCAGGGGGACGAGCAGGTGACACCATCAGGAGGCAAGACCAAGGTCTGCCGAGCCAAGGATCCCAACCATCCCTTCCCCACATCCCACCCTGCTCCCCAAGGTGGCTCGGCTGCCAGCCAGGCTCCCAGGGGGCCGAGGGCAGGCGCTCACCTGATGGTGCTGATGGACAGGTGCCCGTAGGAGCCGCCAGCGGAGGCACAGCGGGAGTTGATGAAGGCCACGAGGGAGTTGGGCGAGGTGCGGATCACAGTCTGCAGGTCGATGCTGGAGTCGGACAGAGGGGAGATGGACAGTGCCCGCTTCTTCCCCAGCTTTCCTGCACCACGGGGCGTGGAGAACCGGGAGCCTGGGAGAACAGAGCAGGGGGCACTGCCCTCAGCACGCTCCTGGGGGGGCTGGGGACACCCCAAGGACACACACCTGGTGTTTGGGGGCTGGAGGAGTGCCCCGACTGTGCCAGTTCACTTCGGATTTACAACAGAGAGACGCTTAACCCCTCTACGGAATCCCCCCTGCCCCATGGCCCCCCCAAAACCAAAGACTCACCATCACCAGGGTGTTCAGCTCCTGCTGCCAGCCCATACCCACGGTGCCCGGGCTGATGGCACACGGGGAAATCAAGGCCTGGAGGAAGGAGGACAGGTGAGGTGGGTGTGGCAGAGGGACCTCCGTAGCACCCCTGACCTCGAGGGGGTGGATCCGGAGCCTGGAGCCCCCACCATGACCCACCTGGTGGTCCCGGGGCGGCGGGGGCTGGTCCGTGGGGTGGGTGCAGGCAGCAGTGCTCGCTGTAGCCGGCGGCCGGGGGTCCCGTGGGGTCGAACATGTCGCGGTGGGGCCCGGGGATGGCTCAGGGACACATCGGGGTGGCGGCGGGGCCCGGGGGGGACCTGGGGGGGGGGTGGGCAGAGGTTGGGTTTATCCGCCAGGGGGCGCCCCAGCACGCGGGACCCCGCTCCCGGGGACGGCTTTTGAACTAAAATAGAGATTGGGGGATATTGGGAAGAAATTCCTCCCTGTGAGGGTGGGGAGGCCCTGGCACAGGGTGCCCAAAGAAGCTGTGACTGCCTTTGGAACCCTGGAAGTGTCCAAGGCCAGGCTGGACGAGGCTTAGAGCAACCTGCGATAGTGGAAGGTGTCCCTGCCCATGGTGAGGGGTCGGAAAGTGACTTTAAGGTTCCTTCCAACCCAAACCATTCCGGGATTCTATGAAATGGAAAAGCGAAGCACAGCCGGAACCATTCCCGGGCCAAGGACCAGAGCTGGCTCCCTGCTCCTCCCTTCCCAGGGATTCTCCAGCATCTGCAGGTCCCACCCAGCCCTGCCTTGCCCGTGGGTCCCCACCCTGCCCGCGGGTCCCCACCCTGCCCTGTCCCACCCACGCATCGCGCCCCTGCCACGGGGCTCAGCCCGGCCCACCGTCGATCCCTGCCTGTGGGGTCCTGCCCTGAGCCTGGTCCCGCCCCCACCCAGGGCCCCCATTCTGCCCCAAACGCACCCCAACCCCCTGGTCACCATCCCCCACTCTATTCCCACTCACGGTCCTTGTCCTGCCCCCCAACTCCATCTCCATCCAGAGCCACCATTCTGCGCCCATCCATTCCCACCCCCCCGGTCCCTGGCCTGCCCCGAGACCCCCGAGGGCTGACGTGAAGGACAGGAGCAGGAGAAGCCACCACAGGACGAGGCAGATGTGGGTGGCGCTGGGAACAAGGGCTCCTGCCCCCTCAGCTTCCCCCTTTGAGACGCGGGGAATCGCCCCAAACAAGGGGTCTGGGGGAGTGGGAGCCCCTCACCCTGCTGGGAAAAGCGCTGGGTTGCGTTTGGAGCCGGGGGGGCGAGGGGGGCAGCAATTCTTCCGCATGAGTTGCCCCTTTGAAAGCTCGTCTAGGGGCTTTGTGAGAGTGTCAGGCAGGAAGAATGGAGGGGGGGGACAGAGGGGCAGGCAGAGGGGACAGGGCTGCCCGGGAAGGTGGTGGAACTGGGGGGGGAAAGGGGAAAAAGGGATGAGGAGGAAACAGGGGAGGAGAGAAGGAGGCTCTCACCTGAGCCCTGGGTTCTCACCTGAGCCCTGGGCCTTGCAGGAGAGTTTGGGGATTAGCCCCCATGAGACCTCCCACCTGCCCTCACCCTGCAGGTCTAACAATGTTTTCAAGCCCCCTCCTCTAAAGTTTGTGGGGTTATGGGATGACCCCAGCCCCACAGCCCTCTGTGCACGCTGCTGCTCAGGTGAGTGCACACACAGGGATCCACGGCCCCACTCACCTGAGAGCTGCATGTGCACCTGGGAGGTGATGGGGGGTTGGGGTTCAGCAAACCTCCCCCTCTCCACAACCATCACCTGAGAGCCGTGGTGACCATCAGCCCTGTCCCCCCTGGAGCACAGGGTCACACACCTGCACAGCGACCACCTCGTGCAGCACCTGTGTGACACCAGCACAGGTACGGCCAAAGGAACACACACAGAGCTCGGCACGCACAGGTAAACACACTCAGCACACGGAGAATCACAGGATTGGCTGCGAGAGAGCTGAAAGCTCATCCTGTTCCACCACCAGGGACACCTTCCACCAGCCCAAGGTGGCCATCCAAAGTGGCCTGGAACATTTCCAGGCTTCCACACACGTGCCCAGCGTGTCACTGCACATGGGGAGCACACAGATACAGCACAGGTCACACTGTCAGCCCCGAGGTTTTCACCCCACCGCCCTGTCCCTGGGCTGTGTCTCCCTTTTTTCCCTCTCCAGCACCCCCTGTGCCAGCTCTGGGGGGCTCCGGCCCCCGGCTCCACCGAGGTGCAGCAGGTCCCGCTGTGCTGAGGCAGGGCTGGGGACAGGTGGGGAGCGCTTCGATGAGCACAGCCTGGCAAAGTGGGTGCCAGGTGGGTGCCAGGTGAGTGCCAGGTGGGTGCCAGGTGAGTGCCAGGTGGGTGCCAGGTGGCATTTCCCCAATTCCCCCCACATCCTTCTGAGCACCAGCACGCGACAAGGAGCGACTACACAACACCAAAAACACCCCAAAACCACCGGTCCCAGCCGCAGGATGCTCCCCCCTCCAACCCACGGGGTCCACAGGGGCTCCCCAAACCCCGGCGGCCCCCGGAGCCGAGGAGGCTGGATGGGGCCGGGGACGCCGGGAGCCAATGGGAAGCAACGGGAAGCGAGGGGAAGCAATGGGAACCATCCGGCGTCTCGCCCACCGCCGCGCTCGCCTCCCCCGCCGGCCGCACACCGCCGCGGCCCACCCAAGTCGCAGCCTTTGGGCATAAATTTGAGAGCCAGGCGCAGGCGGGATGAGGGGAATCTTCCCTCGCTCTCCTCCTGCCAAGAAACTCAAACTGAAACACATTCCTGCTTCTCTCTGCCAAGAAAACCAGGAGCGCAGCCAGCGGCGGGAGCTCTCGGAGCAGGGCTGGCTCCAGACGCCGAAACGCGGCGCGGGAGGGGGGTCAGGGCCGGGCGCCCCCCTTCCCCCCCCAGCTCCTCGCCTTTTATTTCCTGCAAACACATCTAAAATCTGTCATCTGGCTCCAGTTTCCTGAGGACACTGGGGAACGGGGCCGGGGGGAAAAGGGAAGGAGATGGAGGGGAAAGGCAGAGAGAGAAAGGGGACGGAGGGGAGTTTATGGGGGGTAGGACGTCGGGATGGTGACACCGAGGAGTGGCGGGGGCAGAGAGACCCAGCACCCATGGGTGGGAAAAGGTGGGAGACAGACGTGGGCACTGACGGCTCTGGGAGACCAGAAGAGGAGGAGAAGGCGGCTGTAATTCCCCCCTTCAGCACCCCACCATGGGGCAGACCCCCAGCGCAGCTCCCCACCACACCTTGGACGGGACAGACCCCCACCGCAGCACCCCAAAACAGCGCACACCCCCATTCCTGCCCCCACGTGCGCCGGGGACTCCCCCGTTCCCCCCAGCCCGCAGCGGTGGGTGCAGCGGTGGGTGCAGCGGTGGGTGCAGCGGTGGGTGCAGCGGTGGGTGCAGCAGGGCGGCTCCCACCCAGCCCAGCCCCTGGGGGTGACAGGGGGGGTCTCTGTCCCCCCATCCCCGGCAGGGTTAACCGGCCCGGAGCCCCACTGTGGAGGAATGCGGTGTCAGGGCTGGATTAGCCCCCGCCATCCCTCGGGCCGGCCGCTCTGAGCTGTGTGTGGCACAATCCATCACCCGCCGGCACAGCCCCCGGCGTGGGGGGCCGGGGGGGTCGGGGAGGGGGGCTGCGTGCGTGGGGCAGCCGCGCTGCTGTCAGCGCCTGTGTGAACACACGTGTTTCCTGCGTGTTTGCATGTGTGCGTGGGGATTTGGGGCTTATGTGGGAGTGGTTCTTTTGGGGACGACGTCAGGCTGGTGACACCGGTGGGTGCTGGGAGCAGGGACACCCCAAAATCGAGGAGTGGTGGGAGCAGAGACACCCCAAAAGTGGTGGATGGTGGAGCTGGGATGGTGGGAAGGAGGGAGAGAGGCAGATGTAGGGACACAGGGATGTGTGTCCATGTGCTCGTGTCTACACAAGTGTGGGATGTGCACAGCGTGGGGAGCTACAACACCTGATGGGGGCCGATCATCCCAAATCCTCCCTCAGGGAGGAGCGAGGGAGGGCCAGAGCAGAGAGAACAGGCAGAGGGGAGGGTGGGGTGGTGTGATGGGGGTCATGGTGAGGACACACCCCAGGAGAGAGCCAGGGTCTATGTTGGGGCAGGCAAACCCCTGAGCCCACCCCAAAAGCCCCAAACCCACCCAAACTTAACCCCGACCCTAAACCTGGGCTGCAGGTCTGCTGGCTGGCCTCGATCTGCCAGGGGCCAACGCTCCCTTGTGCCACCAACATTCCGGGACCACGGGGACATATCCCAGCTGCTGGCCAGGGCAAGGAGGCGGGCAGGGTCACTCCGATCCTCCCTGGTGCTGCACGTACCTGGAGATTCCCCGTGGAACAAACCACCTGGAGATTCCCCGTGGAACAAACCACCTGGAGATTCCCCATGGAACAAACATGTTTTCCCTGCCCTAGGAGCTCAGCCCGAGCTGGGAGCTGCTTCCCCTGACCCCACATGTTTCTGGGCTCTGCCTGCAGCAGAAGGGACGTGTAGAACCCCGCCGGCCGCCCCCGAGTCCTCCCGTTAGGCCGGGCTTTAGGACCAGCCCCAGCCCCTCGGCATGGGGCAGCTAATCTGCCCAGGACCGCGGCTCCACAAAGCGCATCGCTTCAGGTTCAGGGGGTCTGAAAGGGGACGACTCAGGGTCATGATCCCGTGCTGGTGGGGGCTGCCAAGCTCGTTCCAAGGTGGTCCCCGGCCTGGAAAAGCTGAGGAAAGGAAGAACCAGCTTAACGCTGGGGCCAGGGGACGTTTATGCTGGTGTGGAGGGAAAGGTGCAGACACAACACTGCCAAGACAGACTTGGGACATCCCAGCCTCCATCTTCCCTCTCTCAGGCCTGTCACACATCCTCATTCCTCAGCCAATGCCCGAATCCTTCTCTGCCATTTGCACCACTCCCAGGGAGGATCAGAAATCCCTCCCCAGCCCCCTCACCCCTCCAGGTGCCCCCCAGCACCCCAGTGCCACCATCTCAGGGGGCAGAACCATCTACCCCTCTCTCCACGTGCACTCACACCCACCCAGGGCCGTGCACTGACACGTCTCTGGACATGTTAACACACGCTGACACACGTGTGCTCCGGGGAAGGGAAGGCAGGCAGCCGGGTCCCACGTACCCAGAGCGGGGATAACCCACAGCAAGGGGCTGCAGACTCCCTGGAAAGAAGGGATTCCCAGCCCTCCACCACAGCAGCGCTGCTCAGGAAGCTGTGGCAGGCCAGGCAGGGGTGGGGGGGCTCCATAGGTGGTCCCCAGGCAGGCGGGCGACCCTCGCTGTGCGTTGTTTGCTTTGGCCCCCAGCACATGCTACCCCCCAAATCACTCCCCCGAAGCCACTTCCCCGGCCTGTACCTTCACCAGGCTGGAGGCTGGGTGGGGGGCAAGGTTTTGGGGTGGAGGTGGCGGGGGGGGGTGGCAATGGGAGCAGCTGGTGTAAGGAATTTTTATGCTTCCCTCTTCCTCCCTGGCGCTGGAGGGAAGCAACAACATGGAACATGTGGGACCCATAAAAGCCCAGCTCTGAGTCACTGCTGTGGGGGCCCCTGGCAGGCACCACTCCCTCCCATGGCATCAAGCATCGTCCCATGCCAGCACGGGGCGGGCTGGGGACATCCTGGACGTGCCGCCATCCCGAGGGATCAAAGGTCAGACATGGCAAGCGGCAAAACCCACCCTCTCGCCACAGTCAGGGGAGTGACACTGAGCCTGTTCCGACCCCAACATCTCCATCCTTCAGGATTCCTCTGAGGGTGGCAGCAGGAGGACGAGTAGGACACAGAAGGGGCTCTGGCACCCGCTAAAGGATGGGATATACAACAGGAATCCTGTTAATCTGTGGAATTGCCTTTGGCTTGACGTGCTGAGCACGGAGCACCCTTGGGGATTTACGGAGCTTCCCGGGGCACCAGACCCCTCTGTCTGCTGAGAGGTGGAGGTGTGAGCGTCCTCAGGCTGTTCCCAAAATCCCCAGCCGTGCTTTCCCTGCTGGGATACATTTGTCTCTCCTGAAGTATGTCACCAGTGGTGGTGGTGGCGTGTTCCTTCACTGGAGACTTGCTCTGTCCCCACACAGCAACTCCATCCCCCCTAGGACATGCTCTGCCACCCCAGGGGCACCAGCCAGAGCTCTGCTCCCCTAAATCCTGGCCAGGAGTTGGACAGTAGGGTTCTAACATCTGGAAACATCCCCCCAACCTCACTCTGGATGCGGCGAAGCTGAAACCCGACTCTGTTTTGCCACTTGTTCCCACTCCGAGACAGCTCTTTCATTTTATTTTATCAGCTGTTCACCTTGCTGTCCTGCGGCTTCCCGAGGGTTTGGATGTGCCAAAAGGAGCTCACTGTGGTCCTGTGGGAACTCTCAGTCTCATCACGGACCAGAGGCCATCAAACCCCTGGCCCAGAACAGGGGACAACCAAAATCCCACCTGGAATTTGTTGGGATCCCACCCAACAAAAATCCTGCCTGGGAGTGGCATCCAAACACTCCTTGAAGCGTGCACAGCGTGTACAGGAGGGGTACCTGTGCAGGTGTGAGGACACGCGTGCAGCAGCTTGGAAGCCTGGGAAGAGCACTGCTGCCCCAGGATGATGGGCTGGAGCTGTGGGATGTCCCCAACAGCATCCCAGGGGCATTGGGTGAAGGGCAGGATGTCCCCAACAGCATCCCAGGGGCATTGGATGAAAGGCCCTCATGTCTTCCAGCCCACCCACCCTTGGAATCATGGAATCATTTAGGTTGGAAAAGCCCTCCAAGATCCTCAAACCTGATCATTAACCCAGCTTTGACACAGCAACCACTAACCCACATCCTCAAGTGCCACATCCACATGAGTTTTGAACAATTCCAGGGATGGTCACTCCACCACTGCTTTGGGCAGCTTGTGCCAGTGCCTGTTCATCCTTCCAGTGGAGGAATTTTCCTTAATATCCGTTCTAAACCTGCCGTAGTGCAGCTTCTCAGGTTGTGGACAGCGAGGCACGGGTCCCACCCGGAGCCTGTGCTCCACGCCCGCCTCTCCACAGCCTGTCCCGCCCGGGCTGCGCGTCACAAGGTGTCCGTGCTGACTCACTCCGGGATGGAAACTTCCCTACTCCAGGGAGATCCTCGCAGCTCAGCCAGCTCCAGCACGGAGTTAATTCCACCAGACCAGCCCTGGGGGCCCGGAGACGCTCGGCTCCCAACCTACCCTTGGTTTTGTCATAGAAAAGAACTTGGAATACGAAGGAGATGAGGATCTCCCCCTCAAGCAATCATACCCTGTCCCGTGCAGAGGCAGCCTCTGCCTCAGCTGGACGCAGCAGGAAAACTGGAAAGCTTTTCTAAGGTCTGAATTTCTCAAGAAGATATTTCATCCAGCTCCTTCCTCTTCCCTTCCCCCAAAAGCCAGTGCCCACCCGCATCCATCAGCTCAGGTTTGGCGCATGCAGGAGGGTGGGAGGAAACTCGTGGAATCAGGGTGTTCAGCAGCATCTGCCAGGTCCCCAAATCGCTTCCAGGGCGGGAGCAGGACCCCAGCTGCGGCTGGAGTATCCAGTAGTTTCCCAGTCCCCAAACACAACATTGGAATGCCACAGCCATTCCTCAGCCGCCTTCTCTCTGTCTTCACCATCTTCCCAGGAGAGGCTGGAGCCCTCAGACTGCCAGCACACTGCTGAGAGTCCCCCAAATTCCACAGCCATCGCTCAGCTCCGTCCTCTCCATCCTCTCCAACGCCATCCTCTCGGGAGAGGCGCAGCCCCCACGCCGTTCCCGCAGCGCCGAGTGCCATCACACGGCCTTGGCAGGACATCAGGGGGCTGGGAGCACCCATTATCCCCGCGCCAAGCCCTCGGAGCCGTGCCAGGGCCCCGGGAAGAGCGGCTGCTGCCCGTGGGGTCCATCCGGCCGCTCCGGCCCTGGGGCCACCCCCGTGCCCTGCCAAAGTTCCTGGGTGCGGAGGCCCACGAGGCCGGGTGCTGGAGCGCTGGGGACGCTCCGGCCGGTGGGATACGAGGCTCAGGGTGGCCAGGGGCTGGCAGGGTGGGTGGCACAGCTGGCACAGCCCCCCCGGGACCGTCCTGCGGCTGCTGCGTCACCGCGGCCGGGACAGCAACTTTCACTTGGTTGCTGCTCCCAGTCCCAACATCCCGGGTCCAGCAGAGCCGGCAGCACTGGGCAGAGCCCAGTAGCACCAGTAGCACCCATAGGACCCAGGAGCACTGAGCAGCCCTCAGCAGCCCCCAGCCCCGAATCAGCGTCCTTTCCGCGGGCTGCGAGCGGCTCCAGCGGCCCGATGCGGCCGCCCCAGCCCACCCACACACCGACCCGATCTCCCACCCACCGGGCGCTCAAAGAGCGGCGGGAGCGTGCGGACGTGGGCGGGAGCACGAGGGGACGTGACGGGGCACGCGTGGGGCCGATCCCCTCTGCCCGCCCCGCGTGGCCGGTCCCCCCACGCCGCGAGTCCCGGTGGAAATCCCGGTCCCCTCGCGGAGCCCACGGGAGCAGAGGGCTCGGCGCCATCCCGGGAGCGAGGATCCCGCGGCCCGACGGCTCCTACCTCCGGAGGGGCTCCGAGCGGCCCCGGGTGGGGCTGCGGCTCCGGCGGCTCCGTGTCCCCCGTTCCCCCGGTGGCGACCGCGGCAGTCGGGGCTGGGAGAGAAGCGGAACATCCAGGGGGGGGACGGCGGCGGCCGGGATGGGGCGGGACGGGACGGGGACAGGACGGCGCCCCCCGCACTCCCCCGGCCCGCCCCGGGAGCCCGGAGGAAGTCAGCGGAGCCCCGCGGGGGCGGCGGATCCCGGCGGGTCCCGTTCCGCCAACTGCGGCGGCGGCGGCGCCGATCGCGCTCGGGACGGAGACCCCGGCCGGGAGCGGCGGCCCCGAAAACCCGGGATGGATCCGGGACACGCACGGCCCCGCGCCCGCGCGCACCCCCCACGCGCGCGCCGGTGCCTCTCGCTCACGGCCAGCAGAGCCCCACGCGTGTCCGTGGGGTGTTCAGCGTGTCCGCGCACAGCCGCGGGTCCCGCACACCGCGCGTTGCGTGGGCACACGGCAGCGCACACGCACAGAGGTGGGGACACGCGTGGCCTCCCGCGCACGGCGACACGGGGAGCAGGCAGCGGGTGGGTGTGTGGGGACCCCCGTGCACACGCAGCGGTGCCCACTCGTGTGAGGGGTCACGCGTGCACTTGTGAGCACGCGCACCGTGCACACGCGTGTGCAAACGTGGGCAGAGCCCTCGCACACCTAAATGCTGGGGACACAGCCCACGCGCACATGGGGGTGACATTCTCCAGCCCACAGGGGGTACAGCCCACGGACACGCGGGGGGGCACAGCCACCAGCCCGTGCACACGCCAGGGACACAGCCCGGTTCCACGCACACGTGGTGGGCACAGCCCACACACACACACGGACACGCGGGGGACACGGCCGCCACCCCACGCACAGGCAAGGGCTCCAGCACACGCACACAGGGAGCACAGCCCACCCACAGGTGGGGTCACAGCCTCCAGCCCACGCACACGCGAGGGCCACAGGCGATTTGCACGCCCAAGCAGGGGACACAGACCGCACACGAACACGCGCGGGTCGCAGAGCCCACGAACACGTGGGGAGGACACTCCGCAGTCCACGGACGCACACACGCAGGAAGCACTGCCCGTGTGCACACAGGGGACACAACAACAATCCCACACAGACTCAAGGGCCAAAGACCACCACCCGCCGGGTGACACATCCCACGGCCACGCGGAGGGACACAACCCACGCACACGCGGGGTCACACTCCCAGCGCCTAACCCCAACCCTGACCTTGACCCCAAAATTATAACTATTTATTTGAAATAAATATCGCTCGTTTTGTTCCGCACACGCGAGGAACGCAGCACACACTCTCAGGGGGCACAGACACGCACCAGGGGGGGGTGGTTTTCACCCTCCAGCCCACGCACGGTCGTGGCACATCCCACCCCCGTGGGTCCCGGCCGGTCCCGCGCGGGGTCGGGGCTGGACCGGGGGGAGCGCACGGTGGGACAGCGCCCCCTGGTGGCGGCGGGTGCCGGTGCCGCCGTTACCGGGGAGAGCCCCGAAGGCGACGGGGACCCCGGAGCCTCTCACCGGGATTTCCCCGCCAGGAACTCCGGTGTCCCCGGGATTATCCTGTCCCTTGTCCCCTGTCCCCTGGTGCCATCGCGCACCGAGGGCAGCTTCACATCTTGGCGGTGTCACAGCTCCGGGACCCCCGCGGCAGAGGGGCAACACGGGCACAGGATTTCAGAGCTCCTCAGCCCCCACACGTGGCCTGCAGAATCCATTCCCTGCCTCAGTTTCCCTCCCGATTATCCTCATCTGAGATCAGCTCCTTCCCACCACAGTGGGGGTGAGGAGGGGTCTCTGCCGCCCCGGGAGCCCCCAGCACACAACGCACATGACAACGCCTGCGGGGTCAACCCCTTCCTCTGACAGGAGGGAGGAACAGCCAGCGGGATCCTGGGGTGCCCCCAAACTCTGTCATGGCTGGAGTCCCACCAGAGCAGCCCCAAAGCAGGGCCGAGGGGGTGGGCACAGGTGAGGGGGTGGTGCAGGTGAGGGACTGCCTCCATCGTGTTTTGTAACAGCCATAAGCGGCTCAGCAGCTTTACCCCTGGGATGAGTGTGACCCTGGATAAGCTGCTTGGGGTCCAGGGAGTTGTCCCAAGCCCACCCCCTCTCTCCTCACGGAACCATCTTCATGGTGACACTCTCCCAGGTCCCTTTGCCACCAGCCCCCAGCCCCTGGGTGTAACCAACACCTCGGAGCAGCTCTCAACCCTCACACCCCGACCCTGCCAGATCCCCCACCTCACCAATAATCCCGGTCTCCTGTTTGGGAAAGTCAAAGCAGCTCAGAGCAGGGCCAGATGATCCCCCAGATTAGGGATTTAGCGGTGCCATCATGGCCAGCTCAGCACCTCGGTGTGGGGGCAGCGTGTCAGTGTGTCAGTGAGTCAGCACATCGCTCACACGCGCGTGGACAGCCACCTCCACGCGGGAACACACTCACAACCACGGGGAAAACAAAGAAAAAACTTCCCCTTGCTGGTAACAAAATCCTCCTTTCTGCTGTCCCGGTGGGATGCTCCACGTGGCTGGATGTATTCCGTAGCGGAATGCTGATTTGGGAGGGGAACAAGGCAGACGCCACACACATCCCCGTGCGCTCCCTGGAGATCCAGCTCCCAGCGTGTGCACAGCAGCACGTGCCCCCAGGACACGGACTGGGGCTGTCGGGAGCGCCCAGGAGGCTGAGGCATCCTGCAGGTGCTGTTGGCTTTTGCTCACAGCAGGGATATTTTGGGAGCGAGGTGATGGCCGCAGTGCCCTGGGTGCCGGGGGTTGCCCGCTGCACCGGCTGATGAAAGCTGCCCTTTGGTCGCTGGCAGGGCCAAGCTGGGAAATCGAGGAGGTTTGTCCCCAGATAAAAGAGCCCCAAACTGAGCTTTGAGCGGGTGCTTGCGCAACGGGACCCAGGCCAGCGTGTGGGATCTCAGCGGGATGAGAAGGGGACGTTGCCTCCTGCTCCAGGAGCATCCCACCCCAAATCCTGCAAGAGACTCCCCATCACCCACCAGACCCTCTGTCTGTGATGGGGCTGTGACTGGGGCCACCGGGTTGTGTTTAGGGGACAAGAGGGGGACTGAGGAGGTGGGACATGGTCAGGGGCTGTGCCTTGGGGCCCAGGATTTGGGGATGGGCCGTGGCTCGGCATTTGAAATCATCCCCCTGGAACCAGAGCGATCAGAGCTCCATTTGGGATTCTCCAGGTGGAGAACAGCCCGTTGGGTGATACCTCCCAGCGCCTGCCCTGCTGGGACACGGCTGTGATGCTCCCACTGCAGATCACTCCTCCCCAGTCCCCAGTGAGGTGGTAACTGTTTCTCAGCCCCTGTTTGATTCCTGGATACCCCATTTGCAGGCAGGATCTCCCTGCAGAGGCTTTATGAGCACGCCAGGAGCCCCTCAAACCCCACAGCTCCCCACATCTTCCAGTACGGCAGCGCTGTGCAGCTCCTGTGTTACTCCAGCCCCAGCGCCTGAGGGATCTGGGCCCTTCTGGCCGAGCAGGACCCATCTCCCACACCCCAGCTGTGTGGGTGGTCCCAGGAAAAAGCAGCCAGAGCCTGGATCTTGCATTTCCACCCATTTATTTGGGAAGCTGCACCAAAATGTTGTCTAATAAATTAAAGCAGAGGCCACGTGGGTGCGTGAGGAAGGGGAAGGCAGAGTAGGATCTTTGGTAGAGAGGATGGAGCACCAGGAGAGTCCCAACGGCTGCAGGAACTGAGGAACTAGGAGTAGCTGCAAAACCAGTGGCACAGACCAAATCTGTGCCTTGAGTGTGGTCTTGAAGGCAAAGTTTGAGCGAGACCTCCCCTTCTGGAGGCACCAGGCTGGAGGAGACGTGGCTGGTGGATGGGAGCAGAGGAGGAAAGCACAAACCCAGGGAAAGGGGAGGCACATGGGACCTGGAAGCTCGGTCCTCACAGCTCCATGCCCTCCAGGGATCAAAGAGCTTTATCCAGTCACTGCTTTTTTGGGGTTCTTGAGGAAGCTGTACCCTTCATCCTCCTCTCCCAGGCCTTTCATTTGTGCCCCATTCCATTGGTCCCCAAAACCAGGCCTGACTTGGATGCAGGAAGGTTTGTTCCAGAAGGGAAACAAGTGGGACTTGTTTCACCTTGTCCTCCCGATTCCCATGTGGAGGAAAGAGCTCCGTTTCTGCATCCCACTCTGCCCTCAAGGAAGCCACGTCCCAGCCCCACTTCGGACACTGAATGTGAACCAAACAGGGCCCCCACACCACCAGGAATGTGGGATCAGCTTGGGAACAAAGCCAGCAGGGATGTCCAGAGTCATCAACACCCACAGCCCAGGTTTGGGCAGCCCAATGTGCCCTTGGCTCTGTCTCATATGTCCCCAGAGCTCCCTGCTCCAGGCGCTCTCTGGAGATTCCCTGCTCCCCCTGACGAGACCCTCTCCCTCCCAACCTCTCCAAAGGGGTCCATTGCACCGAGGGCTGACTCCAGCTCGTGGAGCTCTCCAGCTCCCTCCCTCTCCACCAGAGGGACTGTCCTGGAGAAGGGGGATCCCAGCACAGCTCCCCCAACCCTAACTACAGCCGCAAGCATCAACAATCATGTCGGGAATGTCAGTCTTGACAATATTGCTGTTGCGATCGAAGTAGAGGATGGAGAGCGGGCGGCGCCGTGTGGGCACGCAGCAGGAATGCCCCGACGCCTGCACGTTGTTGGCTTTGACGAGGTTGAAGACGGCTGTGTGGAAGGAAGAGGCCATGCCAGGGCTGCCTGCCACGTGCAGAGGGCACTGGCCCATGCAGTAGTTTATTTGGTAGCCCTCGGGCTTGATGATCCAGTCGTTCCAACCGATGTCACGGAAGTCCACGTAGTAATCCTTGCGGCAGCAGAGGTTGGAGTTCTGGCTGCAGCGGAGGCTGCGCTTGGCCACGTGGTGTTCAGGCTCCTTCACCTTCACCTTGGCCACCAGGAAGGGCTGGTGGGACCGGCTGGCATTGACCTGTGCCGTGACATCCCTCCCATCCCCGCGGCTCTCCAGCTCCAGCTGCAGGGTCCGGCTCTGCCCCCCGAGGAAGCTCTGTGGGGCCGGCAGGAGGGAGAAGGAGCGCCAGCCGCTGCCCGTCGTGCTCAGCCGCCTCTCCCCCAGCAGCGTGCGGTTGCCCCCCGCCACTGCCCCGCCTTCACCGGCCAGGAAGATCCTCAGGGTGAGGTTGGCCCGGGGCACTCGCAGGTAGAGCCAAAGCTGAGCCTGAAGGATGCGAATGTCCTGGTCCTGAGCTTGGCTGAACTGGAACTGCAGCCCCAGACTGGAGGGAGATGTGAGATCTGAGGGGAGAAAGGGATGAGGAGGTGAGCACTGAGGGATGCTCTCCGGCCATCCAGGGAGTCAAAACTTACAGCTTCTTCTGTCCTCCACCCTTCCCTGGGAATGCAGCCTCCGAAATGGGGGGCTGTCCCACGCTGCCTGGCGGAAGGAGTGCAGAAGAGGCGCTTACTCTCACCTGGCTCTTTTTCACGGAGTGAGCCTGGAAAATGTTTCCAGCCCCCCAAGCTAATCTTGCAGCTCCCAACTCTAAATACTCGGCAGTTCCAGGCACCCTGGGGAGCCTCATGTTTTGGAGAGATGGAGGATCGGCGTTGCAGCTCCTCGGGTGCTGGGTCTCCACAGGGAGGAGCGGGAGAAGGACCACCTCCCCCTTCCAGGCTGAGCCCTGGCGCAGCAGCGGCACCGGGATGTCACTGATGCGCGACAAGGTGCGGTGACTCCCGAGCTCCCCACGGCCCGAGTGGCTCCGGGTCCCCGCACCCCGCGGGGCTGCGCGTCCCTGGGGGTCCCCAGGGCGCAGGACACCGACCCCTCGCCGCGGGGCTCCCCGGGCTCTCCCGCGCCCCGTCGGGAACCGCGTGGACGCCCACGGGGATCGCGCACCCACCTGTCTCCGCGAAACTGATGATCTCGTAGCCTTGCTCCTCCTCCTCCTCCCCGGTAACACCGGGGCTCCGGTGGGCGCCTCCCGCCTGCAGCCGCCGCAGGGCGCGGGCCACGGCGGCGCGGGGCACGGCGTGGGCGAGCCGCGGTCGATCGCGGAGCCGCAGTTTTTCCAGCAGCTGCTTCTTGGCCACCTCCTCCAGCAGCCGCCGCTCCGCTCCCGCCGGGCACGACGGACAGCGCGGCTCGGCCGCCGCGCACAGAACCATGGCCAGCAGCAGCCACGGGCCCGAGCCGCGCGCCGCCATCCGCGCCCACCGGACGGGACGGGATGAGCACCGGCAGCCGCACTGACGGGGCGGGAGCGGCACCGGCACCGAGGGAGCGGCACCGACAGAACGGCAGCGGCGTGACGGAGCCGCGCAGATGGGACGGGAGCGGCACACCGGGAGCAGAGCCGACGGGACGGGAGCGGCACCGGGAGCGGTGCGGCGTGGCCTGCTTTGGGCACCTGCGGCCGGGGGCGGTGCCGCCGCCCCCCCGCCCCCCGCCATTGGCCGCCGCACCTGCCTGGCCCGTCCCGTCGGGGATTACGGGGATTAGCACCCCACCCCCGCCTCCCCGCGGGGGGGTCGGGCAGCAGCCCCCCGTCCTCCCCCCACCGTCGGGTCGCTGCGGGAGGAGTCCCACGGGGGGTCGAGCGCCGGCCCCCGCTGTGCCCGCGTGGGTTGAACACGAGTGAGGGGTCGTACAGGGAGAGGGAGGTTCATAGGGCTGCGGCAAACAGTGGGATGTGCAGGGTTGTGTGGGCAAGGGGCTCCGTGTGCGCTGGGCTCTGCCTGGCATTGCCCACGGGGAAGAGAAATCCTGGCCAGACCCCCAAATCAGGCAGCGAGATCATCAAAAACCTTCAGGGAGTGAGGGCTGGGGCAGATCCTGGCTGGCGGAGGAGCCCCAGCACTGGAGCAGCCAGCCGGAGGGGTCCCAGCTCAGCTGCCCATCCACGGATCCCACAGACCTGCCCCCAGCCTGGGCACTGCCCCCCGGGCACCCTCGAGCCCTTCTGGCAGTGACAGTCCCGTGGGGTGCTGAGAGAGGACCCAGCAGGGATCAAGGGGCTCCTGGGCTGACCCCGCAGCTCCTGGGGACTGTCACATCTCCGGGCTTTTGTCACTCCCAGCAGGTGTTAGGGGTTTGGGGGTCTGAGCCCACCCCTTGGACCACCCGGTCCATCCTCAGCCCGAGGCAGAGCTGAGAAGGGCCAGCGAATGTGTGCACCATGTTCCCTCCTCCTCAGATCATAAAAAGGGGATTTGTGAGTCCTGAGGACTTTAGGAGGTGACAGCCAGCATCACATCAACCTGAAGATATTTCACGGACTCTTCGGAGAGGGATGTGCAGGCTGAGGCAGGGCAGGGGCTGGCAGAAACCTCAAGGTGGTGATGCAAGATGCCACAGTGTTGGGGGATTGGCAGAGCCCAGCTGGAGCAGGGAAGCCAGGGAACTTGAAGCCCTGCCAGGCCAGTGCTCCGGCATGTCCTGTGCCCACCGCGCCGTGCACCGACTCCAAGGTCTTGACCACATGGAGCCCCTGGCCCTGGCCAAGCCAGAGGTGCCATGTAAACAGAGTCTGGGAAAAAGCACCCACCGGAGGTGATGCAACCACGGAGCAAGGGGCAAAGGGCTCAGCTGGCTGGGCCCGCTGGCAGCTCCCAGAATAGCCCAGGAATGTCAACAGACAGGAAGCAGTGGGCACAGGCCGGCCTGGGAGCACGGATCCCACAGGGCTTGGGATCCTGCAGGCAGGAGCAGGATGGAGCAGGTGGCACTTCCAGCCAGGTTCAGGGCACACGTGCTCATGGGCAAAGCTGCTCCCACATGGAGGGCGACTCCTTAAACCACCTGGAGTGACACCTGGGCGATGTCTTCCCACTGAGAGAGGACAGAGTTAGATGGGATATGGGGAAGCAATTCCTCACTGTGAGGTTGGTGAGGCACTGGTGAAGATTGCTCAGAGAAGCCTCACCCCTGAAGTGTTCAAGGCCACATTGGAGAGGGCTTGGAGCAACCTGGGAGGGTGGAAGGTGTCCCTGCCCATGGCAAGGGCTGGAACTGGATGAGCTTTATGGTATCTTCCAACATAAACCATCCCGGATTTTATGATGCACACTCACATATGTTCAGACCCCCTCCCAGATATCTGGATACCTTCTCCGTTTTGGACACACTCCTTGTGCCCCACACGCCCATTGCCGTGCTGTGCTGTATTCCCCCATCCCTGCCAGATCCCAGAGCCAAGGTTGGGGCTGTGGCACAGCAGGAGACAGGAGACAAAGACCAGCAAAATGGATGAGGCAGTCTCCACAACACCCACCCTCCATTCCAGGCTGGGAGTGGGGTGTCCCCAATGGGATTAACCCTGTCGAACCCGCCCAGATCCCTCAGCATGGGGCAGCGTCCCATAAACCTCCAGCTTTAGCAAGAGCATCCCATCCCCAGCCCCTCACACCGCATGCCCCCCAGCACGCTCCAGGCCCTGGATCTAGGGCAGGGGTCAGCGCGGAGCCGCGGCGGCTCTTGCACCCATTGCATAATGGTGTTGTTGATTAAACGGTTCCCAGAAAGCAAAGCCCAGGGACTGACCTGACCAAAATACCCCCACAAGGTCCCCCTGGGCCCAGCACCTGGTGCAACATGGCTCCGGGGCCTTTGACCCCATGGCCGTTGGGGCGAACGTGGCACCTGGTGACCTGACCTGGAGGTGACAACCGGCTGGGCTAAGCCGGGACCCCCCAGGAGCTCGTGCAGCAGCAGCTGAGCATGGCTCATGGAATCATGGAATCATGGAATCAATCATGGAACCATGGAATCATGGAATCATGGAACCATGGAATCAATCATGGAATCAGTCATGGAATCATGGCTCATGGAACCATGGAATCAATCATGGAATCATGGAATCAATCATGGAATCAATCATGGAATCAATCATGGAATCAATCATGGAATCAATCATGGAATCATGGCTCATGGAATCATGGAATCAATCATGGAATCATGGAATCATGGCTCATGGAACCATGGAATCAATCATGGAATCATGGAATCATGGAATCAATCATGGAATCATGGCTCATGGAACCATGGAATCAATCATGGAATCATGGAATCATGGAATCATGGCTCATGGAACCATGGAATCAATCATGGAATCATGGAATCATGGAATCATGGCTCATGGAACCATGGAATCAATCATGGAATCATGGAATCATGGAATCATTAAAGTTGGAAAAGCCTGGCCCATTGAGCCCAACCATTAACCCAACACAGCCAAAGCCACCACTAAATCATGTTCCCAGCTGCCATGTCCATATGTTTTTGAACACTTCCAGGGATGGTGACTCCGCCACTGCCCTGGGCAACCCATTCCAGGGCTTGGACACCCTTTCCATGAAGAATTTTTCCTTAATCTCCAATCTAAACCTCTCCTGAGAGAACCTGAGGCTGTTTCCTCTTGCCCTGCTGCTCGTTCCTTGGGAGAAAGGCACCAGTCACCACAGTGGTGGCACTGGCTGGGAATGGGCCATGAGACTGGGAATTAAACATTAACTCTTTTCAAGGCAAGGGAAGGGACTGTCAGAAATTCTCACCCCCCCTGGGAGCTGGACTTGCCCAGGGGGCACTTGGCACGGTGTGCTTGGACCTTTGCTTCAGAGGCTGTTGATTCTGGCAAAGGGTCCTTCCAGCACATCTGTGCCCTCCTGGAGTGGAGACCAAGAACATCTGTGCCCATCCGTGTCACATCTGCATCTGGGACTGATTCCTTGGATGCCATGTGCCCATGGCATGGATGTGCTGGGGGCTGCAGGGTGGGCTCCCCGCTGGCCTTACTGGTCCCAACAGGACGATCTCCCAGTACTGGGCCGGAGCGACCCCTTCCAGAGCCTCCTGAGAGGTCAGGGGACACCAGCAGAGTGCAGTGTCATGGCAGGGAGGAAGGATCCCTGGCTCCTGGGGGTCACTCTTCCTTGACTGCAACTTCCTCACCCTGCGTGGGAAGTGCGCTTTGGAATTCCTGAGCCTTGGCCACCCTGTGCCGTGGGTGAGGAAGCGGCTGTCAGCTGCATCCTGGGGCCTCTTTCCCCTGAGAGTGGGACAAGCTCAGCTCAGCATCTCAGGGTTGTGCTGCTTGAGCTGAGGGGTCTGTAGGGCCACAGGACCAGCCAACAGCTCTCTTGCCCCTTCCCTGGTCCCTACATACCCACAGCTGCTGCATCCCAGGAAGCTTGGCACTGGCTCCAGGGAAGTTGTTTGTTCAATAAATATAGACAGTGAAATGAGGCGTTGGAAAAAGAAGGGAGAAAACAAACACCAAACCCTCTTTGGGTTTGCGCAAGTGGCCTTGGATCCCAGACAGGATCAATCCCTGAGCCTTCCTCCCTTCCCGTGTGGCAGGAACTCTTTGGGCCCAAGGCACCTGGACACCTGGCTCTGGGGAGATGGGGGGTCCCTGCTCCATCAGGGCAGATGGGGGGACGTGTGGACTCTGTCACATGCCTGTGGCCCTTCCATCCCTTCTCCAGGTGTCACCGGTCCTCCAGGACAATGCATCCCTGCTCCAGCCAGAGCTGCTCATGGCTGGTGGCTTGCTCATCCTGGAGCAGGTAGAGGGTCTGAGAGCATCTCCTCACTCTTCTGACCCTTTCCCCACCTGGATCAGTTCTGTCCCAGCCTCTGGGGTTGGTTATCAACGTGTCCAGGTGGATCCCAGGGCTGAGGTCACCTGGCTGGGGACACGGGGCCCCTGCTCCCTTGGGGCTTCATAAGAGCACCTGCTGCAGGGTGTGTGCATGTGGCCAAGCACTGTCATCTGCTCTTGGCTCTTCTCTTTTTCATTCTCCACATGGGACAATGTGCCTCCTGCCCTGGCTCCAGCCAGAGCTGCTCATGGCTCATCATCCTAGAGTGGGCACCCAAAGCAGGGTAGGGAGAGGGTCTGACACCATCCCCTCCCTCTGCCGACCCTCTCCCCACCTGGCCAGCTCTGCCCTGGCCTCTGTGGTTGGTTGTCAGCACATGCAGGGTGGACCCTAAAGCTGGAGTCACCCCTCAGGGATCACCGCAGGACCCTCTCCCAAATGTCCCACCCCAGCACCTTCTCCCCTCTTTCCCAGTCCTTGCACACGGGGGACACGTGGGGAGCTGTGGAGAAACCCAAAGGCGCCGTTACGTAATGGGGCAGATGTGTCGGAGCCGCCCTTTGCCCCCCGCTCTCACGGCCCTGGCATGTCCCACTTTGCTGTCACCAGGCTGGCGGGGGGCAGCGGGCCAGGGATGAGCCCAGGGGATGCTCTGCAGTGAGGAAGCCGGGCAAAAAGGGGGCTGGGGACAATCCTGGGTGCTGAGGTTTCCCCAAAGTCCTTAAGCTTCAAAAGGCAGAAGAGTTTCTCAGTTCTGTCCTGATTTGGGCCAAATACAGCTGGTTTTGGTGGAATGGGGAATTTGGCCCAGGAAAGGAATGGCGCCTTACAGACCACCTTTGTCCAGGGGGTTCCCATGCTATGCCCTGGTTCTGGTTGGGATGAATTTGGGGTTTTGCACCCCCCTGGGAAAGGCAGCTGAGGGGCAGAGAGCACGGGAGGTGTCTGGGAGCAGCGTGGAGACGCCCAGTGCCACTGCCTGTGTTTTCAGTGGCAGAATGGGTCTGTCCCACGCCATCCCAGGGCTGCCCGTGCCAGGAGCACTGGCAGATGTGCTAGTGAATGACAGGGCTGCTTTGGTTTAGATAGGGACAGGTATTTGTTAGGGAAGATTGGAGTTTCCCTTGGAATGTAAGCCTTTCTTTTCCTTTTTTTCTAAATTATTATAAATTTGCAATTAAAAGGCTGTCAGGCAAAGATTGTTTTTTGGTAACAAAACCCAAGACAAGGGCACGCACCACGGCTGGGAGGCTTTATTGAACACCAGCTAGCTGGGATGCTTGGAGAGGGAGATTGATTTCCCTTTCCTCTCCCTGCTCAGAGAGGTGTCCAGCTAAGTGGGACCATGGGGATGACCCCTGCCCTCTGTCCTCGCCAGCCCCAGCAGCTCAGGGTGGGCACTGCTGGGTCCTGTCCTGATGTCGCTGCACCCAGGGTGCCCCAGGACGTGGCAGTGGGACTGTCCTGATCCAGGCTCTGTAGCATCCAGCAGGAGAAGGCTCTGGAATCCGTCAGGAGCCGTCTGAGGGGCTGTGAGAGGAATCCATGGGCAGATCCGAAGGGGGAAAGAGCCGTGTGGGAGGTGAGAGAGGAGGAGACTTGCACATTCGGCATCAGCCTTGATGCTTCACCCACAGGAGGATAAACCCCTTCTGCAGAGCTCCTGCCTCCCAGCCAGGAGCAAGGAACAGGGAGCCGTGTCCCACCATGTCCTGTCCTCCCACCCTCTCCTGCCCCGCTCAGGTGCAGCCACAGGAGTCCACGATCATGTCGGGAATGTCGGTCTTGACGATGTTGCTGTCCCGGTCGTAGTAGAGCAGGGAGAGGGGCCGGCGCTGGGTGGGGATGCAGCAGGAGTCCACGGCCGCCGCCGCGCTCGCCGCCTTGATGCGGTTGAGGACGGCGGTGTGGAAGGAGGCGGCGAGGCCGGGAACGCCGGCCATGTGCAGCGGGCACAGCCCCGTGCAGTAGTTCATGTGGTACCCCTCGGGCTGGATGATCCAGTCCTCCCAGCCGATCTCCTTGAAGTCCACAAAGAATTCCTGGCGGCAGCACATCCGCGAGTCCGCGCCGCAATCGACGCCGCGACGGTGGACGCGGTGAGGTGTCCTGGCCTGGGCTTGGGCCACCACAAACGGCCAGTGGGAATCGCTATGGTTGGATGGGAGAGGGGACCCCCAGTCCTCTGGCACCTCCAGTTCCACTGTAAGCCGTGGGGTGTCTTGTGTGAAGAGGCTCCGGACAGCTGCTCCAACGTCCAGAGTGGTCCAGCCGGATCTCTGCACCTCCAGCCGTGTCTCGCTGGCCACCGTCGTGTTCGGCCCCACCGGGTCTGGCTGCAGGAGCCTGATGGTGACAGGCTGTGCCCCGCGCCCAGGGGCTGCCCAGAACAGGTAGAGGGTGGCCTGCAGGATCTCAGTGCTCCCGGCCACCTCCTGGGAGAAGCGAAAATGCAGGTGGACATTGTGGGGAGTGGAGGATCCTGCACACAGAACCAAGAGCAGAGTCAGGAGTGAAGCAAAGAGTGGACTCGTCTCCTCTCACTCCTTGCCATGAGCAGGGGCACCTTCCACTATCCCAGGTTGCTCCAAGCCTCATCCATCCTGGCCATGGACACTTCCAGGGACGGGGCAACTTCTCTGGGCAATCTGTGCCCACTCTTACAGGGAGGAATTTTTTTCCCCAAATCCCATCTAAATCTCCTCTTTTCAATGTGGAGCCATTCCCCCTTGTCCTGGCACTCCAAGCCCTTGTCCAAAGCCCTTCTCCAGCTCTCTTGGAGCCATGTAGGTACTGGAAGGGGGTCTGAGGTCTCCCCACAGCCTTCCCCTCTTCCCTGGCTGTGGAGCTGCTGCTCCTGCTGACGGGGAAAGGGCTGGTGGGGCCACGAGAGCATTCGGGGCTCCTGGCACAGCTCTGCCCATGAGGACACCACCCCCTCCCCGCGATCCCTGGGTTGACCCCCCGGCTCGATTCCAGCCAACGCTCCACCAAGCCAGGAGACAACTCCCCATTGTCCCGGCTGGAGTGTGGGAACACGAGCCATGGAGCAGCATTGTTCCTGGAGGGCTTTGAGGACACGGCGCCTGTGAGGGGAGCAGAGGCCCCCCCTCACCTCACCACGGGGAATTTGGTCTGGGAAAGTGAGGGTGCAGGATGCTCTGGGGAAAGGTGTGGTGAGTCTCTCCGAGGGAAGTTTTCTGTGAGAAGTGGGATATTCTTTTTCCAGTGGTGCTTTTCAGAAGCCCTGAGTGTGTTTTGGGGAGCTGTCTCCTCCAAGAAGCAACAGATTCTGGAGTGGAATGAGGCACCCACTGTTTTGGGTGGATTGTGGAGGCACAGTGGGCTGTGGGGCTCCATCCACACACTGTGGGCTGGCAGGAAATCGAAGCTAAAAATCCTATTTTGGAAAACATGGCCATGTGACCCTTTCACCTCCAGCTCAAGGGGGAGGGTTCAGCCAAAGTGGGCAACAGGTGACACGGTAGAGCAGCACGTCTGCACTCTGTGCCACCCTCTCACCCTGCACATCCCATGTGTCCGTGATACACTTGGGATCCATTTGGGAGGTTCGGGAGCCTCTCAGGTCTTCCAGCAGCAGTGTTCCCTCCATCCCCATGCACCTCCTTGCTCCTTTCCTTCCCTCCCCTCCTTTCCCTCCATGCCCCCCACTCTCAGGACTGCGGATCCGTACGCACCTGACTCAGCAAAGCTCAGGATCTCGTATTCCTGCAGCCCCATCCCGGGCCGGGGTGGGACGCGGCCGTCCCGGAGCATCCCCGGGAAGGCGGCGGCCGTGTCGGAGCGCTGCGCTCGCATCCTGCGGAGCGCGGTCAGCAGAGCCCCTGGGGACGGCGGCTGGGGGACGTGGGGTCTGGCTGGCAAGCGGAGTTTGGCCAGGATGTTCTGCTTGGCCAGCGCCAGGAGCGCGTCCCGCTGCGTCCCGGGGGCCAGCGCGGCCACTCCGCACGCCGGGCACCTCGAGCCCTTGGCAGCCGCCATCCCTAGGAGGCTCAGGAGCAGGAGAGCCACGGTGACCGTCATCTCCGGTGGCGAGAGGTGACGGCGTGGGAGTTCCAGCAGCGTCCGAAAAGCCGAGTGGGATGAGCCAGCGGCAGCGCCGGGGCCAGAGAGCCGAGCAGGGTGGCAGAACTGGAGTAAGAGGGAGCACGGAGCGAGGATGGGCTCGTTCTCCTGACGTGGCCACAAATATTGGCTGATCCCGGGCGAGATAAACGCCCCTGCGCTCCCCCGGAGCCGCCCGGGCGCGGGCAGCGCGGCGCGGCCGCTCCGGTTAAGGTGGAGCCGGGCCGATGGTGCTGCTGCTCGGGGGGCGCGGAGAGGGGACATCGAGGCCACCCCGGTGCCACCTCGGTGTCACCTCGGCCGTGCTCGGGCAGAGACGTGGTGGGGACTCCCGGGGACATGGCGGGTACCCAAGGTGCACGGGAGGTCCCCGGGGGATGGGGGATCCCCGAGGGCGGGGGGATCTCTGGAGGTCGGAGATCCTCAGAGAAGGGGGATTCTGGGGCTCGAGGGGCCGTTGGAGGTGGGCGATACCTGGTGATGGGAGATCCTGACCAATGAGGGATCCCCGGGGGATGGAGGATCCCGGGATATGGGGGATCCTCAGAGAAAGGGAATCCCAGGTGGATGGGGATTCCTGGCGGGATGAGGGACCTTTGGGGATAGGGCATTCATGGGGGATGAGAGATCCCTGGGAATGAGGGATCTCCAGAGATGCGGGATTCCCGGGGATGGAGAATCCCTGGGGAATTTGGGATCCCCGTGGAGATGTGGGACTCCTGGGGAATTTGGGGTCCCCGAGGACGGAGGATCTTGGAGGCTGTGGGATCCCTGGTGATGTGGGATCCTCGAGGAGATGCGGGATCCTTGGGGAATTTGGGATCCCCAGGGGGCTGTGGGACCCCCGGAGAGATGCGGGATCCCTGGGGGAATCGGGATAACAGGGAACGGAGGATCCTGGGGGTTATGGGATCCCTGGCGATGTGGGACCCCCGGAGAGATGCGGGATCCCTGGGGAATTTGGGATCCCCGAGGACAGACGATCCCGGGGCATGCGGGACCCCCGAGGGGGCCGAGCCGGACCCTTGCGCGGGGGGCGGGGTCACGGCGGATGGGCGGAGCCTGGCGTTAACCCCGCCCCTTTCCCCCAAAGGCGCCTCCGCCGCGCCAGGGGGCGCCTCACGCCCCCTCACCTTCCCCGGCGCGCGGCGTCCCTCCGGTTGCCGCAGCAACGCGGGCGCGCGGGCGCGGAATGATGACGCAACGCGCACGGCGCGCTGACGCAGCGCGCACGCCGCGGGGGAGGGGCCGCCTCCTCTTTCCTTTTTTTTTTTTCCCCCCGTTTCTTTCCCCGTTTTTCCCCGGTCCGGTGACCCTCCCCTTCCCCTCCCCGTCCTGTCCCCCCCGCCGCCCCGCCCGGGCGGCCTGCGCTGGCCCAGGCCCGGCCCGGCCCGGGGTGGCGGCGGCGGCCCCGCGGCGCAGGGCCCGGCCCGGCGCGGCCCGGTAAGTGCGGCGGGGGCGGGCGGGGAGCGGGGCTGGGGGTAACGAGGCGATCGCGGTACACCGCGCCTTCCGCGGGGACCCTCTCGCGGCTCCTTCCCCCGCGGGGGTGGCGCGGCCCGGGGCTGGATCCCGGCGGCGGTTCCCAGCCCGGGGCTGCCCCTCTCGGGGGTCGGTTCCGGGGTCGCTCCGTGCGGTTCCCGGGCTGCCCCTCTCGGGGAGCGCTCGGTGCGGGCTCCTGCGCTGCCCCTCGCGGGGTCCGGCTCTTGCTTTGCCCTTCTCGGGGCTCTCTCGGTGCGGCTCCCGGAGGAGTCTCGGGGCCTTGCGGTGCCGCCGCTCGGAGCAGTCTCATGGGGCCGCTTCCCCAGGCACGTTGGCGGAGCACGTGGAGCTGGAGCTCTGGGCACCGGGGGCACGGGAGATCCCGCGGAGAGCCGGCAGTGCCCGGGCTCGGCTCGCACGGAGCTGAGGAGGCCGAGAGCCACAGGTGGGAGAGGAGCCCGGGGAGCTTCAGGGGCTGGGAAGCGCCGTGCGATGTTCTGCTGTCCTCACGGACGAATGTCTTTGCTTTGAAATGCTTTTCCTGGAAATGATTCCCGGTTCTGGGATCTCTCAACAGGTGGGAAGGTGCTGGTTTGGAGGGATCCAGAGGGTCTGTGCTGGTGGGATACATGGAAAGTTGGGTTTGTTTGGTTTGGGTTTTTTCTGTGTTTCCAGCCCTGGAACTTTAAATCCTCTCAGGGATTTTGTGTTTGGTACCTTTAGGAATTTGGGCTGAGGGTCAGAGTTTCTTCTGTCCCCTGGCAGGAGGTGTCATAGGTGAGTTGAAGTTCATTAAAGTGTTAATTAAAACATTCTCAGGTCTGTTTGAAACGTGCTGATAGAAGTTTATAATTCTGAGCTTCTGCTGGAGCTGGTGGGTTGTGGGAAGGAACATCACCAGAATCCTCGTTGCTCATTCCTGAACGCTTCGGCTCTTGAAAATTTTAAAATTCCTGGCTTCCAGTTTAGTGTCCTGGCTCAAACCTGACATGGGCTCCACTTCCCTCCCCTCATCCAAGATCTCCCTGTGGTGGTTCCTAATCCTGGGAGCTGATTTACCTCTGCCTAATCCCACTGACCTGTTGCTGTAGGCATCCTCTTAGTGCCAGCGTGGATCAGCTCAGGGACACAGGAGCTTTTCCATGAGCTCTGTTCCTGGAACACTTTTGTGATTCTGCAATGTTGACAAAATGTTGTGGGGAAGAACAAGGTGGATTTTTGTGCCAGTGTGCAGCAGGTCCAGAGTGGGAATTCCACACAGCTGTAATCCCTGGGAAACTGTGGGCTAAGGATTTGGGATTTTGCTGATTTCTGAGGTGGGGAGTGCTCAGTGTCACAGGAATTGTTTGTTCCTGGTGGTTGCACTGGCTGGAAGAGGGATTGGAAGAAATTCCAGCTCCCTGGAAGTGTCCAAGGCCAGACCTTGGAGCTGAGATGGTGGAAGGTGGAACTGGATAAACTTTAAAGTCGCTTCCAACCCAAACCATTCCAGGATTCCCTGACTGGAGGGGTCTGATGAACTGACCTGAATGGGAAAGAAACTGCTTTTCATGATGAATGAATTCCCCAGGGAGAAGCAGCCCCTCAGGCTCGTGCTGCCTGGGAACAGTGGAGAATACCCACGTCCAATCCCTCCTTCCAGCTGTTCCTCAGGACCCCTGGTGCTGGCTGTGACACCGGATCCCCCGTTGGAATCGAGTTCCCCTTTTAGCAGTGCTGCCATTTGTGTTGCTAAATTTAAGGTCGTGGCAGTGCTGCTATTCCAAACCCCTGGTTTTTGGAGGGGAAGGTGCCTAAATCACCCCTTTGAGGTGCTTAAATCACCGCTCCCAGCCCAGTTCTCTCTCCACCTCTGCATTTAATATTCAATTAGAGCCAGATCAGCGCTCATTTGAATAATTTGATTGATTTTTAATTGTTTTCAACGAGGAGGTGGCTGCCTCAGGTGCACCACAGGTGCCTTGATTTGTGTCCAGACTTTCAGAGCAGCTTTGGGAGCTCTTCTCCCACCTCAGTCACTCCAGTGCAGCAGGTTTGGGTCACTCAGTGAGTTATTCCCTAATAATTTGGGGAATTATTAGGGAATAATTCCCAGCCAGAGGCAGGGAACACAGCTTGGCACCTTGAAGGTTTTTCAAAGGGCTTTTTTTTTTTTTTTTTTTGGCTAAAGAGAAACTTAATAAACTGATCTTGCCAATATTTGGAGCCACCGGTGCTTCCCCCTGCATTCCTGTGCCAAAGTGCTTTTCTTGCCTTAAAATCTTCCCAAATATCCATTTGTGGCCGGATCCAAAGGCTCCAGCAGAGGTTGAAACCCGTGTTAAAATGCTTTAATGGCTCTTGGGATGATCCTGAGCCTCTCACCGTGGCTGCAGAGGCAGAGCTCACAGCAGACTCATTGCCCAAGGGAACAAACAGCAGGAGATGGTGTCTGTGTTTGTGGCAGCCCTGGCAGGGAGGGGGATATTGGGAGGAAACAAACGCGTGGGACAGGTGGATTCGACTCCTGCCTTGATCTGAAGCCTTTAAGGATGGATTTTGGAAGTGCCTGTTGGTGTTTGGTGAAGACTTAAGAGAGGTCAGAGGCCTCCATGTGCCAGGAGCGTATCTGGAGAAGGACACTGGAGCCTGGGAAGGGCTGGAGCAGCAGGAAGAGGGTCTGGAGAACTTCAGAGGGAGCTGTAAAGGCTCAGCCTGGAAAAAAGGAGGCTCAGGGGGGGACCTTCTGCCTGTCCACAACTCCCTGACAGGAGGGGAGAGCCAGGTGGGGCCTGGCTCTGCTCCAGGCCACAAGGACAGGACAAGGGGAAACGGCCTCCAGTTGCACCAGGGGAGGTTTGTGTTAGACATCAGGAGGAAGTTTTCCATGGAAAGGGTGGTCAGATGTTGGAAGGGGCTGCCCAGGGAGGTTTGGAGGTGTCTAAGGCAGGAGTGATGTGGTGCTCAGGAGTCTGGTGGGAATTGGTCACAGCTTGGGCTCGATGGTCTGGCAGGGCTTTGCCAACATCAGTGATTCCACGATTGTGTGCAACAAGTGGCACACCTGATGGTGCTTGACCACCTGGCAAGGCTTAACCACTCTTTGCATGAGCAAATCCCTCCTGATGTCCATCCTGGACCTCCCCTGGCACAGCTTTAGCCTGTTTCCTCTTGTTCTGGTATTCCCTGGGAGCAGAGCCTGACCCCACCCGGCTCCACTCTCCCGTCAGGGAGTTGGGGGGTGAAAATTCCCCTCTGAGTCCCCTTAATCCAGGCACTTCCACAGCCTGAACACCTTTTCCATGGAAAAATTCCCCCTGCTGTCCATCCTGAGCCTCTCCTGGAGGGATTTGGGGCTGTTCCCTCTCACGCTGCTGTTCCCTGGGAGCAGATCCTGACCCCACCCGGCTCCACTCTCCCGTCAGGGAGTTGGGGGGTGAAAAGGTCCCTCCTGAGGCTCCTTTTCCCCAGGCTGAGCCCCTTTCCCAGCTCCCTCAGGACTCCTCCAGACCCTTCTCCTGCTGCTCCAGCCCTGCCCCAGCTCTGGCCACGCTCCAGCCCCTCAGTGTCTCTGCGACCCCTCAATGTCTCACAACTGCACCCAGCACTGGAGGGGCCTCAGCAGTGCCAGCACAGGGGGACAATCCGTGTCCCCATGGCTGGGACAGCCCAGGTGCCATCCTGGGCACAGCTGCTGTCCAGCTGCTGGCATCAGCACCCTCGGGGCCTTTCCCAGTTTTCCAGCCCCTCTTCCCCCAACCTGGAGTGTCCCACGGTGTTTTTGGGACCCAAATGCAGGACCCCAACACTTGGCTTTGTTGAACTCAAGGACCTGAGTGAATTTTCCTGCCCTCGAATCCCACGGGCTGGGAGCCATCCCTGCCTGGGTCGCAGTTCAGGTGAGGGGTTGTGGGCACAGGCTGGGGCCTCCCTCGCGCCTGTCAGCCCCGGGATTCCCCGAGGTTGTGGATCCAGGGATCCTGGGAAGGGCAGCTCCATCCCAGCCCGGGAGCACGAGCTGTCTGTGTGCCGCAGGCTGAGTCACCGCTGCTTCCCGGAGAATTTCGGGGATGATTGAGTGTGGGCAGGCCCAGCCCACTCTGACAGCAGCTCCCTGAAGGTTTCCTAACGAAGTTTTTAAATTTTTGCTCTTGCTTTGACATAGTTTTTCTTTGAGGAATTAATTTCTCCCGAGCTGAGTTTAGACACAGAATCCGCTTTGTTTGGGAAGGTGTTATCCTGGAGGCTGACCTCTCTTGGGGAGGCTTCAGGCAGGAAATTCCAGGAGGAAATGGGATCTTGTGCTGCCTGCTTCCCTGTGTTCAAAGGACCAGGAGCTTTGAGCCCAATCCTGTTGTTTTGACCCTGGATGGGGAAAAAGTGGGGAGCATTGAAAAGGAAGATCCCGAGTGTGGGGAATGCTGAGATGTTTGTGTCCTGCCTCTGTGACTGGCTTGGTTTCTCCAGCCTCAGCCTGCTGTCTCCATTGAAATATGTCTGTATCCCAGATTTTGGGGGTTTTCTTTTCCCAGCTTGGCTTCAGACAGGATTTGTGGAAGCACTTGTTCTCTTTGGCACTGGATGGACAGGAAGCCCTCACACTGAGGGTGTTCGAGGCATGCACAGAGCTTCCCAGAACAAGGAAAAATCCTAAATTCCCACTGGGATGTGACTGGGAGGGTTCAGCAGCAGATTTGCTGGGCTCATGAGAGCAACTCCCTTTTACCAGGGAATTTTGGAATCCCGGGATGTTTTGGCTTGGGAGGAACCTTAAAGCTCATCTCATTGCAACCCCTGTCATCCTTATGGATATTCCCAGCTTCTGAGCAGTCTGGGGATGGATTCTGTGTGGATTCTGAGTTGCAGGAGTCTTGTCTTGCCACTAGTGGGAGCGTTGGGAGCTTCTCCTCCATCTCCTCACTGACCAGCAGCTTTTTGAGGACTTTTGGTGTCCTGTCAAAGTCTCCTCACAGTAGCTGCTGCCACGTCCTCCCTATATTTATTTCCATGTTTGTTGGCAAAACTCAACAATATTTATGGACAGCCTCTAAGTCTAGAGTTATTAGTTTTTTAATTACCTAACCATGGTACAATTTTATTTTTCATTATAAAAACTCACTCTTTATCTTCTTATTAGTGGCAGTTTCCCATCTCACGAGCCCTTGGGATGCCGGGACCGTTGCTCACGAGGAAGCAGGGAGAAATCCGTGTCTTTCTGGGGCTATTTTTGAAGCTGAGAGAGGAGGGGAGAACGCAGCCATCTGGCAAAGTATTCCTGCAAAACCTGGAAAGCCCATTTTTTTTCCTTTAGAGCATCCCAGTGGCAAACTGGGATAAAAGGGGCCGTGCTTTTGACTGAGGCTAATTAATAATTAAGAGAGAGTGAGGAGTGTTTGGTACAGGTGGAAGGAGCTGGTAATGATCTTCCCACATCCTTTCTGTGCTCTAATTCCCACCATGAAAATACAGGTGACACCTACACTGTTCAGAGAGTCGGATATTTTAGGGTAGCACAAAGTTGGGTTGGTTTGGGGTTTTTTTTAGGATGCAGGAAGGATGATGGAATCCTGAGACAACAGCTTTCTGCCTCTTGCCTGACTGGGAGTGTGTTTGTGTGATGCTATTTGAATGGTTTTGATAGCTATATTGAATATTTATAGATTTTTGTGCATTCTCTATATTTAGATATAATTTAGGGTGGAAGTGTTGGGACAGTTGGGACACATGGGTGATGAATGGGAGTGCCTGCCTTACTGGCAGCTGGGTTTGGGGTGGTACCCACCTCCATCCTTCCTCCTGCTGGGCCTCATTTTTTGGGACTCTGCCTCCTTGCAGGGCTCCAATCCAGGGCAGGATCCAGCCAGGAATTCTGCTGCTGTGTTAACAATAATCAGGTTAAATTCCCAGTTAAAAGGGAATGTGAACACCTGTGCTGGGGTTGGGGTGTGGAGCAATCCCAAGCTGCTGGCACCCCTCTCCTTCCCTCCGTTCCTCTGGAGCGGCGCATGGTCTATTTTTAAATCTTGCTGGGCTCTGTATTGCGGCATTTCTCTTCCTGAATTATTTATCAGGGATTGGAGCTGAATGGAGCGTGCCACGTTCTCCCTGCTCGCTGCTGCCCACGTGTCTGTCTTGAGCCATTGACAGATTTGGTTCATGTCAAACCACACCAGGCCTGGCTTGGAGAGGGGCTGGAGGGGTCCAGGAGGTCTCAGGCCAGGCCTGGACCCTCTGCACCTGCAGGGGTTTGATGTTGGGACAGACAGGGAGGGAGTGGTTGCCACGCTAATGAATCCGCAGCTGAGCCAGGTTTGGATGGAAAAGGCCCTTTTTTAAAATAGAAAGTGGAATTAAAATCCTTTGTGCTGCCTGGAGAAGGGTTCCAGGGAAGTGTCACCTCGGCGCACGTGCCGAGGAAAACACGGAGTCAGAGGTGGGTGTGGAGGACTTGGGAAGGTCCTTGACTCTCTGTGTGGTTCTGTGGTGTCTGTCCTCCTGGTACCTGGCAGCACCTGACGTTGAGTCACACCAGGCAGCCTCTCCAGCTCCTCCCTGCAGTCCGTGTGCTCCTCGTGTCCTTGGAAGCAGATGCTGTCTGGAGCGTGGTTCTACCTGTGCATCCCAGTAATTAATGCTGGGAATGGCAGCTGCTGGATCCTGAGCCAAGGTCAGGTCCATCCCAAAGAATATATGACGTCCAGCTCCTTGAGGATTTTCCTCTCCCTCGTCCCCGTGGTGCTGTGGGGGCTGAGACGTGAGGCTGGCCCAGATTTGGGGCTTTCTCCCTTTTCAAGGGGACAGGGAATTAATTCTCTGCTCTGGGTGGGTCCATGGAATTCCTTTGGCAAAGCTCTTCTCCCTGTGCAGCCACTGTGTGTCTGTGGGAGATCCCAATGCTGGCTGCTGGTGGGGACTTGCACCAGTGCCACCCCACTGCTTTAGTGTCACCGAGTCCTGACTTTTCCCTCTTCCAATGGAATTTATCCGCTTCCTAATTGCCTCATTTCCTCTCCATGGGAGCTGGGCTGGCAGACAGAGCCTGGGCTCATCCATATGTGTCTGCCAGGGAAGGAGGGGATGTCTCCTTGCCTTTCCCTTTGTTTCCTCCTGGCTGTGACTGTTGGGCAGCTTCCCTGCCAGCCAGGAGCACCGGCAGCACCTGGAACTGCTGCATCTTCCCCGTCCTCGCATTCCCTGACCCAGTTTCACTGTGTGGCTGCAATTCCAGAGCTGAGGGCTCTCCATCTGAGAGGCAGGAACTCCATGGGGCTTTCTCCACACTGCTGGGGCTGATTCACTCTCCATCCTCATCCTCCTCCTGCCCAGGATTTGCTGTCTCCCATGCAGGAGAGGGATGCAGCTCAGGAAATCCTCTTGCACACGCTGTGCTCCACGGGGATGAAACGCAGCCAGCTCACAGTGATGGACATGGATTTTTGGGAAGAGCTGGATGAGCCTGCAGGAGGCTGCACCTGTGCTGTCTGGGGCAGGTGCTCATGTCCTGGAGGCTTTCACATTCCAAAATCTGCTGCTCCAGCTGCCCAAAAGCCAGAGATCAGGTCTGCAGGCTGTCACTGAGCGTCTCTTCCTCCTTTCACTGCAGACAGTGGGGCCTCCACAGAGGGTCTGAAGCTGATGTTTCTTTGAAAACAGGGAGATCTGGAAGAAGAGGAGGGCAGCGTTCTGAGTTTTCTCCTTGTACAGCCACTGCAGGACTCCAGCACCCATCCCTAATGATCCTGAGGCTGCCTCTGACCACAGGATGCTCCTTAGCAAAATAAAACTGTGGCTTCACTGGGTTTGGGTCAGTTTGAAGGCTCTGTGTGGAGCAGTGATCCTTGCCCTGGGAATGCTTCATCTGCCTGTCACTTCTTCACTTGAAAAATATCTCCTGGAGCTGCTTCAGAGCTCAGCACTCCGAGTTTAACACTCCAGGGGCCTATTCCTGGGTGCCAGGAATAACCAACCCCCAAAGAGCTGGATTAAGAAGGGGTAAAAGCTGGTGCTGAGCTGCTGGGCTGCCACAGGGAGCCACTCTGAGCACGCAGTGCCAGCCATGGCTCCAGCCCAGCTCCTGCTGAGCAACCCCAGGGCTGCTGCAGCCGCAGTCCTGCCTCTGGAGCTCCTGTGCAGCAGCAGAACCTGAGCTCAGCTGAGGCCCCTCATCCTCCTTAGACTGAGCTCAGCTGAAACCCTTCATCCACCTCCCCTTGAGCTCAGCTGAGGCTCTTCTTCCTTCTTAGACTGAGCTCAGCTGAAGCCCCTCATCCTCCCTAGACTGAGCTCAATTGAAGCCCCTCGTCCTCCTCACCCTGCTCAGACTGTGGTGCCTATTTCTCAAAGAGCCTATGAGGCCATGGTTTGGTTTTCTTGTCCAGGTACCTTCAAGTTCTTTGCAGAATTGGTAAAAAAAAAAGTTCTTCGCAGAATTGAAAGGAAAAAAACTTGAAGTGGCAGGCATAAAAGAAACTTGGGTCCTTTGGATCTGTCTTTCTTGCACCTTTTGATTGGAAAGTCTTGTGTAACATCCCTGGAGCCTTTGCATTCTAAGGTGGGGATTAGTCGAGACCTTTGACAGCACTGCAATAGCATTTTTGTCTTCTTACCCCTCATAATTCCTTTCTTTCCCATTTTCCATCCATGAGATGTGGCCTCTGTGCCTGCAGAATCACCAGGTCTGGGGTGGAAAACCCCTTTCTGGGGAAAATTTAAACAAGTGAAAGGTTTCAAACTTCTCTGGGGCCATTTGCATTTCTGGTTTTCTGTCTCTCCATATTTAATCGCCAATAAATGAGCAAGAAAAAGAAATAACTGACTTGAAATGAAACCATTAACAAAGCAGCCCCTCAGAAGAGTTATGGCAGCAGTGACAGGAGTGGAGCAAGGCTGGCTGTGACCTACCCAGGCACGTGTGAGGTGTTTTCCATGCATGTGGATCCTTCTGGAGGCCGCTGATGCCTTGGGCAGTATCTGCTGTCCTTTTATTTTTATGGAATCATGGAATATTCTGAGTTGGAAGGGATCCTGGAGGATCATTGATCCCAACTCCTGCCCCTGCACAGACACCCCAATAATCCCACCCTGTGCCTCCCTGGGAGCAGTGTCCAAAGGCTCCTGGAGCTCTGGTGGCCTCAGGGCTGTTCCCTGGGGATCCTGGGCAGTGCCTGAACCCTCTGGGGGAAGAACCTTTTTCCTGATACCCAACCTGACACAGCTCTGGGGTCCTGTTCCTGGTCACAGGGAGCAGAAATTGGAGCTGCAGCCCCTGAGGAGTCTCCCCTCTGTCTCCTCCAGCTGAACAAGCCAAATGCCCTCAGCTGCTCCTTGTGTGACTCCTCCAGACCTTTCCCCACTCCTGTGGCCCCGCTTTGAACACTCTCCACTATCTTTAGACCTTTCTGACGTTGTGGTGCCCAGCCTGGAGGTGAGGCTGCCCCAGCCCAGAGCAGAGTGGGACAATCCCCTCCCTCACTGCCCAGTGATGATTCCCCCAGGAGCTGCTGACCCTCCTGGCTGCAGGACACGCTGCTGGCTCACACCCAGCTCCCCATGCAGCAGGACCTCGTGTCCCTCGCGGGGCTGGCAGGGGCCGGATGCTGCGTCTTTAACGGGCTGCGCGGAGGCAGCTCCATTGAAGATTTGCAGGAGAGCAGCAGGGGGGTGTGGATGTGGCTATTGGCAGAGCTGTGCTGACATCCCTGGGAACAGCTGGGATCTGCTCCGCTGCCGAGGCGCTTGTCAGAGCCCCTGAGCTCGCAGGAGCAGCCGCAAAGATCTCGAGCATTATTTTTTTTTTAAATTTTATTTGTCATTCGGGAGAACTGGCGGGGGCTTCCCGGGAGCGAGATTATCCTGGCAGAATTCCTCTTGCACTGCTCATGGCCATGGAGTCTCCGTTGAAATCGGGGAACAGCTGACGTGCTCAGAGCTCAGAACCACCACGGTGAGTTTATTTTTAGAACGAGCTTTTAATTATTTGAGGCTGGAGAGAAGAAAGATTGATCAGAGTTTTCTTTTCCCCTCCTCGGTGCGAAATGCAGCGTAAATGCGGGCGAATATTTCAGGGATGGGAACCTGGCAGTGTCCCTCTCCCGCTGGTAAATGCCAGAATTTCTACTGCTGGATGGGGGTTAATTTAAAATGGAGCTGGATTAAATGAATATGTAGCTCTGGGATCTCAGACAGGACTTGGGAGTGTGAGATGAGCTCTCCTCTTCCTCCTTTTGTGCTGCTGGGGATGCACCTACGGAGAGGAGAGAGGGAATCCCCGGTCGGCATCCTGTGCTCTGCCATGTCATTAAGGAGTTCCCCTGACAGCATCATGGAATCTCCTTGTGCTCCAAGCGTCTGCAGCTTGCTCCTGGGTAGTTCCTGTTGTTTTGCCAAGGCAGAGCCTTCCCAGCTCTTCTGTTGGGTTATATTTTAATGGATTTACCTGTTTGGAGCTGGTTAGTTGATGGGGGATGTTGGCTACTTGGCTGGCTTCGTGCCATGAGATGTTTTCGGGGTGGCTTATGCAATTTGGTGTTCTGTAGGATGGTGCTTGTGTTCACTGATACATTAACCCGATTTTGAAATGAATTTAAACCCCTCGCTGAGATTGGTTTAGTGGAATCAGGAGGTTGGATTGACTTTTCCCCCTCCTCACACGTGTCCGTGGTCCAGTTTTGCCCAACGCCCAGGAAGTTATGCTCTCTTCATTCCAGATTTAGTGCTGGGAGCTGGTTTTTGGGGGGATTGAGATGTGGTTATTGTACTTTGAGATCTCCTCAGACTTCACACTCAATCCTAACTTCTGCTGGCAGCCAGCAAATAAAGTTTTCTTCAAATCATTATTTCCCCCCCCCCTTTTCTTTTTGTATGTTCAAATCTATTTCTGGCTCCCACCTGGAGAGCACCCAGTGGCTGCCACGTGATGAGGGGCTCTGTGTGGTGGGGAAAAGCAGGAGCAGCACCTGGAGAGCGGGAGGAAGGATAGAGATAATGTTCCTTCCTTGTGCCTTCCTCCCGTGGAGGTTTTCTGGGAGCTGGGATGTTTTGGGGCTGATAAACAAAGTTTAGGGATGTGCTTTGCCAGCCAGGTCAGCTCGGGAAGGTGAGGGAATTCCTCGTTCCTTCATCCACATTTTTAATGCTGCTGCTCCTGCCTGGCACAGGCTCAGCACCAGATCCCAGCAGGAGAAGAGTTTTTCCATGTTCTCCTGGTTGGTACCTCTGGTGCAGGTGCCTCCTTATGGATGAGCTCAAGTGAAAGGAATTCAGCTCGGGGCTCTCCGAAAAAAAAAAAAAATAAAATCAGGAGCTATCCCAGAGATTTCTGCTGAACCAATGGAGGGGTTAACAGAAATCCTTGCTCAGTGCTGTCCTATTGCATCCTGACACTGTGGAAAGTAGGTGGATAATTCCTTGCTCGCTTTTCAGGAAACCCCTGTGGTGGACAGCCCTCATTAATTGTTGCTGGGAAACTGCTTTGACGTCACCGGAGCAGTTCCCTGCTCTTGGGATGAATACAGGAATAGCTCGTGATGAGGAAGTGGGAAGTGAAATGGAGCAGGGAGCTCTGACAGGGGATTCTCATCCTGCATTTCTTTCCTCTCTCTCTCATAGTTCTGCGCAGGAACCCTCAGGAACTGTCCACAAACCTTCAGTGCTGCACTGGGAGCGGCACTTCCTTCTCCAGGAAGCCCTTTCCTTCTCCGGGGCTGTGGCACTGATGATCCTTCACTTTTTTCATGGATTTTTGGGGTTCTTTCGGTGCTGGGTTTGAGGTTTTTTTTTCCTCCCTCAGATTTTGGAAACGAGGGGTGAGAAGGTTATTGCTCAGCCTAAAGCAGCTCCCAAAAATCAAAGGAAAAGGGAGCAGCAGGATCATTGATTCCTTTCTTTCTAACATCAAATCAGTCATGTCCCTTTTCCTACCTGAGGGCCCTTGATGCTGGGAGCTCCAGGTTCAGACAACTTCAAATTAAAACTGTTTAATCCCACTTTACTTATAGAAATGTTCCTTAGGACCATTTAACTCCTGGGGTTTTGTGCACTTGGTGTCTTTCTCCCAGTGTTAACCTGTCAGTGTCTGGGAGATGTGGCACTGCATGTAACTGCAGCAGGAATTCTCTGTGTTTGCTTTTCCACGCATGAAAATTAGATTTAAGCAAAGTTTTCCCATCCAGGTCAGAGTGTTTAAGAGATTTTTTTTTTTGTACCCAGAAGTGCTGAAGAGCAGCAGAGGACAGCTGGGGCTGTGGCTCAGGTGAGACCAGACAGGGTGTGAAAGGGGAGGAAAGTGAAAGAAAGGATGTGAGTACGGAATCCTGGAATGGTTTGAGTGGGAAAGGACCTTAAAGCTCATCTCACATTCCACCCTCTTTGCCATGGAGGGAAACTCCCACTAAACCAGGCTGCTTCAAACTGGCCTTGGACACTTCCAGGGGCAGCCCCAGCTTCTGTGGGCCTCCTTATGCTCACAGTGAGGAATTTCTTCCTAAAAGAAGACATATTGATGTTTATTAAACTTTTATCCACCTGTATGCGATTCCTGGGTATCACATGGAAATTATTTTGGCAGTTCTGGTCACACTCCTGGAATAGGGTGAGAACAAGTTGATGCTTCTCCTGAGTTTAATCCTTGCCTTGATGATGATGAGGGAAGTAACAAGAGATCAGAATATTTTCTTCTTCTTGAAATGATGTTGTGCTTCGAGATGTTTTCCACCAGAAAACCTCCCGATTCTCCAGAATCCACTTGGACTCACCTGCATTTCCTGTCTCCTTGTTCATTAAAGGTTATTTCCCCCCTTTTCACCTGGAGTCAAACCCTTCCATCTGCATCATAATTTCCGAATTTGATGTCATGTGGGGGTGGAGATTAGGATTTAAAGCAATGACTAAGCACGGGGACTGTGCAGGCAGAGACGTCCGGCCTCCTGTGGGGAATCTTGCTGGGTTTTGTAAGAGCTGTGAGGGAGGGAGGGATTCAATCCTTCTCCAACTGATAATAAGGAATAAGGAGAGAATTCAGGAGAGGTGGCTTTGAAGATGGAGTCGATGAGTGTTTTTGGTTTTGGGGTTTCTCACTGAACCAGGTGCTTGACCTAGCAGGAGCTGGTACCTGACTGGGAGCAGGATGGAAGGAGAGTGAGCTCCAAAGGTTCTTTACCTGTTGGAATTCCAGCCGAGCCTGCAGACTTTCCCCAGGGTGCTAGGGCTGCCCCAGGCAGCCGTGCTGGTGCAGTGATGTTTTGCAGAGCCCAGGATGGAGCTGTTTCAGGAGCTTTTCTCCTATTAACAAATCCTTCCATCCCAGCCTCTTGTTGCACCTGGATTGTCCCAGCCGCTCTCCCCTGGCCTTGGAGGGGTCTCTGGGACAATCCCTGGGCACAGAGAGGAGCCGGGCAGAGCCTGAGGGGCTTCGTGGCTGGAATGGCAGCCCCTTCCCCACCCCACCGCCTCCACTTGTCCCTGTGCGGAGCGTTTTCCGCAGCGGCGCCGGGGAGGGGGACCTGAGTCACCCCCGCCGCGTTGCTCCTGGCGACAGGAGCTCCCGTTGCCATGGAGCTCGGCTCCCCATTGGCTGCTGGGCAGCCAATCAGCGAATTGCTCGCTGGAGCATCACTGGTACCCAGCGGGAGGGCGGCGATGGGCGATGGGCGATGGGTGGTGGGTGGTGGGTGGTGGGTGCTGCTGCCCCCAGGCAGGGCAGAGGGGAGCGCTGGGCTGCCGGGGGAATCGTGGCGGGATTTGGGATGATAAAGGGCCGTTCTGTGCCACCCCTGCCAGGGATGTGGCCCTGTCACATGTTGAGTGTCCCGTGGAGTGATCTGGGAAAGCCAAACCGGAGCTGGTTGATAACCGAGGGAGATGCACGGAAGGGAGGCAGGAGTCTGGGAAGCCAGGTGGGAATGCTGCAGCACTGACACTGCTTCCCGTGGCCATGGCTTTGGGAAGGTGAAGCCCAAAGGAGTCCTGGACTATCCCGATTTGCAAGGGATCCCAGGGATCACTGAGTCCCAGCCCTGCACAGGACACCCCAACAATCCCACTCTGTCCCTGGGAGCGGTGTCCAAACACTTCCTGGAGCTCTGGCAGCCTCAGAGCCATGCCCATTCCCTGGGGAACCTGGTCAGTGCCCCACCACCCCTTTTTCTGATACCCAACCTAAACCTCCCTTGACACAGCTCCAGCCTTTCCCTTGAGTCCTGGGTCACCAGAGGGCAGAGATTGGTGCTCATGAGGAAGCTACAGATTGGGATGAGCAGGTCAGGTGGCCTCAGCTCCTCCTTCCAGACCCTTCTCTCTCTCCATGTCCTTCTTTTGGATGCTCTCCAATAGCTTTAGATCCTCTAATACTGTGGCACCCAAAACTGCCCCCATAGGACTGGAGGTAAGGCTGTGCCAGAGCAGAGCAGGACAATCCCCTCCTTCAGCACCTGTTTCCTTAGCCCTGAAACCTGAGAGGGAGAGGCTGAGGCACCCCAGACCCCTCCATCCCCACCTCAGACCCCTCCATCCCCACCCCAGATCCCTCCATCCCCACCTCAGACCCCTCCATCCCCACCTCAGACCCCTCCATCCCCACCCCAGATCCCTCCATCCCCACCCCAGATCCCTCCATCCCCACCTCAGACCCCTCCATCCCCACCTCAGACCCCTCCATCCCCACTCCGACCCCCTCCATCCCCACCCAACCCCCTCCATCCCCACCTCAGACCCCTCCATCCCCACCTCAGACCCCTCCATCCCACCCCAGCCCCCTCTATCCCCACCTCAGACCCCTCCATCCCCACCTCAGACCCCTCCATCCCCACCTCAGATCCCTCCATCCCCACCCCAGATCCCTCCATCCCTCTGCAGCACCCGAGCCGTGTGTGGGCAGCTGCACCCAGCAGCCATATGTCTCCTTTGCATCCTCATTTAGCTCAGGAGCAGGTCTGTTCCCTGAGAAACAAGGCCAGGAAGAGAGTTTATTTAGCAGGAGCTTCCTGCCTTTTCCAGATCTGCTGCCGGCTCCATCTGAACTGGAAATGCAGAACTTTCTTGCTTTTCTTCCCTGCCCAACCAGGAGCTGCTGCTGCATTTCTGGGGCTCGGCAGCTGCAAACTGCAGGTGGCAAAGAGGCAGCAGAGGTGGAATTCCATGTTCCTTTCTGGAGTGAGGAGGAGGATTTAAATGTGTCCCGACTCCCTGGCCCTTGGCCAGCATTCCCAGTGTGCCCAGTCACTGCTGTCACTGACCCAGTTGCTTTGCCAATCCCCATCCCCAAACCAAAACAGGAACAACACCTCTCCCACCTCCTCCCTTCCACCTTCTCCCACCTTTGCTCCAATCCTCTTCCCTGACACAGATTTTGCATTGCATCTGTGGTAATTTATTTTTTTTTTATATATTTTTTTTGTGCTCTCTGCCAAGGCCCAGCTCAATCCCACCCACCCCCCACTGAGTCCTCTGAACTTGCACACTCTCTGCAAAGCCCCGTCTGTCACCGTCACTGGTGTCTGCCACCCCCTCGCTGCGTCCCACGGCTGCCCAAGGGAGCGGCGCTGATTCATTCATCCCCCGAGGAATCCTCCTGTGGAAGCAGCAGCAGTGCCCAGCCCTTCCCCGGGTTCTGCAGGCAGGGAAATGTCCTGGAGGCTGCCTGGCGGGGACGGAAGCTGTGACAGGAGGGGGCAGCTGATAAATGTCACTTGTGTGGCTCTGAGTTGTCTTCTCTGGGAAATCTGATAATAATCCCTGTGTGATGCTGAAGTTACGTCGCAGCACGATGGGAAAAGATCCTGTTATCCTTCTTAAATTTGGCCGAGGTGTTTGGCTTGGGGGGAGAAGCTTGTTAGAGGGTGGGTGGTGCAAAGGGAATGAGCTGTACAAAACCTGCTCCTTTCTTGGAGTGTCATGTGTGCAGTTCCGGTGCTGCCTCCTCCCTCCCTTCCCCAAATCTGCTCCAGATCCTCTTGGAGTGTTTAAACCCCTGACCTGAGCATGAGCCTGGAGCAGTTTCCTACAGTGTGGAGTGTTTTGGGATGGGGGGAGGCAGAATTTACCACCTTCACCCTCTGCATAATCCTCCCACGAATGAGGCACACCAGGCGAAGTGTTCCCTTTTCCCTTCCTGACCTAATTCCTGTCAGAACAGCGTGGGATTCCCTCGTGTGGGGCTCGTCACACTGTGCAGCAGCCCTGGGAACACCACTGCTGGATCTCAGCCTGCCGAGCTGAGGACAGGCCCCTGCAGCTGGAGGGTGGATGCTTTCCCTGCACCTTTTCCCCACAGATTTTTGGGGCTATTTCCCACCCACTTAAGGTGCTGCTTTAAGCCTTGAATTCAGTAACTTTTCCCTTTCGTGGCTGTCCCGTGGGTGGCTCTGGACTGGCAGCAGCCTCACTCGTGGCCAGCTTTGAGCAGGTGGTGATGGAATACAGGAAGCTGAGGTGGCCAAGCTGCCTCCCTGTGTCAGTCCTGTCCCACTGTCCCACTGGATCTGGTGTTTTCCTGCCTTCCATGTCCTAACAAATTTGTTAAAACTCCTGTAAGAATCCATGGAATGGAGGCAGTTCACTCAATTCTCCTTCTTTCTGTGTCTGGAACCAATTCCAGTAATTGCATAAATGTCAAATGCACGTTTTGTGTTCAACAGCTCCACAAATTAAAGGGGAATAGTCCAGGAATATCAGCTGTTCCAGTGCAGAGTCAGGAATCAATAAATCTCCCTGAGTTCTGACTCTGTTTCAGCCACATTCTGCCAAAGGAATGGGAAATGAGTTGTTAAACAGATGTGTTTTCTGGTACAAGGAGTTTTTGTTGAGCCTTGCTCTGATTTAGGCTCCCCTTTCCTTTTTGGAAATCTGTCTCTCCAAAGGTGTTTCCTGGTGCCACATCCCTCCACAGCCACGTGGAGCTGGTTTAGTCCTTGCTCAGACTCTGAGACCTGCTCTGAGCGACTGGAATCATAAAATCATGGAGTGGTTTGGGTTGGGAGGGACCTTAAAACTCATCCAGTTCCACCCCTGCCATGGGCAGGGACAGTTCCCACTACCCCAGGCTGCTCCAAGCCCTGTCCAGCCTGGCCTTGGACACTTCCAGGGATCCAGGGACAGCCACAGCTTCTCTGGGAAATCCATTCCAGGCCCTCAGCATCCTCACAGGGAGGAATTCCTTCCCAACATCCCACCTATCCCTGTTTTCATCGCAGATGATCAATTTGGAATTAACACTTAATTTGATGAGCAGCTCCTGGTTGAGGCTCTCAGCACACCAAAGCACAGGCACTGCCCTCTCCAGGCCCCACTCTAATCCAGAGGTGCTTTCAGGGGCTGCCTGCTTCTTGCTGATCAAAGGGAAGCATTTAAATGCAACTTTATCAGGAATTTTTGTCTTAATGTGTAATTTGAGTGCCACTTGTCCTGAAGTATTTGACCAGAAGGAGATATCAGGGTTACCTTATCTCACAGAGCACAAGGCTATTTTCTCACTCAAGATTTGACTGATGACAAAAAGAACTGGGCTGGGATTTGGGGAAATGCAGATTTTTGGTGGTGGTTTGCCCTGGGGCAGAGCACAGCTTTGGTTGCTGGGATTTATTTCACCCGTGTGATGTTTGCTGGTTTGGAGCTGCCCTCAGTCTCTCTTTCTCCATCACTCACCTGCTTTAGGATCTCTGTTCTACCTCAGGGACTTTTTCCAGCTCTGGTGGCTCCAGAATCCTGGTGAGAACCACGGAGCTCCAGGTTGTGCTCAAGCTGGGGCTGCACCCGGGGCTTGAGTGGGTGGCCTTGATTCGAGTGCTTGCTTTGGGATCTGTGCACGAGGTGGATTCCAGGAAACTTCCAACACCTCTGTGTGTGTGTGTGTGCAAGAGTTTGTGTCCAGAGAGAATCTCTGTGCACCCCTGACCTGTCCCCTGGCCTGTCCCCTGTCCTGTCCCCTGGCCTGCAGGTGCCCGTCGCTGCATCGGAGGGCTCTGAAGATGTCCAACAGCAACACGGCACAGGAGTCCCTAGAAATTATGAAGGAATCAGAAAAGAAGGTGGTCGAGGAATCTGTGAACAAAACCAAATATGTATCCAGGTCACCGAGCAAGGAGGAGGTGGAGAAAGATGGTGGGGAGGAGGTCAGTGTGCGCCAGGAATCTCAGGTGAGTGTGGGCAGGGAGAGCTGGGCCCTCACCTGCAGGTTGCTGTCCCTTCCCAAAGGATCCAGTGCCTGTGCCTCTTTCTCCACCACACTGTGCAGGCTGCTCCCTTCCTCTTTAGCTGAATCTGTCCTGGCCAGAGTGATTGAAATATGATTGAAATATTCCCTGTGCCTGGGAGTGGAATAACTGAAATATTCCCTGGGGGACACTCGTGCTCCGTGCCCAGGTTCTGGTGCCAGGGCTGTCACCTCCTTCTTACTCCTTTCTTTGATCTAAGGATGAGTTAATGACTTCATGTCAAGTGAAGGCATCCAGGGAGAGCTTGGTTTCAGGAATGCTGCTTGACTATTGCTTCGCTTCAGTTAAAAATAGGATGGGAATGTTTTGGGATTTCATTTCGATAAATGAAGAAAAGCTCAGTGCAAGCATCATCTGCGGGTGCTGGGGGACTCATTCCTGCTGCTCTGCTCTCCTGCCACCTGTGCTTGTGGCTCCTGGTGGAGCTTGAAGCAATTCCCACCCTCAGCTGCCTGCTGGATGCTGCTGCCATTCCAGCTGTGGGCTGGCACATCTGCCAGATGTGCTCACAGCTGCACAGGCAGACCCGGGGCTGCGCAGGGAGAGCCTGACTGGGCACTTTGGAATGGAGTGGGGGAGATTTCTGAGCTTGGTGGCTCTCCAGACAGAGCAGCAGCGTCTCTGTCATGATCCCCTTTTGTGTCCCAGGAATGGCAGAAAAGTTCCAGGTTAAACTTCTCCCTTTTCTCTCTCTCCACAGAAGCGAACATCAGGTCACGGACACGCCAGGAAAAGAGCCAAGGTAGGAGCTCTGCTGCCATCCCAATTCCCTTTGGGCTGATCCCAGCCTCAGGGTGCTGCTCCTGAGCCTTTCCTGTCCCTGGAAGCCACGTGCAGCAGATGATGGTTCAGGACAGGGATTTCCATGTGCTGGAGCACCAGGAAAAGTGTTTTATCTAACGGGATAAAAGCTGGAATTGCTCTGTCTGGAAGTGAGGGAAGGCAGGAATTAAGGCAGGGAATTTCCCACCTAAAACTTGGTTCAAAGGCCGAAGGAATAAAATAATTCATTGTTCAGAGATTCCAAGTCATTGTACATCTGTGTATATTGAGGGGAATATCCCTCTTATTGAGCAGTTTAATTGGAAATGCAGCTGCAGGAATTCAAGTGTGAGTTTTGGCTGAGGTGTTGTAACCACACCCTTTTTTTTTTTTTTTTACCTTTTTCAGTCTAACTCAAAGCTTAAACTGGTCAGGAGCTTGGCTGTGTGTGAGGAATCCTCTGGCCCCTTCGTGGATGGGCTGCTGGAGTCTCAGGTAGGTCCAGAATGAGACAAATTTGGGAGTGTAGAAGCCCAGGAAATCCATGTTTTGCTGGAAATGATCCGTGTCTTGCTCTCCTGTGCTTTGAGGAGACAACAAAATTCCCACAAGGGCTGGCTGAGACCTTCCTGTGCTGCTTTTCTCAGCCACTGGCATCTCCAGCCATGGCTCAGGAAATGTCTGAGGGACTCCATCCTCCTTTGTTTCACCCCAGGACATCATCCAGCTGCACGTGAGCTGCCCCTCTGACAAGGAAGAGGAGAAATCCACCAAAGATGGGGTGGAAAAAGAAGAAAAAGACAAGAATAAAGAGAAAACACCAAGGAAGATGCTCTCTCGAGGTCAGGTGCTGGTTTGAACTGGTCAGGTGCTGCTCACCTGCTCTGGGAACCCTCTGGAAGTGGGGCAGGTGTTGAACAGGTGCTTGGGTTGTCTCTGGTGCTGCTGAGCAGGAGTGTGGTGTGGATAACATCAGGGAATCTTGGAATGGTTTGAGTGGGAAGTGAGCTTAAAGCTCATCCCATGCCATCACACTACCCCAGGCTGCTCCAAGCCCTGTCCAGCCTGGCTTTGGACACTTCCAGGGATCCAGGGACAGCCACAGCTTCTCTGGGGAATCCATTCCAGGCCCTCAGCATCCTCATAGAGAGGAATTCCTTCCCAACATCCCACCTATCCCTGCCCTCTGGCAGTGGGAAGCCATTCCCTGTGTCCTGGCACTCCAGCTCCTGATGAGCTGCAGGGGCAGGGCTGATGTTTTCATTGCAGATGATCAATTTGGAATTAACACTTAATTTAATGAGCAGGTCCTGGTTCTCTGGGCACCCTGTGCCAGGGCCTCCCCACTCTCACAGGGAGGAATTTCTTTCCAATGTCCCATCCATCCCTGTCCTCTGGCAGTGGGAAGCCATTCCCTGTGTTCTGTCTCTCCATCCCTCGTCCTAAGTCTCTCTCCAGCTCTCTTGGAGCCCTGTTAGGCACTGGAGGGGTCTCCAAGGTCTCCCTGGATTCTTCTCTTGTCCAGGCTGACCCACACTCATCCCATCCCATCCCCCTGCCAGGGGCAGGGACACCTTCCACTCTCCCGGGTTGCTCCAAGCCCTGTGCAGCGTGGCCTTGGACACTCCCAGGGATGGTTCATCCACCTCCTTCCAGGGCAGAGCATGGAGAAAGGGAGGGATCCTCCAGGCTGACACATTCCCAACAGCCTGACGGGTTCATGGGGTATAAAAATGGCTACAAGAGACACGTTGGATCTGAGGAATAAATTCCACCCCAAATCCGTGTAGGGCAGCTCTGCACCGGTGCTGATTTGGTTTCATTGGGATATTCTGCAATTATTTCTAAATTAAAAAGGCTGTGGGAAGAGAGGAAACACATAGCAGCAGAGATTCCCAGAGCCTGCAGGGTGTAAGGATTGTAAGGCAGAAATGGCTTCTGTGGAATATACACCTTCAAAGACCTGCTGTGACAGCAGAGAGTGTCCAGAGTCCAAGGAGTGGTCTTGGCACCAAGGTGTCCTTCCACAAACCCATCCCACCTCCCTCTCTCTGTCATCCTCCTCACAGGGCCTTGGAGTGCCTTGTACTGGCTGTGCTGCTCCTGCTGTCCTGGGAAAAGGGGGATCAATCCCTGAGTTAGACTGGGAAATGTGGGAAAATCATCCTCATGCACACAGAGACACAGCCCTCCTCTCCTCTCCTCTCCTCTCCTCTCCTCTCCTCTCCTCTCCTCTCCTCTCCTCTCCTCTCCTCTCCTCTCCTCTCCTCTCCTCTCCTCTCCTCTCCTCTCCTCTCCTCTCCTCTCCTCTCCTCTCCTCTCCTCTCCT